>OZ010736.1:62803220-64190720 GCA_963932295.1 Tipula lateralis | reverse complement strand
ATGACAGAAAACCAACCACTTTATATTGTATACAAAGTACACCCTGGAGTCAAATGACATGCAAATATCTACTCGTTATTACACGGGTCGGTGTATCCTGTATACGGTATATCGTTTCGAATTCTACGAAATAGAATCAATTAAATTCGGTTCATATACATATATCGATATGTGTACGAGTTACACAAAAGTCACGCAAAATTTTTATACACATCCAACATCCGGATAAACTTGTTAAGCACAAATAAAGTTTTAAACTTTAATTAGAAATGTTGAAGCTTTTTTTTTATACTGAACAGTGGCACAAAAAAAATGAAATGACAATTGGATAACAATCCCAATAGACTTAATATGTGTGTGTATCGTCTATATACATATGTGTTGTTGTTTTCAGCATCATGTATGCGGCATAAAAAATTTATAACACGAATTTAAATGTACGTGGATGAGATTATGGGACTTTGCATAGGGTTGAATTATTTTTGGTTTTTCTTTCGAAATTGTTGTTCTTATAATAATGATTGTTGTTGGCAGAGTAATTTGACTTTTATTTGACACACATTTTATGTTACTGTGGCGTGATGCTTCTATATATGCTTTCTATTATTTGGTAACAAGAATTTTTATTTGAATGGGACGTCTTAATATTAAAATTGATACGATTTTGTTCAGTGGTGTTTATTGTAAACTTAAGTTGGGGTTGAAGTTCGTGACACGTCTGTATATTATTATTTAGTTTTTGGATCTGTTGAAGATTGTAGTCCCTTTGCTTTTTCCAGTTTCGTTACAGCAAAAGTACAATCTTTCTGTAATAACATCTGAAAATGGTTGATTTGGGTAACAAGCTCTCGAATTCTGTGTACATGAGCACAAATGTGTACAAATGTGTACATGAGCCTACTAATACCCGGTGAATGAGATGTCAGAAATCAAACTGAGCTGCGAAGCAAGATCATAAACTTAGTCCCGACAAAAATTTACGACCAAATATAGGAAAAGATGCTCTCAGTGATTGCTGATGGTCTAAACGTGTTAGTTTATTTGTTTTTGTACCAACTATTTTGCAATAATATTTCAAAGTCCTTCCTTACGCCGAACCCAATTCGAGGTCGTACGGCTACTGATCCGATTCTCGTAGATCATCTGTACATTGCAACGGTCGATATAAACTTAAAGTACTGACATCAAAGATAGATCGGCTCATGTGTTGGTACTTTAACAATGTGTTCATTTGCACTACCATTGAAGGTTATAATGTACTTTTGCATTCAGGCTTTATTCGAATCCGGTACCATCTGCTTCTACTATTCCTGATTGCAAAAGTACTAATAAATTTTTCATATAAGCCAGAGAAAATATATTGGAATATATGTACATGTATGAGATTCCTCTTATCAGAAATAGCATTGTCTGCATAGTTACCACAGTCAAATGAAGCAATGAGAGCTTTGGTAAGCAATGATTGTCTATAATGGCATATAGGCTAAAAACGGCAAGGAGTCTGTTGATTACCTCCAATTTCAGTTCTTGAGGCAATTGCTTATTACTTTTTCCACTTTGTCGAAATAACTTTTCGGTTTTTTTCCGATTGATATGGTAAAATAAAGTTGTGTCCAAAAAAAATTAAGAGGTAGCTGCATTGTGTCTCATTTACTGGAGAAGTTTACTTCTTCCACAGGGTTCCATTGAAATCTGTCCAATTAACGATGTTAAGGAGAAACTTTTTACTCTGACAATCTAATCTAGTCCTTGCCAGTAGAGACTATACATCTGTGTGATTAGATTAAGTAGAAATGGAAGAACAGAGATAACTAAGACATGGACCTTGATGGAGTAGTTTGACATGGCTTCCAATACAAATTTTGGTCAACGAATAGCAAATTCTAGAACTCTTGTTAATATATCCGACTGGGCTACATCGCTTCATGTATTTAAATTTAACGAAAATTTATGGTACCACTCAGTGAAGTATATCAAATTTTTCAATCATTCAACTTGCTCCTACTTTGTAATACAATTTTGTCTACGCTAAATTTAGAATAATATAATTCAAGACATTTCGACGCACGCAACACTTGATGTATGTACCTTTTGAGCATATTTTTTATTATGTTTTCGTTTAGACTAAACGTAACAACCATACAACCCTATTAATAACAAATTTGATCCTTTTTACCTCCAAGAACAATAACAATGGAGAAAATTTGTATATAACCCTTTTCCCAACTCTACATCGATCTTCAAGGCTCCGTATAATATAATAATTTATCAATTTTATCAATTTTCCGAATTAATTTGTATTTATTTATTATTTGTGTGTGTGTGTGTGGGGGGGTGTGTGTGTGCCCATACAAGAATTCGTTCATCGCCAACGTTACCTTGAGAGTTTAATCCTTTTCATAATCAGTATCATTATAATGATGATGATGATGATACTTGCGCGTTATATATATGTACATTGCAACCCTTTAATATTTATTAATTTACCTACTTTTTTTAACCCTTTGTTGTGCAATGGTCATATAATAAATTTAAAACGTCCAACATAATTTAAAAATTGTCTAACACAAATTTATCCATCTCAAGTATAATATCTGCATCACCCCATATAATCTCGTTCGTCCCTCCTAAAATTTAACCCTTTAATTTGTTTTGTGTATATACACAATATAAACGAATAAGGTAGGGGAGGGGTGGAAAATTCAATTCACATCCTGCTGTTTGTTGGTGGGCTTCTATATGGTATATGCGCTCATGAAAATTCGTAATGAATAAATTAAAGGTTTTCCACTCGTAGTCGTTGTTGTTGTTAATTTTAATTTTAACATTTTTCGTTTCGTTTTATGTTAAATCAAACCCGGAAAAACTGAACTTTTATTGAAAATGTTTGACAAGAGATTGGGATGAAAATTTACAGCTGTGGTTTTTCTCGACTGTATATATATTTTTATATGGTTTGGATTTTAGAATATAGTTTTCCATATGTTCAGGGAGGGGATCATTTTTTTATTTCATATTTTTTAGCATAATTATTATGATTATTCATATATGTACATACATACATATAAGGATGAGAATACGTATTTGTGTGCCGTCACTTGGATGACATGTACAATGAAAATTGTCAGTATGTTTGTATGTCAAAGCTCTATATATGTGCGATTATTATTTTTTTTTTGTTATTATTGTTGTTTGTTATATGGTATGGGGTTCGAGATTCAACAAAAACACGTAGAAATGGAAAATTTTGTTTACGGGAAAAATTTTGCCGAGATAAAAAAAGTGTGATATGGTATATAGGGAAAGATCAAAGTGTTATGTATGTAGTCAGTTTTAATTATAAATATTTATGTTCTGTGTATTTGATGTTGTTGCTACGTATACTGTATATTGTTATGTCTGCTTAGCAGGATAGAAACAACAACGATTATAAAGAAAATGAATATCTGTATATAGGTATGCACTATATAGCTCTGTTTGAGATCAATTATCTTAATTAACATTTTTCAATGGTGTTTGTTGTCAATTTTCACAACGGTGTCTATTTACAGTAATGAAAAACAATGCCGATCTGTTTTTGTTTCAATTTTGTGTCGTCTGCCTCAGACACACTTTGTTTAGGTCTTATTATTTATCTGAATATTCTATTGGGCTTAGCGTTATGGTTTTAATTAGCTAGATATAAGATGCAAATATAAAATAATATCTTCATTGTATGATCTGTTGATGAAGCTTAATTTAACACGTCGCATCGATAATATAACAAAAGAGTTTGTAATGTGATTAAAGATAGGGCGAAGTTGGTCTCAAGGAGTATCATAGTTGCTGCATACTCAATTTCATTATTTCAAAACTTAATTCAATGTGTCGGAGATGAACTATAGTACAATATCTCAAATAAGAATTATTTCACGCTTTTTAGCTGAAAAACCCCTCCGTATTGCCTCAAGTGAAACCTATATCAGGTCCGAACAACCCTAAATCTATATAGGTGATATGTAAAAAATTTTGTAGGAATCTCAACGCCAAGATTCCTTTTAATTTTGATATAAAGGACCATGTTTGTTCATAAAGTAATGCACGTTACTTATGAGACAAAGCTTCTTTATCTATAAATTCCAATTTCGAAGCTATTTTTAAGTAACGACGTTCTCCAGAACACGTAACACTTTCCTCCTATACTTTTTTACCAATGGCTTTAAAATTATAATTCGTTTGGTTTCTGCCACTATCCACTATCCACCATCCATTACGAATTCTTTTTAATAAAAACGTTCTTCAAATGTAAAAAATTATTTCAAATTCTTAACACTGCGGAGGTCATTTGGTAAAAAGATTTTTACAGACCTCGATTTCATAGACCTTCTGAACAATGCAACGATCCGACGGACGATCATTACTGGATCAAAACAGATAAAGTAGACAATTTCATGGGCTTGAATCGAAACGACTTTTCATATAGAGACACAATCATAAAAACATCATCAGTTTCACTTCATTAACTCCATCCATCTCAATGCAAATTCAATACAGTCCCTTTATTTTATGAGAAAGTTTAAGAGAGATTTCAAGAGAACTAGTCGCTTTTCTGAGTCTGTATTATAATCTAATCGATATACATACTCACGTTAACTTCATTGCTACACAAAGTACTAGATCGTGTTTCCTACACAAGCCTCTCTTCTATTAATTTTAATCTATTTATATAGCAGCAAATATTATTTCTTCTGATGGGTATGGCCTTAAAGCTCTCTGAACTATGATTAGAGCTTATAAAACTTTTAATTTTCAACCATTAGTCATTGTTCAAAAATGCATTGATCATCACTCCACGGTACAAATTTTTGTGAAATACAACACTTATCATATAAACGACAAGCACGTATGCCTGATGATGTCGATTTGATCCAAAGCATCCTAAATATAAAAGCAGCAAGCATCGAAAACGAAATTAAAAAGTTAATACCCCATATTTACTAACACATCAATAATCTGTGACGTCATTAAAATATAATAAAATCGCCCTACAGTTAAAATTTATTACTAATAAATTTCAGACAGTGTACAGCAAAGAAAAAATAAAAAAAAAATTCTTTTTTTTTGCTGTCAAAAATTGTTTACAAAATTTTTATAGGATATACACGTAGACAATAATAAATTATTTATTATAATAGAACGTTTATATTATAATTAATAATTAATATTGTATCTAAATTAATGAATTTTAATAAAAAAACAATTCAAATACTTAAAATTGTTTTAAAAATTCACACTGTTAAAAATCGTTACGACTTTTATCATGCCATCTTGTGTCGAGTATAACAATTAATAAAAAAAAATTAAATATGTTTTGAAGTATTCACTTTCATTAACATGTTTGGGTATTTTAATTGTGCACTTCCTATTATCGCATTAACAATATGCTTTTAAATATCAATAAATACGATTTATATTATTAAAGTTATTAAGTGCCATCTCTCATCCAATATTTGAAGTTTATGTTTCTTTTTCGTAGTTCATCTTTTTCGTAGTTCATACGTCATTGATCTCATTTTATATATTTTTATCATAACTATTAAAATAATTCGTATTTTCATTTGGTTTCCATATATGTTATATGAAAATGTTTGATTTAAATATTGATCTTAAAATGATTTTCGTTTTCAATATTTTTCATGCATTAAACTTGAGCCAAAAATCTTCAATTTTACATTAGTTCTTATGGAGTGTATGAAAATCTAGACCCCATAAATAAGCTCGATAAATTTAAAGGATCAAGCATTGCTGCTTGTATATTTAGGATGCTTTGGTTTGATCTCTTTCGATCACTTTCAATGATGTCACTAATCGGATAAAAAATTAATTAATAATAGAAGTATTAGGTATTAGTGAATCTGTGTGAAGGCCTTATTTACCAGTCTTATTTCTTATGTCACTTTCCAGACTGCAACAGTTCTGTTTACATCTAAACTACAGAATAGTGCTTTACTTCAACAATTTTACTAAATATACCTCATGTTTGACAAAGATTATTATCAGGGATCACGATCACTTATCTCCTAAATCATATATAAACCAATGATGCTACTTCCCAGTGTAAGAAACTTTTATAATAAACTTTTATACTGAAAGAATTAGTTGCCAACGATTGGTATATGACTTGGCTTCATCTAAATATGTGCCAGCTGATAAAATCGTGGAGCAACCGATGAGAAAATACTACAACCGATCTAAAACTTAATAAACATTATCTGACACTGTACGGTGGAATATTCTTCAAAAGTAAAATCACTGTTTAGAGTATAGTGCACTAAGTGCACCTACCGACTCAGATCTTTTAAAAATCTCTCAATTTGAGAACATCGCTCAGTAAACCTCGTTGTTGTCAGTATATTCTCAATCGTTTTAAAGCCATATAGTACGAATTGTGAAACCGTTGTATAAACTCTTTCCAAATAACCAAAGATTATTTTTGAAATTTGTGAACTAAACATTTTTGGTCGTGATTACTCAAACGGAAATCTGGTTTTGTCCACCAGAAGATATTTCATATGAATGAGTTCAGCCAACTATTTACAAACATGTGTAAATGAACTGGATTACGAACTGCACTTAATATAGTTTTGCTAACAAAATGCCAGTTAAGTTCGTAAGACCTGCTCATACTTTGGTATAGAGCTACATAAGTAGTTCTTATAGTTATTATACACTCATTTCCATAATTGAACTCCTTCAAAACTTAATCCCTGTAGTAAACCTGAAGAATCTAACTGCAGTAAAAATGTGTACCTATACTATAGCTCGGCGCTAGGTACTAATCTTTACTGCAGTTAAATACTTTAACACCTCACTGGCTAAAACAATAATTATAAGATACGGTGATGTAGGTTAGCTTGTTGAATTGTGATAATTGATGCAGGGTGCTGTAATCGTGACAGCTAATGATGAATGGCGGGAGTTAAACTTTGAACTCCAACAGAGTGGCATTGATTGACAGCTAGGGCGCTGGATCAACCAACCAGCCGATGAAGACGTTTTCTTGAAAATGTATGGCATCTTTATCTTTGTATGTGGTCTGTAATATTCGTTTCGCTAGGCCGGTTTCGATCTGATGACGTCATTGACTCGTGTGATCGAAAAGATCAAATCCATCTCATCAGGCATATGCGACCGAACTTGATGTATGGTTGCATTTCGTTTCTATATATATTGTGAGGCTATGTTGCAACAGTTCTAGCGAATTTACAGAATTTGACTCGAAATCTTTTTTCGATTATTTTATGTTTATACTTCACTATTGTGGCGTGACTATTCGTCGTATTTGTGAACGCCACAAGCTTATATACAAATCGGATGTAATTGTATATAAGCAGCTCACCATAAGTGTGCCAAGAACTATCTTCTAGTATATTTGTTTGAAAGATGAAAAGAGACTGTGAGTGATTGCTTAATCGAAATAGTTTCCAGCAGCATAAGCGCATGTGAGTTAATTCGGATTGTTTTGCCTACAATTGAGTGTTCTTTTCCTACGCCGTGTGACGACCTATAAAATTTGGACAGTTTTGTCTGCATGTAAACTTTTTTTCGTTTAATCATCAATATGCCTGGATTGTGTTGATTTCAAATATGAACGGGTTAAGTCTAGCAGTATCTAGCAGTAGTACAATTCAAAGGGTTTTCAGTGATGTTAAAATTTTTTGAGTGATTTGTTAAGACTATTTATTTAGTTTACTTATGATATCCTCCCAGGTAAACAACCTGACCCAGGGTGGATTTACGGTCACTTGCAACGAAAGTGTCTTTTTCCGGAGTTACTTTACAAATAATTTTATTCGATAAATTAATCAAAACCCTGTGTGTAAGTGAGTTTTTATTATTTTGGTGTTGCCAGATTATTCTCTGGGGTAACTTTACGTACATATGTTTAGTGGAACATTTACCATGTATATAATGACATCTTTGGATTAATTGCCATGGTTTGATTTAATCTTTTAATTCTGTCCGAAAATATTTGGGCTTTTGGTGGATGACTGATTTTTCATAATACAGGGTGGGTCAACTTGTACTGACTGGTTTAACTAAGTTATTACTGATTGGTTAAAGATTTAATTGAGAATTTTTTGACTAAGAGTGAAAAATGACATCCATTATATGGTTTCCATTTGCCTGTTGGCATTTAATGGCTGTTTTTAAGACATATTCCATTACGTTGTGCAACGTTTCTAACACCCATTTTGGAATTCATTTGCAAATTGGTGAATATTTATAGCTTTAGTGCCTGAATATTTTTTGGTTAAGTAACGCAAACCCTTTCTTTCAAAAAACCCGAATAAAAGAATTCAGAGGCTAAATCTGGAGAACGAGGTGGCCACGTATAACAGACCATATATCACGATCATTGAGAAATACTGGACAAAAAAAATTTCCTACGTGGTCTGATATACCGCCCCAGAGACGGTTTCTAGATGTTTATTTTTATTTTCGATAAATATGAAGCGATTACTCTTTCAGTCCACATCAAACAGTGCATTTAACAGTTGTTAAAAAAGTTGGCATTTTCTGAAACAAGCAAAATGGTATATTTGTAGTGCATCCTTCGGGAATATTTCTAGGGAAAGGTCTAATTATATTGCTCGTGGACGAGTAGGATCGATGTGGACACTTTATTGTACAACATATACACTGCTTGTGCAGTGGAAACAAATCGAGAAACATACATAGGTTGCCTTTTATATTTCGGGATTTGGTAACCCTGGTGTTGCAATCTGTCAACTGACAGCTCTATCGTAAAGTTTGAAGTTTTTGAGGTTATACGTACTCAGAACGTTTTGAAATTCGAGCGCTATTTGTGTTGTTTACAGTAAATTAATAGATTCATCTGCCCCCAAGAATGGAATTAAATCGTGAACATTTTCGTGCGATTATTTTTTACTACTTTCGACGTGGATTAACTCAGCAGCTGTGCATGAATGAACTTAATCCAACTTTTTTCGAACGAGTTCCATCAAGAAACAGTGTTTATTGATGGTATGGTGAATTCAATCGTGGTCGGAGTTCACTCCAAGACTAATTTCGTGAAGGAAAATCAGTTGTTGTTCCGAAAAACATTGATGCTGTGTGCGAACTGATATTGCAAGATCGTCATGTAACCTATCGTGAGATAGACAACCTTGGGCATTAGTGACCAGCATACACTCAATATTGCATGAACATTTAACTGTCAAAAAAATTTGTTCGCGTTGGATCCAACACAATTTGTCAATCGCTCAAAAAAAGGCTCGTGTCGATTGATCGAAAGAAATGCTCGAAAACAACACAAATAGCACTCATATGTCAAAACGTTCTGAGTACGTATAACCTCAAAAACTTCTAACTTTACGATAGAGCTGTCAGTTGACAGATTGCAACACCAGACTTACGAGATAATATAGGTCCGTACTCCCGATACAAAACTGCGACCGATAATGGAGAAAGAATGGTGTACCTTGCGATCGCTCATGATCTCAAAGTGGCAAGCTTATTCGTTCCTCATAAAAACATCCATTTGGAAACACTGACACATCCACGTAAAATATCCCGAAGCCAAATTGGCCATGTGTTGGTTTCTAAAGGACGGGCTCGGGTGGTCAAAGACGTGAGATCTTATCGGTCGTCAACAAAATTCGTAGGCAGTGACCATAATCTGGTTGCTGCAAAGGTACGATGGAGATTTTCGTACAAGTCAATAAAAGTCGATCAAAGTGTGGGAGAGGATATCAAGGTTCGCCTAGCCGCTGGCAATCGCGCTTTATATCCTCTACGGCCACTGCTGAAATCAAAATATCTTGCAAATACCGAAAAGCTGAAACTGTACAAAGTGTTGAACAGATCCGTTGTCATCTAACATTTGAAAGAAGAATCATGCGTGTGATATATGGCCCAAAGGCCAAAATGCAACGTTGATGGCATATACTGTGTTTGTTTCAATCACGAGATTAGGAATTTAATGCAAATTCCTGATATCGTTCATGAAATCAAAGGACAGTTAGGACGCTGGCTCGGTCACGTTCTACGTGCTGATCCAAACCGAATGATACAGCGATCTATCAAAGGAGAGTCGTCTTTCGGTAGGCGAAGAGGTCGCCTCGATGACTTCATAGTAGAAGGAGCGATCTGGCATCTTCGGATTGCATGCAACAGTATGTAGAGCTGACTCGTGAATGTAGAGCTGACTCGAAACCGACGGAGTCAGACGGTTGACATGCTACGGGCTAACAATGGTCTGTATGAACCGACAGAAAAATTTCTTTTTGATCGTCCGGAAACAATAAATTGCAACAATTTTTACACGTTCTAGCGTATAATGTCATCATTAAGTCATCATAATTGTATAATGTCATCATTAAGGATGATGAACATTATACAATTCTTTATTAAATGAAAAAAAAGGTTGGCTCACCATGTACATATTTTGGCTAATTTCAATTGATCATTTTCTTTAAAATGCTAATCGTATATATGTTATCTGGCAACCCTATTTATATTAAGCAACCATACTTGTTCACATGTCTCAACGAATGAAATCCTGTTTTTCGAATTCATTATATACGTAACAAGAGTAGAGATTGGATTTATTCGAAACCATGGGTATATTCGAAACCATGGGTATATATGCCTTATTATTTGATTAATCTGTAATCTGAAAAATTTCAAACATAAAAACGCAATTTCAATCCAAACCCATTCAAATCGTACATCCCCCACCCCCTATATATAGACATAATTCGATATAAGTTTTCACTCGAATTGGAATGGCGCGCTCGTATACGACTTCAATTTAATTTACTTAAGCGTGCTTTTTGTTTATGTATATGTGTAAGTGTATGTATGTGTGTGTGTGTGTGTAAGCCCGAATAGAAAATATCGAAAATTTCCTCTTTTGTGCCAGTGAAAAGAATTAACAAAAAAAAAATGTCTTATGTATAGATAATTTTCATTTGTTTTTCGTATTGTTTTTCCATTCGGAAAATTTGTCTTTATGCTAAAAGCTAAGCAAAAAGTTTTTTATTTTTTAAATAACTACGAGCCGAATAGGAACGTAAAATTAATTAACTCAAAATTTAATGATTATTTGTTTTGCTGCGAATTTTACGATTTACGTCATGTATAGGTACATAGATAGAGGATGAGAGCTTTTAGATCGAGACAATGGGAAACTTTGAAGTTTGTGTATCTATAAATGAAACGGTTCTTTTATGGTTTCGCTTTAATTTATTTATCTTTGCTGTGCGTGTACTGCTCTGGTTGCTATACCATATAAATAAATAAATACGAGATAGGTATTATGTAATGAAATGGGTTTGCCATTTTGACAGTTCTCGTCTTATATACATATAGATACGAAGTGAACATTCATCATTTATGTACGTATACGAGTGTATGTATATCGCTTGATTTAAGCATAAATGCGATTATCGTTTACATGCTCGAAATCATGTGCAGAATATAATTTGAGAGATGAATATTTTCAAAAATTAAATTGAATGTGCTTTTGTTCGCAGACAACAACGACATCGAAATCATTGACATTAAAATATGCTTAAATAGATTTATGTCACAACAACAACAACATATATTATTGTACTGTTTATTATTATACATGTATACATAAGTCTTTAATCGTCATAATAACAAAGAACGAAACAGACATTCATACGAATTCTATTTCGATAAACATGTCATACATGTGTACCTCACCGATATGTGTAGAAAAAATGTAGGGATAATACCCCATCGCACTATCTTATATATATATAGTGCCAGTCGTTTATCTGCAACAGAAATCTACCCAATATATATCGTCGCAGGAGCGCACCGCACCGTACACACAGCAGTGGGGGGAAATTAAATTTTTCAATTTATGTTAGATGAACTGAAAATTTATGAACAATTTTTTTTTTGCTTCTAATCGATGGAATGGATGAATGGATCGAATTTATTTTTTTGATGGAAATTAAATTATTTTGTTGTTGTTATATATATTATGGTATAATTGATTATTGGAATTTGAGATTTTTTTTTTTTTTTGATAAATTAGATATCGAATGTTTATATCCATGTCGAGATGATGTTTTGGGATTTACCTATACAATCTTTGTATAAAATTGTTTATAATACTAATATGGTGTATCCAAATGAATATCATTATTATTTCTCTGCAATTGATAACGTCTTCAATCCAAATGTTTAATTTTTTGTTTGGGATGACATTTAAATGTTAATGGCATTCAAATCTTGATTTGATATAATATTACATATATGTGCTTCGAATTTATAAAATTTTGCAATTTTAATTTTATATTTTATTTCATTTCAGGTGAGCGAGCGACAAACGCATATTTGAAAAGTTTAAATCGTATGTATGTCTAAATATAACAAATATCAAATTCTAATCATCAAATTACTGTAGTAAAAGCTTTGTTATTGTAAAGGGTGGCCCATTTAGCGTTTTCACCGACCATGTTTGAGTCAACCCAATGTTTGAAAACATTATCGATTGTATGGGCTTCTATCAACAGTCATTCTTTGTGACTGCATCGGCTTCTTCATGGTTACGTGTGGATTTATCGAGGTCTCGCAAATACGTTAATTATCCTTGTTGCTACAACTTCTGAAGTTAGTTTTTGGTACAAACGTTCATTCACTTCTAATTGTTCCACAGCCCAATTAGCGAACCGAAGTCGTTACGGGTGATCAAATTTTCATCACAAAATTGCGTGTAATATTGAATTCTTGCGCACGATGGCGATTTGATCTTGATGGATGGTCAGACACATACTGAGATAAGTATTTGATTTCGCACAGAAAGTAGGTTTTAAATTATTTAATAAATGTGAAACATTTTACTATTATTTTTGTCATAATACGAATGACATAAGTATTGTCACGTTCAAAATAACCGGTATTTAAAATTGTAAAAGCTTGATCAAAGTTATGTGTGAAAGCGTTTCCTTACATATATAAAACGAATCGACGTTAACTGGCATGTATTGAGATCACATTAGATTAAAACGACTTGGTGTGGCTTAGAATGACCAAAATCGTACAAAATTTTAATTCTAGCATTCATGATATATCCATTATTTTAATTTGACCACCTTAAGACCCATCTAAGTCGATCTAATCTATTCGGAATTTTTGAAATTCGACATTTTTCATCAAAATGGCTCGTTATATTTTCTATAACTTTAGTACATTAGAACCTTAATATGTTTTGCCAACATTGTAGCACGTTCATCTAGCCGAAATTTGCCAAGTGTTTAACCTGCTAAATGACGACGATAATTACATGTCAATCTTTTATAAATCAATTTTATTTGGAGAACACAATATTTATCTAAGCAAAATCTTAAAGATTAGCATTATGTCGTTTGTTAGGAATACCGAAAAGTACAATAATTAATCTGGCAGGAATTGGAAGTATTCGATCAACTCTACAGTTCTTAACATTATGGTTTAGCTTTGAGAAGGATAGAAAGCTATTTTGTTTCATGGAATTACTAAGTCGCTATATAATAACTCCAGGGTCAAGCTGACATAATTTTTTGTACGAAATGCGAAATGTGATTTGAACGGTGAATATCCCAACTTCCTTAAAGCATAAATATAGCCAAGAAAATCTGTGGGTGGATCTCAAACTTTCTTTTATATTTTTTTAAGTGGCAAAAACTACTCCAATCAATCTGAAGGTTAAAAGATCGCTATGCAATGTGCAAAATAGCCTGAGTGACAGATAACACTATACAACAAAAAAAGCTTACGTGTAAATTCTCTTTCTAGACCGTATATCCCTCAGTAGAATGAATGGAGAAAGAAGAAATCGGTTTATTTTCTAGAAGAATGATAAGCTCTTGCATTTCACGACAGTTTCATCTAACATTTATGTCTTAATTCATCTTCTGAATAAGGAGGAAATTAGAGTCGCATGGCAGATAATCTAATGCAAAATCCTTTTTAACGCAAGGAAACGAAATTTGAAGGGAAATGAGGTGAGCTATAAGATTAGCCTAAAAAACATTCATTTTCAGTTGAAATGAAACTAACTTGCCTATACTGTTAATTAAGCATTCATCTCTAGAGCACACTGTAATTAAGAACAGAACTAGTAGTTCGCTCGAAAGGTTTTCGATCTATCGCACAATCGATTAGCGTTTATAACGAACAATATACTCAATCCGTTTGGGGAGAGATTTGGATTCATCCATTATATATTTTACACTGTGTGCAATGGTTTTTCATCTTGAGGGGGAATGCGTATTTGGAAAACTTCTTGTAAAAGCATTCGAAGACGCTGTAAAATCCATATCGAACAAGCATTTGCGGAACGGAATGTATCAGAATTAAAAACTTCAACATTTGTCAAATCTGCATTATGCCTTGTTTCTATTAGAATGAAAACCTCAAAACCACATTACACTATATCAAGATAAAAGTTTGTGGGTTTTACCATACCAAATAATAATTCGTCAATGTACACAAATATAATGATGAAATTTCGAGTCAAGTATCTTGTAATTCGCTAACACTACAGTCGATATATGGTTGTACACTAGTCATAGGAATCCCACATACTTACGAATAAGATAAACTCTAATATTTTCGATCGATCGAATGCCTAGCAAATGCAACATAAATGAAATAAATTCAAGCTAAAATCATCACGCACGCTAATCATCAGTAAATTCTTACACATATGTTTAAGATCAGTACGAATCAACATCTTCTGACACCACCTCCCAAATTTCAAAAACAGAATTTCTCGAAAATAACTTTTTCTCAATGGTACAGAGATTTTTGACTCATGTTCATTTCATGCTGGAACAAAGCCAAACCACTATACCATGCAAGCTCGTCTCATGCGCAGGAATAATCCAACTCATAATGTGGGCGAAATCTTAGGCAAACGTCAACACAATACAGCCATATACAATAAACATAATCGGTGGGAAAATTGATTTGATTTCGGATCAATAATATTGGCTTAGAAGTTATGATATTGGCAGTTCCTCGATGAAAAAGGGACTGGGATGAGAATCGACCACCAAACGTTATCGTTTATTTCTATGCCATCTGTTTTGGGGTTCAAGGCACTCCCAACTCTTTCGCGGTTCGCTTATTTACGTCCTTATACCTCTCGCTTTGCAGCCAAATCGAGGACGTACGGCTATAGGTCCGATCTACCCAACCATCTGCACATTGCGTAGCTCCATGCCAGCCTAGTACTGACATGGAAGATGGGTCGGCCCATGGATTCTGCACTCCAACAGGGGGTCATAGTTGTGTTCATTCACACCAGCGACCGTAATCAAGTGGTGAAAAAATCCCTTTTGGATCCTGCCCCTATCGAGATTCGAACCCGGTACCTCCCGATTCAACTGCCGCAGCTTTAACCACTGCGCCACCTGGGCGGTCAAAATTAAATCAACAATTTAACCAAAATTAACAATTTGGTCAGAAATAGAATTATATCAAATAAAAAACCAAATTTGATTTAATTTATTCTGTAATTCGCTAACACTACTGTCACTCACACAGACTATGCGAATCACACAATATCACATATATATGTATCAAGTATAACCATAACATAGCGTGATGAGAGATGGGGTTGGTGTTTTCGATCAAGCCATTCAATCATAACTAAATCGGCCAGACAGTATATATATATATATATGAATATATATATATATATATATATATATATATATATATATAGTTATGTATATATATATGTATATATATATACATATATATATATATATATATATATATATATATATATATATATATATATATATATATATATATATATATATATATATATATATATATATATATATATATATAATTAATCAAATAAAAATTCTTCGTGATTTTTTGGTCCATTTATGAACAAAGACTTTCAAGAATGAAAATAAATTTTAGCCAGGTACATATTGTTATTATCCTATGACCTTTGCCATTGGTAGCCCCATTATTCTATATCTGTCGAACTTAATCAGTTTATCGTCGAAATAGTAAGCCAATTGGTTTTTAGCGGCGTTTCGGCCTGCCAATTTTTTACCGTCAAAAGAGTTTTGCAGAGACAAAACCAATTGGCAATCAGATGGTACAAGGTCCGTCAATTTGTTCCGAGTCGTTTAAAATGTGTATGGTCGCGCATTGTCATATATGACTTCGTTCAAATGGTCGGGTTGTGCACAGTACATGACCAAATTGATGGTTTCGCCACGTTGCAGCAGCTTATATTGGACAATTTCCTTGCAACCATAGACTCAATAAAAAATCTTGTTTATCGTCAATCCATGCTTTAAAGTCATTTGTGGAGGACATCCGACATTGAACATGAGCGCTTTCATGCGGTACCCAAACATCGAGCTTCTTTGTGTAGCCTAATACCAAATGAAATCGAGCAACCAACTCTTGGCTTCTTTGTTCGTTTATATCATTATCACCGTCCAATTAATAAAATTGTTGGCATATTTTTGCAGGAAAAAACAAGAGCGTTTCTAGCTCTTGATAGTAAAAAAGCATTGCATAGCCTAGCCGCATTTCTTCAGATATTTCACTCATTTTCAAATCAATATAACTCTTTACACAAGGGATGGAATTATAAAACAATCTTCACAAAGAATGGAAGCGGAAATATCACATTTTAACTACATGTACATTTAAGACTATCGGCTATATATACATTTTTATGGATGGCACTTGCAGTTTAGGTCTTTTCAGACCTTTGGTCACTAAAGAATAGTCCGTGTCAGATTTACCTGAAAGTTTACTTAAAAAGCTAGCTACTGACTCATTCTCACTCTCTTTTACAGGCAGTTTAAGTCTGTTTCACGAATTGTTTTATCATCAGCGGCTCTAATTCTCTGCCAAGTCGTGCGGGCTCCTCTTTTTTCATAACCCAAGACTCTCACTTCAACTAGGTAGATAATACTTTTCTGTAATATTTTTTGCTGGATGGGGGTACTTTCCCATGCCGATTTACTTATACTTTCAATGAGATTTTCCAGCTCTAGTTTTATTATATAAGCGTTCGAGATTCGCACTTGTAGATTGACGCTTTCTTCGCCTAGCTGTCGAAAGTATTCCCAGTTTGTTTTGTTCTTTGTTAGTCTTGGAGGGCTTGCTTTTCTTATTACCGTGGCACTTATTGTCATTAAGACTGGAGAATGATCTGATGATAGTCCTTTTTCATTTTCGACTACTAAGTATTTTTCGGAGTACCTCTTAATATATAGAAGTCTCGAAGGTCAGGAATTTTGTTTTCGTCCGTAGGCCAGTAGGTTGGCTTTCTACTGAAGTGGAAGTCACATTTTAATGTTCTGCCTGCTTAAAATAGCTCCCTACCTTTGGAAGTAGATCGATTTGATCCTCAAAATATGTTTTTTTTGCATTAAAGTCGCCTCCAATAATGAAATTGTTACCACGCGACTTAAAAAATTTGATGTAGTTTTCCTTTTTTGGGTTATATCTGGTTGGACAGCATAGATTGCTGATATAGTGTAGCTCTTGTTGTTTTTGGTTTCCATAGAAACAGTTGCTACTTGCATAGCTTCTTTCTCTATTATAAGTTCTTCTTGGTGTTTAATATTTTTTTTTATGAAGATTCCAGTTCCGCCAGTAGCTCTCTCTGCTGAGTGAAAAGGTAGATAGTACTGGTATCCACGAATAGATGGAGATAGGAGATTCTAGTAGAGTGCCTTCGGAGAATAGGCATATATAAATTTTTTTGTGTTAAAAGTTCTAATTTTGAAATGTGTTGCGCCAGACCATTTCATTCCAGGTAGAAATTCTTAAATAGTGTGTCATGATTTTTTCTTATTTAAATTTGTATGGATTAGAATTAAGGTAGTCAATAACTTATCTAGTTTTACCTTTCGCTTCTGTAATTTGTTGCGCTGCCAGATAAGTATTTATAGTGGTTAACGTCAGTTTGCAGACATGATTTTCCTGACTGAATGCTTTCATGATATTTTCCTTTTGGCTTGCAATTTGAAAATATGTCGTGCCCACTCTTACTCTCGCGCTATTGAGAAGAATTTAGTTTGGAGAGGATGGCGTCTTAGGGTGAGAATTAATAGTAATGATGTTCTCTGTTTGATTTCTTTTATTATTTCTCATTCTTCGCAGCTGTTTGACTCACAGCCACTGTAATTTTGCTGGGTGGTACTTGCCACAGTGTCTACATTTCGCTGGTTCGCTTCTTCTTTTGTTGCATTCTTTTGATGGATGTTTCTCAGCGCACTTAATGCATCTCTCTATTGCAGTATTTTGGAGTGTGGTTATATGCCTGACAGTTGTGAGCTTGTGGCATTTTACTGCTGTTGTTTTTTAACTGTTTTATTTTTGACTTTCATTTTAAGGATACTTTGATTACATATAACTTATCTCTCAGTGTTGGTAAATGTTAACATGGGAAGGCTGATTTTGGTTGTTACTCTTTCATCGTTTGAGTTTTTAGTAGTCTTTTTCCTAAGAATGTGCACAGCATTTGTAATTATGAATCCCTTCTGACACATTTCCTCACTTTTTTCTTCAGTTGGGTACTTTTTATATGGCTATATATATATATATATATATATATATATATATATATATATATATATATATATATATATATATATATATATATATATATATATATATATATATGCATATATATATATATATATATATATATATATATATATATATATATATATATATATATGCATATATATATATATATATATATATATATATATATATTTTTATATATATATATATATATATATATATATATATATATATATATATATATATATATATATATATATCAATTTATTATATATAATATAATAAATTGATGACTTGGACCACCAACCGTTTTTTTGTAATTATAAATCATAAAAATCAATAATATATTTTATACAAAATGTAATGTGCATTTATTTAATTTATATAAAATCTAAAACCAGCTTAATAGCCAAAAACTATTATTTATATATTATCAATATTTAAACGTTCATCAACTCAGTTTTTATAAATTTTGGGATATCATCATCAGGCACTACAGAACTTAACGTTTAAATAATTGCATTTTGTTTTATTATTTATTTATTTTTTTACAAATTTATATTTCAATATTTCATAATGGATTTTATATTTCGATTAATCCATAATGTTGATGATAGTTTTGGCAACGGGTATTGTTATTGATGAATATTGGTGGGTGGTAGCCATCAATTAAAATATAGTTTTTATTTGTCAGACACAACACATATAGCTACAGTTTAATACTTACCACCCATAAAATGCCATTAGCATTGTTTTAATTACGAATATACAGAAATATATGTGTGTAGAGTGCAACATACTCGAATTCTATTTTCAGTAAATCTAAATTTAATTTACACGACTCTCGCGGCAATAATTACATATACACACTGTACTGTGCCTATTTTTAAACTCATCTATATATGTACATAACTGACCTAACACAATACGAAATGTGTTTTTAAATGAGCGTGTGCCACATGTGTTGTGTCCATGCCACTCCCAAAATAATAATTATATATACGTTTGTTGGGTATCGCATGCAAGAATGTCAAAATTACAGTGATAGCTCATCTCCCCGCGGTCGTATCTATAAGATAATTAAATTTTCTATCTTTCAATACAAAATAAATGAAAATTATTTATCTTTAAGTATACTTAAATAATATAATCATAATTTTTCTTTTAATTTATTGTTGTTGTTGCTGCTCTGATGTTATAATTATGTCGTTGTTATCAAAAAGAAAAAATATTCTAAATAAGAAAATTATCTCAAATCAAATTAATTTTCTTTTGTATAAATACAACAAAAAATATGGGCCAACAACGTCCTCCGACATCGTTTTCAATTTGAATGATATGCGGCGAATGAATAGGATCAAGCATCTCGAACAATAAAGTTGAACAAAAAAGAAACTGTCCCTGATAGAAAATTAGCTTTTCTTATATTATTATCTCTACATAATTGTTGTGGTACTCGGTGCCTGTGTGTGTGTGTATATATATAAATGTGTGTGTATATAATCATAATTATTATCTGTCTCTTAATTTTCGGTCACTGAAGTCAATTACAATGAACATTAATTTAAAAATAAAAAAATGTTTTTCGGTGGTTTTTCTATATATACCATCGAAGTTCTGGATAAACCCTTTTTTATGTGTCGGAATAAAAGATTAATCTTATTCACGAAAAACAATTTTTTTTTTGCGTAAAAAGTTTTTTTTTTATTATTCGGTTGGCCGAATCTACAGGAAGGAAATGTAAAATGTGGGAAAGTTCTGCGAATGGAAATAAATTAAATTGGTCATGTGAGTTGGATTTTAATATAGACGTAAACATTTTCAGTCGGATCTTTTTTTTCGTTAATAATTAATCGGTTCTATCCCAATAGCTATTTAGTCGTTATGATATGTGTGTGCAGATAGTACAACATTTACACGAGAAGGTTAATAAATAATTATTTATCACAATGGAAGATTAAAGTGCTTGGACAAGGATCGAAAATCGCCAAATAATACGAGATATGTATAATAACAGGCTTAGGGTGTTCACCACGAGATGTCACACTATATTAAGATGACAGTGAATCACTTAACGATTTTAGCCGTTTAGGTAATGTTGTCGTTATCAGGAATAGGACGCTTATCTTTGTGACCGGTTGCTTTATTATAGCCGTAAACCACTTTGGCCCCTTGCGATAGGAAAGATATTCTGTTGATCAAATTCTATTTCTGGAGAATGTTACATTTTTGAAACGGAGGAATATCAATTTAGTTATCTTTATGACTTTAATGTTCAAATATGATTTCATTCATGTGGCCGCCACGGCTGTTGAGTACAAGGCGCTATTAAGGGACAGTAATCTTGACCCATTTTACACAGCATTGAAAATGTTGATTTCCAGATGTTCAATTGTCTCTTTGGTTTATCGACGTAGACAAGTGACCTTACAAGAAATAACCTTACAAGAAATAATCACATCACACGATCTTGTTGGCCAATTAATTGGACCATTACGCGAAATTATTCTTTCATGAAAAAATTTCTTTCAGTAAAACAATTGTAGTGCGCGCTGTGTGGTATGTGGCTCTGGCCTGTTGAAACCACATGTTAGCAAGATTAATGCCGGCTAATCGAGGTACGAACAAATTTTTATTGCTAAAATAACAAAATAAAATAAATTATAGTAAAATAAAAATAAATGTAGGTTACCACATTTGTAAATTGACTATGTACCTAATTATTTGGGACACATTTTTCCCAGTTATTACGAATTCAATTGATTTTAATTGTAATCAAGTTTTATTTATATGGTAATTCTTAAAGCAACTACCTCGAGTTAGGCGTAGATGTACAATGCACATTACACTTTTCACATCTACCGCCCGTTCTTTTATTGCAACTATTTAGTCTGCATGCACGAGCAGTTTTCAAATTATCCATTATTGGTCAATGTTCGATACCATCAAACCGAACACTATCACCAGGATGTGGCGCACAGTTTGTATATTTCTTGGTGGGTGTTCCGTCAGCACTTTCTTCCAGTGTACGTTTTGAACTCGATAGTAATGCTTCTGCTATTTCCAAACGGAAATCAATAAAATGTTTTATTTTGTTTTTAGGCATTTTTGCATTTAAACAGTCCTGTCTATATTCCATCCAGGAATTAACCACCACTAAGTCAACAAAATGGATGACTACTTTTAATGTCCATTTTCTCGACTTGATCCACGACCGATAGTAATCGATCATTTGATCGCATATATTCTACAACTACCTAAGGACAAGGTACTTCAATGTATTTATGATCTACTTTGCTCCATCTTTTCACTATTGATAAAGGATTTCTACCATATGCTGTTGAGGCCATTGTGACTCATTATAATTCGAATTCGATTAACTTGAATGGTGCCCGTTCCATATATATTTAGTTCATTTAGTCTGTCTAGCAAGGGTATTGATAGGTAAAGTACCTATCAAAAAACAGAAAACTTTTTTGAAGAATGCTTTCTGCTAACCGCAAAACAACCGATGGACCTAGACCTAATGTTTGTTCTGGTAGCCGTGTTGTTGAACCTAAAAATAAATTATAGTCATATTTTATAGTTAAGTTAACTTAATAATCAAAGCACCTTGATAGATTTCAAAATCTTAAACTAAACCTGACGAGGTGGTTATTACGAAGTTTTTCAAACCGACAGGACGCGGATTTTTTTTTACACATTGCCTTCAAGGCCGTGGTTTTACTTTCCAAGGAAAGGTATCGTTTGCTCGTCTATAGAAAAGTATTTTTCAATTCGTGGTATTGCTAAGCAACGTTTTCTTACATCGTCAATGATAGGTTGTACTTTCCAAAGAATATTGGAACCATTAGAAGCAAAATTGGTGTCGTCATAATGTAAATACTTCCGTATTGAAAATAATCTATTACGTGATATTTTCGAAGTAATTAATTCTTGTCTGGACCGTTTCTGCCAATATATTGTTAGTCTGGGTAAAGGAATACACCCAAAATATAAATGGGCCCCGTAAAGGATTTTAATTTCAGTTCAAGTTGTATTTAAGTCAATACCGTCCTTGGAAAGTACATACGTTCGTAAATTAACATATATCATGCGATATGCATATTTTAAATATCAGTTAATATTCAAGTCCACGTTATAAGTTGGAAAGTGTTTTTTTTCACCTTCACCCGAGCCAGTTAAAATGATTTTTAATGAAAGATGTTTAACCTGTTAATAATTTAAATCTAAATCAAGAATTATTGTGACATTCAGTATGTAGTCGAAAAATGGTAAACAGTTAGTTATTTCACAAATAGTATTCCTAAAATAGTAAGAATATTTTTTAACAGATGGCGTTTTAGTTACAATTAGATTTAATAAAAGATGGCGCTGTAGTTTTTTTTTTACATAAAACCGTTTTTACGTTTTTACATATTGAATGACGTAAAAAACTGTGTAAACTACGTCGTGTAATTTACATGTACAACAGTGCCTATACCGCTTACCATTGACAGTAAAATTCTACCAGTAAAATGCAACCAAAACTGGGCTTCATCGGTGAGCAAACTATAGAATGAAATTCAACATTAATTCGCCGAATGAAATGTCAAACAAAAGAATCAATAATGATATGTCAAATCAAACTAAACAACTAAACTATCAGTTGTTAAATTAGTTGTCAATTATAGCAGTGTTGCCAACTCAAACTTGTGAACCTCTAAAAAAAATAACACAAGGGATTTATGTAGTTACGAGCGTAGCTTAATGTTTAGTCAAATACTTAGTAGCGCTGCCCTTGGTTGGCCAACATCAGCTGTCGATTAGCGTGAGCGTTAATAAGTAAATGGATTGGTAACGTGTTTGTCTTTGTGTTTAATGACGGAATAAGACTTTTGTTTAAAAAGTGTTTCAAAGTTCGGCATCGTGATTTAACATTTGTGAAATGTAGGCTACCCAATAATAATTAACTAGCATAATCAGTTACCTATGTCTACCCAATGAGTTCTAATACGCCTCTTAATTCGTAGATGTACTCGTTTTCGATAACATTTTTCGAAAGCCGTGATACGAAGTAATTTACGAAGCGATGAACATCGAACGAGTAAGTGGTATTCATTACTTGGCAGTTGGTGGATTCGAGTTGGGTGTTTTGAACGAAGAATCAACCGTTGACACGTGTTCTAATATCTTATATGTGAATCGTTTGAATAACGTCAGTACCTTAAAAATGTTACTTTTGTTGGATGATTAAACAATTGATCGTTAAGTTCAAATGTTTCAATTGTATAGATTGAGTTGGTTAAGAGATAATATTTGGCTGTTTCCTAGTCAGAAATCAAACTGGGATCAGGATCATCTCGAAATAGATTACAGTCGCTGTGTAAGCTTTCGATAAGAGAAGTGTAACTCTATCAGACGAGGAGGTAGAAGATTTCTTATAAGTTGCTTACTCGTGGTTAAGGGGTTGGCCAACATCAGTTGTGGGTTACCGTTTAGCGTGCGATGGTTGTATTTTTTCCTTTGTGATCATTGATAAGGCTTTTGTTCAGTTATTTATTGTTTGACTTTGCCATAACTATACTAACAGCGAAATAGGTAGCCTTAACTAGTTTAATTCAGAACTCATCTTACCAAATGAATTACTTTACGCTTATATAAAGCTTTTCAGTCGTGTTTATTCACTGATATGCTTTTTGATGAACATCTCCATGAAGCCGTGATACGAAGTAATTATACCAATTGCTGAACATCGAACGAACTAGTATTGGCTACTTGACATTTGATGCATGTCGTGCGTTTCCTTTTAACTATATAAACGATGTATGGATCCGACTTGCATATTCTGAGCGAACAGTGAATCTTTTGTTGAATCGAAAAGCACTGAGTAAAATAGAATCGATCGATTGTGATGGAAACGTGCATGATGATCTTCTTGATGTCGACAGACATAATTAAAATGAGAACTTCAAATTTATCCGTGATTGTAACGGCTACTACTAATATGACTGCTACTAATTCTCGGTAATTCAATGTGATTTGGAGTACTTTGATTGTGAGATAATGGGTCACTATTTCGATTTAAAAAAATATTGCATAAATTTATCTTCAGTAATGGGTAGAGAAGGCGGTACCGATTGGCAGTATCACAAAATCGTATGATGTCTAAATACCAAGCATCTGGAAAGTGTTTCTCTTAAAATATTCACGTATATGGAACCATTTCGGTAGCATTTTGGGCTACAAGTGCCATTTCACTATACGTTTACGTAGAAGAAATGCGAATTGGATCCAACAGAATGCTTAAGCCTATAATTACATCAAAATTGAGATATCAACAACATTTTGTTGGTAACATGACTAAATTTATTCGAGAAGACATAAATGCAACTCCTTCAACGTATGAATTCCATGGTGACCATCAATGATTTATATAGTGATGAGAGACACTTAATCAAATTTTGTGTAATAATGGATCAATTTACTGAGAATATCATCTTCGAGAAAATCATACCCATCCTATTATCCCGATTATTGTTCAATTCAAGGCTATTATGTTCACTATTTTGTTCAATTCAAGGCCATTATTTCGACCAACCACGTTCTTATCAAAGAAGCCAAATTCTATACTATATAGTTGATTGATTCTCGAAAAAATGAAGGCGCCTTCTCAAAAGAGGAAGTGTCAATAGATTCGCGACTTTAAGGATGAGTTAAGAATACAGTTAAATAACTTATCAACAAATTAATTAATTAATATATTGTCTTCATGTTTCGGGTATAGATTTTAAAAGGAGTAAGCAATCATGGTCGTTTATTTTACATTTGAGTCCTTGCTCCAACTATTATGTCCTGATCGCGTTCTGACGTCTAGCATTTAAGTGCTAGACGTCAGAAATCTTTTTAACTATTCATAACCCTCCATAACATCAGTTCCTGATAATTATTGCTTCTCTTTACCTAGGTCGAATAAGATAGAAAAGCTAGACCTTTCTGAATATTATAAACTTCAGGTGGACTCTTTTGACTCTTCTTAGTCTCTTTTTAGTCTCTGCAGAGCCTTTGTCTGACTCACAATTCAGGATGTCTTGAATTAAAAATAAACAAAATAGCCAATTATTTAATTGAACACTGCTGCCGGTAGTATTTTGGCTATATGGCATATCATGTCATCGTCATGCTCAATGATGTTCTTTCGTTATTTCTTTGTTTTTCGTCTACTCGCAAACCATGGCAACATCTCGCATCTTTGCTTGCAATCTAACTAATACTTCACCTTTCGACTACGGTGACGTGGATGAACACATTCAGTTAGAGTACATAATTTATGGCCAGATTAAGATTACATATGTTTGCGACATGGTTCAGGACAACCCAAAATTTAAACTTAAATTTCCTAATTTCACTCACAACGTTAAAACTTTCAATTGTGTCGCGATCATAAAACATATCATCGTCCTAGTAATGTATATAAAACAAATCCACAACTCGCTTATTATATCACGCCATGCTCGCTGTATGTTGTGTATACATAAAACCAACTTTGTACAAATTGAAGTTAACAAATTTATGTTCCATTTAAAAACTGTACAAAAGTTACAACGATATACAATTCATCATATATCACACATCTCAACGTATACATCTAGAACTAACTCTATATACATGTACATTATTATGATATATATGTACACATCAAGTTATGAGAAAATACCATAAGGAAGCATATATGTATGTATACATGATTATAACAAGACATTATAAAACCATATAACATCGTACAACAACAAGCAACATCACTATACATCACTATACTACCACTGGAAATATGAATATGTGGAGAGAAACAAAAACTATTTTCATAAATTTTCCGTTGGATTATCATTTCGAAATGTACATCCAGATGAAACAAAAACCATACATACATATGTCTATCATGGCTGCATAGTAAAAAAAAAGTGTATATTTTTTTTAAGATGCTGGTAGAATGATGAATACGAAATGTAGATGTGGAGTCAAAAAAACTGTCTAACACCTTTTTACATTTTTCATATGCGATAAACAGACATAATCGTACAGAGAAAAACTCTCACTATATACATATCTCGTTTACACAAAGTTTATTACAACTTATTTTTTATCTTTCGCTAACCACTCGAGACATATTTAGATGTAATACAAAACACATATTTCTTTTGGTACGGATTTCGGAAAATATTTTCCCTTTTTCGGAAACTTCAAAATCTCAAAAAAAAAACGTTTATTGGATTTCTTTAGTTTTGGTTCAACTATTTGGCGTCATATAAGAACGTCATTGTTGATATAGATGAACAGACGGATAAAAATTATTCATCTGGCAAGTATTTGACAGATTTTGGTCGAACACAAAAAATGGATACATACAATTAAAAATATTAAAAATGAAATGGTCGCATATCGATTTGATACACCATACAAGTTAAGATGGTTTAAAATGTTGGGCTGTCGCTCCAAACGTCATGGACGTCTTATCCTTGTATCTTAATAAATGAAATTTAAATTAAACGGTAAATTATTCAAATTAAAGTATTTGGGTATAATTTGCATATATTAACGCATGTGTATGTGTGTGTGTGTATATATAGACCGAAGTTAATTAAGAAAAGTTAATAATTTTGTCATTATTCTTAAAGCTTTTTTTGTTACATAATTTATGTAGATTATGTACATGGAAGACGTTGACAGTATAATAACGCATGGATTCGTGCTTTTGTGTATAATTTCCCCAACATTTTATTTTTGTTTTATGTTTCGAGCTATGTTTTTCTTAAGAAAATGGGAATCTTAATTATGTAGTAGACAGCCAGAAAATTTCTGATCTTTCCCCCTACACTTTCATCCATTATTGATGCCGGATTTTTACTTTAATACCTAGAATCCTAACAGACTGAACTAAATAACACGATGGACCCCTCCACTAAACTGCTAAAAAGTTACCCGTTATCTATCAGGTAAGGTGATTGTTTCTAAGTATGAGCGAATACTATCAGATTCTAGCGTATCCATGTGACATTTTTTTGAATTACAATTCTGTTAAAATGTGTTAATATCATAACATCGTTCGGTTCAACCATTGATCCATCCAAAAAGTGTAAAAGTTGTTTAACTCAAGCTGTACCAATTAGTCGATCAAGTAATTTCAGCACGGTTAGCTGCAGTCATGGTTGGAACATCTAATACAGCCAATAGGGCTGTAGCGTAACAATACAGACGATGAACTTCAGGAGCTTATACACTTCCAAGGCATTTTAGTCAAAAGTCCCCAAGTTGGGAATCGTTCACTCATCGGTTCAATTTGTTGGGTACAAAATAAATCTTCTCCTTATCTGCTTAAATCGAACTAAAAGCTTTAAGGAAAAAGTATTGAACATAAGACTAGTAAGCTCGATACTGAGCTGGTCAAGCCCCGGTAAAATCTGGAATCGTCGGAAAGAGTGGTGGTTAATTGGTTAGACAAATAATCCATCGAAATCCATTCAAAATTACTCGTCAAGAGGTCTGATGTAATACAATCAATTCCAGATGAACGATATTTCTTTAACATCTACATGGTTCGTCTAACCTTCACTGGACATCTGTGTGTGCTATATATAATCCTACACAATCATACCCTGAGCCAAATTTGGTTCGACTTTCAATAGATCGAGTTTGTCTGCCCACTGACAATTGACGTGGGTCTTGAGATTTGGTGCAATTTAGTATAACTTCGTTTAAACCTCATGAGTTCTGAGGTGTGCTCTAGAGACTTCTGTTTTTCATCAATGTAGTCCAAACTTGTACACATACAATTCAGAGGTTAGCTAATCTGCTAAAGCATTCGATAGTCGACTGCTTGAAGATACAATATAGATTCTATCGCCTGTGGCTCAGTTAGAAATCGGTTTTGAATATTACCCAGATCATCTCCACAGACATTGAATTCTTGGAGAGAAACAAATTCTAGTCCAATACTATTCTATACAAGAATATAAGCTCTACAAACGCGCCAGGTATTGAATAGTTTCTAAAAGATTGCCACCAGTAGTTAGACCGCAATGAACAAAATCCTTTTGAGTATATTCAGAACTGTCTGACATGTTATGAGGTCGTCACACGTATTCGCCGCTTGAGAAATTGGATGTTTAGAGTAAACTTTCTCAAATGAACTTATTTATCTGACTTCATAGGAAATGTGGTGTATCTAAGAAAGGTACGAGGTCTTTAGTCTGGTTAAATCTATTTGACGCAACCTTTCAAGCCGATATCATACCAGTAATGAGCAAATGCCGCTTCCCTGTCAAAACACCATAAATGGTCTACGTATGTATACCAATTTCTCGTCTCAGCTCCAGTCAACGTATGTAGAACTACTCTTCGCATAACATGCGCGATATTTTTCATAAAATTATTAATAATCTATTCATCTCAGTCCTAGTTTACTCACAGTAGGTTAACCCTATGTCTCCAACGAGATCTTTGCACTATTTAAGGAGCTTTTATTTACATTATGCTTCAAAACTGTTCCAGTTGTCTAGATTGAGAACTTCTTTGTTCACCAAGATCTCTGTGAATTGAATAATTTTGTTATTAACTTTTCTTCGAGAAGTGGTGTCTTATTTCTTGAAGTTTAACTAATAGATAGTCTTGTTACCTAATGCTGGGTTACCAAATCGATACAAATGTAAACATTCAACAATTGATCAGGTTCACAGAATTACAGTTATTTTAGAAAAGGCGGTAGAATATAAACAAATTTACCTTTTTCTGGATGTGGCCGCAGCTTTTGATAAGGTATGACAGTAGGTTTTAATGTATAAATTATAAAGGTTATGCTTTCGGGATCATATGATGACCTCTTGACATTGTATTTATCTGAAAGGTCGTTTAGAGTAAGACAAAAAGATGAATATTCTGGACTGAGAGGGATAAGGGCAGCAGTCCCACAAGGCAACATTCTGGGCCCAGTCCTATGCCTCTACAATATATAAAGTGATATGTAAAGAAAATGTACACTCAAAATTTTCAACATTACGACGAATAGCGAGCACACATGGACGATTATTACAACTATAAAATTGACAGATCATGACATATTATAAATGGCCGAAACGTCACTTGAAAATCAAGGCTATGAATCAAGGCTAATGCAACATGTCAATGCGAAAGCCTCTCAGCTTTTGAATAATGAACATTTGGTTAGAAGGCTTAAAAGAACCAAACCCTTCTAGATTGACGAATAGTCTGGAGAGATTATTTACAATATAAGAATAAAAAAAACTTGTTAGAAAAGAATCTACTAAATCAGTACAGGCAACTAATAATCACATCTGAAATCACAGCAATTTAGTCGGTACACTGCTCAAATAGAAATAGTAAACTTATTTGTTTGTAGCCAACTGAAATGGATTCAAAACGAAAGTTACCATAATGGTTGGACCGCGATACCAAAAATCCTTTTGAGTATATTTAAAATGGTCTGATATGTTAAAAGTTCGTCACACGTAACACTAGATAAATTGGATGCATAGAGTAAGCTTTCGCAAATGCACTTATTTCTGACTAGATTGATATATGGCGTGTCGAAACCATTTAAAAGGATTCGAAGTGTTGAGTCTCGTTCTGACAAAACCTGTCAAATCGATATCATAATATAGTAACAAAAAATATCACAATGCCATAAATGGGCTATGTCATTATTAATTAGCTTTAAAAATTTTCCAATTGCCTAGATTCATAACTGATTTGTTCAGTAAAATCTCTGTGGATGAAATATTTTTGTTGTTAACTTTTCTTCGAGAAATGGTGTTTCTTATATTCGACTTGTTACAAAAGAGTGTACTTACAGACATTCCGAGCATGAAACCCCTACTTCAGTTCTGAACAAGTTCCAAGCACATACAAAGCACAGTTCTGAGGATAAATTTTTACAAGGTGATTAGGTACTTCTTCTTGTTCTATGCATTCGTGGTTGTCACGAGATTTTTACTGGGTTATTCAATTCAATTTGCTCAATAATGGCAACATGAGCAAATTGAAGGATCCTCGTAGAATTGGGGTACAAGCAAACTTATATTATAAGTTAGGTGCGTCTTATGGCCATCGACATAAAGAACAACTGGAAACGACGTTCTTCGCGCTGAAAGCAGGATTAAATATCTTGAATTATAAAGATGAAGCGAGTCCATTTTTATTTATTTTGCTGTGGCTTATATCACTTTTATATTTCATTATGATCATTAAATAAAAAGGAACTGAAGAAGGAAGAACTTCCGAAACCGGTCTTCCTAACAAATATAAAATAATATCACAAAAAGAAAGTTTTTTAATTCGTTTTAAAGTGCATAATAATAAAAAATTAAAAACCTTTTTTATATAAAATAAAACCGCTTCCGAGGTCATCCAACCTGAATCGGTTTTCGGGTACTTGATTCCCTCTGGAATTGAATCTATAACATATTTCGGAATTTGTTTTTTGTAATGGAATACTGTCATAGGAGGAAGAACGAAAGCATCAGCAGAAAAGCAGAACAAACCAGTGGCGCTCTCCTTATCTCGACCTTTATCCTTTTTATATACGTTATTGGCACCTTTAGGGGCTAAAACAGTTCCACTTTTCGGACACAACAAAACCCCTGATTCGTCTCCATTAAAGATCCGACTGGGGTCCTTAAGAATATCATCCATTAGCCCCTTTGCCCTAAAGTATTCTTCAATTTTCTGAAACCAACCCCATATATCTTTTTCAGATACACATGCACTTGAGTAGGTAACCGCTTCCCGAGTTCTAATTGAAATTTCTGGGTGTTTCTTTAGAAAGCCATAGTACCATTTACTTCCTGGGTAATTATTTATAAACACATTTCCTGTGGACATGCTTCCAGAAATTTTTTAACGACGCCTTGAACCTGAAGCGTATTGGATGGAGGCTGCTGTAAATTTGAATGTAATTGTAAATCCGAGTTGTTGCTTGTATCTTATCTTGTAATCCACTAGGCCGGTTTCGATCTGATGATGACGTCCTTGAATAACTAATTGATCGAAAAGAACAAATTCATTTCTTCAGACACATGCTAACGGACTTGATGTTCATACTGTGCGATTCGTTCAGTTGTGACGCGACAGTACTAGTGAATTTCAAGAACTTATCTCGAAATATCGATTTTATAATTTGCGTGTGGCGTGAGTTCCTCGTGGAATGTGGTATAGTTTAGCCGCAGCATGGATAGACAAGCCACCTCGAATTCTCTCGACTGCCACTTCCACATCCCCTTCATTATAAGTTTTTCTATTCGGAACCATTACTACTGGCTTTGCTGAAAATAAAATTTTGAAACTACCTGTCCTTATTGCAATTAAATGCCTTAGCTAAAATTCAAATAATTATCTGGGATCTATAAATTAAAATAATCAGCCGAATGGTTCATAACAGGAATCCATAAATATTTTGAATCTCCAATGATGAGCCCCTAAATCCCTTACAAGAAAAAGTACAAAATGTGTTCCTTGTTAAATTAATAAAATATTTTTTTTTCACAATACACGCGAGGTTGACATATTCGAATCGAAATATCTTGTGCAACTGAAATCAAATCCAAATGAGAATAGTAGTGAACTGTAAAGCAAAGATTACGGTAATTATTGACGAAAACAAAATTCTTCATTAATGGCGGGTTCACGTACGCGATCAAAAATTTTTGATTACAATGTGAAGCTAGTAACAAAAGATATTGCTATAAATATTATTGAGCTATTTTTGACGTTTCATATGCCATTTTCAATCATTTTAATTTGGGTGTTGAGTTTGGATGTGGTGTATGATTTTAAGTATTTTTTTTTTGTGTTTTTTTTTCCTGTTTTACGCCTTATTGTTAATTGGTAGTAAACTCAAAATGTCTTTGTCAAGACAAAACACGATAAATATTAACTTTATTCATTTTTTTAAATTTTAATTATTCAGTAATATTATTCACAAACGCACAAAACAACACAGAATAAGAAATGTCAAAAAATAGCAAAATTATTATATTGAGCGTCATAATTGGTCTATTTTTCCTTTTTTTTATTATGTTGGATGCTTGCGATCAAAATTTGCCCAAAGTTAAAATAAATTCATCACGGGAGGGGAAATTTTTACATGTTTTCAATGATTTGATTGGTTTGATTCGCGAATTATTTTTGATCGCGTACGTGAACCCGCCATAAAACAAAGAAAATTAGTAAAAGAGAAATTTTAATCGTTAATACTCATTATTGGCGAAGGGCTCATGACTACTACCAAAGCGATCTTGATTGATTCAAGAGGGAATTTTCAAAACGAGCTTTATTTAGTGTAACAAAAAATATAAAAATGAACGTCATTTTCATACAAAATGTAAAGCTTTACTATATAGTAAATATTTGACTGAAAAGTAGTTCAAATTTAACTTTGGTTATATTCAATTGAAAACAGAAATTTCAGTTTTCATCCTGAAATCGATCATTTTCTGATTTATCTTTCCATTTTTCTTTATTCGTTCAATGAAAATATGGTATTTTAATAACTTAAAATGAAAATAGAGACAGATACATTAGTTAGATTACGAGAACTATATTTTATTTCAAATATGCTCACAAAAAGAATAAATAAAACTGACACTACACCAAGCCAAATCAATTTCCACATGTAAGCAAAACACGAAACACGTATACGGCCGCTTTTTTTTAAAAAAACATGGTCAGTCTATGAATGTGTAAATGGTTAGAGAGTGGTAAATACATCAACAATCGTATGAAAAAGTAGATTTTTTCGAATTTCTTAACTTTTAACTTCTAGGCCCAAAAACCAATCAATCACTTCTCAGAATTTGGAAAATGGTTATTTATCAACAATCCTGGTTTAATAATATTCATTTAAACCAATATTTTAATTCATGTTTTTGAAGACTTAAGAATTTCGATTTTTATATCTTGAATCGTGAATAGAAAAATCAAACGAAATGAATTTGTGATATTGGGTTTAAATGCAAATTGTTTATTAGATTTTGCTTGGTTTCCCACATACAACTACTATTATGATTTTATTTTGCATCTCGCTCGTTTTTTTCCATTTTTCCTTCGTTTCAATTTTTTTTAGAAATAATAAATTGGCGAGTTTTTTGCATACCAACAAGACGCATATATATTACAATACAAAAACAGTAACAGATAATGTACCACCAAAAATAAAAAGAAACAAAAAAATCAAAACAAAACAAAAAAAAATTATTTTTGTGATTTAGTGTATTCTTTGTGTGCTAGAGTGTCTTTCCTATACAAGAATAAAATGCAAAAGAGGAGTTACGTTATATAATCACTATTTATAAACATTATCGAATCACATTGAACTATTTGGATCATGTGATCATAGTCGATAAACGAAATATTATCGAACTTATTAGCCGAAAATAAAAACAAAAATTAGGAAAATTTCTTATGAATGAAAAATTTGAGTATGTATCAATAAATGGGAAAATTATTATACAGCCGTCTTGATAAATAATCATATTTAGATGCCTCCTATACAAAAATTGATGTTAAGGCCTGTATTGTAAGATATAACAGAGCAAAGTCTTAAAATTACGAGAAATCGACTGTTTACCAACGAATTGTACAATACTCATAAATGTGAAAAATTGGCCTGAAATGTAATGGTATTTTTTTTTGTATAAAGTGAACAATACCAATGCACAAAATCTCATTTACACATTTAACTAGATTTAATGATTACATGCAATCGTATGATTTTAACATGAATGGCTTGCAAAAATTTTATAGAACCGCAACGCTTGTAATGACGTTTCATCGAACTGTCATTCAATAAAAAAATATTCTCTCTCTCCCATTGTTATGACATTTATGTCATTATGACAATTGGTTTTGTATTTAATGCATAATTGTCCAATTAAATATTATTCTTATGTTGATACAGGCATCAATAAATCTTTTTTTAATGATTCTTTGTATTTCAGGATTGAGAATATAGTGTAGTGTTGTGCTGCGATTGTGAATAAAAGGGTAGCAAAATGGAAATTGTGATTCGGTTATGTGTTCATTTTGAAATGTAAACATTGATCAACTGGTAATACAACTAAATGTTGAAAATATCTTTTGAACTGATTTATGTTTATAAATTCAGTTTTAGTTAATTTTTTCGAATACATAATTTTATTTAAATAAATGAATAATTACTTTTTTAAGCTTTCGCGTTCAATTATGTGTATTTTCGTCAATAAATTTATTTAGAAATGAGTTTGACTTTCGTTGTGCGACCAAGACAGAATTAGAGCGAGTAAAATATATTTTAGAGGATATCGGTTATATCAAAGCAATTTTGTTGTATTCATCAATTTATAATTAATTTTGATCGTGATTTATTTTAGTTATTTTATGAAATAAAATTTTAAAAGCTCTAACTTTCACTAGCTTAAAACTGTAAAAGAAATTTGTACGTTTCGTCTGAGATTCTTGATAAAACAAACATTTTTGATACACTAAATAAAGCTCATTTCAAAAACTGAGTATGCATTCTGGCTTTATATATCCAGAGGGCTTTGCTACTACCCTATATAGCTATAGCTTGAAGCTTTAAATTTAGTTGTTTTATAAAATTAGTCCTAAATTGTCTCTCTTTCGAGAACGTACGAAACCAGTAGATTCGATTAACGAAGACTGCTCCTCGGTCTTGTTATGATCGGCCATTCGTATACCAAAGTTTCATCTAGATTAAAACATCATCAACATCACACCTTTATTCAAACTTCTTTCCCATTCATATATATATACACACTACAGGGCTTTTATAGTTTTCCAATCAATTTTCCTTTATAATAAACACATACATACACAATTTCTTATGATAAACAGACGCCGAAATGATTCCTCTTATGTCGATCTTCATCATCAATGTATATTTATGTGTTTCGCGTACAAATTTGTTAACAAACTACAGTGAAACATATATTTACATAAGTACACATACGAGTACAGTAGTTGTTTGGTTCGTTAACATATAACTCAACATAACACCATATATAGCATTTGTTTTATATGCAATCATTTTATGTACTGTATAGTGATAAGTGGATGTATCACTAAAGATTGTGTATATAGACGTTATGATGCAGGATGAATAAAGATGTCTTATTTTTTTGACAAGGAAACGTGGTACATGAGATGTAAAAAATTTGAATAAATTTTCGGTATTGTTTCGTATGTCCTATATATCCTTCGAGTATATGTATATGTTCCGTTCGAGAAAAGGATGTATAAATATCAATTTTATAAGGATATTGTACGAAAGAATTTTGATTGATAATTTGGAAGTATTTTTGTCATTCAATCAAGTGTATATATAGCGATAGAATATATAAACGGAACGGAACGTACCGAATATATGAATTATGATTTACATTTTGTTGTTGTTTGAAGGAAAGAATCGGTAATCAATTCTAGTTTAGCATACACGAAGGGATGAGAAGAGGCTGTACTGTTACATTGCCATTGTATATATATATATTTTATATATTACAAGATGGGATACACGGGATGACAACAAGAAATTGATTTTTTTTTTGTCATGTTGATGATTGAATGGGGAATTTCTAAACTAACGATCCTTTTTCTCGTTTCAGGATTTTTAACATGCAACTCGAATACTCTACAATCATTAGCACAATTACACGGTATGTATTTATATTTTATTGTATAAAATTATCTCGATATAAATAGATATTTATTATGTATATATGATCGATATGCGGATGCACGAGTAAATCATTGTTTATTGATAAGAGTTTCGAATGAAGAGAATCATACACATAATGGATGTAATAAAGTAGCGAGATGGTTGGTATGCTATACCATATATTGAGTAGAGTGCTCTCGTGAATACGAGTATCATCAAAAATTGATTTTCTTCGTAATGAATTTTCTTTTTTTTTGCATCATTATATTTACGATTTTCTTTCTTATTTTTGGTCGGGTATGTGTATAAGACTAGAGTGAAATGATTTATGAAGCATAAATTTGGTACAGACTATACATAATTTAACTTGGTTAAGGAAGCTGGGAAAAATTTCCCATTTTAAATTACTTAAAAAAAACGAAAAAATGATTGAAAATATATTTTAAATTAATGACGACGGCGGGAGGCTGTTGTATTATATTTTGAAGTGTATACGATATTTTTTATATACGAGTATGTTTGATAAATGGAAATATTGAAATATTACATTTTTCAGTTGGCAAACATAACGAGTATAGTTAGTTTGTATTCTAATTTTTGTTTGGCCTTAAATAAATCTTGGCTCAAATGGTTCTGCATACCGGCATAGTATGAGCATCATCTTATGGATACAATCATATGTCTGTTCGATTTAGTATAACATGGAATTAAAGCTTAAGCTATGTTTAAAATCTAACCTCATCTTCAAAGTTGGTACCTACAATCATCATTTCTGTGTGGTTTGCAAGAAATATTAAAAAAATCACCCATTAGTTTATTTCAACGATAAATGAAATTAAAGTAAATTAATTGTTATACTTCCTTAAAATCTACATAATTACTATATTATTAGGATAACTTAAGTTACAGTAAGCTGACTACACGACTCTTAGACCGATGTCACTAAGTGGTGATACCTAAGATCTTAGTCTACGTTATATATCATCCTTAAACTAATTGGAGCTCTTTATGCAGCGTTATTTCTGAGCTCTGAGTCAGTTCTTCACGTCACTACATAATTACAAATACTTTCTGCTCGCTATTGTTGGGCTAGTCCGTAAAAACTGTTCAGTATCCATCTATCTAGTCATTTCATGCACAATATGGCCGATCTCAAAGAAGAGTTAGACTATCGATGCCAGGGAAGCTATTGCCGTGCTGCTTATGGTTCGAACACGATGATAAAATCCAACTCATCGAATCCAGCTACGAATCTAAAACGTATAACACCTCAATGAATATGACTCATGGAAGGACCTCTTTTCTCTGGCGAATACAAATAATTCTGTGCATAAGTTACAATACCCATGAGTCGTATAAAGTTGCAGAATATCTACTAAATGAAGAACCAGACATTCTCTTAGGTAACTTTCAGATAACTTTCTTTTAGATAACTGGGTTATTACACTTCAAAACATGTCGTAATCTTCACTCTCTAACTGATTCGAGAGGAATTTTTTGTCGTAGCTTTTTATTTGAAAGGCCAATCATTATATAGCCGAATAAGATTATATTGAGTCCTTCTACCGGTTACTATTTGCTCATCCTTTACTTCTAAGAGTTTCATTTAGCTCCAGCTATAAGTTACAGACTTAGGAAATCTGGTATAATCCACAAATGGATTCTAAAGAAACTTTTCAATTGACAAAAAGGAAATTAGTTTTTACATCGCATGTACGAAAGTTGTCTGAATAGTTTCTGACCCTAACATAAAGATGGCAGTACGCGTCACCAATAAAAATCTTATAAAGCTTATGCTAAGTTTAACCTCCAACTTAATCCTAAAACTCGGTACCTATACAGGTTTTATTTCTTTGGTTGATGTATTACACTCTAAGATAAAGCATCCATTGGTTTATTTCAACGATAAATCAAAATTAAAGTAGTTTAGTTGCTATACTTACATTAGGATAAGTTAGGTTACAGCAAGCTGACTACACACGCTCTTAGACCGATGGTGATCAGTTGTGATATCTCAGATTCCAGTTTTCCTTATATATCATCATTGAAGCTTTCTATTACTTGCAAATATTTATTGTTGGGCTGGAGAAGAGAAAAGGCCCCACATTTCATTTTCATACTCATCCACGCCTTTATAGAGTAGAGTCCTGCAAGTATTTCTAAACCGTAGATTCCATCAATAAGGAACCAAATATATTTGGTAAAATCGAAGGGAGTGTGTTACTTTTCTATTGATATACAAATACAAACAACAGCATCATGGTCAAGAGACAATCCACACAGTTTCGGCATACAAAGACCAACCATCGTGGAGTTTATAAAGTACAAAGACTTGCACTTCGTTCATTGGACACACGTTCGTCTTCGATCACGCGTTTATCATCAATCAAACCAAGACTCAGCTTTCCTTAGTGCAGTCATTATTTCGTAAAAACTGCCATTTCATTCAGTATAACTGTACAGACTATCGAAGTTAAGATATTTATGACCGATCTCAAAGAAGAGTTAAACTATCAATGCCAGGAAAGAGTAAGACTTTTACCATGCTGATATCGGTTTCAACACGTTGACAAAGTTGGATCTTCATGGAGAGACTACCCATCTCTGGCAAATATGCATTATCCTGTCAATAAATTACAATATCCCGCCAGAGTCAACTATCTACTAAGTGAAGAACCAGCCTTTCTTTTACGTCACATCAGTCTTACAGAAGCAAATTATTTGAGTGCCCTGAATAAATTAAAAGAATGGTGCAATAGCAAAAGGTCGATTTTTTATTCATTCAAATCGATCAACCAAGCAGGAATCATCACAACACTAAGTTGTTCTGGTCAAGAACTACCGGCCCCTGTAAGACTCCGGCTCTCACATGATTTATCAGAAGTAAATGCAAAACTTGGTCTAAAAAAGCAATGGTCAAAGTAACTGGTAGAAAACTTGAAATTGAGGTCTTGGTCTAGCCACGAATCACCATAAAACTACCATCCCAGAACTACAATCATACAATATCAAAATGGAAATTTAATCACGCAGGTCATGCTAGCTAACCCAATTTTCATATGTCAGCTAGTGTACAGTTTATTAGAAGCCGATCACGTCTCTTAAAAATATTGCAAGATGGCTACTGAAATGTTTCCGACCTTAACATGGAGATGGGTACAATATACATTTAACACTATTTAGTTAATGTTGTTTGACAATCGTTGATGTGAAAATTTTAGTGAATAATAATTTTAGAGCGCAATATACGCTAACTCAAGTTGGACACTGTGAACGGAGACTCTCCATGAAAATATGGGCAGCTGTATTCAACAATACCCATTATTACTTGACACGCTGAAGAAAACGGTAATATGTGTCAATGTGTCGTCTGACGGTAGTCTTGACGAAAATTCCCAAATAACGGGTTTTACTGGTTGCACACCCTATTTTTTTGCTCACCAAGGCAAATGTTGCACTCAGAGAAGAAAGATTTCCTCCAAATTGCAAGGCTAATATAATCCCCGGCCAAAAGAACTATATATATGGCACAGAAAGATCCCGAATACTATTTGGACGGGCTCAGAAGTCATCGAATGAGATAATATTCGTATGCAAGATATCTTAGATATAAGATGTGATCAGGTATGATAAGGACCTATAACATCGTTATTTTGCTTTATGAAATGTCGAAACTTGAAATAGTGTTTCGGATTCTATAATAAATTATTGATCAAGGTATCTTCATCAACTATAAGCGTCCTTTATTTCGATCCCCTAGTATTTTAGTTTTGCACTCAAGGTCACAAACAAAATAAAACCGATGATTTGATCCTAAATAACAAATAGAATCTGCTTTTGGAAAACTATAGTCAAATTTAGATCAAACGATTAAATGCTCAACAACGACCTCTGTCAACATCTGGATAGCTGTAACCGAAGTGAGAAGTCACATTCTTCATATATAACATCCTGGTATAGACCAATCTTTAAATCGACTATACTAAGAAACCATGATATTCATATTCATCAGTTCACTATCAAAGAGTATAAGCACATAATTCCAAAACGATTCCGGGCTTACTGGCTCCCAATAAGAGGACAACAATTTTTGTTTCATGCTTAAATAGCTGTTATAAGTTAAGGAGCTTTCTTGTAAATGTCTTTAGCTTGTTGTTTTTGCTAAAGAATCATGTAGGATAATCAACAATAGATATAGAACTCAAACTAATCTCGATCAGTACCCTGTAAACAAAGGTTATCTCACAACTACAATTGAGAATTTCCATAACCACTTGTGATAGAATTAAACAGAGAAGTACATTTGCACGTTACTCCTATACCAGTTATCAATGTCCAGTATCTAATTGCTCGTTTATATAATGTCCATCGTGGCATGCACTGTGAAGTATGTAGCCTTGTGCTGTTGATACCATATGACATCGGTATCCATATCTTCTTCGTTTTGGACGAAGTAGAAAACGATGATTACGAAAGATCTTAATCCACACCCAACAATAACTAAAAAGCCAACGGGATGCATTTTTAGCTGGTGTATCGTGTGGATTGATATCGCTCAAAAATATTTAACCAAAAGAGGATAGCGGACTTTGTGGTGAAATCGGATGTCTTTTAACTGCTTCACAGGCCAATCAACGAACTTTGCTTATCCACCTAAACTTTGTAGTTAAGTTAGATTTCATACGGGTTCAAATCTATTTCTTGGTGCAAAATTCGCAAAGTTGATGTCGTGGAAATAACAAGTTGTTGTAAATAAGAGAAAACGACGTAACACTATCACGCACAGCAGCAAGTGGTAAGTGACTGTTAGTAAATTCTATTTCGAATTTGGGCGCCATATGACGCATAGCCGATCATACTTATAGAAGAATCTATAATACCTGGTCTTTAGAACAACACCGTCAAGATGGTATGGCTCCAAATAGTTTGTGTCCATATGCCATCGAACCAATTCCAATTTTTATTTGTGATGTTTTCCAACTATTCTTACTCATGCTCATGGTTACCAATATTCAAGCCGTCCTGATTGATAAAATATGGTATTATAACGAACTAAAATAACAAGAAAAGCTCTCGACTAGGCTAAAATAAAAAAACAAAGCACAAATATAATTTAATTTACTGCACAGTATGTGTAGGTGTATATTTGTATAGACGAGAGTAGCCCAACTCCAAAAAAAAAAAACACAAAATTCAGGTGGGAAATTCCAATATTTTTTTTTATTTCGCTATGTGCTTCCTTCAATATTAGTTTTTCGATTCTTCTGAAATTCTGTTCGTTGTAATATTTCTGCTATATTATTATATTTGCCTGCCACCGATGGTTTGTTTTTATTTTTGTCAGAATTTAAACAAAAAACAAATAATGAAACATTTCAATTGAAATTGAACTGGGAATTACCTTATATACATACTCGTTTATGTACATGATGTTTTGTAAATTTGAGGTAGAAAAAAATTCATATATGTGTACATGTGCGAGAATATATCGTGGAGGTTCGGTGCACTGTATACATTATTGATGTATAAAATTTATACACAATGTATACACACACACTTACACCAGCATATATGCAAATATATAATCATATTAGTTTAACAAATTATTTATATATACGTGCATCAAAAAACAACAAATTGGTGCGATATAACACTTTCGAATTTAACATCAAACTCTATATGCACATATTGTACATACCAAAATAACTACTTTGCAATTTAATTAAAATTCTATTAGCGCAGACAGTGTATATTTTTCGAGTGTGTTGCATTTATAAAAATGTTATATTTTAATTTTGTTACCATTTTTCATATTATAATATGCATGTGATGAACTTTTCTTCGAACTCATACGCTGTATGCACTTCATACTGTGGACGTATCATAAAATGCAAAGGTCATGTGCCACTCCACATATGTATACAAGGTGTGTTCCTAATCGTTCCAATCGCATAATTTATACTCCTCAATCCTCATAAGATGGGGTATCTCTATACACACATATATATAGTATGTATATCGTGCTTTTCTACTATAAAAACTACCGTCATTTTCACTTCCTGGTGATAATATATTGTATCGAGCAAAAACAAAATCGGAAGTTAAAAGATTCCAATAAACAGCAATAAAAACCAAACACAAATACAACATTAAGACATAAATTAAAATGTTGAAAAATTTTTTTCGTATACAGCTTTTCTTATTTTCAACCTGGGTATGTGGTCGAAGGTGTGTCACAATCACAAAATCGAATTGATATTTTTACTCAAAAAAAAAATAGGAAATAGGAAATACGGAAAACAGCAGTAGAAACCAGAAATCTGAAAATCAAATGACGTCAAATAAATCTAAATTGGTGTGGTTTTAATTGGCTGTTATTATATAGCACTTTTCGTTTGGGGTTTATGGATATGTGTATGTGGTAAACTGTTTATGCTGGTGATAATTTATTGGTACTATATATATACAGTATATAGTGTTTGGTTTACAGATTGTGATCAAGATGCCCGTACATTCGTCATATATATATATATATATATATATATATATATATATATATATATATATATATATATATATATATATATATATATAATATATATATAATATATATATATATATATATATATATATATATATATATATATATATACATATATATATATATATATATATATATATATATATATATATATATATATATATATATATATATATATATATATATATATATATATATATATGTGAATATATATATATATATATGAATATATATATGAAGTGGTAAAAATTCTGGTATTCTTGGATCGTTGTTTAATAGACCAATAAGGCCTACATTTTTTCCAATCATTGCAGATGCTCTGTCTGTTGCTACGCCTACCAAATTGGTACAATGGTACACCTGCATCTAATAATATTTTATCAAGTTAAGTTTTAATATCAATTCCCCGGGTAGTATTTTTAAGTGCTACCAAATCCAATAATCCTTCTTTTATAATTAAAGATTCGGAAATGTATCGGATAAATACAGCTGTGGCTTGTCCTGAATATCAGTTGATTCGTCAAGGGCTAAGCTGAGTGCTACATTACTTTTAACAGTCACTGTTTCAGTCTTCACTGATTTCCATAATACGTCGCTTGGTTGTATGACGTGATACTGGAATATTGCTTATTAGTCTCTGCAGTTTTATATTAAATGGATCCAAAATTTTAATCACTTGCTCCATATTCTTTTCTTTTCAATAAATTTTCCCTCAGTTTTCCCTTGGAACATCGCTCTTTTAGCACGAGCGATGTTCCAAGCGATGACAAAACTAGCTTCGGTGGTATTATCAGCTTCTTTACTAAAAGATGACAGTAATATTTGCTGACTATTCAATCCAGATTTTAAAGATTCTATTTTGTTTGTTCGAATATCGGTGTTTAACGGATAATTAGCCACAAATTTACTGTGAATTTTCTCATGATGTCGTTTAAAATTGCTGGCTTTATAATGAGCAATTGACTCATTGTAGATAAGACACAAAAGTTTTCCTCCTTTATCGGCGAATGCAAATGCTTCTTCCCATATTAACTTGAAGTTTCGATTTTCTTCTTGATATCTTCTTTTTTTGTGCCCTGATGACACATTTAACATTTTAAATTAATCTAGAAAACAAAATATAATTTATTTAACTTTTAAACAAATAATTCAAACTTAACAAAACAATTGAAAAATGTGAATAATTACCTTCAAGAACCTTCAAGAATTGTACAATTATCACTCAGAAACTTAATTGTTATTTTAGCAACCAGTATTTTAGCCTCCGTATACTGTCAATAAAATTCTCAGTAAAATAATTGACTTTAGAAGCAGATCTGATTTATTTTAGTAATCTGTAGTGCCATCTGTGTGGTTAATTACTTACTTCAGTCTAGTTTGCATAGATTCAACCAATTTTTTGGTTGTTTGTGACTGAATCATCCTTAAACATTTTAGCAAAATCTTTCTTAATTTTAACAATATTTTTAACTTTGCGCAATTTTAGATTAGCCATTCTTTGACCATATGTGCTGTAGTCGTATGTTTTTTGCTGGAAAATAAACGATCCACTTATACCAAATTTCTCCACACTAGCGTGTTAAGTTTGTTTGATGATGTCTAAATGTAAATGTTTATCCATAGTAGACTATGATGAAAAGTTGTGCAACTCCAGAAGCACTCATACACTCCCATAACATTAAGCCACATAACTCATACAGCCCCATATAAATTTTTAATTTTAAGGTGTTTTTTTTTAATTTTAAATTTTTAATTTTAAGGTGGATTTGGCTACATTATACCCCGTCCATTTAATCTATGTACAAGATTTATTATTTAAAAACCAAACGTGAGTTTTCCAGTCGGTAAAAACAAACTTATGGACGTTCATTTGACCGATTTCTTGTTATATTTTCAGTGCATTGTTGGTATTTTAGATGTAAGAAACGTTTTACATTTTTTTATGTAAATTATGTAAAAAACAGCGTAAATTACATACAACGTAAATGACATGTAAAAAACCAAGACAACATCATTCGCAGTGCTATCTATTTTAAAATGTCTAAAATTTACCGACTTAAATATTTTAATCTAAATCATAAAATGTGACATTTTGACATTCAGTCGACAAAAATTGTACACAGTTAATTATTTCACAAATTCTATTCGAAAATAGTAACAAGATTTTTTAACAGATGGTGCTATAGTTTCAATTAGAATCAATAAGAGATGATGCGACAGTTTTTTACATAACATCATATTTTACATTTTTTACAAATAGAATGTAAAAATTAACCTTATGTAAATTAAATTTTTTTTACATGTAACAAACTTTGTAAATTACATCGTGTAATTTACACACCAAACAGTGTCCGAAATAGTGCAGTAAATGGTCACCGGAGTGGTAGGGTGGGCTACCAACCTCTACCAACTCTAAGTTATATGCTACCAACCTCTCTCCATATTTGGCAGTGCTCAGAAGGACTAAATGGATTGTCTCTGCATTGTAGGCAAGTGGCTCTTTGCGCTGTACACTTTCTGATCAAAAAACCAAGCGGAAGCAGACCCAAAATCATCTCGAGAGTTGCAATGGGTGTTGTGTGCATAACTCCCACAATATCACGACAAACAAATCTTTGAGACACTGTTGGGATTTTACGTGTAAAAAAAGTTTATTACATTTTTTATGTAAATTACGTAAAAAACAGCTTAATGTAAATTATATGTAAAAAAAACGAAGACAACAACATTTTCATTGCCATTTATTTTGAAATGTCAAAAATTTTACCGATGTTCGACAGTCAAAATGATTTTTAACCTCTAACTATTTTTTATATTAATCAAAAATGATTGTGACATTTAGTATCTAATCGAAAAAATGTATACTAATTATTTCACAAATTCTATTCATAAAATAGTAAAAAATTTTTTTAACAGGTGGTGTTTTACTTACAATTTGATTTAATTAGAGATGGCGCCTCAGTTTTTTTTACATAAAATCTTGTTTTACCGTTTTTTAGATATAGAATGTAAAAACTAAACTTATGTAAATAACACATTTTTACATGTAAAAACCGTGTAATTTACATCGTGTAATTTACGCGCTCAACAGTGTTTCAGTGTACGGAGACTAATATGTTTCATTATATATATATATATATATATATATATATATATATATATATATATGTGTATATAATAACGACAGAACCTCATAACAGAACCGGGAGTCATAACAGACTTTTAGGTGCTTTCTCGTCATGAGATATTGAGCCACAGTACGCTCTAAGATCCACATCAACTGTAATAACAGGCAATGTCGCAGTCTACGAGTTAGACATTAGGTGAATCCTGTGGAGTCATAAAAAAGTACCTAATCAATAATATATACGACAATCACATCATCTCTGAGCTTACCACCACGTACACTCCTTCAAATACATTTTTTTAAGTTATGTATTCAAGTATGACTTCCAGGTATCTGGTTCATGAAGCTCACCGGACATGTCAACGTGATTCTAGAAATTAATAGAGCAAATACAATAAAAATGCCAATTGACGAGTCACACTTCAAATGTAAAGTTATATTGCTGAGGTTCAATATCATAAACATTTGTAGTCAGATAATATTATTATTATCATTGAATATGCCTTTCAGTGCGATCCTGAACTTCATATGATATCTCAACAGCTCTTGATCGTCTTGTGTTGTTGCTGTAGCTGTGGTCGTCCGAGCACTTCAACTGGCGGCTACTTTCGTTCCTCGTATCTTCCTAATCGAAACTCCATCGTATAAAAGTTTCATCAATTCTGCCTTAGTCGACGTCTTATTTTCAGAACATCTGATTTTGTGTATATATTGTATTAGTTATTTTCACAACCTCATGTGGTTCTTCTCGTAATTTAAAACCACTTTCAAATTTTGTCCCCAACTTTATTTATATGCCTGATTTCATCGTATACTATTTTTGATTAGTTACTTAAGTCGTATCGTATGCTCCAACGAACTATTTAGGTATCTCTTTAGACATTCATAGCAAATTGCCTGATGACTGAAATTGGGGCATTTCTTGTCCGTACCTTTGTAGTAAAATATTTGGTAGTGTGATATACCCTTACAGTGTGGGAGATTACCTCCTTTTTCGATATGTCAAAGGCAGAATAATTGCAAACCTATACAGTACGGCTCGTAGCCGCCGAAATCTCCTTCTGACTCATTTTTGTACTGTATTAGAAAACAAGTAAAAGTTGCTTTGATTATTTCCGTTTTGCAATAAATAAATCTGTATGTGACAGCTGATACTGACCATTGGGTTTATTCTCAACAGTAGTTCATTTAGAGGTTTCTCTTTAACCTGGTTGATCGCAAGTTTAACGACGATAGATAACTTCATATACCAAACACTCAACAGTATTATAAAGATACTGGTACTTACTCCAATTGATTTGCAGCTTCAGTCACGCTTAGATCTGTCATCCATATAAGTACAGACTATATATTTCTTCCACAAAGTATATCGCTGAAACATGGCTGTAATTCTTCAAAATCAATATGTAATCCGTAAAACCTCGTACAATACAGTTGGTGTTCTTAATGTTGTTAACCTATTTCAATGTGGAGCAATATTTCACCCCTTTGTAGTTCCTTAATCTTGTTGTTGATGCGTGGCAGTGAATCTGTCAATGATTGAAAAAGATTCTCAGACATATCAAAACTCCACTGGTTATAAAAACACTATTATAATCAAGCAATTGTAAAACGCGCAGCCTCATTTCCAAAAATTCAAAAAAACAGAAGTAGCAACATTTTGAATTAATAGACGGACTTGTAGAACCGTCTGCCAGGTGAGAAGTAGGTACGTTGTGCTGCCCAAAGACGGCTTTAAACACTGCGCCATTTGTTCGGTTGTATTAATTCATACATTTTCTATAACTTTGTTTTGGACATTCAGTGGTCGGCATAATGCGAGAGTGGTAACAGTAACTTTTCGGATACTTTCTGCTTACTATCGTTAGATTCTATATACTTATAGTTCAAGTATCAATTATAGTTCAAGTATCATCAACATCAATTTCGACACTTATATAAACCGTTATGAATAGTCTCATTTTTGTACTGCTTAAAAGTGTTTTTGGTTGGTCAGTTGAAATCAGAAGGACATCAACCAGTTAATAACGCTCAGCGCTGTCTTTGTCATTCTCATCACAGCATAGTGCAATCGGTTGAAATCATGTGTTACCTATTTTTTCCAAGCCATATGGACAATCGTTGGTTGATTCGAATGGGAAATCTTATGAAATATCCGAAATCCATATTAAATGCAAACAATTTGGTATTATTTAATAGGAAGTGGCTGGCTAAATAAATGCTTCTTCTGAGAGTCGATTAACACCGTAACCATTGGACAAATATATTCCATTTTTCATTCAGCGAATATTGGTAATCGAAAAAGTGCTTCACATTTTTGGGATGTTTTCTAGAGCGACTGGCATATTTTGGATCCATACCAGCGTTGAAGTTTCTATTAAGAAATTTTCTTTCAGACACACTTTTCACACTTTTTCTGCGCGTCACGGCGAATTCGGCGATTCACGATTTTTCGTTCATATTCATCTTTGTGGCAACACTCTGTTTCGTTGGTAAGTACATCGATCGGTACCCCCATACTTAAAACACAGACTAAGTACACCAATTAGTATTCTACGACATTGTACGGGTCCATCCATATTATGTCCCGTTTGAAAAGCGGTTAATAAGGCAATTATTCTGATATACGAGATGTTCAATCATCGTTAGCCTCCCATGATGCCATGATATTTCTCCAAAAACTAAGTACTTTATCCTAACTTTTCGAGTTAAAAATATTCTTTGTCCAAAATCGCGACCAAGCACCAAATTGCCTCATCGTGTGTGTTCTGAACCAACTGTCAAACTGCCAGTTAGTGTAAAAACTAGAAACTATGTCATTAAGCTCAACGCGAAGCTTTAATTAGGTCATTCTATTCTTTTGTTTCAATGTCATATATAATTTCTCATTCCACTTTGCAACGCGATGTTATAGCAAACATTCTCAGTTTATAAATATAGGAAATCGGTGACAGCTAGATAGATAGATGGATTGATGCACAGATATATTTATATATTGATGAAACCGATCGATAAAAAAATAGATAAATAAAAATATATTCGAATGATGAGTTGGGTTGTATATCGTCGAGATATATACAAAATTTACATCACTACAAAAGATAGATGATAGATTTTCCATTTTATTTCGAAATACCAACAACACGAGACTGAAAAACGATTCGTCATTTTTTGACGTCAATATATATACATACATACAATTTTTTTGCAGTTTGTCGTCAGCCTCTCCTTCTCTCTCTCTCTATATATATATATATATATACAATTTCCTCGTATCGAGGAGCTTTTAAAAGAAAATATACTTTATTTTCCCGTTTTATGATTTGTTTTTATTTTTGACACATATTCGTATTATACGCCACCCCAAAAACCACACCACTAAGCGAACCCTATATAAACCATGCTTTGTTAAAAAAAAACAATTTTTTCAACTTTCCCCCGCGAGAATCCTATATACGAATATATACACGTCTTACAGTTAATGATAATAGACGGTAAAGTGCTGCGGCTGAGAAGTACACGTTGCGCGGAAGGGAGGTGTGTTCTATATACCGCTCCTAAACTTCAACTCCAACGTAATTTTCCAAAATGTATCCAATAAATCGAATATGAAGACGTAACTGAATCAAGAAAATAATTTTCCACTGTACGTGTATACACGCACATACATTTGAAACGATTTTTAGTCGACGCATGCAACTCTTAACCAACTATATACTGATATTGTATTCAAGTTCAATGCACCGATGATGGAGTTGAATGCGGAGCAAACGAAATGTAAAGAAAATCAATTTGTTTCTGTATATTGTATACAAGAGCCCCCGATTTCAGACTACGTATTATAGGAGATAAGATGACGTTAATAAAATATAATTCGTGGGTGGTGTTTGGTGATGATGGTAATGTCTACAATTTGAAGTAATCTGGATATAAGATGTACGTTGGGGGTTAAATATATATTTTTTAATGAAAGGACGCCCGTATCGATAAGGCAAACCGTGGTTAGATGTATGAGTTTCCAATTAGCGCCAATCAATATATTAAATTTACCATATCGTCTTGAATAATATGTGTCGCCCATATACATATACGACACATAAGTTTGTAACGGTAAATTTTATTAAATCATAAAAATAAAAATTTAATTAAAAAATTTAATTGAGTTAAAATATGTTACATGCTTATCTGGTGCTATACACATGATGATGGTGCATGGGAGGGAACAAGAAAGTTTTTTTTCATATTAAATTTCTTCACAACCCTTTTTTTGAGTAATTTACCGTTCATTCACATATTTGTGTAAAGTATATGTATGTACATATATATGATAGTGTGGCGTAGTGTAAGAACATGTATCGTAAACGAAAAAGTTTTGGAAAGCATTTTAATGTCACGAAAATTGATAATCAATTTTATAGACTTTTTATAGCTTTTGTTGTATTTGGCAAAGCTTTTTTATGAATGAATGTGTTGTTTATATACTCGATGTAGTATACGTTTTGTGTACAAAATGTATGAATTTGTAGAAAGATATTATTTTATCAGTGGGGAGCATTAGGATTAACCATCAATAGCCGCACGTAACAGAGAAAGAGAGAGAGAGCTTTTGGGGTAGTACATACGTTCTTATACTATGTGATGTGCACAGTTTATTAAACTGTCTGGAATGCTTTTTCGAACGTAACGTCACTTTTAAACTAATGATTGGTACAAGCTGCCATTAGCTATATTGGAAAGTACAGGGTAATATGATACAAAATCATTGCTCTAGTTGAATCTTCACACTTACTTTAGATCTGCGAGTACATTTAAGTCCGAATGCCGTTCTATTGTGTTACTAGTCCTTACACCAGCTCAAAAGGTTTAACTCTCATAAGTAAGCGTAAAAGAAAGAAATCAAGGTCTGGCTTTTTTTATTGGATGGCTGCTACCGCACCTTAAGGCCGGCGACAGTTCGTTACACTGTATGTACGACTATAGGTCCGATTTACTCAGAACCATCTGGGGATCCAGAACATTGTTCATTCCCACCACCGATCGCACCGCCCAAACGATCGATGGTGAAAAAATCCTTTTTTGCATCCTGCCCCTATCGCGATTCGAACCCAGCCCCTCCCATTCCATTTGCCACAGCTTTAACTACTTTGCCACCTGGACGGTTGCCTAAGTCTAAAAACTAAGGATGGTTTAAACACAGCTCGGTTTGCTACAACTCCAAAATTAGAAGCTTGTTGGGTATAGAAACTGATAAGTTACTTCCCTTTGTTTTTTATGTACATATGTACTCTCCATTGGATTCTAGTGCCCAGAATCTTGCTGAGATAGTTCTTCATAAAATCGATGTGAACTGACCTATTTTCAATTCATTTGCTTCTTTATGATTTTATCCAATTGTGTAAATGTGTAATAGATGCAACTTATATAATGATTCGTTTCTTGTTTCGCTGTGTCATCAGTAGAAGTTATCCACAGTTTAGTTTCCTAACCCACGAAGATCATAGTTGTACAGTAGGTATAAGATCGGCCCTATAGTACATATTTCTGAGGTACTTACTTCTTTGGAGTTCATATGATTCCAGAATAAAGCCAAATGGTTTCCAGACTTTATCCAACACCGCTTAGTTGATGAAAGAGGTCCTTTAATAAAGAGTTTAGAATTAATGGCTATCTTAGATGTTAGTTTATGTGTAAGCTGGTGTACCAAGTGGTGGTTTCTCAGGTTTTAGAATCATGGTTACTTCTTCAACGTTCCACAAACTGGGTACATATTTAGGAACCCTTCCAGGTTCAGCACTCAATAGCATAAAGCGACCATGGTGCAAACCTTGTTCCACCAAAGCGCACAGACGCGTTCTTTAGCAAACTGGAGTAATTTAAACCACGCCAAAAATGACAGTAGATGAATATTCTTGGTATTGAACATGGGATCTACTGCGATCGAAAGACGGACAGCTGCTGATGAAATCTAAATTATCATCAACATTCTCAAAGAATTCGTCACATATGTCATCAATGACCTGTCCCATGCGATGAAGATGACTTTTGAAACGGCCATAGCCAATAAATATTCTTCAGTGGTTATTTTTCATGGAAAGAGCGTAATTGTTCAGGTTCGAGTTAAACCCTTCGACATAGTGTTTTGCCTTATGAAAATAAGAGGCTACTGACCACATCAGCTTTAGATTCAATAGACCATTCAAAGGTTTTTCACAATGTAAAGAGGCAAAGAAGCAGCTGGTTCAGATCCTATAAAACACAAGTGAGAACTAGTTTTACCCAAACAGGCTACAGTTTCATTGCGCTCAATGTCACAGTGGGCATACACCTATATGATCGTTACGTGGTTGTTGCAAACTAGAAGTTCAAAAATTTCTTATAAGCTACTTCCAATTTAGAGCTAATTAGAGGATTGTTCAATGTCAAAGGCAGTTTCGTCTTCCAAAGCTCCAAGAGATTCTTAGACTATACAATAGACAGTAGATACCAAAGCCAACACTCTGTTCAAAGAGAGAAAATGAGAGACCATCTGAATACAATTCCAAATGATTCGGTTATCTGAAGAGCAGATCTGGTGAGAACCAAATTTCTATGGATGGTTCAACCCCTTGAATCCTACTTGTTTTTAATTCCTAGAAATTATTTCTATAGAAACTAAACACAGGTAGGAGCCTATCATGAACCATGACCATGCCTTATATAGATATTAAGGATTGTTCTATGGCCGAAAACGTTACAAGCCCCAGCATTTCTCAAGTTAAAGCCAGCTGAACAAATTGTACCAAGAATGATGGACTGGAACTGGGATATAAGGTGAAAATGAGTTCCATGACTAACAGAAAAATCGAAGATATGGCTCCAGTCAAAACTCGACAAAAAACTTGCTGTGGTACTATTGTCAGTAGTTAATTTGCTTGAATATGGTATCTGATTGATTCATCTTTCAATTCTTTGATTTCCCTTGTTAGTTGCTAAGTAAAGTCAACCAATTTATATATATCTTACAGCCCTTATGTACTTCAGACTATCTGATGGCCTAGGACCATCTGAAATTCATTTTGATGTTGCGATAGTTCTTTTTCAATCCACTTCTTGATTTGACTAGCAATGGCACATGGTATGACGTTAAAGAAAACCGTGAAGGCTTAAGAAATAGGTTAAACTACTTTTGGTCGTGTCAACTACACGACGTAATTTACATGGGTTTTTACATGTAAAAAACGTGTAATTTACATAAGGTTATTTTTTACAATCTATATGTAAAAAACGATTTATTGTAAAAAACTGACGCGCCATCTCTTATTAAATGGAATTATAACTTAAACACCATCTGTTAAAAAATCATCTTACTGTTTTACGAATAGTATTTGTGAAATATTTTTTTGAATGTCATAATCATTATTTTTTGGATTAGAATAAATTATTAACAGGTGATTTACGTTAAAAATAGTCTTAACTGACTCGGGTAGACGTGACAAAAATCGCTTTTCAACTAATAACGTGAACCTGAAAACTAACTGATTTTACGTCAAAAACGTCAAATACTATAGATTTATAGTATTGTGATGAATCACAGTGATGCCTATCATAATCAAACAGAATTAAAATTATAGCAGTAGTTTAAGGGTTACCCTGTAACCAAATGTTTACACTTACGAACAAAATAAAAATAAATACCGAAGTAGGCGGAGTGAACCAAATACGACGCAACGAAATTTCGCGAAGTGTAGCGTGTCTTCGTCTTTTTGTTATTTACACATATTATTTACGTTTTATGTAATTTACGCTGTTTTTTTTACATAATTTACATAAAATACGTAAAAAAACATTTTTACATGTAAAATCCCAACAGTGGCTTTGACGTTTTATGATTATTTTAGTTGTTATAATAGTCTAGAACTCGAACTATTGTATAAGTGGTGATGAGGTCGATTTTGAAAAAAAAAACGAAGGATAGAACCTTAAGAAATAATTACCAACCACGAATCATGCATAATAGAAGACAAAACCAATTTCATTGCATGTCTTCAAACAAATACTCAATATCTTTATAATACCATAACACTATTCTTAGTCGGTCAAGGTCTCTTAATTACATCAACTGTAATCTTAAGTAGTACGAGTATACGATCAATACATAGTTTGTATAATCGCATAGTTTGAAGTATTTACTTTCTTCCAGGTATGAATCTGTATATATGTATATACATATATATTGTAAATATATAGTAAACGAGACACGTCTTTAAGACGAATTTTTATTTTTATAAAAACTAAATAAATAAGCAATTATTTAATTTAATTTCATGTTCATCGAAAATGTTGTTGTGATCAATAAAATTTATTATTTAAGGAATACTTTCAACATTACGTGACTTGAAAATGATTTTATTTTTTTTACTGTACGAGTATATACTCTATATACAATTTCTTATATCGTCATCTTCGTCTTTATATACATATTTGCAAATCGTCTTCTATTTACTTTATTGTATTATAATTTCAATGCAATATTTAGTAGTAGTTTGTAATTTAATTTCAAATTATGCTTAGTTTTATTGTAATGAGGTTCATTGAAAGTTGTAAACGGTATATGTTGGGTAATAATCAGCTAAATAAATAAGTTTACTATATATTTGTGAATGATGTATGTACTCAGCCATGTTATAATAGTTTCAAAGTTATTTGCCACATGAGCTTATGAAAATGAACTTAATTAACTAAAAATGAGTAACCATTGTGTTCGTCTCGATTGTCATTGATAAAGATCTCTTAACTCTTGCATTCACGACTTCAGTACAAGACAAATTTTATACTTAGTACGAATACTTCGACAACACGTTAATATTCTCTTTGATATACTTTGAAAGTCTAAGGGGTTATAGTGGCAAGGGTTTTCCTTTCATGCTATATGGTCAGTGTCATTTAATCTAATGAGAAAGATATTATCTGTAAAAAGCGAATATTTGGAACCTGGTAGCCTCAATGTTAACACTTAGGATATTTAAAAATACATTTAGCTGCCTTACTTTTAAAAAAAGGGTGTTTCTTGCCATTCTCAATCAGGTTTGCACTGTGTAAAAAGCTCTATTTTATGGTTCCAGCTTCATGTCTAATTGTCTCTAACCAAAGCTCACATCATCACATCATCAGATTAATTCCTAGAAAAGTGTTAATAATTGTTGAAAAGATCAAAACGACCTCCTAAACTGACGCTGTAAACCAGACCAATAATCTTGAACATTCTGAACTCACTGATTTGGAACAAAATGGTTATAAAAATCTGTCCCTATTTTGAAATATATGTTCTTATCGAGAATACTGTGCTAGAACATAATTCGCTCGCTATACCGTTTCATGTCAAGATATAAGTTAGTCTGATATCAGGCCACTCAACACCACAGTTAACATTATTTAACGACATGGTTACCACGTAGCTCTACATAACATCAATATAAAACCGATTAGCTACCTTTTACACAAGAAAAGATTTTTCTTGCTCGTCTTAACCAATTTTGTACTTCGATAAAGGCTTCATGTCTAGATTTTCCTAATCAGAGCTCATTTCATCAGACACACTCCTATAGCAAAGTGAATATATAATTGTTGAATATATCGGTAATATTCATGTACGATGTATATACCAGACATCTTGAACAACGTGAGGTGGTAGATTTTAAATTTTGTACAAATGTGTCCATATGTGCATAAATATGTGGAAAATACTGTGCTATTATATGTTTGTCGGTTCCCGCCACCCCTCCACTAAAGCTCCATTTGTTCAATGTGATATCTCTTCCTGAATAAACGCTTTCCGGTCCCAAAATCTGTTTGTATTTTGAATGAAGGCCACGATATTCGATATCTTGAAGATTGATCCTTCTTACTTGTGGCTCAATAACAAATATAACATTAAGATTTTTTTGAGGTTATCTCTATTGTATATAGCAATTAAAGGCTTGGGACACAAGGGGTCCACTTTTATAAGGCCGATAAATTAAATAGGTTTTCTAGGTGACTATGCACGATCCATTCTTTGACATTTAGCAGTCTTGGTGGTTATGGATTCGAGACTTAGCTTCTCTATTTAACCAGTTTTCATGCAGCATCTGATGTCCGATAAGGTAATCACATGGATGTTGACTCATCAAAGGCGCGGATCGGTGGGTGGTGCTTTGTTAATATTTCTTAGCGGTAAAGCGTGAGTGAAAAGATTTCCACGATATAATTTAACATTCTGACATTGATTTCTTATCTCATTCTTGTTAAATATCTGATTTCAATGTCTAATTGTTTTGTTTTTGATTGTTTTGTAGCTTCGATCAAATGCTTATTATGCCTGGGTTAATATTTCACTCATCATCACAAATTATAAGATTCAGGTACAATGTACTGGTCGCTTCTTTAAAATGGTAGGCACAATCAAAACTACACCCATTTTAAAAGCTCTTTTTTCCAGTGTAATTGATGTTCAAAAACTCCTAAGCTTCCTGTCTTTTGAAATTTGTCTCTCTTTTGGTCAACAATTCTTATAGTGATTCAAGTAACCTAGAAATTTAAATACTTTATAAATAACTCACCCATCTCGTAAGCTGATAAGACCAAGACCAATGAACCGAACACCACTGTTGGCATCATTTAAGCTGTTTACAATGACTTAAATGCCACACAACTCTTCACAACATTTCATTTCACCAGTTGCATTCAGCCAAATACATTTTGGTTCAATACTATAAAGTAATTAAGACGGTGGTCGGTCATCCAGACGAGCCACCCATGAAGATTTCAATCAATACCGAGTGTACGAATACCGCATTCTGCTTCAACAAGTTGTATCCAATATCACTTAAGCTTTGTACACGCCATAGTGATCAGGAAGATAATCATAAAAAATTACAATGCATCGGTTTTCAGTACAGACCCAATCGTCCACGGGAGATGGCCACTTTATATTTAGATTTATACTGTTTAAATTAATATTTAAATGTTTAAATGCTTTAAACATTTTCCCTTCTACTTCTAAATGAACTGTATGGACAGTTCTAAATTAAGGCCATCATCATAATATTTTCCAGGCAGCATAATTATATTACATTAACAAAAAAGCTCAAACTAACAGCATAATCATGTTTTGCTCTGAAAAAGCGTTATTTTATGTACAACCATATAATACATCAATCAAAGTAAAGAGCTTTTAAGTTCCTAGTATTACGACCATGATGAATGAAAAACCACAACCAATAATGTGCCAAGTATACGAGTATATATAGTTGCAGTTGAGCATAAAAATAAGTTTAAGTAAACAACAATCGAGTATAACTGAAATTATGTCACATCGTATGACATAAACATTTTAAAAAATTAAGCTTTTCAAGTACATTATGGTTTCTATTTACTTAACATAACTTCTATGATTTGATTGGTGTTTTTGGAAGGAGGGGGAGGGTTAAGTTCTAGTTTCGAGTGATATACATTTTATAAAACTCTACCGTGACAACTTATGCAAATTGTACCGCATTCTAACACCTACGGAACAGAGCTTTTTTCCTTAATAAAAAAACGATAATCAACATAAAGCTCATAAATTAAAATGTTAATTAATACTAAATTCAAATTGTTTATAATATATATTAGTTAAGAAACATAGTTTCGTTTTTTTTAAAAGCTCAATATCGTAAAAAGCACATAGAAAAGTCGAAACATGCAAACATTTTATTATTGTACGTATATAGAGCACAAAAAGCTCTAATAAAATAAATTCATGAACTTAATAAAATTTTATTATTTTAATTTAACATTTTTTATTTTATTTTGGTTGTGTGCTTTAGTTTTTCCACCCGAACTTCCATGTCTACAGTATAAATTTAATATAGCAAAGTGTTTTTTTTTTACTTCACATTTTTCGTATCTACGAATTTTTTATGTTTTTGGCTGAAGTAACGAACAAAAAATACAATTGACTATAAAAACCACGAGATTGCATATTTAGCAAAGTGATACGGATTATGGCATAAAGGTCAGATTATATGCCAAACGTTGTTTTTTTTTGTTTTTTTGGAGATTGAGATGACATTTCATTTTCGACGAGGTTGAATTAATGTTGACTTCACACACTCAACGAATTTAAGATGTGGAGGTTATATAAATTAAGATTGGCTCATAAAAACGTGTTGTGTATGTACGTTTTGAGAAATTGCAGATTCTATATTTGATTGTGTGTGTATAAAGAGACAAAATTTATTGATTTTTTGCTTCAACGATACGATGGTTGTATGATGAGTTTCGGATCTCGTGTAACATTTTCGCATTTTTTGAATCTCGTCTAGATTAAAGTCAATTAACTATGATGAACTAGTGACCGTGTAATAGACCACCCTGCTCATCATGTACTCGATGACGTAACGTTAATTCAATTTAAGTGGTGACGTCAAAAACTGAGGTCGATTTCTATGCTACAAACCTTGTATACACTCAGTGGAAGCTTTAAAGTTCAAAACCAAGCATGATTTACTCTCATTTGAAATTTAATAATAAAACTTGAATGGCTTATTGTGACATCCTTTTTTAATTGAACGCTTTCAACACCGAATTTGGTTAGATCTCCGCATGAAGGTCGTTACCTATAGCACTGCAATCTCTGAAGCATAATGGTTTCGGAAAGGCATGCCAGTCTTGGTTTTTCCTACCCTGCACTGCACACAGTTTGCAATGTTCTCCAGAACAATGTTTTATTCGGAACATATTCCAGTGAAAATACCCAGCAAGAATTTCAAGATCCAACAAGAGAAGTCTATAAAAGTACTGTCAGTATCTGTCTTAAGAGTTAATAGCGTATACCTAGGGCTGAATTAGAGGCCCCACAAAAACGGAAAATTATCGGCCAACACTTTTTCATAGAAACGATCTGTATTCATCCTTATTCCGACTGACAAGTCGATTGCTACATTTAATGTGGTACACACACCTCCTACAGTACCCATATAAATAAATCTTACGTTTAAAGCTTTCTTCCGTCCTCATTTATAATTTTGAAAGGCAAAACATATGCACCAAAGGAGATAATATATACGCTTCTAGGTTTCAAGCTCCATGATTTTCCGAAAGTCTGTCTACATTTGCAGTTTAAATTTTGCATGATTTATTTTATTTGTCTTCAATATGATTGTATCAGATAATCAACTGCTATAACCAGATCTCAACATACTTGACCCATCTAAAGAGCAATATTGCATGATTCTCAATTTTTTGAAGACTTTATAGTCGAGTGTCATATACCTCAAACTTTCACTCAGTAATTTGACGTGTGGGATTACTTTGCGAATAGTAAAGATATAAATATCTGACATACCGGTTTTTACAAACCTCTCGTCACAATTTATATATACATATACCAATAAAGCATATACCTTGATGATTGCTTAACCTCTCTTTTCCCATGTTCCCTCTTTGGATAACTATAATTAGACTATTGACTTTGGAACTCACAATTCTTTCGTAACTATTTTAATCATATTAATTAAGCGTTCGAGCCATATAATTATGAAACACACGCAGTGCACGATAACATCCTTACTTAAACCGCAAAACAAATATTTATATTTTTGTGGGATTTTCCCGAACCCTTCGTTAAACAACCAGATGCTATTAATTATTCACATAGAAAATTATACTTCCCATCGACTAAATTAGATCAAGGAAATACAAATATTGTATATCCATTTTCAAATTTTCCAACTAAAATAATATTTAGTTTTCCCACTACCTTCCATGTCTATGCTACTTTACCCCGACTGTGTTTTTCTATTATCTTCCGACCCGTAATTAAGTTGTACATTTTATAAAATCTATATCATTGGGTATACACACATATTTAACATATATATGTACATATATATATATATATATATATATATATATATATATATATATATATATATATATATATATATATATATATATATATATATATATATATATATATATATAAATTTGGGTGATAATTGCGAACTCAACACCTCACAGGTTTTTTTTATCGATCATGATGTTCTTCATCATTTCGTCTCGCTTCTACTTTTTCATGAACATAACAAAACTCACGGTTTAACTCTTTATTATAAATTTTGTCTATGTAGTTCTTTCAGAAAGTTGCGTTAACCTTAACAGTCCACAAAATTTGCAAGTTTGGAGGACTTGTCATAATAAATAACTCACAGTTTTGTGTTGATGTTGTTAGAACGACTTGAGTACATTTTCAAGATTATTTTCGACGTTCCAATAACTATACATTGCTATAGGGTGCTCCAAATGCCGAGATAATCACATAACTTATTACATAGTGCACCTGACATAATGAACAACTAAGGTTTGGTTCGAGCTAAATACAAATAATTTAACGGTCTACTATACAGACGGCCAATGCACGTCCTTTCTATTTGACGTCTTAGCTACAGAAATGATGGTAATGACTGACATTAGTTAATACTTTTATCTGTATTGCTCTCTGAAAGAATAAGTTCTTTTGTGAATGTGGACATTAAACCATAAGAAAATTAAGGGATCTTCTCTAATACACATCAGTAGAGTCCTTTCTTAAATCATGTCAGTATTTTGAAACCATTAATCGAGGCTTAGCCTTTCTACGAGGCTACTGTAACAATAAAATCTAATTTTAAAGGACACGAACGTAAGTGAGCTTACAAAAACACGGTCCTTGTCCAGCAATGTTTTGCACTCCATCTATTCAGCTGCACAGTAATGGCCTACTGCTTAACAGATGACTGAATTCAATTTTATGGATATAAATAAAAACTTCAGTCATTACTTTTTGTGATTTTGTCTACGTAGTTATCACACTAGTGCGCTCCCGGTTGCATAATGTTGTCTTCATTTGTATAGAAATATTTTGATTGAAATCCTTAAGTCGACTGTATTATTTTCGAGCATAGGGCGTACTAGACTGGGCCATCTGGCTCTATTACCAATTTCTTACGTTTGGACTAGCACTATTCTCTTCCAGGGAATTGCTGGCTTTTAAACTTTCCTCTTTCCTTGTGGATTCCATTTCAAGATCATTCAACCTGGGTATTTATCAGTGTGTGACCAAATCATCTTCACTTGCACTTTGTGATTTCGTTTTCATTGTCGATTTGTTTTGTTGACCGCTCTTCATTTTTGCTCTTATCTGAAGCTCTTCATTTTTGCTCTTGTCTGACCACATGCATTTTCTTCTCATGAGAACGAATGCATTTCAAGTGTTGTGAAGGCATGTAAAACGATATGTTGGCTATATTTTGATGCACGGAGAGTTTAAAACTAATTTCCTTTGCACAGTCTTACAGCTTCTGTAGTTTCTGCTCCATTTCGGTATATCTACATATAAAGACAGACAAATGTCAACTTATTAGTTCAATTTGTTACTTCATTATGCTCATTCCGCAAATTGCGTTGCGGATTGTGTTTCGAATGATTGAGTTAACTACACGTACGTATAGTCTACAAAGATCAGATACAGCGGGAAAATTCATTCGTTTGACTGTTATATGAATATACGTGTAGTATAAGCAGCTTGTTCCATTCATATAGTTGTTAGTTGATTGAATGAGATATTTCCTCAAGGATCATCATCGCAAGTACTTTTATTGTGCTGTTGAGAAATAAGATACCTCTCAAGTTTTTGCATTCTCTTAGGTCGCTTTTCTTTGGGTTGCACTCTCTTCTGGAGGATTCTCTCGGTATTCCATACTTCAACTAAAAGTGGTTATAAAAAATAAGCCTTATAAGTTTTCAACTTCTTGTTAACAGTTCCTACTTCTCGCTCCGTTGGTGGATGGATTGAAACGGGATCTGAAATAAAAATGAAAATATTAAAATCAAACATAAATAGGTAAAGCAAAAGCTACATACCTGTTGTCCGGATGGTCGGAGATACCTAGGTCCATATATCCAATCTCGTCTTTTTCTTAGGTACTTACCTTTGAAAGAGTCACTAACCTTTCACAAAACTGATAGCGACATTGATATACGTCAGACCAATGTCAAATATATCTCCAAGTTGGTTGCATCTTAATAATCAACCGTAGCTAAATTTTGTGCTTGAATGTAGATGGCGGATGGAACGCGAAGAAGATAACTTATTGCCCGATGTACAGTGCGATACGGGAAAGTTATATAAGGTGATGCGTGTGGATGGAAGGGGGCGTTTTTTATCTTGCTATTGCCAGAAATACGATCAAAACAAGTGGAGTGACAATAAGAAACGAACAAGGAACAAATGAAATAAAAAGAAGTTACAAAAAGATAAAGTAAGTGAACAGTGCAAATAAACAAGAAGGGAAACGAGAACCAGTGTTGAATCACATTGTCAGGAGATCATGATAAAAAAGAGCAGTATGCAAGGTGGAAGTGGGTCGGGTCAGCTACGGGGTTATCGACAAGTGGAACGCGATCAATTGCGGTGCTTAAACTGCATCCATAGTTTAAGGAACACAAGTGATAATAGGAAATTTGAAACTGTACGAGTGTATAACAGCACAACCACCCCAATTGTTACACCCAGCCCGAAGGTCTCTACTCAACCAAATAGAAGGTATCTAGCCAAACACATTCGCGCGCGTAGGCTGGTGCCCTAAAACAATTAATGTGCCTGCTTAGTTGGGAGGTGGAAGAAATGCAAGGCGAGAGGATGATTAGAAAATAAAGTGTTAGATTAGAAATAAAGTGTCAAAATGCAAGTCAACTCTTTTATTTGCAAACGCGCACTTCACAGGTTGTTGGTCGTGTCGTTATAGCTATCATCTATAAGTTCTTAATCCGGTTCGACTTGACAATCGTCTTCAAAATACTATTTCCATATATTTAGTAGTTGCTCATGCGTAATAAGGGTTGGACTAGATCCTCTTTTGGTAGAATTTTAGTAAATTTACCCTTAAGAGATCGATTTTCTCCACGTTTTATTAGTAGTTCCTCGTATTATGCCGGGCATACTAGTTCGACTTTATAGCAGTTCGACAGACACAAAGATCTCCCAATTATGCTATTCCTATTAACATTTCACCATTTTTTTTTATATTTTTTATTATATTATTGAAACTAGTCTTTTCAGACTAACCATCAATTTACATCTGAATTCTTACAAACTAAAATATAATGTGGTCACTGTTGATCCAGCGATGCACAGTGCCTGTTCGTTGGTAGGTAGCTGCTCACATACTAACTAGCTCGAAGGGTTTGGTTCTTTTAAGTCTCTTAACCAAATGTCCATATCCAGTAGCCGAGAGGGTTCCGCATTGACATGTTTCATTAGTCTTGATTCATGCTTCGATGCAAATCGTTTTACTTCGAGTTTTATATCTGGAATCTCCAAATCACGATGCAAATCACTATTACGAATGTACCAGGGTGCATTGACTATACTCCGAAGTACCTTATTCTGGAAGTTTTGTATAAGTTTAATGTATAATGTATAATTTAATGTTTAATAGTATTTTTAGTACTGCCCCAAAGCTGAATGCCATATAGCCAGATCGGCTTAAGAACCTGATTGTAAATCAGTATTTTGTTGCATATGCTTAATTTTGACCTTCGCCCATTTAGCCAGTACAATTGTCTATATTTAAGATCAAGCTCTTTTCTTTTCTTCTTCACATGCTCTTTCCATTTAAGTTTAACATCCAGAGTCATACCCAAGTATTTAGCAGAGTTCACATTTAAGCTGATTTTCGGCGGATTAACCAATGATTTATTCGTAAAGTTGACATGGGCAGATTTTAATTCATTAAGTTTGATTTTCCATCGCTTGGTCCACTGGCGAATTTCATCACTTGCACATCGAAGTTTATTCGCCGCTTCTTCCACAGTTTGCTCTGTTGATAGTATCGCGGTGTCGTCAGTGAACGTTGCTATGCTTACGTGGTCGGGCTGTGGTATATCACTTGTATATAGTAGGTAAGGGACTGGACCTAGAACGCTGCCTTGTGGAACACCTGCCCTTATCTCTCTCAGTTCAGAATACTCATCTTCCTTATCGAAAGCTGCTGCCACATCCAGAAATAAGGTCGAACAAATTTGTTTTTCTTCTAACGCCTTTTCTATAATGTCTGTTATTCTGTGAACCTGATCAATTGTAGAATGTTTGCATCTAAACCCAAATTGGTGACCCGGTATTAGGTCTCTTCTTTCTATTATTGGCTTCATTCTCTTCAAGAGTAGTCTCTCCATTAGCTTTGAAATGATAGGGAGCAGTGATATCGGATGATACGATTTAGCTTCAACATTTCACCATGAATCGTATTTGTGAAGTACCTTATAGCTGTCCAAGATAATGGGTTAATTTATCTGCCTCATACCAGTATACAGTGCTGGCATTGAAAATTGGTCGGACCATGAGTTTTGATCCCCATCATGCGGTCAAAGACAATAAGTACGTCGTGCCTTCGTTCGTAATCGAATATTAAAAAACGCGTTCGATCGATTAATTCAAGGTGTACGGCTCAATTAATGTTTTGTTTTATAAACCACGCGAGCATAACTTAATTGTTGTTGTAATCATAAAAACAACTATAATATAATTATAATGTTATATTGTAATGAGTCTAGTATTATGTACAAAGCTCGTTACATTTTTCAATTTGATCGATATCATATAAAGATACTATAATTGACGACAGGTAATTATTGTTTAGTCTCATACTTTAATTATAGAATTATGTATATGTATATAGAATTATGTAAATGTTTGTTTGCTTAACAAATTTTAATTTTTATAACATCCCACTACATATACGACATTAATTTCCTTCCGGTCGAGAAATATAATTTTCCCTCGTTCTTATATACATGCGGACATAAATTTGCAGAACGATTTTGACTTTTCAACTTTTTTGCTGAGCATAAATCATATTTATTGACCCATAGATTAATTTCGGTTTTGTATGTCTGCATTTACACATTGTGATATATGAGTATGTGATATATTTATGGTACATGTAGATTGAGAAAATTTTAAATGTCGCTGTTTAAAATTGATAACGAAAAGGTCAATCCATAAATAAATCCTTTCATAAATATCACGCACTTTCTGTGTGTGTGTGTGTGTGTGTGTGTCCAACAAAAATTTGCGTTCAAGCACAAAATGATTAAAATCAAATTCAACCTATATATATATACCATATACCTTCAATTACCCTTTAAAGATTTTTTTCTCGACCCACTATTGCCTACCCTCTTAACAAATTCTGTCAATTTTAAAAAATTTCTTTATAAATAGAAAACGAATCCCAATTTGTTTCCGTTTGACTGAACCCCAAACCTCACCAATAAATTTTATTAAACATCTCTCTTTCTCATGTATATATATCGGAACGTACACATAAAGCAAAAGCTCAACGAATCCAAAAAAGCTTAAACGAAAATTATGATACAGTCGCAGTACTGTGTGGTCAATACCTTACAACGTAATTAATTTCAAGCATTTTTGGTCAACATACTTCAGGACGTATCAATACATTCTATATACTCGTATAATCAGGAGTGGGTGAATCAACGGGACAAACAAAAACTATATAATACGAACGGGAAGGAAAGTGTGAGATAAAACCGTTTGTCTTCTAGAATAGTACATATATATATATGACATTTTGAGTGTGGTGTTGTTGTTTGATTTATTAGGATGTACATATAATAGGGATGTGGTTGGCCACATGCATATATAGTGATTTTTTGTTGCTTTTATAGTGTTGGGATTAGTGTTTTGGTATTTATACTATAAAAGGGAAACACAACAACGACTTAATAATGTAATGAAAATTAAAACGTTTGATTTATTAGGGATCTTTGGTATGCGGATCTAAGCTATTCGAAATATTTTATTGAATTATAGGGGACACTATAGTTATTTGAACTCGGAGTTTTCGATTTTATATGTTTATATTGTAAACGGTATCCAGACAGCTGGTTTCCATACACCAATTTTAGAATAAAATTGGTCGATGATAATGGGGACTGACCATGTATCTTTGTAGTTATTTCCAACAGCTGGACGGTCATCGAATCAGAACTAATGCATAACCTCAGTCAGGAAATTTAAAATTCAGTGATTAACTTTTTGAAACCTTTTAGTCCGGATGTCATTTTATTTTTATCCAACAGACCATTAAACTATATATATTATGGCTGTACCCTGAATGTGATATTATAAAAAAAGCTTGTTTACCCCAAAAATGGTCTTAAATAAATGTAATTATTCCCTAAGGTGATTAAACTCAGACTCATACTCGATTGGTCCTTTGTAACACCTTTTCCCAAATGAATGTTCTCAGTCTCTTGTTTCATAATCGAAACCACTTCCGTCTCTTTGTGAAATTTTATTCGCGATTTGTTAGTTACGATAACAGACTTACCACCTGTCAAATACTTAATCTACCATAACGCAAGAAATACTAGGATACTTTTACTGCAAGTACCATTTTTCAAATTGATCGATGCAAATGAAGAAAACTTTTTTTCTTTATATCCGAAGGATACTCGGCAGATGAATAGTTTTGTAATCCACACACTGATGTTTCTATTGAATAAATCCTTTAGAATCTTACAAATATGTTACTTGAGTATTATTTTTAAATAATGGTTTTTAACGTCTGGACATGAGAGGAATTTTAATGAATTTTTTTGGAGCTTTTACCTTATCTTTGAAGCGTTGAATATTCCCAATAAATACTCTAAATTAAATATTATTACATAACGCAGAAAAATTCTCCTTCTGTCATAGTCAGCACTGATTTTGCCATTGTGATAGCTCTTACTAAATGAATGCCCTTATCAATCTATTTTAAACCACAATCCAACCGAATAAAGTATCATTTTCCGTATAGATTGGACACTGTAATCCTCTATATAGATAGATATACCAGACACATCAAGGTTGTAAAGCTTTCGACATGGCAATTCTGTCAATCTTAACTTAGTTAAGAGTTGTGATACTATAAAATCAAAACAGAATATTGGCAAGTGTTAATATTTTCGATAGACAAGCATTTGTCAGTACTACTGACAAGTATGCTTGCCAACATCGCCTACTTATAAATAAAGATCGTCTTTTGATGGAAGCGTCTAATCTTTGGTTGGCATTAGCTAGCAAATATGTAGACATATTTATGGATATTAAATCCGAGCAATAGGGCGATTAAACCAATTTATTGCTCTTTCGATGAGGCACATATTAAGTGGTTTCTTTATCAATAAAAATGTCTACTGAATTTAGTAGAAGTGCCATAAGTGGTTGATTTTTTCACTGGGCCTATATTCTGATTTGATCTGAAATGGTTTATCATAACACGAACAACCATGGAATCCAAACTTGAATTTATTTCGTATCGGCATCACTTAGTTTGAGTGTTTGAGTAAACATTTGATTCCATTTGGCACCATAAATCTCTTAGTAGAACCTTTATAAAGTTGGATTTCTATGAATCTTATAAAGTGTATAACGTTACGATTCGTGTTCGTAACGTTACTTAGAATAGGCAAATACGAGTACTTGCTATAACTCAAATTTGCCCACCATGAGGTGATACCAATGTAGAGTACTTCAAAATCACCACCTGGAGCTAATTAGCGATAAGCTCCACGTGTTGATTTCGAAGTTCTCTACATTGGTATCGTCAAGGGTATGGGTTGCTAGATACTATGGGCACTTCGGAAAAGAAACTGTCAAAAGGATATCGCAAAACAATCGAAAGCAGAAGTGGTTAGAAATTATGTGACCAAAATCCCTTACCAGGCTACACTTTTATTATACCATAGACACATATGTAGTTTCGTGACCATCATGGTGGTCCTAGTACCTAGTATGAAACTATGGTTTTTGAAATGAGAATACATGCCCCAGTACCTTTCTCATTTCGTTTGACAGTTAATAATAATTCATTTAAATTCTTACGTTAACTGTGTGGTATGTTTAAAATATTTTTGTTTCGCCCTCCGCCTTAATTTTCATATTTTCTTTGATTTTCCATTAATTCATCAAATTCTGTATTGATATGTTTTTTTTTTCAAACTTCAAAATTTATAAAAAAATATAAACAAATACATAAAAAACCAATATTTATATTTTTCGCTATTCAATAACTGTATAACTTGGCACTGTCGTCACTAAAATGCCATGGGATGAGAAAAAAAAGCTCATTCTGAAACCATATTTAAACCAAGTTGCAAACCATAGTTTGCAGTGACGCATTACAACGAAATTATGGTTAACTCGAAACTGTAGTTACGAAACCAGATATATGTCTATAGTATTAGCGACAAAAGCGTCGTCTGAAGAGCGATTTTGGGGATATAATTTCTTACCACTCCTGTCTTCGATTAACGTTAACAATCTTGCGAGTGGTATATAAGCCTATATGCAATATTGTGTATTTCGAAACTTTTGGTGTTAGAAGCAAATAGTGTTACATGGGTACGGTCTCAGGATACATTAAAAATGTCTTCGTTTACTACGCACACCAAATGTGCTAATATTTTTACCACCGATAAGATTAAGTATTCACCCTGAGTTATAAATGTGTAACCTGACGTCGTTACAAGCACAATAGAGGGAACGCTTAATTTTTTCGACTGAAAATTGTTCTAATAACTGGAGCGCCATCTCTTGACAAATCTACGTACCACTAAAGGGACATCTGTTAACAAAAGCTGTTACTATTTTTCGAATAGAAAATATGTAATAATAAGTTGGTTAATATTTTTATTGGACTAAACTGATTCATTATACTTTAGGTACTGTCCCATTGACTGTGTACAGTGTCATGAACCATACAGCTTATCTTGATCACATTTTGGTTATAATAAAGTGTTAGCTTCTCTTAAACAACAGAACTCGTTTTAACTACTGTACATTAATCGAAAAAGGTGTAATAATGTCTGTTTTCAGAATGTGACATGGCTTCATTGAAATCTGAAAGTATGCTCGTACTTAATTTAGAGGAGTAACATGTCCTCCCACAAGATCTCTATTCCTCGTTCTTTTTTTGTACCAAGTGGAATGAACTTATGTTTTACCAAAATAAATATTTGGTGCTAAACGATTAGCTTGTTAACAACAGGAGCACCATGGCTTTCTAATTAATCATTAACCTCTTGGTTAATTTTAACTACGTTTCTCTAAGAGAACTGTGAGCAATTCAATTGCAATTTTTCAACACTTGACTTTATTTATTTATGATAAAACTTGCTTTGTATTGACGTTCAGGGATCAAGCGTTTCGTTTAACTTCTAACAAATCTGATGTATCTAATAAAGTTGTTACGAAATGTACATACATGCTCACGTTGTTTAGGCTTTTCCTCTCACCCTAATGTTGGAATGTGAACACCTTCGTCTGATTAAATTTTTAGTGTCGGTAAATGTCTTTGTTTTTCACATGTAAACTCCTGACCAAGTACAAGTGTTTCCAAGTGGTTTAGTAATAACAAATATTGAACCGTAAACCTTTCTGTTTTTTAAAAGGAATTATGATAATAGACCTGCTATTCCAAAAAAGCAATTATGAGTATGACCGTTCACTGCCAATGTCACCTTTAGAAAGTTTCGTTATACATCCTCCTTTCCATTCATGTTTTGGAATATTCAAGCGCCATTCAATCAATTAGGGGGTGTAGCAGACTAATTAACACTAGCGACAGTTACTCTCAGTTGCAAATACATTAGGAAAGCTTCAAATATAATATTACTTTGATACTTTGGAGCACTGTGTTTTTCGTTTACTTACTGATCTAATCTCGAAGTCAAAATAAAATATTTTTGTGTCGACAGTGGTCGATGTACATGTAGTACATGTATTGTGTTCGTATACTCGTATATACAATATGTTGTTATCAGTGGCATTTTCGATTTCCCCATACACAAACAAAAATATACAAAAATTGGGGAGCCACAATCCAAAAGTAAGTAACTTTCTGTTTTCCTTTCACATAGCTGTACCTAGCTCTATAAGCTACACACCCGATTGGTGTGGTTTTCCAACAATTTTCGTTCGTATTTTTGTTTAATTCCAAAGAATTTCATTTAATTTTCATAAAAAGTTGGCAAAAATTTTTAACTTTTTGATTAAAACAAAAAATAAAATTTTATTTATTTTCATTTTCTTTTATTTCGTTACAGGTAAGTTCACATTTCATATATGTTAAAACAACAACAAAACGTTTGAGTAAATCAAGGAGAGGGATAGCAATACAGCACAAAGAAACGTTTTTCATACTCTGGTTGGTTTTTTTATTTCTCGATTTGATGGGGGTATGTTTTTTTGCGTGTGCCCGATTCGAGTACATGGGGTGAGATTTATGACACACGTGAGTTCAAGAAATTAATTAAAATTGTATTTTTTAATTAAAAAATCACGTTTTAAAAATATTTAGTTGTAAATTTAGTAAAATTTAGTAAAAATTGACATTTACGTTTCATCCGACGATATTTCGTTTTTTTTTTAATTTGATACACCGTAAATCATACTTGTAGCACACAATTTTCCATTTTTCTAGTGATTGATGGCGAGGACATAAAAGTTTTTAATTAAATGAATTTTTTTTTTATAATATTTACTGTCGGTTTCTGATGTTTTGATAAATAAATGGGTTTCGTGGTTTTCATCTCTGTTGTAATGGTTTGCGATGATGGATCGTTAATGTTTGGTTGTGCCAATTATAAATTTACGGTGCCGGTATGTAATCGTATATACGTTTTAGAATTATTTTATAGGTTAAGGTACGTTTCGCATACGGTTATCATATACACGGTGGGCAAAAGTGGTATTTTATCGAAATTAGTGTTTTTGTTCAAGGATGACTTTTAAAACGACCCAAAGATGTGTAGTTTGTTCAGAACAGGCAATGAGAGAAGGTTAACCTCATTGGAAGTTTAGATTTTGTAACAGAACATCTTCAGATCATAGATCGGAATTCAACGTAATGAACAACTACTTAATTGTCCTGGCAACAACATTAATGTAAAAACGCAATGACGCATCATTTTGAAGTTTACTAACACATAAAGGTAACATATCAGGCCAAAGGTGGTACCATCGTTTCACCAAAAGATCCGTACTAAGGTCCTTGCAGATAGTACCGTCTCAAATGTGTAATATATATTAAAATCCTAATTCCTAATTTGATTCGTTCTCTATTATAAAATACGGGACGGAAGCACTCCAAACGGTGAGAACGTGTTATTCTATGCCAACCTCGAAAAGAGGTATTGTACCTTTTGGTCGGTAATTTTCGAAGTTTACATTCAGGTTTGAATCAATTTCATCAAAATTTCACAGCATATACACATTTGACAACCTCACCTTTGGTACTAGTAAGCTCACTACCAACGGTACTTTCTAATTCAAACTTTTCGCGGGTGGGGTACAGACATAAAGAGACATGTATGGATTATATACTCTTCAATTCAGGTCCAAAACCCACATCTGCACATAACAACTGCCCTTTTGTTGGTTTGTGGTCTTAAAATATATTTGAATTTAGAAATTTGACGGACACACATTATGATTACCAATCATAAAACCATTTAATCCAATCAAATTGAAAAAATCTTTTGATTAGATTTCCCACTTTAACAAGATATGTATTGCAACGTGATATGATAAAAAAATATCAAGAAAAGCTCAGCTCCTTGACTGTTATGTATTTCCTGTACAAAGAATTAAAGTCATCTTAAACCACTACCAATATGGATAACTTCGAACAAACATTTACAGATTCACAAACGTATTGCTCAGAATCAATCAAATCACTCCTTAATTCGATAACCGCACACAACACGCCAACTTTTTGTTCCTGTTAAAAATCAACTCAACTATATCATCACTTATACATACATAGTTATGTCTTATATCGTTACTAATACAAATATAGAAAATTAAACAAATTGAATCCACAAACACTGTCTAAAGCAATGTATACATTGTACCAAAATACATATACAAATATCCTCCCCGTACATTCGAATGATGAAAATGGAGCATCGAAACAAAATGAAAAATTGTTAAAGATTTTCACCAACCAAAGAACACGAAGAAGAAAATTGAAAAATTTATTAATATTTTGTGTGTGTATGTGTGTGTGTGTATGCATGTGCTGCTTCTGCTCATCTTCGTTTATTTTATCTGCCATAAGATAGAAATATAACAGTTGTAAGTAGAAATTCCATACAAACATACAGACAAAACAAAAAAAAGGATATTAAAGTGAATTATTTGAGACTTCTAGAGGGAAATCCGTATAAAAACTTCTAAACTTGTTTTTCCGATTTTATTATTATATATATATATATACTTTGGGTGGCATGCGAGAGGGAAAGTTAAAGTTGAGTCGTATACAATAAGCTTTTCACGGATTGCAGGGGGGAGGAAACAAGGTATAGAGTATTTTTTCGGTAATAAATCGACAATTCGATAAAAGTTTATCGTAAATAATCACGATTTGATATTATGTATATACACATACAAAAACACCCACACACATACATACACACACGCATTTATTTATACCAAGTTTGCAAAATTATTTTAAATATAAAACTTTTTCATTAAAAATAAAAATAAAATTATATTTCCATTTACTGTTCGAAAAATTTGTCATCATTTTCGCCAATTTTATAAATATATTTTTGTATCGAACGTAAATTCGAATAACGGTATATATATATATATATATATATATATATATATATATATATATATATATATATATATATATATATATTATATATATATATATATATATATAATATATATATATATATATATATATATATATATATATATATATATATATATATATATATATATATATATATATATATATATATATATATATATATATATTTATATATATATATAATTTGAAATTAAAGTGTGGATATATGTGGAGATGATTTGGATCGAAAATAAATCTAATTGCCCATCAATCTTTGATTTCTAGTTAATTGAGTAGAACCAAAAAGCTTAATGATTTTGTTAAAAATCCATTTAATATCACACACCCACACATTATGGATAAACATTTATTTTCCATTTTATTTTTTATATTACGTACCAATCGTAGGTAGTCGATTTTGATCAAAATCACAATAACAGCATTTTCTAATACCAGTTGCGCCACAAAAGCACACATGGTGTTCGGAGAAACAAAATAAACTTTTCAATTGTTCCACATCTTAGTATGTTTGTCGTATTTCAATTTAAATTTAATAATTGGAATAGTATTGTATATATATATATATATATATATATATATATATATATATATATATATATATATATACATATATATTTATATATATATATATATATATACATATATATATATATATATATATATATATATATATATATATATATATATATATATATATATATATATATATATATATATATATATATATATATATATATATATATATATATATATATATATATATATATATATATATATATATATATATATATATATATATATATATATATATATATATATATATATATATATATATATATATATATATATATATATATATATATATATATATATATATATATATATATATATATATATATATATATATATATATATATATATATATATATATATATATATATATATATATATATATATATATATATATTTATATACCGCTCAGTTTGCGAGGCAGTGTTGTGCACGTAAATTACATTATATTATTTACACCATTATTTACATGTAAATAGTTGTAATTTGTACACAAAAATTTTTACAAAATGAATAATAACAAATGTAAAATATGTAAATATTAGTTACAGCTGTGTTTTTTTATGTTAATCTATGATACAACCATTGAAAATGGCGATCTATTGACAAATTTATTTATTGTATTCTGAAATTTCAATTAATACAAATATTTAAGGTTTGGAGTCAATATTTGCGTTCGAATAGATATTTGGATAACTGGGGTGGGATGTTGTAGAATCACTTTTTTCGATACTATCGAAAATTACGTCTCTTTCATCACACACAAAATTTATTGTTTTTCTGTTCTTCCTTTACGTTGTTTTTAGTGCGATCTCAGCCTACTCGAATAAAACATTATGTTTTTCTACTGTAATTCTATCACTTACTGATTTTATGAGTGATACTTTATCGAAAAAGAAAAAAGAGAAAACCAACAAACTTATTCTAGTAGACTGCGATCGCAATAGAAACACCGTAAATGAAGAACGGAAAAGCAATAAATTTTGTGTGTGATGAAAGAGACGTAATTTTCGATAGTATCGAAAAAAGTGATGCTACAACATCAAGGCGGATTAAAATAAATTAAAAAAAACTAAAATTGCAACGGTTTTTTTTGAGAAAAACTGAATTTTATAAAAAAAATATTTGTTTTTAATTTAAAGCATTATAGCTCTCAAACGGCAGCAGATGCAAGATAGCTTCTTGAACTTTAAACGTAGCCTATACAATTACTAGTCTAATAAGACTAAGCTGGTTGCTCTCGAATAAGTATTTCGGAAGTTATAGTTCAATATTTGTGTACATCTTTTTTTTGGACCGAATTTTTTCAACACCCTGTATCTCAATAATTTAAATGACTTTAATGCTATAATATTTTCAAAGCAAAATGACTTTAACGTTATTTAAATTTTGCAAACGATGTTTTCCGACTTTTCATGGTTCTTATCTGGCTATCAGTTTTCCCTAGAATATATTTTTCCCATAATAACTGTAAACATAAAATTTGCATACTTACAAATAAACAAATTGAAATTTAATGGAAAATACCAACAATACGCGAAATATTTGAAGGAAATTAAAGAAATTCACTTGAATAGAATTTTTATGGATGTACTAATTTAAAATATGTATACGTGTGTGCGTATTAAATTTAATTAGAAGATTAAATTTTGTTTTTTAATCGCTGGAGAAAGCTTAGTACCGGCAACATAAAAAATTGTAGTAAAAATGTTATAACTTTCAAATATAAAAGCTTAACTGTTGTTGTTAAATTTGTTACACGTAGGTATGTGCATGGAATGAAGGTGTTATTTGATTTTAGTCATTTTGGCAGATTGGAGACCTCTACTCGACCTATACTCAACAACACCAATTTAAATTTTTATGTTTTCTCATTTTTGTCAAGTAATTTGTCAAGTAGTGACTAGTTAGTCACCCAAAAGCTGAGATGCCAAGCATTGAGAAAACGCTTTAATTTTAAATCGATTGGTTAGTTATCGATAGCCGGCATATATAAAATTGTAGACGATAGGTTCAATGAAATAACTGTGTTTTTTAGAATCGTTCCCTGACGCAATATAATCACTTTGAATTTTGATGATGGTGCACGATGTAGTCTGAACAAATTATTGACCATTACTTTATTGAAGATAACCAAATGACGTTACGTTTATAGTTTTGCCGGAGAACAGTAGATAGCTTATAACTATTGTCACCAGGATCGATGGTGGAACTTCACATTTTAAGAAATATCTGTCTCTACTGCTTTAATCCAAAGAATTGGCAGATATTATGTCCAATTATACCCATTCTGGTCAAAATACTACTGAAAGTGTTAAGTAATGACTTTATGTATATCACGTTGACGACTCGAACTTGTGTTTTTTCATATTTCTTTTGGACTCTCGGATATATAATTTTTATAGCTCATCCAATTGATAATACACTCTGTTTTCCTTTTTATGAGACTTGGCAATTTAATCAAATTGCAGAACACGAGACTAACGATTATTTTATGTAAATCTAGGGATAAATGATTTTCCAATTTGACTATGGTATACGGCAACACTGTGTGACAATCTATGGTGGTTTAAGACATGCTATTTTAAAAAGCACTTCTATTGTCAGAATGTTATAAAAGCTCTAATAGTGAAGGTAGTTGTGATTAAAGTAGGATGAATCATAGTAATGGCCTAAAAAAGCTTGAGTTGGTGACATAAATGTCAAATGTTTTGATATATTTAAACGATCTCCAATTCAAGCTTTATGCAATGTTTCGGACGATAATTATTTTGATTTCATTTCAAATTCTCCCGTTTTGACAAAGACCATGTCGCCATGATAATAAACAACTTGTAACAAGCACCCCATTATTATATTTCTTGTTAATAAATTGTTTCAAAATAAATATTAGTGTTGCCAGAGACGTTTCAACATATATATGACACATACAGACCATCTGCATCCGATGTATTACCCGTCATTATTTCACCAACCAGCTATTGTACAAAACATTAAATGAGCAAACACAAAGTCAGACGAAATTGTATACAGTTGTATTTAGGTCAAAACAATGTAGTTGATGTACTATATACTCGTATGTATACTATGTACAGATAGTCAACAAACTAAATAGAATAATACCAGATGTAATAGAAGTGAGTAGTTTCCCTCAACTCGAAAGTTATACGGTTGTTGTATACAGTACACGAAAAACTTTATAATTTTACAACTTCAGTAATTTTTCCACATCGTTGAGATAAGCAAAAATAAAAAGTTTTACAACCAAACCACCTTTAACGTATGTATTATGATACTTTACACCACATTGTAGTACATAGCATAACCAAACACACATATGTATGTCGAACATAAAACTATGTACAGTATGTTAATTATGATAATGACCGAACTATATTATTATATGGCACAGCTTCCCGAAAATTGTCTTGAATACAATATATTTACAAGATAAATGACAAAAGTAATTATTAACTAATAGAAAAAACAATTAACAGTAAAACTAAATCCTTAATAGAGCCGATCCTTTTTCATGGGTATACGTCCTATATATAGTAAGACAAACAACAGAAAACCAATTAACCATTCAATAAAATTACCTTTTTCGGTTCGATGTTATTTTTTGGCTGCCGGAACATGAAAATTGCCATTTACACACACAGACATAAGGATATATAATTTTTCCGTTTCAAGGATCTGTAGTCAGGAGTATATGTGTATACATATAATAAAAATAAATTTTCCATTTTCATATACAAAACACCTCTATTATATACCGATAGCTTTCTAGAAGAAGGTATAGATAGGTTACAATTATATTTATTGCTTATTTTCTACTCTTCTGGTTGTGTACCACAACTCACCCCAGCACATCCATACGTATGAGCTTTTTCTTTACTTCACTATAAAATATTTATGATTTAAGGGTGAAAATTATAAGGAAATTAAATTTATTATTTTTCATTTAGGTAGTTTCGATATTGTTCGGGTTTTTGTATACTCTGGGTTTGTTCTATTTATATCGTTCGAGGCGAGCCAAATTTCTACGAACGAGCTTTTTGGGTGTTTCGGAGTTAATTTTTAATTGTGTTTCGTCTTATGGATAAGGTAGAATATAATTGAAATGGAATTAAACGTCAAGTGAGTTTGATAATAGCTTTTGGAACTTTCAAGGATCAAATTAATTTGTTTGAATCAAATCTCAAGAGACACGAGTGAAATCATTATATTCTTAAGTTAGTAATACAAAGACGAGATAATTTAAATATTCAGAACTCATTCTTACCACAATAAAAGCTCTTTTTTTCAATTTATTTGTTTCAATCAAGGGCTTTTAGTCTGTCTTACCATCAATTGTTATCGGTTTCAATTTTCAGCAATACTTTCGAAGCTCAAAAGCTTCAAAAACTGAATAAACTATATGTTTTACTGTATGTCCAATTTAGAACCTCTTAGTTTCTCACTTGATTTGGTAAGTCCTAAACACAAAGAGCTTTTTTATATCTAATATACCACATTCAGTATTCGAAATGAATTTCACACCAAATAAACAGTAATACTTTATGACAAAAACGATAACTTGGTTTTACTTGACAATAAACCAATAAAAGCTTTAATAGGTTTAAACACCTCAATTTGAGAAGATTTCGTCTGATTCAATTTTACAAAAAAATATTTTTGACTCTCCAGTGTGCACTTTCCGAACTTTGATCAAAAGATTTAAGTATTCTAAAAGCTCCGTTAATCTCACAATCTATAGCTGTAATTGTTTTCGTCTAATACTGGTTTTAATGGTAGGGTAATGTATTATCCAAAGGGCAGGCTTCTGGTAGAGGCCTACCGTCAATGCCTTATAATTTTAACATTAAAACGAAATATTCTATAAAAGCTTTGATATGTGTAATGGTTACAGCTCTAGTCGCTTTTGAAATTAAATTTTCGTTATCATAGAAAATCCAAACTTATACAGCTTTTACTACTTTCACACAGTTTTACTCGATTCAAATATTTAAATGATTTCTGAGCATGTTGAACGACCAACATATATATATATATATATATATATATATATATATATATATATATATATTTATTTATTTATATATATATATATATATATATATATATATATATATATATATATATATATATTTATATATATATATATATATATATAAATATATATATATATATATATATATATATATATACATATATATATATATATATATATATATATATATATATATATATATATATATATATATATATATATATATATATATATATTTATATATACATATTTTTAAGAAGAGCTTTTAATCTGACCTACTCATTTATTTCTGGTAATGGTTAAAAAGATTTAACTTCTACTTCTAGTGGTGCCCTTTTGCCAATTTGTTTAAAATTCAGTGTTTCAGTAATCTTGCTACCGAAGGCTTAAAGCTTCAGAAACGAAAAAACACAAATTTAACTGTATGGCCTATTGACTACTTCTTAGTTTCGTTCTTGGTTGATGACAACTTAAGCTTATAGAGCTTTTTGATATACTCTCACACATAAAATTCGAATATTATTTCAAACCAATTAAAAAGTTATATTGTATGGCCGTGCCTTCTCTGCCACGAGAGTGAATGCCTTACTATGAAAAATCTCGCCAAAAAATTATTTTTGGTCCTCACGGTATCCGTTTTTTGCTACTCGGTTAAAAAAGCTATAAATAACATAAAAGCTCAAATAATTTCACAAACTGTAACTAATTTGATTCTGGAGCTTTATTTATTTTCAACTAATAATTACTTCTTAAAGATAGTTACACACCATTCAGAGCACAAGGTTAACACTTGAAATTTTTAATCGTCTTCGAAACTCCACTTTTTTGTATAATAGAAAATCCAAAGTTATAGAGCTTTTTCTACTTTCACACAATTTTACTGGAAATGATTGCCGAGCATATTTTACGACCAATAATAAATTGTTGTTATCATCGTAGGAAGGCACTATAAAACAAACAGATTGTATAACTCGCGTAAATAAATTTAGATTCGCTACATTGATAACATACAAACGGGGGACCATATCTTAGATTCGAACATAAAACACAAGAAACAATGACAATAACAATAATAACAGTATTAATAACAATGTTAAATAATTGTTTAATAAAATTCGATATTTTACTGTTCATAAATACAGGATTCGATGCCCTCGAAATGTTTATGTTAATCGAAATGTTATGCTTAAACATCGCGATTTTCAGTGGCCCGGACAATGAATGGTATACGACATAATTATTTATAAATGTAATATAAACTCAACAGGATCTCGTTTGTTATCTTGTATAGATATATACGAGTATATAGAGTCGACATAGTGCGCGACTAATGAAAAATTACTTAAAATTGGTCCTTAATCTTGTTTTTTATGTTTTAGGTAGCCATTGTGTACATCTAATCGTATAATACATACCGATATACAAATTTTTTGGTTTTTTATGTTCGTCGAGATAATCTTTTTAATTATGATTATTATTTAAATCAGCAGCAGTACATAGCAGATACGAGAGTTAGGGATTATATACTCGTCTCGTTCAAAAGGAGATTTCGTTTTTCGTTTCATAATTTGCCTCCACTCGACATGACAACAATATATAATATACATACTTGTATATAATGAACCGACGAAAATTATGATTCGGGCCAAATAATTATGGACACAAAGAGGATAGATTTTTCGGTTTAGTCTTATCTCTTATTCATGTACATGTATAAGATTCCGGGATGGAAAATCTTTTTTTTTGGGGGGTCGGCATTTTGTATTAAATATTCTCGAACGGTAAATCAAAAACTTTTTTAGATTCGTTTTACCTGGATGTGCTTCCTCAAGAAAAACTTCGCCATGCATGAACTCTTAAAAAGACATATATTGGTAGTTATCTTTATGCATCTGCATGAGGGCGTTTAGATTCATATGTTTAAACTACAAAACTATTGAGATTTTAAAAATGAATTATTTATGCTCTTTATAAATTATGTTTATGTAGGTACATATAGGTAACAGATTTATGAAGTATTAAAAGATTATAAAAATGGAAGAAATCATCGGAAACATAACAACAAAATCATGTAATTATTAATTAAAAGTGAAAATTATTTTAACTTCTTTCTATTGGTATTATATAGTTACCGAGAATAATAATGGGCGGGGGTAAATAACACATAAGCTTTTATATACCAAAAGCTGTCAACTGTATACACGAAACTAAGAGTAAAATCAAAGTTTTTTATTTTTTGTTTTTCTATTCCGAGATGTTTGTTAAGAATTTATGGCAGGTGGATAAGACGATTTAATAATCTATTTTATGTACTCTAATGAGTTTCACTATAAATTTACGAGATGAGATTGAACTCGTTAAAGGTTAATGGATTTCAAATTATAACATAAACGAATAAAGTGATGTTGGGGTTGAATAATATATGTTGTACATATTTTAATGCACGTGTCGAGCTATCCTACATATTGAATACTAGATATGTGGGTTCGGCTCACAAACATGTTGATGGTTTGAGATAAGAGTGCGTTTTGAAGCTGGAAACATTATATCGAAACGTCGAAACGAACAAAGTGAATTGATGTATAGCAAGTGAGCGGAATAACTTAGAATATTGAGAGAAGTAATAAATATAACATATGTATAACTATGTTACCTAGCTATAGTTAGGGCTTTATTATTCAAAAGATTTTTCGAAATTATTGGAATTTTGAAAACAGAAAAGTCTTTGCACCAATAGATGTGGCTCCAATAAAACTCTTCAATTATTCTTTCTTACATCTGTCATCAGCTTCTTGGGTTGCATCTCCTCTAGTTCCAAAATTTCTTTAATTGGTTATCGATGTTCGTTATGGTGAATTGATCATGGAAGGACCAATGACTTGGTCCTGGAAGGTTTATACGCTTCCATTTCCATTGAGAAATTCGATGAAAATGGTGGTTGTTCCGTGTACAAGGTGACTGATTTTGTAGCAGTTGTGATTTCGCTGTATACCTCCAATTTCCACATATGTTTTCTTCGTTCGTGGTTTAATAACCTTGGACGCCTTCTCACTAATGACCGAAATTTGTGATCCAGGATTACATAATGCACAGGTTTTTTTACTTTGTGTTCAACATGTGTTGACCATTGCTATCTGAAGAGCGGGTGCTTCAAAACTATAGGTTTGGGTTTAGCCACTTATAGGTTTGGGTTTTTTCGCTTCTAAGGCTTGGAAACGCCATACTAGGAATTTGAGCCGAATAAACTCCTCTATAGTGTTGCCATTTCCCTAGGATCCGGTATTGACATCGCGAATAGTTTGGATGTTTCACACTCCAATATGCCTAAGTTTTAAATGGCATATAGGCATTCGGTCAGTAAATCGTAAAATGATTTAATTGATGCTGCTGATTACGAGTGCATTGCTGGAAAATTCAGCATCGCGTTCACATGGTTGGATGCCATTTGTCTTTTATTTTAGTATCGGTTTACCAACCGTTGCCATGCGTCTCTGTAGTTATCTCAAATAGATTCAATGTGGCCTATCGGTGCTCCCGCGCTCATGAACAATTCTTTTTAATAGGCCATAAAACGATTTTAAAGGATCTCCATGAAAATGTGGAATCTCAATCGGTTTCAGTTTGACTTCATGTTCCTTTAATTTGGGTTTGTTCAGCACGTTGGGGATTCTGGATGTCAGTATCTCAAACTTGTTAATTAATGTTGAGTAATAATCCTCGCTGAAGTATGCCATCTCAACTTCTTCATCAGGAATAGCATCCACTAAAAGTTCATCATGAACTTGCTTGATTTTTGCAACTCTAGCATCGAGTTGGGCCCGTTTATGTTGCAGTCTATAGCATCTGTCATCAAACTATAGTACAGACGCATTAAAACTTCTTGTTCCTTATATTTGCGTGATTGCTCGTTGTGTTGCGTTGTGTTTTTGTGCATAGAAAATTATCATCATTTACCGACATTCCTAACACTGCTTTCAACTTCTCGTTTATCTGGAGTTTAAAGTGCCAGTTGAACGTCTCGAACGATTTTCGTTTCTCCTAATACTTATGAGACGGATTCTAATCAATGTATTTATCCCTCATCTCAGTATCGGTCACGATGAATTCTTCCCAGATGGCCTTTATTTGTTTGAGCTTTTTCTCTGGGTAATCTTTTGTTTTCTTGCTCTCGCCATCTTTAGTGAAGTTCTTTTTGATCTTTGAATGTCATCAAAACGAGCATTTTGTTGACTATACAGATCCCTCATTGCCTATTGTTTTTATGTGGCGCTTATGTGGATCTTTCATTTTCGACAATTCTTTAAATATTCTCGCACTTTTGTTTTTATTTACTTCTTAGGTGGGATCCGGCACGAAGGACCAATGTTAAATTTTACTTAAAACTCAAAGTCGTAAATTTGGAAAGGTTTTGATTTACAATTTCTATTAAGCTAACGAATTTACCAGGGTAGGGGAACTTTAGCGGAAAATCAAATTGACATGGCATCAGCCTAAAGTACTGACATAGAAGATGGGTCAGCACATTGATTCTAAACAGGACAGGGGATCCAGATATATGTTCATTTTACACCACCGATCGCACCGCCCAAACGATCGAAGGTGAAAAACCCATTTGCATCTTGCCTCGAATCGGGATTCGAACCCGGTACCTCCCGCTCCAACTGCCGCAGCTTTAACCATTGCGCCACCTGTGTGGTTTTTGCTGACATAACAACAGACGTATTTGCTCTTCTGGGGACGATCGGTCGCAATAAGTTCAATATTTTCATCGTCATCAAAATTTGGGCCCACATTTCATTATATATTATGTGTATAAAATATTAGTTGAGGATATCATGTACGGGATGGGCCATATAAACAGCGAAAAACGTATTTTTTTCAAGTTTAAAATTAACTGAGGTCAATTTGACTCCAATACACAGACAAAAGGTTAAAGCTCACAATCATTTAATTTTGATCTGGAAATTTTATCCTCTTCGTCTAATATTCTTAAACATGTCTCATGCTGACTGTCCATTTCTGATTACTTTAATGGTTCGTTATTTCGCGAACGACCAAATATGGAATACTATTACAACTTCGATAGTTTCAGCGACTCATCCAGTGTAGCTTAAAAAGTTAAAACTAAATGTGGAAGTCATAATCTTTTATCCTAATGTGATAGAGTAAATTGTCACACTCAAATAGCATTTGACCAACATAATTGCAACATGTGGCCGGGATTCATAGTATTCGAATCTTTTTTCGATGCTTAATTCCAGTAAGAGGCGCTCGTATTATACTTCAGCCCGTTGACCCCATAACATATACAGAATGGTCAGGGTTTGCGTTTTACGTTACTCCGGATTATCACTCTTGAATTATCAAAACCACACATGAATTCGTATGAGATCCATTGGGATTGTTTTTGAATCACTCCACTGTTGTATGATCAATTTAAGCCATCAATTTAGCCCTCTGTTATGCCTTCCATGGCATACTCTACATTGGTTCTGCTGCCTACATGTAAACGTATGCAGCATCATACTACTGTAATTTCTCGCTGGAGTTATATAACCCTTTCTACAGTAGACATAGACTACTGCCGCACTAGACTACGTTACTATATTTGAGCCTTGTTTTGCTGCATTGGTGTAGTGTTTGATGGTGGTCATTACTATTGCCTTCCAATGATTTAAATCTTCCTTCCAAGAATCTTAAACAACCCCTCGTTGATTGAAATTCTCTTGAGTTTTCTAAAGACGTTCCATAAAGTCGTCTTGACTCGTTGTCCAGTTTTTTGGTCAAACTAAAAATTATTATTGAATTCTATGATTCAATATCTACCCCAAAATTTTGGACTCCATACAGACAGTCGGTTGTTATATTATGCAGGTTCCTATAAGGACTGCAGCAGATTCCATGTTTATATTTGTTTGTCCAAACAAAGTGCTTAAATATGTTGTAATCAGTCTTCGGTTGTTATATGTGCTGTTTAAAATCTCCCAAGCTGCCTGGTAGTTCTTTCCTGTTGGTTGAAGATGATTTATTAATTTGGCCGCAGCACCTTCCACCTGACTCTTAAAGTAGTTGATTTTATGAGAGTCTGTTGTCTGTGTGTTCTGAATGAATTAGCTTACTGAATGTGTCACGGAACCCGGTCCATTTTTGATAATCACCTGCAAACATTGGGATTTAGATGATGACAGTTTGATACTGTGTATCAATTTGTTCAATATTTTCAAGCATGCAAATCAACTCCGGGAGTACGGATTTTGGATCCATTAGTTTCTGCATGGCCGCTATTGATATTTTCACTGCCGCGATTTTATCCCAGTTTTGTCCCAAGCTTCTCATCCTGATGATTTGTCGCCTTATTAGTTGTAGTTCAGGATTTGTTAGATTTGGATCCGACTCAATGTTTGTGTTGTTGAACTGCGTTTCTATTTTCCTTTTATTTTGTTTTTCGTTTGTTGTTAATGTCGAAGGTGATGATACTTGTACTGGCACCATGTGTGCTTCAAAATGACTGCGAATTGGCGTCGGTGTACTTGGTGGACCGTCGTTGAGTTTGGCTCGCATGTCAGCAATAAATTCGTTGTACAATTCTATCACTCCTTTACATATTTGGAAGTAAGGGTGTTTGTCATTCACATCTTGTAAATGTCTTATCTTATCGCCTGTTTGTTAATATGTTATAAAAATATCTTTAAGTTGCTGGATTCTGTTGGTTAGATAACTTTTTGTCTTCCTCTCTGGAATATCCTTTTTATAATTGCTATACATTTTCTCAATTTGAGCTTCAGATGTTGTTGTTCTGACTTATTAACTATGTATAGTGTCTATGTAGGCCTAGACAACGGATCAGTGATAGTCAACTGTTGTAATTTTGAATATATATTCGGCTCGAAGGACCACTGTTAAATTAGTTGAATTTTTGTCTGGGGTCAATTCAACTAGGACAGTGTTTCACAACAATTTTACCAGTGACGTGCCAAATCATTTTATCGATCATGATTTGTTGTCACTTTTGATTTAAAATTCAACCTCAATTATCAAATATATAGATTATTTTCCAATTTGAAATATTTTTTAACGAGAATTACGACCAATCGACACGATAATCCCAAATGAATAATAAAAGCTCTGTACAATTACATGTTTATTACCTGATACACTTAATAAATAAATTATATATATATTGTTGAAAAGCCAATAAGTAACGAGAGCACCATATCTACGATAAAGAGCACATATAGGTAATAAATTCAATCAACACTATCATCGTTCTTTTATGTATTATACAAGTCTGTACAGTACCAAGATCTCGAGATTCATTTTTCATTTTCGAGATGATAGTTTTATTGAATTTTTCTATAATTTTCCAATTTTCTTCTTCTTTTACGTATATATCATAAACACATTATACCAATTCACCTTATCCAATGTTTGAATCATATATAAGCGATCGAAATGAATTCATTTCCATTACCTTACAAGTTTACCACATACTCAAATAGAAAAAAAAATGTTCTGGCTAAATGGTGGAAAACTTACCGATGATTTATTGGTTTTTTGTTTGTGTCGAGAATATATCTCGTGATGGCTATATATACGAGTAAGTATTCCATTCATACATCGTCGTATTGAACTGAAAAATATTTTTTTTTGTCGATATACCGCAAAATCGAATAAAAGTTTATACTTGAGTGTTCTTTAGTCGATGTATATATACATACATGTATTTATACAAAAGCTTGGATGAGCCGTTCGGTATAAAGATGTATGATTGTGCGGCTTATACATTAAAAATACTTCACATACATATATATCAAACAATTCTACTGTGCTATGTTTCATTTACAAACAATATCAATAAATTTCAATCTATTATAGGTGAAATGAAAATATATTTTATCGAAACAAAATGTACACATTTCCGATAGAGCTTTTTTACTTTGTTATGCACAAAACCTCTCTTGGTTTACTATTTGTATAAATGTACATATATCTGTACAGTTTACCTTAGATATGAACATGCTCTATATGTATACCAAATACGAGTTGGGTTAAATTTTCCACACCACAAGATTTTAGCTATTAATATAATGAAGAGAATATGGAGTCGGCGATCAATAATCTGAACACAGACAGTGCTAGTTGTCTAAAAGCAAAGTGGTATTACAAATATATCGAATATCGTCAGATACAAATTATAACCAAATATTGTCAAGATTCGAAAAAATTGATATGCATTGTTGTATAGGAATTGGATGGTTGGTATATAACCTCCGAATAGAAGCTTTTAAAATATAAATGTCTATATAGATAGGTGAATGTAGATAAAACTTGATATGAACAGCTTTTTTAGCCATTATTGTTTTAGTCATAGATTAGTATCCGGTTTGATCGGTTATGAATCCAGATTTATTATTCGAATCCATCCAGCATTACTTACGCGTCGAAAACTTATTTTCTGATCGATAGGTAACTTTTTTGTGGTTAAACAGATTTTCAAAAAATTAGACGACTGGAGATTACAGAAACGAAGTTAAGTACTATTTTCAATCCCAATTCGCAGATGCCCACTGATTTTTACGTTATAGAAAACTGGGAGTTAAATACTAAGGAACGAGCTATGTCACAAACCGGACAGCTACAAACAAAGTGGATGGAATCATTATTCTCTTGTAGTCAGTCGTCGCATTAAACATCTTCGGCTATGGATACTATAAGAATTGCCACTTAAACCCTTATTTTTTATCCTTTTCCAAAGACAGTGCATACTCTAAATAATACCTTGAGCCTTAAATGTGTCAAACCAAATTTCTTAAGAACTTTCTAACAAACATTAAATGATAAGCAGCTCGTTCAGGATCAATCCGGGATATCCGTTAACACAAATTAGCTATTAGCTAAAAAATCAGGAATTTCATTATACACAATGACCAAGAACCCACATCACTTTAAAATAAAAAAGTTTAATGAAATGTTTACAGTCTCAAACAAGGTTTGATAGGAAATATGTGAAGGGATTATTTAAAGATTTAGGTACAGCCAAATACTCTCACTGCACATGACCATATAATCGGTTCATTACCAACAATCATACGATGCAATACATTTCATGCAAAATGCAGCAGAGCATAATGAATCTTCAAAAAGGTAGAGGTTTTTGTTTTTCCATTTTTTATTTAGTGTTATCGATGGTGAAAATCTCTTTCCGGCACCCTGCCCCTGTCAGGATTCGAACCCGTTACATCCCGCTCCACGCCGCAGCTTTTTTAATCACTGCGCAACCTGGGTGATTAAGGTCGAGGTTAAACTCCCAAAACAAGGGATGTTCTCTATTCTAATGTTTATTGTATCAAAACAAACTGGTACAGAAAAAATAATTGAGAGTTTAGTTGGTCTTCCCAAAACACCACGTCTTAATAAACTAGATGGCTGTTGCGTTAGCTCAAGTTCGTTCAAACAAAACACTCACGTGTTGATCTAATAGCAGACAATAATGCGAGACTGCCCTTTTCTCCCAGTCACTCAGGCTTAATTGGCCCATTGTGACGCACACTCTCAGTCCCGGAATCTGTTTGTTCTTCTAATGAAATCCAAGATATTTTGATATCCTCAAGGTCATCAATTGATCCTCAAATAGGAATTGTGAACCGAAACAGTGCAGAGTATGGGAAGAGTATAAAGAACAAGACCATAAAAAGTGCTTAACAGTTTCTTCCAACACTGTTCGCAGTGTGAGGTGTTTCGACTTTTCATTCGAAACATATGACAGGAATTTGAAACATATTCAGGGAGCAGTGCCCCATGAAAATTCCCAGCAATATGCTTAAAGTGCGTCTATCATAGTTTAAGAAAGACTAATATCTTTGCTGATTTAGTGATCCAAAGAAGATTTTGGATAAACGACAAGAGATGAAATATCCCATCTCTTTTGGTGCAAATCTCCAAAGTGATAGTCAAATTCTTGTTCAAGAGATAGTGACGTATCTCCTAGGGCGGGCTCATATCCCACAAAGGTGGATGCCACACCCAAATCGGCCAATATATTTCCTTTGATACCCATGTGACTGGGTATCCAGGCCTACCTAGTCGATTTAAGGAACTTATCGTTTCCAAAACAAGTTTCGATGAAAAAATATTGGAACCAATCGCCTTTAGGACAGCCTGGCTGTCAGAAAAAGTGCAAAGCGACGATCTCTGTAGTTCATCCCTTTTACAAAGAGTGCTGCTTTCAAAATTGCAGCCGTTTCTGCCTAAACAACAGTAGCGTACCTACCAAGCGGGATATATAATTCGACCTCAGGATTTTGTATATATAACCCGGCATCAGCCAGATTTCGGCATACTGATCCGTCAGTAAAGATCAACATATCGTTGCCGGAGGGGTAGGATGAGCTGTTATAGTCCAATCTGTGATTTCTGGTAATAGTTACTGAGTGCATGTGGGCAGTTGTGTACCGGCCCACTTCCCTCCATAATTGACAGTACCCGGAAGGGCCAAATAGATTGTCTTTGCATTGTAGGCGAGCGGCTGTTTGCGCTGCATACCTTCTGATCCAAAGATCAAGCAGCAGTGGACCCACAGACATCTCAAAAGCTGCAGTAGGCTTCCCTCCAATCCCGCTCATCGTTCTAGGCCAACAAATAAATGCGGCAAACGAAATTATGGGTCTGATCACTGAAAAGTATAGTCAGTACATGCGTTTAGGTTTCAGGCCTCATGATTTACCAAATGACTGTTTGCATTTCCAGTAAATTTAATATGCTTTGTTGCATTTCTCTTCGTTTCTGCCAAGTAATCTTCCCATCTAACCAGATCCGTAGATACTTGACTTACGAACAGAGTGGTATCGTATGAGCCCCAATTCTTGGAAGACTAAATTTTCCCAGAGTCTTGTGTCTAGTTAAAAGGACCATCTCAGTTATCCTAGGGTCTACTGATAGACCCTGGGCATTAAACCAGGCAACAACTATGTTAATCGCAGTTTGCATGCGATTACATATTACATCCGTAATCAGCATAACCCTGATAGAAAAATCCGTTTTTGTTTAGTTGGACTAGGAGTGAGTTGACCACAACACACCACAAGAGCGGAGACAAAAATCCCCCTTTGGACATCCATTTCGGGTGGTCACCGTCGTCGTATCACTACTTAAGTCTGCAGTAATTCTCCTTGACCTAAGCATGACGCTAAAACTACGAACAAGTGTGTCTCTATGCCATGTCTTTCTGCTGCAGAGATCATTGCATTGAACGAGGCATTGTCAAAAGCGCCTTCAATGTCTAGAAACACTCCCAAGGTCAATTTTTTGTTGTGCAGTGATCTTTCAATCCGTCCAACGACTTCATGGAGTGCTGTTACTATAGATCTGCCTTTCTGGAATGCATGTAAGATACATATACTAATAGTGCATTATCCCTAAAATACCTGTCAACCAATCGCTCTAAGCATTTAAGTGGAAAGAGGACTAGCGATAGGCCGAAAAATTTTTACCTGGTCATATCTTGCCTTTCCATCCTTTCGGATGAACAGTACCCTGACTTTTCTTCAAAAACGAGACCCGAGAATGTCCCGTCTAGACCTGGTGTTTTATATTTTGATAAAGAACCGATGCTCCATCGGATTCTGTCTTTTGTCACCACCTTCGCCATTAAGCTCTAATCTCTGAAACTTGGTAGTTGTTGTGGGAGTTGATTTCCATCAACTCCATTAGAATTGTCACTTTCGGGAAAATGAATTTTCATTAGTACATTTAAATCTTCCTGATTTGTTCTCGTGGGAGTTCCATCATATTTCTCTAGGGTTCCGATAGTGACCCTCATGTTTCCACAGATAACTTTCTTAAATTTAGTGGTTGCCGTGAGATTATCCACTTCCTCACAGAAAGATTTCCATTCGATCCCTATAGTTCACCATGGTGTCCCTGGTTTTTTAGGCTTACTTAGAGGACAGCTCTTCTCATGCGCTAATTAGTGCTTCTTCAAGATCATCGGCTACCCTTTCCTCCGTACTTTCTGATTTTCATTACTGAAGATTGAAATGACTAGTTGAGATGAAGTATGTAAAGTTCCCAATCCGTGTTTCTTGGGTTTCTAAATTTTCTAATTTCTCTGGTTAGAGAGAAGGAGATGTAGTGATGGTCATAGAGTGTAACGCCATCTTAAACCATCCAGGATGAGACTTTTCCACTAAGACTCCGTGAGACAAGAGTGATATCAATTACTTCTTGCCTTGGGGGTGTCAAAAAGGTAGGTATATGGCCCATATTTGCGATGACTAGGTCAAGCGCGGATGGGTTTTTCAAAAGACAAATCTTTGTAGGATTAATATCAGTGCTGCCCTAGCATACTTGATGTGACTTTGCATCGCATTCGGCAATCATTGGGATATCATTACGTTTTGCGTACTCTATTGCTATAATAAATTCTTGAGTAGGAGTATCAAGTACCGAATCATTTAGGAAATAGACGGAGATCACTAGAATCTAACGTCGAATACCCTGTTCTTTAACTTCCACGACGACTGCTTTAAGATCATTACAACAAATTTATTAGTACTAACAAAATGTTATTACTAACAAAAACACAGGCTCGAGTTCTCGAGCAGGTTTTACTAACCAGGAAAAACTTGAGGTCCCTGGATTGAGTCCTTTGATTTTGTTCCCGTGAATCCATATTTAAATATAACATTGCTGCCCTTATCTAATAACGAAATCATCATTGATCAAGAACTAAAGCACATGTGAAAGCACATCTCCCTTACGATAACATTAGGTGAGTTTGACATAAACCACCTCACTTTGTTTCAGTCACGCAAGACATAAATAAAGTCTTAATCCACTTGACAATATAAAGTAGAAACGCTGTATTATTAAGGAATCTTTCAATATTAGTCTTAAGTTCATATCGCACAGTTTTACATGTTTAACCCACTTTATAATCTGCTCTAAGATTGATATGATGTAATACACACACTGCAAGGCTAAAGAGCATTAAGTACCCTATCATATTGTAATTTAGATTTGATCATCCACTTTGTACAAGTCAAAAGAGGTAAGTTCCAACTCAGCATGTCTTATGCAATCGGTTACCTCCGATTATATTAATAGGTATCGCATGGTTGGTTAATACAGTTTCCAGGTAAAAATCAAAGTGGTAGGTAGCGCAATGGTCAACGCTGTGGCAGTTGGAGCAGGAGGTACCGGGTTCGAATCCCGACAGGGGCAGTACTCAAAAAGGGATTTTTCACCATGAGATTACGATCTGCGTGGTGTGAATGAACACTACTATGACTCCCTGTTGGAGTTCAGAACTCATGGGCCGACTCATCTTCCACGTCAGCACTATAGGCTGGCATAGTGCTAGGCAATTTGCAGATTTACGATACGATAATCGGACCTATTTCCGAACGTCCTCGAATTGGCTGTAATGGCGTAAATGCAAGGACGTGAATAACCGAACCGCGAACAAGCGTTCGTTGCGAATTGAACTCCAAAATCGATTTAAATTATTTATTATTACTCAAATTCTCTGAATTATGATAAACCAGCAATAATTGACGCCAAAGTGGCCAATATTGTTCATATATAATTGGGTTTTGATTGTATAGGTCTGGATTATTCGTCCGTTTGGTTTGTGAACACTTAATCAAAGCTGAATGTTTAAAATATGAGTCTTCTTGAGCTAACACATACATCGTTAGTATTTTGGTTAGTTGACTGAAGTCGAATTGTTTGTTCATTGTCACTGAAATTCATAATTTTTCTAAGATAGATTCGAGTTCAACAAATTTGGTAAATAAGCTAACCAAGATATAAATTGAAAATAAAGATTTCTATAAGATTGTAGGGTTAAATCGTCCTTCCCAAACCCTATATTTTTCCAAATTATTGTTAACACCTCATAGCTTCATGACTAACTACGGAACTTTGAAAAGGTTACAATCAAACTATTAGTTAATCGAGTTTCCATCACAACGAGTTTCCACAAATTCCAAACAGTAACCAATGATAATAGAGTGTTTCGGTTAAACATCTTTCTGCAGGCAAACTACTTAAATGGCCTATGAATGAAACACAACCGACAGGAGCCTTGATGTGCGAAGCAATCACTATAATTAAGCCTAACCCATTCTTAATTAAAGGTTAGGCTATCTTCATGGAAGCTTTCTAAAGCTTTAGTTATAATTAATTCAAATTTACATTCCTCCGATATAAAATCATATTTCCAGAGTCCAAATCAATGCTAAAAGCTTTTCCGGTTTCCAAGCTTTTCGTGTACCTTTCACATTATTATACGACCTCCCATACACCCCAAAAAAATGTCAAATATTTATATTAAATTACGGTCATCCCTTTTAATAGTTTTACTACGTGTATATACCGGGCAATTGAATAAATGTATGTATAATCAAAGCATCCTAAATATATAAAGCCAGAATGAATACTCAGTTTTTGAAATGAGCTTTATTTAGTGTATCAATAATGTACGTTTTATCAAGAAACTCATACGAAACGTACAAATTTCTTTTTAAGTTTTTAGCTATTGCAACTTGGAGCTTTTAAAATTTTATTTCATAAAATGACTAAGAAAGGGTGAAATTAGATGTGAACATATACCATTTTTTTCAAATCAAAATAAATCACGATCAAATTTAATTATAAATTGATCTATATTTTTATAAATTTTGTGCTTTTCATTTCAATATAAACGATATCCTCTAAAATATATTTTCCTCGCTCTAATTCTCTATCGGTTGTACCACGAAAGTCAAACTCATTTCTTAATAAATTTAGAAAAATAATATTGACGAAAATACACATAATTGAACGCGAAAAATTAAAAAATCAATAATTAATTTATTTAAATGAAATTATGTATTCGAAAAAATTAACTAAAACCGAATTTTTAAACATAAATCAGTTAAAAAGATATTTTCAACATGCAGTTGTTAATAAATAATATTATCAGCTGATTAATGTTTACACTTCAAAATGAACACATAATCTAATCACAATTTCTATTTTGCTACACATTTATTCACAATCACAGCACAACACTACACTATATTCTTAATCCTGAAATACATCGAATCATTAAAAATGGTTTATTAATGCTGTATCAACATAAAAATAATATTTAATTGCATAATTATGCATTAAATACAAAACCAATTTTCATAATGACATAAATGTCATAACAATGGGAGAGAGAGAATATTTTTTTATATTGAATGATAGTGTGTGCATGTAATCATTAAATCTAGTTAAATGTGTATAGTGTATATGAGATTTTGTACATTGGTATTGTTCATTTTATACATGAAAGCAAAACAAAAATTACAATACAACTTAACATTTAATGAAATTGATTTGTTTGGAGTAAAGTGCCATTTTGATTTATTCTCTTTGTGAGCATACTTAAAATAAAATATAGTTCTCGTAACCTAACTATGTATCTGTCTCTGTTTTCATTTTAAGTTATTAAAATGCCATATTTTCATTTAATGAATAAAGGAAAATGGAAAAATAAATCGAAAAATGATCAATTTCAGGATGAAATTTGAAATTTCTGTTTTCAATTGAATATAACCTAAGTTAAATTTGAACTACTTTTCATTCAAATATTTACTATATAGTAAAGCCTTACCTTTCATACATTTTGTATTAAACTGACGTTGATTTTTGTATTTTTTGTTACACTAAATAAAGCTCATTTTGATCATTCTTGCTTCGTTTAATCGAGACTGCTTTGGTATAATGTACATAAAAACGAAAGACTTAAAAGTTATTTACTGTTACTTATCTTACTTTGTGTCACAAGAAGATATGTATGTACGAACGAGAGTAGATCTCATTCCATCACTCGATTTTGTTTGTTTGTTTTTTTTTGTGTCTGTTTGGTCAGGGGTTTTATTTCGAATTTTTTATCATTAAAATGTTGACATCACTGACTTAACAATAAAAAGAAGCTTAAAAAAAATTCTTTTATAATATTTTTCAAAGAGACATACCTAAATATAAAAAAGCTGTAACTGTCGTTAACCCCTTTACATTATTTCGTACCTTACGGTAACAAACATATTTTATTTCGTTACTCGTCGACAACGGAACACAAAAAAAATGTTTGTTGTGTGTTTGTGCTTAGACAGAGGTAATATTACAAAAGCTTATTTATACACACATTCTCACACACACACACTTACACATTTTTTTTTTCGTTTGAGGTTCGATATACACCAAAATGAACAACCAACCCATTTTTTTTGGTACTGTGTGTTCCGTGTGTTGTTTGATCATTTAGTTTGAGAAATATGATTTTATTTTGAGCCCTTTCTCAACCACCAGATATAGAAGCATAGGGTGGCATACGGTAGAGTGGTGGTTTGTATATGAAAAATGTCGATCGAAAAAAAAACAAAACAAAAGAATTTGGTTCAACAAGAAAACATGAAGATTGTTTATTCCTTTCGGTTAAATTGATACTAAGTCAGGTATAATGAGATTATTATGAACAACAAAACAATACTTGATTCTCTACATACTTATCACATGACAATGTAAAGACATATAAGCAGTTTAAAATATTTAAGAAACCTTCATCAAATTAATATCTAAATAGTGGTTACTCATTACACTTTTCATCCCATTTAATCACATAAAGTACTTAAGTCAGTGAAGTTAGCCCGAACTTTCAGCCCGAAATTTTTGGTTTGTTTCTTTGCTAAAATGTATGTCTATCCCGAAAAAGTGTAATTATTTAAAAAATGTAGTCTCATCCCGATTCGAATTTAATACATTAAAAATTTCAAACCAAAAAAAATATTAAACTGAAATAATTGAGAAATATAAATTTTAAAGAAAAATTCAAAAATAATAAGAAATGCGTTTCAATTATTATTTTTAAAAAACATTCCGTGTACATTATTAATCATCGGTAAACAAAGATGTATACCTTAGATCAAGAGTAAAAACCACTCGTCAGATAAAGCCAATATGAAAATGTTACCTTTAAATTACCAGGTTCATATCATGAAGATACAATACAGTTTCATTACGTCATATATTACCCTTATTTAGTGTAGTGTATGATAATGGATCAAATTGTAAAATTTCTACTGGCTTTACTAGAGATAAACCCTCATAGTGGCATATGTGCACGGAAAGGTCATTATGTTGGCCAGATATCCTAAAAATCACAGGTCCATATCATGAAGATACAATACAGTTTCATTACGTCATATATTACTCTTATTTAGTGTAGTGTATGATAATGGATCAAATTGTAAAATTTCTACTGGCTTTACTAGAGATAAACCCTCATAGTGGCATATGTGCACAGGTAGGTCATTATGTTGGCCAGGTATCCTAAAAATCCCAGGTCCATATCATGAAGATACAATACAGTTTCATTACGTCATATATTACCCTTATTTAGTGTAGTGTATGACAATGGGTCAAATTGTCAAATTTCTACTGGCTTTACTAGAGATAAACCCTCATAGTGGCATATATGCACAGATAGGTCATTATGTTGGCCAGGTATCCTTAAAATCCCAGGTCCATATCATGAAGATACAATACAGTTTCATTACGTCATATATTACCCTTATTTATGTGTAGTGTATGATAATGGGTCAAATTGTAAAATTTCTACTAGCTTTACTAGAGATAAACCCTCATAGTGGCATATGTGCACAGATAGGTCATTATGTTGGCCAGATATCCTAAAAATCCCAGGTCCATATCATGAAGATACAATACAGTTTCATTACGTCATATATTACCCTTATTTAGTGTAATGTATGATAATGGATCAAATTGTAAAATTTCTACTGGCTTTACTAGAGATAAACCCTCATAGTGGCATATATGCACAGATAGGTCATTATGTTGGCCAGGTATCCTAAAAATCCCAGGTCCATATCATGAAGATACAATACAGTTTCATTACGTCATATATTACCCTTATTTAGTGTAGTGTATGATAATGGGTCAAATTGTAAAATTTCTACTGGCTTTACTAGAGATAAACCCTCATAGTGGCATATATGCACAGATAGGTCATTATGTTGGCCAGGTATCCTAAAAATCCCAGGTCCATATCATGAAGATACAATACAGTTTCATTACGTCATATATTACCCTTATTTAGTGTAGTGTATGATAATGGGTCAAATTGTAAAATTTCTACTAGCTTTACTAGAGATAAACCCTCATAGTGGCATATGTGCACAGATAGGTCATTATGTTGGCCAAGTATCCTAAAAATCCTAGGTCCATATCATGAAGATACAATACAGTTTCATTACGTCATATATTACCCTTATTTAGTGTAATGTATGATAATGGATCAAATTGTAAAATTTCTACTGGCTTTACTAGAGATAAACCCTCATAGTGGCATATATGCACAGATAGGTCATTATGTTGGCCAGGTATCCTAAAAATCCCAGGTCCATATCATGAAGATACAATACAGTTTCATTACGTCATATATTACCCTTATTTAGTGTAGTGTATGATAATGGGTCAAATTGTAAAATTTCTACTGGCTTTACTAGAGATAAACCCTCATAGTGGCATATATGCACAGATAGGTCATTATGTTGGCCAGGTATCCTAAAAATCCCAGGTCCATATCATGAAGATACAATACAGTTTCATTACGTCATATATTACCCTTATTTAGTGTAGTGTATGACAATGGGTCAAATTGTAAAATTTCTACTGGCTTTACTAGAGATAAACCCTCATAGTGGCATATGTGCACGGTTAGGTCATTATGTTGGCCAGGTATCCTAAAAACCCCAGGTCCATATCATGAAGATACAATACAGTTTCATTACGTCATATATTACCCTTAGTTAGTGTAGTGTATGATAATGGGTCAAATTGTAAAATTTCTACTGGCTTTACTAGAGATAAACCCTCATAGTGGCATATATGCACAGATAGGTCATTATGTTGGCCAGGTATCCTAAAAATCCCAGGTCCATATCATGAAGATACAATACAGTTTCATTACGTCATATATTACCCTTATTTATGTGTAGTGTATGATAATGGGTCAAATTGTCAAATTTCTACTGGCTTTACTAGAGATAAACCCTCATAGTGGCATATGTGCACGGATAGGTCATTATGTTGGCCAGATATCCTAAAAATCCCAGGTCCATATCATGAAGATACAATACAGTTTCATTACGTCATATATTACCCTTATTTAGTGTAATGTATGATAATGGATCAAATTGTAAAATTTCTAGTGGCTTTACTAGAGATAAACCTTCATAGTGGCATATGTGCACAGATAGGTCATTATGTTGGCCAGGTATCCTAAAAATCCCAGGTCCATATCATGAAGATACAATACAGTTTCATTACGTCATATATTACCCTTATTTATGTGTAGTGTATGATAATGGGTCAAATTGTCAAATTTCTACTGGCTTTACTAGAGATAAACCCTCATAGTGGCATATGTGCACGGATAGGTCATTATGTTGGCCAGATATCCTAAAAATCCCAGGTCCATATCATGAAGATACAATACAGTTTCATTACGTCACCCTTATTTAGTGTAATGTATGATAATGGATCAAATTGTAAAATTTCTACTGGCTTTACTAGAGATAAACCCTCATAGTGGCATATATGCACAGATAGGTCATTATGTTGGCCAGATATCCTAAAAATCCCAGGTCCATATCATGAAGATACAATACAGTTTCATTACGTCATATATTACTCTTATTTAGTGTAATGTATGATAATGGATCAAATTGTAAAATTTCTAGTGGCTTTACTAGAGATAAACCCTCATAGTGGCATATGTGCACAGATAGGTCATTATGTTGGCCAGGTATCCTAAAAATCCTAGGTCCATATCATGAAGATACAATACAGTTTCATTACGTCATATATTACCCTTATTTAGTGTAGTGTATGATAATGGGTCAAATTGTAAAATTTCTACTAGCTTTACTAGAGATAAACCCTCATAGTGGCATATGTGCACGGATAGGTCATTATGTTGGCCAGGTATCCTAAAAATCCCAGGTCCATATCATGAAGATACAATACAGTTTCATTACGTCATATATTACCCTTATTTATGTGTAGTGTATGATAATGGGTCAAATTGTCAAATTTCTACTGGCTTTACTAGAGATAAACCCTCATAGTGGCATATGTGCACGGATAGGTCATTATGTTGGCCAGATATCCTAAAAATCCCAGGTCCATATCATGAAGATACAATACAGTTTCATTACGTCATATATTATTCTTAATTAGTGTAATGTATGATAATGGATCAAATTGTAAAATTTCTAGTGGCTTTACTAGAGATAAACCCTCATAGTGGCATATGTGCACGGATAGGTCATTATGTTGGCCAGATATCCTAAAAATCCCAGGTCCATATCATGAAGATACAATACAGTTTCATTACGTCATATATTACCCTTATTTATGTGTAGTGTATGATAATGGGTCAAATTGTCAAATTTCTACTGGCTTTACTAGAGATAAACCCTCATAGTGGCATATGTGCACGGATAGGTCATTATGTTGGCCAGATATCCTAAAAATCCCAGGTCCATATCATGAAGATACAATACAGTTTCATTACGTCATATATTACCCTTATTTAGTGTAATGTATGATAATGGATCAAATTGTAAAATTTCTAGTGGCTTTACTAGAGATAAACCTTCATAGTGGCATATGTGCACAGATAGGTCATTATGTTGGCCAGGTATCCTAAAAATCCCAGGTCCATATCATGAAGATACAATACAGTTTCATTACGTCATATATTACCCTTATTTATGTGTAGTGTATGATAATGGGTCAAATTGTCAAATTTCTACTGGCTTTACTAGAGATAAACCCTCATAGTGGCATATGTGCACGGATAGGTCATTATGTTGGCCAGATATCCTAAAAATCCCAGGTCCATATCATGAAGATACAATACAGTTTCATTACGTCATATATTACCCTTATTTAGTGTAATGTATGATAATGGATCAAATTGTAAAATTTCTACTGGCTTTACTAGAGATAAACCCTCATAGTGGCATATATGCACAGATAGGTCATTATGTTGGCCAGGTATCCTAAAAATCCCAGGTCCATATCATGAAGATACAATACAGTTTCATTACGTCATATATTACCCTTATTTATGTGTAGTGTATGATAATGGGTCAAATTGTCAAATTTCTACTGGCTTTACTAGAGATAAACCCTCATAGTGGCATATATGCACAGATAGGTCATTATGTTGGCCAGGTATCCTAAAAATCCCAGGTCCATATCATGAAGATACAATACAGTTTCATTACGTCATATATTACCCTTATTTAGTGTAGTGTATGATAATGGGTCAAATTGTAAAATTTCTACTAGCTTTACTAGAGATAAACCCTCATAGTGGCATATGTGCACAGATAGGTCATTATGTTGGCCAAGTATCCTAAAAATCCCAGGTCCATATCATGAAGATACAATACAGTTTCATTACGTCATATATTACCCTTATTTAGTGTAATGTATGATAATGGATCAAATTGTAAAATTTCTACTGGCTTTACTAGAGATAAACCCTCATAGTGGCATATATGCACAGATAGGTCATTATGTTGGCCAGGTATCCTAAAAATCCCAGGTCCATATCATGAAGATACAATACAGTTTCATTACGTCATATATTACCCTTATTTATGTGTAGTGTATGATAATGGGTCAAATTGTCAAATTTCTACTGGCTTTACTAGAGATAAACCCTCATAGTGGCATATGTGCACGGATAGGTCATTATGTTGGCCAGATATCCTAAAAATCCCAGGTCCATATCATGAAGATACAATACAGTTTCATTACGTCATATATTATTCTTAATTAGTGTAATGTATGATAATGGATCAAATTGTAAAATTTCTAGTGGCTTTACTAGAGATAAACCCTCATAGTGGCATATGTGCACAGATAGGTCATTATGTTGGCCAGGTATCCTAAAAATCCTAGGTCCATATCATGAAGATACAATACAGTTTCATTACGTCATATATTACCCTTATTTAGTGTAGTGTATGATAATGGGTCAAATTGTAAAATTTCTACTAGCTTTACTAGAGATAAACCCTCATAGTGGCATATGTGCACAGATAGGTCATTATGTTGGCCAGGTATCCTAAAAATCCTAGGTCCATATCATGAAGATACAATACAGTTTCATTACGTCATATATTACCCTTATTTAGTGTAGTGTATGATAATGGGTCAAATTGTAAAATTTCTACTGGCTTTACTAGAGATAAACCCTCATAGTGGCATATGTGCACGGATAGGTCATTATGTTGGCCAGGTATCCTAAAAATCCCAGGTCCATATCATGAAGATACAATACAGTTTCATTACGTCATATATTACTCTTAATTAGTGTAATGTATGATAATGGATCAAATTGTAAAATTTCTAGTGGCTTTACTAGAGATAAACCCTCATAGTGGCATATATGCACAGATAGGTCATTATGTTGGCCAGGTATCCTAAAAATCCCAGGTCCATATCATGAAGATACAATACAGTTTCATTACGTCATATATTACCCTTATTTATGTGTAGTGTATGATAATGGGTCAAATTGTCAAATTTCTACTGGCTTTACTAGAGATAAACCCTCATAGTGGCATATATGCACAGATAGGTCATTATGTTGGCCAGGTATCCTAAAAATCCCAGGTCCATATCATGAAGATACAATACAGTTTCATTACGTCATATATTACCCTTATTTAGTGTAGTGTATGATAATGGGTCAAATTGTAAAATTTCTACTAGCTTTACTAGAGATAAACCCTCATAGTGGCATATGTGCACAGATAGGTCATTATGTTGGCCAAGTATCCTAAAAATCCCAGGTCCATATCATGAAGATACAATACAGTTTCATTACGTCATATATTACCCTTATTTAGTGTAATGTATGATAATGGATCAAATTGTAAAATTTCTACTGGCTTTACTAGAGATAAACCCTCATAGTGGCATATATGCACAGATAGGTCATTATGTTGGCCAGGTATCCTAAAAATCCCAGGTCCATATCATGAAGATACAATACAGTTTCATTACGTCATATATTACCCTTATTTATGTGTAGTGTATGATAATGGGTCAAATTGTCAAATTTCTACTGGCTTTACTAGAGATAAACCCTCATAGTGGCATATGTGCACGGATAGGTCATTATGTTGGCCAGATATCCTAAAAATCCCAGGTCCATATCATGAAGATACAATACAGTTTCATTACGTCATATATTATTCTTAATTAGTGTAATGTATGATAATGGATCAAATTGTAAAATTTCTAGTGGCTTTACTAGAGATAAACCCTCATAGTGGCATATGTGCACAGATAGGTCATTATGTTGGCCAGGTATCCTAAAAATCCTAGGTCCATATCATGAAGATACAATACAGTTTCATTACGTCATATATTACCCTTATTTAGTGTAGTGTATGATAATGGGTCAAATTGTAAAATTTCTACTAGCTTTACTAGAGATAAACCCTCATAGTGGCATATGTGCACAGATAGGTCATTATGTTGGCCAGGTATCCTAAAAATCCTAGGTCCATATCATGAAGATACAATACAGTTTCATTACGTCATATATTACCCTTATTTAGTGTAGTGTATGATAATGGGTCAAATTGTAAAATTTCTACTAGCTTTACTAGAGATAAACCCTCATAGTGGCATATGTGCACGGATAGGTCATTATGTTGGCCAGGTATCCTAAAAATCCCAGGTCCATATCATGAAGATACAATACAGTTTCATTACGTCATATATTACCCTTATTTAGTGTAGTGTATGATAATGGGTCAAATTGTAAAATTTCTACTGGCTTTACTAGAGATAAACCCTCATAGTGGCATATGTGCACGGATAGGTCATTATGTTGGCCAGATATCCTAAAAATCCCAGGTCCATATCATGAAGATACAATACAGTTTCATTACGTCATATATTACTCTAAATTAGTGTAATGTATGATAATGGATCAAATTGTAAAATTTCTAGTGGCTTTACTAGAGATAAACCCTCATAGTGGCATATGTGCACAGATAGGTCATTATGTTGGCCAGGTATCCTAAAAATCCTAGGTCCATATCATGAAGATACAATACAGTTTCATTACGTCATATATTACTCTTAATTAGTGTAATGTATGATAATGGATCCAGTAGAAATTTTACAATTTGACCCATTATCATACACTACACTAAATAAGGGTAATATATGACGTAATGAAACTGTATTGTATCTTCATGATATGAACCTGGTAATTTAAAGGTAACATTTTCATATTGGCTTTATCTGACGAGTGGTTTTTACTCTTGATCTAAGGTATACATCTTTGTTTACCAATGATTAAAAAAGTACACGGAATGTTTTTTAAAAATAATAATTGAAACGCATTTCTTATTATTTTTGAATTTTTCTTTAAAATTTATATTTCTCAATTATTTCAGTTTAATATTTTTTTTGGTTTGAAATTTTTAATGTATTAAATTCGATTCGGGAAGAGACTACATTTTTTAAATAATTACACTTTTTCGGGATAGACATACATTTTAGCAAAGAAACAAACCAAAAATTTCGGGCTGAAAGTTCGGGCTAACTTCACTGACTTAAGTACTTTAGGTTTCAGGTATGCAAGTTATATGTGTTGTATACAGCGATATATGTAAGTCAGGTATGGGTTTCACGAATGATTTGAAATTTATGTATAAAATGTCAATTCAAAGTCAAATAGACGTCTAACATTCCTGAAACATACTGAATCATACATAAGCTTACTAAAGATGAGAGAATTAAACTGTTAGACCTGTACGAATCTCATATATCTGCTTTTCATACGTATAGGCCGCGGAACTGTGTGTTTCCTATACCGGCTGCCTTTTACAGCGGCTATTTAAGCTTGATCATAACGCCGCCAGTGTATTAGTTTATTCCAAAACACGTTTTAATCACGTGTTCCTGAAGGAGTTCTGGAATGGTAGATCTGCATAGAGAGCAGGACCTTGAAATTATTTATTGAGTACTCCGAATGAAATAGTGGATTGAGACAAGCTGAAATGATGATAATAGCATGGTGTAACCCCCTGGTGGGCAGATTGATAAGTTGTTGAAATTTTATTAAGAATTTCTCCATGTGTGACTTATTCCACTTTTAAATTCAATCAAATAAAAATTTGATAAAATAAAAATTGACGAGATAAATCGAAAATATATATTCAGAACAAATTACCGACAGAACACTACGTTACAATTTGATGATAATACCCAAGAAAAATACGTTATTGTGGATTATAATTAAAACACCAGCCAACATATCCAGAAAATATTCAAAAACTTTGGATATAAAGTTGCATATAAAACGAATAACAAATTAGAACAACAAATTAGATCAAATAGTAACATTACATTAGACAGCAGAATTTATAAATTAACATGTTTAGACTGTCCATCATTTTACATAGGACAAACCAGAAGATCCTTTAAAAAAAGATTTAACGAACATATAAAGGATATCGGTAAAATGAATACTGAGTTAAGATTTGCTCTCCATATCAATAATACTTTACACAACTACACAGATATGGATACAAACTTAAAAATTCTCTACAAGATGAATAAAAGCGACCAAATGAACAGGCTAGAAGAATTCGAAATATATAAAAACCGCAAAAATAAATTTCTACTAAACAACAAAATTAATACTATGACGAACAAACTTTACGAACTAGTTTTGAAAAATACGTCACAAAATATTATACCTTGAAAATAAAAACAATGTACCCTGGAAAAAGTAAAAAAAGGCATGGAAATAAAATTTATTTTTTAGTTCATGATAAATACTGAAGATGGCAACTTGACTGCCGAAATATATTTATAATATAAAAAATAAAAATTCCACTATAAGGAATATTTTTGAACTTAAAATATCAAATTTTTATTTGATTGAAGATTGATAAGCTAGGAATAGTACGACGAAATCGATTACGAAGCCTACGGAAAGAGGCAAAATGTCGATTCGTTTATACATATCACCCCTTAGACGCTCTATATAATATTTATTTCACTTATAATACGAAACTGGAGAACGGTCAAAAAATACCAACAAGATGACAAAGCATGCAAGAAGAACATATATTTTCGCTGTTCCTCTTCAGCGAAGAAGCCTATTTTTTCGGCTTAAGGGCCGTAGATTACCCTTACTGCATCTCAACTGAGGCCTTATATTTTAATGATTGGTACACACATTGAAGGTGGTCAGCCCAACGTTTTTTTTTACACTCAAACGCATTTTTATGCCATCTCGGTTGCATGTTATGTTTGGTCAACGGGGGGAATCAAACTCGAGACCGCAGCGTAATGAGAAACTATGCGCAAACAAATAAGCTACAACCGGCGACTAATACGATGAAGAACTTCAATTATGACATTTAAAGTATATCAATGAACCTGTACTGTTCAAACTGCTCAAATGTTGCCAATATCCCCTTACTCAAATTGCATCTATATTGTTACCGATAAATTTTCTCTTATTCCGATAGATCCATAAATGCATATAATTCTCTTCGTTGAATTTTGACCCCTTCATTATTAGAACACGCAGAATCTTATACTGTTATACTGACAAAATCTTTCAACATATAATATCACATGTTTTATAGCTGCATAAAGCAACCAAACTAGTACACCAAAGAGAATAAATATAAAGAGGAACATCTTATATGAACCGCGGTTGCATATAAGCTAATTTTTTTTTTTAATATTTCTGAGTTATTTGGTGATGGCAAATGAAATAGGATAAACATATATTTTGTATTTCGTTTTCTCTTTCGAACGACATCAAAACAAAATATTTGAATATTTCAATACTTCGCATACTATTTCATATTATTATTCGATTATATGAAAATATATCAACTCCATTTCACAATCGAATTATAATATGAAATAGTAAGCCAAGTTTTGAAATAGTCAAATATTTTTTTTCTTATCGTTCGAAAGAGAAAACGAAATAAAAATATATGTTTATCCTATTTCATTTGCCATCACCAAATAACTCAGAAATTTTTTTTTAGTTAATATGCAACCGCGGTACATATAAGATGTTCTTCTTTATATTTATTTTCTTTGCTAGTACAATGAAACCCACTCTGAGCTCTTCAGGCCTTTCTTTATGATTATACTGTCGGAACTGTTCCTGTCGAAATTCACAAGCTACATTCGAACACTAATTTATATACAGTTTTGTTGTAGAATGACTTAACCGTGATGCTCCTGCTAATATTAGATCCAAAAAATACTTAAAGTTTGGGTTAGTATGATTGTGATGCAATTTTATTTTATCATGTTTTCATTATAGGAGTCATCTGCCCGGAGTCATATCTGTTATTTAAGACACACTTAGTATGGAGACATTTTGTCCTTAAGATAAATTAATTTAATTACGGTTTTATAAGGAAAAATTTTGACAAAATATTAACAACCAAATGCAAAAGGGTGCTTTCATTATTGTTCGAAGTATTCGTGACTGCATTCTTTTCAGTTTCATTATGTTGGAAGCACACGCGGAGCCCCAAAGCTGAATACCGTATGTCCAGATCGGCTTAAGTACCTACTTTGAGTGTTTGGACTGTCTAGTCTTAACTTTCACACTTGAATGCGCTTTCACCTTAATTTTTTTCTTCCCAAATTAAAACACGTAAATTAATTCTCACCGGTCTTATTTCTGTGGTGGTTTTTATTACGACTAACAAAAAATATATATTTTCTCGATTTTTCTATTGTTTCCCCAACTTCCTGAGTTTTTTGGAATGCGTTCATTAATTAATACTCAGTTGTCTAATATGCGAAGCGCGGTTAAATTCAATTTTTTTAATTCTAAGTTTAAAGCTGCCTAACGCTTCTTTCACTCACCGTAACAACCTGGTGCCTTGAGGAACAACGATCATCAATATTCCTTCGCTTGTCGGTCAGTTATGTTCTAACAACTTTGCTCTATACTAATATTCATAATTAACATCCAGCATTTGCTCAAGGACACTGGTAAAACTTTAGAAGAACTTCAAGGAGAAAACTAAGGAAAACCAGCATCAGATGTTGTTATCCCCTCATCTTCCATTGATAGCAAACATAACTGATTGATTGCAATGTAAATTCTGCCAAGCTGACAATCGATTCGATGGGATTTCTGCTAACAAGGTTTCATACGGGGTGGGGATTGGTTGTCCAGTTAGAAAATGTCCCGGTGACAATGTTGCTAAGTCCATTGCGTCATTACTTATTGGTGTCAATGGTCTTGAATTCAAGCATGTTGCTATCTTTGACAAAGGAGAAGCTAACTCCTCAAAAGTGTACAACTGAGCTCCCGCTATTCTTCTTAAATGATGTTTGATAAATTTAACTGCTGCCTCCCAAATGCCGCCATCATGTGGTGCATTTTTCGGGTTATAATGCCATTGAATGGAATGTGTCTGTTCTTGCCATAACATGATAGCTTCGCGAAGAGTCCGGTCAGCCCGAACACAGTTACTACCATTATCACTATACATGTAATGAACTGCTCCGGCTCGCAGGTTTACAAAACTGGTTAACCCTGCAATAAATGACGCAGATTCCAAACTTCAAACTAATTCTAAATGAACGGCCTTGTACACCATAGAAACAAATACCGCAATGTAGCCCTTTATTGTTCAAATCAATTTCCTGACCGGAGGTTACTACTGTGGCTCCTTACATTCCGTCTTAATTAAAGAGTCTGTTTCTTTATCTGATGTTTTTGGAGCCCATACTGGCCATTATTCAATTGTCTGTTTTAGCATACTCGGACCCAGTGTTTTCCAATTAACCAATTTATTTTGACGCATTTTAATTGTATTTGTGACGTTTAGCTTCAATGTGTTTTTACCACGTGAGTCTTCTGTCTAAATTTCGTCCAAGATATTTAACACTTTCGGGTTGTGGGAGAGTGATTTTATTAAGTCTGACAAGTGGACAGGTGAGTTTACAGAGTTTGTTAGCCATTTTTCTATTTTGTGTTACTGTTCCTGTAAGATTCTTGTTGATTTCGTAGTATTTTGATAGGATTGCAGTATCATTGGCATATGAAGACTTTCACGCAATTTGATGTTGGTAAGTCTGCTGTATAGATCAAATACAACACTGGCACCAGTATATTACGTTGAGGTACTCTGGCACGAATATCGTGTAAATCCGTGGATGCGGTATTCCGTGTTCTTCTCTCAATCCAACCTCGTTCAGAATTGGCTTAATTTTTTCCCAGACCATTTTTCGAACAGCTTTGAGAAAATTGGTGATAAGCTGATTGGGCGATATGAGTTAACTTCATGTTTCATTTTTCCCAGGTTTCGGAATCATAATAACAGAAGTTTTCCAGCTTTCTGGATAGTGACCTGTTACTTTCAGACGTTTATCTGCAAAATTCAGTAGACTTTCTTGATTTCCAACTTGCTCGTTAAGTTTCAACACTTTGCTAAGGTGCTTAGCAAATATATTGATTGGCTTTCTCTACATCACTTCTTGTCCAGATTCCGTCAGAGACCCGTATTGGAGGGAATGTAAGTGTTGTTCGTTTCAGCTAACGTGTAGCTTTTCATAATTAGAACAACCAAAATGACACCAACACTTGACACCGAACTTTGTACTTCAAATTTCACCAGTACTCGCCCAAAGTAGAAACTTGCAGAGTGTAAACAACATATTCAATGGGGTTCGAAGGAAAACAATATATACAGAAGTTTGTTAATTCTCTAGGATTGATTATTAGGGGATGCGTCTCAAACTTGATGCACTGTACATTGTTCCAGTTCAAGTTTTTTGACTCTATTTTCGAAAGCTCCGGAAATAATCGATATAAAATGTGTGCCACATATTCAAATTTTACTGTTCCTTTCCCAAGGGATTATATAAGTATGAATAACAAACTATTTCTGAACATTTACACGAAATTGAGGAACATGAATAATTAATTAAATTATACACATAAAAAACTATCACTAACAATATAATTGCATAGAACAATTAATGATATTAACACAATGCAGAACATAACGTATATACAAGAACTAGAACATCAGCAAAACTGTACCATTTTCAAACGTTGTTGGCAAAACGACAGAACGGCAAACTTTTCTATTTATAAAATACGTTTCGAAACTATTTTCAACTTTTTGGAAAAATATGATAATTTTATTAAAAACATTAAAAGTTTTCATTTTTTGTTCTATTGTTTGCCATGATTGGAATAACATTGCAAAGACAAGCGGATAGTCGAGGTACCATTTCTTTCAACAATCAACAAACTTTACTAAACTTTTATAAAAAAAAAATCAATCAAGTACCAAGAGGGTAGAAAAAATTACACTCCAGATCTTTTAAGTTAAAAAAATAGTTTAGTACTTAACAATTTACTCGGAAAGTTTTTCAAACAAGGTTGAAATTTAAAACAAACATTCCCATCCCACCTGATTCTTTGTCTGATTTTTAATAACATACAACAATGTTTAAATGACCAAAAGCTTTACAATTTTAAAGTCGTAGCATCAGATGATCGATGTCACAATTTTAGCCCTTTATACCGATATCTAAAGCATATTGTTTTGAATAACAGTAGGCAAATATTTATTTAGGCAATATTGGTCTGTGAACTTTTATGTTTGGAAAAGCTTGATATTTTTTTGGATGCAAAATCATCGGTTGTTTAATACACAGGCGAATATAACCTCCTAAAAAGATAATTGGTGGTTTGAGTTTTTCCTTTCGTATCGTATAAGAACAAAATTTCAATTCAATACTTATACCTATATATCATGACTCCAAAAGCTTTGATGTATAATTTTATCGATTTATGCATGCAATACGTCGGTTATTAAAATTATGATAGTTTTGTTGTAACCGATTTAAACGTTACACAAAAAAACTTTCAAAAGCTCATATATAAATGATATATATAAACTTTTGTATTATATATAAACTTTTGTAAAGATATTTAGCCGCGAGCTTTCATGAAGATAAATAACAATATGAAAATAATTTATTTTATTTTCCATTCCGAATATATATTTCATATAACAGATTACAATGATACTCGTGAAACTGATAACATACTGTTATTAACGTCAAAACAACAAAAAGCTTATCGAATGAAATAATATTGAAGTACAGGAGTAAATAATAAAAGCTTTGGACTTGTAAACTTTATTCTTTTGTTTGTTATTAACCGTGCTTTGTGTTGGCTAATATTAATGGTTCGAAGCAATGACGCAGCCAGTAGCCACCTTCGGTCGTTTAATTGATTCGATTTTGTTGAGTAGATATTATTGCATAAATAGGATATTCGATACACATTGTTTGAGTAGTTTATATTCTAATAGTCATGCGGTTTAGTAACTCTGCTGTTGGTGGGATGATGGGATGGTGCTGATGGTTCAAAAAATGATAAAAATAATTATAAGTTAATAGCACGTTTCCTATAAAGACAGCAGGTGTCAAGAATTTTGCCACATTGTCTGGATATTGTCTGGAGCGTCAATAATGTCTACAAATTCGATGGTCTTCCGTTTGGTATACACAACGTTGCGTTCGCTTAACTATGCTGTTATCTTTATGCAGATTGAACGTTTAGTTCGTAATCTTATATTACCGAATAAAGAGTTGCTGTTGCACCACTAACTTATGACCATTTGTTTTCTCTTTGTTTCATTATAATACCATCTGCAGATATCGGTTCGTTCGAATTGTTTATAAACTCTGTAACCTCTTTGGACGAAAACGTGATAAATCCACTAGGTCCAATGTGTAATCCTTGAAAAACGTACAAGGTAACCATTTGATACAACACATCCGAGCTGAATCGATTTAAAAAAATTTAAAAACTCAGCTTCCAATAGTCTGAAAGATCCTTTCGATAATAAATAGAATCAAATGGCTTAATGTGGTCATTACATAATAATGTATAATAATATAATAATATCGTGTATAAGTTCCTTATGGACTTAAAAGATCTTTGAGATGATGAATAGATCATTCTCGTCTACAAACAATTGACCTTGGAACTAAATGGAGACCACCTTGTGTATTAGTCTGTAATTTATCGAATGCGCATTGCACAACCTAGATGACACATTGACGGACGGTCAATGATAGTTAACGTTTTTAATTTACTCACCCTTGACCAACTCTAAGGACTGTTTCCTCAACCACACCCATAAGACCAACATAAAATCGATTTCTTTGTACGGTTTTGATTGATTTGCAATAAGGATAGTACCGCCTGTAGTTGTAATATTCATAATCTCCTTGATCTGCCACTTTGAATTGTCTATTTGACAATTAAAGTTATCCGCCTTGGCAATTATAAAGAAACCGATATTGCGCGGAACTTCTCACTAATTTCGAATATAAAATACTGTCAAATCTTCTTTTGCTTATCCTGCTTCTCTAACACCATATCTTGATTTTGTTTGGTTACCAGTTTTTGCTTGTTCAGTTATCATGTTTAGCTTTGCTGTACAAAAACTTCATCCATCCAGCTCCTTCCTCAACTCCAGCACTTTCATGTATGTGAAGTTAGCCCAGAATTCATCCCAGAAAAAAACGGTGGCAACACTTATCTCCACTATCATGATACTTTTTATTCTTTTCTTAATAAAAAATTAACTATCATGACATTTTTCATATACTCAGCCCAGAAAAATTTACTGTCATGAAAGCTTAGATTCTGGACTTCAAAATTACATATATACTTGTTCAAACCTTCCATAACTCAAATCAATAATCAGTTGGTCCGTCCAACGAATGGTTTCTATATTTGAGGGACTATAGCAAACAATTAATAAGCAAATGATTATTTGTTTAACGTTTCAGTAATCTTTTTAGGCTGAGTATTAAAGAAAGCTATCATGATAGTCAATTTTTCTGGGCTGGTTATATAAAAACTATCAGTATAGTAAATTTTCCTTTCTTTGGATATTTTATTTATATTTGTATATGTTGTAAAACAAATTGGTTTGGTTTTTCTTGTGGATATTATTTTATTGTGCTTATGATCAATTAATATAAATAATGCTAAAAGTGTCGCGACAGACGTTTTTCGGAGCTAAGAGTAATGTAAGATAGATGATAAATAATGTTAAGATTTAATTTTTAACGAACTCTATGTTTTATTTTATACATATATATTTTTATAAAAGATTGGTTATTGATATTGTTCAGTTAAATTTTTTTATTTTGTTTGTTTATCTAACATTTTTAAAAATATGTATAATCGAATTGTTATATCGTGAAAGTATTTTTTTACTAACTGAATTACCACATTCAATTTCTTTCATTTTCGGGGATGAAATTCTGGGGTAACTTCACAAAGTTGCACTTTCAGCTCCTGTACTTTTATTTCCTTTTGTTTACAATATCATCGCTGTCACAAATTGTCACGTATTTCCCGAAGAATCCTATCAAAATAAAGGTCGATCACAGGGTTATGACTAACAATCCCGTTTGTTTATTTTCACACTAATGTTTATTATTCCGGTTACTGGTTCAATACGCATCTTGGTCGCGTGTTTACACCTCATTCGTTTGCTTCAGCTTCTCTGTTATCATTGACTGAATGCTGCGTTTGTGTTGTTTTTAAATTTAGTTAGTTTACTGATCCAGATGTAACGGAATGAAATTTTTCTTTGTTGCGGTCAGTTTGCATTCCACTACAGATTCTCTCTATAGCCGTTAAAATAGTGACTGCAGCACGTTTGCTGGCTAGTGTAAGGTCGGTTGGGCGTAGTTCTTGTCACTGGCTTAGAAGAACTGGACGTGCTGCTAGTGCATACCTATATAGAAACGGGTGCAACGAGTCAAATTGTTAAGAACATGGATTTAACAAAAAAAAAGGAATAAGTAAGATTATTTTGAATTTGGGATTATTTTAAATACATCGAATTATAGATACAATGAAGCGAGAAAAAAAAGTAAAAGTCACAACCTGTACTGAATTGGTCCTGATGGGTGACCATGTGCTCGCCTCCCTTCCCGCTGGCACCAGCGCACACGGGTTTCGCCGGGTCCCTGGTCTTACTAGTATGCTAGCCCTTTATGAGTAGCCAGTTAAGGACTATTCATCACTATAAACAACTACTAAATAACTAACTCTTGGGCAGGGGACATGATAGGTAGAAAACAAAACAAAAATCCACTCTCAAATAATTTATACGAAACTCTAGGTGACTCTTAATAATTATTAATATAATTAGCGTATGACACAATGATTTGACACAGGCATATGAAGAAATATGTAGGCCTTAATAATTATTTAGTTTAAAGTTAAATAAATACTATAATAAATAGATGAAGATATATATAATTTACAAACATTCTTACATTAAGATTATACCGGGATCCGCGTGATATACACACCATGGCTATTTAATAAATTTAAATATTTATACTTAAAATTAAATATTAGACATATAAAGAACAAAAAAATGTTTAATGTATATTTAATATCAGGAAAGAAAAATAAACTTAAATAATAGGACTTATCTTGAGTAGCTCAGCTAGATGGTGACGATGAACAGCAATGATATACGTATGATATACGGATCCGTGGCTTTAGCATTATGTGGTTTTAGAAGCCTAAGTATCCAACTTACCATGTGCCGGTTCTAAGCATCCAACTTGCAGTAGTAAAAAAAATTTCGCGGATACGCCCGAAACGCGATATATTTTTCTTGCATTTTCTTGTTATGTATTTATTTTAGCTGTACTCGGCTCTATAGTACACAACAAAAAGATAAGAATTCGTGACTCGATTGTACTAGTAAAATTTAAACAAATAAAAAAAATAATATAAATGTTTAAGTTGTACCTTTTCCGCGACTCCGAAATATCCAAAACTCCCGTGGAGTTTGAAGAACGGTGTAATAGAGTCTTTTTCGATACAATAATCAATTTTTAAATTAAGGGCATCAAAGATGGCGGTTCAATTAACCACTGCACTTGGACACTTAATTAAATAAATTTTCGATGAATTACATCCAATCGACTGTTCAATTTTATTTATTTGTCTACCACCACACGATTGTGGGTGGGGAAATAATTATTTTACCTGTACCAATTAACAACACCACGGCAAGCGTAAATATGGAGACAGTTGTCTTTCGCTAACATTATCTTTGGGAAAGGATTTTTTTTGTTTCTAACCAAATTTCTCGTTAAAATTTGTTCCTGCCTGGAACATTACCGATGTTTCACAGAGATGTCGTGAATTTAATTTCAGTAAAATCTTTTAATTCAACGACTTTAACTTGTATCTCTTTCCATGAGGTTTGTTGTCGCTAACTTGGTTAGTTGTCTCGCTTTAGTTAGATTTGTTGTTTTCCGTATCGTCGCTGGTCCATTTTTCTTCGTTTTTTTTTATTTTTTTTTCTACTATGAGACGCTAAAACCTCATAGTGGTATGAATTGGTAACGTAACGTAGCCTACTGTGTGGTAAGTAAGCCCTGTTCTTTTTATCCCATCCTGCCTTTTTTCCTTTTCTTTAGTGGTCGAGCACGCGCTATTCATCTTTGGCTAAACCCACCCCAATCCCTGAGCCTTAGCCGCAAAATATGACCACGCCAAAGCACTGTATAGTGAAAAATAAACTTTCGGTAACGAAGGACATTTATTGGTGATTAAGGTTAGCTTAATTCCTAATTCCTGACCAACTCGTTACATGTGGGGCAATTCATATTTACCTTCGTCTCTTTATTTTGGTTTCTATGTCTGACTGGTTTGTTTTGAACACTAGTTGTCACTTGTTTTGTGTTTTTCCATGTTTGACACCCACACAGTAATATTGTAGTTATTGTATTTTCCGTCTTAAGTCTGAGTGCTAATTTGTGAGCAGACATATACCATCTGCATTGCTCAGATAATTGAGTTTACCGGTTAATCCCCAGTGTATATCATCAGGAGACATGCCATTCAATTTCCGCTTCACATTATCCAATTTGATCAGGAACAGCATTGGTGAGAGTACGCATCCTATACTCCTCAAGTGTTACAATATGTTCACCTTGTTTACTTTTATATTATACTCGATTTTCAGCATCCCGCTACATTTCTTATTTGAGTTTGAGTTCAATGAACTTCCTTGGGATACCTATTTCAAAAAGTGTCTGCCATATTGAGTTCCTATTTACCGTACCTAATGTGCGTTTGAAACCGACGAAAAACAGGTAAATGGTGGTGAATTCCACGTTGATGTGATCAGTGCAACTTCTTTCTGGTCTGAAGCCAGCTTGTTCGTTTTCAATTGTCCACTAATGGTAGGTTAGATTTTGTCTTTGATGAGCAATGCGAGTGTTTTTATTTTCTTGTGTTGAGGCGAGAGACGTTCCGTCAGTTTTTGCATTCTCTTATTTGTGATGTTCTGTCAGAATTGCACACTTCTTGAATTATTGGTGTTAGTGTGCTTGCAGCTATAGTTGAATCTTGCAGCCAATATGGTCATCTTATGCTCTAGTGTAGTTAGTTTTTGCTCACGAATATTCTATTGCTGCTGTCTCTTCAGAAGCCTTGAGAACTCTTTCTTCATATTTTCTTTGATCATTCCTTGACGTGCTCTTTCTTTCTATTTCCGTTTCACGTCTGTCGTATTTTCACTAATCCAAGGTTTTCTATTGTAGTCTTGGTGGTCGAAATTTCCGTGGCAGTCTTGATATAGGTTTCTTCCGTTTGGTTCCAGTTTTGTTCTATACTGTTGGCTAGTGCTTTACCATTGAGATATCCATAATCGATGTTTTTATACGTATAAGGTATTCCAACTTCTAACTAAAAGGTTCTTATCCGTTTTGACTATATTTACCCGCCATCAAAATGCCCATCGCATTCAATGTTAATAAGAACTTTTTTGCTGGTGATTGTTTTCAAATAGCACAGAATTTGAAATTCCTGATTATTAATGGTTTCAGTTGACCCATAGACATTGTAATCAAATCATTTTCACGAAAAATCTTTTATATATGATTGATTCAGTGTAATCGTTCCACCAAAGATTCCACGAAGATGAGATTCATCTCTCATGTCCAAAATATGATTATTTTTAACAAATTCTTATTTTATTTTTATTTCCAGGTAAGTGAATCCACATATTCAACCTTCAAACTGCCATTGATATACACAGGGTAAGTTCAAAGGTTGTGTAATAAGACAATATTTTGCTAAATTTGGTATATGAAGTGCACCAACTTTAACCATTTTGTAGTTGTCACATACCGAAACAAAAAAACTATCAAACAACTAACCGTTCTCATTTATTATATACACTTTGCTAATATATAGTACATAACGACGTGTATATACATAATCCGATTTATACATACATATATACAGCAAGTGTAACAATAGTTTTATATATTTGAAATTTTACAAAAATTTATAATTGAAATCTTCCAAACAGCATCCAGTTACAAAATGAAAACATATTTCTGAATCATTAGACGAGACGAAGAAAATCGTTTACTTACCAGCTGCATCAAATCTTAAATTAAATTAAAAAAGCAAAAAAAAAATAAAATACACGAACAACAAGTGTAGCAACAGCAGTACCAAAACATACTTGTTGGAAAAATAAAATATAAATTTTCCGATTATTCGAATTTTGAACTTTCAACTCCATTTTTAAGTTTCACTTTTAAATTTGTTTTATTTCTTTTTAAACTTTATTCAAAAGCTGTAAAACTAAATTAGATGAAAATAATTTTTTCTTACACTTTCTGCTACGCTCAAGATTAAATACATATAAAACAAAACTAACAACAACAAAAATTAACTAACAACTACCTCTAATTTAATATTGACTAAAGGGTTTGCCGATAAGAGGTTTCATTGTGATATTTTAATAAAACGAGTATTATTGAGAGAAATCAATATTAACATATTTGCAGCTGTATGTCCTCGATAGCTTCACGAACTTCATCTTTAAGCTCTTGAATTGATTGTGGAGCATTAAAAAAAAACCTTATATTTAACATGGCCCAAAGAAAACAGTCTAAAGGTGTTAAATCAGTAGATCTCGGTGGTAAGATCAGGAAATCACATTCACAAGATCATGAAACTTTTCTTGCACAGTTGCGATTGTTTCGGTGCTTGGGTGTCACGTAGCACCGTCTTGCTGAAAATCACTCTGCTGTTCACATCAATATCTTTCAATTCCGACCTTAAAAAATAATTATCATATAGTTCGGTAGCGCAATCCATTCACTGTAGTAGGTGCACCAGCCAATTTTCGAAACAGAGAGACCCAATCACACCTTCTGTCCAAAAACCGGCACCAAACAGTGACACGTTGAAGATTGAGAGGCTTTTCGACAAGGAATTGACAAACCTGGGTTTTCTCTAACATAGCAGCAATATTGTCAAATTTTTCGTCCAGTTTCACTATTGCCGGCCGAGAAGGTGCTTTATGACGACCAAACAATTCTTTAGTAATGCAACTTCTTTAGTAAAGCAGACTATTCAAAATGAAAGCTCTTACTGGAAAACCCTCTATAATGTACGTGTAGTAAAAGTTAGTTCTTTTAATAGTTAATTTTGTGTATAGAAAGTGGCACTACACAAAAGACACGTCTAATTAAATTAATTGCACAAGACAAAATTTAGAACACTATAATGAAACTATTTCTAAATACAGGCAAAAAAATTGATGTGCCATCATCAACACCCTTACCATCATTATGACTGCGATTACTCTACTATTTGGTGTATTAGTTGAGGTGTGAAATAAAATTGTCTTTACTGTTTAGTTGGATTTGAATGGCACATTGTTATGTGCTGTGACAATGGCAAAGTGTTTGCATTATATGAAAACTATTGGGGTGGATAAATTTTACGCTGCATCGTTTTGAACTATATATTTGTTACACTATACTGGTTGTGAATATATGATAACTTGGGAATATTATATGGTTACTTGGGAATCTTCGTCATTATTTCGAAGAGTGAATTCATTTTCATCGTGTTATACAGTTATGTATCGATACCTGTTGCGCTGATGCCACATAGCGAACACCCTCATAGCTGAGACAGACTGGAAAGTAGTTGATGAGTTCTTGAGTTAGTTTGATGTTGTAACGATGATCGCCAAGATACAAAATTCGCCACAATGTGGTTTGAAAGATTCCCAATTCCAGAAGAAGAAATCTGAAACATGTTTTTGGCTTTTATTTAAGGGATTACTAGTCATACGTAGTATAAGTATAAGTACATCAAAATTTACTCTTTACGCATCAAGCTTGAGCACATTCAACTCGTACTGCAAAGTTGTGGAGATGGACGTGATTCGAATGGTATTGCTGCTCTAGTTTTGAAATTGTCTACCATTTAAGCAATTCTACTAAGTAATGCTTTACAAAATTACAATTGGGAACACTTTCACAGAAATGGAAAATAACTAGAGTGATACAATCCACTGTAAAGTTGAAAACAATCCAAAGTTGAAACAACGGTAGTCAGCTATTCGATCAAGAAGCCTGTTGTACTCAATCAATCCGAATTGAACCTTCTCACGAGTTATATTTCTGAAGATACTACATTTTAAGACAGTGAAAAAGGGTCCGTCTCACAGTGCTAAGAACTGAAATGTGGAGCATATTGCGGATCATATTAAGCTGTCCAGAGATGAAGTCTATAAAAGTTCGTTCTTTGTCGGACTATACGTTACACTGCTTACTCATAAGGGAACAAAGTATTAATATTCTTTTCAAGTCGTGATTTCCGCACTTATAGTCGTAGGTCCTCGATTTGAACAGATAGCATGCTGTATAAGATAGTAGAAAATTTTCAGCAGAAAAAATGATTTTAACACTCGCCACCAGGGGCGATTTTTTCATCTGCAGTTTAACTACTTTAAGCTATGAATTAAGCCCCTGTAGTAAATATTTCAGTTTGATCTTCCAGATGAGACTTAGATGAGACAATACATCTGAATATGAAGTTTGAGGATAATCGACCGAGTTTGAGCCACTCCAAATTTTTTTAAAGTTTTGGCCATACATAAAAATTAGCAGTAAAACTTTATGAAGAATTTACTGTACTTAATGGCTCCAAAACAGAGCCACGCGTCCATCGAAACTGTTTATAGATAATCAGTTAGAATAGTTAGAATGCTATAGTTGTTTTGTTACAAGAAATTAATACAACATCGACTGCCGAACTGAACACAATAGTAGTTGAACAGCAGTTGAACACTAGTTTAATTATCAAACGACAACTATACGTGATTGCCCGAGACATCCTTCAAACCAGGTTATTTAAACCACACTTAATATGTGAAGAACTCGTTCGAGCCTTCTTTTACACAAACCAATCGATAGATCTGATCATTAAATAGTCACGGTAGTTAGATGTCACAAGTTTCTTAATCTACCTATTGATCCACGGTACAATTTCGTTACAATTGGCTTCGGTTTTATTGCAATTCAACGCCTGCATATTGTAACCAAACTCCTTGACTCTGGCTTCCAACATGCTGTATAAGATAGCAAAAAAAAAAATCCAGCAGAAAAAATATTTTTTTCACTCACCACCAGAGGCACTACAATCGCTAGAGAGATTTTTCTGCTGTCATTTTTGAAACCAGCAGAATATGAAGTTTGAGGATAATCGTCTGGGTCAGAGGACCAATGTATGGGCCAACACTTCAAAAAATTCCGGAGGTCCTCTGACCCAGACGATTATCCTCAAACTTCATATTCGGATGTATTATGGCATATTGGTTACTCGGGGGTCCTTCCATAGCTAACAGTAAAACAACTACATAATATAATGTGTGTATCTATAGTTAACACATAATATATATATTTAATTTGTATAAAAAATTTAAGATTTTATGTGAAACCTTAAATATATATGTTTTAATATTATATAAATAATCACAGACAAATTCTGCTGGTTTCAAAAATGACAGCAGAAAAAATCTCTCTAGCGATTGTAGTGCCTCTGGTGGTGAGTAGAAAAAATATTTTTTCTGCTGGATATTTTTCTGCTATCTTATACAGCATGCTTCCAACTTAATTTCATGACAAAACCACTTGCGTCGTCACTTAAACATTCACATCATAAAAGAGTTGTAAAAATACGAAGAATTGGATCCAATACCTTTATCTGTTCTGGTAGTTTGAAAGTCACTATAAAATTACATATATGTACACATTTTTCTATCACATCAGATCTATCACAAACTGGATTGCTCTGCAAAAAAAAAATTTTATTCATCATTTGAACAAATGGATTGGGACTTGGGAGATAATTTTTTTTCTTTCAGGCAAAAGTTGTAGTAATTTTGAGAGCTGGTCTCTTTGTAAAGGAGGCGAATTACGTATAGATAAAGGTATCTGTACCCTTTCTGAAAGCCAGGCTAGTTTAAAGTAGATTGACTTCAATATTGTTTCATCGCAACTTGTTTTGGATGTAATTGCCTTGAATCGGTTAGGCAGGCTGAATAAAGTTAGACTTAATTGTATACCCAATCACGTGGATATCAAAGGAAACGTATTGATTGATTAATTTGGGTAAAGTTTCTTCTTTTGTGGGACCTGAGCTCTAGAGATACCGTTATTATCTCTAAGGAGAGATATCGACTATCAAATTGGTGGTTCTCACCAGAAGAGATGGGACAACTTCATCTCTTGTCGAATACAGTAACACCTCATGCAACGCTCCCTCTTACAACGCTGTTTCGCTATTACGCTTTTTCTACCAAAAACAATTTAGTTAAGAATCGAATGCTCTCAAAGAGAGTTAATGTCTAAAAAAGAAAAGCGTTCTTATGAATTTCAAGCAACCAAAGATCGGTCTACCCAAAGATCTTGTTGTATTACTCGGAAAGAACTTGGATTTTAAAGCACTTCTTATCATAGACAATGCACAAGTACATCCAAATCATTTATCTTAACTTGCAATATACTTACCTGAGGAATTTTATGTTTTTAACTTCGAATACGAATTCTAGCTAGTTTTATCTTTGGCCTACTTTCAAACAACTTTAACATCTATTATGCAAAAACTAAAACCATTCAACAATTTTTGGAAAAGTGTTCAGCATAATGAATGCGATTAAAAATATTCGAGACTCGTGGAATAAAGTTTCAAATGATTGCACGCGAGGGGTATATGGAACAAATTGTTTCTAAAAAAACGAAAATTCTGTTTTGCCGATAATTTACGATCCATCATGGTGGAAACAGTGCAGATGGCGCATGATATGTTGTTCGATTAAATTAACGATTTACTCTTAATAAATAAATGGCATTTATTTAGCACAGTAGTTTAGAATAGTAACATAACCCCTAAATTCAGTATATTTCTTGCCTCCTATAGCGCTGTTTTCTATTACGCTCAATTATCAGGAACACATCTACAGCGTTGTACGAGGTATTACTTCGAGGTATAACTGTATCCAACATTTTTTAGAAATATAAATCAGCAATGATCCTAGTCTTTTGGTTCAGTGGAACAGGAGAAGCAGAAGCTATTGAGCACACCTTGTGCTCCAGTCCTTGAAACTCTCTCCATAGATAGCACTGCTTTTGGATCACGATTCCTATTTGAAGATCAACCGACAGCCTTGAGAATACTGGATATATTGGGCAACATTCGAAGAACAAACAAATATTGGAACTGAGTGTGTACGTCTGAATAAGGATCTGGACTGTCATTTTATATAATTGATTCACAAATATACAACTTTGTCTTGTTCCTGGTGTCTTTGTCTATTCTATTGAGACTGCTAATTTGATAGAAGCTATCGTCTACCTAAGTTCATCTAAAGATATTTTTGAGAAAAATACGAATTAAAAATTCTAGGCGAGCTTATTCCACAAATCAAGTAAAACAGAGTCAGCTTTCAGTGATATAAGCCGATTCGCATCTCCGACTACAGTAACATCGATAACTAGCAAATCAATGTAACCATCATTTCACCCAATCAAATATTTTAATTACATTTGTTCACCATCATTTGTACTCTTCGATAAAAGTTCTAAACATCTCAATAAACTTCACAAATTGAAATTTATTTCCAATCAATATTTTTATTGAACAAACCAACAACAATATAACTTTTTTATTAATTTTTATTTTTAATTAAAACTAAGAAATTATATAGATTAAACAGTTCTGTCGATAGAGAGATAGGGAACGGGTAAAAATGAAAATTCGATTGAGCTTTATCAGACTCTGCTGTGTAGTACACAAAACAACTTAATTTCTTTGAAATTAAGCAAAGTGTTATTATCACAAAAGCACTAAAAAAAATTAATGAATAATAAACATTCGATCATTAAAACTTAATTTTAAGTTTGTTATTAACTTTGAAAGTATATATACAAAAAAAAAACTTCTTAGTTGGATTAAGAATTTAAATCTCATTAAAATATATAAGTTGGAAAAAATCCCACTCAGCATCACTATGTGCATTTACAATTTTTTTTTTATCAAAATCAAATATAATTCGCGATTATGTATACTCGTGAGTCGTGGTAAAACAGAACGGCAAAAAATAATTTTGATTACGAAACGAGATTTGTAACCGATGACGAGGAAAAAGAGCTTTTAAAAATCAGTTTTACATTTTTGTGTCTGTGTGCAGCGCTTCTAATCAATAATTGTTTTTTTATTTTGGTTTTGTTCGAAGCCAAAAGTTTTGCAAAATTTTTTTTTGCTCTCATCCCGGAGATAAAATTATATTTATAATTTTTATTACATGGCATAAACATACTGTACTTGTTGCCCTCATGCACTTAAAGTATATATATTGGTGGATTGTCTATATCCGGATATAATACACCCATCGCGGAAATATTTCTTCAGATTGCGTTCAAATGGGGATGTGGGCACATTCGTATCCAAATATAATATATCGTTTTCATTCTCAACTGAACGATTTTTTATTTGTTGGCCTCAAGGATATTGTTCATTTCTCATTTTTCAATATTGTACACTCGTACATATTTTCCTCCAAACTTTTTTGATGATGCGGGGATGATGCAGACAACAGAAACGATTTGTTTTCGTATATTCTACAGTATATCGTAATATCGTTATGTGCACACATATTTGGGAAACCTTCAGGGTTATTCGTTATATATATGTGATACTCATATATGAGTAAATAAATATTAAACATATAACGTGTATAAGAAGGCGAATTATATTAGATTTCGATTTAACGTTCAGTCGTCTGGATGGTAATTTCCTGCTTTAGTATTCTGCCATATATATGTTATATACCCAAAAGTACATATACATATGGGAAACAGAATAATACACCGATTGTTTGTTATTTTGACAGATTTCAGTTTTTCTTTTGATATTACGAGGCCGTTTTGCCTCTATAATGCACATATGGGTGAATTAAATCAGTAGATTTATATATTACAGGAGAAAATGGGAGTACAATCACACCAGCTGAAATCAAAACACAACCATATCGACGTGTAGTTCCATGATAATAAAGCAAATACTAATACAATACTAACTTATGGAGCCTAGAAGAATGATTGAGAAATTTCTGCAGTTTAGTGATCACCTAAATACTCAATTTAACAATTTATAGCAGGACGTTTCTAAATAACCTTACCAATATCCAATAGGGTCAAAAAAATATCAGTTCCGGTCTCTCCTTTCTGTTTTGGGATGCAAAGCACGCCCAACTTTTAACCACTTAGATTTTAAAGTTCAGGTATACGGCTATATATCCGATTTACGTAGACCACCTGATGATTGAATTGCCCAATGCCTGACTATATTGTCGTAGAAGCATTCATTCAAATAAAAAAATTGATTTTGCATGCTGCTCGGTGCCTTTATCGCTCCAACTAACCCGCAATAGATCATGTACTCGGCAGCTTTAGACACACACGTGCTCTTAATAAAACCGTAGATGCGGTCACACAATGGAAAGCTAGACTTGTGAAAAATATATTATATTTGCTTGACACTTTCGTTACTTCGAATGAGTATCCTGCTATTCCAGAAATACCTCCAAAAGCAGTGCGTCGAGGAATTATTTAAGAACCGGCAAAAAAATATTCCCCAAGAAACTTAAGCCATAAAGTCGGTTCAAGGCAAATATACTCTGGGCAAAAAATACTAAAAGCCTAGATGTCCAGATAACTATACTAAAACCCAAGCTATGGCTAAAAAAGGTGTAAGCAAAATTTAGCAACGCACTCAAGGTCATAAAGTCAATAATCGAATGGAGTACATTGAAGCAGTGGTAAAAAGGGAAGCTGGTTCGAATGCAACCGGAGCCAAGAAAACTTTACAGTTCTTCTGTAAATATTTGTGGTTTGGAATTCGAAATAAGTTGTCTGTACAGTGCATCAACTACATCCGCATTACGTCTGCATATTAAGTTGGGTTGAAATATATCGAAAGTATGCTAGCGAGAGTAAGGATGTTATGGCCTTGTTGAATATTGTGCAACTCTATAGTTTTTTAAATGACAATTCGCCGTTACACGAGCTAAAGCGGCTCCAGCGAGTTTATTTGCATGGATATGAAGAATGAATTTTTCGTTTCCGTTCGCAAAAATCACAATACATTGCTTACTTGGGAAATATGGCGGTTCATGATTTCTGTACTTCAAGAGTGTGTCGTAAATGTGTCAATAATGAAAATTCACTTTCTTTAGAATTTTAGCTTGGTACCTATTCGGTCAGTCAATGCAATGACCTTGAGAACAATAATAGTTGCATGAACTAGTACGACGGGGATATTTAAATGCACAATATGGACGATATGGTTGTAGCTTAATGGTTAAGATAGTTTCTTATCACGCCACGGTCTCGAGTTCGATTCTCGCCGTTGACCAAAAATTAACATGCACAAAAAATCGATTGTGAGAAAAACCTTTCATTGGGCCGACTACCTACAATGTGCACCAATTCGTATATTAATGGTTCTTAAGGTTATATTTGAGACGCGGGTAGGGCCGTTTGCAGCCCTTAAGTTGATTTATATGGTAACCATAATTATGTATGCGTTAAAATTGGTTCCATCCAATATAATTGGGTCCTTCCACGTCGACGAATCGATTAATTTTCTGATCTAAGTATGCCCTTTGTGAAATATTAGGACGTTGTAAACTAGAACGGTCGTGGGTTTACAAGCAATTAATGCTGTGCTCGCAATCTTCATTTATTAGATGAGTAATGAGTGGTTTAATTCTTTTAAGGTGTCTCAGTTCTTGTGTTATGTCAAGATGTTGAATGGCTTCACTGTTAGTATGTTGGAGTAATCTTTTTTCTTGGTTGATGGCAAAATCTTGAATCACTTTATCAATACATTTAATGTTAAGGTCGAAGTGTAATTCTTCGTTGGTTACATAGCTACGTTGAATAATTAAACGATTTGATAGTTTAGTGCAGTCTCAGACCATACGTTCAAATTAATTTAATTATAGATCGGGCGTTTACAGTTCTAAGCTTAGAATGTCTTCCTATCAGCCAGTACATTACGAATTGTTTTATTTTCATTTGCTCTGGTTTTTGTCTAACGTGGTATTTCCAGAAAGTTTCCAGTTGACAAATATATGGAGGTTGCTATTTTTGAGCCGCAATTTTAGATGCTTTTTTTTCCAATCCATGGTCGATTAACTTCTTGTTTATGTGATTCGGTTGATCCCAAAACTGCTGTATCATCAGCAAAAGTTTTAATGAAGTTTGTTTCCTTTTTGGTATATCGGAAGTGTATAAAGAAAATATAGGATGGGCCCTAATACACTTTCCTAGGGCTCCATGCGATGGCTGACTAAAAGTTGGATTATGTTTCTTAATGAGATACTCTTAATTTTCATTTGTAGAGCCAAACTATATCAAAAGCCACCGATACATCTAGAAATAAAGCGGGACAGTATTTCTTACCTTTAAAATCTTGTTCATCTTGCAGTCAAGCGATGAACTTAATCAGTTGTCTGTTTAATCTCTCCTGTTCATAATGTTATCTCAAAACAAAAATAATTATAACACTAGTGGGGAAGATCAAACCCTTGTAGAAGTCTCAAAACCGGGCTTATCATTCATTTTTTCCATCCCTAACAAAAATAATGCTACGCTATATTCAAATTATTTTTTTACTGGAATGTAGGTGGAAGGATTTCAAAGTTTTTGTAATGAACAATGGTTAAACTACGTACGCGCGTTATAGTCAGTTGAATAAATTTGTATTAAAATTGAAATCAAATTATTACATTTTTTATCGTGTATATGTTGTATGTTAGTTATGTACGTTTGTACGCACATATTTTAGAATCCATATAAAGTTTTGTTTGTAATAGAAAACCCAACTTTTATATGAAAGCAACAAACAACAAAACGTATAAAAAGCTCGATGTAGGTTTTTTTTGTATGTACATATGTGTACATATTATAACAAAAATTGAGATTAAATTCATGGACAGGATTCCAAATCGCTATTTAGCGAATCTTGAATGTGTATACGTACAGTATATCGTATGTATACAATAAAAGATGATTCGTTGGTTGATGTATGTCATAAGTAATCATCTCGAATACAAAATTATTAATATTTTTTTTTATTGAAACTACTCTCGACTAAAATGCCCGTTTGACCTAAATATTTCATTATTTTCGTCAAGAAACCTTTTCACTCATATACACAGTGAGTTTTTGTGTTCGCGTGTTGTTTCTCTTTCGAGCGTTTAATACATCCAGCGATTGCCAGTTGTTTATGCTTGTTGTTGCCAAAATCGTCTTTTCATACAAAATGAACCAAAACATCGTACCCACAGTCCTAAATAACCAGCTTAATTTTTTGCTGGTTTCTATATATTGTAACATAAAAGCTTAACTATAGGAAAAAGCAACTTTTTATATGTGTATGTATAAATAGTATAAACAAATAAAATTGTTGTATCTTTATGTTAACGTACATACATACAACATCATCTGAATGATTAATGACCATATACACGTAAAGCTCACTAACCAAAAACCATCAAGTTTTATTTTATTTTTCACTTTTCTTCCTCGTGTGTATGATGATACCTTTTATACATATTATACAAAAAAGCACAAAAAAAATAAATAATATAACAGCAAAAAGCTTAATACTATATACATACACAAAAAATATACTAAACATAACTTTGCGAACTTTTTAGAATTTTTTTTTTGTTGGATTTTTATGAAATTGGAAAATTGAAATGAATTGAATATAGGATTGGTGAGTTTTGGTTTATATACAACAACACAAATTGATAGTTTACCCCGAAGATAAAGTCTTCACGGATTTTATAGCAAATTGTAAAATATGTACATGTATATCGATATGGTGAATTGCCTAATATAAACCGCATTCTTTCATTTTGGATGCGACCATTCACTCATATCAAAATTCATGTCATACCAAACGTCACGTCCAAAGTCTAACCAAAAGTAAAATTTTGTGTAGTCGAAAGTCCAATTTAAGTTCAACTAGATCCAAAAGTCAACCAATACCCGAAATAAGAACCAGCCACAACTTCCACCGATGTAGCACAATTAAAACGAATTTAATGTAAGTTGCAATTATAAACTAACTAAGACCAGATGGGCCTAAGTTCCGTGAAACGTGATGATAGGTTTGTACTCTTTTGATAGGAACAAAAGCTTACTGGTATTCCTAACAATTTGGGCACAAAAACTGGCCTAAAGCTATCTTCTACTCGAATTATTTTTCGTATATTCGCGTATATGTATACTTAAAAGAGTGTGATGGGTATAGCTGTAAGCTAGAGGTCTTGTTCATACACTATAGGTAATTTCAGTTTATATTTGACTGCTGGTCGCATTCCCAACAATATAAGTCATAGAAGGCTCAGAGCTCCACTAGATAACATTTTTAAACGAAGCCAAATCCATTGGGACAGTTAGCTATCACCCATTGGCAACCATTTGCATATGAACTGTAGGCAGTGGTACAAATTCTATGAAAAGAAAATTTCGACTTGATCAATTGTAATCTGAAGGTGTCTTTCAAACCTTGATACGTACTGCTCAACAAAGGTATTAACAATTGTAGCAATGGTGATACTTCAAATATATACCTCAGGTCAACGCATGAATCGATCCACGATAGTATAAGTAGGTAAATAAAATCTTCGGCAGGTTGGAACGGTTTCACTACATCCATATAAATAGAACCGATATGATGTAAGATCGAAATGCACTGGGCGTCGGTCATCTCTTCGGTCACGTCGTCACGTCGGTCACCACTTTAGTAGTCCGTGTTTCATTATTAATTCTTTATAAGTAGGTTGCCGGAATTTGGTGATCTGTAATATTGTTGTTCGCTAGGACAGTTTTGAAATGATTGAGTGAAGTCCATGAATAACGGGTTGATCAAAAAATCAATAACATCTCATAAGATGTACGCGATCGGACTCGATATTTGGTGCTGTGCAAGTCATATATGGTCTGCGTCGTGTTTCAACAGTTCTAGTGGAAACCAAGCAGAAACTACCTGTTCGCTACAAAGTTTGAAACTGAAATCAAAATTCTAAGGTAAGCAAACTTTAAATTAATCGTGACTTATAAATTCATTTTCAAAGTATAAGAAAATTTATAAATCAAAGACAGGTTAAATCTTGAAATCCTGTCAAATTCAATTAAACGTTGTGCCAAAAGTTTAGTCAAAACTTAATTTTTGTTTTTGCTCGGTGGTTGCTACCACACACTTAGACCAGCACACGGTACGTTATGATACGACTGTATGTACGACTATATTTCCGATCTACGTAGAACCATCTGCTCCATGTCAGCCTATATAGTTACTGACATGGAAGATGGGACGGCATGATGGAAAATCGATGGTTTTGCATCCTGCTCCTATCGTGACTCGAACCCGGTACTTCCCTCACCCCACCTGCCGCAGCTTTAACCACTGCGCCACCTGGGCGGTAAACTTAATTTAACATAAGTTCGAATTTTCATCATTCGATTACGATCGGTGATGTGAATTAGCTACGACTCTCTCTTGGAGTGCGGAGCTCATGGCAAGGCCCATCTTTCATTTCAGTAGTATAAGTTGGTATGGATCATTGCGAGTTGCAGATAGACTATATAACTCGGATTTAAAACCGTTCGTACTCGATTTGTATTAGACTTAAGAAAAAGTTAATAGAAAACTGCGGATGAGTTGGGAGTGCTTCGGTTTCTAAACAACCAAGGGACAAAAAAAACAAGTAAAGTCAAAAGAAAATGTTTTATAATTTCAAGAGTTAAAAATCGTTGAGACAAAAGTTAATCTTAAGCTTAAGCCAAAAGTCATGTTGAAAAATAAGATAAATAAAGCGATTATGTCTAAAAGAGCATTCGATGAGCTTTAAGCCATAGATTGTAGTTTGATAAAAAAAGGCTGGTTAATCATAAATGCGGATACTACCCTGATTAGCTTAAAAATTGTATTACGTAAATAAATTTTTAAATATTTACCTTTCGAGTCCAAAAAAAAACTATTTCTTGTGATCCTATATGTAGAAAGTATATAAAGTCCATAAAGTTCAATGTCCATTGGTTATTTATAAATATTTGCTCCCCACCCAAAAATATAAAAAAAACGAAAACCTGGATTGAAACAATATATAATTTATTCAAATTTAATCCCGAAGGCTAGAGGGTGAGTTTACCTTAAATAAGTAAAAAGGACAAAACTATAAATAAGCGAGGGTGATGTAGATTTCCCATGTACATACATAATTAGGATAATTTTCCGTTCAATTTCCAGTATGTCGGCATTGTATGTATGTACGTACACATGCCCTTATTGTACACATATATTTCCAAATACGAAAGCTTTAAGATTGATCGATTATTAACGTAATGAAATTTAAATTAACTTTTGCTCTCCAATATATTTGTTCGAATCGACACGACATCCTCTATATACGAGTATGTTACGAAAGTCATGAAATTTAATTAATTAAGGTGTGATCGATCGGACCTAATCGAGGAATGATGAATTGGACGGCGCATACTGTGCTTACCGCCAATATGCGTTCATGTCAAAACTATAACGATGCTCGCAAGCTTCGATATTGTAATATTTCACCAACAAACATAATTAATTATTTTAAGGGTTGATTAATCAAAAAACATATAGAATATTTAATAAACTTTAAATTTTACAGTCGAAGTATAAGTGTTATCCCACAGACGAGGAAATAGATTAATCTCTGAGATGGATGGAAGCAAATAAAAAAAATACTTGTGATTAATTGTTTTATTTTGGGTACCCAAAACTGTCAGTGGGGGTGGGAGGGGGAGGAAAAAAACTATTATTTTGCACAAATCTAGGAAAATTAATTATGTGTTTGGTTTAATTTGATGGAAATTTGTTGTGGTTTCGACCATATTTAATAACAGATTGGTTTTAAGAAAGTTACCGTGTTGCTCGTACATGTATCTGCGGTATGTGGTTTTTGGATGATGAATGGGAACATAAAAATAATGAATAGCAATGGCGATTAACTAAACTGGATCTGTTCCACATCTATTTGAGAATTTGTTAACGACTTATTGAGATCCGGTCGGTGGTGGAGTATTTCCCGGGTATAAGCATGACTTTGATTGGCGTTATAAAAATTGGATTGAATAGGAGAGCTACTGATCTTCATTTCTGTGAGTGACATATCTTCTCCGTTAGGTGTTAAGATGAGGGTCTGAGCACAAAATCGAGCATCAGCAAGCAATTTTTGCTTACAGATCGGAAAAGCTTGTATATATTGCAACTCTTGATTGGACAATATACGACCATTCATATCAGTTTATTAATCACGTTGAGGTGAGTTGTTCAAGCTTCCATCAAAGCCATGGGAGACGTTTAGAATGGAATAATGCCAAAGAGTCCTCTAAGAAATTAAGGACACATTGCCACATATTATCACGAATTTGGCCTTCGTTAGCATTATTACTGTTTTAGAAGATTATACAGAAGAGATGCCAGTTTTGGATATCGACTGTGCTTGTAGCTGTTTTTAGTTAGTAACTGGATCACATATTATTGGACTCGCATATCAATAATTACTGACCAGGAAACGCAATTTGAGTAGATTTTAAGGACAACCAGCTACAATCTAGTTATAACATAATGGAACTATAGATACATGGAATGGAGTCACGATCCTCTGTTAAAATTAAACATTTGAAGAAAATATATTTTTCCAATATTTGTGTGATCAGGTTATGTGATAATGGAGTGAAAGAGATACTTAGGCAATTGAATCAGTATTCAGCCTCCGTTCTCGCTTGGTTTTAGAGACTACGATGAATTGAATTTCAGTAGTGACCATCATACATTTAAGTGTGTGAGAGAATAATTATGTCCTTTTTGACGCTGAAATCAAAATATTTAAGGTTATGTACATCTGCCTTCTTCGAGATAAAGACTACTCTGATCTGTTTTCACGATTTTAGAACATTCCCCAGAACAACACTGATATTAAACGTATATAAAAACTGGTTGACGATGATTTATTGTCACTCCTATATGAGACTAGGAAATATTTCGACTGGTCCTAGTTGTATTAAATATTATGTTCCACTCACTGAAACCTAATATTCAGACGATATCCAGCTTCTGTACGTTTCAAAGTGAGTTTTAATTAAAACCTCCAGGGCTTCTTAGTTTGTACTCCGATAGTGATTTTTATTTGTTGAGAAGTTTCTTTAATCTACCAAGCTCTCTAGTTCATTATAGTACCCCAGTTATCTGATTTTTATTGCTGAAAATTCAAGAAATGTGTATAGAAATATATCTTTTTGATCCATTTTTCTCCATCAATGGGTCTTACTTCCGGGTGTTGTTTTTCAACCTCTTAGAAATATTATCGATACAGGTCTAAGTAGATTTCTAAATGAGACACACTTCAACTAAGCTGCCTCTCAGGGATGCGTAACCGGTACAGTTTACAATACCCCTGAAAAGTTATAAGCGTTGCCCATTATCGAAATCTTTATGGATGCTCGTGATTTATAACCTGGTTAAAACGCGGTTTCATTAACATTTCCGACCCTGGGCCTGTATTTTGTTTGGTACTTTACTCATGACAGGTTATACCAACCATTATATTTTACCCTGGTTTCAACATTTATGAAAGCTACAAGATACGGAGCTGACAGTTGTTTGTTCAAGACAACCCTTGTTACTCACAGAAAGTCAAAATTAATATTGTTAAATTTAAATTTAAAATCGATAAACTAGTTTCACCAACCCTCAACGGCAAATAATGTCAATAACAATAAAAACTTAAAAAATTCAAAGGGTTGGTGCCTTCCTAGGGTAAAAGCTGGGCTAAATTAATAAACAAAAAAAATTATACACACGAAAATACGTTTTCAACGTATCAAAACATACACGACATAACCAAATCAGCATAATTACATAAAAAATATATTCTTTTAAATAATTTACATAAAATAAAAAATTTACATCTATAATTCTTAAAACTAGTCGTATACATAATGAATCGCAACACATAACAACTCCCGAAGTAAGAACGCAAAGTATAGATCAGCGACCACCCCTCGTTTAAGTAACACGAAAATCGATATACATCCAAACGACATTTTAATTACAAACGATACCCAGTATAACATTACGAATATAATATTTCGACGTACCTCGATTTATCCACTTCGATGATTTCTGTATACGCCACAGTATCTTATTTGGGAGTAAACCGAAATTATATAAAAAAAAAATTGTTTATGTTTGTTTTCATAATTTTCTAATTAAATTTTACTAGGAATAAAGCGTTCCTCCCAACACCCTAAAAAACATAATTATTTTCACAAACAATTAAATTTGAAACCACAAAATTTATTTATATTTATAATTTTGTCCCATATTATAATATAAATTGTGTCTGTTTGTGTACATAGATCGACTGTATACATAAGTACATTAGACTGTTTGTGAATCTAATTTTTTGGTATGTTCACACAATAATTACTCGAACAATTATAATTCGTCTAATTACACACATAAATTTTCGAATCGAAATTAAATTAAAATATACTATGTGTCTCGGTGTGTACATTTCGGAAAATTTGTAACAGGTTTTCACACCTTATATAATTTATATTTTGTTTCCGGAAGCACAGTTTTCAATTAAAACTATATCGCCCGTCATAATTTCTCATAAAAGATAAAAGGACACTCAATTTCCCGATAAAACGTACCAACGGTGATAAGTATCGAATATATTAGGACACAGTTCAGACTTTTCTGACAGCTAAAGACTTGCTATCAAAAGAATCAGCTTCTAACTCAACATATACACTAAAAACCGAAAATAATGTTACTGAAAGGGTTATAGGAACCCGAGGACATTACTCTATCCTATCGCTGAGTTAAAATCAAATAAAGACGAAAACCACATGTCAAATATTTGAAATATCAAAGGATGTCATGGGAAAAGTATCCAGGCCAATGTGAGCTTTACAACAAAAAACATTACAGCATTCTGCAAAAAAAGGCAGCTCGTACTAATGATCTTTATCAATTTGTCATACTCATCCTAACGTGAACTTTTCTCAAGCATTTATTAGCATTTATCAGGCAACAAAACCTTACTGAAAATACGTCACATTTCATATCTAATAAATACTGTCAAAATGTCATGCTTGTTTATCACTGAAGGTATTGGTAGTTGGCCTTAAATTTATCCCAAAAAATGCTATGGCAACACCATTATTTATTTCAGTTATTATATTTTGCGTGTCAGCCCCATAAAAACTTATATCACGACATTGTGATAGTATATTTTGATGCCCAGCAAAATATATTATCGCGATATATGAACAGTGATTGCTCGAAAAATTGTATCTTGATTTAATCATCGTCTAGTTCTTAGCAATGAAACCAATTGATGAAGACTAGAACTATCAAAAAATCATAGCAAGGCCGATGACCAAAACTGAAAACGAGGTAACTATAGATGGACCATTCTGACTAGGAGAACCTAATGACTATCGCCTACTTCTTTGCACTGGTACAAACTCCTCAATGTTTTTACATTCTGAAAACTACGTTTGTTGAAATCGGTGTTTCGTTATATGTGGTAGTAGCTTCTATTATTCATCTTCCTAAATATTATTATTCAAATATTTCAAATACAAAATTCGTGATATTATTGGTGTAGTGTTCCAATCATATATATTACGCTATTTGCCATTTTCTCTCAATACTTATGACAAAGAGAATATATATAAAGAGGAAGATCTTATATGAACCGCGGTTGCATATAAACTAAAAATATTTCATATAAGCTAATTTTTTTAAGCATATAAGCTAATTTTTTTAATATATTTCTGAGTTATTTAGTGATGGCAAACGAAAAAGGATAAACATATATTTTTTTTTCGTTTTCTCTTTCGAACGACAGCAAAAAAAATATTTGACTATAATTCGATTGTAAAGTGGAGTAGATATATTTTCATATAATCGAATTATAATATGACATAGTAAGCGAAGTTTTGAAATAGTCAAATATTTTTTTTTGCTGTCGTTCGAAAGAGAAAACGAAAAAAAAATACCCTATTTCGTTTGCCATCACTAAATAACTCAGAAATATTTTTTGTTTATATGCAACCGCGGTTCATATTAGATAATCCTCTATATATTTATTCTCTTTGCTTATTGTTTACCTTGGCATATTCTGAATTCCTTCTTTCACCTATATATGCTGATCATTTCTAATTGTATATTGGTGGTGGGTTATTGATTATCTTCAAAACATTTCAACTTGGACCAAAATCAATTTACTTTCTAGTAAACCTTATACAAGTAATGCTGTTTAATGGTCGAAAGAGAAGCTGGACCGAATTCAGCCGGAGTACAGTTTTGAAGAGCTATCAGACAAGTATTGTTCTATAACTAATGAAGCAATTTATGGAATTTATTGAGTGAAAAAAGTTGTAAATTTGACTAAACCCCGGGGCTTTTGAATATTGATCTGTATCTGTAGCATCAATAATCCAATTGTACCGAGAAGAGTCGTAAGAATACAATCTAGGTATAAATAGGTTAAGGACTTAAGTCTTATATATTGAACTCAAAACAAAACTTTTGTAATAATTATAACCGGACAATTAGTTTGGCTTGAGACACAACTATTATACGATACATGCCATTCATAAATTGATATCTGATATAACTCGAGGTTTCAATAATTCACATAACGTGAATATAGTATCTACTGGAAATTTAACGAGTGTTCTACTTGGTTTCGATATACAGGATCTTGTAGCACAGATTAAATTACTATTTATTTTGAACGCCGGTTGTAGTTTAAAGAATAAGAGAGTTTCTATGAGACCGCTCAGGTGGCTCAGTGATTAATGCTATGGCAGTTGGCGCGGGGAGGTACCGGATTCGAATCCCAACAGTGGCAGGATTCAAAAGGGATTTTTCACCATCTGATTACGATCGGTGGTGCTAATGAACACATCTGTGACCCCGTATTGGAGTGCAAAACTCATGGGTCGACCGATCTTCCATGTCAGTATCTCTCTTTCAAGTACGACTTTAACAGTTCGCAATACTCAAGTGGCAGAGTTTTCTCTTATAATTGTAATATTAGACCATCTAGCCAGACTTTGTCAAATGGCTGCGCTATGCCCAGAAATATGGCGGAACAAATCTATGTTTCCTCTAAGAATCTTTTTATTAAATCTGTTATTCTATGGACTTGATCGATTGTGGAGTGACTCCTATTTTTTGATCTCAGGTTTAATTCATTTTATAATAATAGTCTCTCAAACAGTTTTGACATAATTGAAAGAAGCGATACTGGCCTCTATGAAGCTTATTTACTTGGTGGTTTTCCTGGTTTAGATATCACTATTACTTCCGCAAGTTTCCAAGAAAGAGTGACGTAACATAGTCTGAATTAGGCATTAATTATGTCCGATAATTTTTTTATAGCTTTATTAGGTAGTTTTTTAAGAATCTCTTCAGTTATCAAGTTATATCCTGGTGGTTTTTTAGGTAATACTTGATTCTTTATTTTTTGTTTCACTTCTTTAGCATTAGTTAATGGGATTTCCAGCCTCAAGATAGGTGTATGATTTTCAATCAATGTATCTTGTGGATTAAGTGTTGTCAAATTAAGCTGAAAGGTGAGCTCGAGATGATCTGCTTAACTTTCTGCTTTTCCTTCCTTGGTTTTAGCTTTCTACAATGAGTAATCACTATCTTTATTGTAGGTGAAAGATTGTATGTATGAATTTATTCGTTGTGTTAAATTATTTAATCTATTTTGGACGTTTGGGTCTCGAGTACGTTTCCATTCCCTTCAGATATTTCTCTTCTCTATAATTGGTGATTTAATGTCAGTTGGGAAGCATTTACCAGTTTTTTGTTTTTTTAATGAATTGGTACTTTTCCAGGTTGCTTGGTACTTCCAGGTACTTTAGCGTTGAAGCCACCTCCGATCATGAATTTTTCACCTAGCTGATTGAAGAAGTCAGTATGTATAAGCATTCTCTTTTATGTTATATCTAGGTGAACAAAATACTGTGGCTACCACTACTTTATGATTTCGGGTATTAATCCAAACGCTAATTCCTTGTATATCATCACTTCCAAGTTTCTGATCCAAATCGTTAAATACTATCTTTTTTTTACGTGTTTTTTATAATCACGGTACTGCCCCCTCGTGCAATATTATTAGAACTCAGGTGAACTTCGTAGCCATGAAATTTGGTATGACTTTGAGTTGTAAGGTGTGTTTCAGATAATAAGCTTATTTCTATTTTTGTCTATATCAAGAAATAGTTGTATTTCGTGTTGTCGATGCAATATACCATGCAAGAAGTTTTAAATTACTTGCCATTAGCAGAGGGAGCCTAACTCTATGTTGTTTGGTTTTTTTCAGGGAGATTGATAAAGTAAGATTGTAAGATTGATATGAGGGCACTTTCTTCCTTTTCATCTTGTGAAGTACTTAAGTCTTTTAAGAATATCCTGTAATATTTTAATAGTTTGGTTATCCTTGAATTATCAACTGCAGGAGAGTCCTGTTGTCTTCTCGAGCTTCCGATAGTGAGTGCATTAACATATGTAACATTAAGATTTGTTCATGTTTTAAATGTTTGATGTGGCATCAACTTTGCGGATATTCTTGTTCAGGCTTAGTATAATATATACATATATATATATATATATATATATATATATATATATATATATATATATATATATATATATATATATATATATATATATATATACATATATCCCACCAAATTGCGTCTCAATTGCGTCCAAATTGCGTCCATCTAATTGTTTACAACTTCTGGATATATAATCTCTCTAAAGAGAGCCTGATATCTCCACTTTTGTCTTTAGTTTTTGGTTCTCAAAAGGACTCACAAGTTTTTCTCGTTTATAATATATTATACTAGCAACTTAGCCTGTAGTTTAATCTGATACCTAATAATATCATTTCACCTATAACCGTCTAATACTGTTGAGAGTGAGAGGGGTTAAACTTAATAATTCCCAAAAACGTCTTTGGACACCATAGCGACCGTGGGCATATGGAAAGTTATGTGATGTCAAGTGGTACCAGACTCACTACCATCGAATGCTGAAGTGGGTGTGGTATGCATACCTCTCACCATATCTCGACAGATAAGTCTTTACAGGTCGGTCATAGTTTTCATTTCGACCCCACTTATAATTCTGAACCAGCAGAAATATGTAGCAAGAAAAACTATAGGCCTGATAACCGAAACGTACAGCCAGTGCACGCGTCTAGATGTTAAGTTTCATAATTAACCATTTTATTGCAAGTAATGCTCCAAAATCCCAAGATACTTGACTTCTACTCCCTCATTTTTGGAAGACTAACATTTTCAAAAGTTTTGGATCTAGTTAATTTTTTTTGATCGGATACTAGGTTCTAATCACAAGAGACCAACTCACAATTATTTTAATCGCCAATTATTTGTAATCATATGAAGCTTCTTCGATTATATATATATATATATATATATATATATATATATATATATATATATATATATATATATATATATACATATATATATATATATATATAATATATATATATATATATATATATATATATATATATATATATATATATATATATATATATATATATATATATATTTATATATATATATATATATATATATATATATATATATATATATATATATATATATTCGAAGAGGGGAAAACCCTCACGAGCGCTGTGCCCGACTCTTACCGACTAAAACCCTACCCTCCACTCCTACACAGAACCGGGATCTCAAAGTTTGCATAACTTCAGGCGTTGGATGTCCATATTCTTATCAATTTATATTGTAAGCTTCATGTTGTTTCATTTTTTGACGTAATATTATCATTATTATGCTATATATGATGTTCCAATTTTGCTTCACCGACAGCATCTTAGGGATAATATTTTCCATTGTCAGCTGACCTATACTTCTTCAGTAGACTCACGACGCTCCCACTCCCACCGTTCACAGTGAAAAATAGTTTGTTCTGGTGTACCTTGTTCATCACAATCGAAACAATAGGGCCTCTCTTTAATATTCATCTTAAGGAAATAGCTGTTAAAACAGCCATGGCCGGATAGGAACTGCGTTAAATGGAAGTTTATTTCACCATGCTTACGCTCCACCTCTTTAGGAATCACCTGCCTTAGGAGTTCCACAGAGTACTGTGACTCTATGTTTGGCTATTAACGTCATATAGCTGGTATGCTAGACAGTACGAAGGGTATGCTAGACTGCCTCTTTCGAGATTGTCCTAGCACTACAGACCCGGAGTGCAATAGTCCGTTGAACGCGCTCTAGTTGATCACGGGCTATTCGCCTTTACCTAATGTGCTCTTAAAAGCTTCTTCGATGGTCCAGCCATATCCCCAGGTACTTAATTTTTGCTGTTGGTATATTATTCTTATTCCTCTTATGTTAAATTCCATAGGCGAACGCATCCGTCTACCTGCCATTATAACTACCTTGGTCTTTTCTGGCGCCAACTGCAACCGATGAGTGTAGAGCCACTTGGAGATTAATTCAATTGCGACTTCTACTTGCTTTACAAGTTGTTCATATCATGCCGATACAATAAGTGCCAGGTCATCGGCTTATCCCACTACCTTGGAGTTCTCGTGCAACGGAATTCTGAGAACACCGTCATAAAGAATATTCCAGAGCAGTAGTCCTAAAACCACTCGTAACCTCCATCCGAGTAGCCACGTCCGCTGATTCTACAATGATTCCTCGTTCTCTCATATAGCTCTGGAGAACCTTCCTAAGACTCAGGCTTACTTGATATTCTTTAAGCCTTTGATGTATTAACTCCCAAGCTGCGCTATTGAATGCATTCCGTATGTCTTGAGTAATTACTACTGGGATACACCGTGTGTGTTAAGATCCATCAGCTGCTTTATCGACAAACTTCATGACTTCCGCTAGAGCATCTACTGTAGAACATCTTACTCGAAAACCGAAAAAGTTCTTCGCATATATATATATATATATATATATATATATATATATATATATATATATATATATATATTTATATATATATATATATATATATATATATATATATATATATATATATATATATATATATATATATATATTTATATATACATATATATATATATATATATATATATATATATATATATATATATATATATATATATATATATATATATATATATATATATATATATATATATATATATATATTAAGATGTAAATTGACGAGTAACCTCGCATACCATGATAACAAGTCACTAAACATTACTGACGGCAATTCCTAGTCAGAAGGCACACAATTTTCATTGATTCTTAGAGTGAATTTTGTTTAATCATCATCAAGAACAATCATAATGCAATTATTACCTTTGCGTATTTCAAGAGTAAAATCCTAAAAAATCAACAAATTAATTTTTTTAATGATAGTTATGTTTCATGGTAACTTCTCATTTCAGGCTATGTTCGAGAATAAGTTTATTTGCTTCCACTTGCACGTCACAATTTTTGGCATATTCACTCGTTTTGGAAGCCAATATTGCCGCTATATTGACATTATTATACCAATATGGCCGCTACTGGACTTCTAGGAAATCCTTAATGTGCACATAGTGGTTGGTTATGTGCATGTTTTAAAACTTCTGGTATCGCCAAATTCCAGAAAGAACATGCGATGGAATGATATCTCGTAAGTGCAAAAATATGTTTCCTTATTCTCGATAGTGTGTGGTAGATTCAACGTTTTGTGAGCCTCTTCGGTATTTGATTTTAAAGACTAAAGCTTATAGTTGGCCAAACTCCATCTTGCTACCTGGCGAGCTACATCTCATTGATTCCAAAACCACCGAAGGCTCGAAAAGTCTATATGAATGATCGAAACGGTTTTTAGCTTAACTCCGCGGTTAAACATTCAATGGTGCAAATTAAAAAAAAAGAGAGGTGAACCTCTCTACGTCACAGCTACATGCACTTCTTTTATACAAACCAACAATACAAACCCATTAATGATGTGAGAATATTTTTAATCACACATTTTGTTATATACAATTGGGCATCCATTCATTTATATTGTATTGTGGCAAAGTCCGAGGCCACCCACCTGCTTATCATGATGTTATTTAAATTAAAACTCATAAAAATTGAGCGTTTTGTATACCCTTCTGCTAACAGCAACAACAACAACAAAAATTAATTATAATTTCCCTTTTTGAATAATGTACAAAGAACGCTGAAAATTATGTGGCTGTCAGATTTGAAAGGTTACACACAAAGGGTTATGTATATTATAGGGAGACGAAAATATATAAAAGTCGTTAAAATAAAAGATTTAAGCGACCGCACTGAAAAGTGCGTGCTGTTGTTTATATGTACATTATATGTATATATAGGTATGTGTGTGTGTGTGTGGGCAACAGGAAAAAAGATGTAATTAAATTACCCCCGCGCACCTTTATTGTTTATAATCCAACAGGAAACACAAATATTAAATCCACCTGTTATTTTTTATTTCTATAAATTTGAACTTTTACAATATATTTGTGGAACGATCCCTCCGCACATCAAAATATGATGGTAAAGTATATAATTACACGATATTAACGAGCTTTTTCGGGACTTTATTTTATAAGAAGACAAACTCCTCTATCTAATCGATGTGTTACAATCAAACAACATTTTAAGTATAGTTATATGCAAAAAGCTTTGTAAACGAGCTTTTTGTTTATTATATACCGTTTACATATATATTCTAGAAAATGTATAATGTTTTCTCTGTAATGAACTCGAGTACCGCATCCAACATATATATAAAGCACATTATCCCTTATCTAGATATAATCATTCTGTATTTTCTATTTTTGGGACCATTTTCTTCCTCCATACATACGTATGTACAAAGGTATGTGCTACGATACGATAAGGTTTTTTTATTTTCGGTTGCTTTTACGGGTAAATGTTTGGGCTAAGATAAGAAAATTGTTTTGTTGTTGTTTTTTATCGTACCAGAGAAATCATTATCGGGATGGCTTTTTTCATTTCCTTATGTTGTGTCGTTACATCATCAAGTTATTAAGGTGAGGATGATACTGGTTGTTGTTGTATACTTGGATGTGAATAATAATCACGTTATAATCAATGTTGGGAGGTAATTGAGAAATCGGCTTAATTATTTTGATTTCACTCTCTATGTTTAGATACGTAAATCGGGGCGGTTTTAACAGACGGTGAATAATCAATAAGATCTCAATCGTTTCGATAAATAAGTAAATTTTATTGTCAAAAGAAAAAAAATTCTAATTTAAATTATTCTCAGTATTTTCTAATAATATTTTGTTTTCCGGCTTCAGCACCACATAATAAAACATCAGGCACATTAAACTCAGTATACCACTACCAATAATGATCATGAATAAGAAATGGAACCACCACGAGTCGCTCGAACCAACGGCATACCATATAAACGTTAATACCAAATTTTGTGCCATCACAAAGGCGATGTAGCCACAATACCACCGCCGTACGCTACGAAATTTGATTTTGAATTCCAAAATGGTGAACACATACACAATCCCTAAGAATGTGTAGAACCAGATCCGTTCGATTTTTTCGTGCAGCTTTATCTCCCATAGCAAACACACCAACATTAGCGAATAATGCGATATTAAAACGATGACGCATGCTTCCGGATAGAATACCGAAAACACCGACAGCGTAAGCATTCGCATAACAAGAAAGAGCATCCATCCAAAAAACGATACAAGTTTTCCAATCGCATCATCCTGTTCGATCCCATTGAATATCGTTCGTCCACTGGGCAGCACCAGATCAACCTCGTCGGGTTTATCGTCCGGTTCTTTTTCGTCGCCGAAATATTTTTCGGGTAGTCGCGGCACATGTTCGTGTATATAGTGTTTTGTATTCTGTACGAGCATATCCTTATATGTCGATATGCGTTTGAATTGCGATGGAAAACGAAAGAATCCGGTTTGAGACGTGTTCGGCGGTGGTGGAGGTGGTACACTGGGTATTTCGTCGAAATTGTCCGAATGAATTTTTGGCCGTAGTTCGATCGGCGTATGGGCTGGTGGTTCGAATTCGTGTTCATCCTCCTCGTAAAATTCGATGTCGTCGTCGACTAAATATTTTTTTATTTCATGATAGTTTTGTATTAATTGCTCATCGGGAGTATTATTCGATGTCGACGATACATAACGATTTAGCGGTATATTCATTCGTACTGTTTTCGATGATGTTGGCCGATCGATTTCGTCGTATGCCACAAGTTTTTCCATTTTTTCATCGTCCGTTTGGTCATTTTTATCGAAACGTTCGTTAAAATTAAATTGGTTCACGTTCAATGTTTTTCGTGGCGATGTATTGCTCGTGACCGATTCACGTTCATTATTTGTTTCGCTTAAGCGAGATTTAAAATTTGACAGTACGTCCGGATATTGAGGCATTGTGGATTGTTTGCGTATGACTTCGGACGGGACACTGCGCGACCGTCGAAATTGGCGAATTTTTTGTTGCACTTGTTGTGCCGAACACCATGGATAGTTGCGGCCGACAATTTTCTGACTTTCGAATCGTTGATACGTCGTTATTATATTGCCCATTGTGATGAAACAAAAGATAACACTCATTGCTTGTACGGTGGCTGTCTCAAAATCGCGGAATATATTACCGCGCAACAGCAAATTTAGCTGGAATATGAGTTGAGGTGCCGCATGGAAAAATGCTTGTATAAAATGATACAATTCGAATGGTGAATATTCGGCCGCTTTGCTAACCGCATGACAGCGTTCGTACGTATTTTTCTCGTGGAACAGAGCTTCGACGCCCCAAAATAGTCGACGACAGAATCTAAACAAAAGTCCAAACATAGATAAAAGCTTACTGATAACACAAATGTATATATTTTATATAGTTTACCTGTACATCGCACCCAATGGAAAAAATACCATGTTAAAAATTTGTCGCAACAAAAACTGTATATTCTCCGAGCTGCAGCTATCGTCACTCGAGGGCCATTGTCCCGGCGACGAAACAATACTGCAAAAACAAATCAACGCCGGTAGGCAAAGAAACACTACAGTCAGGGCACCATAATCCGAGTTCCCTTCGTAAAAATGCCTATAGGCGACCGCAATATCGGTGAACACCAACAGCACATAAATATTAAGTTCGAGAAACGCGGGCACAATACACGACAGAACTACTTGTGTTCGTGTTTTAATACTATAACCAAGCACTTTGCACGGTGCACCATCGAGCATATCATAAAACATAGTTTTTGGATTATTTATTAGTTTGTCGCGGTATAAACATACTTTCTATATAACAACCCACTACCCAATGTATTCACACTGTACGGTTTGACACAAATTTGAACGATAACTGATACGGAATAAATATTTTCGAGTCAGATCGATACAAGCAATAATATATTGTTCTATATACCTTCTCACTCTTCTATGTGTGTGAATCTAGACCGAACATTTTGGTTTTCGTTATCTTATCTGGGTGGGTAAACAATGAGATATGAGTAATACAATTTTGTTTCTGTTATAGGTACGGTAATAAAGTATATAGGTGATAAGAAGATAAGAAAACTTTATTCTTTACTCATTTTCACCTTAAAGTGACGTCTCTATCTGTTATCTGTCCTATCGTAATCAATACAAAATATATTTGTTCGATATAATTCTTTGATGTATGAATGTTTGGGGTAATGCAATTTCCCATCGAATGTATAAATAACAATTTATACATTCGATGGGAAATTGCAATTTCGTGATTGGATTACAGTGGCGTGCAGTGTATATCAACATGTGGGGAAATAATAAATTTTTAAAAATTAGAAGATTTAATTTATATATTTAATACGTTCTAAGACTATAACATTTATTTATTTTATATTTCCAGGTAAGATTCATATTCAACTAATAGCCACGTTGCAAGTATGTATGTAGAGATTATATATTTTATACTGATAGTAAAACCGTCCTTTACTCCTTTAACAATCCTCTAACGAACACTAAACTGTTAGTGTTGGTGGAAGAATTGCCCAATGTGACATTTGAGACAACTAAATTGCAGAGTGTTTCGCCTTTCTCTTTCGCTTCTTCACACAATCTTCACAGTCACACAGTCAATCTTAAGCTGACGTGGTCAGCAACCCGTACTTATCGTTAATCAAAATACTTTGTTAGAGATTTTAACCCGAAAATGACCAATTTCGCTCTTTCCGTGAACAAAGACAACTTGAGACAATTGAGTCAGTGGACCAGGACTTCCCTACTTTTGAAAGCATGCTACAGTTTTTAAACAAAAAATGTAATGCTCTTGAAATTTGCGATACATCCAAAAAAACAGGTTCAACAAACGTTGCTCTCACGTCGTTAGTTTCAAAGAACTCAAATACTGTAATAGAATGTGTAGCCTATTCACAAAATCATCAATTATTCCGCTGTCTAGTCTTTAAAAATATGTCTGTTGAAGGCAGAACAACTTTAATGCACGAGAAACGTTTATGCCAAAATTGTTTAAAGAGAAGCAATACTAGTGCAAAATGTTTCACCAAATCATTGTGCCTCATTTTTAATAAGCGTCACCACACATTACTCCATATAAATCATAATCGATCGTCATCAGGCTCCAGTAAATCACAGACATGTATGATCCGCGAAGATACCACAATAAAGACACCCGTTTCGTTAAACAATGAACCTTCACAAGACATCAACTACCTGAATTCTGTTCGTACTACAGTTCTTCATTCATTTTCTGCATCGCCAACTACGGTACTACCTACAGATGTCGTTTACGCTGAAACACGTACCGGAGATCTCCAGTTAGTTCGAGCCTTATTAGATTCCGGTTCACAATCATCATTCGTGACCGAATCATGCGCCAAATGCCTAACTGTGAAGCGAAGCCCAACTTCCACAACAATTTACGGATTAGCATCAATATCAGCTGGAACATCCAAAGAGCAAATCGATATGACTTTACAGCTCATATTATTACAAATATAACTAGTATTCTACCCACAAAACCAAACAGTTTTAATAAACAATCCATAGCGGGTTTCCAATTAGCCGATCCTCAATTTTATTATCCCAGTCAAATAGATCTGCTGTTGGGTGCAGACATATTATTTAAGGTATCAGATTCAAAAAATTCTCAATCGACATACAGCCTTCCTAGACAGTCTAATCAACAAAACTGGGTTGGTTAATTGCAGGAGTATGGGATCCATAAAAAAGGGCATCTCCTTGAATTTTTGCAGATCGAAGAAGTATAGTTTAAGATCGATTTATAGTCATCCTGATCAAAGTTGGGTAGTTCATTTCAAGCAGCTCATCAAAGACTTTTGGCAATGGAAAGAAAATTCGTGAAGATGGCAGAATCAACTAATCCTGTGGCGTGAACATGCAAACGACCAAACCAAGATCTACAAGCTTAATACCGTAACATATGGAACTGCAAGTGCACCATATTTAGCTGTGAAAACGGTTCACAAATCGACTGAACCTTTTCAATATCTGTACCCACAGGCAACGCAAATCATCAAAACTCAGTTTTACATTAATGACTTGCTCACTGGCACTGACAGCATTGCGGAAGCAATACTAAAGGAACAAATTTGCGAAATATTAGGCAAAATTGGATACAACTTGGGGAAATTGAAGTCAAACTCACCTGAATTCCTGAATACTTTTTCCCAAGAGCAGATCGAAACCATTCCAAAATAGATTCAAGACGACTCATCAATAAAAATATTTGGAATTATTTGGAATTCAATAACAGATGTATTCTCATTTACAGTCCAGCGAGAGACAGACCAAGTGAACTGGACCAAGCGCAAGATACTGTCAACAGCATTTAAGGTCTACGATGCTTAAAACTGAATGGGATACCAGTTTACCTGCTTATATTATCAATTCCTGGTAAAACGTATACCAATCATTACCTGCACTCGAAAAAATTAAAATTCCTAGACGCCTAACAATACTTTCAAACATAAAGGAAGTTCAGTTACTCGCATTTTGTGACGCGTCAGAAGCTGCATATGGTTGTGTAGGAATTTTAATTGTGCTCCAATCAAACAAGTAACACTTCCTAGGTTAGAGCTGTGTGGAGCAGTTCTTTTATGTAAGGCAGTAAGGTTCTGTCAGCAATCCTTACACTATCAAAATATTAAACTCTTCGCATGGACAGATTCTATGATAGTCCTACACTGGCTGTCCGATGTTCCAAGAACATGAGTTTTAATCAAAAATATTTCAAATAAGGGAAAATTTTCACGTTATATCATTCAACATGAAGAGCAAGATTGCTCGAATGAGTCTTGTTTTAAGATGGGCTGATCAATAGAGCTAACTAAAGTCAACCATGATCAGTCCATTATAGAGGATATAATAATAATGTAGAACTTACTTGATTGAATTGTTCTCTAAGCACACGATATGTAGGTCCCATCTGTGGTATAGGGTCAAACAAATAGCTTATTGTTAATTAAACAACTATTTCGTATCATACAGGTATTCTATTTTAAGGTATCTTATGGCAGCTTATTATTTAAATTCTGTCCTTCCATATGTTCATTTGACTTAGCACGATGCGATGCTTGTGTTGATAGCATCACTTCAGAAATACATAGAAACAGTCTTCGCTCACTCTCCTTTTTCATCTTCATTTCTGACATCTGAATTACAAATGGTTGTGTTACATCAACCATATGTAATTCTAACCATGTTTAATTAATAAATTTCTACCGTGTTTTAGAGAAGCATACGTGGTTTCTAAAAGATAATTCTAGTATATACACTGTCGCTGTGAATTATCCAATAATAACTGTCACTGCTATAATTACCTTTAATCGAAGAAAGGGGCACTTTCTTTAATAAGTGTCTCTTCTTTCGGCTATAAGAAATTATAGCAGTTTACTCAAGATCTGCTACTTTTTTAATATAGGTTAGAATCCGTTGATTTGATGGATGATTGTATCATGCTTTAATTAATACCAATATGCCAAATTTAAATCCTCATCAAGTTCTATTTACTAAGTTAAAAACTAAATTAGAGCTGAGAGCGGTCTGATTTTTAATGAGCAAATTAGTCATCCGCACACTTAGACCGGCGATGGTCCGTTGTTACCACTTTATATGTCGGCTATAGGTCCAATTTACGTAGAACCATCTGCGCATTACATAGCTCCATGTCAGCCTATAGTACTGACAAGGACGATGAAACGGCCCATGGATTCTAAACTCAACAGAGGATCCAGATGTGTTCAGTCACACCACCATCGATGGTGAAAAATTCGTTTTGTTTTCATCTTGCCCCTATCGGGATTCGAATCCTTCCGCTCCAACTGCCGCAGTTTTAACAACTGCGCCACCTGGGCGGTTAAGTCGTGATTATATTCCCAATTACTTATCTGTTGCAAGAATAATTTTAACGCGTAATGCATAACACGGACCCGGGCTAAACTACCTCATACTCAACTTGCGATCTAACACATGCGATATAGCGTGTAATTTACCACTTTAGCAATACACTTACCAATCTTCGTGTTAAACACATTTGTTCAATAAACATGACTTAGGGGTCAATTATTGATGTTGTCCGCTGTTATTCATTGTTAATGCCCTCTAAGATCAAGAACTAGTGTCAAGAACTAGAAACATCTACTGCGTATTCGATTTGACAAGAAATTGGACATTAGACGTTCTGGGGCTATTATATGAAACATATTACCCGGATAAGCTAAATATCTCGTTTTTAAGTGCTGTTTGCACTTTCAGAAGCCTAAAATAAAATTTGGTCTTTGTTTCCAAATTTCTAGCAAACGAACACTATATCATCCCAATCATGAAAATAGGAATCATATAGTGCCGTTTCTGTTTAAGGCAAAGTTTCAAAATCATACTTCGTGATCGGATCAATCTTTTTGTGGAGATTTCCAAAAAATTTAAAAAAAATGGTGATCATTATGGTGAGTGCGGCATGGTCACACTAGTTCTCTCCTGAGGGTTTGAATCCCGTGATCTAAAATAGCTCCTATGAGATTGATAAGGATCACCGCGCAACATGATCCTTGAGGAAAGCTGCGGAAATTCAATAAGAAGCCGGAAATATCTTCTTAACCAAACATACGATAAATGACAACTTACAATAGCCAAACTATTATCTTGCAGAGTCCACCAGTGCAAATTGCACTATCCCCACAGGAACAATGTGAATCCTGAATTCATGTGAATCTATGGCTCTCCCTTCCTGTAACAAATAACATTTAGTATGGTTACGCCTAGACGATGGCCAAATAACTGTATGATAAATCCATCTGTTGCTAACGAGCAGTTAAGGATCTTTATTAGTAAAACAAATACTGTGGACTCACATGACTATATGTTATCGTACTTCTGATATACCAATACTTATAAATACCCGAAAATGGGTTACTTCAAACCGAGCACTTCAGGGGTGTTCCAGTCATATTACTTTCATCAAGATTTGGGCAGATTTCTGTGAGGATTAAAATCAATCAATGATATATGACGATCAACAACACGGTTTGTTGATGGTGAGAATTATTTGACAGTATTTCCGAAGGATACAAAATATTTCCCATAGCCATGTGGTTAACGTCATTTACTACTAATGCTTGAACCGCAAAAGTGAAGGGTGTGCTAGACAGGTACATGAGTATGACCTTGACAATAGCTAGTAGGTACATCACAATACATAAGCTTATTTTGAAACTTTAATGTTATGTTTATTCTAGCAGTTCCTTATATGTTCTATGCGAATATGTCCATAGAGAATCATCGGGGAAACTCATTTCATTAATTCAAGATAATGCATTCACCATTGATTCATATTGAGTCTCAATGAAAATGAAACACTCTAACAAATAAATGCTGGTGCGGACTAAAAAATGTAGTTGACATGAATCGTATCAGATTCAACAACCATTAATGGGATAATTATACTAACATAGTATATAGACTAAAAGAGTAATTCCTCACATTACTACTCTTAATCTTTTGTACTGAATCAATGATGCAATCATACCATAATGCTGGAAAGCTAACTCTTTCTTTTGTAACCTTAAAAACAACCATAAAGAGTAGGCTGAATACAGCAGCTGGAATTATGAGTCGAACAATAGTAAAAACTTAACCAGAGGAGAGCAGCACCTTATCTAGTGCTGAATGACGAACTTTATAGCAACAGATCGACCACCAGTTTATAATCGATCATGTTCAACTGGTATTATACTTGAAGAGGATTCAGAGTAATTTTATCAATCTCCATATACTACACAGATAAGCTTAGTCAGTTAACCTGGCCGATAATTAGTGATGTAAATGGTAATATTATCGATGGTAATATTACCGGTAAAATAGGTAATATTAGCTGCTTTCCATTCGGCCAACCACCAGTACCCGCTAGTGAACCTCTAGTAGTTCGTTGCGTGTCTTTGCTAAATAACCCATAGTCAATTTAGCAAAGACACACAACGAAGCGGGTACTAGCGGTTGGTCGATTGGAAAGAAACTATTGAGTAATATTGGTTGGTTTCCAATCGAAGTATTACGATTAAACTGCCTGTGAAAACACGATGGAATTCTTTTGTGAACTCGCTTTCAAGTTTGATTGAAACAAAGATACGCCCTGAAGGCTCTAGCTGTCCAAGACGAAGTGCAACCCATCCACTATCTCCTCCATTCAAACTGAATTATTTTGGAAAAAAATTGAAACAGTTTACTCTTCACTAACTCCGATCGCTAACTGGACATCATGATAAGAGAGTAGATTTGTCTAAAGTGGTCAACTGTTTTGTTGATATAAAAGCTATATTTGAACAAAATGAATGGGTCAATTATGAGGAGTTTTTAAACATCTTTAAAATGTTTACAATCTCTACATTTTGCCACTAATTTGCTTGAGCCATAGATGACTATTCGAGGAAAGGATCTTTCGGAATCGCAAAAGCTTGAAGAGACTGAATTCATTTTTAATACTGCAGAACTCCACCCAAAATATAAGAACCGCAACAAAATTATTGAGTCGCTGTATTGTTGGTATTTCACATGTCAAAAATGTTGTTTACATATTTTATGTAAATTTTGTAAAAAAACAGCGTCAATAATATAAAACATAAATAAATGTAAAAAACGAAGACATCATTTGCAGTGCCATCTATTTTAAAATGTCAAAAATTACACAAACATTTGCTTTGCTCATTTTTATTAACATGGTAAATGGGTTTTTGTAAAATCAGTCACTTTTCAAGTCCACGTTATAAGTTAGAAAGTAATTTTTTCACCCTCCCCCGAGCCAGTTAAAATTATTTTTGACGAAATTAACCTGTTAATAATTTTAATCTAAATAAAATTTATTATTATGACATTGAGTATATAGTCGAAAAAAATTCTACACAGTTAATTATTTCAAAAAATAATTTTGCGTAAGATAGTAAAAAGATATTTAAACAGATGGCGTATTAGTTACAATTAGATTTAATAAGAGATGGCGCGTCATTTTTTTAGATATAGAATATAAAAATAACCTAATGTAAATAACACGTTTTAACATGTAAAAACCCGTGTAAATAATATCGTGTAATTTACACGCCCAACAGTGGTAAGGCGTGAACTTTGGTCAAGGCCGTTTGCGGTTGCAAGCGAGCATCTTTTTGGTGAGATATGGGCAGGTGTATGTTCTTCTTCACAGTTAAGTACGTTGGCAGTTGATATTTTGAACATGCCTGCATCAACAGCTGCTGCAACGGAAAGAACATTCAGTACCTACGGTTTTATACACAGTTCAAGATGTAATCGATTGGTTGTAGAGCGTTCCCTGCACGCATCAACTAACGTATATTTTGCACAACTTCAACTTGTTAAGATCAGAAATTGGAAGTACGGCTAATCAAGATGAGTTAGTGTCTTGCTCTTAAGAATCAGATAAAAATTCAGATCAATTATTTGTTGAAGATGATGTAATTGTAGGCTCATACTCGTTTGAAGAAGACAATGAGCTGGAACTGCCTGTACATAATTCGAATTTGGATTTGAATGAGGATGACTTTAGCGGCGACGATTACCTAAATACTGATTAAATGGTTGTAATATTAAATAAATCAAATGAATTGTTTACTGCAATACCAAAGAGAATAAATATAAAGAGGAACATCTTATATGAACCGTGGTTGCATATAAACTAAAAATTTTAAAATATTTCTGAGTTATTTGGTGATGGCAAACGAAAAGGATAAACATATATTTTGTATTTCGTTTCCTCTTTCGAACGACAAAAAAAATTGTCTATTTCAAAACTTTGCTCACTATTTCATATTATAATTCGATTTTAAAATGGAATAGATATATTTTCATATAATAATCTTTTTCATTTTACAATTGAAATAGTCATATATTTTTTTTGCTGTCGTTCGAAAGAGGAAACGAAATACAAAATATATGTTTATCCTATTTCGTTTGCCATCACCAAATAACTGAGAAATATTTTAAAATTTTTAGTTTATATGCAACCGCGTTTCATATAAGATGTTCCTCATCATATTTATTCTCTTTGGTAATACTATAAGTCTGAAACTGAAGTCTGAAATAAATTACTTACTTTTATTTTTGAATTGGGATATATGTTTAAACGGAAATGTCTCGTTCATTTCGATTCACACGTTATGTTCAAATAATATTGCTCACTGTATTGTTACAACGTTCCTCATCTAGTTGCTACTTCTCTAGTTGAAAGTGAATATTATTAAGAGAGATAACATCTCTTACCGACTGCTACAATGCAGTGCGCCTATAGCCAGTCGACTTATGATTTTACGATGTTAACACAATTTAAACATGTTTCGATTTGAGTTGTCAATGTTGATGCTTTTTCAAACGTTAATGTTGTCTCCTCTATTACCTTTTTCAAGTGTGTCTTCCCTGATTTTACGCCTTCCTTCCATATAGCACCAATATGTGGTACAGCAGGAGGTATAAAGTGCCAAGTTGTTTTATCCTGTAACAAACCTGCTAGTTCTGATTCAGCCCCAGAAAACTTAGTTGCGTTGTCGGAATATATGTCTGTGCACAACCCCATTCGTGATGTAAATCTCCGATAGGCTACTATAAATGTTTCAGTTATTTGTTCGCTTACTACTTCTACATGTATGGCTTTTGTAGTGAGTAGGTCGCCCATTAGTTAGCTTAGGGTTTTTTATTTATATTTGAAACATGTAACACATTACTGTATTATAATGTGTCGTGTCAAATTTCTGCCATTAACTATCCAGAATTATTGCGTAAATTTGCCAATGTTATTTGTAGGCCTCCAGAAGTGTTGTTCTCTCATGCACATCTTGAACTATCCACTTGCGCAGTTTGCTTTCCTTTGGTATGATTATTAGCAGCTTTTGGATTACTGGCAGTTGGGCTTTTTGAAAACGTCCGAGTAACCTTAATATGTCGTCCTTGTCGATGAATTTCGGATCCAACGTTTTATTTTTTATTTATGCCTGAAGTTCTTAACCAAAATATCCACGTTGTTGAATTCTAAGTATCTGAATTTCAGCTAGCTTCAGCTCTGGGACTGTTATTTCATTAATTGTTGTCGTTTATAAACGTGATAGTCTATGCATCCTTGACAATACACGAGAATACACTTTATTTGTACATACGATCACGTGCGATTTTAAATGAATAAATTCATGGAGAGCTGCCATCGTTATTGGTGATAGCCAGCCAACAAGATCAAATAGTCTTGATGAATCAGATAACAGTAAACGTTTTGTTGATTTTTTAAGATTTAACCAAATTCGAAAATTTCTGCATCTGAGTTATAAAGGATGCCGAATGTTGTTATTATGTCGTTGACTTTTAAATTGATGATTCTCTTTACTTGTAGATGCTCTGGAACATTAGTTCAAATCTCTACTGACTTCGACACCCATTTGTGAAGTCGAATTCCGCCACTTTCTGCTAGACTTGATGTCGGTTGTTGGATGGTTATGACTTCTTTAATGCTGTCACTCCCAGTTAACAGATCATCTAAGTAAAAATATCATTCCGCTGCTATTGCATAGTTATTTTTTTATCCATTGCCAATTGCATCAATGTTCTTATCGCGAGAAATGATGCTGCTGTTTTTCCATATTTGACTGTTTTAACCAGACTTTTTAACCAGTATTCTCCTATTGGTTGTGAGAGATTCTTTCGCCACACCATTGTCTGTATATTTGTATGACTAGGATGTATCCAGATTTGCCTGAACGTCTTTTCTACGTCGGCTGTTAATACGAACATGTGCGTTCGCCACCTCATGATGGTATCAATTAGATCACTCGGAATATTATATCCGTTCATCATTATCTCATTCAAGGATAATCCTGATGACGTTTTGCTGGAAGCATCAAATACTACCCCCAGTTTTATGGTAGTACTTTCTATAATACTTTTCGTTGGTCTATAACACTTTTCATTTACTAGATGCATATGACCTTGTTGTTAATAATCTTGCATTAAGTCGTGATATAGTTTGGCGAGTGATTTATGTTTCATAAATCTTCTCTCGATCAGTAAACGTGCTGCAGCTTTCTTCCTAGATTATTCTACAACAGGTGGTTCTGATTTCAACGGTTAATGTACCATATATTTACTATATGGTAGAAATGAATTGCTTTTCCGCATCTGCCTCTTCTTCAGTGTGAACTCTTTCTTCTTGTATGGCATCATTCTCTATAAATAAATTTAATTGTTGCGAAATTAAATTTATTATATTTAAATTAAACTTGTGGTTCCGGTCCACTTCTGGTAATCCCCAGCGAATGTCGAAATTTGAATTCTTGGTCGAATGTCTGTGATTTGATTTGTTAGTTTTTTTATATATTTCACATTCTTCCATCTTGGTTGTTATTTTCACAATGGCAGTTTGATACTGCGTATTAATTTTTTCAAAGTGTTGCTCGTGAAATACTTGAGTTCTTGCTCTTCATCCTTGGTAGCAAGCATGAAGATTTCTTCGTGGAGTACGGGTATTTGATCCATAAGCTACTGCATGGCCGCTACTAATATTTTCACTGCCGTTCTTGTTCCGGTTTCCACCAGGATCCCAGTTTCGTTAGTTTTCTGTGAAGGGTTCTCATTCTGATGGTTTGTCGCCTTATTAGTTGTTGAAGTTCAGGATTTGTTAGATATGGATCCAGCGCAATGTTTATGTTGTTGATAGAACGGATGTCGGCTATCTTTTGATGGTTCCACAGTTTCCATTTTGATTGGTTTTTATTATTTTTGTTATGACTATAAGGATCCGGCTCGAATGACCACTGTAAGTCAGCTGTTGTTATTTTGACTGAGCGTCCGGTTCGAAGGACCACTGTTAGATATCGCCTCAGCTGATATCTATTTTTATTTCACTTATTCTGAGCTTACCACGGATGGGAGCTAGTACCAGAATGAAATAAATTTGAGGAAAATTCAATTGCTTATAAGCATTTTACTTGGTTAATATGTTTTTTATGTCATACTATATAAAAAAAAAGTATTTTAATGTTATTGAAATTTAATCATCAGCTTATTCTAAATGTTGTTGTAACTTCCGTGGATTGTCAGCATAAACCCTGTTCACATTGAACACACGATTAAAAACAAATGTTTTACCTCCTTTGAGAGTCCATCTGGGAATTAAAAATCTTCATTACTTAAAATTCGTCTTTAATAATTAAAAATTTTAATCGATTTAGGATTTATTTAACATCTATCAGAATTTTTGATTTAAATCAGACATCTATTATAAATACATCCTATCCCAATTTCTCATAATTTTGATTAGATTTCTTAGAAAAAAAATACATTTGACTTTGCAACCTCCACAGTACACAGACACACACACCCAAATCAAACAAAACCTTATAAAACTTGTACCATCTGCTCTGCCATGTAGATACGACCATGTATACCCATACACGTTTGCCTTTTTTTAATAATTCCAAATGTTAAATTGGAAATCTAACATGGAAATGTTTTTTTTTTGTTGGTTTTGGTTTTATTATTAGTATCCTGTTGTTGTTGTCACATTGTACATGTTTTTTCCTATTTTTGTTTAAATTGACTTTGGATTTGGTCCAAGATGATATTTTCATACATAGCTATGTACGATAAAAATGTTTTTATTTTTGGCAAACCCAATTATGCACAATAATCTTCCTGTTATGTACTAGAATATGATTTTTGTACCAAAAACACTTAATTATATCCATACATAGTTCTATAAGTATTGTTTTGGTAACAGTTTCATTTTATTGGCGTTATCTTATCAATAAATGTAAATTGTGCATAGGTGTGTCAGCCATAGAGCTTTTAGTGCTTTTGGAACAATGTCAAATTAGGAAATGCTTAGGTACTTTCATAATTTTAATTGGAAATTTAATTGGTTTGGACCAAACATATACCTCTCGAACAAATCGAGCTTACGGTATAGACGGCACATCTACTCTATAATCAAATAATTTATAAAATCACAGGTACGGAAATGCTTTCATGTCACACTCAATACACAAATCACAAATCATCGAAAATGTATACATTTGTGTGTGTTCTACCGAAAAACTGAAAGCTAAACTTGATTATCCAATAAAATATTGATAGTCGTTGTTGCTCCTCGAAACAAAACATATAATATATTATTTCCGGTATGGCGGAAAATTTCTGTTTTGTTTTATTCAAATTAACAGAATTTTCTACCATACAGACATGTATGGCTGTGTGTGCGTACTTCAAAACGAAAAGGTATTGGCTATATACACATCTGCTTTATACATGTACGAGAATTTTAAGCTTTTTGTTACCTAGCTGGAAGGAAAACGCCCCAAAAATACTAGAAAACTGTTTGCTTTATACTTTTTAATTTTGATTTTATGACAATTTGCCGATTTCGTGTTTTTATTTTATTTTTTTTTTATTTTTAATGACAGTTTGGAAAATTTCACCATCAAGAGAGATAAAAAAAAAGTTGTTTGCTGTTTTTCTTTTCGAACATAATCGATAAAATAAAATAAAAAACTTTTGACTTTTTTGTTATTTAATGCGAGCTTTTACAAAACTTTTTGTTTTATGTTTAATTAATATTTGTTTATTTTAGTTTTTGTTTTTGTTAATTTTCTGGATGATAATTTTGATCCCTTTTCTTTATTTCGTGTTTTCAGGATAATGTCCACATGATAATAATGTGAAAGGGTTGATTTTTAATATTTACTACATTGTTTTGTATTTTAAATCATTGACATATTAAAAAAGTTTACTAAAAGTTTTTTGAGAAGCTTTTTCAAACCTAAAGAAATTTGTTTTAACTTAGTAAAGCAGACGTAATATTGAAATTATTAATTTTGATGGGTTGAAAATGTATGGCGTAAAAATATTTAAGCCCCCACTGGGCATCCATGTTTCTCATAAATATTTCGAACTAAACATGAGGCCCCCAGAATACCATCACAATATCCAGAGTTTGTCGTAGGAAGCGACTAAATCGGGTTGTATTGCTGCACTTAAAAAACAATGACCTCCCGCTTAAGTACCTGAATCCGAAAATGAAGATCAGCACGTGGAACGTGCAGTCACTTAGAAGACCTGGCGCGTTTGACGGCATTATTACATGTATAAAAGAGTATCGGCAGGAACTCGTAGCGCTTCAAGAAACTCGATGGCTTAAAAGTGGCAGTATATTGCCCAATTTTCAAAAAAGGCGATCGCTTGAAATGCGAAATCTATCGCGGTATAGCTCTCCTTTGCACAGCATATAAGTTACTATATAAGTCCATTTTCTTGGGAAGAATTACTCCTGGCGATGTACACCAGGTATTCCTAGATTTGAAGCAAGCCTACGACTACTCGATTTGATCCACTGGAACAGTTTTCAGCTTCCGTTGATCTTAAAATAAACGAGTCCAAAACCAAATATCTGATCTCTGGTTTTCGAGAACAAGACGCAAATGATTTCAGGAGTGGTACTCAGAAGTTTGAAGGAATGATGATATTTAAGTATCTTTGATCTCTCATTACTCACGATAATAGTGTAGGAGGGGATATCAAAGTTTGGCTTCTGCTGGGAATAGGGCTTTATATCCTATACGTCCACTTCTGAAATCAAAATATCTTGCCAATACGGATAAGCTGAAATTGTATAGAGTGTTGATCAGACCCGTTGTCATGTATGGATGTGAGAGTTGGACTTTGACGGATGAGTACGAGAGACTTCTAACATTCGAAAAAATACGACGGCCCAAAACACGACAATGATGGCACATACCGAGAGCCGCCTTTCGATATGCGAAGGGGTCGCTGTCGGAGACGATGGCTCCACGGGGTAGAGAGCGATCTGATTTCGAAAATTAGTTTGAAAATAAAACCAAATGTTACATAACTTGTATTAAAGACAAAATTAAAAACTATCCAAAGCTCTTTTGGAGCTTTTTCTTGCATATATGATATTAAAACAAGGGAAATCATAAGTCGCGCAAGTCTTATCGAGCAATCTGTTTTTTAATCCACCAGAAAACGTTGATATGTACGAAAATCCCACCACGCTAGCATAGGGAGTCCTGTCTATCGAGGTACTTCATATCACAACAGAAGACATAAACAAGGCTCTGACAACATTCGGCGATGGTTACGGTCCTAACCAAATATACTTGCTCCTCTTTTGAAAGATTACACTGTTCAATCAGTCGCTGAGATTGGTAGAATTTCCTAATTAATGAAAGATTACCAGAATAACTCCATTATTCAAAATTGGGGATAGAAGTGATGTATTATGTTATAGAGGTAGAGCATCGATTTCATCTATACGCTTGACTCCATTAGCCATTATAAATCACTAGAACTCATTTGGGATTTCAACCAAATTTGTGGCATGGTGTAAATTTTACCTACTACATCGATATTGGAAACGGCAGGTCCAAATCCATTCAAGCTACATCGGGCTTTCCACTATTCACGCATCATCGGGTTCCCATCTTGGCGCTTCGATTTTTACTATTTTCATCGACGCAATCACAGAAGTAATTCTACACTCAAAAATAGTGCAGTGATCTTTTAGGAGTGACCAGTTTACCATCAATGACAGTGACTTCACGGCATAGAAAGCAATCTGGAAGCTTTCGATTGTTTACATCAGTGTGTAGAGCTGGCTTTCGATCGAACTCGATGGAATCAAATTGTTGACATGGTACCGGCCAATGAAGACTTGTAAAGTTGCAATATAACTTCTCGTTGTGCGTTTTCGATCAGAAAGTATATCAGTTGGAAGTTTTCTCGTAAATTGCTTTAAGGAAGAATCATATATAGCTCAAACACATACAGACACACGTATAAATCAAGAAGATTTGCCTGTATAAGCAGCAACAACAACAGTTATAAAGAAGCAAATCTTAGATTAAATATATTTTTTTTTCCTCAGAATACAGATTTTTTTTTTGTGCTGATGTTGTCATAAAAGTTACATACGTACATATCCTATGTACGGAATACAGATAATTCGCTCGAACGTATGTGTATAGTAAAGACGGCATTATAATAAAGAATGACAAATTGTTTTGTAATTATTCGAAGGATTAGGATTTAAGATTGTTGATTAATTTCTGTATGAATTATCTTTTTTTATTCGTGAATCTCGAATAGAAAACAAAATTAATCCTAATTTATACTGCGATAACGTGCTAGCGATTATATTATATACGATATCGATTAAAAACTTTCGATGGTCTTACTTGGTGATACCTGGGTACTCATACACATTTACATATTTCGAACACCTCGGTGATCGCTGGTGACTTCAATACATACACTTGCCTTCCGTCGAGGTATGAGCAATTGACAGGCCGACAGAGGAATAAAATATAATGCGAGCGGCCTATATACACACAATAACCACCAATTCAATATGTATATGACCTGCTAGCAAAAAGGCCACAGAAGAGCCAAAGTAGATACAACAGAGAGCCAATATGTTGGAAGACTAAAACGTACGACGATACCATCTTTCATCTTATCATGGAGAATATTGTGCTGGATGGAACGGCAAACTATAAAGCCACTCAAATCATGAGCTTGCGATGTAGCAAGAAGAATATTGGACAACCCTATCCTGTGTTCTAATGGAACGACGAGATTTCAGACTTACGAAGTAATTGTCTCAAGTCCGAAAAAATACCAACTATAGCGACATATGGTGACGCTATATAGATTGAAACTACAGGGTGCAATCGACCGACATCAATCACGACCCTTGGGTAGATCATATACAAATTAGTAATGAAGAAATTTATAAGTATCGTCACACTACAGCTGCTACATGTCCGATGTTGTTGTGTAACATAGTGAGCCATTTTTTCCCAAAACAAATTGAATGTTTGATGAAAATATCAGGAAATGCGGAAAATGATACCTCTGCGGTTACTAAAGAAGAAGTTTTAAAGTCTTGTTCCAGGGTAAGGACCAGCAAAATTCGAGATCTGTATAGTGCTCCGAGTAAAGCGTTGAAGTCGGCAGTTCACTTAAGGCTATTTTCTCTTTCCAGAATCTTTGCTTAGTAGAATAAATTTTGTAAAATTGAGCACAAGAAAGGTCAATTCATTGCCAATAAAAGCAATACCAAGCGGTTCTTGGTAATGAATATCTAGTCAACTTGAAATAACCATTTCGAACCATTTCCGTCTTACTTTAATAGTATCGTTATATAATTTTTTCGAGATGATAGGTTTATGACAGTAACTATCCTGATACGCAAACTGTCGGGATAGAAACATATTCTCAGGATGAAAAATGTCGTGATAGAAATTTTTTTCGTGATAGTATTGAAAAATGTCATGATATTTATATTTTAGTGTTGCCATCGGATTTTTTTAGGCCACCTTCACAGACATATTGAACGAAGGCACTTCCCCTAACGTCACCGTCACCGGGGCAGGCACTGAGAAACCAACTTCTTAGCGTCCAACATGTTTGTTAGAGACAGCAGGAAAAATCCTGGGACGAATAATATGCGGCCGTCTAAAGGATGCTATTGGAAGGACAAGCCGCCTGACAGAACACCAATATGGTTTATTTGAGTAGATGCGATTAAATCTGTGATAGACAAGGTATAAGTAGTCACAAGGCAATATCTGGTGCAAGTTTGTTGAATTTCAGCAAAAAATACTATGCAGTAATAACTCTAGACGTGAAGAATACCTTCAATACGGCTAATTGCAATTGTATATTTAACTCATTTACCCGCATGGAGGTACTGATAAACCTATTACGAGTAGTTGCGAACTAAATATAAAACAGGTAATGGGACAAAAAAAAGTGATAACTGGTAGAGTTCCACAAAAGTCCGTTCTAGGTTCTACGCTCTGAAATGTACGATCGTATGCTTCTACTCTCTTTAAACCATGTAAAATTCAAGTGTTTGACTTTGCCGATGATATTGCTGGTAGTAGTAATCACAAAATACAAGGAGGATATCGTGAAAATTTGTAACAAAATGGTTAACTCTGCTGGCCTGGAGTTAGCAGAACAGAAGACAGAAGCAACCATAATCATTAGAGGTTGGTGCCCAAAACCTAGTGACCCATGTAGACGCCATAAGGTAACTAGGGGTAATGATTGATGTTAGACTATCATATAAGAAACATTTCATTACCACCAGCAAAAGAACAAGCAGAGTGCAACGGAAGATGTATAGGAAAAAATTAGAATCTGTTCAAAGATTAAGTGCATTAATAGTATGTAGTATGCGGTATGCGCGTGCCGATCGGTGTCGGATGACGCTACCTGTGTTTTTGCGGGAGTACATCGCATAGATATACTGGTTAAGGAATGACAGCGTGGTAGAAATGATTGGATGACTGGACCGAAATGCTTCCCAGACGCACACTCTTAGTTTGGGAATCTGTTTGTTCTTCTAATGAAGTCCAAGACTTCAAGGTAGTATCTTCAAGGTCGTTAATTGATCCTCAAATAAGAATTATGAGCCAAATCAGTGCAGTCTATGGGAATAGTTTGAAGAACAGGAGCACATATGACTTCATTCGAAACATATGACTATTCAGAGAGCAGTGCCTCGTGAGAATTCCCAGCAAGATCCTTAAGGTGCGTCTATCATAGTTTAAGAAAGACGGAGCTCTTTGCTGGTTTACTGATCCAAAGAAGATTTTGGATAAACTACAAGAGATGAGATTACTACGTTACTCACAAAAAGGGATGCTGCACCAAACAGGCCGATTTATCGACCAATATATTTCCTTTGATACCCATGTGACTGGGTATCCTGTGAAGTATAACTTTATTCAGCCTGCCTTGTAAATTTAAGGCACTTATCTTTTCCAAAACAAGTTTCAATTGGAAAGAATGCAAATGCGACGATCTCTGCAATTTATCTCTTTTACAAAGAGTGCTGCTATCAAAATTGCAGCAGATACTGCCTGAAAAACAGTAGCGTACCTTCCAAGCGGGGTATATAATTCGACCTCACTATTTTGTATGTATAACTCGGCACCAGCTAGATTATGGCATACTGATCCGTCAGTAAAGATAAACATATCGTTTTGGTAACAATATGTGAGGTGGATTACTATTTAGCCCAGTCTAACTGGCCATGGATGCTTTAGGCAGAATACCTTTTCTTTGAGTGGATTGAGTAAGAGTTGAGATATTTCGAAAGAAGCAAAAACGCAATTAGAACCTATAGTTCTAGCAATTTGTAGCTTGTCTCGTCAATTAAAAACACATGAGACCAACAAATGAAGGTTATGGTTTAGTCGGTAAAAATATGACCCACTCTCTTGTTTTGTGTAATGATCCATATGTGATGTCGACCGAAGATTCCCTCCTGCACCACAGTAAAAGCCATATTTCGAATCTCTTTTTAGCGATTTCTAATTTTAAACTTTCTAAACATAAAAATTTTAATTTTTAATAACATCCAAAATAAATAAAATATATATTTATCTTCAAAGTACCAAAAACTAAATAAATAACAAGTCAAACTTTTGTAATAATAATAATAATGTAGCTGTGCAATATGTAGTATGTATACACACATATTGAAGCACAAAAAAGCACAACACAAAAAAATGTTAAAAGTTTGCTTATTAATTTTTAAGATTTTGTAACTCATATGGTTACCTTTCGTGTATATATATATATATATATATATATATATATATATATATATATATATATATATATATATATATATATATATATAAACATATGTACTTAAATATGATTAATATTGTTGTTAAAAATTCGTTGCTTTGATTCATAAATCTAACAACGAAGCTCATAATACAACAACATTAAGACATACGAAATTTTAAGCTGTTCTTGTTGTTGTCGTTGAACGCTCGCAAGCATAAAAATTCATAAATTACCTTATTACGTAAATAATTTTTTAATGTATTTTTAACGAATAAGGGTTACCGTGTGTATATGTTATCTTAACTAACAACAATTGTTTAAAAAAAATAATAATAAAAGGTATACGTTAGAAATGTACGTTTACTTACACCCCCATTCTTATATATATGTGTGTGTGTGTATATAGGATTGTATGTTTATATACATATGTTCGTACTTACACTACGATTCTATATAACGTAAACAAACAGAGGCAAGAAAAAAAATCCGAAAACTTTTTTATTTGCTTTTCGTACTCCAAACTTTTTGTTTCTGTTAGTTTGTCTTAATTTTTTTTTTATTTGAGCTTTTACAACAAAAACGGAAATTGTTGACATGAGTGTTTGGATAAAAATTAAATGGAATAACTTTGGATAAATAATATAAAATTATGGCTTTGCGGAATTGTTTCAAGATTAATGATTATATATGTACATGTATGCTTTATGTTTGAAATAACAATATGCCAAATTTTAATATATGTTATAACTCGTATGTCATCATAACATACGTGGATGACGTATATAGTCGAAAAGTGTATGAGCTTTATATACAGGGAGTGCCATATGTAATACAATTTGAACAATGAATCATTTCATACCGACACAAAGCGCCGAAATAGTGACGCTATACACTGTTCGTTGTTTGATGGCGAATTTTGCTGTTCCTGAAACAGTGAGAGGTCGTCAACATAACATTCATCAACGACATAATGTTCCAGTCAACACTCAGAACCCAGCAGTGTCGTATCATCATCGCGCTTATAGAATAATGACGTCAGTGGAAACACTTTGCCGCGCATTTTGAACGAAGACTTGCATTTGTTTCGGTATGTGGTGCAATTAACATAAAAAAGTCACTAAATTTACAATCGGGAACGGAGATAGACTGTTCGGACTTGTGTTTGCGCCAAAATCATAACTGGCCATATTTTTTCAGAGAAAACGAAACTGTCGATGGAATGACGTCTGGGTGTCAAAAACAGGCGACAGTGACTGACCATCCAGATCTTCAGATTTGGATGGTCAGTCAATATCCCTTCCGGACTTCTCTTTGTGTAGGTTTTACTATTTACTATTTTGTATTGTTTAAAAAAAACGGTAGATAGTGTCTTTACTATTCCAGCCAGAGTGACAGCCGAAAAGATTTAACCGAATAGTTAATGGTTGCCAAACATTTTGAGTCAAGTTCCATGTGGGAAGTCTACGAAAATTCGATTTAAAAATATGGGTTTAATCACACCTCCGATACAAAATCTACACCGGCCAATTTTTTTGCTATTGTAATAGAGTCTCTCATGCGGCTTTGTTGCCAAAATAAGCTTCTATACTATGTACATAATCCCTACGAGGATATTAGAGCGACCTTCGGAAAAACTTAAATGAAAAGTTATTTTGAATATGAAAAAAACCTGGCCTAATCATCGATTAGGACAGAAAAATAAAATCGTTTCAGTACAAGGTAACGCCGTTTGATGAAGAGATATCTCACGATAGAAAGCACTTATGTGTAAATGGCATATAGGCAATAAGGGTACTCTCGACCAGAAGTTCTAGGCAACTATTCCGTAGACGAAATAGATTTTGAACAAACGTCTTTAGAAAGTGGCTTATAGTGCCAACCTTCACCTGTAACTTGATAAATTTAATCACACAAATCAATTATGAAAGCGTTATCAAAGATGAACGGTGCACAATGTCGATGAGAATCCGAATCGTACTCACAATGCATACACCATGTAGTTCAATAGTTGATTGGATATGAATAAAGCCACAGTCGGCAGAACTGAACAACAAACATCTACCAACATGCTTTCGAGATTTTCTGAACGTTAAGATTTGTACTCATTCGAACTATAAAGATGCCAATACTCTGAGAATCATGGTTGTGGAAACGCTGTTATGTTCGACAAAGGCTTTATGATAGCTGATGAACTCTCAAGTAGCGGATTTCTTTCCAAATATTGAAAATTTAGTATTTTGGTTTTGGTACTTCTCGCACGAGTACAAGCGCGTCTCAACCCAACGGCTGCTTCGCAGCATTTATATATGATACGAAAATATAGAAATGCTAAAAATTGTCATCTTCTGTCAATTAAATTGCAAACAAATTACTTACAGAGATTTTGTTTTAATCCGATTAATGTCAAGCAGATTTTATCGTAGCTTTCCGAAGCATCTTAACATGAAAAAAAAAATTATGGAAGATAATTTTAACGCAATAAGATAACGGTTACTAAGGGTGTTTTTTTTAACATGCTTACAGAACGGGTTAATCCTGTGAGACTGCCTTACATGAACTCGTAACTAGGATTGCGAGATCTTTGCACAACAATGAGTTTCTTGTGGGCACTTTTCTGGATATTGCGGGAGCCTTTGATAATACTATTTTCGTCTCGATTACGAATGCATGTACTAAATTCGGTATCGAACGCAACATCATCAGGTGGATTTAATGTATGCTTGAATCTCGCATTGCGATATATGAGGTTGGGGATACCTTTATTTCAGTCAAGGCTTATTTCCTTGTACTTCTTCGTGAATCCGGTTTTATCGCTCAAAGTTATGCAGATGACCTGGTTCTGACAGTTTCAGGCAAGCACCTGAGTGTCTTATCAGATCTAACTCAACACGCTTTTTTCATTATAGAAAAGTGGTGTGTGTATAAGGGTTTACATGTGAACCCGTCAAAAACCTATTTGGTTATTTTTACAAGGCGTAGGAACACCGAAGCTTTTTCTGTGCCATCACTTTTCGGAAGGTTTTCGCAAGGTTAACAGCTCAGCCTACGTAAAACACCTTGGTGTTTTTCTGGATAATAAACTTTCTTGGAAGTATCAGCTAGATTTTAATTTACAAAAAGCCGTTTTTTGGCAATGTCGTAGAGCTTTTGGCTAACTTATGCATCTGTTGTTTGGTGGCCAGTGGTTAAAGTTAAATCTTCAATTGGCAAACTAAATTATTCGCAAAATATCGCTTGTCGAGCTGTAACGGTAGCCATGTCGTCAACTCCGCCCTTGGCTATGTAGCTCATGCTCTCCCTACCACAGTTCTTAATCATTTTACGCACAGCTTGTTCGGCTGCGTTTCGCTTGAGGAATGCTGGGGCGTGGAATGCTTTGGCACTACTTCAGGTCATAGATCAATTCTTAACGAATTTAAACGACCTATACCAGAAATCGACATAGTTACTGATTGGCTTCTGCCTGTTTTTAATTTCCACAGATCATATGAGGAGGTTTATCCATCTAGGGATATGTGGTTCTCACCAGACAGGCTCAAACAGATATCCGAATCGCTTGTATTCTTCTCAGATGGCTCTGTCTCTGAACAGGGTGCTGGCTTTGGTTACTACTATCCACCGCATGATTTGAGAATATCTGGCAGTTTGGGGTCTTACTGTACTGGAATTAATTGCGGTTACTCACTGCGTGTTTTCAGCTTTTAATCTCGCTGCTGACGACAAAGAGATCATATTTTGTACGGATAGTAATACTGTCTTCAACTCATTAAACAATCTTCTTACCAGCTCTAAACAGGTAGGTGATTGTAAACAATTGCTGAAACAACTTGGTTGTATTTAAAAGGTAACGGTCATGTAGGTTCCTGTAACTGGTTCTCGCTTATTATTCGTAGGCCCTGAACCAGCAGCTCCTATACTTCTTCACATTGTGAAACAAACAATTAGAACCGTTGCCCTATCGAATTTAAAGCTGACGTGGTCGGTTGCCGCAAGGCGAAATACTTTGTAAGGGGGCTAAATCCGAAGCTGACCAAATACGTTGTTTCATTGAAAAAGGATAATTTGAGAATATTGGTTTCTTTACTTATTGCCCATGGCCGTTTCAAAAGCCATCTTCATCGCATGGACCTTGCCAGTGATGTCGTGATGAATGTCTAGAGGATGTTGATGACAGCTTACACTTCATCAGCAGCTGCCCGGCTTTTGACCGCATCTCTTGTGTTCAACTCAAGGATTATTCCTGTAAATCAGCTGTCGTCTTTGCCCTGGTTCAAACTGCTCCAGTTTGCTAAGGCTGCAGAGCGCGCATGTGCGCTTTGATGAATCCTAGGTTTGCACCATGGGCCCTTTGTGGCATTGAGTGCGGAACCTCTAACGGTTCCAGCCAAATTTAATAATAATAATAAGGGAGTGATTTTAAACATCGTGGTTTGATGTTTCCTAAGCCTAAAATTTGAAATGGTTAAACAATTCAAATACGGAAGCACTAAAATATCAGAGTAGGATAAATTGGTTTGAGTAGTTGTCCCGAGAACTATGACACGTTAAAATCTATAGTCCTTCCTTCTACATTAAAGCTCTCTCTACTCTGTTAATTTTGAACCATGCTTGATGGGACGTAGAATATTCATTACGTCTATTTCTATAAGATTCGTAGATCGTTTAAGAGGAAAGATTCGGGAAATTTCCATATGATTTGGGACGAGGACAGCCCTATGCAAGTTTTATCTATCTTCTCTTTGCAGCCACGAAATGGTAACCATGTAAGGAGATCCCTAATTTGATTTTATTCTTACGTACCGATGTAATACATCTTTTCCGATCTAGACATATTCAGATTCAACCAAATTTTCCTAGTTATTATAGTTATGGCACAGTTGGAGCCTTGGTGAACGATTATATTTCCCAAGACATTGATATTTTTGGCACTAACGATCTATCACCTCGACTGATTCTGGGCTTTAATTCAGTCTGACTGTCCGACATCCTGCAAATATCACTAGTTGGTTTTACATTAATTTGCGAAACTGATTGCCAAATATACTAAAGAAAGCAGGAAGACGAAAGAAGGAGCTACCTTCAAAACATTAAATGAACCGATTTTCTCATTTATTGTTGAACGATTTGCAGAAGTTCAGCAAATTCTAGATTTAGGAAGCCTCTGTTTTTTCAGCTGTCTGTACAATTAGCCAGCCTTGTTAAGTAAGAACCTTCCCGTATCATAGTTTATGCCATTAGATTTCACAATTGCAGCCTTATCTTGTTAATAACTATAGCCGTATGTTGTTCAATCTTCTATTATAGAAAATAGTCCAATGAAGTTAAACCACACGATCTCAGTGGCCAATTAATAGGACCATTACGTGAAATTAGTCTTTCATCAAATGTTTCATTGAGTAAATTAATTGTAACCCCGCGCAATGTGGCATGTGGCATTATCCTATTGAAACGAAATTTCAGGAAGCGGTTATGGCAGCCAATTGAGGTACAAACAAGCTAGAAATCATGTTTCTCTACCGTTCACCGTTGACTGTAATATTCCGCTCAGTTTTGAAGACATGAACCACTGATTCTGCCACCCGAAAAAAATGTCGATAATTTTCATCCGTGAGTTAAACGACAAAACAACGGTCAACTATCAAATCGGTTGTCAAACAGTACAGTGTTTGCCAACTAAAAATGTCAACCTCTCAAAAATATTTCTTTATATATGGTGACAAGCCTGCGCGTTACATCCAACTAAATGACAGTTTATTTGGATATGAACGACCGCGAAATGTCACTAATATACGAGAATTATCTTAACAATTCAATTTTATCTGTATTTTTTATTATTATTATAATTTTATTTATTACGTCATTTGATATCCTTTTTTATCTGTTTTATGTACGATATGCATATATGGGCTTATACGAAAAAGCTCCGTAAATATGTAATAAATATTTTAATCTAGAACGTCCATAATGTAACGTACAAGTATGAAGATTTTTTTTATATAAATCTATGTGGCTTAAAGTCGTTATGTTGTGTCGCATAATTAAATCGGGGATTAGGTTCACGATATGTGCTCAATATTAGCATAAATGTTATAAAAATGGATTTAGCTGGCAAAAAATATCTTCACCGCTTGATATGCCTGGTTTTAATTGTGTTTATGTTTTTTATATACTTTCAGGTAAGCTTTTGTGAACGGAAGTGGGTGCTCATAAGTATGTATATAGTGTATAGCCAATTTTAAATCTTTAAATTCGTCCTCATTAACAGCCTTTAAAATTGTAATTATATACAAATTTTTTTAATTACTGTACGAACACACACACACACAAATCAAAATATTAAAAATGAAAGCTCTTTACGTAACTTAATCCTTATTACATCCATCAACACACCACCAAAAATACTGTATAAATAACTTATGTATAGAGTATAAAGACAGTATTAACAATTAATTCTTGTCGGCTTTTTTATGGTTTGCCGAAAATTTGGTAGCTACATACATACATCCATATATAGATGAGAAAATTAAATACGAACATCACAACAGTAAGGAAGAAGAGAAACCAAACAAGGGACAAAAAAAGCTGTGCTTAAAAGTTTATTTATTAATTTAATTTTCCCTCCCCGAACGAGCCGCGTGCTCTTATTTTGCCAAAAAAAAATGTAATGTCTAATTAATTATTTACAACACACAAAGCAACATAAAATTATGCTTTCTTAAGAAAGCACCAAGAATTCTATTATCCATTAATTTTTTTTACTGTTATATATAAGACGTATATATATTAATCTTTTAAAATTTTGTAATTATGTACATAGTTGAAATAATACAACAGTATGAATCGTATAGTGGTGCGCTGTATTGTTGCCGAGTAGCGGCAGCAGCATAAAAAAAAGGTTCAACATTCTTTTTGTGCTTTTACATATTATTATCATTATTACGACGCAAGCATTATTATTTGGGAAATTAAGAAAATTGTTTCCAAAAAAAATAAAATAAGAAATTGAGGAGCAAAGATTTATTTTCATGACCCAGATTTACAAGATAATACTGTATATATGTATGTACAAGTATAAGTTTTCTGCTGCACGAGAAATTTGAAAATATTTAAGATGTTATTGCAGAGCAAAAAAATCGTACGACGACCCAAACAATTATTGTTTTTGTGTTTTGGGGGTACTGTTAAACATTAGAATATTAATTATCGATATTTGCGAGAAGGAATTTTTTAATTTTGGTTTTCTAATTAATAATGATCAGAAGTTGGGGAATTTGATACTTTTCGATGGTATTTTTGAATGGATGAATTTTAATGGCAGTTACTGGTTCTTTCTTTTTAAGGTTAGTTACTTACATATATATATATTTATATATATATATATATATATATATATATATATATATATATATATATATATATATATATATATATATATATATATTTATATATATATATATATATATATATATATATATATATATATATATATATATATATATATATATTTATATATATATATATATATATATATATATATATATATATATATATATATATATATATATATATATATATATATATATATATATATATATATATATATATATATATATATATATATATATATATATATATATATATATATATATATATATATAGTCGTGTGCGAAATAATAGTAGTGATCGAATAATTTCGCTATCATATGAAATTTTGGAACGTAGATATGTTTTAAAATATATGGCTCATACATGTCAGATTAGGTAAAAATTTTGCACCGTTTATATTTTAATGGGTGAAATAATAGTAGTCTTTTTAAAACTTCAGCAAAAAATTTATAAAATTCATTTTATTTGTTATGTATACAAGTTAAAATTAGTACTAAGTAGTATAGCCTTTGGCTTTTATCACAGCACTCATTCGTCGAGGCATTGAGTTTATTAAACTTTGACAACTTTCAACGGGAATAGACAACCATGCAGATTGGTTATTTCCCATAATTGCTTCGAGTTGCTTGGGTTGGAGTTGTAAATTTTTTTTTTATATTGACCCACAAATTCTCAATTTGATTGAGATCAGATGTCTGTTAACTTGACCCGAAAAAACCATCCCGAAAAGACTTTTTTTTATGTGGTGTGTTTCCATGATAAATTCAAATCTCAGCCCAAAAAAATAAAAATATTATCAAAATGCGAGTTTCATCCCGAAATTTTTTTTCTAGCCAGAAAAAATATTTATCAAGAAAAAAATCTAATTGTGTTTTCTATATAAAACTCTAATTCATCCCGAGAAAATAATATTTTTTTAAAATTACGCAATCCTTTTTGTAACATTTCAATAATATAAATACATTCACTACCGCACGATCAATAGGTACGTGTTTTTATATTCATGAATTTCTGTAAATTTGGAATTTTCCAGCGCCGATCTTAGAAATGTCTGGACCACATGGGTAGTTGTTTCAAGCTTCTAAATCATTAGACAATAATCCCGCAAAATCCCATTACGGTATCATGGGGAATACTGGTAGAAATCATTTATTGAATCATTCTACCACTTGCGAAATACGAATTATTATGAATTTCTGTAAATTTGGAATTTTCCAGCGCCGAGTGAATTTTTTAAGTCTATTCTTATTTATTGGTTTTGGATGAATTAGAATAGAACAGCCGTTCACCGCTGTACACTATCGGTCGAATTTAGTTACCAAACTTCTTTTAGTTTATCGGTTTTTGATAAATATCGTAATGGGATTTTGCTGGCTTATTGTCTAATGATTTAGAAGCCTGAAACAACTACCCATTTGGTCCAGACATTTCTGAGATCGGCGCTGGAAAATTCCAAATTTACAGAAATTCATAATAATTCGTATTTCGCAAGTGGTAGAATGATTCAATAAATTATTTCTACCAGTATTCCCCATGATACCGTATAATGGGAATTTGCTATCTTATTGTCAAATGGTTAAGAAACTTGAATCTATAACGCGATTGGCGTAGACATTTCTGAGATCAGCGGTATTTTATTTCATAATCGTAAATTAACCGAAGTTTGACTTAAATTATATTTGATACAATAAAAAAATCATTTCTACCTATAATCCTCCTGATATTTGAATGTTAGTTGGATGATTATTTATCCTCTAGCTCATTACATATTACACTAAGCCAATAATTTCGCACAGACATTCATGGGATCGGCACAAGAAATTTTTAAATGTATGCTTGAAGCATCAAAACAATTCTTCCTTGTAAAGATTTTATTTTTAAATGTATCAATATAATTACCAATAATATTTACGGAAATTGTATAAATAAAATTTTACAATTGAATATTTATTTGTATGTATTTTGTGTAATGTTGGTTAATTAAATATTTTAATTTCTTTCGAAGAGTTTTTTTTAGCTAAGACACAAAATACAAAAGCCTTTTCGGGCTGAAAAGACTTCTGACTAAGTTATCATACGTTGAGATCAGGTGATCGAGCAGGCCACTCCATAACATTAATTTTATTTCCCAAGAACCATTTCTTCGCCTTTTTAGGGGTATGTTTCGGATCATTGTCTTGTTGCATGACCCATTTAAGCGGCATTTCGTATTCTGCATAAGGTAGCATAACATTCATAATTTCCTTAATCCAATATATCAGACCAACACCGACCCACGAAAAACAACCACAAACCATTATATTTCTATGTTTATTGGTTTTAATAATTAAATATTAGGTATTTAAATAATTATTTTTTTTTATCAAATTTTTATAATTTTATTTATCTTATTATTTCCGAACTACTATTCTAAATCACCTTTATTTTAAAGAATAATCAATAACAGACTACTATTATTTCGAACATAAAAATTTAGACTGACAATCGAACATAAGGGGAATCCCGAACTTGTTTGAGAAAAAAACTACAAATAGCGTTTGGTTTATGTTCAGTGGACATTAAAAAATTTAATTTGATAATAGATGTCAGCTAAATCATGAAAGGATATTTTTATAAACACAAAAACCTAAAATACTGGTACACACTACTTTTATTTCGCACACGACTGTATATCTGTGGTCCATATATAAAGAGCCATAAGTATAAATTGACAATTTTACAGTCGAGCCAATTAATTTAGAATTGAATTTTAAAATAGACGATATTATTCGTTTATGACGGTTAATGCATTTTTAAATTAGAAATCTTCAAATACTTACGTTATTGTTTAAAAAATAGAACAGTTTTTTAAATTAGATAGAAAATTTTAGGAAAAACTCTTTTACTATCTTTTATAAATATTTAGTTCTTTGCAACAGAAGGCATAAGTAGCTTATGCTTTTCTAAAACATTTTGTTTTATAATTTTGTACTATTTAAAACAAAATATGCCTTTCTAAATCAGTTTATTTATAAATAAGTGTACATCCTACATCGTCTAGTGTTATTGTAAAAAACAATTCAATCAATTCATTAAAACAAATATAAAAGAAATTTAATTCAATGCAATTACAAATAACAATACAACAAAAGTATAGAAGTATAAAAACTTTAAATTTTGCAACCCACTGAGATGACACTTTATAATCACTCCTCAGAATGAATTTTCGAATGTGGGTCATTTCATTACATATGTTAAGCGCATGGTTTGTATTTTCATCAATCTAATTATGACGCAACGCTAGGATTCTCCTAATTTTTAATATAAGTATTCTGTTATGGATTCGTGACATTATTTTGAAATCCTCTGAGATGATACTTTATAAACACTCCGCAGACGAATTTTCGAATGAGGTCTCTTTGAAATTCAAATATATATTTATTGTGGTATTATTACCATTTTTTAATTATTATTAATATTTTTTGGTTTGTATCGGATTTCATTATTAAATTTTATAAAGGGTTTTTTCTTATTTTATTTATCGAGATATTCTTGAACTAACAAAAAATTATTTTTTGGGATGATAGTAAAAAACTGTCCTGATAGTTAAAATATTTACTATCTTGGTAATGATAGTAAAATCCTGGGATGACAAGTAAATTATATCTATCGCGATATCATTAGTGTTACCATTGCATTTTTCTGGGATGAAATCGTGGGCTAACTTTATATACGTGTAAAAATCTCTGTATTCTGGAGCTACCATTGGTATTAAATCAATAATATCCTTTTTTCTTTGAATTTATAAGAAGAGGACCAGAGTAGCATACATTAATATTTTTGATAGCAAGCGTGGGTGCCTCTCGGCGTTCTAAATTTAATATTTATGTTATGGAAATAAGACGTCATGGAAAAGTATTTCCTTATATGGAGTTCGGGATATTCTTCACAAGTATGTCATTAATGGATTAATTGATTTGGAAATAAGACAAAGCACTTGGCTAAATTAAGCACCTGGTCATCAACTAGAATGTCATCAATATATTATATAAAACGACAATATGGGTAAATCTCAAACGAATGCGTTTATAAACCGTTGAAATGTTTGGATTCATATAAATCAAATGCAGTTCGAAGATTAATGAGATGGATATTTAAACATTGACACGAAAAATTGTCTTTTATAAAGTATACTATATTATATAATTTAAAATCGGCAGATCATTTTGAGCTCAAACTGAGTAGATTAATGCAGACGTGAAAAATTGTCTTACACATCGATCGCAAATACACGGCGCACGCGTTCTAAACTTAGAATATTTAAAAATCCTGCCCACTCACCAAAAAGTGTGTGTAAATGTTACTAGATCTGACCTTGCAACTCAAAATACTGACATAAATCTGACTGACTAGAAAGAATATTCGAGAAAGAATATTAAACTCTAACTGATCTTAGGGTAATCGGTTTAACGAGTCGAACTTTGTCAAATCGTTTTTCCCAGTATCGTTCTATTATTGTTTTGCATCCAATCCATACCAGGATTCGAACCCACTATACATATCTTCCACTCAAACTGCCGCACCACAAATCACTGCGCGATATGTCAAAAAGTCTTTTTGTCGACTAAGTTCGGTGGATTAGTAAGGCTTAAGTACGAGTACTTGTCAACCTGGTGTAACTTTTAAAAGCTACAGTCACGGCAACAAAGAATTATAACGCATTCCAGCTTGTTCAGCAGACAATTATCGCGTTTTCGGTTAGATAAATAGTTCTAGGCTGACTCACCTGTCTTTTAAACTCAATTACAACACATAAGAGGCTCTTGTATATAGCCAAGAGATTCGGTTGTAACCTTTCGTATATATATATATATGATTGATCACCGTTTAAGGTTCAGCTCCTTAAATCTCCTTTGTATGTTATTCGTCTGTTTGTTTAATTGAATCCGTTATCAATATCCGTTGTCCCAAGAAAGCCAAGGTAGAAATAATTTTGTTGCGGTATCTATCGTGTCCAAGTAGTGCGGGGTCAAAAAATACGAAGCGGTATCCAATCGTTTCCAAATGGTAAATATTATGCGGTCAAATAGAACTAAGGTGGTATACAATCGGGTCCAGAGTATAAGCCAAATAAATGAAAATCGCCGTTTCTTTAATATTTTTATTTGTTTTTAATTTTTTCTCAAATTCTACTTATTCACTGATGTAGTTGATTCTCGAATGTGAATTTTATTTTTTTTTTTTTATTAGTTTTACAAAAAAAAAACTTAAGCTATTATGAAAAAGTGACATCTAACGAGTTACCTTTGATTACATTATTTGATTAAACCCTGTGGGTGGGGGCAACCATGTTTCGTAAATATTTCGAACGAAACATGAGATCCATAGAATACCACCACAGTATCCGGAGCTTGTCGTAGGAGGCGACTAAATCTGGTTGGATCGCTGGGCTGACGACCCGCATCCGTAAAAAACAATAACAGTTAAAAATGTCAACAAAAACAAAAAAATCGGATACCGCCTTAATAACAATGACCCCCCGCTTAAGTACCCGGATACGAGATTGAGGATCAGCACGTGGAACGTGCAGTCACTAAGAAAACCTGGCGCGTTGGACGGCCTTATCACATGTATGAAGGAGTATCGGCTGGAACTCGTAGCGCTCCAAGAAACTCGATGGCCTAAAAGTGGAGTCCATGTGTCCCAAGGCTATACGTTGCTACACAGTGGAGATGACCTCGGAAATCTTGGAGTTGGCTTTCTCATTGGGCCGCAGGTAAAAAAGGCTGTGTTGGACTTCCAAGCAGTCGATAATCGAATGTGTAAGCTTCGCTTGCACATGAGATTAGCCAACCTGTCAATTGTATGTGTACATGCGCCCACTGATGTAAGCCAACCCCAAGATAAAGACTCATTTTACAATAATTTGGATAATCTGATGGGCTCTATACCTGAGCACGATATCAGATTGGTGATTGGTGACTTTAATGCTAGAGCTGGCCGAAATCAGACCGACTTATGTAACAACATAGGTCCGTACTCCCGACACGAAACTGCGACCGAAAATGGGGAAAGAATGATGTACTTTGCGATCGCACATGATCTCCAAGTGGCAAGTACATTCTTTCCCCACAAAAACATCCATTTGGAAACCTGGACACATCCACGTAAAACATCCCGAAGCCAAATTGACCATGTGTTGATTTCAAAACACCGGGCTCGGGTTGTTCAAGACGTGAGATCGTATCGGTCGTCAACAAAATTCGTAGGCAGTGACCATTTTATGGTTGCTGCAAAGCTACGATGGAAATTTTCGTACAAGTCAAGGAGGACAGGAGAATATAAAACGCGATTCTCCTGTGAAGGTCTGATAAATGAAGAAACGCAACGAAAATATCAAGATCTTGTCAGCAATAGCATTTTACAATCCAACTACCAATCTGATGATGTGAACAGTGTCTGGGAAGTATTGAAAACCTCGGTTGTCGATGCTGCCCAGCACACTCTCGGTATAGTGAAAACTACGCCCAAAAATGATTGGTTTGATGAGGAGTGTCGTCTTGCTGTTGAGCAACGCAATATAGCCCACAATGAAGCGCAGACTCGGTTTACAATTGCAAGGAAAAACAAGGCAGTTCTTGCTAGGAGGACAGCTAAACGCATTTGTAGACAGAAGAAGCGCGAATGGTGGAAGGCCAAGGTCTTAAGAGTACAACAACTCAGCAATGAGCACAACTCGCGTGGTTTCTTTAAAGGAATCACCGAATTGCACCATACCTTAAGATCTCGGTCAACTGCCATTCGGGACCAGGATGGAAACCTCTGTGTTAACGTCGATGCGGTACTCGATACATGGCGTGAACATTTTTCTGATCTACTTAATGTTCCACATGTATCACAAGCTGTGTTTGAATACTCTCAAATACAGACCGCGGAGATGTTCATTGAGGATCCATCCTATGAGGAATTCACAATGGCCATGCAGAGATTAAAGAAAAATCGTTCACCAGGGGTTGATTGCATTAATTCAGAGCTCTTGATATTCGGAGGGCTAACTTTGTGGAACTGTCTTTTCGACCTTGTTCGATTGGTATGGCGAAATGAAGTTATGCCTGATGAATGGAAAGTGGCCGCGTTATGCCCAATATTCAAAAAGGGTGATCGCATGAAATGCGAGAACTATCGCGGTATAGCTCTCCTTTGCACAGCATACAAGTTACTGTCATACATTATCTTGGGAAGAATTACTCCTCTAGCGGAGGAAATTGTCGGTGACTACCAAGGAGGATTCCGTCCAAATCGGTCAGTCACTGATCAAGTTTTTTCGCTACGGATGATTCTTTCCAAGTACTACGAAACATCTCGCGATGTACACCAGGTATTCCTAGATTTCAAGCAAGCCTATGACTCGATCAATCGAGAGAGATTATGGTATGCGCTTGAATATTTAGGAATACCAAAAAAATATGTACATCTGTGTAAAATGACAGTAACGCAGTCACAATGCTGTGTTAAAGTTGAGAACAGGCTATCGAGAACTTTTGCAATCAATTCCGGTGTTCGACAAGGAGATGCGCTGTCCCCGATACTTTTCAATCTCATGTTGGAATACATCCTTCGTAAAAGTGAAACACCTCAGGACAACATCTTATTCCGACAATCCAATCAACTTCTTGCTTATGCAGATGATATCTGTGTGATTGGATTAAATGGCAACGGAGTGAAAGAGATACTTGATCCACTGGAACAGTGTTCAGCTTCCGTTGGTCTCAAAATCAACGAGTCAAAAACCAAATATCTAATCTCGGGTTTTAGAGACCAAGACGCAATTGATTTCAGTAGTGGAAACCACACGTTTGAAGGAGTGATGAGATTCAAGTATCTTGGATCTCTCATCACTCACGATAATAGTGTGGGCGAGGATATCAAGGTCCGCCTTGCCGCTGGCAATCGGGCTTTGTATCCTCTACGTCCACTGCTGAAATCAAAATATCTTGCAAATACGGATAAGCTGAAACTGTACAGAGTGTTGATCAGACCCGTTGTCATGTATGGATGTGAGAGTTGGACCTTGACGGATGAGTACGAAAGATGGCTTCTAACATTCGAGAGAAGAATCATGCGTGTGATATATGGTCCAAAACGCGACGTCGATGGCACTTACCGAGTTCTTTTCAATCACGAGATCAGGAATTTAATGCAAATTCCTGATATCGTGCATGAAATCAAAGGACAGCGAATACGCTGGCTCGGACACGTTCTGCGTGCTGATCCGAACCGAATGATACAGCGATCTTTAAAGGGAGAACCGCCTTTCGGTAGGCGAAGAGGTCGCTGTCGGCGACGATGGCTCCACGGCGTAGAGAGCGATCTGGCATCTTCCAACTGCTTGCAACAGTATGAAGATCTGGCTCGTGATCGAAACCGTTGGAGTCAGATTGTTGACACGGTACGGGCCAATAATGGCCTGTAAAAACCGCAAAAAAAAAAAAAAAAAAAAAAAAAAAAATTTGATTAAACCTAGGATATTTGCTAAAATTATTTCTTATATTAAATATATCTTCTACTACATTTTATTTTAATTAATTGTATTCATCTAACTGTCAAGAAATCAAATGTCAAGAAATCAAATAATAACAAAGGTAAATAATCGTACTGTAAGAATAACAAAATTAGGAATTGTAGTACTGTTTGTTTGTTATAATATTCGGAGTTTGTTTATATATATTGGATACAGCTGATCAGATAAGTAGATATTCTTTATTGCTGTAATAAAGAATAATCATTCTTTGTGTTCTCCGTTTCAGATTTATTGGTGACGGGTCATCTTAAACAGCTCTTACCGCTTTATATAAGTCCTCCTTTTATTGTAACGATCGACCCTCCATAGACCCTCTTAACAGGTATAGTTGAAGAAATATTAGTGTATTGTTTTAAAAAATTAGTATGGAATTCAATAATGTCCGAAGGATGTGGATTAAACTATGCCCGTTGAAGCTTAAAGTTTCTTACGATACCAATCCCTGTAAAGTACAGAATTCATGGGTCGACCAATCGTGTGTATCAGTAAACAAGAATACATCTTGTATCATTTTGATGTTTTATAAAAAGCCGTGACTTAAGATAATCAAACGGTGTATGTGACGACTGGCGACGCCGTCCACTTTTCAGGGTGGATAAAGGAGTAGATTCGAATCAAGTGACAAGTTTTGTGACTCTTTTAAAGCGATTTTACCAAAAGTTTTTTTCAACTCGTGTTCTTTTACCACAGTTAGTTTTTCAGTGAATGTCACGTGATCAGAACCTATCCCCAGAAAAGTAAAAATGACATAAATAGTTTTATGAACACCATTATTCCTCTTAAGTACAAAAATTAACTCTGGTAGTCGACAATTATATTTATTAGATGGAACCATGCTTCACCAACCATGTAAATTGTGCTAACCTGCATCAAATTATGAAATTAAATGCAATGATGTGTGTATTCTAGTTTATGAAATTTTACTGTGTTACGTCTCTACCAAGTTTGAATAATTATCTGTTAAATCAGCAAGTTGTTGCTGAAAATTTTCTCGTCAATTTTATTGAATACGTATTTCATCCTGCGTAACCTACACGACTGAATCGGATTATATACAGCGCGTATTCTGACAGTCAAAATATAACAAGCATATAAATAAATCTGAACGCTTCCCCACCATCTTCATCTACTAATCACATGAATAGGCATATGGCATACCTTATATCGCTTTAATGTAAATATTCGTAACTGTGCTACAGTACCATTTGTGTATATCGAAATACAAAATAATGCATGGAAAATTTTGGGAAATCTTTGGGTTTCGTTTTCTTTTTCTTAATTGAATAATTTTTAAATCATGTATTTATTTTAGAATCCCTGAGAAAAATAAACAAAAATATATAATTGGATGAGATTTCCGTATATCGAATGAAGAAGTCATTGTAGCGTTCGCGTTATGATAAATTTGTTACAATGTTTGATTTGATATATTTACTCGTGCATGTGGATGTGTAGGGTAATCATAGATCTAAATGATATAAACAAAAATAGCACAAACGGAAATAAGGATCATCTCAAACGTATAAGATTTTGTTTATCCAAAAAATGATGAATATCTTGATATGTTATGTAAATATATTTTTTTAATTTTACAAACGACGACGTTTAAAAGCCAAAATAATTTAATTCTAGATTTCTTAAAATAACTATGAACTTAATTATACTGGCGAAATCGGCCATCAAGCGACCATCGTCAATACTGCTTTAAGACTCTTGGCGTTATTTATGTCTGCATTACTTTCTAATATAAATGTTTATTTCTCATAAGTTAATGCGGTCGCAGAAACTTGTGTAATCCTAAATGAAATTCTAAACCAAAAACAGGCATCATGGACAGATAATTGAGTTAGAATCTGATATATTATTTATATATACAATGAAACTTATAAGTAACTTGATTTGGTCGCGGATTGTAGCTTAGATTACCAGAGCCAACCCCATAATCTTCCGAAACCATTCAAGTAAATCTATGATTAAACTATAAACACACTAGAGGTTCTGATGGATTTCCGACGACATTTCTGAAAACTGAGCTGCCTTAATGAATTTCAAACTTGATAATGGTGTGGTCTTTCTTGATGACTCCGTGACGAGGAAGCAAGAACTTATCATCTATAATTTAATAAGATAAAATAATTACCCTCATGTGACCTAGTGACCAATTTGTCAAGAAGTGGTTAATCTATAATTTCAAAATACAAAACGGTAAAAATAAATCAGCTTCTGTACTGTAGTACTATAGTTTCGATTTTGACTAATTTCGATTTAATACCTGATTGAGGTTTTCAAATAATCGTACTTGGTTATATTTTCTAGCTTTTCCTTATCGTTAACCAACTCTTCAAACAAGCCTCTAAATGGTATCGAGTTAATCATGTAGTTCATATTAAATAAAGCTTACAAGCGAGCCATATGACCCTTCTAAATCGTGGTCAGTTCAACCAGACAAGAGAGAAACAATAACCCCAAAACGTAATTTTTCCTTTATTATTATAAAAGTGGTGACCCCGATTTAAACCAATAAAATAACACTTCACATTACATCTAACTTCGTGAAATAGTAATAAAGGCATTCCAATATTATTCACTCATGAGAAAACAGCAGGCCAGAATAATGAGCCACTTTTTAAGAAGCGGGAGGTCAATAACTTCCAATGAAATCAATAACTTCCACTCTTGGCTGGTTGATAATGTATAATTTGGGTCACCAGTTGCTATATTGCGGTCCTTTCAATGTCACAGCCTAAATTAGGACGTATAATGTTAGATTTTCGATAAAAATTGAGAAATAATCAAGCAAGAAGCTCTCGAGGAAGACCTTAGATTGTTCATCTTAAGTGATAAACATAGAATCTCTGGCCCTTTGCAAAGACCAATGAAGATCTAGTATCAATGAACACAGTAAGTCAGTTAACCTTTAAGAACTTCAAAACAACTAACTGAGAGAGCTTTGTAAGGAAATGATAAAATAATCTCTGCAAATAATTTAACCAAGGTTCCCGACATTCCATAACGTGAGTGTAGAGGCTATCATGGAAGAATTGCTTTTCAAAGGAGTGGACTTCCCTACTCTGCAATTGTCAATTCCAAGCGCTATCACATCTACTTTAGAATATATAGCAATCAATGGATTGCTGTTGGAACTGGAAATGGTGAAAATTTATTAATAAGATAGTATGTTCTCTGTTTTGGATGGGTTAACCCATAGAAAACAGAGCTTTTTACTAGAAAGATATAGTTTTGTGCCCATGTAAGGATTTTGCGTATGATGGCAAGTGCGCGATAAAGTAAATTACAAAAAAATACTAGAGAATATATTTAAAGAGCGGTCTCTAAGCTTTTGGGCGAACCATTGTGTATGATCAGTGGGAAGAAATCAGTCCTAGAGGAGTGGAAGAGTTGATAGATACAGGGAACTGAAGCGTGAAAGAATGAAAGCGGGATAAATCTGTGATAAGCTGACGATGGACGATGACATTAACTCTCTATCACCCTGATTACTGTAATGTGTATTATACTGGGCTGAGATTGAAGATTTCATATATTGGTGAAGACATAATGTGTATCCATAGTTGATATCGCAATATATATATATATATATATATATATATATATATATATATATATATATATATATATATATATATCAATTACGTTTATTAAGTAAATTTGTAGACTCCATAAATATTTAAATAACTTCAAAACTATCGGTTAGTGATGGGACAAATCGATACTTTTGAGTATCGGTATATACCGATACTTTTACATCGTTAACCTGATACTTTTAACCCGATACTTTTAACCGATCGGTTAATATATATATATATATATATATATATATATATATATATATATATATATATATATATATATATATATATTAAATATGTATATATATATATATATATATATACATATATATATATATATATATATATATATATATATATATATATATATATATATATTTATATATATATATATATATATATATATATATATATATATATATATATATATATAGATATATATATATAACTTTCGACAGTCAAGAACGGTCACTCGACTTATATCTCAATGTAAAAACTGCCATGATTATAATCATACACAAAACTACTGTCACCGACTCACCGTGTAGCAAGGTGTGTAAAATGTGCAGGAAAAGACACAGTTCCCCAAAATACAGCACCGAAGTGTATCAATTGTAAAGGCCAGTATTGGCTACAGAGGGTGTGAAGTTGCGATAGAGCAATAAAAAATATACAACCCATAAAAAACACTAAACCAAAGCCTCCAACTACTAACATGCCAAGAGAGCGAGGAAACGAAAATGTTACTTATGCACAGATAGTCCAGCAGACAGCGCAGAAAAAGTCTAAAGTGGAGCTCGTTCTACAGGATATACTGAACATCAACCAAAGAGTTAAAACGCAGGAAAGAAGTCTGCAGAAAACAATAGAAGAAATAAAAACACAAACTCATTTCAATAAAAGAGTAGAAGGAACCCTTTATCGAGTGATTGAAAATATAAATTATATAAAATCAAATTATAACCAAAAGAAATGAATAAAGCATTTCGCATTGTAACCTGGAATGCAAATGGGATATTGCACCACATTCAAGAACTAGACATATTCTTAAACATGCATAATATAGATATATGTTCTTGTATCATAAACCTACTTCACCGAAACTTCATTCTGTAGAATAAACGCGGATATAACTGCTACCATGCATTACATCCAGAGAACAAAGCTAAAAGTGTATCAGCTATTCTCATAAAAGATCATAAAAATTCGAAAAGTCTTTCATGCAAGTCACAACAATAAAAATACAATACTAAATATATATATATATATATATATATATATATATATATATATATATATATATATATATACAATATATTGCTGAGATACTAAAACCTGTAGTATCTCAGCAATATATTGTCCCTCAAGACACAATCTCAAACAAATAGAATATTATGATCTATTAAAAACTCTAGGAAGTGTCTTTTTAATAGGAGGTGATACTAACGCAAAAAATACCTATTGGGGATTACGGTTAACGACTGTTAAAGGGAAGAATTCTGCGCAGCGTAGGTAAACAACTAAAATGCGAGTTTCTCACAGGCAGTTTATAAAAGTGAGCAATGCGAAATTAACAAACTAAGAAACCATTTGGGATTTCTTCCAAACACTTCTTAAAAATAAAAGAAAAGCCCGAAAGAATTGGTAAGAATATCGAAATCCGGAAAATATCTATTTAAAGACATTAAAAATCAGTCAGTTAATAAATACCTAAGCTCAGACTTCACATTCCCTCAATTAAAAATATATACAATTGTGCTCGAAATGCTCAACATAAAGCAGTTTGGTTTGCAAATCACCTTGAAGTATCATTCCAGCATTACCCCGAAAAAACAGACGAGGAAAGTATAACTTCGCACGCATTGAATACTCTTGCTTTAGACCGTTCTCCTGTATGAGTTATGTTGCCGATTTCTTGTATGAGTTATGTTGCCGATGCAATTACTTCCCAAACAAAATGATGCTCCATAAATGTGGTCACAATTATAACCACCAAAAATTGTTTTGATTCCTATGCCTGTAATTTACTTTTTTGTTGAACGGGTATACTACCACTGGATTAATTTAGTATATTCCCAATACCACACTGAACCAAATGTACCAATCAATATAACAAATTTTAGTGACAAAATTATTTATAAATATTTGTCGGTATTTTTATTGTTATTTTGAAAAAATTATTTCATTCTGATAATTTATTTTCATTTCGAAATAGAATATTACAGTTATACCTTCATTTATATTTTTCAACAAAAATCTAATTTTTTATTATTCTTAATGAACATTTTTCTTAACTATATTTTATCACTATGATAAAAATGTATTCTAAATGATAAATTTATCAGTTTTTTTAAAATGTTCTAACTGATCAGTTTGCTATCAAAGTGAACATCAATCTAGATCGATAAGAAAATAAAAATTTGCGAAAATTGCCGATATTTCGCGTACATTCTTCTAATCAGTGCAAGCGTACTTGACTGAAAGTATATATTATATATATAATAATTGCACGTCAAATCAGGTAACATATGCACACCTGAAGAGATGGATTTGATCTATTCAATCGCACAGCTATTTAATATTATGACGTCATCCAACAAATTGAAACCAAAACACTAAACAAACAAAAAGCAACAACGAATTATATTACAACTCCGGTAAAAGAAACCTACAGTAATAATGAAAATAACATCCATAGCAGAGGCGGATAGATCTTAGAAATAAACCCAAAATCCCTACACCCAAAAACCGGCCTTAAAAAAACAAAATGAAGGAACTCATTATATAGTATCTGAGGGGGATGATTAAAGAGGGGAAAAGTTCAAAATTAATGTTCCCCTTCCTGGGAGAACGTTCCAAATTAAGAAAGCTTTTTCTTTTATAATATATTTTTAAGCATGATATGATATGATATGATAGGGGAAGTACAAGCCAACCAGTTACGGTGATTCTGAGATTGTTACCATAATTCTGGAGTATATTCAGCAGAGTTCCAAATAAGATATCTGAGAATTTTTACTCCAAAATTATGCGGGCCCAGTCCCTGCTTGCATCCCAACATATAAGGTTTGGGAAAAAGAAACAATCACAGAAACGACTAAGGTGATAATACACTGCACTAGTTAGGTGATAATACACTGCACTAGTTAGCATTGCTAACTACATTATGTATTAGTGAATTATAATATGTTGTTAGTATAATAATTTTCACATAGGGATTTGAGTTTGTTATTATTAATAGTTGGATAGGTAAGAATCATTTTATATTCATCATACGTATTCGTATCTCATCGACAGTTTAAACTGGAGTACTTTATAAACATAACATCATATGCTGTATTTAAAGATGTGTTCCTATAAATCTCAATCCATCGCCATCTAACGCGTGGGGAGTATAAATTCCGCGATGACCCGACAGCATTTCTATATACAATATGATGATCTAATACATTGTCGATTCGTTTAAACTATTTAAATAAATAAATAGTTTAGTGCGGTCATATTTAGCTAACCTGATCGATCATTCCATTCCACATATTCTTAATATTTTGTAATAGAATTATTATACAGCAAAAAGACGCTGCTTATTAAAGTAAAATTAACTTTCTGGTCAAGACCAACGGTCAAGTAATCCCCATCCAATATTAAGAATGTCACTCAAGAAATCTTATCCATTTACACTTATATGAATAAAGAAAACAAAATTATTTAAATAATTTAGTATTTTCCATGGAAATAAAGACAAAAGTTATTTAAGAGTACAACATACCATGGTACATATCAAGTATGTACCCAAGAGCAAAATTGTGGTCTTTATTGACAAAATAAAATCAAGAGGAACATTAACCGTTCCTTTTATATGAACAAGCATCTGCTAAATCAAAATTCAACAGTTTAGCCAATTCAAATCTCGCCAACAAAAAGGTAGTTTTACTGATCATATATATTATCGTCAATATAATGATCGTATAGTGGTAGTGATCCCTTCTACCATTAAAATCAATGGCACTACATTAAAACCTCAATAGTCTTAAAAATATAATCTTAGTTCAAATTTAGTATTATATACAAATATGAAAGCATCATTTCTAAACTTTTGAATAGCAAATCCATCAATATGGAAGGTTTTGCTGTATGTACCGATATATTATGTATGTACATACTAACATGTGTATTATAATATTTAAAAACAAACTGAAAAAAAATTGAAAGTTAGTTAACAAACTTCATTATTGTTCAGGATCAGGACTGATCTGTTTCACTGTCTTCAAACATTATATCTCATGAAAAGTGTTTTGGGCGTTAAATAGTTTTTATAGTGTATATAAAAATAAATGTAAGTCGCCAATTACATTGAATGTACATATAGTTGCTATTACAGCGATTGCACAATGGCAGTGATAGCGGTAAATTTTAAATCTCCAAAAACTCTTCTCTTGTGTGCCCTGATACATACCAATACCAATAAAGCTCAAGCCAATTATTCTCTTTTATGAGTTAGTATGAGTAATTGAATAGAAACAACAAAATTTGTACAATTCGTTCGTAAACTGTAGATTTCTCGCAATTTGCTTTGTTATATCTTACAATACAGGCCTAAACATCAACTTTTGTATATGAAAAATCTAAATATGATTATTTATCAAGACTACTGTACAATAATTTTCCCATTTATTGATACATACTCAAATTTTTCATTCATAAGAAATTTTCCTTATTTTAATTTTTATTTTCGGCTTATATGTTAGTTCGATAATATTTCGTTTCTCGAATATGAATTAGATTTTCAACTACCCACACACACACACAACGCATTTATTTAATTTAATTTAATTAAAGAAACACCGAACAGTCAAAAACATGTCCACTCGGTATGAAGATTATATAAAGATTCCTTTTATAATATATTTTTAAGCATGTTAAATTAAATTTAAAATTTAAATTAATTTTAAATTAAATTCATAAATTGCTATACCATACTTATGTGCATATACTGAAACATATGAAGTTAATTTAACAGAATTATTAAATAACAAATCAATTAAAATCAAAATATAAAATATTCCAATCTATTAATTTTTCTATAGTTATAAATTCATAAATCTCATTGATAGGAATTGTCGGTTGTATATTGATAAGGAATTTTTCAAAGTGAATGTAATTTGGTCAGTTTGAACGATTATTGTTTTCAATGCAGCGAATATAGCGTATTTATTATTCAGTATTCTATAAATATGGTATGTTTCAAAAATATAAAGCATAAAATATACTTTTGAGTTAAGTATCACCTCGCGATAAACAAAATGTTTTCACTTAAGCCGATATTGATGAGATCAACACTTTATCAAAAAGAACAAAAACTACTCAACTCGCAGTCCAACTATATAAATCGATTGCAATCGATGCGACTATGAAGTTTTTGTTTTCCTCATCTTCATTAAGGAGGATTATCCCAATACCATCACTTAAATACGAAATACGCACGAGCGTTGGGTGTACGAGCGTTACACCAGGAGGTCAGTATACCTATGGCGTAAAATCTGATTAGGAGTTAGACGAAACTAGGGATAGTCATATGATTACTCCAACTAACTAAATACATATTATGCAATGTTAATTACTAAATGGGTACAAGACTTAGTCGTGATATAAAATATAATAAACAAACAAACGAGAGCGATTCGGTTTATCCTGGATGTTTACTATATGTTTAGTATAAATGTGATTGATCTATCATTTACTCAGCGATAGGTTTAGGTAGGCCGGCTACTATAGTCGGACGAATCCCATTCTGGTCGGGCAGGGTACTTCTACGTTCACTTTAACTTTTATATTTATAGATAACGAAAAGCTTTTGTATATAGAGTGAAGATTAATACAGAAATGTTTCAAATTATGGAAATTTCCTAAAAAGTAAACACTATAAACACGAACGATTGGACAAAATTAATATTGTTCTCTGAATCCTTTCTTTTATGAGTGTGCAAATCAGTACAGGATTAAGCAATATCCTGTTTTTATGATTATTTATGTTATTTATGCTTTTATGAATACTCACAAATATTTTTACGTTAATTTTACCAATCATTCATCATCATCAGCAACACACCTAGACTAGATGTACTACATCCAACTACATAGAATAAATATACGTCCATATATGCTTGTGCATATTATATACAACACACTAAACAATGTACGGCTTAACAATGTTATAGAGTATTAAAAAATTGTGATAGAAACATATTTTTAAACGATTATGGTTATTACCTTTTATGGTTATTGTTGAATCACAAATATATAACCTAAACCATCTTCTTCTCGATACACGTGTACGTAACGTAGCTATACCATATACACCACATTATACGATACGAGCAAATCCGTATTTATTCAAACCTTTTACACATATAGGAATTATTAACAATATAACCTAATACAAAAATAGGGATTTGCATTTTGTCATGGTATATCATATAATATGGGTTCAGAATAATGGGAATATTTTTGGGTTCGATATCGTGTAAAAACATTTCCTATATAATAATGTATAATATATACATAGACATAACCTTGTCGGGAAAAACGTTCGAAATGTTAACAACACGAAACTTGTGTATATAAGGTACATAAAAACTCAGATTCATTTATATAAGACAGACTAAATCGGAAGTTCCATTTCCGATTTGCAATGTTGTTTTGTTTTAAAGCTAAATAAAAAGCTAAATAAATAAATAAAGTTTCCGCACAAAAGCTCCCCAAAATAATAATAAAAACATTAAATAAATTAAGTAAATAAATAAAAACAAATCACTGACACTTTTATTTTATTTGTGCTTTTATTGTGTAATTCCTGAATCTATAAATAATTTAACGATATCAAAGTCTGTATATATACTGAGGAGATACGCACATACATATATAGACAGTTGAGAGTATATACCCTCCTTACCTTTAATGGCAAAGAATTTTCCTTCATACACCAAAAAAAAAATCCCAAACAAAAAAAGGCAAACGTATAATGGCATGGAGCAGCAACAACAAACAACTTTGTTCGTTATGCAAATTTATATTTATTTAATTTATTTATTTTAACACAAACAACAAAAAAAATGTTTAGAAAGAATATTAGATATAATATACGAAATAGAAACTCATTCAGTAAATTAGAACCGAGAAAATTGGGTTTATTTGACAATTTGTTGGTATCTTCGGTTTCTCGATTTTGTCTAAGGAAAAGCTCGTTGTGTATGTATATGTGTGTGTGTACGTCTGTAAACAGATTTTTTTGTAATCCTTCGCAAAATGCTCTTCTTCCTTTTTAAAGTTTATTAAAAATTGTCTTCAATTTTATATAAGAAAGAGATGGGCGGTTTTAAGATGTATATATAGAAAGGTGTGTTTGTTTATCTCGTGTTTAATATCCCAAACGAAGAAGAAAAACTATTATTTTAAAATTTATCGTAATTTAATTTTGTCGGGTTTTCTTCTGCGCCTCACACTCGTATAATAATAAATAATAATAATAACAACAATAATAGCAACAATGATTATGGGTGTTATTCTATGATAATGATAATTTGATTAGAATTTTTTTTTTTGTGATGTATACCAACCAACAACCAGGGAGTGAATAAGACCACAAAAATCATTTTACTCTTTGTCTATATATAGATGGGTTGTTTGTTTAGGAAAATGTTTGCGTAAATTAATGAGGTTTCTTGTTGGTGCCGTGTGTATGCTGTTTGATTGCCAAACAGAATTTTGATGATAACGTAGCATTTCTTCGAACACACATATATAGATATATGCGGTAAGAGTTAATTGACTTATTTATGTAAATATTGACGGAAGAAATATTAAATTAGCACTTATAAGTTTGAAGGTTAGAAGGGTCCTAATTTTTTTAGGATATCACCATTCAAACTTAACTTATCGTCATTTCCTAAATTCATATTTATCGTCCCTCTCACAGTTGGGATTTAACATGTAAAAATCGTTGTTTACATTTTTGATATAATTAACATTCGCAGTGCCATCTGTTTTAAAATGTGAAAAAGCTCTTAAATGAATTTTGGGTTTATTGTCCATTGTATAGTGTAACAAACCAAGTCGTAGTATATAAAATCAATACTCACCCCGATTTTATGAAACGCGATTAGAAAATTGTGGCCCATCCTATTTATTTTCGTTTAGTTTTAATTGGGTGCAGGCCGGACTTATAGACAGGCCTAGCTGTCAGAGCTCCTTCACCTAACGCGCGATCCTTCAAGTAAAGGTTGATAGCTGCCTTAAATTTGTGCATTTTATACTCCAACGGAAACTGAAAACCGACCAACGAATTCCACTTCTTAGATGTTCGATATATAAATTCGCGTTTTGCATCTTCAGATCGAGGTTCCGGCAGATTCACCGTAAGTTTATGCGTATTAACCGTTCCTCGTGTTACCCGTCCTGGCGTAACAAATTTTGGTACAAATGTGGACTTCGGCATTTGGGAAGTGTGTCACTGATGATCTTCCATTTATCACAATGCTGTTCTTTCAGTCTTTGAGAAAGCTTTTTTTTCACTTGAAAGTCATCGAATCTCAACCGTATGCCATAAGTTTACAAATGCGATTCTCATGCCAAACCTTGTCAATAGCCTTGGATAAATCCAAGGCGATTATAAAGGCTTCCCCGTAGTGCTCAAGAGCAAGATTCCATTTGTTTACAACATACGTCAAGGGATCGGTTGTGGAGCGGCTTTCGCGGAAGCCATATTGTTTATCTGAAATTATTTTATTAATCTCAAGATAATGCACCAGTTGTTGATTAATGCATTTCTCAAAAACTTTAGCCATGGCTGACACAATTGATATTGGCCGGTAGTTTGAAGGGTTAGTTTTATCACAACCACGTTTAAGAACCGGTTGCACCATCGCACTCTTCCAGGCGTTCGGGTATTAACCTTGCTTATAAGACAGGAGAATGGTTCTAGTTAAAATTGGAACCAAGTCACTGGCAAACTCTTCAATATTCGAACAGGAATACCGTCAGGTCCGGTGGCCTTATTTAAGGTCATTGCCTTCATGTTCTTGAAGACAATTTACTCCGAGATGAAGACAGCATCCATTTTCGAACCTAATACGGAATTTACGGAGGCGTAACTCCATCCGGGACAACTAAAGTCGAGTTCAAAGAGAAGACGTTTGCCAGTAAGTCAGCCTGCAAATATGGATCCACCACAAAAACACCATCTGCACATTTCAATGCTGAAATAGATGTTTTAGAAATATTGGCAACCGATGCGACATCTGATAAAAGTTGCGATCGGAAATTTTCAAATCGGAAGCATTAGCGGCTTTCTTGTTGTCGGCTCTTTTCGCTTCCTTAACACAAACATATTTTACATGTGGCCTTATATATTGCTAGTAAAATTAGTGTTGCCACAGTATACTTTAAGAGTATGATGAACCAAACATAATGTGTTAGTATAAATAAAAAATTTTTAACTTTAAGGAACTGAAAAGAATTTTAGTTAATATCTGGCACTAAGTAACGTTACTGTTCCAAATAATATTCCCAGAACAAACTTATCAACTTTCCGATTACTGTTCAGTTACTTTATTACATTATTTGTCGCCCTTGCAGAGAAATGAGCATGCTTGCTCTATCATTCAGGAGGTCTCGAGTTCGATTCCCGGTGCTAACTGTAGCATCACTTGTATCATTGAGTTAAGCTATGCTACTTTCACTTGTTTAATTTTGTTTTTTACGAGCACTACAGCTGATTTTAGGTTGTTCGTATTGTTAATTATTGTATAGGCTAATTTACTTGACCATGAAGTTGCAAGAAGTTTGGAAAGGGTGTTACCTGCAATCGATCGAGTAAATGTGATTAGAAGCTACAAATTGCAACTTGGAATTTTTTGCATAAGTGCTTGCACAGTTGTAATCGCCACAACCACTGCGGCCCCTAACGCTGTCTTCTGCTAAATCACTGTTTAGTTGAACCTCCCAATCGATATCCAGGCTCACAATGAACCTGATAGTGTCTTTGGGCGTTGTTTACATCATTATCACTGATTCATAATCACATAAAAGAGCATCTATCCGTCATACACACAAAAGCCCCAACTCAAGTATGTCATATTATACGAGAAGTTTTTTGACTCAATTCGATGAAATAAATGTTTTTGCCAGCCAAAGGCGGGGAATTTTGTACTATAGTATGAGGTCTTTTCGAGATCCTGCCAGCTTGTTACCGGTGATCTAAGGGCTTTCTTATAGTGACTCAACAGAAGGGTTCCGATCCTATAAAAGTAGTAGCAAAACTTTTGTGGACAACACCATCAGAAACGTTATTCGACTCCAGTGTGCTTTGGTGACCACGTGAGTGTTATTCGGTAAATAGTTTTCAATTGGCTAATTGTATTCAAACAATTTCATACCATCATACCGTTTAAGACTCAATGGCACCTGGCTGTCTGATACAATATAAATCTTTATGATACGTGATCAGATTTCAGAGACTATGAAAGGACTGTTCCATTTCCAGAATTGATTGACTGAACATATGATTGACAATATTTCGTGGTTTAAGACTATTTTCTACCTGAATGTCCTTTTTGGTATCTAGGTGCAAAGAAGTGACTTGTCCAACACCCTCAAAGAAGGAGTGTTAGATCCTTCTTTGAGGGTGTTGGACAAGTTCTTATTGTATCTTTAATACAGAATCAAGCTATGAGTTGAATTTCATTTAAACTAAGCTTCATTAGCAATCAACGATCATTTACAGTGACCGCCACCACTGCCTGTGCTGAACCATGTTTTCGTGTGACACTCAAGTCCTCAGAATTATCATTGGAACAACTTTTTAACCAAACACGATCATTTTGTGTTCAAAAGCTCTTCAAAAGCTTCAGAATTCGAAAGCTTTTTCTTTCAAATATATTAAATTTCGTTGCCATTAAGTATTTTTTGTGATCATAAAAATAAATTTTTTTAACAGCGAAAAGTCTTTCATAATTTTTTTTAACTTTCAGTTTATTTTGCAAGTATCGCTCAACACTTCTATCGCTGAAGCCAAAATCATAAGCTATTGTTGGTAAACTTTATTCTTGTTTATATGTTCTCAAATAGTTGCATTGCGTTAACTTTGTGACAGCCTCATCCAATAAGTTTTTTGATAAAATATACAATACAGTCCAAAGTTGTCAAATTATTTCATTGGCAAAAGGTAAAGGGTGTACGGCTAGCCGTTGGCAAAGTTACAAACTCCTCTTCCTGAAATAAAATTTCACCATTTAATACGTGGACATGAAAGATTTTATCTTATTATTAACTACCAGTTATAGAAACCCGACTAAGAACTTCTAAAAGGAAAGACTAACCTGAAGTATAAAACCCGAAACCTACAAGTCGGATATTTTCTATATTTTATTATCTAATATCAACAGAATGATTCATAGCTTCATAAAGTGTACATAACCAGTATGTGCGTGGAATGGTTGGAACAAAGGTATTTATTGAGATCTCACTGTATTTCCGAGTCATAACCGTATAAACCACTTCCTTCCGGATTAAAACCACTCAAAAGATAACTGAATGAAACTGTTGGCACGAAATGTACTAGACATCGTTTGATAAAACCATCGAACAACCGATAAATTTCCAAAATTAGAAAAAAAATCTAATATGACGTTTGATTGGGTCGATTGACCAAATTTTCAGATGATATCAAAATTATTCGTATAGATATTTATAGGTCCGTTGTGTCATACTAATTCTATAAATATCTCCCGAATGTTGAGTATACACGTATATGACCTAATGTTAATCCAGATTAATTATTTAATGTGTGATGGAACTCTGCCGTACAAGTAAAAACTTAAACGTGCCTATTTAATAAATTTTCCATGTAGTAGATTAGATTTACAAAGTATATGTAAAAGCACGGCTCTCTCACCATTACATTATTTAACATACACATTCATAAAATAAGTTTTTGACTCCTAAACAACTCGATCTCCTAATCTGACATCTCCTGGCTGTTTGAAACCAGTAGTTCAAGGCTTGTAAAAGCTCAAATCACTTTATTGCTGGAAGTGATCAGTAAAAATCACCTTATACAAATTGAATAGAATAGATCGTTCATTAAGTCTGGGTGCTTTCGATGACATATATTTTTATAAGTCATCCATAAAATTCGATAAAAGCACTTAAAACGATTTTTTTTTCAATCTTGCCGAGAAAAAGCGCCAATAAAAATTACGCCATAATACAACCCATATATTATATTATCGTGCTCTCATTTTTGTATTGATATTGAAGGTTCCACACATTTATATTATTATCGTTATTATTATTGTTATGTACGAATATATTTTTATCCATAATTTTATTATTTAATTTTTAAGTTCAATAAAAACAAAAAAAAAATACGATGAAAATTATTACAGCACTTACAAGAATAATGTTACATTTTATACGACCATATATACGAGTATAATGTAATAAAAGCTTTAAAACATGCTTTAAGTCACGTTTCGAAACTCAAAATAAACAACAACAAATAAATTGTAATGTAATAATAATAATCATAATATACATAATTGTAATTGCAATAACACAGTGTGTGTGAGCTCGGTATGCCCTATTGACATCCGATTGTAATTAATTTACAAATTACATATGTCATTGAGTACTAGTTATTCAATTGAGTGTGGAGCAATATTATGACCTAACGATATTCAATATTGATTGTACTTATGCGCATACATTAGGTATGACGTATATGCCATATATCCGCACAACAGCATACGTCATTCCAGAATATCTCATTCCTCAATTTTCTAAATGTATATATTATTCATTTCAACTGTATGTATAATAACAATTATAAATAACAGAAAACTTTTAAACTTGGATAAATTACAACATTTTTAATGAATTCGAAAACTATGCATAAATACTCTACAACTATAATAAATATGTAATTTAATTAACATATTCACATAATATATGAAGTTTTTGTTTATTAATATTTTTAATGAATATGTATAATTAAATCATAATAGTTGTTTTGTTAAAAGTAGATTGGTTTAGCTGGTTGAAACCAAAAAGGGTTTCGCACTCAATCTCACAAACCTTGGTACTAACCGAAGATTCTTTTCCACAATTTGCAAATGCAAACCGCTTACTTAGAATACTGGACTAATTTAGACCAAACAAGGAACGGTAGTTGAATAATGTTAATTGATCGAGAATTGGACACTGATGAACTTTGTCCAACTCCGGACACTCTTCAAAACACCTTACAGATGAGTTAGAATACTGGACTAGTTTGAATAACGTTAATTCACCGAAAATTAGACGCTGCTGAACTGCGTCCAAAACCGAACACTTTTCAAGACAGGCTACGGTTTAGTCAGAATACTGGACGCGTTCAACTAAAGAAAGAACGATACTTCAATGGCGTTAATTAAACGAGAATTGGATGCTGAGGAACTTTGTCCGAAACCCGACTCTGTTCAAGACATACTACGGCTATGTAAAACACTGAAATAATTTAGATATTATATAATTTCGATCAAAGAAGGAACGACAGCTGGGTAACGTTAATTTACCGAGAATAGAGCCTGCTATCCAATACTCCCATCTAGCATCCTGAGATAGATCAGTGTGACGGATGTAAAATTCTTTAATGATATGCTATTATAGTACACTAATTTAATCATCGTGTCCGAGCCTACAATTATTAACCTACACTAGCGATATTTATAATTCCAACCATAAATAATATGAAAATGGAAAGAAAGTACGAGTGGTTAAACATAGATGGTGTTATAAACTAAATCGATTTGTTTCCTCTTCGTTTTTTATAGTTTCATATCTGGATTCGTTACAGACACATCACCAAGACTTTACAGTACAATCGGAATTAGTCGTCTAAATGTATAATTTAAATGATAAATGCCAGACCTTTCATGTACCAGACTCTTATCGATCCCAAAATAACTTCAGGATGTCCATGTTCTTATTAGTTTTTATCTTCAATTCGTGTGTTGTACTTTCACATTTTTGCGAGATATCGCGATTATCATGGTATTGACGTTGTTCCAATTTCGCTCCTCCGACAGTATCTGAGCGATAGTATTTTCTATTGTCAGCTGCTTTACCCAATCAGTATCATTCCACCCCTCCTGCTCTATTCTGGTGTCGTTTGTTCGTCATAGTAAAAACATGTATAGGTCTCCTTTTAATCTGTATTTTGAAGTTGATTTCCGCATACATATACTCCACCCATTCTTTGACTCTGTCTGGTCCGCGACGCAGTTCTACGTTCTCCCATATTGTTCCATATTTCTTATTTGGTGCCTTCCTTAGGAGTTACATGTAGTACTGCCACTCCTATGTTATAATAGGTGACATGCTAGATATAATGAAAGTTGCTTTTTTTAATTGCCCTAAAAGCACTGCATATCCGGAGTACAATAGCTCGTTGTACGTGATCTAATTGATCACGGGCCCAAGCAATGTCCAAAGCTCGAATCCATACAGTTTACCTATACACAATATGGTTGATGTGACAAACGTACAAATCAACTGTTTCTAACTTAAGCTCAGTCCGCTAGTGCTGGCCATTTATCGAACAAGATCGGTTGTCGTCCTATTCGCTTTTACCACCGTTTTTCTAATATGCTTTTGAGAGCTTCGTGAAGCCATGTTGTGGTCAGTGGTTTCAATGGTCTTGGTTGAGACAAAATTAGGTCGGATGAAATTTATGATTCCAGGATTATAGATTGAAAGAAAATTTGATTGACTTACATTGGTCTACGGTGAGGCTTAACTCGATTTTGATGTGTTGTTGGTTATCAACATTGCTTATAAAGGTGGGTGATCTGATCGGTTATAGTTCTTCTATCAATAATTGGATTGTTTTAACTTTTTTATACTTTAACCACGAGGTATAATAAACAAAATTAAATTTTATATGTTAAATTTTATAAACTTTATAAGATTATAAATTAATTGATGTCCTTTTTATCTCTTTTCAGGTAAGACGATTTACAACTGTTAATCCAAGGTAGCATAACTATACTGTAGGATGCGGTAAGGTTACATAAATTTCTAGAAAAGTTCAGATTGAGGTTAAATCGAGCAGTTGTCGTTGCTTAATTTGTACTGCGCCCGATATCAAAAGTTACCTAACCAAACGTTTTTTCATTTAAGCTGCTTTATCTATCCAAGGAAATGTGGTTCTAACCAGACTTACTTAATAAGATATCCGAATCGCTTGTGTTCCGTTTAGATGTTTCTCTCTCTCTCTCTCTCTCTCTCTCTCTCTCTCTCTCTCTCTCTCTCTCTCTCTCTCTCTCTCTCTCTCTCTCTATCGTATTATCTGAGAACCTCTAGTAGTTTGGAAACCTACTGTACTTTTGCGTGATTTCATCTTTCAATCTCGTCTTTTACTCATTGAATAATCTTCTAACCAGCTCTTTATTGAAAGAAGATACTTACTATCTTATTAAACTGTTGAAGCTAAATTTCTAATTTGCAACCATTGAATCTCAACAGTTGCCCTATTGAATTCACAGCTGACATGGCCAGCAACTCCTACTTATCGTAAGGCAAAATACGTTGTGAGAGGGTTTAACCCGAAGCTAACCAATTATGCTATTCATAAAAAAGTACTACTTGAGAATATTGGTTTCTATACTTACAGGCCATAGCCGTTTCAAAATTTACTTTGTCTCGTTGGACTGATATGTAAAAATGCCATATGTAAAAATGTAAAATGCGATATGTAAAAATGCCATGAGGATGAAATTCTGTTCGTCTTTCGTTCGCATTCAGATCACTTTTGTTCAATTTCAGGAAGATTTTGATTAAATCCTAGGTTTACACCAATGGTCATTTCTGGCATTGAGTGTGGAACCTTGAACGGTTTTAGCCAACTCTAATAGTAATAATAATAGTCGAACAGTATTGAATGATCCAATGAGGCTAGAAATTATTTACCATATTCAGATCTGTAGAGTTCTGCATCATTTTTCGTTTGTTTCCCAGTTAGGAACATATGTCATCAGCAAAGTTGGATGATATAACTCTGTTGCTTTATAATGATTTGATTTTCATCCATAACATGCGAAATTGTTGGGCTTCCACTAGCATCACCCATTTCTGTAACATTCATGAAATTTTTTTCCCGTGAGGGTTATTGAGAAGACCGTGCTTCTATTAATTATTATTAATATGTAGGTTCCCGGACATATTGTATAACCTCCCCCCTTCTAATATTGTTGTTTCACTAGACCAGTTTTTAATTTAGGAGAAATGTCATTGAATGATGCGACCATATGTGCGTCGTGTTGCAACAGTTCTAGCGAATTACAAATTGTCTTACTCCTTGACAGTTATATTGTATATGTTACACTTGATCTACCTTATCTTGCATACATGTTCATTTCATGTATAAGTCCTTCTGTGTATTATATTAAATGCTTATACTAAGTCCACAAAGTGTTGGTATAGTGACAATTGCCATTTGTTTTACAGCTCTGGTAATGCGTATACCGTTGCGTATAGTATACGGTATATGCGTATACGTGTGTTGGTAGAATTGACTTTGCCGAGATAATAAGTCATGTTTGTTAATTTATTTCGCGGTGAAGCTCGATTTAAGATTATAATTACAACATGGTATTGGTAGTTTGGCTACTAACGTAATTCTTCCATGCATCCCATCGATATCTTCAATTGTGTTTAATCTATTTTTAATATCAGACACAATCCTTTTGATAGTATATTGGTAAAGTTCCCCGCCTCTACGATCAAGTCTCGCGTCATTTTAACTGCAACTTGGTTTGTTGGCTCATTAGCAATTTATATTATAGTTTCGTGTAGAAGTTGCATATTATTCAAAAAAGCACAACCGTGGAATCCTATCCAACAAATGATAGTACTTGATTTTATTTTTCAATTTAGCACTCCCAGTTAGGTTTGGCTCAGGTCTAGCTAACTACACCGCCATGTTGCTGCTACATCGGAACTTTACTGTATCATTTTGCTAAATAAAATGTTTCATTGTCTGCATACGGCTTTTTATATGTATTTACGAGTATCGTAGGTACTCAGGAATGGATCATAATTTTTCAAAAAATAATTTTATATTTTATTCTTATATTTTAAAAAAGCTTTCTTATTTACGGTCTTGAAGATTAATTTTATTTGTATAAATAAATTTTTATAATGGGGTTATTAAAAATAATCAGGTTATATCATATTTTATAAAATTTTAAATTGAAATTTTATTAGTCAAGATATTTATCTTATTTTTATTGTTTAAAATAAAAAAAATATTTATTTTTATTTTCATTTTTTTTTTCCAAAGAAGAATAGAAAATAATTTGAAAGCTTTTATTTTCCATTTTTTGTTATATGAATGTAAGGTTTCTACATTTTAGGGTTCTTTATAATAATTGAAATGTCTCTAGGCGGGTTGAAAATAATATATAGAGACCAAAAAAATATTTTCGACCCAGACGGATGTGGAACTCGATGTTTAATCGTCATTATACATATATATATATACATATATATATATATATATATATATATATATATATATATATATATATATATATATATATATATATATATATATATATATATATATATATATATATACATTTATTTGATTTAACCATATTGCTACGTCATGACGAAAAAACTCTCAATATTTAATATTACACACCTGTCCTAAAATCAATATACATGCATAATATTTTATCGTTCAAATAACACTATGCTCGATTTACAACAACCCCTTCCCCAAATCGTATACATAATAACAATAATCTAATAAAAAAAAGCTTGGATATATAAACCAATACAAAAACTTTTTATTTGTCTATCCAAACATAAAATTAAATTCATCATGATACATAACTAAATAGAAAGATGCTTACATAACGTAATATCATCATCTCTGTATATATATATATATATATATATATATATATATATATATATATATATATATATATATATATATATATATATATATATATATATATATATATATACACACATATATATATGTATATATATATATATATATATATATATATATATATATATATATATATATATATATATATATATATAGTTTAAAAAACTAATATTTATTTAATTTATAGATATTTTTGTTCTCTACTAGACAAACGTAGCTATACAGTAAATATAGTGGAAAACTATACTAACCAAACTACTTTAGTTTTTGTAATATACGGTATGTATGTATACATTGTATATATAGAGACAGTTCGAATGCCGTGATGGTTTTATTGACATTATTATAGTTTAACATCTGTTCCCCAACATGACATAAAAAACTTAAATTTCATTCAATGATTTTTCAAAATAACAAAAATACGAAAATAATAAAAGTGAAACAAAAAAACGAAAGCTCTAGAGCTTTTATATAGTAAGTCTCTGATTTTATATTTGGTTAGTTAAGTATATAATATATATGGTATTTTACTGTCTAAATATATATGTATATATATTTATATATATATATATATATATATATATATATATATATATATATATATATATATATATATATATATATATATATATATATATATATACGGACACATGGGACTTCTTACTTGTTTCTCGTTTTTGGCGGTGGGTTTTGATGATGAAATGAAATGTAGGGGAATAAAATATGACGGCGACGCGGCGGAGGTGGCACACGATGCCTATACATATACCTTAGAATCAAAATTAAATTTTATATTTTGTGCTTTCTTCTGTTTGTTTTTTGCAACAATACATACAGCTTTTTATATATTTTGGTAGTATTATACCTATATAATTTATGTTTTTCTTTTTTTTTCTGTATTGCAGGATTAGCTCAGGAGACATATTTTAAAATTTTTGAAGGTAGTTGAGAAAATTGATTTATACTTTTCGAAATTAACCTTCTACATAATATAAATCGCTTTTACTAATCCTGTATACAGCTTTTATTGGTGTGCTTTTTAAAAATCGATTTAGACATTTTAGCGTATAAAAGTGGAGAGACTCGCTTTTGAATCTAAATTATATACTCAACATTATATTTTATGGGTTTCTAGCCATGATCAGTATTTGTGATGAAAAACGTCACTATATAGGTCCCAGTGTACGTTGGTATACCACACGCGTAATATTTTCTAATTCATCACCATGTAGCACGAGGTACAGTATTTGATAGACTTATACATAATGATGGCCTAATAATTCCAATTCCCATATGGATAAACCCAACTCGAATCTTACTCATTTTACTATTGGTATTAACAAACTTTTATTTAACCCTCACTAAATTTTTTGTTAGGCGCTACTTACTGAAAAATTGACTTACTAAGACATTTTAGTTAGCATTTTGTACAGCTATTAAGTTTAGTAGATTTTTAATGTATGTCACCATGGTCTAAGTATTAACTTTGTTCGGTACAGATATACAAACCGAAAAGTATTGACTTGACGGAATGCTGATGTCTTCAAGATAAGCAATTCAAGACATTTAGAAATAGGTGTAACAAATCGATTGAGTACTTTGACATTAAAGAAACAACCAGTACATTAATGTGTGTCATCTACTTACTGTTGCCTTTTTTAAGGAAGTCACTGCTGTAGTGACATAAGAAATATCCAGCCATTATTCTCTGATCTTTAGAACGTATCCTATTTAACAGTCATTGGATACAGAAGTATATCCCATTCCAAAATACTCTTTACTACCGTGTTATCTTATCCCGATTAAGTACTATACGAAGATTATTAGAATGCAAAAAAATAATAAAGAAACCATCCATCATGAAATCGTTTTGGAAAATGCATTAGAATTAACGCTAATTAACTAATCAGATTGTTTTGAGTTCTTCCATATATATATTGATAAAACTTCAAAACGAGGACGATTCGACGACAAATGCTCACATTATAAAGATATTGAAAGACCGTGTTCCATAACACATATATTCTAGGACTCAATGTGATCTTAAATACCTGAAAAGACACCACCACCGTTAGTCATATCCATTATTCACACAACCAATAGTTTTTTTTTGGCTTGGGGCACCTGTTCTTGAGGCTGTTATAGACTCAGACATATTGGCAAGTAGAATTTCGTTTACTATACTCAGGCAAATATTGATCACATTTTTCAATTAATACCTTAATGGTAACTTGACAAACCAACGACTGTAAGTACTTTCACTCACCTTATTCTCAATGTACATATACACTGCACATATTTACCCTTGCTACCAATATTGACGATATTGGTGTTTAGTTCACATATACGATTCACATCGCCCAGCCACTGTTGCTTCGTATCGTGTCAATCATCAACCAGTTGTCAACAGCAATCTCTTCACCTCCATCATTTGGACTGGATCTGCATGCAGAACGTGACTGAACCAGCATTGGAATTCGCATTAAATAACTCAACTATTGGTTGAAAAGAAATCGATATGTGCCATCGACGTCGCATTTCAGAACATCTTTCGGCCATCATGGTCCAACTCTCACATCCATATACGACAGTGATTCTGACCAACATCTTGTATAATTGCAGTTCAACCGCATTTGTAAGGTATTTTAATTACAGAAGTGGAAGACATACCTTTGATAAGCTATCCCATATTATTATCGTAGCTACGCCTAATGAAATGAAATGCATCTTGGCCTTCAAAATCAGATATCAGATATTCGGTTTTGGAATCATTTGGTTTTGGCTTTTGGTTTAAGTGTACATTGATATGGCACATGAAATATTTTCTGTCTCTGTCATATAAAGGCACGTTAGGGTTGTCTATTGCGTTTGCATTTCAAAAAGTACTTGATTGTATTGAAGGTGCAAATTGAAAATTGTGAAATAGGCATTCTAGATGTATGTGAAGTTGGCCCAAAAATCAACCCAATAAAATGCTATGGCAACACTAAATATGACATTTCTTTCATATTTTACTGTCAGCCCAAACAAAAATTATATCACAACATATAAATGATGTCAGCCCAAACAACTATATCTATCGTGATATATAAAAACTGTCAGCCCAAAAAAATTGTATCACGACAGTAAAAATATACAGTCAAATACTCTGAACCAAAATTAATAAAATTTCAGATCGTATGTATTGATTTTGGAATAATTATTTGATAGTTCTGGTCGTAATCATCACCAGTGCAAAGTATTGGACGATTACAATGGGGATCTCATAGCCATAATGGCCCATATATAGTAATCCTATATGGGCCATCGTGGCTATGAGATCCCCATTGTAATCTTCCAATACTTTGCACTGGTGATGATTACGACCAGAAATATCAACAAATTATTCCGAAATCAATTCATTCTTTTATACCTGTATAAATTTGTAAATTTTGACATTTACTATCGTGATACAATTTTTGAGGGCTGACAGTGTTTATCCATCACGATTGATATAGTTTTTTGGGCTGACATCAATAATATATTATGATATAATTTTTTTCGGCTAACACTTTAATATGATAGAAATGTTTTTTATTAAAATTAAAAACCGTGTGTTTTGGGATATAATTTTGGGCCAACTTCACCAACCTGCATTCTAGAAGATCATATAAAAGTTATAATCAAATTTCAAGACTACCTACCCATTGGAATGCTTTCCGGTGTTATACGTTGTTTATACAATTAAATGGATGTATATTATTATAGGCACTTAAATTCGGAATAACCTCCCGATAATACACAGCTTATTTATGTTCTTTATTATACACACTTCAGCCCAAAAAAATATGTAAGCTCGTCACAAGATGGATTGATAATGTCTCAACTCATTATTTTTAATAATCCCTAAAGCTCTTTACTGATAAGAACACAATAAATTCATTTTTATTATAACAAACAACTCAAAAAATATATTAATAGACGAAATTCGGCAAACACACATTTTGAGGATGAACCATTTGAGGCGCCCAACCAAATATAAAACAAATAAAAAAATTTTGCAACAATAAAACACAAATTTTATTGTTAATTAAACTAAATAAAATTAAAATTAAATCTATATATGTAATAAAATTAAAAATATAATAATAAAATGAATCGAGAACAATCATAAAAGTCGTAAGATAAATATAACAGATCTGTTTCTCTCGGGGGTATATCAGCCCCTAAAATATATAGATACAAAAAAAAATCCTGATAAATTTCTATGAATATTGATTGAACTCAAGAGGATAGTCTATTTTAATTTCGAAATTCTGGTTATACGAAAAAGTTTTATTTGGTTTGGTTAGGTATCCAAATTTCAATTCGTACATATTTAAGATTCATCTAGGAATACACACACACACACATATATTCATATAAGACAAACGTAGCCTAGATATATTTAATTGAAACAAATTCACAATTAAATGTTCCTTTATTAAAATATAAATATTAAATAGTATATACATGCCTGTTATACAAAGTGGTCGGTGTGTTTGGGGCTCACCCCAATTAAAATCCAGCAATATCAGTTGTAAGTTTGAACAGAAAGCTAAATTTCTTTCGAAGACAAGAGAAAACAAACATTTCTAAAAAACCTCAAAATATTTTTTAAAACAATGTATTTGTATATTTTGAAACAAAGATCTTACCGCAACCATAAATTTCTTACAGAAAGAACTAACTTTGTACATATCTATATATACGAGTGTATATACAGGGACTGTATAGATGTCTATATAAGAAAACGAGCTATTATACAACTACACACACGAAAGCACACAAAAAACAAAATCGGAACTTTTGTTACAAAAATCTTGTGGTTTTTCATTTCGTTTAGTCTTTAAGACACACAGCTAATATAAGAATTGGTATATGGTAAGACGAACAACACGAAGACTAAAAGTAGAACACAATAATATATAAAAAAAAACAACTTGACTCCATTTTTTAACGAGTTTTCTTCTAATTTTGTTTTTATTTTCCAACTATTTACGAAAAAGGTACAAATCTTAACCCCCTCTCTCATGAATATGGATATGAGACAAAAAAAATATTAATCCAACCCTCGAAACACAAGGAAATAAATTTTATGAAAATTTTTTTGTTTTGCAGACAACCAAGAAATATTGTTTTATTCAAGATTTTCTCGAACATTTTTGGTTCGTTGAACATTGTTGTTCTTATATTGGAAAAACTTATTGTTATTTTCTACCCTGTTCTTATAATATACCTAAGATGATGAAATGACAAACAATATACAAAAAAAATATGAACGAAAACCATTCTTTGTTTTATTTTGTATATCTAGACTCGTACTCTTTTATTTAAGATACCGAGGAAGGAGTGTGAAGGTTATGGTTGGTTTGAGTAACAACAAGGAAATAATTACAAAAACTCGTCAAATTACAGGGATGAGTAATTGTGGTCAAGTTTATTATATAAATTAAAAATGGGTGAAGTGTTCTAATTTGTAAATTTAGAATTAAGGGAGGGTTACAATGAAAATATAATTACGATTTGTAGCCTCTTAATTATAGCAATTTATGTAGGCTCCATTAGGCAATGCTAGCCTTAATAAGTCCTACAAATAAGTCTATCATCAGAACATTAACCAGTAGTTATGATACTTAGACAAAAATAATTATGAAAGAGAGCAAATCGAAATTAATCAACATCAAAACCAATTGCGAGATCTCTTCCAAACACAGTTAATAGAAAGAATTAGTCTGCAGAGCCCAATACAGGGACCAGTCCAAAGAGAAGACGAACTAAACAGATAAGGTTAGATTGAGTGGCACTTAGACCACATGATCTTACTTCCTTATTACCCTTATGAGAACCAGTTTGAGCTACTTATGTAGCGTGACAAGTCTCGCACCTTACAGTTTTCGAGGTCAGAGAGACAGTCCATTAAGAACTTACCCAGATAATCATTACTTTTGTGTTCCTAAACCGGGCATGAGCAAAGGACTACCGTCTCTTCCTTCTCCTCGTTCATAAAGCTTCTGCAAAAGGCATTAGCTTCTACACCTAGTCTCTTCGCATGTTCTCCAAGTAGGCAGTGGCCTGTCCTCACGATCGTTTTTAGTTCACGTCCTCGTAAGAAGATCAGTATCTTTGAGCGTTTCAAGATAACCAGACTTGGCTTGCTATCCTACATGAGAGGGTGTTCTTCCACTTTTCGTTCGCTGAGGCTACTGCCTCCATTTTAAGCATAGTCTTGAGCGCCTTTATTGGTGCAGTTGAAGAGTAGTTCCATACCTCGCTAGTTCGTCAGTCCTGCAGTTCCCCATGGCATCAGAGTGGCCGGAAACCCAGACTATCTGAATGTTAAAATGCTCACTCATCTCATTCAAAGACGAGCGGCAACCCAACGCCACTCTAGATGTCAGAGAAACCGAATCCAGCGAATTGTTTGCCATCTGACTGTTAACATAAATTGCGATATCAGTCGATAATACTACATTATGTCTCAACCAGTTCAGAACCTGATCAGTCGCTATCGCCTCTGCCTGGTACACGCTGCAGTGATCAGGTAGACGAACTGGTACATCTACTTCCAATTTACTATAGAAGACTTCAGCTCCTATTTTACCATGTATGTAGCTTGGAGCCATCCGTTAACAACTTCAATGCTTCCGTTTTTTCGCAACCGAGGTAGGAAGTACGAAACCTTTTCTAGAAGCACAAAGACCGTGTAACGTTGTCTAGATTCGCTAGTTCCTTCCTTAGTGATCTAATTTTCGTCGAGTGTCCTGTCTGAAGACATTTCCACTGAGATATAGCTGATAGTCGGTTGGCCGTAATAGCCGCCACCTGCTTACCATAAATGTCCATCGGGAGAAGAGAAAACATGATATGAAAAGGTGTTTACCTTAATGGATGCAAATTTAGTCTAGCTTTGACATGAAGGGCTTAAAAATTTAAACTTCACTGTTTTTTTGGGAAACATGCAACAAGATAGGACTGGAATCTAGTAATTTATAAGTTATAAACTTGAAAAAAGCTATAGGGATATGTGAAAAAAGAAGAGATGTTAGCTATTTTCTCCAGCTTTTGTACTACCCAAGTACATAAAACGAATAAACGATTTATGTAGAACCCGTTTGCGCATTTTTTAGCCCAATGCCAGCCTATAGTGATGGAAAGATGATTCGTCCCATGAACTCTGCACTCCGACAGGGATTGTAGGTGTGTCAAAAATTATAACCGAAAAATACTGTAATAATTCGAGTGTCTATTTTATATTACATCTCAGAATATATTGATCCTTCAAAGCTCCTAAATATACAAGCTGCAATGATCGAAATTGAAGTTAATAGTTTAAACCCCTTATTTACAAACACATCAATAAGTTGTGACGTCATTTCAAAAGAAGAAAATCTCAACTGTAATACATAAAATCTTGATGGTAATCGCGATCGTCTTCGTTATCTACATTGATGAATCGTCCACTGTGTTATTCTGCTGTGGTGATTCAGTTTGTTGTTGTTTTGTTTTTGTTCTAATTATATAATTGGAAGGATAAGATCAGTATTTACTGGTTTGTTCCTACATATTTACAATTTTTATTCTCTGTTAGTGTTTCAACAAACCGATATACGAGGCTCACCCATTCGATATACGGTGGAAATACTAGTTGTCGAACACGATATAAATTACTAAAATATTTACTCTTGAATTGAGTCCTGCTGTCGGTTATAAAAGTTTACAATAATGTGAAGAATTTACTCATCTTCTCGATGTGACTCGTTGACGTTAGCGCAGTCGTGAACGTTGGAAACATTGAATAGTAATACGAGATACCACTTCCATTAGGATTTCTCCCAAAATAGCATGAAACCGTACGAAAATGTTGTGTAGGAATTTCGGACGTATACATGTGCACATGGCAGTACCTTAAAACAGAATTTACATGACATAATAGATGCATCTGTTTTACAAAGTCACAAATAAATGCCTCATATTCAACCGAAGTGGAACGTTACAAAACCGTGATTGTAATTAAAATTAGAAAAGGTATATGGACGAGGCTTTAATTACCGTTTTATTGTTAAACAAAGGGTAGTAATGCACGCAGAAGATTGAATTGGTATCAATAATAACACCAGATATCACTCTCTGACAGTCCGGCGATGTCGTTCCATCGGTCGAACTGTTCGTGGTCATTTATGTAAAAATATTTTCAGTGGTGATTTAGAGGTCTTCGATGTTATTATCAATTTTAAGCTAGTTTTAAGCTAGTTAGGCACATTTTTTATATTTTAAAATGAATGTGTGCAATTTTTTAATAAAATAAAGCTTTTAAATAATAACTCTGCCACAAAACATAACACAACCAAAAAATGACGCAGTTTCCACTAGGCCGTCGTTGCATGTTTGGGTTCCAACAAAATACAATAAATCTAATACTAAAACATTGATGATATCCCTGATCTGTTTGTTTATTTTAGATCCATCAGAAAATCGGTTAAACGTTTAAATGCGCAAATGACAATGTTCTAAAACAAAATGTACACGCGCCAAAACCATATAGAATTGCTTTATATCCAATTGAGGTGAAATGACTACATAGTGATTATCATAATTTCAATGTTAACGAACTTTTTCGGTAATTAATAACGTAATCCAACAAAATTGAAACCAGTGAATATAAATCTTTGTGGAGGAAGCCATAGGTATCGTTTTATTGCTAAATGTTATTTGTATTTAAATAAATGTATTTAAATAAAAAATAACAATTCAAATACTTATAATTGTTTTAAAAACTCACACTGCCAAAAAACGTTACGATTTTTATGATGCCATCATGTACAAAACGTAATCACAATTTCTATGTTGCTTCCCATTTAACTCTGATTTATATAAGAAAAAAAATTATGCCAGTATTTTTTACTGAAAAAGCCAAAGGGAGAAAACAATCAAAACTACCATTAGAGTGACAGAGAGTGATTCTTCCTTTTTTCTTTTAGTATAGTAAAACTAAATGGATATATTTTGACAGATGCTTATAAAATAACCAATAAATTTCAATTTTTTTTATGTTATTGGCAAAATAGACAGGATCACTTTGAATCTATAACAATAAATTTAAAAAATTAAACTTAACTTAACAATTCATTATTTTCACAATGAATTAAAATAAATGATACAAAACGAAATGTTAAACTTATGAATTTACCATAAAAAACTACTATATAATGTTTATTCATTATCACAACACAAAACTAAACTACATTCTCAATCCTGAAATACATAAAATCAACATAAGAATAATATTTAATTGATAAAGTCTGATTTCTATTGTGAAAAAAATACTGCCAGTATTTTTTACTGAAAAAATCAAAGCGAGAAAAAATTCAAAAATACTATAAGAGTGACAAAGATCGTTTTTTACTTTTTTCTTTTTTTCATAAAACTAAATGGATATATTTTGACGGATGCTTATAACATAACCAATAAATTTAAAAAAATGTTTTGTTATTGAAAAAAAAGACAAAATCATTTTGAATTTACATTTTAAAAAATAAATTTAGCATAATTATTCATTATTCCAATTATTTCCACAATGAATTATGATGAATGACACAAAAAGAAATGCTAAAATTATGAATTGACCATAAAAAACTACTATAAAATGCTTCATATTTTTTTTATCTCTAATCTGTTTTGGGGCTCAAAGCACTCCCTATTTGTTCGCGGTTCGCTTATTTACGTCGTAACCTTAAAGCCATTACAGTCAATTCGAGGACGATTTTCTTAACCACCTGCACATTGCATAGCTCCATGCCAGCCTATAGTGCTGACATGGAAGATGGGTGGGACCATGAGTTCTGCACACTATAGGGGACATAGTTGTGTTCATTCACACCACTTACGTAATTTTTCACCATGACGTAATCTCATGGTGAAAAATCTCTTTTGCAACCTGCCCCTATCGGGATTTGAACTCGGTACCTCCCGCTTCAACTGCCGCAGCTTTAATCACTGCGCCACCTGGGTGGTTATTTAAGAAATGACATCCCTTTTTAAATATCGCTTCATTGTACTGGCTGGAAATATTTTTTCAGTACTAAATAAAACTGTATCTCTTGATGTATTTTGTAAGTACAGCTATAATAATTTTTTCAGTAACCATAAAAATTTTTAAGTTCTGAATAAACTTTTTGCACTGGAAATGTTTTTTATTTCTTTCTCACTTTTCAAATTATATTTTTATCCCTTTGACTTTTCTGTCAGTATATTTTTCATAATGGAAATCAGGCTATTTTCACAATCACAACACTACACCACATTCTTAATCCTGAAATACATAAAATCATTAAAAACAGGTTTATTTATTCTGCAGTAACGTAAGAATAATATTTAATTGCATAAAGTCTGATTTTCATTATAACAAAAATACTGCCAGTATTTTTTACTGATAAAACCAAAGCGAGAAAAAAGTCACAAATACCATTAGAGTGACAGAGATCGTTTATTACTTTTTTTTTTTTTTTTATACAGTAAAACTAAATGGATATATTTTGACAGATGCTTACTCGTATATCATAACCTATAAATTTTAAATTTTTTTTGTTATTGAAAAAAAGTCAAAAAACACTTTGAATCTACAACAATAAATTTAAAAAAAATTAACTTAACATAATTATTCATAATGATAAATGACTCAAAACGAAATGTTAAAATTATTGACTGACCATAAAAAAGTACTATCAAATACTTCATATTTAAAAAATGACTTCCCTTTCGTAAATTAATGGAGGAGAAAATCAATCTCCAGGTACCGATAAGAAATTCTGGACAGTTGGAAGACGAATTGGAACAACTCAATGAAGTTATTCACCATGATGCGTTGGAAAGTACTTTACAAAATAAGAAGACGTTTAACGTATCCTACCCAATGGAAATTAAAGAGTTGGTAAGAGAAAAGCGACGAGTTCGTAAAACCTGGCAAATTAATAGAACACCGGAGAACAAAGCAATTTTAAATCCCTTTTTAAAAATGTCAGCTCAATTTCAGTCTTAAATCCCTCCTTAAAGAAGTTAGCCTAACTTATGAAAAATATTTTGATCATTCACTGTGGAAGGCGACGAAGGGACTTAAAAGACGAAAAATTCAAGTACCTCCACTTAAACAGCATGATGGGACCTGGACAAGAGATCACAAAGAGAAGGCTGATTTGTTTGCGGAGTTTCTCCAGGAAACCTTCCAACCGCTACCAAGTCAAACTGCCAATGAAAATATAATACCAATTCACATGCTGGATGAGTTTGACATACCGCCAGTGACTCAAAGAATTAAACGAAGTGAAAAGTTCCATGAATGTTAAGAAAGCCTCAGGGTATGACTTGATTACTTGCCGAATTATCAGTGCGCTACCAGACAAACGATTTCGTAAGCTACTTAACATAATCAATGCGACCATTCGGTTAAAATATATTTCACATCAATGGAAGGTAGCAGAAGTAATAATGATACCAAAACCTCATAAACCACCTAACCATAAAAAATCATACAGGCCAATTTCTCTGCTGCCACACATCTCAAAACTTTTTGAAAAATTATTACTAAAAAGACTTAAACCAATAATTGAGGACCGACAACTAATTCCTCCACATCAATTTGGATTCAGAGAAAAGCATTCTACAATTGAACAGGTGCATAGAATATTTAAGAATAACAAATATAGTTGAAAGAACGTTAGAACATAAAAAAGTATGCTCAAGCATATTCCTGTAAATTCGAGTAAAATATGAGGATGAATATTCTGAGCTAAAGAAAATCTCTGCAGGTGTCCCGCATCTACTAAATACAATATAGTATTTACTATATACAAGAGACATACCAACCATAGCCACCTTTGCAGATGACACAGCAATTATGGTATTTGGAAGTAATGTCGCCGATGCAACGAGCAAACTCCAGAGGATGACCAATGCGGTTGATAACTGGACAATGCGTTGGCGAATCAAGCTTAATGAGACAAAATCCACGCATATTAACTTTACATATCAAAAAGATTACCATCTACCTATAGAAAGACCCTCGACGCCAAACTCAAGTGGAGAGAGCATGTCAAAAAGAAAAAAGAAGAACTTAACTTTAAGTTCAGAAAAATGTATAGGCTCATAGGTAGAGGCTCTGAGCTTACAATTCATAATAAGCTGCTGCTATATCGGCAAATTCAGAAAACGATATGGATCTACGGTATACATCTCTGCAGTTCTACTAAGCAAACAATCGCCAAAATGATACGGACGTTTCAAAACAAGGTTCTTCGTAGCATCGTCAATGCTCCGGGGTACATAAGAAATGAAGACCTTCACAGGGACCTTTGGATGGAATACATCAAAGATGAAATAAAAATGCATGCCACAAAACATTAAATAAGGCTCCAGGAACATGGAAATCCCTATATTCGCCATATGATAGAAAACCCTGTCGTTGAAAGAAGACTCCAAAGAACGAGACCACTTGACCTAGTGAACTTACCAAATTAAAATTAGTAAATAGGTTTAATTAATTATGAGACTAACCAGTGGGCTACATCCCAACTAAAGTAAATTGAAAAAATTGCTAGATAAGTGCAGTCTCACTCGCAATAAAAATAAAATTTTAAATATGGCTTCACTGCATATAAACGTTTTCTCATCCATATAGTATACATTTGCCTATAAAATATTTTTCCAGTACATACTGAAAAAAAATACTTCTCTTGATATACTTTGTCAGTACTGCTATAATAATTTTCTCAGTAACCATAAAAATTTATTCAGTACTGAATACATTTTTTATACTGGAAATTTTTTTTTTAATTTATTTTATATTACGACTGAGTCTTGTACCTATTTAGTAATTTACATTGCATAATACGTTTTCAACGTTTAATACGTTTTTGTTTGTATAACAGAAGCTTATTGTGGATCGCTAGTTCAGATTGTCTCTCTAAAAGCCAATACATTTTTTTTTTAATTTTATGTTTAGTTCATCTCTTTTCTTTTTCATATGTTCCTTCCATCTAAGTTTAGCATCTAAAGTCATGCCGAGATATTTAGCAGTGTTTGCATGCGGTACTGCTTTCGAGTTTATCATAATTGGTATATTATTAACTTTTAGATTTGTAAAGTTCACTTGGATTGATTTTGCTTCATTTAATTTAATTCGCCATTTCTTTGTCCAATTACATATCAGGTTAGTAGCCCTCTGTAATTTAATAGTGGAGTCATTGATGTTATTTTCTGTTGCAAGTATTGCCGTGTCATCGGCGAAAGTGGCCCATGTTGCTTCAGTAAATGGTATATCTCTTGTATATAGGAGATAAAGAATTGGTCCAAGAACACTCCCTTGTGGTACTCCTGCTGTTATTTTTTTTAAATTGAGAGTATTCATTCTCATATCTTACTCGGAAGTGCCTCTGTGATATGTATGATTTTAAAATTTGAAAAAATTGCTCCAGAAGATATCGGTGAAGTTTGAATTCTAGCCCCTGGTGCCATACTTTTTCGAAAGCTTGCGCTACATCAAGGAATATGGTTGAGCATATTTGTTTGTTTTCAAGCGATTTCTCGATTACATCAGTAATTCGATGTACTCGTTCTATCGTAGAATGTTTTTCCCTAAATCCGAACTGATGTGTGGGGATGAGATTCCTTTCTTCGATAATTGGTTTTAATCTTTTAAGAAGAATATTTTCAAATAGTTTCGATAATGTTGGTAGCAAAGAAATTGGCCTATATAAAGCTTTATCATTCGGAGGTTTGTTCGGCTTAAGTATCATAATTACTTCTGCAACTTTCCATTGTCTTGGTACATATCTTAGTCGAAATGCTGCATTAATTATATGCACTAGTTTCCTTAATGCTTTCTCTGGTAACTCTTTTACTTTCTGACCCGTTATAAGATCATGCCCTGGAGCATTATGCGCATTCAGATTATTCTTGATTTCCCAAGTAATTTCTTTCAATGTTACAGGTGTAATTTTTATTTCATTCTGTTTATATATTGAAGTAATATTTTCCTCTTCTGTTTGTTTGGGTTAAGGCTGGAATGTTTATTCAAGGTGTTTGGCAAACAAATCTGCTTTTTGTTTAGCATTTCGAGCCCAATTTTTCTTTATTTTTAATTGGAGGAGCTTGGAGTTTGGGTCTTTTAAGGTTTTAAGTTGCTTTCCATAATGAATAATCAGTACCTTTTTGCCCAGTTAGAGTGGTAAGATATTTATTAACTGATTGAGTTTTAATGTCTTTTAATAAATATTTTAATTTGTTACACAAATGGTTAAATACCTCCTTTTTGCCGGATTTCGATATTTTTGCCAATTCTTTCGTGCTTTTCTTTTATTTTTAAGAAGTTCTCTTACTTCTTCTGGATAGTTAACTTTGCGCGTTATTTCCTGACTATAATTCGGAGTACTTTCCCACGCATACTGGAAATGTTTTTTATTTCTCTCGCACTTAAAAAAAAATAATATTTTTATCCTACTTTGACTATTTTATCAGTATATTTTTCATAATTGAAATCAGGCTTAGTTCGGCATTAAATATAAAACAAATAAATAAATGTCATAAATGTCAAAAATGAAAGCAAAAGAATATTTTTCTACATTATTTTCGATTAAATGCGTTACTACTATTTTATAAAAATTTTGCAAGTCATTCGTTTTAAAAACATACTTAAGTGTGAGTCACATCAAAATCAAGTTAAATATGTATGTGTGATTTTGTGCATTTTGATATTGTTCATTTTATACATCAATTCAACACAAATAACAATGCAACTTCAAATTTAATGAAATTGATTTGGTTTGGTGTAAAGTGTCATTTGTATTTATTCTCTTTGTGAGCATACTCAAAATAAAATATAGTTTTCGTAACTCAATTATGTATCTGGTATTTTTATTTTTTGTTACACTAAATAAATCTCATTTTGAACATTTTGCCTTCAATCAATCAAGATTGCTATGTTTAATGAGTCGTTCATTGCTGCTTGTATTATTTAGGATGCTTTGATTAGATGCACCATCACGTACTTGAATCAACGTTCACCAAATTCAAGTTTAAATAAAACTCATATACCCTATAATTAAATCACCCTATATACAAGTAATAAACATCCAACATTACAATTATGGATTGTTGTATGTGTATTACACATCCAACCATACGAGTATATAAAACATAAATAATAAACATAAAAAATACAGAAATCATAGCATTTAACTTAAAACATAAAATTAACACTTTGAATATTGCGTTATTGCGTGTCTTTATGGGCAAACGAATGAGTATATACAACATTATATGTAGAGCAGCATAAAAGTGCCTATAATACCCATATATACATAGTATGTTTCTCGTTAATTAAGGTGAAACTTGTTATGATGTATACATAATTTAGTTTAAAAAAGGTATCGTACACATTATATCCTCGTACATACATAAGGAAAGGAAAAAAGTTCAACAAAAAGCTTTATCATTTAGCAGAGTTATGTATATATGGTACATTATCTTTTTGAAAAGGTAAAGATAAATTAAAGGCTGAAAATTGATTGGAAATGATTTTTCATAATTCTTTGTTATGTACATACCTATATATACATGATGTACCGAAATCTATATACAAATACTTTTCCAACACTACTACTACTATTATGGATATTACTGTAACTATTTTATTTTTAGACGAAACGGAAAACTTTTTTTCCCAATAGACCAATTACCACTTTGCTTTATATTATAAAGAAGCACTACTGTATGTATATGCTACACACCCCTCTATTAATATATCCTTTGATTTTATTTTTATCTCATAACATTTTATGTTTATTCATATCGATATAAGTAAGTAAGGATACGGTTTCTTGTACGAAACGTCTATACATCGTATATATGGTAGATATACAGTTTTATATAGTTCTTATATACGAACGAGTATTAAGCAATTTCGTTCTCGTTTAATAAAATGTTTAAATTTAAATTTTTAACGCTGCAACTTTGCCATTTCCACAAAACAAAATCGTGGAAAATTTAGAAATATAGAAAATTGATATTTTGAGGCAATTTTGGAAGGTTAGGTTTTTTTTCCGAACCAGTTTTATGTTGTATATTATGTCTATCTATACATTGCATATAAGCGTAATCGTTTTCGCTATATACATACACGGTATATAAGCTCAGAAGATTCATTTTAGTGATATACATATGGATTTATAATCGTATCATAAAAATATGCTCCAAGGGTTTGATGATATAAGTGTACGTGGCCTCAGCGAGATTCGACCAGCGATAAGATAACCGTTTTGTGGTGAGAAACTTGAATTGCTTATTCACTCGACATCTTTTTTATGACCAGATTCATTTAAAACTCGATATGACACTGCACTTTGGGCAAACAAAAAGTGACATTTACTGGATAAAGTAACATCGCTTCATCAGGCTTTAATTAAACCAAATACTTGAGCTTCTGTGTTGAAATCACACGATGTATGTTTACATGATTTTTTTAAGTATGGAACACAATTTCGTTGAAACGACTTAAACGCGACTGGACCTACACTCTGGATAGTCGTCATTTTACTTTAGCCCCTCCACTAATTGAACTTTTTACACCTTCAGACCGAGGTTTATATACAAAACCAAAGTACTGCGTGAAACGTTCGGTTTTGTAAAATGATGGCGAGTTGATTTTGATAGATTCTCAGAAACATTCTCAGATAGATTCTCAGAAACTTTTTTTTTCGTCATGATTAAGCTCTTGTGAGGCAAATCTAAATGTAACTTGGATAAAATTAAATGATAACTCCACCAGTTGACAAAATATGTACCAGTTCGTGACAATATCGACCAGTTCGTGATAAAAGTATTGTAAGGTAGATGTTGTTATTATTTTTACTGGTTTAACCCGTATCTACCACTACGTGTACCATGGTGAATTTATCATCATTCGTAGTTTTTTGATTGGATCCTATGCTGTTTGCGGGACCCCATAACTGAATGTCATATGTCCAAATAGATTTGGACTCAATAGGCTTTGTCTAGATGAGTGTCTTAGCATAGTACAATTTGTTTTCAATATGTTGAAGTTGTGGTACAGGGTGCTGATATTTAGTATCACTGCGGAGCAGATTTGTTTTCGGAGTGTGAATGCAATGTAAATGTGCTTGCAAGTTTCTCGATGATATCCTGAAGTGTGGATGCGTATCGAGGACTGCTGTATCATCTGGAAATGTTGTAATCGTTACGTAATTTGATGTTCATAGATTGTATCTTTACGGGATGATATTTTTGTATCTTTACGGGTGTATGGGCATGAGAAAATTAGCCCATGTTCATTTTAGCACTAACGTTATTAATTCGACTCCATTTTCCAGGAAGTATTTTACCATTTTTTAGGTCATGTCCAGATTCTTTGTTTGTATTTATATTTTGCTTGTTAAACTCTCGCCACTTGTATTTAATTGGATTAACGTGCGAAAGCTCAATATCTGCTTCATCAAGTAGAAATACTAGATTCTATGAGGTGTTGTGCAAATATAATACACATTTTTTTGCATTACTTCTTGTCCAATTTACGTTAGGGAAGTCATTCCGGGATTATTTGGTCTTGTTGGCTATTGTGTGGCTTTTATAATCAGTAATGACTAAAATTACTGCTTCTGTAGATGGCAGTGTTTCGATAATATAAACCATCCTTGTTTCGCTCTTTTGACAAATTTATTGATCCTGATTTAAGGAAATGTGATTTGTGTAGCTTCCACTGCGTTCGTATGGTTTCCTTGTGTTTGTGCATTCTATTGATGCCTAGAATAAGATCTATGGCATTCTGAGCAACTCCAACAAATACAATTAAATTATCTCACGCCTTATTAAATCAAAATCGATATTTCGAGTTAAGTTCTTGTAATTCACTAGTACTGTCGCGGCACGACTGAACGTACCATAGTATGAACATCAAGTCCGGTAGCATATGCCTGATGAGATGGATTTGATCTTTTCGATCACGCAGTCATTCAAAGATACAATACTATTCAAAATTTACATAAAGCTACTCGCTTCATTGGTGACCCCAACGGCCCAGTTTTTATGACATTACTTGTCAAGATCTTCTGAACTTGTCAAGATCAAGAATTTCATACTACCTCCTGCCTAACCTAACACGGCAAAAAGTTAACTTCCCACAATGGTATAATATTTTCTGCCTTCTCTTTCAATACGTGTGGTAGTAAGTTTCACGTTCAAGGTACAGATATTTACAGGAAGTTCGTTTCATGCTGCAACAAAGCCCAAATTCCATTAGATGGGCGAATATAGACACACACAAATACAGCATGTAGTCAGGTTCGTTTGATGTCGCAGCAAGCCTATTTACTAAGCGGGCGAATTCAGGCACCCCAACACGCTTACGGTACAGATGAAACATAATTATTTCGGAGGGGGAGAATTCACTTTCGGGGGGGGGTGTGGTACATGTCGCGTTCTGCGCAACTCCAACAAATACAATTAAAATTATCTCACACCATACAAGAAAACAAGAAAAACACTCGGCTTTACCAACCACATTCAATTTACTTACAGTAAGCTTACACGCTTCAGCCCTCTTATCTATCATGTTATAATATGCAGTATGTGATCATGTTGTTTCCACAGTTGTTTCCATCTGTGATATATTAATCTTGGCCACCATTTGATATGTTAGGCATTGTAAAATATAAAATATTTTTGTAATGCTTTATTCTGTGCTTTATAATGATAGCCGTATCCTCATGTGATTTTCCACTTGGATACCAAGTATCGTTCATAGATTAAATATGGTTCATAGATTTGAAAAAAGTTTCAAAAATCAGCATGATGTCTATTCAAATAAATAAGACTCATATCAGTCTCAAACAAATGCATTCGAACTTATTCATTGACTCTTTCAATCTTAGCTGTATAAAACCAATCTGACAGATTTGAGTGCTGTAGCAATCTTAACGATTTTACCTCAAATTGAACTATGTTGAAGTTATTTAACTGTCCAACATAATTGATTTGTCTGCAAACGAATAGTATACAGGATGGGGCAAAAGTCCCGCTACCATTTTGATTGCCTATAACTTTATTCAAAGAAAAGTAGGTTTGGTTTCCATTAAAAGTTTATTTGGTTTTTACATTTTTTTTCTTGTTATTATTTGAAAATTATATCGGCTAAATGGTGACCGCGATTCACTTTAGAACTTTCGGCTCTTTTTAAGGCATTTTTCATGACATCCTGCAACATCTCAGGCTGAATTTCTTCAATTTCGTGACGAATATTGTCTTTAAGATATTGAATGGTTTCGGGCTTAATCGTTTCGTCTGGTGCTGCTAAATACGGATATCTGGCTGGCCATGCTAAATCGTATTCAATAATTGAATTGTTGAACGGACTGTATGTGTGCTGTGGCCCCATCTTGCTGCAAACACATTTCCTCTAGTCCTAGGCAGGGTTGGGCGCGTAAATTACACGATGTAATTTACACAGTTATTTACATGTAATTTACATGTAAATTACACACGTTATTTTTTACATTACGTAATGTAAATAACGACTTTTTCATGATAAGGGCGCTATCTATTATATAATTTAAATAACTAATAACTAATAATTTCATTATTGTAAAAATTTACTGTGTAACGTTACAAATAAAACAATAACAAATTAATATGTCAAAAATGTTTGATATCGTTTTGATAAAAAAAATGTAAGTATGTATTAGCATTGGTAATATCTGTATTTTAAATTTGAACACAGATGGCAGTGTAGATACATAAATGAACTTTATCTAGAATTTGTAGATAAATAAAAGTTTAAAATAATTATGATTGACCGTCTAAATGAGCGGTTTGATTGATATTTATGATGTGTATAACCCTTACAAACAAATATTTGTTACATTTATACACTATTTCCAGTTATTTTTCAGAGTTTTCACGTTTTTTACATATTTTATGTAAATTACACGTTTTTTACTGTAATTTACGTTATTTACAATAAAAATGTAAATAACGTTTTTTACATGTAAAGTGCCCATCCCTGGTCCTAGGTCATCCATTTCAGGCACATGAAAATTTCGTATCATGTCTTGGCACCGTTCGGCAGTAACAGTAACTTCAACACCTTGGTTATTTTCAAAAAAAAATAGGGACCAATGATGTTTCCAGCATGAATACCACATCATTCAGTTGTTTTAAGTGGTGTTTGATGAATCAATGATGTTTGATGAAGTAATAGAGGATTCTGTGTTCCCCAAAACAGACTGGTGTGTTTATTGACGTGGCCACTGAGATGAAAATAGGCATCATCTAAAATATCAATTTAGACGAAAAATATTCACTTTCACCAGACAGCCTTATAGGATTGTAATACTGTACTCAACTCGTTGATCAGGATCACTCGGTAGCAATTTTTGGACTATTTGAATTTTTTACGTAAACATTTTCAAATCAGTTTTCACAATTCGCGTTAAACTGCGTGCAGAAATGTGTAACTGGGAACCACGACTCCGAATTGATATTTCTGGAGACTCTGTAACACTATCGCGCATCAGAGCCACTAGGTTTGTCTGTGATCGTACCGTACTGTCGAAAATTTGCATGTAAACGATAAATTGTGGTTCTATGACGCACTGGATGATTAGGATATTTTTGACACCATTTCCGCTGAGTGGTAATAATGGAACGATTATTGTCAATAAATATTGTCACTATTTTTGTTCGTTTTTGTGGCGCATATTTATTCATTATAAAATTGGGGCGCCTACACAACACAATGGTTAAAACGAAACTGAGCTTAACGTCACATAACCAAGATGGCGCGCAATTAAAATGGTAGCGTTACTTTTGCCCCACCCTCTATAAGACTTAAATTATGTTAGTAGCTATACATATATTGAACAAAAGCATAAATTTGAATTCAAGAACTGCACAGTAATTAAGGTTAAGGGTTGTCGGACAGTTTTCTATTCCACAACTACAATTTTTCACTGTCGACAAATTTTGTCCAGAGATTCCATTTGTATAAAGTGCAAAAAAAACTTTCCTCTTCCCTGACCATTTCCATGTACTCGTACCTGTAATAATTTATATATTTTCTTACAACAAAAAAATAATTTGTTTTTTCTTTTTGTTACTAATAATAATAATAATGCTAATACAAAATAGAAAAATAATTTATTTTTGTTTATAAAATACTATTTATAGTATTTTATAAACAAAAACAGTTTTATACATAAGCATATATATATGAATAATATACGGCATTTCTCAAGGCGATAAAGTTTAAATAAAGCTGGAAAAATATAAAAGTTATGTATTTATAAAGCTTTTCCTCGAGCTTTTTTCTACGAACTACATATATATACAGGGGTTATTTTTTTTCTATTGTTATTATTTATTTTAGAACGCTATAGTTTATTAATATATATTGTTATGTCATGAATACAACATGTACGAATACACACATACGTATACATATTTAAGTCTAAGTTTAAGTCTAATATAAGATTTTATTTAAATAATAGATAAAATTCATAATTTATTTTTAATCAATATTTATTTATATTCGAGTCAATATCTATCAGAAGTCTATATATAATTTGCATATTCAGGTAGCTCAGGTGAAAGTATAAACTAACTTTCTTATATACATTTATATGTACAGTCGTTCAAAGGACACCCAACTTTATGGTATAGGGCATTTCTCAACCCTAAGTTCATTAATTATTTTTGTGCTACATAATTTTGTTATTTTTAATTAAATATATTATTTTTACGTTTTACGTTTAATGTCAAATTGATAATGAAATGATGGTTGCCAAAACAATGTTGTTATTAATTCTAAACCATTAATTTTTATGTTATTGATATAAATGTATTATATGCGTAAATTATTATGATTATGTATTTTGGTATCACGAATTAGAAGGAAATGATTTCGCACAACGGATATTACTGTGTAAATATGTTTGTTTTATAGAGCTTTTGGATTTGGTTATTTTATGAATATACGTGCTTATGTATCCCAATATAGGATGGTCTAAAATATATGCTCTTTGTGTTGTGTTAGGATTCATATTGAGAATATATGGGCATTGAAATATAAATGAGACTATCACACCAAGAAACATATTAAAGCTTTAGCGAAAATAAAACAAGACTGTGTTTGAAATTATGGTTCGTTTAATTGAGACAAAATTCACTGTAAATAACTTGAAACCGTTTTCATTAAGACTAAAGACTGATTTTGGTACAGGCACAGCTACACACCTCTTCACTACTATATAGAGTTGAATTAAAAAGATTTGTCATGTGTTCCATTTTCCTGTTACTGATCATTTGCACTAAAGTAATTAGGACAGTACAATGGCACATTTAAACGTCCGACAGATTTTTTGGGTAAAAAGAGACTTATATGCCCATTACATGTCATCTTATATAACTGATTTAAATCCATCGAAACAACTTCGAACGCAAATTTACAGTGGTGATCAACCGCAAACCTTTACTATTAAATTGAATAGTGGGCGTCTCATTATCGGGTCAATCATGATGCAGACATATAATTAGGTTTTCATAATGAAGAATACCTAATTATTTGTCTGTATCTCGAAGCATAAATAACCAACCATATCGAGAAATAAATACCTTACTATACCGAAAAATTATCGTTACTTAGATTATTTGTTTACTAATTGAAAACCGAACATACTCGATATTCGTACAGATCTCATGTACCCTTTAGAGAACATTAAATCTTCCGTATAGATACGTTTAGAATGACCACGCACGGTGTGTTCAACGAAACGAGCCTATATCAATATCACCGGATCACTCCATAAAAAATGGTATCTGGTATTAGTCGAGATTACCATTCAATGTTTATTTTTTCCGTCTCACATGTCGAGTAAATAGGTGAATACTTCTAACACATTGCTTTAACACCGGATGTCGAAGGAGTGTGCTAAATGATTGGTCAAAACACTTAAAGAACACAATAAAGGTAAATGGAGAGGAAACAAACAAGTTAAATATCAAAGCAAAATCGAAACTCCAATCAACTAAATCACCATCATAAATATGATTAGGTCACCAGATCCATATATGGGACTGGTGTTAAACCTACTCCAAAACGCTAGATGTTTCGTGATGTAGCCCGAGTTTCTTTCAAAATCATGATATGCTGTCAATTCATTAAGTCGATGTTATATCGAGACTAAACACATCGATACCGATTGTTAGCTATGCGACAATTATAATATAATTGTCTTGGGTCTTTGAGGTCATGTTCTTGGTGGGCGACTTAACCGTACATCAAACATTTTATAAAAACTGTTTATTTCATTGGCTACCATGGCATATATCGCCGCCTTGTTGGAAACACAAGTCATAAACCATTAAATATTGGCCATAAAAAATGGTTTATCATCTCTGTAGCAAACACTATTGACAAATCATGTTCGAAACAATAAGATGTAAAGATGCCTGCCCGGCTCATAGAGTAATACGAAAAGGATACGGATACTCTACAACTATACCCTTGGTTTTTCAGAAGCCCAAATGTGACAGATATGTTTATTTATGTAGACACACAACTGAAAATGAGCTTTGTCAGAGAAAGGTTTTAATCTTAGACCAATTGGTCAGTGGCATGAAATCGATTTTCACAGGTTTCCCGTAACACTTCATCATCCGGAAGCAATATTTTCCGTTCAACAATCTAAACGAGCTATATCTTTAGTTCTGCTACTGAACCAGTCGCGGGGCTCAGTTGTGCGATTTTGTCTAATGTTGTTTGTTACCTATCCAACCTTTTCCTAATAAGTCCACCACTTAGTAAGTTGCCATTGATTAGTCCAATTTTGAACTACTTTTTTAACCCATTGAGACCTTACTTATGAAAAAAGGACAAACTATATTGTCGATATCAAAGAATTTCTATAAACAATTGTATCAGCTTACAATTAATTTTCAGACCATTAGCCAAACAAACGACGTGTATGTTGGTCTTGCTACTTAAGATCTTGAACCAATTGGATAGTCGAAGATCTAACAGAAACCAAATAGATAAAAATAAAAGGGATGATCTATAGACAAAATTGAACCTTTTTGAAATCCTTCTTCTGAATTTATTTTACGTTGTAATGGAATATGGGCGTTTCCATGAATCACATCTCGTTCGTCCAACTCAAAAAACTCAACATTTACTTGATATTCGTTAAATAATTGATTTGATAGATACATGTAAATATTAGGAAGACTTGAAAAGCAGTTGTAATGTCGGGTAGAAGGATGTTAAGAGCACATTCGTTAAATGGTGGTAAAGGTGAATAGAACAACAACTGACCATATTCGATTAATGGCAAACACTGACAGATCGCGCGCATGAAGAAGAAATTGCTCTCTTCGGTAGTTGATGTGACTTATATGGGGTACCCGTATGGGTTTGAGCATTGGAAACTGCAAACGCCCGTGATCTAGAATAAGGCAGCCTTCATAATCTCTAACATACCACCTAATACATTCATCGCTTAAAACAGAGTCGCAGTGCTCAGTGGGACTACTAACGATGGGTGAAAGCAGGCACTGCGTCGTGGACTATACAGCTGATTCCTACAGTTAAAGAGGTTAAAGTGGGTGGAGCGTAATCATGGTGAAAGCCATAAAATCCAATACCACTTAACACATCCAACACATCCAACGCCTGAAGTTATGCAAATTTTGCGATCCTGGTCGTGCGGAGGAACGGAAGTTTGGGTTTTAGTCGATAAGAGTCCGCGACACAGTGAGGATTGCACCCCTTCGAATATATATATATATATATATATATATATATATATATATATATATATATATATATATATATATATATATATATAATATATATATATATATATATATATATATATATATATACATATATATATATATATATATATATATATATATATATATATATATATATCCTAGATGATTGATGAGTTTCGCTGCTGCACCTCAGATGTGGATTTTTAAATGGTTAATTTTATGTGTGGTGGTGAATTGCTTTTTTCGTGTATAAGCTTCATTAAGGTATCTGCAAATTTTGTCCATTTTCCTAATCCCCGGAGAATTGCAAAATGTCTGTTATTGGTAGCCTAACAACGTTTTTAACAGAACCGATTTCGATTCATGGTGCTATTGTCTATGTTGATATGTACTTCTGTTTTAATGTTGTCGTAATATGCGACTGTAAAATATTTGGATGACGTCTTCCTCTTCCTCTGATATACTTTCATCGGAGTCTTTCAGTTGTACCTGTAGACAGCATAGTATCATAGTATCTTTATACTTTTTGTATAATTCTTTAAAAAAATGTGTACTCTTCTCAACATAAGTTACTGTTTTTCTATCTGCTCCATCTTTTTTGTTATTGGTAATTGGTAAATTTATCTCGTTGTTCCTAATTTCCTTTCGGAACATGTGATTTTGCCCAATCAGATCCTCAAAGTACGTCTATCATAATTCAAGAAGGACATTAGCTTTGCTGATTTATTGACCCAAAATAGATTTTGGATAGGTGACAAGACCGTTCTCTTCCGGGGCAAACCACCAAAAGGATGGTCGATATCTTTTTTAAGAGATTGTAATGTCAAATCTAGAACGAGTTCTCCCAAAACGACACTTTATATAAAGGGGGTTGCTCAATATAAAATTTTCATATTCCGATCGGGCCACTGCAACAATATCATTATGGTTTCATGAATTAATTAGGAGGCTGCTCAGTTTGATATGAAATATATATTAAGGAATGGGGTGCGTGTGTTTGTTTTCTACAGTGGCATTGATCGAACTGTTATAATATAGTAAACATAACTAGACGGAAACTGGTTCGAATCCAATCGGAGATATCACTTCTATCAGCCTGATAAATTGGCAGAATGTAATGGAAGAACCCGTCACACTCACATTGGGATCGGATCCAAACGATGCTGTACGTCTTGCTCAACGACTGGCTTCTTGTAAAAACTTTAATAGACAAGACGTTCGTTGGACTAGAGAAACAACTATAAATAATCTTCGGGGTGAATTCGATTAGCATTATTTGGATCGAAGCAACAGATGATAAAGCCAAATCAGAATTGATTTGAATCAGAATCAGAATTGATTTGGCTTTATCAAGCCAAAAACTGGATTATCGGAACCAGATATAGTAGATTTAGGACATCTTCAACGTAATTAAAACCCACTCCAATCACAGAATAGCCAACAAAAGGAAGTCGCAAACCAGTGAGATAAAGGTGAGTTTTGTGTCACAATTGAGACGATAACAAGGAATGCTGGCCATAAATAATTGAAGTAATTTCTATTGGAATTCGATACACCTAAGACACGCGAGATCTATTTTGCAGCTAGACAAGTGAAACAATTTCAATTCATGGAGAATTACCAGCTGGTATGAGTCGGAGATAGCAAATTTAAACATCGATTTGTGATAGCACACATAGAAGACGAGAATATAACCGGCAAGAATTTCACCAAGATCACAATCAATCATTAAGTCACCAATATTACTTTTGTTTTTGTACAATGTGTAAAATTGTGTGTGATTACCGAGATAAGATCGTCAGTTGCAAGGGAATTTGCTCCAAAATGTATCACGCCCAAGATAAATGTCTTCGTTGGTGGTAACTGCTGTAACTTAGACATTATAGCTGTGGCAGAGAGACTGGACTTATTGTCTAACCAAATGGCAATATTTTCTCAAAAAATGGAATTGGCCAATTCCAGAATAGTAGAACTGAATAACGAGATCGGAGAACTAAAAACGAAACACTCATTGTGTAACTGCGAATGTTCCGATAGTAAATCAATTGAGCTGCCTGGCTGTCAAAAAGAATGCAGATGAATTCCGATCTAACGATCGGAAGGCAAAATTTTTTGAGAGTCCTGCGTCTAGTGAAAAGAACCATCTCAGTTTTCCTAGGGTATACTAAAGTAGGTTCAAATTATGGTCAGAACATTAAAAATATAGTTTTTAGTTTCCGAATTCGTGAACATTAAAATAAAATTACTTCTTCGAGTATATCAAGTTGGTGTAGACACATAACTGCTAAATAAATAAGAGATCTTCCGAAACAAAAAAAACAACACCATTGAAAAGTTTAAATATACAGTGAACTTCTTTTCATCTGGATTATTTCGAAAAAGTTCGAACAAAACAATAATATAAACCTAAAAATAAAACTTTGCCTAACTTCCCATTTGTTCTCTTAAAGTTTTTTTTTATCTCAATCATATAACTGTCAAAATGAAAAGAAAAAAAGAATATTTTCCAAATCAATATTCATTCTTCTTGAGTGCCTTTTATATACGAAACGAAATAAATTATTTACGATACGTTAATAAATAATCGATTATCATTTCTATATTTATGTGTGTATGTGTTTGTACGTTACGACGCGAGTTTCTTTTTTTTTATACACTATATACTCGTACCAAAACCATTTCTTCAAGGTTTATTATTATTTCCAACTTTTGACTTTTATTTTGTGTGTGCTTTATTCCACTACCAACCAACCAACCAACCAACCAACGAACAAACAAACAACAAACGAAAGGAAAAACGTGATGTGAAAATTATTCAAATATCGAGAACGGGAATGCTGAACGAGAAATAAAAAATAATTTCGAATTTAATCGAAAATCAATTTGTCTCCTTTTGCGTTTACGATATTAAAATGGAATTTGTCGACTACTTAGTTTATTACGACAGCACAATCAGTCGAACATTATAATATATTTTAGGGGGTGCGTGTGTTTTGTGTATGTGTGCTGCTAGAATCAATAAAGCGCGTGTGGGGCGCACTAAATCGCGTCTCAATTCAACGACAATACAATCCTCTTAGCATAATAGACAGAATATTTAAATTTAATTACAATTCTCGACATATGTATACATACATATATAAGTAATTATAATTTCCCTGTTGTTGTTGTTGTGAATAATTGCTTAGTTGTGCACGTACCCGTGTATCACATAAACCACATATATTAGTATTTTAATTAACTTTATGTTCCGTGTAACTGACAATTTTTTTTTTTTACTACACTCGTATAATTAAAGCACAGTACGTCGAAATTTGTAACAAATTTTTTTGATATCATGTCGGAACTTAACGAGATATTCAAGCTCAGATAAAATATAAACGGATGCAGAGTATTATTAAGTTAAATGAGAAAATTATTTTGTTCACCCCTGAAAAAATTTCATTATTTAAATATTTTCCTAATTAATTTAATAATAATTAATATTGTTCTTCTTCTAGTCGACATTTTCATAAATTTTCCTTCTCGTTTTTCGTCAAATATATATACATATTTTATATACACATTCATAAATGATAGCACTCCAAGTTTTGAAACATTTTAAACCTTTCGCTTTTTATAACATTTCTACCACATCAAAGTCAATTATGTGATTCATGGAATATGGAAAAACTCTTTGTTTGCTCTCGCACATCGACGATCAAATTATATATGATGTTTTGTATGACAATAAAATTATTGTGATGGAAACGCATAAATTGGAAAAGCTGTTTAATTGGTACATCAAAAAGAGGGGGTTAAATAGATAACGAGATACAAATGTTAATATGCGATATTCAGCCGGGAGGGATACTAAAGTGATCTAACATCCTATCTAGGATATTTCCTTTTATAATATGTATATATGTTCATCTAATCGAAACGAGTATATAGCTATCCTATATACACTAAGCAAAAGAAAAACTATTAATCCCTCCTAATAACATAAATAAATATTTGTTATTTATTTATAAATAAAAATAAAGTTACAACTTTTTCTCATCTTCATCTTTATCTTTTTATACTCATTTTCTATGTCTTTAATCTCTTGAAATATGGAATATTTGAAGTTCAAACAAAACAAAAAATGAGAAAAGGTAAAGTGGATTTTCCGACATTAAGTTTTTTTTTCTGGGCTTTTTCTGTTTTTTGTTTGTGTGACAAGGACATTTTTGTCCTAAGCTTTACGTCTATTCTTTACTTATTATGAGTGCTTTATTATATATATATATATATATATATATATATATATATATATATATATATATATATATATATATATATATATATATATATATATATATATATATACATAATATACATATATATATATATATAGTAAAATCTCGATATACCGGAATAATTCAAACGAGGGCAGTCCGTTGTAGCCGATTGTCCGTTATATAAAAATATATGATTTTCATTCGGAACAATACGCACATTTAAGTATATTTTTAGTGTTTTATGTATGTTAGATCATGACCCGTAAGAATACCAATCTATGTTTTCTCTCCAAGCCCTGCGCGTATTTCCTTAACCTCAGATTAAGGTCACTAATAAAGAAATTCATGTTCCGACAAGTACAAAAGGCTCGACATACGTTTTTTCCGTAATGAGCGAAGTTTTTAATACCTTTTCTTAACACTTTTTAATGCTAAGAGAGCTGCTTTGGCAATAATGTCGGCGGTTAAGTGTCTTTGAATAACACAGTGTTCTAGTATCTGTGGCTGAAATGTGTCCGGTTTATCCGAAGTCCGATATATCGGGGTCTGTTATATCGAGATTTTACTATATATATATATATATATATATATATATATATATATATAATAAAGCACTCATAATAAGTAAAGAATAGACGTAAAGCTTAGGACAAAAATGTCCTTGTCACACAAACAAAAAACAGAAAAAGCCCAGAAAAAAAACTCAATATATTTATATATATATATATATATATATATATATATATATATATATATATATATATATATATATATATATATATATATATATATATATATATATATAAGAGTACTTCGCATAGTACGGCTTTCACTATAGAACAGTTTTGAAATATAGTGACTCAACAACAAAATCTTATTGTTATTAAACTTCATGGTTTATCAAAAAATAATTTCCCAGTGTTGTGGCGTTCAAATAACCAAGCGTGGGTCACATAAACTTTATTTGAATATTGGTTTACAAGCCATTTTTGCCCTTCAACAAAACGGTATTGTCGAGAAAATGTGTTTTAAATAATGGTCTTAGATAATGCTCCAAGTCATCCAACCGGTGTTAGCGATTTAAATGAAAATATTCAAATAATAATTTTTTCACCAAATACGACATCTATAATTCTACCAATGGATCAAGGTGTCATTGCAACATTTAATGTCAATTATTTGAGGTGCACTTTTTCACAAGATATTGTGCACTTTTGGACACACAACAGAAATGTTTTCTTGGTGTCACTTCATAGCATGCTTCAGGTGAAGGATGATAAGAAGTAACACCAAGCAGTATGAGAGCCGTTTGAAAACATATCTTACCACATTGTGCTTATGATTTCATTGGTTTTGAAATGCATTTTTTGGAAGCTACCAATAACATAGTGGAGCTTGGGTAGCAACTTGGTTTCAAAGATCTGGATTCTGACATTTTTTTTCATTATTTTAAATACACTGCAGTTCACATGAATAGGAACGATCGTTTTTTTGAAATATTTTAAAATCGGTCCAACTTTTCCAAGATTGACTTTAACAGGATTAACACTTGTTTAAAATTACAAATTTTAAAATAAAAATAAATTAGTAGGCCAGAAGAATTTTATTTTATTTTGTTTTTTCTGAAAAAGTGTGATTTTTGTTTGTTTCACTTGAATAGAAACGACCGGTATTATCAATAAATTTGAAGTGTTAGCAACTTAAACTTAAATTAAATTAATTTTTTTAAAAAAGATTACCAATAGTACACATTATTAAAACTATGTAAACTCAATTAATTTTTAAAAATAAATCGAATTCAATTAAATTTTTAGTCAATAAAATAACTTTTTATTAAGATTAGTTAATCGTTCTTATTCAAGTGAACATTCAAATTTACCATAATTTTAGAAAAAAACAAGAAAGCAAAATTAATCATGAAAAAATAAATTTGTTTTTTCTTTAATATTTAATCAAAACTTATAATTCTGTAAAAAAAATATTGAAAAAGTTGGATCGATTTCGAAATATTCCAAAAGAATTGTCGTTCATATTCAAGTAAACTGCAGAATTTGTTTCTTTAATGAGAATCAGGAAAAACAAATTATATGGAACAAATTATCGTTTTTTGTATGCAATTAGTTCCTCGATTAGTCCGGTTTCAAATAGTACGGCTTAATGGTGGAACCGATTAACCGTACTATCCGAGATATTCCTGTATATATATATATATATATATATAAATATATATATATATATATATATATATATATATATATATATATATATATATAAATATATATATATATATATATATATATATATATATATATATATATATATATATATATATATATATATATATATATATATATATATATATATATATATATATATATATATATATATATATATATGGCTCACAACTGCTTAATAATAATAATAATTAAAGAAGGCGGAAATAATTCCAGAACTCAATACCACTAGAGGCCCACGGTTCAACCCACATACACATACAGATTAATTCAAGCGAAACATTTATAACCTCAATCGCTTATGGTTTTTTTTATTTTTTATTACTATGCAATCTGTTTTGGGGCTCAAGACACTCCCAACTCTTTCGCGGTTCGCTTGTTTACGTCCTTACCTTACGCTTTGGAGTCAAATCTAGGACGTACGGCTATAGGTCCGATTTACCTATAACCATCTGCACATTGTTTAGCTCCATGAAAGCCGATAGTACTGACATGGAAAATGGGTCGACCTATGGATTCCGCACTCCAACAGGGAGTCATAGTTGTGTTCATTTACACCACCGATCGTAATCCAGTGGTGAAAATTCCGTTTTCATCCCGCCCCTATCGGGATTCGAACCGGGTACCTCCCGCTCCAACTGCCGCAGCTATAACCACTGCGCCACCTGGGAATCGCTTATGGTTCTTGTTCGAATGACCCGAAAGCCCTTTTTTCCTTTTCTTTTATTTCCTTCCCTCCATTCAGTTACATAATTCAATTTGTCCATTGATTCGTGTCTCTAAGACACAACGTTATTTCATACAAAATATTACAACAACTCGGCCATCCTATTCTAGATGACGTCCTCGAAATATAAACGAAATATTACGTCAAATAATATTAATATTATAAAATAAAATAATTAAAATTTAAGGTTCTTTAGAACTTAGTAACTTTAACCTATCGAAAGCAACAATTGCTTTGTAAATTCTCTGCGATTGTTTTTCGACCTCAATGTCTCCCGCGCGTGTCTTATCATTACAACTCAAATTTTTTATATGTCAATTGTCTGTAAAAACTTTTGACTTGAATGCCGTCCCTTGATCCGTGATAATTTTGGGCGGTCGACCATGGTTTGACATAAATAATTTTAACACCACCAATGTTCCGTCACTGGTGACATCCTTCTGAGCACTGAGTACGACATATTTACTGAACCCATCGACTAAAACTAGCACGTATCAGTTTCTCGCCTTTTTTGCCACGTATAGTTCGACAAGATCGATGTGTGCCGTCACAAATGGTTCTGTGCCCTGCTCTAATGGATGTAGGTTACCTGGGTTTTTTCCTCTGGGCATTTTATAATCAACGCATTTAAACCGTTAATGTACTGGCTGACAAAATCTCTCAGTTTCGGGAAATTATAAGATTCGGGAAATTAATTTTGACAGTGTTTTGTCAACTCTGAACACACTTTCGTGTGCATACTGCATACCTGACAACGTTATACCTGAGGTAAATTTCTTGTGAGTCTCTGCATCGCCATCTTCTAACTTGTCTCTAATTTTTGAAATTTCAGCGTCATGCGTTGCATTACGGCCACCCAATCGATATTGATATTTATTCCCCGCAACATCGAAAGTCACTAATATTTTCATGATCTGCGTCATGTACAGGATAACGACTAAGTGCATCCGCTACCTGATTTGCTTTTCAGGGCATGTACTCAACAGTAAAATCATACTACGATGTTCTCAGAAACCATCGTGCAATGCTCGTTGTCAAGTTTCGTTAATTCGTCAATAACTTAAGGGTTACAGTCCGCCCGAATGACGAAATGTTTTTCCAAAAGATACACCCGAAATTTTTCCAATCGTGTAACAATCGCTAACCCCTCCAATTGCTCCAATTGCTCAATAGTTCGATTCTTTTTGGGATGTTTTGCGAATAAAATATTGCCTATATTGCCAAAATAGCTTTGTTGAGCAATCTTTTTTTAATTTCTTGGAACGCTTTTTCTTGCTCATTGCTCCAACGAAACTTGGAATCATCTTTCAATAGGTTAGTGAGATGCGTAACTAATATCGCGAAATCTCTTATAAACCTCCTGAGGTAGCTATAAAGTCCGACAAAACTTCGAACTGCTTTTACACATGTCAGTGTGGAGAAGTCTTTGACACTTGACCGTATTCTCTGTCCCGGTTTAATTCCACTTAAAGATATGTCAAACCCCAGATATACGATTTTATGTGCAAAAACTCACACTTTTGCTAATTTAATGTAAGACCTGCGTCTTCGATGATGTCCAAAATTGATTTTAAATTATTCATTCTTTCTGCCACTGTAACAAAAGGGATTATAACGCCATCGCGATTGTAAATCGAAATCTTCCTAGTGCATTCTTGATCAACCGCTGGAAACCGCTGGACCGTTACAATGCCCGACGGGTATTCTCTTAAAATAGTAGTGACTATATCTGGTGTTTCAAATGCCGTCTGATCCTGCGAACCTTCACCCACCGATACCTGATAATATCCACTTGCCAAGTTAAGACTTGTTAAATAATATTTCCCTTTCAGGCGATCCAATTGTTCATCTATTAGCGGTAATGAAAAATGATCCTTTCTTGTTTTGACATTTAATCGCCGATAATCAATACAAATTCGAATATCGCCATTCTTTTTCTTGAATAGGATGATGGGACCTGCATAAGGTGTCGAACTGTTTTCTATGATATCAGCATCCCTTAACTCTTTCACTAACTCCTTCACTTTTTCTCTCTTTGACTGTGCCAACCGATATGGCCCAAAATAAATCGGTTTGTCATCTTTGAGCGCGATATCCATTTCTGTTTTTGTTGTTTTTTCTATCTGTGTCATATCGAAGACAATTGCCTAACTATGTTGATTTAGCAAATCTACTAAAGCATTTCTATCTTCCTCTCTGACCAATTCGGTATTTATTTGGTTTTTCGTTACAACCACTTGTTGGGATCGATTTTCGTTTTTGCATTGACCTGCAAATTTCATCTCTCGTCACGGTTTGGTTTTTACAGATTACAAGGTCACCACTAGATAGGTTCAAAACTGGAACAATTGCATTTCCACTTTCGTCTAATTTGATAAGGCATCTCTGTAATATTTCCCCCGACTTCCGCATACAGCCTTAAACTTCATATAACCTATATAGTTTTCAGGTATGACATACTCCATGTTGGATTTGAGTGTATATTGATTTGTGGATGTACGATCTACATAAGGTTCCCCGGATTCTATTATCAATCCTCTCGAATCGCTTATTATACGAACGTGTTTCTGCTCCGTGTACTGATGGCCCACCAACAGTGGAACCGTTTAAGCAGTATCTGGAAAAACAAGGATATCCACTTCTAGTTCAACACCATTAATTTCAAGATTCCCTTTTAAACTTCCTAACGGCTCTACAACACGCGCCCCATATCCAATCACATTTTTCCCACCTTCCGTTGATTTTCACTCCAGCTTCAGTTCATCCGCACTGCTTTTCCTGATCAACGCTGCTCCGCTTCCCATATATCGATATAACATTTGATTTGATGCTCATTCAGTCAACCTTCTTTCAAATACTTTGAATAAGTGTTGACGCTATCCGCATATATTACTTGGCTATTTCCGCCATAACTTTTATTAAATTGACTTTTGCTTGGAACTGGTTCGCTAACTGCACCTTTTTTATTTAGGCATTGTCTTGCAACATGTCCTTTCTTCTGACATAAAAAACAAGTTATTTTTCGTTTGTTCGGACAATTATTCGATATGTGCCCCTTCACGTTTATATAGTCCTCTGAATATCAAGAGCTCTGAATTAATGCAATGAACTCCTGGTGAACGATTTTTCTTTAATCTCTGCATGGCCATGGTGAATTTCTCATAGGATGGATCCTCTCTGCAGTCTGTATTCGAGGGTCTTCAAATACAGCTTGTGATACATGTGGTACATTTAGTAGGTCAGAAAAATATTCACGCCATGTATCGAGTACCGCATCGACGTTAACACAGAGATTTCCATCCTGGTCCCGAATGACGGTTGACCGAGATCCTAAGGTACAATGGAATCCGGTGACTCCTTTAAAGTTTCCACCAAAACAAAATATATTATTCAATAACTAAGTATTGTTACGACTCTTACAGTTTGTATCCGGATGATTCAGATCAAAATGTACGTAAGTCTTTCTAATGGTGAAATTTTCGTGTATGTAATGTAGCGTCGTCTTGTTGAAACCTCAAGTCGTAAACTATCAAATATTTGCCATAGAAATTTATTATCTTTGTAGTAAATACCATTGACAGTTAGAGAGATGCCAGCTTCATTTTCGAAATAATACGGACTACCACCCCGGCCTATTTTCACTAGCCCAAATCTTATAAAGTTCCAAAGATAAAGCCTTGCTTAAAAATCAGCACGTAGTCATTGCGGACAAGATTAATTGTGGGACTTTCAGCCTATTTGCCAAAAAAACAACGAGTATTTTGGTCTTGTGGTTTATGTTCCCTCCCAGGTTCGACACAATTGCTTCACATCGATGTAATATATCATCTAATAGCACCTGAATTTTCTCCGTGCTTGTGTTACTCTGCTCTTCGGTAGCACCAACTGCCGTCTTTCCATCAATGGACTTTCATACCATGTAGCACTTAACATAAATGGTCGTACATAATCGTGATACTTCCTTCCAAGGAAGGCTTTTTGGCGTCATAGCTGGATATTCACATTTTGTCTATATTTTAATCAGTTCGGGGCTCTATTAATTTGTTTTTCTTGATAAACATTTCGAACTTTCCGTCCTTACAGCGATATGGTCAAATTCTTTACCGACGTGACAGGTGCCTGAAGTTTCGATTTTAAATCTGATACGATGCAGTTCTGTTGAAGACTCGAAGGTGAATGATTTAACTGGATGTGGCTGCTATTATTTTCAATTTCACCACAATTCATTGAATCCTCTTTGTACTGTTCATTGCGATAATTTTTTCTAGCTTCTGACCTTTCACTTCGGCGTCAGTTATACTCTTGTATTCTTTTATTCAAATCGGATAAATTCATGATCATTCCATTCTAATCAATATAGAGTTGTCTTATTTTTTACGTATTTTTTCGAGAGGCATCCATGGTTCTGTAGTTGGGTATACAAATGGTTTTTGGCGCACTTGCTACGTTCACATGATATTGATTTCCACGATGCATAGTGATATCACTTTCTTCATCTCGTGGTACTTTTTATGCTAAAAGCGACTATCATTACCTTTTGTGGCGTCGATGAGATAACATATAAAATTCTGCTCTCCAACAGCGGATCCACATTACCAAATCCATTATTGTAATTGGAAATCGAGGCCTACCATAAAAACCGACATAGTTTACACTACATCATACTCACCACATGGTTATATAAAGGTGACAGATGCAGTATTAACTATACTTTATGCCAAAACTAAAGAGATGTCATTTTTATACTCATTTTTATATTTTTATACCCTCAAAATTATTGCAACAAGTTCCTCAAACTATATATAGAGGACAGTAATTATCGTTAAGATAGATGATGTGTTCTCCTCTTACCCGAAAGATTTGAGATACCAACGAAATTTTGCAATATTTTGCGTAACCTTATAATTATACCGAAAAGTGCACAGCGAGACTTAGATATCAGTGAAAATGCTGATATTTTGCCTCTATTATTCATACTTTTCACTATACCGATTTACTTCACTGTTTTTATAAATGGAAGTTCTGCAGCGCTACAACATAAAATACTGTTATCAAAATGTGTTGGTAGTTGCAACGTTTTTTCTAATGGTTATCTAATCAGTTTTTATTCGAATACATATAGTTGAGCTTGACCACTGGTTGAGCCTCCCCAACGTTGCATCCTCATCAATAGTTTTCAATAAGTCCAAAAAAGGTGAAGAAACCCAAGTAATACATAACCAATTAGCTTGCGTTCACTGTATTTATATATTGTTGTCTCTAGACCAACAATACGTATATATATATATATATATATATATATATATATATATATATATATATATATATATATATATATATATATATATATATACATATATATATATACACAGTACAATCGCAAAAGCTCAGCCAAAATATATAATTTAAGTTTATGTAATTAAACTACCATTTAATTTTTTTCTTACAACCAAGATCATTGATTCTGACCAAAATAAATATTTGCCTTACCCTCATTAAGTCGTCTCGTAACGAAAATTTCAAATGGTAAAAAATAAAATTTAATTATTTGTTTTTTCTTATTCCATCGTCTTGGTGTGCTATATACGTAATTCTATAATTTAAATACTTTATTATTATATCATTTAACTTTTTTTTTTAATTAAACAAATAATATATAAAATTGATACTTTGTTTGTGAGAAATAATCCAGGAAAACCCTTAAAGGAATCACGTGAGTGATCCTCGACACTTTTCTATCTCATGAGCTCACGTTGCTTATAAGTTTGAAACTATATGTTCCCGTTTAAGGGTTGAAGCTTAATATAACGCAAGAAAATTAAACACAATCACAATAAAATAAATAAGAAAAACTTGGGAAATGAAAATGGAAATTGAACAGAAGTGACTAAACGTGTCAAGTCACGTGTAATATTATATTTTACAATAAAGAATAGAAAAAATGTTTTAAATTAAAAGACATAAAATAAAATGAAAAGATAACTTACTCGTACAAGCAAAAAAAAATTAGTAAATTCTTCTGCATGTACCTACATAAAAGAAAATTTTCTTGTTATCACTTTGCCATATCTTTTGTACACTAACAATGGAACAAAAAGTTTCATTAAGCATAAATAATTAACTTTAAATAGAATAAATGTGATTCACCCCTCACTAGCGAGATAAATCATTTCCATTCTGCTCGACATGAAAACTTACAAAATATTTCCACGTAACGTTTTAAAGTTTACTAAAAAAAACGCCCTAATTTATATAGCTAGTACCATCTATAAATGATTAAAATATTACACAATGTGTCCTCACTAATAATATGTTTTGAACGGTATATTGTGCAGTACTAGAACGAAATTCAAATTTTTCGTTAAATTTAACGAAAAAAATTCAAATATTCAAAAAATCAAAGAACCCATCGATGAATAGATTTTGTTTTTACATTTCATGTGGAACATGAAGAAACCGATTAGTTTTAGATCAGTTTTTTAAGGTTGAGCACACAAAGATTTTCTTAATTTTTGAAAAAAAAAAAATACAAAAGTCTTATAGAAATAATCGTGTATTTATTTTGTGTTAATTATATTTCTGTATAACCCATCGGTAAAAAAAAACTCGATCAATGAATATGAATGTGATTGCGGCACAAAAGTTGTTTAGTTATTTGTCGGCATTGAAAATTAAAGGAATACGTAAGAAATGGAATGACCTTGGCGTTATATAAAAAAAACTAACACAATGTTCTTTCTTTTTTATTTCTAGGAAAACCTTACTTCCAAGGTTTAGATGACCATATTACAGATGAGGCAGGTGGATTTGTTGATGGGACGACATTACCTTTGGGTTCGCCCGCACGATCGTCGCCCAATTCCCAGGGTTCAGAGGCGGGCGAACGTTATTCGCGAAAAGTTTTTGTTGGTGGTTTGCCTCCAGATATAGACGAAGGTAAGACAATTATTTTATTGTATTATTTGTGATGTCGGAAAATTTGTGACGTTTAATGGAAATTGTTTAGTTTGAGTATTAACTCAATGCTAATGAGATAATCTAATTAGTTTGAATACACTTGAAATGATAAAAATTGTGTATGAATGGCGGAATTATTAAAATAAACAATGGGAACTGGATAGTTTTTGTGACTAGCAACTAACCAAACTTCGAATGCCAATTCGTCATCCCAATATGTATGGAATTTGATCTAAAGCTGGTGGCCAAGATTGGTATTTTGATGGCCTTAACTGAGGGATTATTACTCTTAGTCGAGAGTGAACTATATATAGATATGATCATTATATGTTGGTATCTGCAACTTATTTCTCTAGACAATTGAAGCATACCATCAAATGACTACTCAATGCAGAAGTTCAGAGAATTGTATTTGCTACTCCTTATGATTTTGTTCTTCTTGGGATGATTTTGAATTTGGCAATAACATCTTTGCTACTCCCATTTATCTACCAATGTATCGAACATCGTTACTATTTTACTAGCTTTCCAATCACTGCTAACTAGTCACTCACAATACAACTGCTCCACCTTTGTTTTAAATGTAGTTATATGTAGGTAGGTAGATTAATCTGCTGTCGGCTTATAGAAGTAATATATCAAAGGCATTTACATAAATTTACTTTATTATCGATTGGAGTGCTTCTTTTATATTAAACTAAGCAAGCACTTTGTTTGGAATATTCGTCAAATCTATTCAATAGTATAGCAGCAGGCAAAGTAGCACCGTGGTGGCCGGACACCGGCTTGCTTGCTTAAAATCTCCTTTTTATATCTACTTTGATACTTAATTGTGAAGAAGATCTTCAGCTGAATTGCTTATTTCTGTAAAAAAAACAAGCAATAATTCTGAATAGTTGATAGTCATTAAAAGGCTAAAACTATCCCACATTCAAACACACAAATATTTTACTGATGTGTTTGGAATAAACGCACATGTAAAGTATATAGTTAATATTTTGATCGCGAAATGTGGCACAAATTCTTGATGACAACATAATATCGTTATTCTTATCTTAAAGTTATCATTCTGGAAAGTCTAGGTCCAAAGTAAAGTATGTTAATATCTCTTTGCCCTCTTCTTATCCTCTAACTACATGTAATCTTTATTATATAATTCACGGACTGTAAATATAAAGTAGTTAGCATCACCTGACAGAAGAGGTTACTGGGATCTTACAAGTTTATGACCAAAAATATATTTGGAACTGTATTCATCCAAGCTCTAACCATCTCTAGGTGGCTATAGCTTATTCGATTAGCAACATCATTTTGGATACGCACGTATGGTTTGAATATAGGCCATTTATAAATAAAATCACCAAACCAAACCCATACACCCATACAACCAAATCCGTATCGAGATTCGAAACCGGCACCTTTTGCTTCAACTGTCCCAGATTTAACGACTGTTAGCGATATGATTTCAGTCATGGCAACAGTTCTAGTGTTACACAACTTTAATCAATTTATTGTTTATTTTTTAGCCTTTGACACTCCGTGTGGCTCTATAAACCAGATTTACCTAGATCAACTGAACATCGTATTACTGCTCTATGCGACTGCTATATAGTACTGATATGGTAGATCAGTCAGTTAATGATTTCTTCCTTTCAACAGGAAGTCATGATGTGTTTATTCATACCATCCATAGTAATCAAATGCATTCAATAGCTCTCGAAATTCGAACCCGGTTTCTTTTGCTCCAACTGTTACAGATATTTCGACTGACATTTGTCCGAGTAAACTAAAAAGTTTACGATGTATGAATCGAATAATGATCTACCAACTCGAAATTCTTATCTTAATGACAAACATATATTCCTACTCGATGTTTCAAACCATCATATTGAATGATTCTATTTTATCGAATACACAATAACAATAAAACCACAAGCAATTTCGGATCAATTCAAGAAATCATGAGCTTGGATCTTTTGCAGAACTCATAAACTTGGATCTTTTGCGGAACTCATTACAATACAGACCTGCACTCTTCTCTCATGTTCCGCAAGAACACGGTGTTTTGTCAGTCTTTGAAGTGAAATCAAAGACAATGTACTACAAGATAGACATCTTGCACCCATGGAATTTACATATAAACTAAAAATCAGAAATTTTTTCAAATACTTCAGAAGTATTCAGAAGTACATTGTCTTTGGTGAAATGCCAAACTATGTTGCAATATTTTACGCGTAATTTTTTCACAGTTAACGCGTCTATAGGTTGCGGACCTCTCCACTGAAGGGTTGTATTCAAGCCAGTTCAAGTCCAATGGAATTTCTAACAAAATCAGTGGTAATCAATCCATCCTCTCGTGGCAGAGAAAGTAGCGTACTTACTCTGTTATTCGGGGGTGTAGAGTTCGTTTACCGAGATGGTGACGGAAACTTCAATCACGATTGAGTGTTTTTATTCTGTAAGTGTATGTGGGTTGAATCGTGGGCCCTAGCAATTGAGTTCTGGAATAATTTCCGATTTCTTTAATTCCTTGTTAATGAAATTGATTCGAACGGCTTGGTTGCCGTTTGATTGTTCACATAATTTTCGCTATCGACTACACATATCACACTATAATTCAACCAGTTAAAAACTTCGTTAGTCCCTACTGCCTCGGATTGCTTTATTCATATTTACATTATTATTTTACTAAAGTTTGAAAATTTAAAAATAAAATAACATATAAGGCGGAATTATAGTCGATGTATCCAAAAACCACATTTCCCAAAATAGTTTATTATACGGGTTTAAGACAGTCTTAATCACATAATATCCGAAACAAGGAAGTCTATGTTACCTATAATACCATTACACATAAATTTCCGTTACAACAAGAACATAGGTCATGAAATTGTTTACGGTTTTCTTATTAAATAGGCTCTAATCTTACGAGTACTTATATTCTTTAACGGTTCTAACTTTCGTTTATAAAGTACAAAAACCTTTAGGACATAAATAAATTACAGATCTATTCAATAAAAAACTCCACTCAGTAAATATTTCAGTTTCCTAAAAATATTTTCTACAGTTACTAACTAATTTACTTACATTCACCTCTGTCAAACATTGTCATTAAAAGGTTTAAAATTGTGTCCTCAAATCCTTTACCAAAAATATCTTAGTTAGATCAATTGGATTTTAATCGATGAATTAAAATCGTTATTATTGGCTCGTTGTTGGCATCGATTGATTACCAACAAAAATTGATAATAGAAAAGATATTTTTGTCAGGATCTCTTCGACACAGGTGCATGGTACTCGAGCGATTTGCTTCCACAATTGAGCTGTAATTATAAGAGACTAAGTTAAATATTTGCCTCATAAATAAACCCAGAAAACAAAGATTTTTTTTGGGTGGCTGTTACCGCACAGACCGGCAATGGTCCGCGTATATTACTGACATGGACGATGAGACAGCCCGAGGATTCTAAACTCCAGATATGTTTATTCACACCACCGATCGCACCGCTCTGATTTTTGCATCTTGCCCCAATTAAGATTCGAACCCGGTACTTCCCGCTAAAACTGCCGCATTTTTAACCACTGCGCACCTGGGCGGTAAAACCAAGATAAGCGAGTTTAACAATCAATGGGTAACCAGCCACCTACAGTTCGAGACATTAATACTCCAGATCATCTAAGAATAGGAGATGGTGAATATTTTATTTTCTCTGAAAAACGGTTTGACATTTGGATACACTATAAATGTTAAACTGCGAATGCTCGAAACAAGCTTTTTACATATTTCGTGAACTTTCACAATTTTATTTTAAAATATCGACGATTGATTTGAAGATAAAATTGTGTATTGTCTGATTTCGCGAATACTTCAACCTCCGGTTGTATTCTCGAAAGTTTGTTTTTCTTGGTATGGAGTTAAATGGTTGCTATTTCTATCTAAGCCAAATTATCTGACCACTAGTGCAGACAGAAGGACTAACAACCATTTGTGGTATAGTTGGTTAGTAAACCAACAAACCTAATATTAAGTTTTATCGCACCTAGCAATAAATTATGAGCCTTAAGCCAAATTGATTGCTTAGTAAAAAGTTTATTATCTTTTATGCAAAGTCTGAAAAATTATTTAAGCAAACGCAATACGAGAGCCCCTTTATTGCCGACTGAAAATACAATTTACATAACTCGAACCGTGAAAGCCAATAAATACGGTATAACTTTAAGAAGATAGAATACATCACGCTATCAAACACTTTGGTTAAGCTTCTAAACTAGGTGGATGTCTTTATCCTACTTCTACTAGGATATTATATACAATTGATGTTTTCTTTTTAAAATCTAAACGATATCAGTATAATTACAATCAATATAACTCCATTTCCTCCAACCGTATTCAGAATCTAAAGTTTTAAATACTCTGAATCAACAGAACTGCGCGTACAACTATTGAGAACTAGTGAGAAGTGGGTTCTTCATCTTCGTCTTGTGATGCTGAAGGTTGATTTAGTTTCTATGTAGTGTATATAGATTGAACCAAATAATTATATATTACATAATCATTTTATTTTCAAGTCTGTGAATCCGTATAATATAATCATCATTCAGTTTTTATACATTGTAGTTCCTTACGATATGCTATTTGTTCTTAAAGTACAGTTCATCATGGCAGTGCTAGCCAATTTAAGCGACATTTTACACGTTTCGAGAAAAATTAACATGAAATTAATTTTGGAATTTACAATGCACAAATTTTGAAAAAAAAAATTATATCACCAGATAAAAAATATTGTCATGCAACATCACCAATTTAAAGTGTTGACCGGAGACATACTATCTTTCAGGGAAATTGGAAAATGTAAAGACCTATCGAGTGCAAATTAGTGTATCTCCAGCCAGTAAAAATATTTAGGTTGACTTCAACCAAAATGAACATAAATTTTCTATTATGTAAAATTGTTCAACATCCACTTTTCATACCTTTCATCAATTCGTTACGAAATTTCCTTAGCTTCCAAATTAAAAACTCAAGAGGATAAGTGGTTTATATGAAATATGAAACAGAAATATTATTATAGTTAAAATAATTCATTTATTAAATAAAACTTCAGATCAGTCATAAAATAAGAAGTACAACAAATTCAGTATTAAAATTTCATAAAACTGAAAATTTTATAATTTCTGTATTACTTCACTTTATTATAGTTCATCGATTTTAAAAGTTTTAGAAGTGTAATCGGACTATGATCTTCGATTCCTTTTAAATGTCTCGATGCTGCTATGTACCGCGTCGATTTCCGTGATCTGAAAATGCCCAGGCTCGGAAAATTATTGCTCTATTTAATTTAGTAATATGAGTAAACTTCCGTAAAAATTTAAGAATAACTAATGTAGTTAGTCGATTTCTATTTTGAAGTATGCAAGAATTCGACTAAAGAATTAATTTAGGGATAGATGGATTATCTTGAATAACTTTTTCCAATATTTTCACTAATGCCACTGTAATGTCATTTCCCGACCTCACATTTAGTGCCTCGTGTCAAATAGTGCTATAAGTCACGTTATTTCTATTACAATGGCCCATTAAATTCAAAACACTGAGTTTCCTTTACTAAAAAAAACTGGAAGCATTGGCCTTTGGTAGTGAAAACACGTTTTGCAGATCATAATATACGACTGCTGTAGAGTCATCCTGCACAATCCTATTATTATTTCGCTCCACTTTGGCTAAGTTATGCGAATTTCGATGTGAATCGAATATTTGTTTATCGCCATCGGTTGGATTACTTAAAAATTTAAATGCAACGCATAGTGATCTTTTTTGGATGGTAAAATGATAAGTTCAATTTTTGCGTACATACGTGATTTCAACAGATTTTCTGTTGAATCAATGTACAATTTATACATTTTACTTGAATTTCACCCACTCTCAAGGTATTGTTTGGTAGAATTGGCTCGGCAATAATGGGAATCCATTACCGGAAATGTCTTTATATGCTCCCTAATTACATTTCATTTATTTTCGGGTATTTTATATTTGAAATGTTTGCCCGCCCTGCATTTTCGGCTTTGACAAACTAACATTATGTAAATGCTTATTATTATAATTATAGTACATGTACTCTATTTGTAAAATATCGAGAGTATTTAAGAAAAATACTTTGCAAACTCGAAACAATACTGCATTCTTTTCAAAATAGTATTCATAGGTGTCTTTTTTATTTAAATTTAGTTTTAATTGGGTGCAGGGTGGACTTTTAAACTGCCTTAGCTCATTGTAACTATCAAAGCTCCTGCACCCAACGCGCGATCCTTCAAGTAAAGGTTGATAACTGCCTTAAACTTGTGCATTTTATACTTTAACTGAAACTGAAAACCGGGTAACGAATTCCACTTCCTAGATGTTTAATAAATAGATTCGTGCTGAAGGTGTAAATTCAGTTTGAGGTTTCGGCAGCTTCACCGTAAAACTATGTGCATTAATCGTTCCTCGTGTTACTCGCCCTGGCGTAATAAATGGTGGTATTTTCTTCTTTAATTCTGCAGAACATTAACCATTTGTTAATCTATAGAACACGCAGAGTTCTGCACTATCTCTGCGGTGCTGTAGGCTGTCTAGATCTTTCGTAAGTCTAGAGTTTTGTATGATTCGGATGGCACGACGCTGAACTCAATTCAGCAACTGGAGAGCAATGCCATATGCTTCACCCCAAACCTGACAACAATATTCTATCTCTCACGGTCTAATTAAAGGTTTTATATATCTCGAGAACGTGAAGCAATTTAAAAAAACCATCTGCGTCTATTTAGGAACCCGAGTTTACGTCAAGCTGATTTGGCCAATGCTATAGTGTGTTCATTCCATTTTAAATTGTTGCTAATCTGAACACCAAGCAAACGAATTGAGTGACAACCCAGATTCTTTTTTGATCCGTTCCGTTGCTGTGGCCGTTTGTTTTGTAAATTTTCTATAAAAGTTAATAGCTGCTTTCCAGTTGACTAACCGCTAGTACCCGCTAGTGAACCGATAGTTGTTCGTTGCGTGTCTTTGCTTAATTTACTATATGGTCTAGGTTCGAAAATCCTTTATGTATTATTTCTCACTCAGATGCAGAAAATTAAATATTGTATTTGTTCGCGCATCCATCTCAACAAAAAGCTTGTACAGTTTTGCCACGATGCAGATCACCTCGTTGACCAGAATATTGCTCACCTTGATTTCTCTTTTGTTTCAAAATATTCCTTTTCCAACACCGTCGACATTTCTTTTACGTTTACGTGATTTTCGGAATATATATATAGAGAAATGACAATTACATACTTTCTTGGTTCAAATATGGAGATAAACCAAAATCTAATAAGACAAATTTTGTTCAATTGCATGCGAAAATTAGTAAGACCGGTTAGATACACTAAACAAAATTATTAACTTTCCTCGTTTCTGGTGGTTACCCTAAATTTTCAACTGAATATCTCATTAAAGAGGGTATTGAGTTTTGTAAGAATCAATTACTAACTCAAAAAATTTCTTTTGGAGATAAACCAGGCTGGAACGACAAATTGCCGGAGACAACACATTTTGTACTTTTCCATCAAATCAAAAAAGTTTTTCAATTCATTTAACTCTTTAAACATATTTAAATCTAATCAAGTCAATCTAAGCACAACATACCCCGAAATAATACTAGAAAGTTAAAATCTCTTTCTTTTCTTCTTTTGATATTGTAAATCCCAAAACTGTCAATACATTTCTACGAATTCCCTAATTACATTTCTCATACTTAAGCAGCAGAACAACAATAGCAAAATAAAATAGCAAAGCATCGCTATACTATATCAAGCAATCTTAATTGTTATCATCATCAAATAAATCTCAAAAATGAAAAACTTTTTTGGTTTTCCTTTTTTTGTTCGTTCGTTTTTTCTCGACAAAATTAAGTACAATAATATAAATCTTTAATTAAATTGAGAAAAGCAATATTTTTTTTTATTTACATTTTTATTATTGTCATTATTGTAAGAGTATATGATTTTACTTAAACTTATTATTATTGTTGTTGTACCAATGTTAAACAAAAGCTTCCCAAAATAGATTAACTCCATGACAATGACATTTAAAAAATATAATTTCCAATAACAAAATAAAAATTTATCATTTTCCAGAAAAATATTATGCTACATATCGATGTTGTTGTTTGTAAAAATTTATTATATCAAAAAGAATTCATTATCTTCTATATAACATAAACGTGCAACATAATACATATCGTCATATACGAAAAAAAAATTTTTTTTTTGTTAAATAAATCATGAATTAAATGTAACATAAATAATTTTCCATAAATTTTCGATATTTACATATATACATATATACATGATTTTTATGTGTATCGTACCGAGGGTGTATCCTCTTTATACGAGTACATGTCTATGCATAGTTTTCATGTACAAAGAATTTTTTATTTGAGGTTAAATTTGTTCTAGTTTTTCCATATACATAAATCATTCACTATAATTTTATTTAATTTAATTTTATAAATTACTAATCAATTGAAATACACGAGAGGGAAAAATATTTTCAATTAAATTAAAATGTATATTATAAAGACAAAACACAAAATGAGATAATATGTGCATGCATACATTATAATAGATGGAAAATCCTATTTTCAAATTAGAAATTTATTTGTGAATAATTTTATGTAAAGGGTTTTTCAAAAAGAGGTTTCATTTTATTGTAAAGAGGAAGTAATGCAATTCACATTTAAAAACGATATCAGCTAAATGGCCGCTACGCTACGCTTGCACCATCATATCCTTTTCATGCAAATTTCCATGAACAATTCGCACATTTACGACTTTGTGTCCTCGATAACATAGCGAATTCCATCTAAAGGTCTTGACTCAATTGTAGAACATTGACATAGACCTTATCTTTCACATGGCTTCAAATAAATCATTTTGAAAGGTGTTACATCACACAATCTCTGTGGCCAAATATGATCACCTCTTCGAGAAATAACATGGTCAGAAAACATCAATATCGTCCAAGTCCACATCAATATCTGCCAATTGCGACTATAAAAAATCATTTATCATAGCTCGATAGTGCAATACATTGACCGTACCAGTCGCACCACCCCCATTTTTGAAAATGTGGTTCCTTAGTGCCAGCCCAAAAACCGCACCAAACAATGGAAGGTTGAGGCCCAAATGTTAGCTCCAAATGCGACAATTCTGCTTATTAACGTAGCCTCCGGATCATTTTGATGTATTTGAAGGGCCCAATCAGCGAAGGTACGACTTATATGGAGATGGACTGGCTTGACTTATTGAGTTAACTGAACTTTAAAAGCCTTAAGACCTAAGTCTTTATGCAAAATATCGGTTTAATTGCGTTTTAAGAAAGTTTTATTCCAAAGATCGACGAGGAATCGACAAACCTGGTTTTCTTAAACATTACGGGTTACAGCAGAAATATTCTGTTATTTTTGAGCGACACAAACGGTTTTGTTCTTCACATCACTTGTCCCAACAGCTGAAATTTTTCCACCAGTTTGACTATTGCCGACACAGAAGGTGCTTCACGACGGCCAAAAATTGCTTTTAGTTTTGCGAACTGTGACTGTAGTTTTTACTTGTCAAATTTCAAAATGAAATTTCTTATTGGAAAACCCTTCATTATAAATACATATATACATATATGTATATAACAGAGATATGAGGTTTTATCTATTGTTAGCTTTAAAAATTTTATTATCATTTTTTTATATATGTATGTTGAAATCTATGTACGTAGTTGATATATCGAGAGAAGATGGAATACATTGTGGAATTGTATGTCAATTGACATATTCGATCGAGATGTTAAAGCATTTACGTAGGAATGTGTTTCATTTTCTAATCAATCCCAAAAAGATCCAGAAATCGATGTATAGGACTAAAAACTCGTATTATCTTATGACAGCAATATTATGATTTACACGCTACATGTTTAAACATTTTAATGTTTGCAATGCATCTACCACATGTATTCAAATGACTTTCATGGCTAGCTTTAAAGTCTCAACCCTTCCATTTTATGAAATAATATAAATATGCAAAATCTAGAATAGTGATGTCTGGGTTGAAACTGGAATACTGCACGTTTTTATGTATCATCTTTTCGGATGTAAGATTAATAGTTCAGCCTACGTCAAGCACATTGGTGTTTTTCTGGATAATAAGCTTTATTGAAAGTATCACTTGAAACTAATAGCAATCATCAATAGCAAAATATATCTGTTGTCTGACTGTAACTGATGGCACACCAGTGTTCGACTACTTCCCTAGCCATGGAGCTCTTTTATCAATTACAGTCTATTTCAATTAGTCCTTCATTCTCGGTACAGCTTGCTCGACTGCCTCACGCTTAAGGTGTACTAATTCTTAATTTATTCAATCGAGCTGTATACCACTAATCGATATGATTAATCAAAGGCTTCCACAATGATTTCCACAAATCATTTGAGTTAGTTTGTCCATCCAGAGAAATGTTATTCTCACTTGCTCAATCATATATCCGAATCGCTTGTTTTATTTTCAGATGGCTGTCTATCTGCACAGGGTGCTGGCTTTATTATGTACTGCACACTGTTTTAACTGAGAACCTCAATTTGTCATCAATTAGTTGCAGTTACCCACTGCGTGATTCCAGGTTTTAATCTCAATGTCTCAAACCAGCACTTAATTGGTAGAAATTGTAAGAAATTTGTTAATCTCGTGTCGTAAGACGAAAGTTTAAGCTGACCAATTATTCTATTTCCATGAAAAAAACAACTTTAGAATATAATTGATTTCCTTACTAACTATGGCAATGGCCGTTTCAAGAATCATCTTCATCGCATCTGACTATATGATACCGTGTAACGAATGCCTTGAGAATGTTGATAATAGCCTACACTTCATCAACAAGTGTCCGGATTTCAATCGCATCAGATCTATGCTCTAGCTCAAACTACTCCAGTTTGCTAAGGATTCATAATGCGTCTGTGCGCTTTGATGTAATTATAGGTTTACACCATACCCTATGAGGCATTGAGTGCGGAACCGGAGTTCCACCCAAATTTCGATTGGATTGCTCAAGTCTTGGACAGTCTTAATATGACTATATTTTCGTTTTATTTTATAATTTTAGAAAATTTATTGAATAAATTTTGCTGTATAACGAGCCATGATCAGATTTGTTTTAAGAAATATGATTTTTGATTGTTTTCCGCACTATAATTTTTGGTTTAAATATCGAGAAGTAGTTGGAAAAAGTCAGTTGACTGATGAGGTGAGAATGCTTCCTATAAGATGAGTACCAAAATCTATTTTATTTTCTCTTGGCTTCTAGCTCAAGACTAGTTTTTTTACATTTCTACTTGTCTTCTATATATTATGTCTCTCTATTGAAAAATTCCTGTTAAATGGTTATGAACACCCTGGTTTTATTCTTTCTTCAATGGGTGATTCAGAATTTTTCTCTCGGTTTTAAATTAACTTTCTCAAACATATTTATACAAGTACAACATCAATTTCAACTAGTGTGCTAAGCCTACGACTAACACCGGTGAATGATCCAAAAGATTAAGCATTGGTACATTTAACATTCGTCCAGAAGGTATGAGGACGACAAGTAATGCAAACTGTTCATCTATAGCTTTATAAAGTTGTCCACCTTTCGGTGATGGAAAACTCTCAAATGAGTATGGTTAGCGTTGTTACCAACTCCCTGCAAGAAATTTACTAACCAATTGGGTAAAATAATCCACAACTGTTTTTATATAGTACCTTCTGGCGATCCTCCAGACTCTGCTTACATTACACAGTTGACAAACCATTCTTGCGCAGTGATTAAAGCTCAATGATTAATCTATTTTTTTCACCATCTGATTACGATTGGTGGTGTGTATATGAACACTTCTATGACCTCCTGTTGGAGTGCAGATGGACCAACTCATCTTCCGTGTCAGTTTTGGAATGGAACTATGCAATGTTCAGATGGTTCTACATAAATCGGACATATAGCCCAAAGTCCTCAAAATGGCGTAAAATAGGACGTAAATAAGTAAACTGAGAGCGTTGAACCCCAAAATAGATTGCAAAGATAAAAGACAGAAAAGTAAAGTATGTTTTAGATACATAACATTATGTCAACATTGTGTTCGATATAAAATAATTGAACCTCAGCTTTGTGTTTACATTTCTTATGGCTATTTCAGCTTTGTATCATGGCAGTGAACCTTAACTTGAAGGAATATTTCAAAATTTACCGGTTTGCACATTTCAAAAGATCCCTTAAAAATATACTGGCGTAAGAAACTCTTTGGTGCACATTAATGTTTGGAGTTCTATTCTGTTTTCCACTTCGATTATTTTTGGAGGAAACTTCTGGATTAACGTCGGTTTTCTCGAGTTATCGCAGTATGAACCTTTGTTGCTCTGCTCGGTCACAAGGATTAACTAAACTGTAAAACAAAAGTTTTCTGTGTGCTTTCCATCACTTAATATATAGGTGAACAAGAACCACACTCATATAAATATCTAATAGCAACTCATCAATTTACTTTTATCTGACATGGAATATTGCACTTATTACTAAAGATTATTACATTGATGTTAGTTGCAGCCATAAATTAATGACTTATCATCGTGTTAAGCAGCTGTATTGATAAAAGCTCAGTTCAAAACATTTGATTTTCCTAATATGTTAGACACGTTTTAAAATGTTGTTAATCATTAATTCAGCTATATTTTGTGGGTATCAGTTTTCATTTCTGACACCCTTATGGGAATAGATTGAAATTCAAGTATCATTTAAATCAATAAAATGGTGATGTGTGTTACAAGATATCATAATTAATTACTATATGCAAACTAGAATTTAAACAAACTATTACATGAATTATTCATATATTTATGTAAATATTTTTATATGAATACTTTAAAATAACTTATCTTAGAAAATACTCGTATTAAAACATTCCAATTAAAGAAGAAATTTTTCTTCATAAAATCATATCTTACTCAGGGATTTGTGTCATTCGGAAAAAGGAACATTCATTTAAATTTTAATGCATTTTCAATGCTTATTCGTTTAATATAATTTTATATGTGTATCTCCTTTTTCTTTTTGCTCTATATGTAAATAGTTTATTTGTACATTTCGTCAAATATGCATTACCCATCCCATTTATATACTATGCTCGTACGTCTAAGAAAATCATAAAACTTTGAATACAGAAAATCTTCAAGAAATATATAGAAAAGAAAATTATTGTTCTTAAACTACAAATGTTGTGTTATATTTTGAAAAATATTCATATATGTATCATATTAAGTCTATTTCAGAGAGTGTGTGTGTGTGTGTTTCCTATATACATATATAATAAGAATACACAGTAGTGCATAACATTACAATCACATGCAAATGTATACAATCGTATACTTTCTCAAGAACAAAAACTTATATAATATCTGTACAACATTTTGTTCATAATGTGTAAAATAAGAAGAAGATTGCATTGCATTTCTATATCGTTAGTTGTATAAAAGTATAAAATAGTAAAATAATATATCAAACAATAGTGACAATATGAGAAATTTTCCAGTTTTCATTTTGAAGGCTTTTCTTTTAACACAAAATCTACATTACATAAGGTACATACACAAGTTTTTCACTTATACGAGTGTTCCCTTTTATTTGTTTAATTTTCTTTTTAATTTTAAATGTAGCAAAAATAATACTAGGTAGAATATTTCTTAGACAAAAGCTTTTCATAATTTAGTTTGTATAATTCCATTTTTTAAAAGGAAAAACCAAATAATATAATTTTAAATTTCCTTAAGATCTACACTAGTACATAATGTATGTTATATATAAATTTTCTTTTCATTAGACAAGTGTAATTATTTGATTTGCATAAATAATATTTCCCATATTCTTAAGTACAATATATTTATTACAACTACATATTAAATAAAAACGATAAATAATATTTAATAATAAACTATAAATAATATTTTTTTCGTATTACAGATGAAATAACATCATCATTCAGGCGATTTGGACCACTTGTTGTTGACTGGCCACATAAAGCAGAGTCAAAATCATATTTCCCACCAAAAGGATACGCGTTTTTATTGTTTCAGGTATGTAATATTATGTCTTATTACTCAATTTATATCATCTTGCGAAGTGTATTGAGAACATTGAAGATGAATATTGTTATTCGATGTTTGTATTTTATGACATCATCGAATTACATACAGCTTTTGCCAAAAGGCTGGTTTTTAAATCCTATTTCTAATAGACCGAAAATTATTCGCGATCCCTGAAGCAAATGTTAGATTTGCATATACTCGAATATTTTAAAAATTCAAAGAAAAGCTCTCCAAAAAGTAAACTCTTAATTGCAGAACTTCCTAAATCCTATTGTATTTTAACCGCTCTGACAACAAACTGCAGATACTTTAGCTTTAAAAATCGATATAAAGAAAATTGTACCAGTAAAGTAATCAAAGGCGAATTTAAAATCTTTACTAATCTACGGCATATTATTAACGAACTGTCTGAAAAGAGTTTCCAAAAGCTAGAATAATCCAAAATAGAAATTTGAATCAGAGAAAACCAATCAACTGTACAACAAATGCACATAACTACTAACATACCTAGTTGAAAAGTTCGAGAACGGAACCAGGAATGTTGAAGTAGTTTTGTCGATATAACTCAAGCCATTATTTGAATCGTGATCTACCAAAACAATTCTACTTGACAATTATATCACCGATTGTCACTTTCATGTTGCATAAAAAAATATTCGTTATTTAAAGAAATATCAGCTGAGATACTACAAAAAAGTGTGGTGGGAGCAATGTTATATAATCTACATATACGAGAGTTATGACAGACGAGGTACGTAACTTTGCATGATGATATCCTCAATTCTCGTAGTTGGAATAGATGTAAAAGAGGAAAATAACCAGTTTCGAAAAACCATTTGTGCACTTTATCGCTTGGAGAAAAATGGACAACTAAACTTAATGAATCATTACATACAACAGCAAGGGTTTCTAAAACTGTAAGGAGCTTAATTTCAAAAATAAAAATAAGTGCTAGCTTTTACGAAGGTAACTTTTATACCGACAAAAACTAAAATCAGGTAGATCCTTTGATATTCAGCAATTGCTTTAATGAATAACGATTCAAAATGGTTAAGAAATAATTCCATAAATCTACACTCCTCAATTTGTTGGTTACCTTTGGTATATCGCATACTAGGAATCAAACAAAATATCACCAGAAGTACTGTAGAGAACTGTAATATATACTAGAGAAAGCAACAGTTCCTGATACCGTTAATCTAGTAGTTAGAAAAGATGTATACCAAGAACAAATTGCGGGAAATCGCTGATTCATTATGTCGCTGGCTGTTAAGATGGAGGATTAATCGGAGTGAATAAAATCCGTGAGTATTAATTAAACGGTTTCCCGTTTGTCTTAGCTCTCAACTAATTCCTAATGCAAACACAGCTGGATATCATGGTATCACCCTTGATGCTAGGCTTAAATGGAAAGAAACGAACATGTTGATTACATTCACAAAAAAAGAAAAGTATGGTAGTATCAAGTTGAATATATATATATATATAACCACCACCGTTCACCAAAATTCGTTGCACGTTATTTAATAGAGACGGCTTCAAACGATAAAACCATTAAAGTTGGAAAATAAAAATGAGTGGCTGAATTGCCGTCATGTGATTTTTAACTGGGAATAACCAACGATTTAACCTTTATTTAACCATCCCTTAGGCTTACCAACATAAATTGTTGACACACGCGAATTATAAACTTTATTTTTCGACTTACTTCAGAATATCTCTGAAATATTTAATTATTTAAGCATTATTAGCCTTTAGAAATATTTGTATCGGAACTCGCTAACAAATAATTAAAATTCAACATAAATTGCTAGGCGATATAGTCATGGTTTGATTCTTATCTAAGTTTTGGTTTTTTTCATGTTAATCATAGGCTAACAACATACTAATGGGTAGTTTTCTCGAAGACGATTCGTTATGAAATAACTGTCAAAAATCTTGATACTATGCGTGATAGTGCTCGGTGTTACGCGTGAACTCTATTAAGGATTATTTCAATATGAGACTGGACTTGAAATTTGTTGTCTTGTGTTCGTTTATATGTTGTGAATTGTTAGAATTTCTATACTTAAATATAACAGCTTCTCTTATTCATAAATGTTCATCAGTTAATTCAATTACTAAGAGATGTATACCGACGACCCCCTATAATATAACTTTTTAACTTACATAAAATTTTATTAATTTAATTTTACACTTATATACATGAATAAAAATCCAATTTTCTAAAATATTTTAAATTCATTACCAAAAAGAAATTATATTGAAATATTTATTTCTTCCTTAGATTACGTATTTAAAATTGAAACGAGATTATCGAATCATGGTTATTAAGAAATATACGAGATAACCCTTTTTATTTGGTTTATTATTAAGATTGTTGATTTTTTTTAACATTGTAACGAATATAATAACGTCATGGTTTATATACCATAACGCGAATAAAAATGATGATGGTTGGTTTGGTTGGCGGTTTAAATATTCAGCACAAATCTTTATCTCGTTCGTATAATATTATACAAATACAAATTTATATAAGATTTTGTTTTAATAAAATAAATTTCATTTTAGCTCATTATATATTCAAACATCGTTATATTTGCCTTACAAATAATAATCAAAATCTTGTTAAAGTTAAATCTTTTTACGCCACACTACACAAAAAACAACACAATAAGCACTATACGGATACGTATCTAAACGACAAGTGAGGAAAAAATAAGATTATGATTTCCTGAAAGACAATCATGAGTTTAGATTAGTTTTTTGTTGAATTTTAATTTTTCGTATTCGTCTTTTTATTAATTGTTTATGTTCCAAATTAAAAATGCTGTATGTTTATTATTGTTAAATAATTAGTTCAATATTTGTACAGATTATTTGCAGGTATAATCTGCCCGAAATCTTATAATAAATTTCTTAAAGTTTTACTATAAAATAAATTTTATCTTAAGTTATCTTTAAGGAAAGTATAATATCTTCTATTTATTTTTAATTATACCATAAATACAAAAAGGAAACCTACTATTGTATAAATCAATCTGAGAGAAAAGAAACCAACACAAAAAAATATATCAATAAATTACCAAAAATAACAAAAATATATTTATTTAAGAAATTTATTAATTGTAACTTTTTTCTAACTGATTTCAAAAATCCCAGAAAGATAAGATACGTTATACACACATACACACACATAGAAATACTAAGAACAGCAAAAAGAACCGAAAGTGAATTCTTTATTTGTTTTCTTATTATTATTCTTATATTATTGTTGTACATTTTTATTAGATTTATTTTCTTAGTATTATGAGAGTACAACTTTCATTTTTCCATCTGCTTATGGTTTTTCTTCAGACTTTCTTTGTATACGTGTATATATGTATATAAATTAGATATAAATTTCATATTAATTTGTTATTTGCTCGTATTTTATTATGAAAAGATATAACATCAAATAAAACTTATTTCGGAAAAACTTTTCGAATTTCTATGGTTTATTGATAAATCTCATCATCAATATTCATAAATTATATTATTGAATATAATGGTAATAAATAATTTAATACTAACTTAATAGATTGAATTATCTACCAAATTAACCATATTCTTAAAAAAAAAATATAATCCACTTTTAAATGCCGGAAAATTTTCTTGGAATTTGATGATCGGTGGATAGAATTAAGTCCGAAATTTAGTTCATAATCGTTGCTTAAGTAAGGAATGTTTTTAAGTACTGTTCATATACTTCTGTAGCCCAATAAATATTCATGAATAACTATAACTTCAATAATTCAACATGATCCTTCAATATGCATCGTTTTGATACATAAAAGAACATAACAATAATCTGATTTGAAATTGATAAACTGATAGTGATCGCAGTTTGGTCTCTTGTCATATAAGCGTACTCGACATTTGACGATTTTTGAAAGATAATTCCCGTAGTTTTCAGTACACCAGATATCCACAGTTTTGTATTTTCCTGTGACTTCTTAAGGTTATTTAAATAATATCATTTTATTATGCGCTGACAGCTAAACCGACTCAAACAAGATCTGATAAAGGCGTTACCGATTTTGATAAGACGAGTTTTTTTTTTGAAAACCTGATGTTTGACACATGAAAATTGGTTCAGTACTTGTTTTATAATGGATTTTCAATGAAACCGCAACCACAATTAATGATTCTTAAAAACAATTGGGAACATTTAAATTACAACAAAAAAGTTACATCCAATGACTTGCGTCTAGAACTGTTCCTCTTTAGCCTTAATAAGGTTGACCCAACGATTTGGCGACAACGAAAGATTGACACCATTGATATTAGATAGTACCGGATTTCTGGCTCTAACCGACCCTTTAAGAAGAACAATAGACACTATTGTTACTTATTCGTAGTCGGCAAAATTCATCATGTTTATGGGGTTAAAATAGAAAAGAAGCAATTTACAGTTGTCGATATTTATTTATTTATTTATTTATTTATTTGTTTGTTTGTTTGTTTACAATATACACCCTATATACACCCTATATAGGGTGAGCTATACACCCTATATATAGGGTGAGCTATACACCCTATTTTGAGCATTAGCTCATTCATAATAAGATGTATAGTTCTTAAATTTATATCTTATATTTAAAACATAGTTCCTGGTTTGACAGCTTCTGACCTCTGTGTGTTCAACATTATTGCTCATACATGTAGTTGTGAACTAGTTACATCTTGAGTTGACTCGATGTAAATAGAATTAAATTGCATTTACATAGTATAGAACCCTTTCTGGACCAGTTTAGAACAAACTAGTTTATAACGAAAAGATTTTTAAATTTTTCTAAACTATAAATTTTTTAAAAAATAAATTTTTTTCACGTCTATTTGACACGATAGTCATGGCTGAAACGCAAAAGATTAAACATTGGATAAAAAGATGGGCTTCAGAGATGAATTTCAGTGGAACTGGTATCAAATGATCCTAAATTTATAATTTTCTCAAAAGAGGTACAAATGCGGCGTTATGGAATTATAGCGGCTATTTTTCATTGCAAAATGTTAAAATGCGTCGAACTATTTTTTTTTTAAATTTTAAAAAAAAAAATTATAAAACTAGCTTTATTACAATTTAATTTGATTAATTTAATAATGAGTATTTACCCATCCATTTAATAATGGATTTTATATTAGGTGTTTGCTTTAGCACACATTTACAAAAACTAGTGATACTGCATTTACAAATAATTGATATGCAATGGAACAAAAGCCGATCGTTGCGTTGGATTTCAAACACAATGCAATTTTTACTAAGCATTTTTGAAAAATTTAATTGATTGGCTTGCAGTATACTTTATTCAAGGTGGTTTCTGATAAAAATATAAATGTGCTATCATTTGACACTAGTAGTATTAAAATTGACCAGCGAGACTTTTTTTATTACAAAAAAAAAATATGCGTTAATTTTGTCCGCGAGTGTATATACAGGGTGTCCCCGATTGGGATGCTGATCCGTTACGGGCTGATTCCTTGGTTCATTTCATGAAAAAAATCGTATGGCAGGGGGGTCAATTTTTGATATTGTTTGAGATACAGCGCGTTTAAAAAATTTGGTTCGGAAAAAAAGTACAAGCGGATATTAAGCTGTAACTTACAAAATTTTTAAAAAAAAAATGATATTTTTTTTCATAAATTTGAGTTTTTCTCAAAAAAATGTTATAGTTTTTTACTTATGAGACGAAGAATGAAAACACTACCCACAAATATTTTCTGTTAAAAGATAATGGTAGTGTAAAAATACGGTTTTTATAAAAAAAAATATAGTTTTAAATAAATATTTAGGGAAGTACATTTTAATATTTGTGTGTCGTGTTTTCATTCTTCGTCTCATAAGTAAAAAACTATAACACATGGGTACAAATAATGTGTTGGGGGGATTGTAGAGAAAATCATAGCGGATTAAAATTAAGTAAAAAAAAAAAATTTATTAGGGCATTTTTTTGAGAAAAACTCAAATTTATGAAAAAAAATATCATTTTTTTTTTATTTTTTTAACTTTAAAACGCCATAGCTCTTAAATGGATACAGATGCGAGATAGCCAATGAGATCTTAAATATAGCCTATTTAGTTGTCCGTCAAATGAGACTTTGTTAGTTGCTGTCCGATAAAAATTTTGTAAGTTACAGCTTAATATCCGCTTGTACTTTTTTTCCGAACCAAATTTTTTAAACGCGCTGTATCTCAAACAATATCAAAAATTGACCCCCCCCCCCTGCCATACGATTTTTTTCATGAAATGAACCAAGGAATCAGCCCGTAACGGATCAGCATCCCAATCGGGGACACCCTGTATAAAGTGTGACTTGTACAAGTGTTACCGGACAGTAGTTTTTCAAACTCAAATTAAACCAAGAATAATCTCAAACCTCCTCATTTTATTACTACATACTTAAGTAGTAATTTATGGAACTTTTCAGTCCACAAAATGATATCGGTATCAAGAAGGCCTGTGTTTAGTTCTAATGCAGTATTATTTCCAGATGTAGACAGAGACCTCCAACTGACGCAGATTTAACTATTCTGTGATTTAATTGCTTATTCAGCTTTCAACACTGTATACGAGATAAAATCTTTGCACTTGAGTAAAACTCAACTTACAATATTTTTTGGCACAGCAACCAGTACTCGAAAATACTAACGGGCACAATGGAAAGTTATTTTCTTTAGAGAAATTCGAATCCCAGAAAAGGCAGGATGAAGAACGTGAAATTTTATCATCTGATCAGAAAGAATCAATGTTGAATACGACCTCCTGGGTAAAAAAAAGGAAAGAAGTGGGTAAAAAAAAAGCAGAAAATGGTGAAATTATATATGAGCTAGAAGTTATGATTATATGAGCTAGGCTTATCATTCAATCTACTAGAAGCTTTATCACAATCATCACAATTTGTTTTATAACCTATATACTACTATAATATGGTATATGTAAATAAAAATATGTTAGTCCAGTGATCGCCTCGAAACATTTGTTAAAACAAGCCTAAGTGGAAACTGAATATTATTTAAAATAAGAATGCTTTAGGTTTTTTTGAGATAATTCAATCTCAACCACTATCTACCGAGGGTTGAATGCTGTGCGATACCGGATATGGAACATAAATATGAAGGTTTCCTATATATACTGCGTGGGAACAACATGATCTATAGTAATGTCTTCGATATTTTGTTCGAGTTTCACCAAGTAAGAAAATAAGAAAGTAACCAGCACTTCAAAAAACGCTTTTCCAAAACCCGGCCACTTCTACCACTACCATGGAGACATATTCTGCTCTCGTCAGTAAATAGAACGGACCTCCATTGTTCTAATTTACGTATTCTCGAACCAATTCGATATGGTTTTTAACGGAGCTACCTTTTAGTAGCTTACATTGACCAGCGGATACATCTCGAACTTGTCTTAGCTCTTGCTGCACACGGACGCCAGTGAGATTCCGATTTCACAGTGAAGTTTGTATTATAAATCGATCATCCCACTCAGAAGTACACCGATACCGACTTTCATTGTGATCTCCGATTGAAGGTACCAATTCCCTGAAACCTTCTGGTTCCTATTAAGACAGCTATTTGGCGTCCTTTTTGCAAATGAAACATTAACTCGTGCGGCTTTTTCTGGAGTAGTATCCATGATTTTGAGGAAAAAATCAATGAAACTGGTACATATTTGTTGAATTTAATGTCTGATAAGAGACTTATGGTAAATATTGGTCAACATTGCTCGGGATTATATTACATTTAATTCAACTTTCGTCAATAAAACAGCTCGTTCTAGATTCTGGTTTTATTCTTATTTGAATTGTTTCTTAACCTAAAACAATGCTTTTTATTTAATCTTAATGAAACGATATTTTATAATAATCTAAAGCATAATAATCACGATGTTTCAACGTTTTACAATAGAATTCGTGGGTTGGTAAATATGACATTCAAACAAAACGTTCATTCTATTTCTGAGACAATTGTTTGAGACGAACATTCGTTTAAAATGTAAATCAGTTAGGGATTTCCACCATTTTCCTTAAACCACATTTTCTATTTGTGATTTGTTCTACTCTCGTAAATTTAACACAATATTAACCCATCCTGTTGCTTGTAAGTGTAATACAAATCCACTATTTCTATCATTTTTATTAACCATGAAGTTTTTCACAAAATATCTTGCAATAATACTGTTCGACCTTCTAATAGCTTTAATCCCCAAGAAGATTACTCTTACTAGATAACTACTATACACATTGTGCAATGTACTAGATGTATAAATAAACGTAACATATTTATTACTCCTAGCATATAAATTAATTTATTTTAAGAAAAACCTGAACTGGAAAAGAAAAAGACGTAAGAAGTAAATCTTACCCAAAAATAAAATAAATTTAGTTAGCCCACACACATAAACATATACATGTTTGTATATACATATACATAGGGTAAGCTCACCAGACCACTAATCATTATAAACTAAAAGAAAACGTTTCTCAAGAAACGTATATCTGTGTGTACAAACTTTTACAACTATAAATAAATTTATTAACTTGTGTATGAGCATAGTAAGAACACAACAAAGTTAACTTTCTATCCAACAAATAAACCTCGTGTATATTGTTAAAAAGTTAAATGAAAATAAACTTAAATAAAACAATAATTTAAAGGAAAACTAAAAACTACTGAAAGTAAATCTTAAGACGCAAAAAAGCGCAACGAATTATATTTGTTTATGACTTTTCCGTTAGTTCCTCGATAAATTTGTTTGCCAGTCTAATGATAATTTATTCTTAAGAATCTTAATTATTTTCTTAAAAATCTTTTTTTTGTCTTGATTTGTTTTTAGGACGAGAGTAGCGTACAACAATTAATTGAAGCATGTATAACGGATGACGAGAAATTATATCTATGTGTTTCTTCGCCAACTATCAAAGATAAACCGGTGCAGATTCGACCATGGAGATTGTCCGATGCGGATTTTGTTTTGGATGCGTCAATGGCATTGGATCCACGAAAAACTGTTTTCGTTGGTGGTGTACCTCGGCCATTGAAAGCAATCGAATTGGCTATGATAATGGATCGTTTATATGGTGGAGTATGCTATGCCGGAATTGACACAGATCCAGAATTAAAATATCCGAAGGTAAGGAATTAACACAGTATATATGTAGATTGACGAAATATTTTATATATTTGGTTTTTTTTTTATTCTAAAAAGGGTGCCGGACGTGTTGCATTCTCGAATCAACAAAGCTACATTGCAGCAATATCAGCTCGTTTTGTGCAATTACAACACGGCGACATCGACAAACGTGTCGAAGTTAAACCATACGTATTGGATGATCAAATGTGCGATGAATGTCAGGGACAACGTTGCAGCGGTAAATTTGCCCCATTCTTTTGCGCCAATGTCACATGTCTTCAAGTAAGTGTCACTACAGTAACTAAAAAATATATAACCGATATTGATTTAAATTTTTAATTACAGTATTACTGCGAACACTGTTGGGCAACCATTCATTCGCGTCCGGGACGCGAATATCACAAACCATTAGTTAAGGAGGGAGCTGATCGACCACGTGCTGTACCATTTCGTTGGTGTTAAAAAACGAAATACTATAAAAAAAATTAATATTTTTTTTTATTAATAATATAAAATGTAAAGCGATATTTTTTTATTATTATTATTAATTATTATATATAAATAATTTAATTATTTGAATTTTTTTAATTTTTTTTTTTGTTGTTTCCTAAGTTTTATTAATTTATATACACGATAATGTATATAATTTAAACTTTGTGATAATTTTGATGTTTTATTTTATTTGTTTGTTATATAAATAATTTTTAATTAAATTTGTTTTTATTACCTATATGTGTACATGAGAAAACGCTTTACATTTTATTAAAATAAATTTTTATTAACTATTTTAGTTTTTTTTTTTGCCTATATAGAGAGAGAAATATTTTTTAATAAAAATATAATTAATATATTATACATAAAATATTAGTAAATTTTTTTATTTTTCTGTAGTTGTTTTTTTTATTATTTTTTTCAAATTATTAAAAAATAATAATTATTATTATATTTTTTACATAAATAAAATTCGCTAAAAAAATAACGTTCAATGTATTTTTTATCGATAAATAATAAAATATAGTTAAATTGAATTTTATTAATTTAATATAAAAAAAAACCAATTATATAATAATAAAATCAAACAAAAAATAATTATATAGACGACATTTTTTATATATTGATACATATATATATTATAAACACACATTATTAATATTTTTTTAAAAAATTTTAAAAAAAATAAATAAAAAAAATACAACTACTTGTAGTTATCATCATCTTTTGATGTGTTTCGATATCTTGATAAAAAATAATTAAATTATTTTTTAAATTAAAAAAAACATAAACAAATGAAAACTATATACACTTTTCCCCTTTCGTAGTTTAATTTTTATTAAACTAAAATTTAAAAAACTATATATATATATATATAATTAAATATAAAACAAATTAATACATATTTCATATTCGCTAACGATTTTTTTTTATTAATTTAATTTTTTTTATAAATTAATTTTTTTATATATATTTTAAAAATTAATTATTTTTATATAATGGAAGGTAAAAAAAATTATATATAAATAATCAAAGATCGTTTATACTTTTATAAATTTTTATGAAATGTAAATAGCTGTAAAAAATATATACAATTATGATTTTATAAATTAATTCGTTATGTTTTATAAATTAGCTTAATTTTTTGTTATTCGTTTTATGGTTTTCTTTCTAAAAATTTATCCGTATCGAAAACATACAAATTTTAACGATTCCTTATAATACATACTATATATATTCTTTCTGATTTATACTGAATTTAGGCCACAAATTAAATATATGAAGATGTGTAAAAAAAATAAAATTTTAAACATCTTTGTAAATATTGTCTGGGGCCTCATTTAATTACAAACCACACAAAAAATATCTTGTTGTAAAAGAATTTTTTATAATAATAATAATAAAATATATAGACTATTTTTATATAATTTAAATTTAAAGATGAAAAATATATAAATAATTAATTAATTAATAATAACATTAATAATTTACAAAAGAAAAAATTAACCGGTAGAAACGATAAAAAAAACTAATTAATAGACAAAAAAAATATTAGTAAAATTTTGGATGAATATTATAATAAAATCTAGTAAATTTTTATTTTTTAATTTATTTAATTAAGAATTATTATTATTAAATAAATAAATATTAATAATAATAATATAATCTAAATAAAACAAAGTCGTCCTATATTTTTATAATTTATTCATCTTTTACAATAATAAAGTATATATACATCATATATATGCAAAATAAATAAATTATATAAGTATTAATAATAAAAAAAATAATGAATAAATAATATATATATAATATTAATGGATGTACAGTATGATTCATGTAAAATAATATCTTATTTCAGTTCGTCAATCATACTGTGTATTCATCGCCTTTTATAGAACAATTCTTGCAAATAAATACATAAAAATATAATTAATTCATTAATTAATTAATTTTTTGATAGAAAATTTTCTAGTCACAGACAAAAGAAAAAAGATGATTAATTTAAATTTAAAACAAAAATAGTAATATCACCATTTGATTATCGCGATTATATAATTAAATTAGTTAAATATTATTAATTATAATTCAATTATTACGTTATGATATGAAATTATGTTATGATTGCGTGACTGAGACCACCACCGACATAACAACGGATTTTTTTTTGTGTATCTATAATTATATTATATTTTTATTTAAGGGATAGGAAAAAACGGAAAACATATTTATATAAAAATGAGTAGAATTATATAGAACGTGTAGTGTTGATGTGGTCTAGGATTAGTTGGTGAATATTATTTGTAAAATCGAAACTGTTAGATAACATATCACAGTTTATATTTTTTGTGACAGTAAAACTAGCCTGGACCGCAATTAGCAGATATAAACAATTAATTAAATTAGAAACTAATTCTTTACTGTAGACACGACACACGGACGTTTTATTATTACCAATTGTTTACAATTTTAAAACGATAATCAAACATAATTATAAATCTGCTTAATATAAACTGTTACCTAAACAAAAAACCAATTTCTAGCTTAATGCGAATTCTCAACAAATTGTCGCTTTACCAAACTATATATAAAAAAAAATCCAACTACAAACACAACCAACCAAAATTAATATTACATTTTTTTTTTCATATCTTAACAAAACTTCTAATAAACAACTACTACTATATTATATAAACTATTTTTGATCGTTGGCAAAAATATATAATAAAAAAATAAACCAAATAATAAAAATAAATAAAAAAAAATCTTTTTTTCTATTTAATCGGTGTGATAATGTTCAAAAATAATAAAAAAAATAAAAATAAACGCTATATAGACAAAAAAAATTATTAAGAAATCGCGTATATTTTAGCTGTCTGAATTAAACTAAAAAAAAAATGAAATAAATTTAAATTTTATACTACTATATTGTTACCTAAACTAAAAAAAAATAATAAATAAATATAAATTCTTTTTAGAATAATTATAAATAAATAAATTAAAAATACATATTTTTTTTCTTCAAAAAATATTTGTATGTGCAATAAATTAATAAACAAAACAAAAACCTAATAAATAAAATTTTTAATATAAATAAATATCTTACATATGACAAAGAAAATAAATAAGTAAAAATGGATTAAATAGATTATTTTTTACATTGTTCGTGTATTTTTGATAAAATATTAGTAAAATTCTTTTTATTTTATTTATATATAAAATTTAAAACAAAAAACAAACAAAAGAAAATAATTAATTAATATATTATATTAAATATCAATATTGTTATATAATTTTTTTTAATCAATACATTATATATATATATATATATATATATATATATATATATATATATATATATATATATATATATATATATTTAATTTAAATCATGTATAAAGGTATACAGGGGATTGATTTATTTGAAATGTCGGATTTAAATAATTACATAATTATAATTTCAAAATCACCCTGTGTATTATATGTATATGTATAAAAATCATTATGTACATAAAACTTATTAAACGCTATGCGGGTAGATAAAAAACAAAAAATTAATTAATTAATTAATAATTATAAAACTGGCCTATTATGTATTGTTTTTATTAATCTCAAAATCGTATAATTATATAAAAACAACCATTTATTAGTTCTCTAGTCATTTAGTTCAATTTTGTTTTAAAATATAAAAAAATACTTATATATAAAAAATAATAATATATATAAATACATAAATGAATAATATATTTTTTATTAAATTAAATTAAATTAATTACATCACTAATTGAGGCTAATTTAGAATATATATATACCTTTATTTTCAAATATTGACCAAAGTTTTATATTTAAATAAAAAATATAATTAAAATCTAACCCGCTATTAAATAAATAATTAATTTTTGACTGAACTATTATTTCACAAAATTACTAATTATTATATTATTATTATTATTACATATTATTTTTGACATAAATTAATAAATAAAAAAGTGAGCAAATAATTTTGTACAAATTAATTTAGAAAATGAGTAAACAAAAATTATAACGAAATTATATACTTAAAAAATAAAAATAATAATAATAAAATAAAAATTTTCATATTGGACAAAATTAAAGAAAAGTCGTGCGGTATTATATAAATAAAATTAGAAATATAGAAACTTAATATAAACAAAATTATATAAATTAAATTAACTAATAATAATACGTATATTGTATTGGGTAATATATATTATATTATTTAAAAAAAAAAAGATATTTTTTTTAATTAAAATTAATAACGTGATTGGGCCTTTCTTCACGAAAAATTTATAACAAAAAAAAATCATAAAACATTTTTTTTACTAAATGTATTTTTCAAAATTAATTACGTGTATTTTATACATAAAAACATATTAATACTATTATACATTATAAATATTTATACATAAGGAAAAAAATAAATAAGTTTTTTTTACTATTAATTAATTAAAAATTATATTATATATAATTCGCGCACGGCTTTATATATATTATTTTCGAATTAAAATCAAATTTATTAAACACAACAAAAAGACAAAATTAATTAACATTATAAATAATGTTGTATTCAGGGAATTGAACACATAAATATAAACGGGAAAAAGATGCTCCGATTTAAAAAAAAATGGTTTCATTTTTTGTTTTACAAACACATAATAGTAATTAAAAAGTGAAATATTTTTAAATTTAGACGTAAAATTATAAAACTAATGATAATAATTACGAATTATTTATTTTAATTGTTAATTATATTAATAGTCCCGTTCAATTCCCTCGTTTGACCACCTAAATGTTATTTATGAATTTTAACAGATATTAAATTTTGGTTTAGATATGAGAGTCGTGATCGATTCGCAATGTCTAACTATGCTCAATAAGATTGTCGTGTACCCAACACAGAAAACTTCTAAAAGTTATAGCTTGTACTGCTTTTCTGTCTGAATTGTTTTTAATCACAAATTTCTACATACATAATAGAAGTAAATCAAAACCGAGAAACATGTCATTTCCGGTTATCATACATCATAATTCGTTGTGTTTGACGTTCGTTGCATCAGGTCACTTCAATTGACTAGCAGAACACAAATTTATAGATGAAGTGACACGATAACTGGCGCGGTGAATTAAGTGACACGACTAATCAGGGTGTCATCCTTCTGTTATGACGACAAAACAAATATTTTGGGTTGATTTTTGTACTTTATACCGTCTTAATACTCGATATTTTTGATATTTTAAACTATCCCGCATCAATATTACTTTTAACTTAGCTATTGAAAATTTCTGTGTTAGTTTGGAACAACTCGTTTTCAACTATATATTCAACTTATAGAAAATTTTCATATGTTCTCAGACTTATCCAATATTAAATAAATAACCATTTGCAGATAGATTAAAACCTAATCGTAAAATACGTTTTCTGGTGGATATTTCCATCACCTACATAGCAACCGGATTTTAACATTAGCTTTTCGTAAAATACGATTTCGATTTTTTGGTTGGTTCATTATAGGATGGAATTTAAGATTTTGTATTTAACGAAAGGAAAAGACTCCGTAATAGGAATCCACGGCGGAGCAATAATTACGAAATCGTAAAAATTTAATAATAGCCGGAACACAATGTAAAATTCGATATCGAATCCGAAAACAAAACAAAATACGATATCGAAAAATCCGCTATTTTTATTTTTATACAAACGAGATAGGATTTTCCGAAACTCTACTGTCAAAATCCGACTGCTTGTTGTAGACAAATTGCATTTGTGTTATCAAATATGTATGTTTTGAATGCTCTACATAAGAAAGAAGATTTCGTTAATAGATGTCAGTTGATAAGTCATTAGTCAAATAACACACACCAACAAATTAAAATTTAGCAACTTCAAGTGAATTATCCAACCAATTATTTCTAATTTAATACTTACATTAGTCAAATTCGACCAAACAATTCGCGGCGAATCGGAGGTTTCGATATCGGAAAAACTCCGATATCGGATTATTTCATAACAGCCTCCCTGATTTAGCAACTTCTAGTGAATTACAAAATACATTATTGCCAACTTCAACCTTACATTTGACAAATTCGATTAAACCATTTCATAACGGAAAAAATCGCGGCGGATCCCCTGGGAGGGTAATTATGTAAAAATTCGATATCGAATCCGATCTGATATTCAAATATCCGCTATTATGAATCAAAAACGACAAAACGAAAACGGGGTTTCCGAAAATCGAATGCCACAATCCGACTGCTAGTTAGCATACAAATTTCATTTGGTGTTATCGAATTAATGTTTTGAATTTCCACAGTTTAAAGAGTAAGATTTCATCTCTCAAGTTCAATTAAAACACAACAAAAAAATAAAATTTAGCAAATTCAGGTGTATTGCAAAGTCTATTACTGCTAACTTCAGGCTTCGATTTGAAAAAACAATTTCATAGTACAAAAAGGCGCGGCGGATCAGATTTTTTGATATCGGAAAAAATCGATTTCGGATTATTTCAAAATAGCCCTCCTGGATTATGTTATAATAATTTCAAACTTTGCCGGTTCAACAAACTGCAATAGCTAGAGAGACAACAGAAGACAATATGAACAAAGTAACCTTTTTGACGCCACAATAAATCTTTAACAAGTCCCATTCGCTGTAAATGCGTTTTAAAATGGTAATTTTAAAGATTTTCAGGTGATTTCTCTTCAAGGACAGATCGTATTAGGTTCGTGAATCGTGAATAAAGTGCTTTCGCCAAAGAGTCTGGTATGAGTCTACTGTTAAAACAAACAACAATTGACGTGATAAACAATATGACATCTCTACTCATAGCTGACCAAAATTTAAAAACCACTTAAACTAAAAAATAATCGAAAGTTTTTTTTAACATAAACAAGTCAAAATCGACTAATCGATTATAAACAGTTGAACTGTTTATAATTGTTTCAAAAAAATATAATATATTATTTAATAAAAATAAAGTAATTTAAAAAAGAAAAACCATTTTCCTATATACTCCTCTCACCTTTTTTATATCTAACAAAAAAAAATTATCATTATTAAATTAAATTATTAGTTAAAATTAATTAATATTATTACTAATATTATTACACTATATTATATATATTATAATTATTAAAAAAAATATTGTTGTTTTTTTATTTTTATATCAAAATATTTGTTTTTAAAAACCACTTTTTTACTACTTTTTTTTACTATTATATAATTATTAATTATTCAAAATAATAAATAAATAAAAGAAATTGCTTACAAAGCGTGTGTTGAAAAATAATTGGGTGAATAATTTTTGTATATTTAAAAAATAAATAAATAAAAAATATATAAAAAAAAATTTAAATTAAATAATTAAATAAACCACGGATTTTTTACGATTTAATTTCGTTTGTTTTGTTCTTTTTATTTAATATAATATAATTTTCATATATATTTTTAAACAAACAATATAAATATATATTCTATTTTTTAACAAAATAAATTTAAAGATAAAAAAAATATTCAAAATATCTTTTTTTATGTAGAAGAATTTCACTTTTTAATAATAAATATAAATACATATATATATATATATATATATATATATATATATATATATATATATATATATATATATATATAAATATATATATACATATATATATATATATATATATATATATATATATATATATATATATATATATATATATATATATATATATATATATAATATATATATATATATATATATATATATATATATATATATATATATATATATATATATTTAAATGAAAATAAATAAATAATAATTTAAAAAAAATTATATATAAATATTAAATAAAATTAATAATGGGAATGGAATGTTTTTTTATACTTGTAGCTAAAAATTTTTTTTATTTAAAAAATAAAAAACAATAATTTTTAAATATACATAAAAATATTAAAAAATTAGTAAAAATCAAAAAACAAATAAAAATTAATAATATAAATTAATTAAATTAATTTAAAAACAAAAAGAAAAAAATTATTTTATAATAGTGCCATTTGTATTCGATTTTTATTTTATTTTATTGATTAATAATAATTTATATTATAAAACCAATAATTTTTATAATTTTTGTTGATTTTTTTTGTATATTTTTATAAGTTTTATTACTTTTATATTTTTATAAACTATATAAAATTAAAGAAAATAATAATAATAATAATAATGTTTTAATGGGTTTGAAGTTTTTTACGTTTTATTATTTAATTACGGAATTAAATTAATAAATTTGTGTTATTTTTATAGAAAAACAAAACAAATGAGAAAATTATAAAAAAAAACTAAATATTAAAACTATTGTTTGTATCTTTTTTATTAGATTTTTTTATTTTATTTTTATTATTGTAAATAAAATAAATAAGAAAAATTTTTTGCTTTTAATTTATTGAGTTTTATTTTTATCGTTGTAAAATTTATATTTCAGTTCAGTTTTTATGATTGTGTTGTGAAACATCATATATATTTTTTGTTGCAGCAGTTCATAATTCATAATTTTGATTTGTTTTATAGTTTTTGATTTTGAATTTTAACGGGAGAAGCTACAACCATAACACACTGATGGAAATTGAGCTTGATAAATAGTATTGACTTTATAATTAATTTTCCAAGTTATTGCTGATCTTTATTTATGACAATTCTTTTCATGACAAAACAAGACCATGTAGAAATTTAATCGTCATCTATTGGAGCTCCGAATTCCACCGATGAAATTTCTATTCAATAATTTACATATTGATACCCCTTCTGACTGTTTGAGTACCAACTTAAAACACTAAAACAGGCCAATCCATCTTTAATGTCAGTTATATAGGCAGGACTGTAAGTACTTAAAAGCTGTCGTGCGTAAACTTTTTGTCCTTTTCATGAGAACGTTGGTTAAACCATTGCCAATTTTTGACTCGTGAGATGTATTTTAACCGTAAGTATATTATAATCATCGATCATCATTATCATTTAGCTAATTTATATATTATTTTGTAAATCTTTTAGTTTGTTTCACAATACATACCAAAGATTTTGATGTAATTCAAATACTGTAGTGAAAAAACCAGAAATAAATAATTAATTAGAAGCATAGACTATGTATAATAAATAGTGTTCGCAATATAAACAAATAAAATATTTTATTATATTATGCATTCCCAAAAAACCAAAATAAATAAAAATAGAAAATTAAATAAAAATAAATATTTTTTTAATAAATTAATTAATTTAAATAAAATGTTACTTGTTGGCATTCCCTTTTGACCTTTGTTTTTAAATAGACAATGTACACTTTTGCAAATGATATAGAAAATAATGAGTTACATAATTATATTTATACATATTAAATAATATAATAATAATTAATGAATTAGTCACGAAACATGATTTTTTTTAAATTAACGCTTTTTGTTCGTATTGTTTGAAATTTATTTCCAGTATCAAAATACCCTAAAAGTTTTATATTTACTTATGAATTCAAGATCCATGAGTGTAGTTTTATGTGTTAAAAGAGATTTCATGGAAATTATTTTTTCTCATGATTTTACAGAAGTAAGCATTATCTTTGAAGATCTAAAACAAATTTCTGGCAGCCAAATACCAATTTGGTTATTAAAGAATTGAAGCTTATTTGATTGAAAAGCTAGAACAAAGTTCTGCTAGAACACACATATTTTCCTGCCAAAATAAGTATCAGGAATAAATCATTTTACATAGTTTGCTATTTTTGATACACTGGCAATAATTTCTCCATTAATAGGCCTATTGTTTTTAAAATATAGTATTAGCGAATTATATACATACATATGCATGACAAACAAGTATTTAATTAGTTCTCTGCATAGAGAGAAACGGAACAAAAGTAATTTAGATAAAATATTTAGTTTTTAATTTAAACTATGTAAATTAAACTAAAGGTGGCACTCGAAATATATATATATATATATATATATATATATATATATATATATATATATATATATATATATATATATATACATTTGAAATATAATTAATGTTGCCACATTAGAGACAAAAAAGTAACAAATCGCCTTATTTGAGATTCTTCCAATTTTTCATTACCATATATTTGAATATTTCTTATTTTCTTAAGTACATTTTTTTTATATTATTATTATTATATTATTAATATAATCATTAGAAGACATGATTATATATATATATATATATATATATATATATATATATATATATATATATATATATATATATATATATATATATATATATATCATATATACAATATCGAAATATCGAAATATTCAGTAAACGCTAACTCTATTATTAATATAATATCTATTTTAATAAATAAATCACCATGCGGTTTAAAAACAAATAATAAAATTTATTATAAAACAAAGTATTAATTAAAAATAATAATAAAAAATCTAATGGTGCCTCTTCATTTTTTTTTTCATATCATCGTATCATTAAATAATTTATATACATTTTAATTGGAATTCTGTTTGAAAGTATATAATTTACAGCTTTTCACTCAAACAATTATTTTTTTATGGCATTTATTAATAAGATATCATTACGCAACAATAGTTAAAGATTATGATTTCACACAGTATATAATATTGAAATTAATAAACAAAATAATTTATTTTATCATTGAACAAATATTATACTGTATAATAATAATTATATTTTTGATAAAAGTAAAGCAGAATTTAGTTGAATAACTACTATATATATATATATATATATATATATATATATATATATATATATATATATATATATATATATATATATATATATATATATATATATATATAGATATAGATATATATATATATATATATATATATATATATATATATATATATATATATATACATCATCACCCATTATAATATCTAATTTAAAACAACGCATTTCTTTTATATTAAATATTTAAAAATTATAAAAAAATATTTATAAATATAATTAACAAACCCTAAATATTAATAAAATTAAATCAAATTTAATTCAAATTTCACTTTTTTCTCTTTCTCTATTTCTATTTATAAAAATAAAAACAAAAAACTATATCTAAAATTAAACAATAAAAATATATTTATATATATACAAATAAAAAATTAAATATTAAATAAATAAAAAAAATATTTAATTTATTCTGTTATATATTTTGAAACCAAAAACTAAAAAAAAAAAACATCAGCGCAGACCGCATTAAAACTAAATAAAAAAAATTTAATAAAACTAGAAATAATAAAGCAAATGCTTGTTAAGCAAAACATAATTATAATAAACATGTAATATTGTGATTATACTAAAAAAAAAAATTTAAATAAAATAAAAAATTTATAAAATCATAAAAACCAAAAAAAATCGATTTTTTTATTATATAAATAATAAAAATTAATTTTTTGCGAAAAAGTATAAAAAATTGAATTTTTTAAATGTAATATTTTTTTTATAAATATATATTTATTATATTAAAAATTAAAAAAAAATTATACATTTTATTTTTTAAATAAAATTTAATAATAAAAATGTATTATTAATATTAAAACAGAATAAAAAATATTTTTACTTGTAAACTATATATATTTAAAAATGAAAATTAACCAAATGAATAATTAAAAAATTTGATAGAAATTCCATTTTTTAATTTTTATATTATGTATTATATAACATATAAAAAAAAACTATAAATATATAATTTTTAGTATTTTATGTTAATTTTAATGTTAATTTTTTATTTGTATTATTTTGATATATATTTTTTTGTGTCTAAAAAATTTAAAAAAATCAAAGATTTGTAGATTTTCTATAAAAAAAAAATTATAAAAAATTTATTATTAATAAAGGTAATAACAAAAAAAATATAATTAAAAATACAGCATTTTGTACATAAGAAAAATTTTGACGAAATATAATAAATAATTGATTAAAAATATTTCTGATTTAATAATTCCGAGTCAACTGCTAGACATTATACATCGTCTGTTAATTATTCTCAGTGATTGAACAATTATTTACTATGTTGGTTATAAAATATTAAGCTCAGTCGATTTTCATTGCAACTATATTCATTCTCAATGTTGCATTACAATAATGCTACTTTGGATTATAGATTTAACCAAATTAACAGCATTCAGTGATGCTGTTAATTTGATTAAGTTAAATTGAATAAATCAACGTCAATCACATATGTACATTCCATTTTGAGTAAAACCTCCTCCACAATGGAAAGAACAGCAGGGAACAGAGAACATTTGTAAAAATTAAACTACCTATTCGTCATACTATTCACATTCTTAATTCTACATATACAATAAATACTTAAAGTACAAAGTGTAGCTTATCAACGGCTAATGACAAACGATAACAATATATTACTGCAGGAACACATAATATTTGAGAGAATTACAAAAATGATGTAACCAGTAGTACATCACATCGGACCATCTTACAACTATATTAATGTTAAGATGTGGTCATTCCGCCCTAAAAAACAGTATGTATTCAGTAAATGGTTTCCTTAAGAACTCGAGCCAAGTGAATCCACTATGGCAACCCGAAGCATAGAAAATTGTGATAAAATCGGGGATTTCGTCGCCCAAACCGAAAATTCCTGGCAAAAACTAAAGCTGTGCATCTGGTAGAATCAATTCAAAATGATCTACTATAACCTATACTAATCGAAAAAAACTGTTTGATATCGGTGCGCACATTCATAACAATAATGTTAGTACAAATAACTTAAAGTAAATGCCAACGACAGCATGATTTCGTTAAATATAAGTTTCGGAGAAGATTTCTAGATGGCATACCAATACGTTTTAACGAAAACAAAATATGGCACGCGAAGCACTTTTTTAATGAAATGATATAATTTACAAACAAAAAATAGTTTTATTTATTTATTATTATTTATAAATATAAGCCCATTCAAATATTTCCTATTTCGATTATAAAATATTTTTTTTTTAAATTTTAAATTTTGGTTTCGTTAATAATTCGTTGAATATAAAAAACAGCAGTTAAAAAATGTAAACATTTCGTTCAACTACTATTAGTGCCATCTTTTAATCTTCTCCGGAATTATATCATGTTGGCACATAATATCGACGCGATTTCCCTTATAGCTATTATAAGTTATTTGTGTTAGTAACATCACACATCTCAATCGATGTCGGTCGTTAAATACTGTTAATACTGTTGGCGTATAAATTTTTTTGTTTTTGTTTTTTTTATGGTTTTTACTGGAAATTGTTGGCCTGTCCGTGTCAACAATCTGACTCCATCAGTTTCTATCACGAACCAGCTCTTCATACCATTGCAAGCAGCCAGCAACGGGGGCTATTATGAAAAATTCGATATCGGATGCAAAACCGGATTTTGCTATTATGAAACTAAAACGACAAAACGAAATCCGAAAATCCGACTGCTATGTAGTAGACGAATTTCATTTTGTGTTATCGAATAAATGTGTTTTGAATATTCCACAGTCTAAGGAGCAATATTTCTTTTAGAGTTCATCTGACAAGTCATAAGTCATACCGCAGGTAGTCAGGTACTGTGTGTCTGTACCGGCTTTCATTCAAATCGGAAACCAAAAATTTTTATGGCTTAAAAAACAAATAGATAGGCTTAATCTGCTTTTACTTAAACTTAACAAAAATCAATCCATAGTAAACATATTAGTACCATAGAGAGCATTTCAACCAATAACGTTAATTAAATATTGACAGTTTAAGTATAATAGAAAATGGCAAGAAAAAGTGCTGAAAATAGGTCAAATTTATATCGCACAAAAGCGCAAAACAAAGTTCAAAACAAATAAAAACCAATTCTACGGTAGTTTATTAACTGATAAATACTCGAATGACTTTGAAGATCCACGAAAGTTTCAATGTAACACAAGATACTGAAGAACATCTGTGAAGGATATGTCATCTGTATGTTGTTGAATTAATACATGGGGTAGAAATGTAACCGCAAGTTCTAGTGTCTATATAACCTTCAATATGAAAATCAATTTACGATTGAACTATTTCGGAGGTTATGGACAAAGTACGATTCTAATCGCAATTTCGGAAGTTGTGGACAAAGTACGATCCAATAAGCTAATTGGGCCATATTTCGCATATAATGAGACATAATTCGATGTGTTCGGCCAATCAAACCTGATACCTTTTCCACTGTATGATGATAAACACATTCACGAATGTTAGCAATATTATAATACAATTGAAAAGAGGGGAAGACAGAGACGGAGAGAGACATCTCAATTAATGAGTATATCCACAGTAACTCTTTACGTATAAAACTTTGACACAATATCAATTTGAAAATTGAATCGCTACTCCCTCAAACATATAGATTAATTAAAAATAATTAATTTCTTTCCATGGGCTTAGCAAATTCTTCATAGAAAAAATTAGAAAAATGCTCAAGCTATTTGTTGAGTATCGCATCGGTGTTAACACGAGGGTTTCCATTCCCAGGTCAAGAATGGTAATTGAAATAGGTTTTAAGGGCAATGCGGTTAAGGAACCAGCTAAATTGAGCTCATTGCTGTCTAGTCGTGCTCTTAAGACCTTACATTTGTAACAGTTTGCTGGATTTTTGGTATCTAAGAAACAAAAAAAAAATACTTCCGATCTTGCCATCACCAACTGTTATCAGAATTACATATTGAGAGGTCTTAGGGTGGTCATATTGAGCCGGCTAAACTCAGGGTTTGGGGTGGATTAATTCCTAAAACATCAATACGTCTTGATTGACCACACTGATAAAAAAAAATTATACAAACATTAATCATTATATGATAGGTTTAAGAACAATATACGACCCAATCTTCCATCATCTCCTCCAATAAAATTTACTTTATTTCATAATCATATTCAAACAATCAAAAAAAAAATTTATTTCAAATAGGATAAAAATAATGTTAAATAAATGTACCAAACAATTGAATTCACTTTATAACCACTTATAAACTATAAAAAAAACTATATCCCTATCTAACCTAATTTACTTACATGTAACTAATTACTAAGAACAAAAAAAAATATATATTAATAAAATTTATAATATTTTTGTTAAAATAACTTGTTAAAACAAATATTGTTGTTTGGTTGGTCTTTAAATTTTTAAATTCATTCCATTGTTGAAAAAAAATGTTGTTATTGTTCGATGGATATTTAATTTTTAAATTCATTCATTAGTTTTTTTTTTCATTCATTGGATTTGTTTTACAATTTAATTATATTTTTCAAGTTCACAGAGTCACATTAATTGTTCATTTTATGATTTCTTATATTGTACATCAAACAAACAAAATTCACTATCCAATATGCCGGAATTTTTTTGTTTTAACTCAAATTTTATAAATTTGATAATTAAATTGTGAACTTTTGTATTTTTATATTATATAATATGTATTAACTACGGAATTCTTTATATTAACATAATCTTAACTATTAAATTATTTTTATCCTTATAACGTTCAATAAAAGTTTAATTTTGATTCTTAGGTATAAAAAAAAAACACGTTTTCACTCACGAGTGTAACAGTATTATACAATTAGGAAAGTTAGAATTAATTTGTATGCTTAATTGATATTATTTATTATTAATTTATCACTAGTTTACTGTTTTACTATAGGTATATACAGGAAAGGATACAAACTTCCAATTTCACACAAAAAAAAACCTGTGAACTTCCATGATTATTATTATATTATTTTTTATTTATTTCGTTTTATTGTATTTATTTGTCTTTTTTTTTTTTTTTGTAATTTCTATTTGAATTCCCAAACTCAACTAACTCAAAAAAAATTCAAACAAAACAAAATTATCCAAAATTAAGCTTGCAGTTTTTTTTTTTCTCAGGTCACACTAACTAAGACTAATGACATGAACACAATCACCAAAGACTCTCCTTAGCCAGTGACGACACATCGTTACAAATCGTGGGACCGACTCACCCCAGGAGATTTGAGTCTCACAAGCCGGGCAAAAACAATAAATACAAAAAAATATATCTAATGAAAAGCTACATCCGTACGTCTTTCAAATGATAGATTCCTAAATTTTTACCAGTTTTATTCGTTATTTCGACAGCAGCATTACCGACCTTTTTGCGTATAGTACCTTCAATAAATTTTGGTGCTAATTTGCAAGAAAAATTTTCTTTTGCGTCACTTTGTACAAAATTTTTTACTAAAACCTGTTGGCCAGGTACAACATTTCGGTTTCTGCTACGTAAGTTATACTGATTAACATTTTTGTCGTATGCTTGTTTAAGATTCGAGAGTACTAATTGCTGACACAAACTTAAATGGATTGGTTTTGATTTAATTGAAACCTCTGTTTCACCAATGAGATCTAATTCATATAAAAGTTTATATTCACTGCCATGTTTTATTTGATGTTGGCCAAACATCAGAAAATGAGGTGAAAATTTCGTAGATGAGTGTACTACGTTACGCAAGGCAGATGTGATTTCAGGTATATGCTGATCCCAAGCACGGTGGTCATCTTTAATGTACGCACGAATGGCCGATAATATGGACCTGTTTACCCTCTCTGATGCATTACACTGCGGTGAATATTTTGGTGTAAATATATGAGTTACGCCATACTTTTCTAACAGAAGGTTTAAACAGGATGAAATGAACTGACTTGCATTATCTGTAACAATAGATTCTGGTACAGAATAGGTCATAAACACATCTTTTTCCAGAAACTCACACACATGAGATGATAAAGCCTTTCTTAGTGGTTTTAGGAATATATATTTTGTGAATAAGTCTAAAATAACTAATAAATACGAATTTCCAGATTTTGACCTTGGATAAGGCCCTAAGAAGTCCATGAATAACTTTTGCATAGGACGTTCTACCGGACTTTGCTTACCCATTAAAGGTTGCAAACTCACATTTACAGCTTTAGTTTTTTTACAGATAATATAATTATTAATATAGTTACGGACATCGACGGCCATGGCAGGCCAGTAGAAGTATCGTTTTAAACGATCCAAGGTCTTGGCAATACCAGTATGAGATGATGTTGGAGGGTCATGTGCTTGCACGATTAGATCATGAGTGAGATTATCTGGGACGTATAATTTCCATACCGGAATATCACTAAAGCTACATTCTTGTCGGGAAGGGTTTATGTAAATCTTACCATTTTCTGCTCTCATGTTTAGAGTCGTAGATTGTTTGCTTTCAACTATTCCATAAGATCAGTATATTTTTTACATTGAAATTCTGAAGAATTTAGATCGATATTCAATATGTTGTTTTGGGCACTCTCCAATTCTTCTACGAACATACGAGACAAGGTATCCGGTACTATATTTTGATTTCCTTTCCGGTGCTCAATTGCAAAATTGAAACCTTGAAGCTTTAAACTCCATCGAGCAAGCCTACCAGATAAATCCTTTTGCCCCATTAGCCATTTAAGGCTAGCGTGGTCGGTGATTATGGTGAATGAATATCCCTCTATATACGCTCTAAACTTTTTGACACTCAACACAGCTGCCAAGCACTCCAATTCCGTAATGGAATAATTGCGCTGTGGAGTGTTAAGTTTCTGAGACATATATGCGATGGGATGTTCACCACCATCATCATCCTTTTGGAAAAGAACACCTCCCACACCAGTAGTACTCGCATCGCATTGAATATAAAACAGCTTTGAAAAGTTCGGATGTACCAAAACAGGAGCCGATGATAAAGCCTCCTTCAATCTATTAAATGCGTTATCAGCGTTTTTATTCCAACTGTATTTTTGTTTCTTTTTCAATAAGTCTGTTAGCGGAGAAGCGAGTGACGCATACGATGGAATAAAACGCCGATACCACCTTTAATAGATTGAAGGAGGCTTTATCATCGGCTCCTGTTTTGGTACATCCGAACTTTTCAACATTGGTACATCCGACCACCATCCTCTCTTTTTAAGTCGACATATTAATTAACCTGTCCTAGCAAGAACCGCAGACGACACTTTACAACAAAAAAAATCGTTTATTGCTTAGTTTTTACTATTGAATTACGGATAGCGGAAAAATTCAATCGACACAAGAATACTTATCACGACTATCAGCCTCCGAAAACACTGATTATTCACTAATGTCGGTAAATAAACTCTTAAATCAACCACGGCAGCTTATTCCACCATTACAAAACAATAATAGCCTATAGAAACAATGATGAATAGGCTGAAACTGTTGAATTGTGATAATGATGCTGGGTGCTGTAATCGTGACAGCTAATGATGAATGATGGGAGTTAAACTTGAACTCCACAGAGTGGCATTGATTGACAGCTAGGGCGCTGAATCAACCAGCCGATGAAGACGTTTGTCTTATATGAAATGGCATCTTGTATGTAATCTGTAATATTCGTTCGCTAGGCCGGTTTCGATCTGATGACGTCATTGACTCGTTGTGTGATCGAAAAGATCAAATCCATCTCATCAGGCAAATGCGACCGGACTTGATGTATGTTGCATTTCGTTTTCTATATATATTGTGAGGCTATTTAGAATTTGAATCGAAATCTTTTTTCGATTATTTTGTTACTACATACTTCACTATTGTGGCGTGACTATTCGTCGTATTTGTGAACGCCACAAAACCTATAAAACAGCACCAAGATATGATCTGATCTCAGAGAAAGTGTCACAAGTTTCTTAGTCAATGGAATGCCATACTTGGAAACAATTACGTTCGATTTCAGGAGAAGATCTCTCGAATAATATTACTTACAACCCAAATCTCCAGAGGAAGTTACATCTTATACCTATAAGGTCTAATAATCTAATATCTTCTAATAATTTGAAAAACTATTACTGAAGCGTTTGTATGGTTTTAATCTTTGCAATGTGTTTTTGGGGCTCAAGGCACTCTAAACTCTTTGGTGGTTCACTTAATTACATTGTCTAGCTTCATGCAAGCCTATAGTACCGACATTGAACTGGGCCCTAGAATTCTTCACTCCAACAGAGAGTTCATTCACACCACCGATCGTAGTTAGGGAAAATTCCATTTGCATCCTGCTCCTATCGGGATTCGAACCGGGAACCACCCGCTCCAACTACCGCAGCCTTAGCCACTGCGCCTTTTCATTGGCCACTGAAACGTCTAAGGCACATTTTTCTTGAAACAAAAGTGATACTGGGGCATTTCAATTTAGATTAGAACAATCAACAATATAACAAGTATATGTACATAGAATAGTGCTTATGCCTACATAATTATAAAACTGATTGTACAGCGCTTATTTTGAATTGCTACCGCATATATGTAATGAATTTCATTGAAATCAAAACAAAGACAAGAGGTAACCCTTTCTGTTTTTTTTAATAAATTCAAAATTTTATTTTTATGGATGTGTGGGCCCATATCAACCATAAAATTAAATAAATAAAAATTAACTAATTTTTTATGGTTTTTACAGATCTTTGTTGGCCCGTACCGTTTCAATAATCTGACTTCATCGGTTTCGACAACGACCTAGTCGTCTGCTGAAAGACGCCTCTCCTTTCAAAGATCGCTGCATCATTCGGTAGCATGTAGAATGTGACCGAGCCAGCGTACTCGCTGTCCTTTAATTCATACATGACAACGGGTCTGATCAACACTCTGTACAATTTCTGCTTCTTTCCTACAATTCCTACAATTTTACTTACCAGTAGGAAAATCAATTGCGTCTTGGTCTCGAAAACCAGAGATCAGATATTTGGTTTTGGACTCATTGATTTTGAGACCAACAGAAGCTGAAAACTGTTTCGGTGGATCAAGTATCTCTTTCATTCCGTTGCCATTTAATCCAATCACACAGATATAAGCAAAAAGATTATTGGATTGTCGAAATAAGATATTATCTTGAGGTGTTTCACTTCTACAACGGATGTATTCTAACATGAAATTAAAACGTATTAGCAACAGCGCATCTTCTTGTCGAACACCAGAAGAGATTTCAAAAATTCTCGATAATTTCCTCCGGCAGAGGGGGAATTCTTCCCAATCCCCCGCGATAATTCTCGCATTTCAATCGATCACCCTTCTTGAATATTGGGTATCCATTCATCAGGCATAACTCTCCATTTTTCAGTAATTCCTCATAGGATGGATCCTCAATGAACATCTCCTTGGTTTGTACTTGAGGTTTATCAAATACAGCTTGTGAAACATTAAGTAGTGCAGGAAAATGTTCACGCCATGTATCGAGAACCGCATCGACGTTAACACAGAGGTTGCCAACCTGGTCCCGATTCGCAGTTGTCCGAGCTCTTAAGGTACAATTTGGTGACTCCTTTAAAGAAACTACGCGAATTGCCCTCATGGCTGATTTGTTGTACTCTTAAGACCTTAGACTTTCACCACTTGCGTTTCTTCTATCTACAAATGCGTTTAGCTGTCCTCATAGCAAGAACTGTTTTATTTCTTCTTGCGATTGTAAACCGAGTTTGCGCTTTATTCTGGGCTATATTTCGTTGATCAACACCAAGACGACACTCTTCTCATCAAACCAATCATTTTTGGGAGTAGTTTTCGCTATACCGAGAATATGCTGGGCAGCATCGACAACCGAGGACTTTCAACATTTCACAGACACAATATTTTAATATTTTCGTTGCGTTTCTTCATTTATCAGACCTACACAGAAGAATCGCGTTGTATATTCCCATGTTCTCCCAGACTTGTACAATAATTTCCATCGTGGCTTTACAGTGACCAGATTACGAATTTTGTTGACAACGGATAAGATCTCACGTCTTGGACAACCCTTGGGCTACGATTTCCAGCCGATACTCGTTATACATTTTAAGACGTTATACAGATTAAGTCACCTCCTACGATAAGCTCTGGATACTGTGGTGGTATTCTATGGGTTTTATGTTTCGTTCGAAATATTTACGAAACATGAATGTCCCCATCCACAGGGCCCGGTTAGTTTATTCCTTAATATAAGTAAATTAAACCCGTGAAACAAATAAAGCTACTAAATTGGGACCCATTGAATTAACAAATGGGGGCAAGCTTTGCTAAATTCTGCGACATCAATAATTTGGAAAAACAAGTAAGGGCCAGAGTAAGTTAAAATATTACAAACTATCAAAAACTATTTCAAGCAAAACTCGGCGGCAAAAGCAGCAACATTATTAAAAGGCATTTTGAATCGAGCAACCTTAAACCTTCAAATTAACTGTAAATTAAGAATAAAACTTAATTGAGCTGCGGCAATTGGAGCAGGAGGTACCGGGTTCAAATCCCGACAGGTGCGGAATGCAAAAAAAACATTTTTCAGCATCTGATTACGATCGGTAGTGTGAATGAACACATCTATGACCCCTTGTTGGAGTGCAGAACTCACGGGCCAACCCATTTTCCATACAGATAAAAAACAGACTAAGAAACCAAAAACTTAATCGATCCTGCAACTTCGATATTTTTGAAAATTCGATGTCGATATCGTTATAAATTTTTAGGTACCACTGTACAAGGCTCAAGTTTATCTCAATTCGAGTTTGAGTGAAAAAAATGTTAGTGGAAAATTTGATTGAGTAAAATTTTTTCTGATATAAAACAGGATTTAAACTTTGAGATAGAACTCATCGATCTATTGGGCAACAAAGCTGAAACTCGAGTAAAGTTCTTGAACTTTCGATTTCATTATTCAATTAAACACGCAATTTATAAATTTTCAAATTTATTTTACAAAAACAAGCAAAAATGCTAAAAGAAAATTTGTGTAACAATTAAAAGAATTAAAGGTATGTACAATTATCGACCGTTACCCTCGTAACAGGCATTCATTATAATTTTGCAGATTCGACGTCGCGATTAGTCTCCTTCGGCACTAGATTTGGATATAGCTGAGCGACTTGACCAAGGGGTGTACAAAATCGACCACTAAAATCGAGGCGTTTTGGTGTGTTTTGCGACTGCACAATGTCTAGCAATGTTCTACAAATAAAAAATAAAAACATATTAGTGACGAAAATGTCGCAATACGGTAATCGTATAAATTTCGACGTACTTATTTCCCGGATTTGAAAACAATTTTTTCTTCGTAGACACGTCTGATGTGTGTGGAGGTGACATTGGGGAATCGGTTGTCGTTCTAATAACACTAAGACGCAGATTATTCGAACTGGTCTCGCCAGCTGAATCGAGCTCACGAATAGCTTGATCCAGTTCAACCTTATCGGCAGTTTGATCCGCTCCTCGGGCTCGACATTCCCGGATACATGTTAAAATCGCGTTATGTCCAGATGATTTTCCTGTATTCGAAATTAGTACCTCGAGCTCTGACCACAACAATCGGTATTGCTCATCTTTTTTGTTCCCTTTGAGGCGATGTCCAATATTTGGCAGATTTAGTGGCTCGTGTCTTGCTTCCAAACCAACAATGGTATATATACACTGTTGGCACTGCAGTACTTCCTCATCAGTTAATTCTTCTTTATTTACCAGCGCTAGGATTGGTTCGACATACTGCCTCACGTTGTATAAGACTGTTGAGCCAAGGGTTAGTGGAAAATATCTAGAGTATTTACCAATTCGAGTCCTCATTTTGAACAGATTCTCATCAGGCTTTCGTTCGGTAACTGGTTTCAATGGCACAAGTCGATTAATTTTCATAAGGGCAGCAAAATCAGTGATACGATAATCCCAAACTTTGCCACCAACACCTTCCGATATTGATGGTGGATCCTCCAGACAACTTCGAGCCACATTTAATGTATGAATAAAGATTTCTCCTCCATGCGCCGATAGTAGGTGACTGGTAATTTTTCCACCACTCTTCCGTGGCATCTCCAGCAGGACAGACCTTCCATTTAGTAGAAAATTAATGAGACAGGACGAAGGACGCGATGTAACATCGACTGGAGTGACACGATGTTGGGCCAGACATGGTTGCATATCGGAAGCACCACAATTTCGAGGTGTACACCATTTCAGCGTGACCGTTTCATAATCTACTCCTTCTTTTAAACTCCGCGGCAACATTAGCTCTGTACTGAGGAGTATGGAATGCGCTTTACTACCATGAAATATTTCAACATCGTAATTGGCACTTGAGCTGGCATTTTGCTCCTCTTTCATCGGGATTCCAGTTACGGTTGTACTCGCCAAATCGTAATGTGGCATTATCAGTCGGGTCAATTTATTAGATAGCGTTGTCGCTCGCACCGAATGTATTTCACTAGTGAGATTTGGCGATATTTCTAGTGATGCTCGATTCGTAACCATCGATTCCCGGGTCGCCGGATACAAATTTATAATAACTAAATGGCAATTGTCGATAGATAGAAGATCTGGGTTAGTGCTAGATGTAACGTTCTGCTGCAACAGTACCGTGTGGAATATATCTTCAAGATTTTTCATACTGGCATCGTCCCGCGCCGATGTAATACATATTACTCGACCGCGATTCGTAAGCTTCGTTACATCCGATTTTGATGTATTTTCTTTTTGTATATCGGTCGGTTCAGCAAGTGCCTCGACCGCCGCCCGTAATCCATGTATAACCGAAAATTCTGTATTTTGCGCTGGGGCTCTCGGTGGTACACCAACCATACTCATCGTATGCATGATATGCGTTAAATTTTGTGTCAGCGTATTCCATGTATTAACGATATGGGCGGCAGCATCACTTACCACAAACCTCACTAGTTTCCCGCTTGGGAATAAATCCCATACGATACGTGAATATTCGATCGACGATTCGACTGAACATGTCCATAAACTTTTGCTAATGGGCGGTATTACAATTGAGCTGGCCGTGGCATTGCGGCTTTTTACAAATTCCAAGTCCACGGGAAAATCACCTGATATACCAAAGTATGGTGTATGATCCAATACAAACACAGTTTTATGATTAGTTTCGTTCATTTTTACACAATTTTATGTTAATTTTCATAAATTAAGACTAAAAACTTGATTACGTTTGACGTGACATCGAAATACCTGATGCTGTTTTGGATTTGGAAATGAACTGTCAAAATATGTACAGTGCATGAGATAGCAAAACCCAATTATAAGATTACTCAGTTTTTGGAAAGATGGCAGACAAGTATTTATATGAAGTGTAGAGATTTCGTTAATTTTATGATCATAAATCATTAAATTAAATTAATTAAAAACATTTAAATACAGTTTTTGTGTATTTAAATCATAAATTAACTAAAAAAAATTATGTTTTAGTTGCTTTCCAATCGACCAACCGCTAGTACCCGCTAGTTAACCGATAGTAGTTTATTGCGTGTCTTTGCTAGCCTTACTATGGATTATTTAGTAAAGAAACGCAATGTACTACTAGCGGGTTCTAGCGGTTGGTTGATTGGAAGCAACTATAATCTGGTTTGTTCCTTAGGTGATTTTTTGTGTCGACAAATCTAGTACATTTTTGTTTAATTGGAAATACAAAGTTAACAATTAACTTAACATTTTTAGTAAAATTTAAGACATTTGTTGATTAAAAATAACTAAATTATTCTCAAACAAGTAACTCTGTTAATTTAGAGCTGTCGATATAGGTAACTATTCCTACACTCGTTAAGTTGTTGTAACAAAACTCTCCAATCAGGAGTGTGAACCGGAACGAGAATAAAACAGACAAACTCTTCATGTTCATAATTGTTTATATAATTTGGATTACAATAATGATTAATTTATAAAATATGTTATTGTAACGTAAATGTTTCAGCGTTTTTCTCCACCATAAGCGTACCGCCCAATCCCCGATTTTCAATGTCATGGAAACATTTCACTTTGACTTGGAGGAGGCGTATCAAATCCGACCACATTTCTTGTTGCTTGATACGATCCTCTTTGGATGTCGACAAATGTTGACGTTCTTCTTGGAGTCGATGTAACAAATTCTCTTGCTCCTTGATTTGTATGTTAAGTGTTTCTTTGAGTGAGATACGATTGTTATTGGAATTAGACGATAGCATTTTGAGCTCTTCACTCGCCTTTTCTAGAAGTATTTCGGCACGATCGTGTTCCGACTTAAATATATAGAATAAATTACTAAAATAGTGAAAGAATTTGGGGTGGAACACTTACCTTATTTTCTTGCCATTTTGTTTCCAATTTCTTAATTTCGGTTTCATTTTCTGTAATCTCCTTTTGGATCGCCGCTACTTCAGCATTTAGAGTACCTTTAAGTCCATCGTACGACTGAAAATAAATATATTTTCTTAAATCTTGATTGAGTTAAAACTTTAGAAAGAAAGTAAAACTTAAAGGAGACTGTTGGGATGAGAAACTGTTTATGACACCACATAGTATATGCCGATTCAAACACATAGTGCACACAAAGTTATGTCACAAAGAACCTAGAGTGATGATGATCCTAATGATATATGCAAACTCAGACAATCTATGCCATACAATTGCTCAAAGACAACCGTGCTATCAACGAGAACCTGTATAGTAAAACTGGCCTTGTTAAGGCAGCTGATATGACATTAGCTTTGATAAACTGGCGTATAGTCTACCCCAGAGTATGATATGAGGCAGTATGTAGGAGGATAGATACACGAATATGTAGTCCTTGAACGTGTAAGTGGTTTAAGGTTTTGGAATACAACAAAGTTTCTACTGCATAACTATCGCCTTGACATTCAGGGCCTAGAAACTTTGCATATAAATTGATGCGGTGTTGCTGACATATGGTGGAATCATTGTCTGTTCTCGCAAGAGTGAGATATTATATACTAATACAATCGAGAATATCTGAGTAATTGCATTCAAAGACGATATAGTGAAGAATACTTGATCGACTTATTACAAAACTGGAGTGAATATCAATACGCAACATATTTAGCAAATCTAAATATCTTGCAAATAAAGATAAGCTGAAATTGTATAGTGTGAAAGTTGAACTTATAAACAAATGAGGAAATTACAGCAAATACTCGAGATCAACACGTTGACAAACTACACGAAGTTTGTGAATTTCACCGTATAAGTACCTCACATAATTAAAAGCATCTTTGTATACCTGAATGAAAAATTCACCCGATTTTCTCACAATTATATGTTGGATAACAACCCCTCGAATTGCGCTAGCTCAATTGCTTGGGAAAAAAAAGAAAAACTCTCACAACCTAAATAGTATATACATATATATAGACAGCCGCTACTGCCCTTGCCTATTTTGTGCACCCCAATTATCTGCAAACATCTACGTTACTCGAAACACAAAACCTAAATAAAGTCTTCCAATTTAAAATATTTCGGCGCGCTTCATCTCACGAAAAAGATATATTTTGTTGTTGGTTTTGTATTTCTCAAATAAACATTCTGAGTAAAAATATCCTCTGAAAAAAAGGACCAAAATTTGGTAATCGACAAGTAAATACAACAAAAGTAGGTAGAAAATATCAGAATTTTTTTGTTTAAGGATGCAATCAATAGAGGATTTCTAAGCGAAAAATTTATTTTTTGTATATATGAGATGAAGTATTGTTGTAGAGGTTACATGACTCCTTCTTATTTATGGTTTTAGCTTTCTTGTCAAAATTTGTAAAATCCAAGAACATCATCCAACGAAAAGATAGAATTTGATAAACTTTTAAGAAATTATGTTAAGTAATTATATTTAGAACAGATGAGGACCAGAAAATATTCTTATCATTTCTTTGATATGAGTGCAAGAACAACATCTGTTGTATACATTATGGCTGAGAAAAATCCGAAATTTTAAAAAATTTTGGAAAACATTTTCGATAAACAAATTTTATATAACAGGACCTCACAACTGGCGCACTATTCTATATATCATCACCTTTGAGAATTTATTTTCAGTATATTGTTCGAAAAAACGTATTTACAAAATTTCAAAAGGCTATTGTTGCAACGGCTTATAAGGATACCCGGTAGAAAAATTGCTATATAATGGTCATTCCAAATCTACTTATTCTGTACTGTACACAATTGTCAGATTTTAGATTTTGTTTACGATCGATCGATCATGCTTGTCTTTCATGAAATTCATTGAAACTCGATGTTTGTTTGTTCGAATACCAAAGTTTAGATTGTATGTTAGATCAGGTGTTCAATTGCAAAATTTTTAACAGGGGTGGGAAAATTATGATGTAAGTTCTCTTTGTTTATCAAAAGATGCATTGCACCGCGAAACTGCGATATCAGTTAACATACAAAATGATTGTAAAAACAGTTTTATTTTAGGATTCCGTCGTAACCCATCGTGTTGATATATTAGAGGAATAAATAAGATGAAGTAAACTGTCCACTATTTAGATGATACTTGTTGTCAAATGATCCAGGTTTTTGTTATCTTATGTTATTGCGGCTGCTAAAGCACACTTAGACCGGCAATGGGTCCATTATGTGATACCACTTTTATGTACGGCTATAGATCCGATTTTCGTAGACCCATCTGCGCATTACATAGCTCCATGTCAGCCTATAGTACTGACATGAACGATGGGACGGCCCATGGATTCTAAATTCGACAGGGGATCAGATGTGTTCATTAACACCACCGATCGCACCGCCCAAACGATCGAGGGTGAAAATGTTTGCATCTTGCCATGGTTCGAGATTCGAATCCGTTACCTCCAGTTTCAACTGCTGCAGCTTTAATCACTGCGCCACCTGGGCGGTTATGATTAAGGTTTACAGCTGCTTATTAAAAAACGAGCACGCTAGCCTTAGACCAGGAAGAAAAATACTTTAACACCAGAGAAGTCAGGCAAGGACTCGCACCAATTCTGTTCGTGCCCGTATAGAATATGCAGAAATTGATTGTCACGTCTCTTAATGACATACAATGGGGATTAACAGGTAAACTCAATGATCTGGACTATGCAAATGACATATGCCTGCTCCCAAACAAACTCTCAGACGTGTAACACAAAATAAAATAAATATCAGATCTTGATAACGATGTTAGTTTCTAGATAAACATCAGAAAACCCAAGACGATGAGACAACTAAATATGAGACACCGATGTACATCAACAGTGTACAAATTGAAGATGTAAATGAATTTGTATAAATTGGATGCATAATAGCAGGTGGGCAGAGGAAAACATTAACGAATTCATAAATAAAGCCAGACATCACCAGACATGTAGATGTTACATTGCACATCTTACATTTTTTGTCGTTTTTTACAGTTCCGTATACTGCGTAAGCAAGCTGACTCCATCGGTTTCGATCATAAGCCAGCTCTTCATACTGTTGCAAGCAACCAGTAGATGCCAGATCGCTATCTACGCCTTGGAGCCGACAGTGACCTCGTCGCCTACCGAAAGGCGGCTCTTCTTTCAAAGATCGCTGGATCATTCGGTTCGGATTAGCACGAAGAACGTGGTGTACTCGCTGTCCGCGTTTGATTTCATGCACGATATCAGGAATTTGCATTAAATTCCTGATGTCGTGGTTGAATAGAACTCGGTATTTGCCATCATCGTCGCGTTTTGGGCCATATATCACACGCATGATTCTTCTCTCAAATGTTAGAAGCCATCTTTTGTACTCATTCATCAAGGTCCAATTCTCACATCTTTACATGAAAACGTGTCTGATCAACACTCTGTACAGTTTCAGCTTATCCGTATTTGCAAGATATTGTGATTTCAACAATGGACGTAGAGGATACAGAGCCCGATTACCAGCGGCAAGGCGAACCTTGATATCCTCTCCCACACTATTATCGTGAGTAATGAGAGATCTTAGATACTTGAATCTCATTACTCCTTCAAAAGTGTGGTTACCACTACTGAAATCAATTGCGTCTTGGTCTCTCAAACCAGACATCAGATATTTGGTTTTGGACTCGTTGATTTTGACACCAACGGAAGCTGAAAACTGTTTCAGTGGATCAAGTATCTTTTTCACTCCGTTGTCATTTAATTCAATCACCCAGATATCATCTGCATATGCAAGAAGTTGATTGGATTGTCGGAATAAGATATTGTCTTGAGGTGTTTCACTTTTACGAAGGATGTATTCAAACATGAGATTAAAAAGTATCGGTTACATCGCATCTCCTTGTCGAACACCAGAAGTAATTGCAAAAATTCTCGATAGCCTGTTCTCCACTTTAACACAGCATTGTGACTACGTTACTGTATAATTTTACACAGATGTACATATTTTTTCGGTATTCCTAAATATTCAAGCGCATACCATAGTCTTTCTCGGTTGATCGAGTAGTACTTGGAAAGAATCATACGCAGCGACAAAACATGATCACTGATTGACCGATTTAGACGGAACCTTCCTTGGTAATCACCGATAATTTCCTCCGCCAGAGAAATAATTCTTCCCAAGTCAATGTATGACAGTAGCTTGTATGCTGTGCAAAGGAGTGCTATACCGCGATAATTCTCGCATTTCAAACGACCACCCTTCTTGAATATTGGGCATTACGTGGCCACTTTCCATTCGTCAGGCATAACTTCATTATATATCAATCGAATATGGTCGAAAAGAGAGTTCCACAAAGTAAGACCTCCAAATATCAAAAGCTGTGAATTAATGCAATCAACTCTTGGTGAACATTTTTCTGTAATCTCTGCATGGCCATTGTGAATTCCTCATAGGATGGATCCTCAATGAACATCTCTGTGGTCTGTATTTGAGGGTATTCAAATACAGCTTGTGATATATGTGGAATATTAAGTAGGGCAGGTAAACATTTGTTCGCGCCATGTGTCGAGTACCGCATCGACGTTAACACAGAGGTTTCTATCCTGGTCCTGAATGACAGTTGACCGAGATCTTAAGGTATGGTGCAATCCGGTGATTCCTTTAAATATACTATGCGAATTGTGTTCATTGCTGAGTTGTAAACTTAAAACTTTATCCCTTCGCGCTTCTTATGTCTACAAATGTGTTTAGCCGCCCTCCTAGCAAGAACTGATTGAATTTTTCTTGATATTGTAAACCGAGTCAGCGCTTTATTTTGGGCTATATTTCGTTGCTCACCACCAAGACGACACTCCTCATCAAACCAATTATTTTTTGTCGTAGTTGTCGGGCACCGCAAACCGAGGTTTTCAATAATTCCTAGACACTGTTCAATCATAATGGTAATTAGATCGCAAAATACTATTGCTGACAAGATCTTAATATTAATATTGCGTTTCTTCATTTATCAGACCTACACAGGAGAATCGCGTTGTATATTCCCATGTTCTCTCTGATTTCTACGAAAATTTCCATCGTAGCTTTGCAGTGGTCATTGCCTACGAATTTTGTTGACGACCGGTAATATCTCACGAATTGGATAACCCGAGGCCGCTCTTTGGAAATCAACACATAGTTAATTTGGCTTTGGAATATTTTACGCGGATGTGTCCATGTTTTCAAATGGATGTTTTTATGGGGAAAGAATGTACTTGCCACTTTGAGATCATGAGCGATCACGGTTTCGTGTCGGGAGTACGGACCTATATTATTACATAAGTTGGTCTGATTTCTGCCAGCTCTAGCATTAAAGTCACCAATCACCAATCTGATTATCCAAATTATTGTAAAATGAGTCTTAATCTTGCGAGGTTGGCTTACATCAGTGAGCGAGCGCTTGTACACATACAATTGACAAGTTGGCTAATCTCATGTGCAAGCGAAGCTTACACATTCGATTAACGACTGCCTGTAAGTCCAGAACAGCCTTTTTTACCTGTGGCCCAATGAGAAAGCCAACTCCAAGATTCCCGAGGTCATCTTCACTGTGTAGCAATGTATAGCCTTGGGACACATGGTCTCCACTTTGAGGCCATCGAGTTTCTTGGAGCGCTACGAGTTCCAGCCGATACTCTTTTATACATGTGATGAGGCAGCCAAACACGCCAGGTTTTCGAAGTGTCTGCACGTGCTGATCATCAATTTCGTTTCCGGGTACTTAAGCGGGTAACTTAAGTGTCATTGTTGGTTTGGCGGTATCCGGTTTTTTTTGTTGCATTTTCAACATTTGTTATTTTTACGGATGCGAGTCGTCAGCCCAGCGATCCTACCAGATTTAGTCGCCTCTTACGATAAGCTCTGGACACTAAGGAGATATTCCATGGGTCTTATGTTTATAAATATTTACGAAACATGGATTCATCCCACACGACCCAAGTTTCGCTGAGTTCAACTCGTTTGTGAAATAATTACTACTGCATGGGTGTAAGATATGGAAACCTAATACCATAACTTACATTGGACTCCATATAATAACAAATCAGTCAGACGTATAAATCGAAATAGAGAGATGAAGTGAAGATGGATTAGCATTACGATGTGGAAATCATCCAGTGGTATTCTGAGAATATCATTGGACTGAAACTCGCAAGGGAAAAGTAAAGTAGAAAGACTAACGATGACATTGGACAAGAAAATCACGGGAAGAGTTAAACAGTATAGTCTCCAATAGAGTAAGATGGTCCAGCCAAGTGACGATTTGAGTATTACTCAATAAATAAACTTGGTATATATACACCAGCTCCATCTTGGCAGTCCTGTAGATGGGAATGTAGACATTTTGCTTAAATTTCGCATGAAGTGTGGGGTCACGTAACAACTATAGTAGCAAGAGGAGATCGTTGCTTTTCATGAAACTCATTGGTTTAAAAACGAAAACTATGCGTGTACCAAGGCTAGACATAGCTATACAGTGAAGATGATCTCGGCTATCTTGGGGTTGGATTACTCATTAGACCACGCAGGTAAAACTGGTGGTAGCATCCGATAAACGGATAAGTAAGCTCTGCTATAGCTTATATGAGATTTACAAACCTGTTGCACGGTGACGTTAGTCATGATGTAAGCTGCTTACTACATTTTCTGAGGAATTCACAAAACCAATGTAATAAACCAACAAAAGGATTTTATTTATTTATATCTCTGGCAATTCGGAGTAGCTGGATGAAGAACACAGCAGGATTCTGTTCGAATTCATCAATTTTTGAAATTGATCAATCGGGAGAGTTTATGGTATGCCCTTGAATATCTAAATTACCAAAAAAAATCGCATTACGAAAAGCTTCCCTGCTTTAAAATATCCTTTTATGCACGATATGAGGAATTGGGATAAAAATTCTTAATCTTGTGATTGGAAAGAACTCGGAATATGTCAAGACATCCAAAAACACTATATATAATTTCATTTTATCCACAGTTGTCAGATATTTCGATTTGAACAGACGCTTATATCTGCCACACTATTATCACTACTTTCGGACGTGTGATTACCACTACTACAATAAATTGCGTGTTGGTCTTTAGAATTTGGAATCATACATTTGTTTTTGGACTCCTTCATTTTGAGACCGTCGAAAACTTAATATTTTCACTCCGTTGCCACTTAATCCAATCAAGCAGATATTATACACATATGGACGAAGTTGATTGGATTGTTGATTGTTTTGTCCAATGCTGAGAAATTTTTTATTTTATCAATAGGAAGCTTATTCACTTATCGGGGTCTAAGAAACCATAAGAATTTTTATTCTTCTGTTCTAAAAATTTGTTTGTAAAGAATTAGCAAATAGGCGGAGGTTGAACCACTTTATCGTGGATAAGCAAAACATGTGCAAAACGTACACAGATAATGAGTATATAAGCACAAAAAAATTTTATTCCAACAATTATAAATCAACAGTCAAAGTGTATACACAACCGGTAGATTAAAATGAAACATTTTGCCTTTATATGTGCAATGCTCGTCGTGGTCCAGTCCATCGAAGCTGGGAAATTCTATAACGTAAATGGGACAACGTACTATATCAGCCACCCAATGGTGAGTATATCCAATATATATATTTCGACACTCTAAAATTAATTCCAACACACCTAACGCTATACTATCTCTCATTATCGATATAGAATAAAAATTGGTACCAAGCACAACGTTATTGTACACTACACGGTATGTATTTGGTGACAATTCACACCGAACCGCAAAATGATATCATTTTGGATTTGCTCAATAAGTCTCAAATTACAACGCAAGATGTGCATTTCTGGACGAGCGGCACCGATTTGGGACATGCAAATCGAGAATTCTATTGGACAACGTCGGGCCTGCCGCTAACGTTTACACGATGGTGGGCCGGTTCACCGCGAACCAATATTGCCGAAAAATTGTGCGTTCTATTGCATGGCAGTGACGCCAAATATCAATGGTACGATTATGATTGCAATACGGTACAATTTTTCATTTGTCAAAGTCAGTTGGAACTACCCGGCCTGCTGGAAGATCACAAATGTCAGTCTAATTAGAAATTAATAAAAGATTTTATTAAATATTATAATTGGTATTGTTTAATGTTTTAATTTATGACGTCATGTCGAGGGTAATATTTTTCGCGATTATTCACTAGTATAAGTCGGAAGTTCAAGATAATTTATGTTTTGAGAAGCAATGTTCTGCTGCAAATTACGATAAAATATTTTATATATTTACATAACAACATACTTACGTAAGAGGTGTGGTCTGGGCTGTTATCAATCTTTTTCCCAAAAATGACGAAATTTAACATGTTTAAAGTTAGTATAGATATTGGCTAGTACAGTGCGCCTTTGATGGTGATTCCATTTATTCGTGAAACTTAATAGTATTGTATGAAGGCCACCAACTATTCCATACCAAACCGCCCAGGTGGCGCAGTGGTTAGGCTGTGACAGTTGGAGTGGGAGGTACCGGGTTCGAATCCCGATAGGGACAGGATGCAAAAGGAATTTTTCATCATACGTTACGATCGGTGGTGTTAATGAACACATCTATGACCCTCTGTTGGAGTGCAGAATTCATGGGACAATCCATCTTCCATGTCAGTACCTATAGGCTTTCATGGAGCTATGCAATGTACAGATGGTTCTACGTAAATCGGACCTATAGCCGTACGTCCTTAATTTGGCCTTAATAGCATAAGGTAAGGACGTAAATAAGCGAACCGCGAAAGAGTTGGAAGTGCCTCGAGCCCGAAACAGATTGTAGAGATAAAAACAAACAAACAAATATTCCATACCAACCATCGAATCGTAAGTAGACAGAGGAATCTAATATTTGGTGTTACGGATGCGGGTGACATCTCTGATTGAATAGAATAACTAAATGTTTGAAATTGGAAATCAGCATGAATCCCAGCATACAGACGAAATAATAAACAAATGGAAACTTCTACTATTACCGAAAGCGGACAAAATGAGTATAAATACGCGAACAGAAAGCGTAGAGTTTTCAGTTTGAATTAGGCCAGCGATAGCTTCATAATTGTCGTCGCCTCCGGGTCCTCGTTCGTTAGAACGGGTGGGTAAAGTGACCTAGGTGTGGGGCGGGTCACGCTAAATGACGGCAGATGGGCTGGTTTACGGTGTTACGCGATCCGTGCCAACAAACTACCAGGCTGGGGGCCCATTTAACAAAGCCCAGTCGCAAACGGAGCCCTCTGGATACCTGGCGACCTCCAGTTGTAAGTAGCCTTACCTGCGTAAGCGGATCTCTGCGCAGGTGGACCATATATTTCTCCGACACTCGTGGGAACAACATGGAATCCAATAAAAACAAAACCGAGACCGGCACTCTCCAAAGGCCGGAAAAAACCGAGACCGGCACTCTCCAAAGGCCGGAAACAAAAAGTGAGAGCTCAAACCGTAAAGGTGGGGCTCCCTCAAAGACACCAGGGGGAAGCAAGTTCAAGGCTTTTAAGCCAGGGACGAGCGGAACTCAGGGTAAGTTAAGGGCTGCTGAGGGAGGTTCGACTAACGTCAACCAATCGAAGCAGCGCTATAGAGATAGACGCGCGGCGTTTAGAGTTTTGGACAGGTGGGCTGCAACCCCTGAGGGGCAGCTTACGGCTGAACAAAAGCAATCCGTGAGATGGGCCAAGAAAACGGTCGAAAACTCAGAGAGGGACCATGTGTCAAAAAGACAGCGGTCCCAGGATGAGTTGGAGTTCGTGGACACAAAACGGCCCAAAATGCAGGCGGAGAAGGAAACTCCTCACAAGGTTTTGCCTCCTAACAAGGCTAGACCAAAATCCTTCAGGGATATTGTGAAGGACCGTTTGTTGGTGCTAGCCGTCATTGACAGGAGTCATGAAGATGGGAGCATCACCATGGGAAAATGGAGTTTGGTGTACAATGCACTAAACTCCGTTTTCCTAAGGATCCTGAGAGAAAATCCAGGACCCCCTCCATCCTGCAGAGATGCGGGCTGGCATCAAGGGCGCGTTAAACTTATAGCGTGCTCTGATGCCAGATCAGTGGAGCTTTATAAAAAGGCGGTAGCGGAGGTGGGAGAGGTGTGGCAAGGCGCGAAGCTGGCGGCTGTAGGCAGGGAAGAGATTCCTAGCAGGCCAAGAGCACGCGTCTGGCTGCCAACCGAACCAGCTAGCCCAGAAGAGATTCTTGAGATAATCAGAATCAGCAACCCCGATCTTCCGACAGAAAACTGGAAGATCGTGAGGCAAGAGGATGCAAGGGGGGGCTCCAGATTATCAACGATGATAATCAACACGGAGTCCCTGGCGCCGCTTGCCGCGACTAAGGGAGTAATCGACTTCGGTTTCGGGTCGATTACTCTCAAAGTATACAAAAAAGACGAGGCTGAAACACGAGAGGAAGGCAGCCCGTCCACAACTGATGCAGTTGCACTTGGAGGAGAGACAGCCCAACCGATGGAGCTCTCCGAGGTGACCGCACTTGGAGAGGAGATGGGCAGCCGACTGTCCCTGGCGTCAGACGAAGAAAACCTGTCGGACCCAAGGGACGGAAGGACTGCAAACGTCGGGGAAACAAGTTCCATGGGGGGCGAGACGGGAGAAACCGGCGACTCCAATGGAAACAAAGGAAACTAGCCTGCGGTAGCGGGGAGTAAACAGGTAAGTAGGCTGAACTTGGTAAATTTGTGCTAAATTTAATACAAATTAACCTACACCATTCAAAGGCGGCGTCGGCCGCCTTACTCCTCAGACTGACTAGATCAGAAGAGGACGTGGTCCTTATTCAAGAACCTTGGATAAACACCAACAGGATCTGTGGCCTTAAAATGAAGGGGTATAACTTATTATACTCAAGAAATTCGGGGAATATCAGATCCTGCATTCTTGGAAAAAATAATTTAAATATGTTCCTTCTTCCTCAATACAGCAATGGTGACGTAACTGCGGTCAGCCTAGAGGTTGATGGCAGTATATTTTGGCTGGTCTCAGCCTATTTGGACCGGGACAAACAGGTTCCGCCGGATAACCTGGGGGACCTGGTCCTCGAATCGTACAGGAAGAAGATTGGGGTGCTCCTTGGAGGTGATGTAAATGCGCACCACGCAATCTGGGGAAGCACTGATATCAACGAGAGAGGTGAGTTACTTTTTGATTACATTTTAAACAACAACCTCATGGTGTGTAATATTGGGCAAGAACCCACTTTTATTACTAAAAATCGGCAGGAGGTTCTGGACGTAACCTTCGCCTCAAAAAACCTGTACCCTTTGGTCAGGGAATGGAGAGTGGCGAAGGAACACTCCTTCTCTGACCATCGTTACATAACATTTAGTCTTAACGTTTCCCCTGCCACCCGGAAACCTTTCAGGAATCCCAGAAAGACAAACTGGAGCAAGTACGGGGAAACCCTTATAGGACTACTATTACCAGAGACCCCTGAACCACCAGCGACAGTGAAGGAACTGAACAGCATAGTGGAAACTTTCACAATTGCTTGCAATCGGTCCTTCAACGCTGCTTGCCCAATAGTTAAACCCAGGGGCAAGCAAAAACCGGCATGGTGGTCTAAGGAACTGGGGACCTACCGGAAGGCGTGTAGGAAAGCATTTAATAGAGCCAAAAGTACGAGAGAGGCTCAGGACTGGGACTCCTACAAGGAGGACCTCAAGATATACAAAAAAGAATTAAGGAAGGCACAGAGGAAATCATGGAGACTCTTCTGTGACAAAATAGAAGAAGTCTCCGAGACCTCTCGTCTTAGGAAGATTTTGTCTACCAATCCTACCAGTCCCAGTTATTTAATTAAACCAGATGGATCCTGGACTGCTTCTAGTAAGGAATCCTTGGAACTTCTCATCGAAACCCACTTTCCGGGAAGCTTCGATGACTCGACAGGGACTGGTACTCATCAAGAAGCAAACGTAATGCGCATAGAAGATATCGTAACCAAAGAACGGATCCTATGGGCAATTGAAGGGTTCAAACCCTATAAATCGGCGGGCCCTGACCGTATTATTCCCGCGGAGCTTCAGAACAACTCGAGGATTATGCTCCCCTGGTTGGAGGTAATCTTCAAAGGGTGTTTAAAACTAGTCTGTACTCCGCGGGAGTGGACGGAGATCAGAGTGATTTTTATTCCGAAAGTGGGTAAATGCTCGCAGGGCTACCCAAAAAACTTAAGACCAATAACTCTATCATCCTTTCTATTGACAACCTTGGAAAGACTGATGGATATCTACATACGCTCAAAAATAAGGCCTAGTGACTGGACTCAGACTCAGCACGCTTACTGTAAAGGGATATCTGTGGACACAGCTCTGCATGCCCTGGTAAGTACAATTGAGAAATCATTATTCTCGCAAGAGTTTTGTATGGTGGCGTTTTTTCACATTGAGGGCGCCTTTAACAATGTAAAAAAGGAGGCAATTCTGGAGGGATTGTCGCTACTAGGGGTGGATTACCCTATAAGTGGGTTAATCAATAACATGCTTGGGTGCAGGATGATTAACCTATAAGTGGGTTAATCAATCACATGCTTGGGTGCAGGATAGAGCTGGGGGAATCCACCATCAGGAGACGGGTGACTAGGGGAACCCCACAGGGAGGTGTTCTGTCTCCTCTCCTCTGGAACATAGCAATCAATGAGCTGCTATTAAAGCTGGAGAGAGAAGGGATCGGAGTGATTGCTTATGCAGATGATGTAGCGATAGCTGTCTCTAGGAAATACATAAGCACAGTGGCGGAGGTAATCCAAAATGCCCTCCTCATTATAACGAGGTGGGCCATCAAATGTGGACTGGCAATTAGCGCGTCTAAAACTGAATTAGTACTATTCACTAGGAAATATAAAATCCCTGTAGTAGATCCACCTCTCCTAAATGGTAACAGACTAGCTTTTACGGACAAGGCAAGATTTCTAGGCGTAATCTTGGACAGTAAGCTAAGCTGGAAGCCCAACATTCTGGAAAGAGTAAACAAGGCCAATATAGCTTTGTACTCGTGTAGGAACGCCATCGGAAAGAGATGGGGCCTGACGCCGGAGCTGGTACACTGGCTATACACTTCCGTAGTAAGACCTGTACTTATGTATGGGGTGAGCGTGTGGTGGCCAGCTCTTGATAAAATAACATACAGGAAAAGGATTGAGAAGGTGCAAAGAACGGCCTGCATGCTTATAAGCGGGGCACTGAGGACAACACCTACAAGTGCCTTAGAGGTCTTGTTTCACCTTCTCCCCGTGGACATTTATGGTAAGCAGATGGCGTCGATTACGGCCACTCGACTATCAGCCATATCTCAGTGGAAATGTCTTCAAATAGGACACTCGACGATAGTCAGATCGCTGAGGAAAGAACTGGCGAATATTGACTATGTTACACCGACTCTGTGCTTCGAGAAAAGGTTCAAAACCACCTGCCCTTCAAGGGAATCCTGGAGGAGCGGGTTGGCAGCTGAAACGGGAGCATTGCAGTTCTTTACGGATGGCTCCAAGCTAGACGGTAAAGTAGGAGCTGGAGTCTTCTGTGATAAACTAGAGGTAGATATAGCAGTTCGCCTCCCTGATCACTGCAGTGTGTACCAGACAGAAGTGATAGCGATTGAAGAGGTCCTGAACTGGTTGAAACATAATGTGGTATCCTCGACTGATATCGCAATTTATGTGGACAGTCAGGCGGCAATCAAGTCGCTGGGTTCTGTTTCTCTAACTTCTAGAGTGGCGTTGGGTTGCCGCTCGTCTCTTAATGAGATGAGTGAGCATTTCAACAAGCAGGTAGTCTGGGTCCCCGGCCACTCAGGCGTTATGGGAAACTGCAGGGCGGACAAACTAGCGAGGCACGGTACAACTCTCCAACTGCTACCGGAAAGGGCGAAGTTGGGGAGACCCATTAACGCACTAAGGACTGTGCTTAAAAAAGAGGCGGAAGCCTCTGCGAACAATAGGTGGACGAACACCCTCTCATGTAGAGTGGCAAGACAAGTCTGGCCAAAGCTGAACTTGAAACGCTCAAAGGCACTTATCTCCCTGCGAAGACGTGAACTTAAAACGGTCGTGGGGATACTCACAGGACACTGCCTTCTTGGAGAACATGCGAGAAGGCTGGGTCTGGAAGTAAATGACTTTTGCAGAAGCTGTAGGGACGAGGAGGAGGAAGAGACGTTAGTCCACCTCCTATGCTCATGCCCGGCTTTGGCACACAAAAGACATAAATATCTGGGTATGTTTTTAATGGACTGCCTTTCCGATCTCGAGAACTGTAATGTGCGAGACTTATTACGCTACGTAAGCAGCTCTAACTGGTTCTCATAGGGGTAAAAGGGGAGTAAGATCCTGTGGTATCACAACGGACCGTTTCCGGTCTAAGTGTGCTGTAGCAGCCACTCAACCTAACCTAACCTAACCTAGGCCAGCGATAAATTAAAATCGAGAAAAAGTGATAAAAAGTGAAAAAGTGAAAGTAACAGTGAACTAAACGTACTGTAAAAGTGAATTGTAGTGGAAAACGTAACAATTGGTGACTGCGGTGGGATTGTGAATAAGGAGACATGAAGCTACGTGAGTTGAAAGTGTCGGAGCGCAAGAACGAGCTGAACGCACGGGGTTTTCCTACAGCGGGTAGCAAAGCAGAATTACAAGAGAGACTACAACAAACTTTGCTGGAACCGAACCGATTCGACGGAACAATGTCGCTTACCATTTTCAAACTACAATTTGAAACGGCAGCATAAAAAAATAATTGGTGCAAGGAAGACCAGGTAGCAGCTCTAACAGTGGCGTTAAAAGGCGGTGCGGCAGATATGTTGTAGATTATTCCAGAATTCGAACACGGAGACTATGATAGAATCATGCTAGATTTGGAACGAAAATATGATCACCAGCGAGAGCTATACAGGATGGAGCTCAAATATCGTTCTCAAAGAATCGGTGTAACACTACAAGAGTTTGCAGCAGATATTGGGCGATTGGTGCATCTCACACACTTTAATATGGTTCTTGAATACACAGAAAGAATAAAAATTGATGCGTTTACTGATGGTATTCGTGATGTAGAAACAAGACGAGCGGTAGTGTTAGCATCAAAAACAAAATTTGCGGAGACCATCGCTTGTGCCTTAACGAAACAGCATATAACGTAATCAAACCTGCAGTTAAAATGCAACGAGTCGAATTAGAGCCAGAGAACTATAGATCGATATATAATGAGCAACGAGCAGTAAATGAGGCATTGACGAGGTTTCTGGATAGCAACCATCGAATCAGATGTTGGGCCTGCAATAAACTAGGTCATATATCGCTAGATTGTTGGGAAACTAGACGTAAGCGAGCAAGAACACCGTTGCCTATGTACCATAGGTCGAATGATGAACATAGTAGATCAGAAGAGAAGGCGAATGCTGCAAGATCGCAGGCATTAAACGAGGTATTGGGTTGCTTCGATACCATTCAACAACAGGAACACAGTGCAGATGCTCTGTTATGACGGCCATGTGTCGTTGATTGTAGTCAAGTAGAGAGTACGGAACATGTCGTTGACGTGAGACATATGCAAGTGCTACCATCCGATGAGTGGACTAACGTAGAAATTAGAAAGGAGCAATCAGAAGATTCTGATTTATCAATCATATTATTATTCGTGGAAGACCAGTACAGACCATTATGGAAGGGGATTGCTGACAAGAGTCCTATAGTTAAGGCATATTGGGCTCAATGGGATAGTGTGTTTATTGAAGATGGTTGTTTAAAACGGGTTTGGGAAAGTTCCGATGGTAAAAATAAACAATCATCAGTGGTGGTACCGACGATCCGAATTCCAGAAATTTTGAGAGACTATCACGAAGGAACAAGTGGTTGCCATCTAGGCATCAATAAGACTTCGTGCAAGATTTTATTGGGCAGGTTGCAGACAATCAATCGCAGATTGGTGTCCAAAATGTGACCAGTGCATGGCAGTTAAAGGTCCTGCTAAACGAAGCCATGGAAAAATGCAGCAGTATAACAGCCGAGCACCATTTGAGCGGATCGCTTTGGATATTGCAGGTCCATTTCCTACCAGTGAAAGCGAAAACAAGTATGTTTTAGTGGTGATGGATTATTTCAGTAAATGGCTTATCCAATACCGAACCAAGAAACAACAACAATCGCTAACGCCGTGGTAAATAATTGGATTAGTCGATTTGAGGTACCTATGGAACTGCATTCAGATCAAGGCCGCAATTTTGAATCAGAGGTATCCCAGGAAATGTGTCAATTATTGGGATTCAACAAAACTAGAACAACACCTTTTCATCCTCAGTCAGACGTCATGGCTGAACGGTTTAACGCTACGTTAGAAGAATTTCTAAAGAAAACCGTGGATAGCAACCAACGTAATTGGGACCAAAATATACCACTGTTCCTAATGGCATATCGGTCAGCAACACATGAGGCAACAGGAACAATACCAGCTACCATCGTTTTTAGAGAAAATTTAAGATTGCCTGGGGACTTGAAGTTTGGGACAATTTCTTCAACAGTTTTGTGTGGACAAGCGTATGTCGATAAATTGAAAGAAGATATCGACGAGATACACAAATTTGTCAGAGAAAGAATACAAATTTCAAGCAATAGGATGAAGGCACGATATGACATCCGTGCAAATAATAATAGAGGATTTGAAGAAGGGCAGTTAGTCTGGCTTCACAACTTACAACGGAAGAGAGGTTTATTACCGAAACTGCAACCTGGTTGGGAAGAACCATACAAGGTGATTACAAAACTCAATGATGTAATCTACCGAATTCAGAAGGGCATCCGAGGAAACCCAAGGGCTGTATATTTTAAAAGGTTGACTCTCTATAGAGAAAGAGAATTGTATCCTGTTTGGGACGAACAGGTTTGGGCGGAGAGAGGTGTTATGGACGAGGGTGACATCTCTGATTGAATAGAATAACTAAAATGTTTAAAATTCGAAATCAGCATGAATCAGGCGAAATAATAAACAAATGGAAACTTGTAATATGACCGAGTAGCGGGCAAAAAGAGTATAAATACGCGAACAGAAAGTGTAGTTTTCAGTTTGAATTGGGAAAGCGATAAATTAAAATCGGAAAACAGTGATAAAAAGTGAAATAGTGAAATGTGTTGTCAATGCAGCACAATCCGTGACCAAATTGAATGCTTTTCCGATTAAATATATTCGAAATCTGTGAAGCGCTTCAACAACCGCTAAGACCTCCAATTCATATGAATGATATTTGCACTCGTTATCCGTTGTTCGGCGACTATAGTATGCCACTGGTTTCGTTACCCCTTCTTGGTCTCGTTGGAATAGAATACCGGCGAGACTTTTGGAACTTGCATCGGTTTACACCTCATGTTCCAATTTCGGATCATACAACGTCAAAATATCGCGACTTCCCAACTGGCTTTTTAATAACTCGAACGATGTTGTTTGCTCGTTGGTCCAGTTAAAGGATTCACTAGTTTTAGTTAACCGCGTTAACGGTTCAGCAATAATTGAAAAATCCTTAACAAATTTTCTTAAGTAACTTGTTATCCTTCATCGATTACCTCTCGAGCGATGGTGTTCATCATTTTTTGGCAAACAGCCGGAGCATTTGTTAGCCCAAAGGGCATCCTCAAAAACTCGAAGTGCCCATCCGGCGTTACGAAAACTGTAAGTGGTATTGATTCACGTGACATGGTAATCTGATAATAACCGGATGCTAAATCGAGTACCGTGCATTAATTACAACCACTGAGTCGTGATACCTGATCTTTCATATAACCGGTAAAGGATACTGGCCCCGTATCGTTTTATTATTCAAGTGACGGTAATCAATACACATTCGTTCATCGTCGTCCTTCTTTTTAACTAGGACGACTGGACTAGCATATCACGTATTATTTTATGTTCCAACAATTTTCTTATCATTGTCTTTAATTTTCGCGTTGATGATAAGATTCGCTTTCACTCGGAGTCATACACTCATTCATATTTATTTCAGCCAATAGGACTTCATGTTCCCCTCCGTTTTGTCCATTTAAAGATCCGTCACTTAAAACATCACATCACTCTCCCCTATCGAGTTCGATTTATTAACAGAGTATCACTTATGTTGAAATTTTGGAATTTTAATGTATTTCGTTCTCTGATCATTCTTACGGTTGGTTAATCAATAAGGTTTCGTCAATTTCAACCCTCACTCGTATCTTCTCGTTGGCAACCACACCACCACCTACAAACCCTTTGACAAACACGTTACATTTATATCGTTCCATGTCAAGCCCCACATTACTTTCTCGTATCATTGAGCATTGAAGTCAATGCACAATCAATTAATCCAAAAACTTCCACGTTACCGTTCAACCTTACAGTTTTGATATAGGAACATGCACCGTCAGTTGTTATTCTACCATTGAAAGATTTTAAAACGTGTCATCAGTTTGTTTGCAAATAATACGCATTGTACTGAATTAAACCATAATTTGGCCGATCCTTTTAGTTTATTCCCGATTGTGAACATAATAATCCGTTCATTTATTTCATAAATATTCATCAACGATTCAACTTTTTGAACAAACTCTTCCGACGTTAATGATGCTGCCCTTGCAGGATCAGATTCTGGAAGTATGTCGATCACATCACGGGGTGTGAGGTTAAATCGATTTTGAGAACTACGACAGTTCGTATCTTGTTCCAATATGATAGACGCACTTTAAGGATTTTGCTGGGCATTTTTTCGGGGCCCTGCTCCCTGAATAATCATCTCTTTCCATAGACTGCACTGTTTTGTAATTCTTATTTGAGGATCAATTAATGACCTTGAGGATACCAGATATCTTGGACTTCACAATGAGCCAATTGAGCCTGAGTGACTGTGCAATTGATTTTAGAAGTAGTAGGAACCTCACGTTTTGAGGCTCTAGTACATTGGTTCTCCCATTACTCATCTTGCAGTTGATGATCGGACTTTATATCGTCAACGTCAAACTTCTATCGAGAAGAACTAAATATGGAGGTGGTCAATTCAAATACCAAGTTAGTGTCCTATAGCTTCATAATTGTCGTCGCCTCCGGGTCCTCGTTTGTTAGAACGGGTGGGTAAAGTGACCTTGGTGTGGGGCGGGTCACGCTAAATGACGGCATTTGGGCTGGTGTACGGTGTTACGAGACCCGTGCCAACAAACTACCAGGCTGGGGGCCCATTTAAAAAAGCCCAGTCGCAAACGGAGCCCTCTGGATACCTGGCGACCTCCATTTGTAAGTAGCCTTAGCTGCGTAAGCAGATCTCTGCGCAGGTGGACCATATATTTCTCCGAGGCTCGTGGGAATAATATGGAATCCAAAAAAAATAATAACAAAACCGAGACCGGCACTCACCAAAGGCCGGAAACAAAAAGTGAGAGCTCAACCCGTAAAGGTGGGGCTCCCTCAAAAACACCAGGGGGAAGCAAATTCAAGGCATTTAAGCCAAGGACGAGTGGAACTCAGGGGAAGTTAAGCGCTGCTGAGGGAGGTTCGACTAACGTCAACCAATCGAAGCAGGGCTATAGAAATAGACGCGCGGCGTTTAGGATTTTGGACAGGTGGGCTGCAACCCCTGAGGAGCAGCTTACGGCTGAACAAAAGCAATCCGTGGCATGGGCCAAAAAAACTCAGAGAGGGACCATGTGTCGATAAGATAGCGGTTCCAGGATGAGCTGGAGCTCGTGGACACAAAACGGCCCAAAATGCAGGCGGAGAAGGAAACTCCTCACAAGGTTTGTCTCCTAATAAGGCTAAACCAAAATTCTTCAGTGATATTGTGAAGGAGCGTTTGTTGGTGCTAGCCGTCATTGACAGGAGTCATGAAGATGGGAGCATCACCATGGGGAAATAGAGCTTGGTGTACAATGCACTAAACTCCGTTTTCCTAAGGATCCTGAGAGAAAATCCAGGGCCCTCTCCATTCTGCAGAGAGGCGGGCTTGCATCAAGGGCGCGATAAACTTATAGCGTGCTCTGCGATGCCAGATCAGTGGAGCTATATAAAAGGCTGTAGCGGAGGTAGGAGAGGTGTGGCAAGGCACGAAGCTGGCGGCTGTAAGCAGAGAAGAGATTCCTAGCAGGCCAAGAGCACGCGTCTGGCTACCAACCGAACCGGCTAAACCAGAAGAGATTCTTGAGATAATCAGAATTAGTATCCCCAATCTTCCGACAGGAAACTGGAAGATCGTAAGGCAAGAGGATGCAAAGGGAAGCTCCAGATTATCAACTATGATAATCAACACGAAGTCCCTGGCACCGCTTGCCGCGACTAAGGGACTAATCGATTTCGGTTTCGGGTTGATTACTCTCAAAGTATACAAAAAAGATGAGGCTGAAACACGAGAGGAAGACAGCCCGTCCACAACTGATGCAGTTGCACTTGGAGGAGAGACAGCCCAACTGATGGAGCTCTCCTAGGTGACCGCACTTGGAGAGGAGATGGGCAGCCGACTGTCCCTGGTGTCAGACGAAGAAGAACTGTCGGACCCAAGGGACGGGAGGACTGCAAACATCGGGGAAACAAGTTCTATGGGGGAGAGACGGGAGACACCGGCGACTCCAATGGAAACGAAGGAAACTAGCCTGCGGTAGCGGGGAGTGAAATAGGTAAGTATGCTCAACTTGGTTATGCTTAATTTAATACAAATTAACCTACACCATTCAAAGGTGGCGTCGGCCAAGGAACTGGGGACCTACCGGAAGGCGTGTAGGACAGCATTTAATAGAGCCAAAAGTACGAGAGAGGCTCAGGACTGGGACTCCTACAAAGAGGACTTCAAAGTGTAAAACAAAGAATTAAGGAAGGCACAGAGGAAATCATGGAGACTCTTCTGTGACAAAATAGAAGAAGTCTCCGAGACCTCTCGTCTTAGGAAGATTTTGTCTTCCAATCCTACCAGTCCCAGTTATTTTATTAAACCGTATGGCTCCCGAACTGCTTCTAGTGAGGAATCCTTGGAACTCCTCATCGAAACCCACTTTCCAGGAAGCTTCGATGAATCGATAGAGACTATTACTCATCAAGAAGCACACTCACTGCGCATAGAAGATATCGTAACCAAAGAACGGATCCTATGGGCAATTGATGGGTTGAAATCCTATAAATCGGCTGGTCCTGACCGAATTGTTCCCGCGGAGCTTCAGAACAACTCGAGGATTATGCTCCCCTGGTTGGAGGTAATCTTCAAAGGGTGTTTAAAACTAGTCTGTACTCCGCGGGAGTGGACGGAGATCAGAGTGATTTTTATTCCGAAAGTGGGTAAATGCTCGCAGGGCTACCCAAAAAACTTAAGACCAATAACTCTATCATCCTTTCTATTGACAACCTTGGAAAGACTGATGGATATCTACATACGCTCAAAAATAAGGCCTAGTGACTGGACTCAGACTCAGCACGCTTACTGTAAAGGGATATCTGTGGACACAGCTCTGCATGCCCTGGTAAGTACAATTGAGAAATCATTATTCTCGCAAGAGTTTTGTATGGTGGCGTTTTTTCACATTGAGGGCGCCTTTAACAATGTAAAAAAGGAGGCAATTCTGGAGGGATTGTCGCTACTAGGGGTGGATTACCCTATAAGTGGGTTAATCAATAACATGCTTGGGTGCAGGATGATTAACCTATAAGTGGGTTAATCAATCACATGCTTGGGTGCAGGATAGAGCTGGGGGAATCCACCATCAGGAGACGGGTGACTAGGGGAACCCCACAGGGAGGTGTTCTGTCTCCTCTCCTCTGGAACATAGCAATCAATGAGCTGCTATTAAAGCTGGAGAGAGAAGGGATCGGAGTGATTGCTTATGCAGATGATGTAGCGATAGCTGTCTCTAGGAAATACATAAGCACAGTGGCGGAGGTAATCCAAAATGCCCTCCTCATTATAACGAGGTGGGCCATCAAATGTGGACTGGCAATTAGCGCGTCTAAAACTGAATTAGTACTATTCACTAGGAAATATAAAATCCCTGTAGTAGATCCACCTCTCCTAAATGGCAATAGACTAACTTTTACGGACAAGGCAAGATTTCTAGGCGTAATCTTGGACAGTAAGCTTAGATGGAAGCCCAACATTCTAGAAAGAGTAAACAAGGCAAATATAGCATTGTACTCGTGTAGGAACGCCATCGGAAAGAGATGGAGCCTGACGCCGGAGCTGGTACACTGGCTATACACTTCCGTAGTAAGACCTGTAATTATGTATGGGGTGAGCGTGTGGTGGCCAGCTCTTGATAAAGTAACATACAGGAAAAGGATTCAGAAGGTGCAAAGAACGGCCTGCATACTTATAAGCGGGGCGCTGAGGACAACACCTGCAAGTGCCCAAGAGGTCTTGTTTCACCTTCTCCCCGTGGACATTTATGGTAAGCAGATGGCGGCGTTACGGCCACTCGACTATCAGCCATATCTCAGTGGAAATGTCTTCAAATAGGACACTCGACCATAGTCATATCGCTGAGGAAAGAACTGGCGAATTTAGACTATGTTACACCGACTCTGTGCTTCGAGAAAAAGTTCGGAACCACCTGCCCCTCAAGAGAATCCTGGAGGAGTGGGTTGGCAGCTGTAACGGAAGCATTGCAGTTCTTTACGGATGGCTCCGAGCTACACAGTAGGAGCTGGACTCTTCTGTGATAAATTAAAGGTAGATATAGCAGTTCGCCTCCCTGATCACTGCAGTTTGTACCAAGCAAAGGTGATAGCGATTGAGGAGGTCCTGAACTGGTTCAGACATAATTTGGTATCCTCGACTGATATCGCAATTTATGTGGACAGTCAGGCGGCAATCAAGTAGCTGGTTTCTGTTTCTCTAACTTCTAGAGTGGCGTTGGGTTGCCGCTCGTCTCTAAATGAGATGAGTGAGCATTTCAACATCCAGGTACTCAGACGTCATGGGAAACTGCAGGGCAGACGAACTAGCGAGGCACGGTACAACTCTCCAACGAAGTTGGGGAGACCCATTAACACACTTAGGACTGTGCTAAAAAAGAGGCGGAAGCCTCAGCCAACAATAGGTGGACGAACATCCTCTCATGTAGAGTGGCAAGACAAGTCTGACCAAAGTTGAACTTGAAACGCTCAAAGGCACTTATCTCCCTAGGAAGACGTGAACTTAAAACGATCGTGGGGATACTCACAGGACACTGCCTTCTTGGAGAATATGCGAGGAGGCTGGGTCTGGAAGTAAATGACTTTTGCAGAAGCTGTAGGGACGAGGAGGAGGAAGAGATGATAGTCCACCTCCTATGCTCATGCCCTGCTTTGGCACACAAAAGACATGAATATTTGGGTAAGTTTTTAATGGACTGCCTTTCTGATCTCGAAAACTGTAATGTGCGAGACTTATTACGCTACGTAAGCAGCTCTAACTGGTTCTCATAGGGGTTAAAGGGGAGTAAGATCCTGGGGTATCAAAACGGACCGTCGTCGGTGTAAGTGTGCTGTAGCAGCCACTCAACCTTACCTAACTTAACCTAACCTAGTGTCCTATATCATTCTATGTTGCATCGTCTCTTAATTAGTATAGGATTGTGTGACCATTATGTCATCAATTTACAGAGACCGATTATTCATGGTATCCATTTGAAAATCTTTTTTGTTGAATATATTTCTTGGAATTCGAATATCAATCTATACAAAGGAGTAATGATTTTGTTTGTAAGATTACTAAGAATAATGGTTAAAGATTTAAGACATCTGTCTTATACATACCACCTTCGGCTAGATTTGCTAATCGACCTTGACAATGATAACCCTAAAACTTCGACTATAGACAAACCAATATTTTCAATGATAATAAATTTTATTCTTTTGGAGTTCTTAGGCACTTGTGTCATTTTAATGTTTACTTCAAATTTACAACTTAACAAAAATAATTTCTTTTTATCACAAAACCTTAACATAATTACATAACATTAACATAAATTATCTATACATACTCGTATCTACACAAATACAACATTAATTTCAAGGATAACCTTATGGTGTCAATAAGGGCAGGATGTAATCTCCATTTGTCGTCGAAATTTTAACCGCCTTCGCTTTTATGTCTTTCAATTTGAAAATTTGGCGCGACAGCTTAGCCATCATCAACATCATTTTTTGTATAGTGACCGGTGCTTGATACATGATAACACTTGTGGCCGGTCGGCCATATATAATAATCTCGTTTGTGTCGCTTAATTTTGTGATCTCATCAATTATAACGATTTCATCTTTTGTCGTGATTACATAATTATCGGGTTCATCTTTACTCAGCATCGCGTATCGACATATTAAATTATTATTCGCGTCCAAATATGGATAGTTCATGGTCGAAAGATTTTTCTTATTTTGCAGAATACATTCGGTGTTCTCTTCGATGCGTGGTATTAAACTCTCCAAATCGATTCCGTTCGTTATGTTTGCGGTGATAAAATCCATTTGTTTGTCGTATTGAAATCCGCCAACCGAATCGATCGAAAACGATTTAAATATCACATCGTCCAAATGTAGCAGATTGTGTATGTTGTAGTCGACCAGATCGGTTCCGTATAGTTTTGAGAATTCGGTGACAAAATTATTCAGAAGTCCGCTGCATATATTGGCGCTGCACTGTATTTGCGTGTCCGGATTTATCATAATGCGAAGAGCGAGATTCAAATGTAGAAAATTTACGTAGTATTTTTGAGGTAGACGCTTCTGTAGCACAACTGGCCCATAATACAACAAGAATTGTCGGTAGTCGTACGCGTTCCAATATTTTAAATCGTCTTGTAACGTTTTCGGTTTGGCCAGGAATTCCTTTGGTATATTTTTACTGATGCTGTCGAGCTCGTTCGATATATCGTTGATCGTTTTCTTGTTTAAACGATAGTCGAGCTTTCCCTTAAACATCCACAATTCAAGCAATCGTTTCATAACGCCGAGACACACGGTATACTTATAATCGATGTAGAATTGCGATATTAAACCAATTTCGAGTTCGCGCAATATCGGAATCCCGGTATGGTGATCGATTTGTTCGGGATACATAAAATCATCGTCGCATCGTAAATTGCACGCTTGGCTAAATTCTGGATAGCTGGTAATACTGTGATTGAATTCTAATTTACCGTTTAAATTACATTTCGAGCAGCCGAACAGCGAATCGGGAAGGCTAGTACATGTCACGAGACTATTTGCAATTGGATCGCAGACAACTGCCCGAATTTGCACCGAAAATACCATATTATTTGTGTGCGTGATTTTATTGTCCCGAATCGAAAGCATTTCATCGACAAACGGTCGTAGAATTTCATTTGCAATTGTCGACGATGTGAACAGGCCCTCATAAATTCCTATTACAAATGGTTCCTTACAATTGTGGTTGTAATATCCGCCAGCTGGCCGGCCCAAAATCACTAAGTGCTGCGGCAGCTCGAGTCCTATATCCTTTTTCATCGATTTCAAAACATAGAACGCGATATCAATGTATAACACTTTATTGGTATCGTCTTGCACTTTAATCCCGTTCATTTTGAGTACACGTTTTAGAAAACGTTCGACACCGAAATGGACATACTTTCCCGACGACATTGTCATAATTTCGATTTTATTATACTTTTTAGGCGATGGCACATGCATTTGTCGATACTCTTGATCGTTGTCCACATTCAGTCCATAATTACGTAACATGGTCATCAAATCACCCAGCAATTCTTTCTCCGGTTTATGTTTCTTGATGAATTCGTTCAGATCGTTGCGAAAATTAAATTTCAACGGACTGCCACTGCTGCCGTCATTATAATAATTTAATTTATTGTTGTTGTCTTTGAAAATGTAACTTAAATTTTTATTTTTCACAAAACTACTGTCCAAATTCGTATACGGATCGAGATCGTATTCGATCGATGGCTGATGGAATTCGGATTTAATTTTTTCCCGCCTTTTTTTATTACACAAATGTTCAGTTTTAAGCAAATTTTTTAACGGTTTCGTAACACTTTCGTTCAACAGATGCAGTAAATTTATTTTGGCCACTGTTTTTATTGTCTTGGACGTGTAACGAACAAAATTAGTATTATGATCACGCGGTGGTTTCATTTTTAATCAATCTTTTCTATATATTACTGTTATAAACACTTTAACTAATCTTAGATCACTAACAACACTATGTATGTACGAGTCGAGTCGTTGGTGCTCGCACATGGAACCATAAAACTTAACTGAAGTATAAAACCTATATGTGGTTGAGTGTAGTTTCGTCTTAACAATTTTTTGTATAGTTTTTTTTTTAACGATCGACTTAAAGGAAAAAGGGAATAAGAATACAACGGGGATGAAGAAAACAAATGTTAAGAGCAAGCAGGTAATAAAAATTTAGGATCATTTATATACATCAAACAGGATTCAAGTTATATATTTCGTTTCGTTTTAACAAAGGCTGTAAAAATTGGTAAAAGAAATCGAATTTCCCCGCCTTGGATTCTTTTTTCTGCAGACTGTTGTGAATTTGTAATTTATTTTCCTCTGGGGATTCGAAAATTATATTCAGAGGCGTGGATTTGAACGTAATTTGCTATTGTTTGTAGATTAATAAGTTTAATGTTTTAAGAAAATATCGTATCCCGTTACAAATTAGCAAATTATAGTGGGGTATAATTTACACGGTAATTTTACTATACAGCTCACACAAAAAAATCCAGTGGCGGAGATATTTAATTTGAGTGTTAAAGTTTTGTTTATTAAACTATAAGATATAACAGATGGTGTCAGGTGGTTATAAAATTATATATCACGTTGAGATGCACTACATACAGAATATACCAATGTACCAACAGCACTAATAAACATTTCCAATTTCTCTGGGCATACAATCATCTGTCATGCACTATTGGACTCGGGCTCTCAAGTGAGTTTTATCACAGAAGCATGTTCACAAAAACTTCATCTTAACAAGGAAAATGCTCGTTTATCTGTCTGTGGAATCAGCGAATCAAGGGTTGGTTGTTCAAAGGGAATTGTTAAATTTAAGGTGAAGATATAGATGGAAATAAGGAATTTTTAATGGAAGCACTAGTCCTGCCAAGGATTGCTATTAAACTACCGCCTCAAAGCTGTGATCAGTGGCATACTGACTCTTCCAAGAGAATTAAGTTGGCAGATCCAAACATCTTGATTGGAGCCGACCATTTTTTTGGTCTTCCAGAAAATGGCCAAATTCAATCAAATCAGCACGGACTTATTTTTCAGAAAACCGTATTCGGTTGGGTTGCTTCTGGTAAAACTGGAACATCATCCACTGATAATGGAATTTTAATGATGACAGCAAATATCAACTATCCCCTTGTCGACATTGATAACACATTACGAAGATTTTGGGAACTGGAGTCAGTATCGTCCCGCATCGACCATCTATCTCCAGAAGAACAACTATGCGAAGACAAGTTTACAACATCATTGCAACACAGATTCATAGTGAACCTACCATTCAAAAAATCACCTGATTGTCTCGGTAACTCAATGAAGAATGCCATTCAACGATTACGAAGCATGGAACGTCGATTTGCTCGTGATACCAACTTTATGAATGAGTATCAGAAGCTTATGCTTGAATACTACCAGCTCAACCATATGCAAGAAATTCCACAAAGCGATGTAAAAGACTCAGTATTTTATTTACCTCATCATGGAGTACTACGATCCACAAGCGCCACGACAAAATTAAGGGTCGTGTTCAATGGCTCTGCGAAAAGCTCATCAGGATTTTCACTGAACGATTGTTTAGCCATTGGTCGCACAACACACTCAACACTTTACTCTATATTACTGAGGTTTCGAGAACACAGTATCGTGTTTTCGGCGAACGTGGAAAAAATTTACCGCCAAGTTCAAATAAACAATGCTGACACAGAATATCAAAAAATAGTATGGCGCAATTTTCCTTCAGAACCTGTACGTCACTATCGACTTCTTACTGTGACATATGATCTAGCATCAGCACCATTCTTAGCAACTAGAGCTTTAAAACAAATAGCTATTGATAATCAGGACAAGTTTCCTCTTGCAGCCTCAATCATTCAGAGAGATATATATGTCGATGATCTAATGACAGGAGCAGACAGCGAACACGAAGCTTCGAATTCGGTCTTCGAATTCAACAACAATTTTAGATTCATGGTGATGACAAACCAAACAAACCAAAGGAGATAGGGGGCATCTCCAACGATGCAAACCAGTCAGTCAAGGTGCTTGGGATAACGTGGAACCCATCTACGGATGAATTCATATTCATATCAGATTTACGGTATGATTCAGTAATAACCAAGAGAACAATATTATCTCAAGCTAGTCGATTGTTTGATCCACTAGGTTGGTTAGCCCCTGTGATCGTTTCAGTCAAGATCTTTATTCAACAACTATGGGCCCAAAATTTGGACTGGGATGATCCGTTGCCTGAACGACGAGTAACAGAATGGTTACGAATATACAAAGACATGAAGAGGGTCAATCAAATTTGCATCCCGAGATCGATATCAAACGTCAAACCATTTAAGGTACAAATGCATGGCTTTTGTGATGCCAGTCAGCAAGCCTACGCAGCAGTCGTATATTTTAGAATGGAATCGACCAACGAAGATATTAGTTGCAAATTAATTTCCACCAAAACTGTGGTGAAGTGGCTCCTATCAAACAAGCAACATTACCGCGATTAGATTTGTGCGGTGCTCTTCTGTTAGTGAATTTACTAAATCTGGTTAAGAAGGAGACGCAGATGACAATAGATCAAGTCTATTGCTGGACCGATTCAACAATTGTCTTGGACTAGCTTGCAAGTCATCCCAGAAAATAGGGTACCTTCGTCGGCAATAGAACAACAGAGATTCTAAATTCATGGTCGCGACAGCATTGGCGACATGTTTCTTGTACGTACAACTCTGCTGATTGTGCTTCAAGAGGTCTATTTCCGTTCGGTCGAAAATCGCAAACATTATGGTGGAATGGACCTAAGTGGCTCAGCCAGCCGTGTGAATCGTGGGCTTCTCAACAGACTGAGTATGAACATATTAATATGTCGATATATCAACAATCTCCGAAACTCGAAAGGTCAAAGAAGCAGTGGGATTTATTTAAGTATAGGAATGAACTTTTTGATGCCGGTAATAGAATTTACAGACATGAGCAACTTAAATATTATACTCAACTGAACTCAAATCATTAAAATCAAACAACTTGTCTTAGATCCCTTTATCCATTCATTGACGAATACGGAGTCATTAGTGTAGGAGGAAGACTAAAAAACAGTTTAGAGTCATTTTCGATCAAACACCTTATAATCATTCACGCTAAATCAAGGGTCACGTTTCTACTCGTCAAAGAAATTCATAAGAGTCATAAGCATGCAAGACCATCGCTTACGTTGGCACTAGCAGTCTGGATACCTGGAGGCAAAAACATAGTTAAAGAAGTAATCAACAAATGTATCGTATGTACAAGGTTTAAGGCACAGGTGCAAGAACAGTTGGTGGGTGATCTACCACGATGCAGAGTAGAATACGTTCGACCATTTCTAAAAACTGGCGATGACTACGCTGACGGCCTCTATTTATCCATCTCGGCAAGGGAAGAGGCCAAAAAACATACAAGGTCTATGTATGTTTATTCATATGTCTAAGTACTAAGGCAATCCACGTCGAGGTGTGTGTGAAGAAATTTATAGCGACAACGGATCAAATTTCATTGGAGCCAATAATCAATTAAGAGAAGAGTTCAACAAATTACTTAAACAGTCAAATGATTTCTCCGATTATTCTTTAAGGATGTTCATCTCCTGGCACTTTAATCCTCCAACCGCACCTCACTTTGGAGGAATATGGGAAGCTGGCATCAAATCAATGAAATTTCACCTAAAGCGAGTCATTGGAAATACTATATTAACCATGGAAGAATTGACCACGCTTTTAACATCTGCTTGTCGAAGGTGATAAGCCGATAGCCCGTTCTGCATTATATATTATTTTACACAGGCGTACGTATACAGAATATGTTTGGTTCTCCTTTATATTCAACCGCATACCATAAACTCCCTCCATAGATCAAGTAATAGGTTTATCTAAATAGGTTTATCGATTATTTCTAGATGCGGATATATCATCTAATCGAAATTTGGGTTAGTAGACTCGATATAATCAAATTTAACTCTTGTGTGGATTTGAAGAATGCCTTCTGGTAGATTTATTTGGATCAAGCCTCGCGAATCAAAACTGTCTTTGCAATCCTCCATATAAATAAGAAAGTTATTCCTTTTATGCTGTGCAATGCGCCTAAGAGTTTGATGCGCTTAGTGCTCTTGAATTTTACCTCTAAAACATCACTTTTATCATCTAGTTTTTGTTTCAATGATCAATTTTATTAGCCCGAGACTGCTAAAAATATTAACTAGTTTTGTTGTTGTTTCTTTTGCAGCTGAATCGATGATATGTGAGCTAACGCCAATCAAAAATGGACCCGTACTGACCATACTCCTATCATTAGCGTGTGTTACGAATTTAACATAAAAAAAATTAATTTCAATAAAAATAGTAGTACTAGTAGTAAGCTAAAGGCTCCCGATCAGCAGCTGAATGTCACAATGAATCAAAATTCATCGAAAACGAACCTACTTTATTAGAAACCGCGATGGCAACCAGCAATCGGTACAAATAAAAGTAGCAACTACTATTATTGATACTATTATGATAATGATATTAAATCGGCGATCTTGCCGGACACCTCGTCCACATAAGAAGATGAACGTGATCCGGATGTAATTCCATCACACTATGGTATTCTAATTATATTTATACTTAATAGATGTTTAACCTGTATATAGAAATTAAGAAGGGGTGAATAGAACACCGACATGTGACTGTAGTTTTTGAGTGGCAGATAACATAAACGGTGAGGGCCACAATGTTAGATTGATGATCATGCGACTTTAATTCAAGGACTGGTGTAATTAAGCTCAGTTCATTCCAACACAAAACCGTTACTGATAATCGGGTGAGATCGATTTACAACTTGTGGGCGATTCTCTCTCCACATGAATATTCACTTTCACTAACAGTGAAACAATTTTTTTGTGACGGTCTGATTAATTAAGAATCAGAACAAAATAAAAGATAAGTACAATAGGGATTTTTCTTCCCATAAGATTCGCAGTTTCATCCTACTATTCAAGAATTTATTAAAGCTATATCGAGTATGCAAACCGCAATTATAAACCAATCCTTTGTGTGTTCAAATTCACATCATGTTTGATGCGGCAGCTCGGTTATAAGTTATTTCACACTTGGAATACTTCCAAGAAATACTTTCTTTAGAATATCCTCAAAACAGTCTAAGTAGAAAAGTCTCAAATTTTTAATTGAGGTACCTCTCTCAAGCCATCGCAATATCTTTCTCTAAGGGATGCTAAATATGAAATTAGAGAGTTTATAGGAAACCATTCGAGTTTCAGCGATGAAGATCACAAAATGCAGAGAAGTGTAAAGAGTGTAACTGAAACACTACATAAGGAACCAATAAGCTCATATGAAAAGCTATACTCCCAATTAACCCAAGAGAACTAGGACACCATGGTGGACCACGCTCACATGGAGTACAAAACATGTATTCATAATGAAAAACATTAAAATGGAAATTACACTTCTGTGAGGAATTAGACAGTCTCTTGGCAACCGCTAGTCTTAGGAGAGTTATTTGTAAAAATATGAAGACTACTATCGGAACTCTAAAAATACCTGATGGATTCACACGAGTACAAATCAGGAAGACCTACAAACTTTAATAAAAACTCATTTTCCGAAAACAGAAAATGGAAAACAACTGATAAACTAACCGCCAGATAACCTGGCAGCTAAGATGATAACTAAAGATACAATTTATAGAATCTCGTTTATTTTCAAAAAAAATTTCAATGTCAGAACTACACGTAATATTTTCTGATTTCCTATATAGGAAGGTCTAGAAATCAACCTTGACCACATATCTTTAGAGCCAGTATGACTCTGGGATACATTTCCGAATAATGGAAAGCTTAGATATGACTGACGCATATCCTCTTTCCTACTTAAATATTTACAGCGATTGGTAGATAGATATTTTAAGGATAGTGCATGAAGTTACCGGGCGGACTGCTATCGCCATAATAAGATATCACCATAACACTGGTTAGTAAATATACGGCTATGTCATCACATGCAACACCGTGAGTAATTGTTTATTTAGACGAGTTAACATATCACTATCCAAACTTTTAGTGAACACCTTTGTTAGAAGATGTAGCTTTTAAAATGTTATTCGTAAAGTTGAATATCTTGATCATGTAGTTTTTTTTTTTTTTTTATTTATTTATTTATTTATTTTATTTCCTTTAAATCAATACAAAAGTGATACTTAAATATAATTTTAAATCATTATAATTAGTGTTCTTAAGAATAAATAACAAATAACTATTAACTGTAGTATAAATTATAATATTAATGATAATATTTATGTAATAGGAAATTATAGCTGTATCGAAAAAAGAGGAAATTAGGAAGTTCTTGTGATCGACTAAACGATCAATGTTTAGAACTACCTGCCCATTATTATGAAATTTAAGATTAAATATATTTGAAGAGGGGCGTCAAATATAAAATAAATATTATTTCAATTAGGTTAATTCATTAAGCAGCAAGAAAAAATTAAATTGTGTAATACAGTAATTAAAACTATACTAAAAGAAATTACTTCATTACTTTGAATAACAGTTCTGAATTGTCCATCTCAATTAACCAAGCGCGCAATGACTTTAAGAACGGATTGATATTATTTAAATTTTTTATATTATTTGGTAACTGATTAAATAACATGGGAGCAGAGTATACATAAAATCGTCTGTAAAATTCTTTCTTTGAAGCCGAAACCACACAATATTTATTCCGTAACGGATATACTGATTCTTTAAAATGACGATTTCCACTTCGAATAAAAAATAATTTGAGTACCTTGAAAATATATAAATTCCTTATTGTTAGAATATTCGCTTTTCTAAATAAAGGTTTGCTTGACATATATCTTGATACATCATATATATTTCGTAAAATAAACTTTTGGGATACATGCAGTCGTTTTAAATTATTATAATATATTCCTCCCCAACAACTAATTCCATAACTAAGCCGAGATTGTACTAAGGAGTAATACAAATTTTTGAGAAGAAACTGAGGGCATAATGGCTTTAATCTAAACAAAATACGATTAATAAGAAATAAATGCTTTTGTAAGACGTTTATATGCAATTTAAAATTTAAGTTCTTGTCTAAAGTTATTCCTAAATATTTGAAGGAATCAACATAGTCAATTTTTACACATTTGCTGGAACAATTTTTATCTGTTAATTTAATATTAGAATTATTTAGACACCCTGTTGCATGTAAATATATAAAATTGCAATTTCTGTCAAGTACATTATTTGTTAATTTGAATTGAATTATTTTAGATTTATCGCTCACAATCATAAATTGTTGATCAAACCAAGCCCGTAAAATCTTCAGATCGTGGGTTATTTTCGTAGATAAACTCAAACTAGTATTAGCACTATACATCAGTGCCAGGTCATCCGCAAACGCTACCTTATCGGCATAAAGATTAAGTTCAAGAATCGAATTGCTGTAAATGAGGAATAGTAGTGGCCCTAACACAGAACCTTGAGGCACGCCACATTGAACTTGTTCAATATTACTCAAATTTCCATTGATAGTACACACTTGTATTCTATCTTCTAGATACGATCGAAACCAACGATTAGATACTCCGCGAATTCCGATTGTGGATAATTTTGTAATTAATAAATTGTGGTCTACCGTATCAAAAGCTTTTTTAACATCAATAAACAAACAATTAACATTATGGCCTTCATTTAAACTATTATAAATAGAGGTAAGTAATTTCATTAGTGCATTCTCAGTACTAAGTCCTTCACGAAATCCATATTGATGTTGAGAAATGTAATTTATTTTGTCCAAATAAGAAAGTACTCGAGATTTAACGCATTTTTCTAAAATTTTGGAAAAAACTGATAATAGTGATATGGGTCGATAGTTACAAACTAAATTGGCATCACCACTTTTAAACAATGGTATTATTGTAGCTTTTTTAAGTGTTGCTGGAAATTGTCCCTGAATAAAACTATTATTAAAAATGTGGACCAGTGGAAAACATAAAATGTAACCAAATTTCTTTATCACAAGCGAGCTTATACCATCACTGCCTAAAGAAACCTTATTTTTGAGATTAGATATAATAGCACATACTTCATAAATATCAGTAGGAAAAAAGAAAAAATTCGAATTAGTATAATGATCATTGTTTAAGTGATTAGTACAACTATTGGAGCTTATGGATGTTTTCAAAACTTTACCTATATTTGCGAAGTAGTGATTAAATTGATTAGCAATCTCAATGCTTTCAGTAAGAACAGTATTACCGTCACCAAAAATACAATTAATTTTGTTAGATTTACAACGCTTTCCTAGTAAGTTGTTAAGTAAATTCCATTGCTTTTTTTGGTCAAAACTTACCGCCTCAAATTTTTGAATATAATAATGCTTTCTACTAGTTTCACAATCTGATTTAATTTGTCTCGAAAGAATTTTTACTTTAGTTCTCAGTTTAGTGTTATTCGGATGTCTCTAACAAATTTTAGATAAAGCATTTTTACGGTGAATTTTACCTAATAGAACATTATTTATCCATGGTTTAGTATAGTTTGAATTATAGATCACCATAGATGAGGTTGTGCAGTTTTCTACATGGTTAGATAACGTTGATAAAAAGATCTAATTCTTGAAAGTTAATAAAGGTTTTTTGTTTAGGTATTTTAGGTAGAGGTTCCCAATTTAAATTAAATTTTATCGAGGTCATACAATGATCAGATAACTCTAAACAAAGTGTTTCAGCTTTATAATTGATGGTATAGCCAATTTTGCTTCTAGTAAAGATATGATCAATACATGTCATACTATCGGATGTGATTCTAGTAGGTTCATTGATTAATGACTCAAGTCCTAAGGAAGACATCATTGAATAATATTTGCATTCTTGCGAATCTAGGTGATCTATATTTAGAATATTTATATTCATGTCTCGAATAACAATCAAATTTTTTGAATTTATTTGTTTAAGGTAATTTTCAAATTCAAGAATAAAAATTTCAACAGGACTAGAATGTAAGCGATACACACATACCGCGGAAAAAAATATTTCACCGATTGTAAAATTTACCCGAAGTAGGTCAGAAGACTGAAGGTGAGTACTAGAGAATGAAAACTGAATCCCATTTTTAACATATGCTAATACACCGCCAGATCTATAGTCGTTGTTACAGCAATCCAATAAACTATATATATTCATCTAAATTGTAAAAATTAGTTTCTGTACTATCAATCCATACTTCAGTCAAAAAAATAATATGCGGTTTTGTATTAAAAGATGACAACTGAGAAAATAGACTTAAACTGTTAGTCCTAAGACTTCGAATATTTTGATGAATGATCCATACTAGTTTGTTTTCACTTACATTAACGTTATTTGGCAAACTAAAAGATAAATCTAAATTATTAAGATCTTGAAAAGATATATTAGATAAATTGAGACTCATTTAAGATGAAATTTTAGATAAATTAATATTGTACTTATCTGTAATCTTTTCAAGATCATTTGAACAATTAACTTTTAATAATTCTGATCCTTCACTTTGCCTCATAAAGATATTTCCATTGCGGATCCAAACGTATTTAAATTTAAGCTGTAGTTTCAAGGTCTTAGCATCGTAAAACAACTTCCGCTTGCTACTGCTTAAACTTTCGTTGATAAAAATCCTGCTTCTGATCGGCAAACCAGCTTTCACAACATCAAATTTTTGCTTCGTCTCGCAAACATAATATTCTGCTTTACTGTTCTCCTTGTGAATTTAATATATACTGGCGGACAAGTTTGTGTCGTAGGTATTTTATTTTTATTGATTTTTCGGTAGCAATAATCAATATCAGCCTTGCTGACACTATAGTCAATACCCTTTTTAAGAATATCAATTATTACCTTCTCAGTATTTTCATTTTGAGACTTCATTTCACTTAGATCCGAAAATATAGACTTCATTTCACTTAGATCCGAACAAATCTTATCTATAGTATTACTCTCAATGGGCTTTGACGGGGTGGCAGGGCAATTGTCATTGGTTCTTAAAGATTTAACCTTATCCACACATGCATTACAGTTCCATACTTTTTTATGAAACTTACTTGATTTTTACGGTGGATTGTATTTCGCTGATGATATTGTACTTGTAAAACAACAAAAAAAATAATTAATTGTTAATTTATATTTTTTGATGAATTTTTACGATATTTTGCTGTGTAAGTTCTATGCAATATTTTCACTGCTTTAAATGTTACTCGTTACAATGACACTATTTCTTTTAGATATATATATATAGACACAATTCTTTTGACACGATAATTATACTTTGTATTATGCAGATTAATGAACCATTTAAATATTATTTAACTATTATTATTTTTATGAATTATTATACATAAAATATAGATTATATTTAACAAGAAAAACTTAATTTTTTATACTTTTTTATTGTAATTAAATATGAATTTTTTGCTTGATGTTGACCCCTCAACAAACAAATTGCAAGTTGGTAGACGGATGAGCAATTTAGACAAAGTACCGTAATCCTAAAAACAAAAGATAGACCTTCTGAAGAAGAGTTGACATTGGACTGATGAACACCAATCTGCCTTTGATTATTTTAACTCGGCTTTAATCTCAGTTCCTATTTTGGCTCTTTCATATTTCAACAAAATACTTTTCATATAATGTGATACGGGTTCCACTGGAATTCTTGCTGGAAGGGATTCGCAAAAGTTAAATGCGGATCAGATCAATTATACTAAGCAGAAGTGTCTATAGAGCTGCGTTAGCGATTAAATGGTTCCGGTCATAGGTCAAAATAATCAGTCATAATAGTCTTTCATGATTAATATTATTAATTGGTTAGTTTGAAACTGCTGGCATAAATGACTATGTAGTCAAAAGGATGCCAAAATGTTAAATGATTGAAATTGGCCTGAGCTTTCCAGTATTTACTTCTGGTCATGACATATCTATGGATGTTACAAGTAAACTAATAGTCAACTCTTCTAAGCTTAATGTAAAGGTAGAAGGATTTCAAAACACACAACTACTCACTGCACTCTAACCGGTGCTCATTAGAGGGAAGTGAGGGACAGTGTTAAACGCCCAGTCAATGTAAGTAAGTAAGTAATGTGAGTGTAGATGCGACATTGGATTTAAGATGGTAAATAGTCTGGTTTCTTCTAAAATTTTTGACTATAGAGGTGAACATTTCAACAATATCAAATTCTAAAGTTATATACATACATAGAATATGATATTGTTCAAATGTTCATCTCTAGTTCAATGTAGAGACCTCATTTTTAAATTCGAATACACTTCTAGTTTACAGCCGTCAATGCAGTCAAGACTTCTTACATTAGATCTGACAGGGTTTCAAATAGTTTGCTCTTCATGATAATAACCCTTGAGTCAGTCTAGATAGAAATACGTCAGTCCACCAGAGACTATACATAGTAGATCGGATAAAACGCCCCATCCATCGGATAAAACACCCATTCCAAAGGCATCCATTTTCTGCCTTAATGGGTGTTTTATCCGATGAAAGACTCTCTTCTTAGCCTTGCTTCCAAGTACATACTTCATTTTATTTAGAATGTTTCTATATTCTGATTAGCTTGGTGTCCCGAAGAGCATAGAAAGTGAATCTCAACAAGTGCCGTATAAAATAATACTATCATCCTTCTAATGCAGGTCACTCCAGCTGGGGTGGTTTGCACTCTGTGGAAAAGATAACTTATTTTCTGAGTGTTTCCAGTGCTCCATTTAATCAGACAACCCTTTTGATCGATATCCCGGACATCTGTTTGCATAAGTTGAATGAAAAAAATTATGTAGCTAATTGAAATCCAGCTCCAAGTCCACGGATGACGCCAACAGATAAATGCCAATTGGCAGTTAGTGCGTCGATAAGACAAATGGTAAATCTAAGAAATCTTTTATATAGTATAGAATTAACAAAGGGCGGTATACTTACTTGTGACTGTCGAAGGGACACCGAAACGGGAAACATAATTATGCACAAAAGTGGTTGCTATGGTATGTGCTGACATATCAGCCATACAAAACGCTTCAGGCCAACGAGTAAAACGATCAACACATGTAAAAATATAATTATAACTGTTGGAAGTTGGCCAAGAACCAACTCGTAACGGGCATCAGGAATTTGAAACTCGCCTAAGGGTGATTTAGTATGTGTCTATGCACTTTCGAACGCTGGCAGGCTAAACAAGATCGTGCCCAATTGTTAACATCTTCGTTTAAACTTGGCCAAAAATACTGAGCAGAAATCAATTTATGGGTTCCACGAACCCCATAGTGTGTGAGACATTATGTAAAATTTCAAGAATCTTCTTGTGAAGAAAAGTTACGATGTATGGACGGTCCTGCCCTGTAGTAACTTCGCAATAGATCTCCAAACCAGACAATTTAAAAAGCTCTCATTTGTAATTCGAATTAGAAGGACGTCCAGAAAGTAAATTTTGAAATTCTAAGTCCGCATTTTGTGCCAGTATAATTAACTGGTAATTCAAAGTACCATCAACGGATGACAAAACAATGGTGTCATCATTAATGGAGGAAAAACAATCCGCTACTGTATGTTCTTTACCGCTCACATGTCTAATATCCGTAGTAAATTGACATATTTAATCCAAGTGTCTTGACACTCTAGGACTATATGTTAAGTTTTAGACTGAATTGCTCTAGTCAATGGTTTATGATCGGTGTAAATTCTAAACTCCCGACCTGTAAACAGTAACGAAAATGTTTAGTTGCTTAATAAATGGCTAATAACTCTCGATCGAATGCCGAATATTTAGTATCGGTTTCGATAACTTTCGAGAGAAAACCCCTAACGGATTCCAAACCTTATTATGAAATTGTTGTAAAACAACTGTATTAGACGCATCGGTGGTCACACTCATTTAATCTAAATCATCCAAAGGGTGAGATAATAAGGTAATTGAAGCCAATTCATGTCTTTGGTGGTAACCAGAAGTAAATGGTAAGCCCTGACAAGGTCGATTTTAGAAAATATCGACTTACCATGAAGATTCATGGAAAATTTTGGATGAGTGGTATTGGATAACGATCCGGTATGGTTACCGAATGAAGTCTCCGATAATACCCACACGGTCTCCAATCTTGGTCTTTCTTTCTGACTTTTCGTGTGGGCAAGAAACTAACTCAACGATTTGTTGAAACTCATACTGTGCGACTTTATGACGAAGAGAGTCTAATTTACGTGCTCTCGAGACTGACAAATGGCCTTGAGTGACAATATGATAGACCACGGAATGTTAAACCGGAGAATTATAATTGGATTCGGCTGTTAAAGAGTGGTTTTTTATTAAAATAGCCCCTAAGGCATTTTCGATAGTAAAATGAATGCGAGTTAATTCATCAACTTCCATTTCAACGGCATTGATTGACAGCTTCGTAGCTGAATCAACCAGCCTTTTACTGTAAGGTCGACTAATAAACCAAACTTTACACGAAAGTCTGCCCCAATAATTGTCCTATTCACAGCCTCTAAAACAAAAGCGTGTGTGAATTTCCTCCTCAGCCGGAAATCTACCGCGAGTAATTGACAACCTCCAATGGTTCTCACTTCAAAATCTGTGACCATGATCCCATTTGAGTTTAATGAATAAATTTCGGTTCTTTTTATAGGTCGAGTTGGCCGTTTCGACAAAATTAGAATACATTTCGAAATTCTTTTGACGTTCTTTTAAAGTGGAGTCTGCCGCTTCGACTATTGAAGTCGGTATTAGTTTTTGTGTCCATCAAAACTTGTTGATGGGTTTTGTTCGTATTTACAGGGTTTCACGCACCGATAGGTTTTGTTTTAAAAAATGGTGGTAAAAACAGACTCCATCAAAATGGAAAGCGTCTACCGTTTCGGAAACGATGAGGTGTAGTGCTTCTGGGTCGGCTACCATGAGTTACCTATTATTATTTTTGCCCTTTAAAAAATTTTCTAAAATCGTTTTAATTCTAGATAATCTTTGGTCCAAAGAATTTGATTCTGATGATCTGATGCGAGAAAAGTGGTTATTCGAGGCTCTATTGTTAATTCTCCTAGAGAAGTAGCTGTCGGTTGTCCAACAATAGCTGTTTTTATGATAGGAGGCAAACGACGTATCCATAACGAACTGATAATTGACCGTAATTCTTCTGACGGTCGGCCGTTTCCTAAATCTTGACCGGACGGTAACTGTTGAAGCTTTTGCTCATCGGAGCGAGTGAGTCCGTCTAATAGAGCCAATTTTAGTGAGTTGTACAGATCCTGTATCGGTGGATTTTGCAAAAAATCATCGACCTGAGTGTTGCTAAGTACTTCGCTTTGTCACTGGATTTTTGTAATTCAAATAGTATCTCAGTGACTTTAAACCATGTTACTGGGTCGTTTACCCAAAACTCTGGCACACCTCCACTGAATCAATTCCAGATGACGGACCGATTTTCGATGCGTCATGTTTTACAGTCGGATCTCAATCCATTGGTATCTTAACGTCTTGTGACATTTTGATAATTAAAGGGTGAGGATTGTTGTCTGATTAAAATAACCATGAAACTTCGTGCGGACTAAGAAAGAAAACTTGAACAGGTCGAATGTAATAGGCCGAACAACAACTTCATAAACAATTCTGCATCGATAGGCTGGTATACTCCGTCCATAGGCTGGTCAATTAAGTATAGTAGCATACCTGTATAGTCGCACGAATAATATTCTACTACTACTACAGGCCATATATAACTCCGGATAACAGTCGTATGAATAATGCTCATAGCTGCTACATAGTCTCAGTCTAAGATGTCTGAGCTGAAATTCTAACTTATATCAATGTCTATCCATTTGGTCCTAAAATTTGAAGACTCGCTTTGATTGTGTGAACGATTATAATTTAGTATTAGGACCAGTAAAAATATAACCATTGCAACAGTTTCACCCCATTTGATTATTTCATATATGATCGCTGAGTATAAAAGTGGGTCAGGTGATGATGCCAAACTCGTCGTACATAAATATTCAAATCAAATACAAATTAATTCATTCTTCAATACCAAAAACATTTATTACCGACTAACCAAATTTCAAAACCGGAAACACTCCGCTGTTGTATTTCTATTTTGTGGGAAAAAAATATTTTTCGTTTGTTTTCATTTTCTTTTATTCAATTTTCAAATATCAAAGTCATTTAAAGAAACATATTTTTTATGTATGTTATGCAAAAAATATGTTTTGCACAATACGTCTTTATGCGAGGAGTTTGTATATTATGATGAATGCATCATCGTTAACCAGGTCAATGGCTGGATTGAATATACATATATATTTCCCCAATATTGTTACCTTGGGTTAACACTCGTCTACGTATGTGTATGAGATAAGATTGCACATAAAAAAGGAATATAAAAGAATTTATGGATATAAAAGTAGGGAATTTCCTTTTTATGTTTGATGCAACTCAAAAAGGTAGAGCATAATTTATATCACATATGTGATTTTCGAGTCCCTCAAAAATATCGTGTGAAAATTGGCTATACCATTCAATAAACGATCGAATGATCATTTTGTTCTCATGAGAAGTTTATAAACTATAAATATATGTATATAGATAAATCTCACCTGCTTTTTAGAATCACGATCATCTTTTAGGTCGGTGACACGTTCGCGAATAGGCCGTAATTGTTGCGAAAGTGGTGTGACTCGATCACGGGCGGCGGTCACAGCCCGTGTTAAACCCTCCACCAATCGTGTCAATTCGGCCATGCCACGTTGTTCGATGGGTGAATCGGGTCGCGATTCATTTAAACTATCGCCCAACGTGGCCGATAGTCCGGTCTCGTCGTTCGATGGCGCATCGTTCAGCGATGTCGATAATGTTGGATCTTGTGTTTTTAAATTATCAAGCGTTTGGCTTAAATCACTTACTTCGGCCTTTAATGATGCTAGTTCAGCACGTTGTTGTTTATAAACACTGCTTTTAGCACGTAGCGTATTAACGTATTGCTTTAGTTCGTCGCCACGCAGAATTACTTCACCAACCGTTTCTTGTAGTTGTTGTTGTTTCGTTTGCAACATTTCGTCGACCTCTCGCAGTTCTTTGGTCGCTTGATTTAATTGTTCGGCCGCCATTTCTTTGTTTCGCGCCACCATGGCCGCTTGCTGTCGAAATGGTGCTAGTGTATCGTTTTGTGTATCTCGCTCGGCCATTCGCCGCTCAACCATTGATTGGACTTCTTTATTTAGCTCGTCGACCCGTACTTGCAGATCAAATAAATAATCTCGCGAGATACCCGGCTCATTTAAAACCTCCTCAAGTATTTGTACTTCAGCCTGTTTCGTTTGTAATTCTTGCGGTAGTTTTTGCTTCACCATAAACTGTAATACTTGGGTCTCTTCGAGTATACCTTCCATTAAAGTTTCGGGACTGGCACCTTGGGCGGAAATCCGCGCTGTTTGCAATTCTTTCTGGTAACGTTCGTGCTGCTGATTAGCTCGATGTAATCCTTGTTTTTGTTCATCCATCTGGGATTGTAGTTCTTTTTGCCGTTCCTTCTCCACTCGCAAATTATGAGCAGCCTCCAAAAATAATTCTTGTTGAGGAATTTTATCCAAACGTGACTGTGCTCGATCGATACGTTTCTTTACATTTTCGGTTTCCATTTCAATCGCGTTAATATCATTTTTGAGTTCACGTGTTTTAGTACCTTCGTGAAGTGCGGCCTGATGTGCCCGATGCACCTCTTTGAATTGTTCCATTGCCATTTCATATTCGGTGTACAAATTCGAAATGTCCGGAATACTTAATGCATCCGATGGTAAATTGATTGGAATCAAATATTTGGCTAAATACGCAGCCTGTCGAATTGTATCGGTGTTCTCGTAGATCCAACGAAATATTGGATAAATCACTTTCTTGTCGGCATGCATAATCGAATTACGAAAACCACCCGGATCAGTTGGATCGAACTGCGGTGGACGATACTGTATATTTCGTAAACCTTCCATCACTTTTCGCGTATAGTCGTCGGGCTCATTATCACGTATCTCGTATTTTGAGATGGCTTCGAATTTCACCATTACATTGATTAGCACTTGAAGGAGATTTTCCGATGACAACGAATCGAACGAGATCAAATTATAATCCGTTTTAAGCAGCTTATTTGTCTCGGTCACAATATATTTAGTATCGTCTGCCATTTTCACAACTTTTCACTTCAAAAAACACTTTGGGAATAGCAAATTATTGATTAAACTGACAAAAAAGTATGTTTTATTGTTTGTTCATACGTCACCATAACAACGTTGAATAGCAATTGAAAATCAAAACAAACACATGTTGAATATAAATTCGCCTGAATGTTTGCTTTTGAGTCGGAAATCAGCACTTTTTTCGTTCAATCAACAAATTCATTCAATATTTGATAAAATTGATCGATTGAATATAATGTATAACTGTGATCTGTCCCACATTAATATTCTTCTTACATATTTCTAATTGTTGTTGTAATTTAATCAGTCTTTTCGCAATTTCTTCGGGTATTTCTTATTCTCAGAGTAATAATGTACGTATATACTTACAGTTGCCGAGTATACTTTTACTGATGAATATTAATTATCGATCGTACACATTCAATGTCATAAGTGGTTTTATGCTTTATGTAATTATAACGTCTTGAGGATTTGGTTATGTAAGATCGTTGAAGAACTTTAAGAAGAATGATTGGTTCGTTTTTTTCTACGATGTTAGCTGAATTTTAAATACAATATAAGTGTAGTATTTTTTTTAAAGATCGACGAGTATGCGATCAAACCACTCAGAAACGTATAACGGATTTTTAACGTTATTTTTGATCTTGATCTTTGGGATTTAAAAAATAGTTATTAGCCATGTCAGAGTTAAATATACTTAACAATTAGTTTTTGTGGTTGAACTGTTTCGAAGTATTTGTTTGTTTGGACTGGAGATAAAGATCACGCGAATTTCGAATAATTTAATCGTACGCACAGTTGGATAGCCTTTTGAGATCACATAAAAAATGTTATAGGTTAGTAATATGCTTGTTTATCTAATTGGTTATGTTTTTAATGCATGTAGGGCCCATTTAACATTATGTGTAGCGTTTCATTAGAGTATTAAATGTATAAATACAAGTATATATCCAGATCGGGGAAGAACGCAAAAGACGCATGTGATTACGATCTGTGTGTTGTGAATGAACAGATCTGTGACCACTGGTCACTGTCAGTACTATAGGCTTGTATGGAGCTATGCAATGTGCAGATGGTTCTACTTAGATCGGAACTTCAGCAGTACATCCTCAAATTGACTGTAATGACGTAAAGTAGGACGTAAGTAAGTGAACCGCAAAACGTTGGAAGTACCTTAAGCAAAGATTGAAACAAACATAATTTACGAGGTAATGTTTTATTTCGATTACGTGTGGGACACGAAGAGCAATGGGTCATAATTTGCGTCATCTGTCAATTTAAAATGTTTAAGAATTATATGTTGAACGAAATTTGTTTATAAAATTCGTTTAACTGGCATATTAATAGACACGAAACAGATTAACCTTATGTCCGAGTATACCTCAATGGTTTTGACCATCCATTGAAATTCTCTTTTTAAAGAGGTTCTTGTATTCTTATTAAACAGGTGTGTTTTATTACCGTTCGATGTCACTGAAGAGTATGCAAAGTGAGTCTCGCAAGTAAGTTAAAAGTTTCTTCCCAGCCTAGTTAAATTTATATTCAATAGTAACAAGCTCCACATCCTCGGGATCCAAGATGAGTCTTATATAGACCTCCTTTAGTTGAGCTATGATTTTTTTATGCGTGTTTTAGAAGTTGGATGGCATTAGCTGCGTATGTAGAAGGTTACTAATGAAGTTAATGCGTATTTTGTTTATAATAATATTAGGCTTAAAAGCTGTAAACGACCCTTAACATGTCTCAACTAAGACCCTACGAACCATTGATACGTATTGGTGCACATTACAGGTAGTCAGCTCAACGAATATTTTTACGCACAATCACTTTTTATATCATCCGGAGCATGTACCACACAGTTTTGAGAAGAAGGCGATAACCTGCATTCAACATTAGGGCCCATTAGAATATGGATATTTCTTAGAATGTTGAAAGTTTTATATGCTATAGTATAATCATAAATTTTTTGCCGGTCCACCGTATTTCTTCTAATCATTCCAGCCGTAGAAGATGATATCAATTTTGATTTGCTTATAGAATGTTGAAGGTCCTGTTAAGCCTTGTGGGTGAGGGCAGTCGTGTTTCGTAAATATTACGAACGAAACATGAGACTGATAGAGTACCACCACAGTACCAGGAGCTTGTTGTAGGAGGCGGTTAAATCTGGTTGAATCGCTAGACTGACGACCCTCATCCGTAAAAAACAACAACTGTCAACATGTAAAAAAAAAATCGGATACCACCAAAGCAACAATGACCTCCCGCTAATGTACCTGAAAACGAGATTAAGGATCGGTACGTGGAACGTGCAGTCACTCCGAAAACCTGGCGTGTTTGAAGGCCTTATCACATGCATGAAAGAGTATCGGCTGGAACTCGCAGTGCTCCAAGAAACTCGATGGGCTTAAAGTGGAAACCATGTGCCTCACGGCTATACGTTGCTACACGGTGGAGATGACCTCGGAAATCTTGGAGTTGGATTTCTCATTGGACGTTCAGGCAGTCGATAATTGAATGTGTAAGCTTCGCTTGCACATGAGATTAGCCAATTGTCAATTGTTTGTATACATGAGACCATTGATGTAAGCCAATCCCTAGATAAAAACAAATTTTACAATAATTTGGATAATCTGATGGGCTCTATACCTGAGCACGATGTCAGATTGGTGATCGGTGACTTTAATGCTAGAGCTAGCAGAAATCAGACCGACTTATATGTAATAAAATAGGTTCGTACTCCCAACACAAAACTGTGACTGAAAATGGGGAAAGAATGATGTAATTTGCGATCGCTCATCATCAAAAAGTGGCAAGCACATTTTTTCCTCATACAAACATCCTTTTGGAAACTTGGACACATCCACGTAAAACATCCCGAAGCCAAATTGACCATGTGTTGATTTCCAAAGGGCGGGCTCGGGTTGTCCAAGACGTGAGATCTTATCGGTCGTCAACAAAATTCGTAGGCAGTGAACATTATCTGGTCACTGCAAAGCTACGATGGAAATTTTCGTACAAGTCTGGGAGGACAGGAGAATATACAACGCGATTCTCCTGTGAAGGTCTGATAAATGAATAAACGCAACGAAAATATCAAGATCTTGTCAGCAATAGCATTTGCGATCCAATTACCAATCTGATGAAGGAAAAGTGTCTGTATTGCAAAATTGAAAACCTCGATAGTCGATGATGCCCAGCACTTCCTCGGTATAGTAAAAACTAAGGCCAAAAATGATTGGTTTGATGAGGAGTGTCAGCTTGCTGTTGAGCAAGGAAATATAGCCCACAATGAATTGCAGACTCGGTTTACAATTACGAGAAGAAATAAAGCAGTTCTTGCTAGAAGGACAGCTAAACGCATTTGTAGACAGAAGACGCACGAATGGTGGATGACTGAGGTCTTAAGAGTACAATTTCTTTAAAGGAATCACCGAATTGCAACATACCTTCAAATCTCGGTCAACTGCCATTCGAGGCCAGGTTGGAAACCTCTGTGTTAGAGTTCATGCGGTACTCGATACATGGTGTGAATATTTTTCTGACCTTCTTAATGTATCACAAGCTGTGTTTGAATACCCTCAAATACAGACCACAGAGATGTTCATTATGAGGAACCATCCTATCAGGAATACATCATGGCCATGAAGAGACAAAAGAAAAATCGTTCACCGATTTTTCACCAGAGCTCTTGCTATTCGGAGGGCTAATTTTGTGGGACTGTCTTTTCGACCCTGTTCGAGTGATATGGGAAAATGAAGTTAAGCCTGATGAATAAAAAGTGGTTGCGTTATGTCTAATATTCAAGAAGGATGATCGCTTGAAAAGTGAGAATTATCGTGACATAGCTCTCTTTTGCACAGCATACAAATTATTGTCATCCATTATCTTGGGAAGAATTACTTCTCTGGTGGAGGAAATTATCGGTGACTACCAATGGAGGATTTCGTCCAAATTGGTCAGTCACCGATCAAGATTTTCACTATGGATGATCAAGTTTTTTCGCTACGGATTTTCTAAGTACTCCACGAAACATCTCGCGATGTACACCAGGTATTCCTAGATTTCAAGCAAGCCTGTTACTCGATCAACCCAGAAAGACTATGGTATGCGCTTGAATTCTTAGGAATACCGAAAAAAAACGTAGATCTGTGTAAAATGACAGCAACGTATTCGACGTGGTGTTCGACGATGAGATGAACTATCCTCGATACTTTTTAATTTCATGTTAGGATACAGCCTTCAGAAAAGTGAAACACTTCAAGACAGTGTCTTATTCCGACAATCCAATAAACATTTTACATATGCAGATGATATCTGTGTAATTTGATTAAATAACAACGGAGTGAAAGAGATACTGCTTGCTGATCGCATAACCGAACGATACAGTGATCTTTGAAGGACAGCCGCCTTTCGATAGACGAGAAGGTCGCTGTCGGCGATGATGGCTACACTGCGTAGAGAGCGATGTGGCATATTCTGGTTGCTTGCAGCATTATGCAGAGCTGGCTCGTGATCGAAATCGATGGAGTTAGATTGTTGACACGGTACTGGCCAACAATGGCATGCACGAGCCGTAAAACATACCCTTTCTCAAAATGTACCGAGAAATTGATTTTTTGTAACAGTATTTGGCAAGATGTTTGCTTCTAGACTGCTTTCTTTTGTATTATAATTATAACTCGAAATCAAATCGAACTTTGTACATGTTATAACCTATTCTATTGTAGGTCTGATTTGTACTTAAATAATTACAGCAGTAATCGAGCGTAATGTACAATTAATAAACGTTCCACAATCTCACATCCAAAGTTGTATTTATTTTAGTGAAAACAGTAGACTGATCAAATTACAGTGGTTCGAACCCCCGTCATAACCTGTTGATTTCTCTTTGCCAAACTGGCCTAACAATATACTTTGGTAGAATCACCTAGAATATTATTTTATAATGAATCGATTGATTTATGCATGCATAGTGTCATTACATATCAACCCAAGAGTAATTGTGCCAAACCCTTTCAGTTTGATAACAACATTATTGGTAAATGTATGTTATCAATGTTAAAACCAATCATAATAATAACATATCATATAATTTTATTATTGCGTGTTCAGACTACCAAAGACAATTTATGTTCAAAAAACTTATTGTTTCCCATTGATAAGAACGATTGTCTTTCAATTTTCCTTTCGCAATACTTAATTATAGTGGTTTTCACACAATTTTGTACCAAAACAAAAAAAAAACGTTAATTTTTGATTTATCTCTCTGCTGTACATATATAGAATGTATTCTGAAAGTTTTTCAAATCTGTAACCAATAATTTGAATTAAATGTTGAACGTAAGACACAAAAATTAAGATGCGCGAATCAACGATGAGATGTTGGAATTATAATGATATAGTGCAGGTAGTTTGACCGATTTGAACTCCATGCTTCGTGTTTATTGCTTAATTTGTGTCAAAGATCCTTTGAAAAAAAAACAAGGAGATAGTCTTTAATACACCTTTCATTATCGTGCAGAATCGATTATCTGTACGAGTATATCTGCATCATATATAATTTGGTTGCGTATAATTATTACTTGCATCTACACAAAAACATCATTTTTGACATCATTTGCAGGCAGACAAGTAAGCGTTGAGCTGTAGAGCACTGCGACCTACAAGATGTTTTGTGCTATGTTGACGTTAGTATGATGTTTTCGTGTAGATGCAGCCAGTGTCAACTCAGGTTAACTGAGTGCTAAAAGCTCTTTGGTTCTATATCGACCAATGGAGAGACCATTAATTTTGATTGTTTTTTGACTTGGAATTTTGTGTTGATTGTGGTTCATTTTATCGGTCTACCACCATTCGTCATCACTCTACTATCATTATTCTCACGGTCCTTCTGGCACGAGTCAGGCCATTAGCGTCCTCATTTAGCTTAATTTTTATATAAAAATTTTATATGGTCAGTGGCGTAACTACAAATGTTTGGCCCTCCCGCAAAACTTAATGTAGACCCCTAGACTCCATCTTGCAATTGTTGCTCATCGAAAGTTAATTTATTATTATTTTCAATTTATAAAAAGTCGTTCCAAAATAATAAACATGTTATACTTGCGAAACACTGGAAGCTATTAGGTGTATGCATTATAAACCGGAATTTCTTATGAAACTTGAGCCTTTATTGTGGAAAAATGTCCCACTATTCCTTCCCATATTTTTGGTAATTTATGGATTCCATCGAAGAAAAACTGTGCCGACTTGGCGGCCAAAAACGAATCGAGCCAATTTTGGATACCTTGACTGAAGTGAAGTGTACTCCTATGACAGGGTATTCTACATGGATCGAAATAGGTGGTAATCGGAAGCAGCAAGGTTTGGTCTATAAGGCGGGTGAGGCAGAATTTTCCATTCATTATTCTCCACGTAATTTTTGACCGGCGCCGCAATATGTAGCCGAGCGTTATAGTGGTGGAAAATAAATGACTCGTAACTGGTTGCATAAGTTGGCCGTTCTGCCTGGGTGTTCTGCTTCAATCGGATCAATTGTTGACGATAGAGTTGAGCATTGATGGTTTGGCCACTTGGCAATAGCTCGAATGAATCACACCTAGCACCTCATGACCTTGGCCCCGAGAATATTATGCTTCAGTGTCGATCTGCCGGTCTCACCTTTCTTGTCATATAGTTTTTTGCGCTTGGCATTATCGTAATCTATTTATCATCGCCAGTGACAATAGGTTGCAAAAACGACTTCGTTTTGTGGCGCTCGTATGGCACCCAATTTCTCATCTTTTGATTGAATCACAAGGCTTTCAAACGTCTGGCAATTGTTGTTTAATCAATTCCCAATAATTCTGCAAGTTCTTCTTGCATTTGAAATGAATTTTCATGTCAAAATCACTACTTCTAAAGCGACTAAACCATTAAAATAACTGTGTTTTTGCAAGAACATGCTCACAGTACAAAACCACGAGCAAACGACGACTTTCAGCTGCAGTTTTGTTTGCAACAAAATGTCTCGACAAAACATCCCGCAAATGCTGTATTTTTCGCAAATTTGATCAATTTTCCATCGTTGAAATCGGTTGGATGTGCACAGTCAAAATAAAAAAATTTTGTTGATTTTCACAGGTATTGAATATGACTCAAAAGTACTATAACGCATAAACAAGTAGTGACATCTAAATTTTATTATTAGAACTTCAGCTAATTCATGAAACAATTCTTCTTGACAAGAAGAAAGATCACGGGACCGCATTCCGTGTTGCGGCGGGTCCCCCATCGTTGCAGGCCCCCTCGCAGCGCATAATTTGCGCCTTTGTAGCTATGCCACTGGCCACGATACCCACATAAGAAATATTTTATTCCTGGTTGCCAGTTGTTTAATCGAGTTTTATCGGTGACAGTTTAACCAACTTTCACTAGTAGGTGTTTGACCTGAAGCCTTTAACGCTGCTTGGTTGTCCGATATAATATAAGTCCTTACAATATTCAGGCCTTTGGTTTTATTTTTTAAAGGTTAACGTCTTCAGCGCTGGGATTTGTCTACGAATAGCTCTTTAGGTTGTATCCCAGTTACCAGTAATCGACGCGGGAAGGTTGTACATATACTTGCAGGTCAATCAAGGATTCAAACAACAAACTGGGTATGAATGCTGCGATAGATTACATGCACCTAGACTATATCTAATACAATTAAAGCACAGACATGTGCCATTATAATTGTCCCATAAAATGATTAATTGATTTTGTCCTTTGTTCAAAAACGTATAAATCTTGAAACAGTTTGCCGTGTCAAATTTTTGTCCCAAACCTTTTGAATAATTGATATTGCAGATAAAATTTACTAATAACAAACCAACTCTACTCTGAACGGATGTCAAAGTCTTTTCACTAGTACAGTATTATATTTCGTCATCGATGAAAGTGAAAATTGAAATGAATAAAATTATCATTTTCTATTATGTCTGAGGGTTCAATCAAACCTTTTTGAATATTTTCACTTTTATGATAGCATTCTTTCAATCAACAATCCCTCAATCTACATAATATGTACATAAACGAGCATATACATAAATTTTCATATATTTCGAACGATGTTAGAAAGCTCTAGTAAAGGTGAATGCATGCGGTACTCGAATAATCAAAACTAAATCGTTTTTATGATCATCTGATTGATACACGCAGCAACTTAATTAATTTTGAATTAACATATTTTTAATCAACTAAGTAATAAATTAAGATTGATCAAAAATGCTTAAGTGAGCATGGTTTGATTGCATAATGTGTGTCTATTAGACAACCAGATATTTTATTGATCGGATATAATTATGAGTCTGATGACATTCAATGCTTTCTCCTTGAATACTTTATGCAATAAATTCGATTTTATTGAAGATTTCACCGGTATAGTTTGTCAAGTTAATAATTTATAAAATATGTGTAAAATTAATATTGGATGCAAAATACCCACGACATATATATCTTTCTAATGAAATTGGTCGGATCCCAAGAAGACCCGCTTAGAAAATGGGCAAGTTACACCGAGGAAGGAACGATAGCTGACCAAAGTTAATTAATCTAGAGCTGAATGAAGGATGAACCCTATCAAAAAGCCGAACAATTGAAATCACAACGTACACAAAACAAACCTTCTAACAGATTTTTTTGGAATTTATTCTTAATTCGGGACCAAATAAGCTTTAGGCTTTTACCCAAATATAAACTGTAACAAATGATAAGGAATCGCGGTTCCAACGAAAAAGTAAATTGGAAACCAATCTGAAACTGTACTTGCCTTAAGTACTCAAATGTTAGTATAAGTGTGGTTTGGATAATTTCTACTAATCAATTTTAAAATATTTCTAGTTAGTTATCAGAGGTTCTTCCTAAACTAGTTTTCTTTACAAAACATTCTTATATTATATATATAAACCTTTACGGGCTTCGAGACTACATAACAGAGCCTTATGATTGTGTACTCCTCATATCATAAAAACATTCAAATTAGTATAAAATTTTAAGCAATTTATAACTGCTGAAAATCAATCAAAAACAAATTTCAGCACACCCTTCCCTGCATATATTCTCGTGTGCTTTGTTAGGTCATCCAAAAAACGCGCCTACATGTTTCTTTTAAATAAAACACAAACTATTTGCAATTTTTTCAAGCTGTATTTTTTCCATTACATCCATTACAATTATACGTGGAATAGAATATCATTCAAGTGTCCACCACGACTGCGTCTGCAGGCATCAATCCGAATATCGAAATTTTCAATGACTTTCCGACATGTTGCTGGTGTTATTTCACGAATTGCAACTTGAATGTTGTTCCTTAGATCATTAATTGTTTGTGGTTTGTTAGCATACACTCGACTTTTCAAAAAACCCCACAAAAAAAATCTAATGGTGTTAGATCACATGACCTTGGAGGCCAATTGAAATCTGAATTTCGTGAAATTACACGTTGAGGAAATTTTGATTGCAAAAACGTAATGTTTTGTCGAGTTGTGTGACATGTAGCACCGTCTTGCTGGAAATAGACGTCAGACACATCAATATGACTCAACTGTGTCCATAAAAAGTCTCTCAACATTGATTGGTATCGCTCAGCATTCACAGTAACAGCATTTCCAGCATCATTTTCGAAGAAGAATGGCCCAATGATTCCATTTGCCCAAAATGCACACCAAACAGTAACTTTTGGTGGGTGTAGAGATTTTTCATGAATAACACGAGGATTTTCAACACCCCAGATATGACAATTTTGCTTATTGACGAATCCATCCATTGTGAAATGAGCTTCATCACTAAACAAAATTTTGCTTGAAAACAATGGATCTGTCGTTCGTTGTTCAATAATCCAACTAGCGAAATTACGACGTTGTAAATGGTCTCTTTCTTTCAATTTCTGGGTTAATTGAATTTTGTAAGCGTGTAAATGCAAATCTTTATGCAAAATCCTCCATAAGAAGCCATAAGATATGCCCAATTGGCAATTCTTGCGAACGACGCGAAATTGATGTTGTCGGTTCATTTTCTACATTTTCACTAACAGCAGCAATATTTTCATTTGTGTGTACAGTTTTTGGTCTTCCACTTTTTGGTTTATCAGTAACACAACCAGTTTCATCGAATTTTTTCACTAATCTTTGAATTGAAGATTGATTTGGCCGATTATATTTACACCAAAAAAATCACGAATTTTGCGATGGGTATTTTTCAAAGAACGCCCATTTTCATAATAAGTTTTAATGATGTAAACGTGTTGTTGCAATGTGTACCTGTCCATGGTTAAAACTGTACTACCTTCTAATAAAACAAAATGGCTTATGTCATTTGAAAAGACGTCACGTGTAAAAATTATATACTGCTGACATCTAGGCGTCACATTTGGATGACCCATTATTATGATGAGATTTGTGCCTAACATATGTTTTTAAAGTTGATGTAGTCCAGTTCGCATCTTTGCGGTTTAAATACATTACAAGACATTTGTCTTGTAATGTATTTGTCTTGTCTATATCGGAGTTGTTATTATCGACAGGCATAGCGAAACATTTTTATGTACGGAACAAATACTGAAAGAGATTTTGAACAATTTAAAAACAGGTAGACTGAACCTTGCATAAAGATAGCTCTGTTTAAGAGCTATTTAAATAGTCCTCGCTGAAAATTTTGATCGGGGAGAAATTTCACCACCATGTCTTGAGTTGATGATCATTGATCATCAATAATCCCAAACAAAACATTAGAGCGCTAGTGACATTTTTTACTATTTTCATGGAAATGAAAGGGGGAGGGAGAGGTTTCAATTTAAGAAAGATTCAATTTTTTATGAAGAGGAAGTTCACGAGTAACACCTTCTGAGTATGCCTTATAGTCAAGAGATTTCCAAGTTTTTAATAGAACGAACGATTGATTGAATTGAGCAACCTTCGTCACCTGTGTCACATTTTGTTTATTTTTTCGGATTTTTAAAAAAATATATATATAATTTTGATGTTTGGAGAACCATTTGAACATTCAGATAAGTGTTGTTTCATTAGTTTATTGGATTGCTTCCATTTTTTCACTGTGTTTATTTACTTATTTTATTTCAGGTCTTTTCGGCCCAGATACAAAATTTCATTATTAAAGATTATAAATTGACCGCCCAGGTGGCGCAGTGGTTAAACCTGCGGCAGTTGGAGCGAGAGGTACCGGGTTCGAATTCCAAAAGGGGCAGAATGCAAAAAGGATTTTTCACCATACGATTACGATCGGTGGTGTGAATGAACACAACTATGACTCCTTGTTGGAGTGCAGAATCTTTGGGCCGACCCATCTTCCATGTCAGTACCATGTCAGCTACGCAATGTGGAAATGGTTAGGTAAATCATGACCTATAGCCGGACGTCATCGATTTGGCTGAAAAGCGTAAGGTAAGGACGTAGATAAGCGCACCGCGAAAGATTTGGGAGTGCCTTGAGTCCCAACACAGATTGCATAGTAATAAAAAATAAAAATAAAAAAGATTATAAATTGTTAGTATATAAAAAAAGTTTAAATGTGCAAAGTGTATTGACGAAATACGTCACATTTTCTGTGGTTCACCTAGGTTGACATTGTTTGCTTTACCGAAACCGTTTTGTCCTCCAATGTCTCAGACTCAGCTCACAACAATAAAAAATTTCATATATAGTGAGGGTGGTTTCCCTACTTGGCTATGGTGAGTTGTAAACAAATGTCGTTTAAGCCTGTAAACATACCTCCTTCTATTTCTCGAATTTTGGTTTCTGATTTAGGATTCTTATTTGATGTATTTTTGTTAATATACGTAGATATTTATACAGGAATGTGTAACACAATTTTAAAAATCCCTACTAGATATTGAACTTTTATTTTCAACTCAGAAGCCTTAGCGGCCTCTGTTTTCTCGGCTCTTTTCGCTTCCTTAGCAGATTTTTTTACAGATGTTACGTGTGGCCTTATATATTCTTCCAACGAAAACACCAATTCAATTTCGTCGCGCTTATATTTCTTGTGAGCAGATTTATTTTGTCTGGCTGCTTTAGCGGTTTCTTGTGAAAAGATTTTAAAATTAGGATTGGGATTGGAAAAGGATGGGATATTTTATTCATTCCTTGTAGAACGGTTTAGGTGAAATTGGAAACGACGTCGTATATTAGATTGTTATAAAAATAATGGCTCAACCACGGGAAATGTCAAAAAAATTACCGTAACCCATCATTGTCAGCCTCCATAAAATGCCATAGACGCCATGTCTGCTGTCTAAATCCTGGTGGTGTTGCTTCCAAATGCGCTTTTCTTTCTTAATCAAAATCATAAGCAGTATATAAATAAATAAATAAATTAAAATAAATAAATAAAATAAACAAATATAAATAAAATGAAATAAGCTTATAAACCTTTGAGAATGCAATGAGCATATTTATCTTAGGTATACAGTTACATTTGCGACATCCACTAGTTTAGATTTAAATTATTGAATAAATAAGCCATCATTGTTGTGGTGAGGGAAAATGCCCTTTTCATTCTGCTAGAATTCAAATCCAATGCCCTCGCATGGTTGTAACTTAATGGTTAAGAGAGTTTCTCATCATGCCCCAGTCTCGAGTTCGATGCTCGCCGCTGACGACCTTCAATGTGCACCAATATATTAAAATGGTTCGTAAGGTCTCAGTTGAGACAGCACTTACCTGTTTACGGCCCTTAAGATACAGACAAAAAATCGATAGGTCGCATATTATTCAAAATTGGTTGGTAGAACACAAAGCAGGATGTTAAGAAATTGACTATACGAGATTCTGTCTTATTTTTAATTATCCGTACTTACCATCCAAGCCAGTTGGTATACTTAATAATCAAACACTCAAGCTCAGTGATGCTATAATTTTTTTTCACGGACAATATCTTTAAGACATACAAACGATTGAACGATAATCTTGATTTTCGTTTAATTGCTAAAGTCCACTTTCTACACCCGTCCAATTTACTTCTTTCCAAAACAGTTGTGTCATTGAAGATGTTAATTTTGAGAAATTTGAATAGCAAAATGTTGATGGCGCATCACGCACACTTTCTGCCACAGTATCAATATTCTCGGGTGTTCGCACTGTTTTTGGCTTTTCACGCTTTGGTTTATTGATGAGGATGCCAGTTTCTTTCACTTTTTTCACAAGATAACGAACATACGGATCTGACGGTGCTTCTCTTCTTCCAAAATCCGTACGCAATTTTCGCACACATTCTGCAGCATTACCATGATTTTCAAAGTAATGTCGCAATATTTCTCAGCGTTGTCCAAGCGTATACACAACCATATTTGTTCAGCGGAAGGATAAAACTAATTATTTGTCAAATCAGACATGAGCTAAGTGTTACCATTCACGAAATAAGCACTAGTTGAAAAAAAAACTTTAGATGGCGGACCCTTTAGTTTGTGCTTCATTATAGACTATATTTTAATGTTCGATGACATCAACAATCGAAATGTTCAGAACGTTCCAAATAGAGGTAACTTAGCGATATTGGCTATTGCAGACAATTTCGTTACATGTTCAATAACCTATTGGTTACTACCCTTATGTATTTGGTTGAAGTCAGAAACGATTTCACGTCTCGGACCATTGGTATACACCCTTTTGAAATCAACACATGTTGTCAAGTTAATTTCGCTATTCGCGCAATTCGCAAGGCTATTCACTTAACCGTTCGACTTAAGGTGATGCCACAGGTAAGTTATGGTTAAAATTGACCAATTTACATTGGTTATAATATGTCATGAAGGTAAATATAAAACCTTAAAATATTAGCGATTTTGTAGCAACATAATATTACTGGAAGCGGAATAAGATTCATTTTCGAGAACTTTTAATTTACTTTTTACTTCTTGAAACCTGCAAAGGCCGATCGATTACAAGTAGAAGCACATATAGTACGACTTTGAAGGGAATTGTCGAGAGTAGTTTCAAAAGCTTGACAAAGGTGAATATGATGTCTAATTAAAAGAACGTATTGAAAGCCGCAAACGGAGAAGTACGAACTGGCAGCATTATTGCACTTACATTAGAAGTGACGCGACTACCATATGACCTGAAGCTGAAAAATAATGAACGTATATATTATTTTTATATGAAATCCTACTTGCCAGCCATAAGCAATATTGTTTTGTATCGTATAGTCACTAGTGATGAAAAATGAACTCACTAAGATAACCGAAAGACCGGTGAATCTAGACTAAATTACACAGACCTTGTGCTTCGAAAAAAGATTTTGAACTATACCCCTCAAGAGAATCTTGGAAAAGCGGGTCGGTTGCGGAAACGGAATCACTAGAGTTCTTCACAAATGGATCCAAGCTACACGGTAAAATAGGATCTGGATTACGGTAAAATAGGATCAGTTCGTCTCCCTGATCACAGCTGCGTGTACCTGGCAGAGATGATAGCGATTGAGGAGGTCCTGCGTTGGATGAGACATAATGTGGTATCCTCAACTGATATCGCAATCAATGTGGACAGTAAGGTGGCAATCAAGTCACTGGATTCTGTTTCTCTTACATCTAGAGTGACATTGGGTTGCCACTTGTCTCTGAATGAGATGAGTGAGCATTTCAACATTCAGATAGTCTGGGTTCCTGGCCACTCAGACGTCATGGGAAACTTGAGGACGGTCGAACTAGCGAGGCAGGATACAACTTCCCAACTGAAATGGCAAAATTGGGGAGACCCATTAACGCATTCAAGACTGTGCTTAACAAGGAGGCAATAGACTCAGCAAATGAAAGATAGACGAACACTCTCTTATGTAAACGTGCAAGACAAGTCTGGCCATAGCTGGACTTGAAACGCTCATAGACACTAATCTCTCTACGAAGACGTGAACTAAAAACGATCGTGGGGGTACTCAAGGGCACTATCTACTTGGAGAGCATGGGAGGAGACTAGGACTTGTAGCTGTATGAACGAGGAGGAGAAAGAGATGGTAGTCCACCTCCTATGCTCATGTCCGGTTTTGGCACACAAAAGACATGAATATTTGGGGAAATTCTTAATGGACTGCCTCTCTGATCTCGAAAACTCTAAGGTTTGAGATTTATCACGCTACATTAGTAACTCAAACTGGTTCTCATAAAGGTTATAGGGAAGTAAGATCCTGTGGTATCACAACCGTCGCCGGTCTAAGCGTGCTATAGCAGCCACTCAACGTAGCCTCACCTAACCTAACCTAACCGAAAGAAGAGGAAATCATGGGTACAATATAACCATGTTTTAACATCGACTATTTATTGAGTTTTCGATCGCATATCCTTAATCTCGTGTCCGGATACTGAAGCAGAAGTTCGGGGTTAGGTTAAGGTGGTTTCAAATCTGTTTTGTTGTCCTGCTGTTATAAATGATTTTTATGGATCTCACTGTCGAGCCAAGCAACCATATCGATGTTTTGGAACACGCAGATATGCTGTAATATAGCAGCAAACCAATAAGAGGTTTTAACGGTAAAGATGCTTACTGATGATTTATTTAAATTCTCTGTTAAAATACGATGATATAGCGACGAGATGATCACATAAATTAATAAATGTATAAAAATGGTAATCAAAGTTAATTCAGGCAATAACGTTAATCCATTATTACCTGTGTATTGCATAAAAAATAATACGTAAACAAATAACATCTTAAAATAGCGGGAAAATAACAAGTGTTTATTCTTTGTAAACAAGAAATCAAAATAAAAAATATATTCATATAATTGATTAAATCAATTAACCGCGAAGCATATGGTAATGTATGTATAGTATAGGGCTAACAGTTAAATCACCAAATTTGTCTAATTAGCGTATCATACACAAAACTCAATTCTAATCCCAAATAAGGCATATGGAACCGTATACACATTACCGCAATATGTGCGCCACATTTCTATTTGTTAAATTAACTAATTTACTTAGTTTACATTTAGTTTAGTCGAACTACTTTCCAATGTTTTTATTATAGTTATTGTAAAAATTAATTTTATTGTGAAATAAAATTATAATTACTAATTTTTATAGTACGCGAATATACTTGACTAAAACAATGCCATCATACATTACAAGTTCTCCATATATGATTGTCGTATATATGTTAAAGGCCGAGGTCGTGATGATTTATAGAAATTTCACTTTTTCCTAACAAGTATAAGAATTTATTGGTTTAACAATCAGAAATTGTGGTCGACAATTAGTTGAATGTGTTTGTTTGTATGTATATATATTATGGATGGATAAGCACATTAGAATGTAATTAGAAATTTATTTTAATTCTGGTTTAGGGCTTAAGACCCAGTTTCCGGTTTAAAATTGTTTTTTGGCGAATATTTTTGCCACATCTTGATTTTAATTCTATAAACTGTAAAATAATAAAATGGTATAGTCATGATACCAACGATATATATATATATATATATATATATATATATATATATATATATATATATATATATATATAAGATGATAGGATCAGCATATTAAATAACAATAAACATGACTTGGATTAAAGATAAACCAAGCAATTAAGAATAAACACCAACCTAATTGTCGGCATTCCCAAGAAAACCAACATATAGTATAAACGTAATCGTGAATTGTGTACGACTATAATGTGAAATTAAATAATAAATACTAAAAAATTAGAAATTCATTTCGATTTATCAGCTAACATCAATCTCGGAAATTGCGCACATTTCACATGTAGCAAAGTAATAAACTTTTCGCGTCTTGATTTAACATAAACCGGTAACACGTTTTCATAACGATCTTTTAACATCTGACTCATAAGGTTTTAGCGTATTATCGTATTGTTTTTGTTTTATTTGTTTCTAATCTAAATTCTTAAAATATTAATTTTGTTTCAGTTTGGTTGTTTAAAAAAATGGGAAAACGAAGAAAAACTTTCTCTCGAATTCTTGAAGTGTGGTATGCGACTATATATATAGGATAGGGTAATAATTAAGTATTTGTTTGGCTTATCAACGACAAATTGGAGAAGCATTGAGATATTAAACAATCGGTATGAACTCTTTGTTAACTACGAAGTGGTTAAGGGTATTTTTTTAAAATTGGAGGCATTGGATTTAAATTCCAGAAGAGGTGGGATGCAAAGGGCCTTTGTCCTCACCACAACAATGATGGCTTACCACTTGTTTATATTCAATAATTTAAACCTAAACAAGTTGATTGCCACAAATGTAATTGTATACCTATAAGGTAAATGTGCTCATTGTGCACATTTACCTTATTAATGTGCTCATTCCCAAATGTATGTGAAGTTAGCCCATAATTCATTCCAGGAAACAACGATGGCAATACCGTCCCATCTTCCATATCAGTACTATAAAAGGCTGACATGGAGCTATGCAATGTGCAGATGGTTTCTACGTAAATCGGACCTACAGCCGGAACGTAAAGTAATATAGTGGGATGTCACAATGGTCAAATATAGACTAACAAAAATAATATAGCAATAAGCCCATATGTTAAGGATTAAGATTCACTATCATTACGGATTATGCCAGTTTTGAAGTGGCTTCTTTCATTAAATTAAATTCAATCCAACCAATTCATTCAGTTCCAGTTTAAACCCATTTTGGAAGTTTGAGGAAATCAACAAGCAATGTCGAGGCCAAAAACTTGCGTCAGCTGAAAATATAGTATCCGTGCAAAAATAATATTTTATTCGGTACCTGCTTGATTTACAACTACCAAGGCCAAGAATAATCCGCTAACACGGACACTATCGTCTCATGTTAATAGACAACCATCAATTTTCCCTAGTTTGTAAAATCTGGGTGAGTGCATTCAACCAATAGCGGCCCAATGATTAAATATTTCGTCAACAACATCCAAAAACCAACTGGCTTCGATTTAGACAACGTATGCTTGAAAGGCTTAGAGATATATGTCAGTACGGATATTTAAAAATGAGACAGAATCTCGTATAATCAATTTCTTAACAAATGCTAACTTGTGTTCTACCAACAAATTATGAGCCTAACTATTCGGTTGACTTACTCAGACCAACAACTTACCGCGTCTCAACTGAGGCCTTACGAACCATTCTAATGTATTAGTGCACATTGTAGGAAATTGTACAAGCTGGGAGAATACTTGGGTTGATCTGAAAATAGATCCAGACTGATTTTTATCTTACAATGATACGGTATAGAGGTTATGACCGGGGAAAATTTGGAAACCATCAGTTTCGAAATCCAGTCGAACTGTGATCGCGCACTATAAGACAACGGTATCCAGTATTCTAATTATGAAAGTAAGAGGATAATAGACGATCTAGTTGTTTCGAGTTGGTCATGATTCGGAATTGGCACAATCGAACTGCGTCTACATAGTTTCATGTAAAATTCTATAATTTTAGATATTTCGGTACTTGGCACCTGAGAACCTATTGGGCTGGTAATGATTTTAAATGTTTCGAGTTGGTCATGGTGCGAACCAACTCTAGTCAATATAACAGAACCATCCGGTGGATGGACTTGGCAAAATCGAGCTGCGTTCAGATAGTTACATGTAAAAGTTGTGGCGTTCACAAATACGACGAATAGTCACGCCACAATAGTGAAGTAATAACAAAATAATCGAAAAATATTTCGATTCAAAATTCTGTAATTCGCTAGAACTGTTGCAACATAGCCTCACAACATATATATAGAAACAAAATGCAACATACATCAAGTCCGGTCGCATATGCCTGATTAGATGGAATTGATCTTTTCGATCACACAACGAATCAATGACGTCATCAGATCGAAATCGGCCTAGCGAAACGAAACATTACCAGATTACTACAAGATGCTATATATTTCATAGACAATGGTTGATTTAGCGCCCTAGCTGTCAATCAATGCCACTATGTGGAGTTTTAGTTCAACTCTCATCATTATCATTAGCTGTCACGATTACAGCTCCCCAAGCATCAATATCATACCCTCCATTGGTGACCTTAAAGGTCCTGTTTAGGGCATAGTACGGCAATAATCTTCTGATTCGACCTCTCAGCATTTCCAAGTGCCAAGATAGCACACACACCTCTTCCATCATTATCATATTCTACAAAATCTATAATTTTAGACATTTCGGTACTTGGCTGATGAGATGCTATTGGGCCGAAAATGGTTCTAGATGTTTCGAGTTGGTCGTTCAAATAATTTCATGTAAAATTCTATAATTTTAGACATTTCGATACTTGGCGCCTGAGAACCTATTGGTCTTGGTGCGGCCCAACTCAAGTAAACTTAACAGAACCATTCGGTGGAGGGAATTCGGTGCCTGGCTGATGAAAAGCTATTGGACCGGAAATTATTTTAAATGTTTCGAGTTGTTCATGGTGCGGACCAACTCTAGTCAATATAACAGAACCATCTAGTGGATAAAATTAGCACAATCGAACTGCGTTGAAATAGTTTCATGTAAAATTTTTTAATTTGAGACATTTCGGTACCTGGCTGCGGTGAAAAGCTATTGGGATGGATTTAGAGCCTGAGAACCTATTGAGCCGAAAATGATTCTAGCTGTTTTGAGTTGGTCATGATACGAACTAGCTCTAACAGAACGAATTGGTACAATCGATCTGCATTTAAATAGTTTCATATACAATTCTTTGAGACATTTCTGTACCTGAACCTATTGGGCCAGAAAAAAACTGGGATGAGGTGATAAAATTTTTTTTGTATTATTATTTTTTCGCGAATTTCGGATAGAACGAAAAAACTGGGATGAAATAGAAAATTGGTTCCTGATGCAACTTTTTTGTTTTTTCTGGGATGAAATACTGAGATAACATCACATGCTTGTAAAACACAATTTGTGACACATGTCTTTTCGGTAAACTACCGTATTCCATATTTACGGTACAACACAATCTAGACGTCACCCATCAAACATAAGTGTGATGGTTCAGTTTAATCAAATATGAAATACTTTAAATTTCTATAATTCGCTATGACCTTATATATAAGACCACACATGTTTCGAACTATAATTCAATTAACTGTTCTACATCCATAATTTAACACCTGCTGTCAACGTGTTTGATAGTATATAAAAATACTTAATCATTAAATAATCGACCTCTGAAACACATATACGTCTATATCAATCAACTAATAATTATGTCGGAAGCATACAACATTCCACATATCCAATAAACTATACCAAATTCGTTTTATCAAACAGTACCATCAATTTTAATAACTCGGTATATTGTGTATGCATGTCCAAAATTAGAATTCTAAATTCATTAAAATTTCAAATGCATTCGATCCATTTCATTCAAAACGTATACGAAACGAAGAAGTTAACTTTGTAACTGTTTATTTTTATAAGTTTTGTACCTTAAGTTTGTTGTATTGAGAACCCAAAAAAACGAAATCGAGACTACGAGTGTGGTACACAAATAGTTATTTGGGTTAATATGTCTTTTGATATACTCGCGTACGTATAGGAACGTGATAAAACTATAATTTAACAAAAAAAATTCTAACATCTATCTGCATTCTGCATAGTGTATAAACAGAAGGTTATTGTTCGACAATACAGTAACACAGTAGAACTTATTGTTATTAATAAAAACTACAAGAAAACTATAAACAATTAAATAAACAAAAAATAAATTATTGATTCATCCATCTCGTTACTAACTCGTCAAAATGATTGTATGAATTTTAATTATTGGTTTGGTTTCGATATGAGTATATAAGATGAAAGTAAAGACGTTTTCATTTTTTAAGGTTATTAAATATTTTCTACTGTGCATTGTGCTGTTAACTCGACTGAATCACATTTAATATTTAACCTTAATTAAGATGGCGATCTGTTTCACAAAATGCGTCATCGAAAGAGTAATAAAATAAATTTGAATAGAAATTGAAACACTATTGGAATGAATAAAAATTACACTTGTTATGGGGAAGATCTCAGTTTGCAAAACAGAAAAAAATAAAAAAATGACATATTTATGATCACCCTGGGAAAAACCAATCTGCTAGCTGCAGAGGGCGCAGTGTGGCTATTGAATTACAAAATATTAATGATGTTAATTGTTTTTATAACAATCAAATATACGACGCCGTTTCCAATTTCCCCGATACCGTTCTACATGGGATGAAAAAATATATCCCATCATCATTTTTTAATGCCAATCCTTAACTTTTCAAAATAAGCCGCCAAAGCAGCCAGACAAAATAAATCTTTTGCTCACAAAAAATATAAGCGCAACGAAATTTTGTTTGATGAATATAAGACCATATGTAACATCTGGTGGACCATACGTAACAACGGCTGCCAATATTTCTAAAACATCTATTTCAGCATTCAAATGTGCAGACGGTGCTCTGGTGGTGGATCCAAATTTTCAGGCTGACTTATTGGCAAACGTCTTCACTTCGATCTCAACCCTGGTTGTACCCGATGAAGTTACGCTTCCGTCATTGCGTATTGTGGTTCCAAAATGGATTCTATCAACTTCTTGGAGGAAATCGTCTAGGAACCTAAACACAATGGACGTAAATGACTTGGCTTCAATATTAACTAAAATTGTTCTCCTTTCTTATACACGGAAAAAAAGCATTAGTTTTAAAAAAAACCGTAAGATCAACGACATGGTTTTTCGCCAAAAGGATTAATTTTTAATTTCAAAGACGTTTGTTTTTTATTTGAATTGTCATTAACAAATCAACCAACTTATTTTAAAATTAAAATTCCTTGTATTTTTTGGGTTTTCAATTTAGAATATAGGTATTTGAATCAAAAACAATATTTTTTTATCGTAATTTTTAAAATTTTTATTTTTAAACTATTCAGTTTTTATCTTCAAATAATGGTATTTGATTTGAAAATCAAAGAATTTTACTTTAAAATTCCAGACTTTTACTTCTCAAAAATTAAGTTTTTATTTCAATTGTCGAAATATTTACTTTAAGATTTAAGTTACATTTGAAACAAAACTTGGTATTTTCGTTTCTAAAAACATGTTTTTTATTTAAAAAAAATCTGCTTTTCTTTTAAAGGTACTGTAACATTTTTTATATTAAAAATAAAACATTTTTGAAATAAAAAATTATAACTATACTTGAAAAATCGTGAATGTAATTTAATTTGATTTCAAATATTCATTAATTACAGGATGAAACAACATAATATTATATACAGTGCTGGGAAAAAAAAATTGGGCAAACAAATTTATTGCAAATTGGAGTCTTTTTTTGCTAAAATTACAAAACTTTTGAAAGTAATTTGTTTATTGTTTCATTTTAAATACATGTATGACGTAATTTTTTGAAAAAAAAAATTAATCTGCAATTTAGGGTTAAAACCCCGAAAAATGCCAAAATATTCAAAATACGTTGAAGGGTGTTAAAGTAATGTAATAAATTAAACACTCTTTTATTATTTTTTTGTTTGTGTTTTATTGATTTATAAAAGTTCAATCTTTAATATTAATATATTGTGGGACCACCTTTTGCTTTTATTACAGCGATACACCTCCGTTTCATTGAATTTGATAAATTTTTCAAAGTCGCATGAGATATGGTTTCTCAAATCATCATCAACAAACTTTTTAAAGCTTCAATCGATTCTGGGCGCTTCCTTGCTACTTCTAGCTTCATTATAGACCAAATATTTTCAATTGGATTTAAGTCTGGACTATACGGGGGCCAGCTCAACACATCAATACCTTTTTCTTCGAAGTACCTTTTCACCTTTAAATGAAGAGATAAGAAAAAAAAACAAGTTTTTAACAAAATATTTATGTTTATCAGAAAACCAATTTGTCCATCTACAATTCAAAATTAATAACTCACAATTTTGGCGGTATGGCACGGAGCGTTGTCCTGTTGAAAAATAAATTTGCAAGTCTCGCCAAAAAGCTTTAACACAGAAGGCTCAAATTCGTTCTGAAGGTCAATTTTTTTTTTCAAAAAATTACGTACATGTATTTAAAATGAAACAATAAACAAATTGCTTTCAAAAGTTTTGTAATTTTAGCAAAAAAAGACTCCAATTTGCAATAAATTTGTTTGCCCAATTTTTTTTCCCAGCACTGTATATACATATATTCATATTGAAAATAAATTACATTATTTACATATTAAATTTAAATTCATAATTTTGTTTCTTAAGTAATATTTTCCGGTAGTTACTTTACATACGTCCAACGGTGGGCTTGAGATATATTCAATCGGAAACTCGAGAGTAATTTTTTTATTTTGTCCAACTTCATATGCTCGTAATTTTTTTCAAAATCGTCATCAATCTGTTGACAAGGTTGAAAAAGTTAAGCTTAAATATATACGTACAGAAAAGCCCCGATTTACGTCCTCTTCAATTAATTTCAACCGCTTGGGACCAGAAAAGTGCGACGTAAGTCGAAAAACGTAAATCGGAGTATACAGTAAATAATCAATAATAACATGGTTTAAACTTAGTAAATTCCAATTTGCTTTTATTTCATTTCAATATAAAAATTCACACTACATTTATTTTGTAAACTAGAAATAAGAATTCATATGTAAATACATACAAATTACAATAAATCTTTTTTCAATAAGTAAAATTAAATGTGCTATGTGAAATCAAACCCTGTTCCGAATTAAATTGTTTAAAAAATGAATTTATTTTGGGCTGGCTTAGATTTCTGGTTTGCAAATTGTACATTTCTTTATAGAATTCAACACTTTTAACGATAGATCGGTTCACATCGTTGAACCTGTTTTTATCCGGATCAAGTTTGCCGAAAATCTCTAATGCTTGATCAAGATGATCGAAAGCTTTCGTTAAACTTTTTAATGAAAACGATGTTTTCGATATTTCTGTGGGTGCGTTGTCGATGAAATTGGTTTGTGATTCTTCGGTATTGAAAAGCTCAATTAATTCATTATTAGTTAAAGGCTCTTCAGCGGTTGAAATTAATCCCTAATTTTTTAGGGATTAATTTCAATGGGAGACATCCCAATTTTTTGTGCTAGGTCTCTAATATCTCTAATAAGCAATTCACAAGGTACAGAATTGGCGTCATCCATTATGCAATCAGGCTATAATTTTCGCCATACTATGTTCATGTTAGACTGAGTTACTTCGCCCTACGATTTATTTATATTTTCTACTGCATGCAATACGTTGTAGTTTTTCCAAAAAGCACGTAAGTTTCGATCAACCGAATTGTCCATAGCTGATAATAATTGCCGCAAAGTCAATCGTAGGTAATATGCCTTGAATGATGATATGGCACCCTGATCCATGGGTTGTAGAAGCGCTGTTGTATTCGCCGGAAAAAAAATTTTAATCCCTCATTATCTTCACCCAAAGTCACAGGATGGCCAGGAGTATTGTCAATAATTAACAGTGCTTTATGGGCCAGGTTATGTTTCTGACAATATCGTTTAACTTCTGAACAAAAATAATTGTCAAACCAGTCTTTGAAAATGGCACTAGTCATCCACGATTTTTTATTGGATTTCCATATAACTGGGAGTATCTTTTTATCCACATTTTCCAACGTCCATGGGTTTTCAGAGTTGTGTATGATCTGTAATGGCTTTAGCTTCCCCGCTGCATTGCCTCCAAGTAGAACTGTCAATTTTTCCTTAGCTTTTTTAAATCCGGAAATACGTATTTGTCGGTTAGTTACAAAACTCTTTGACGGCATGCGCTTCTAATAAAGCGCAGTTTCGTCTACATTAAACACTTGCCTTGATGAGTAACCGAGTTCTGACAAGATAGACTTAAATTGATCGGGAAATTTAGCTGCTGCTTCAAAATCCTAACTTGCACTTTCACCAGTTAGTTTGATATTGTGTAAACCAACTCTTTTCCGAAAACGATCAAACCATCCACGACTTGCAACAAAAGTAAGATATTTTCTTCATTACTGGGATTTTTTTTTAAGTATTCGAATAAACTGCGAGATTTTTCTTGAATAATCGCGGTGCTTAAAGGCAAGTTTTTACTATTCATATCGCTTAACCACATGTACAATAATTTCTCCATAGTCTCATTTACTGGTGGCCTAGTTTTTGTAGCAAATTTTGTTGATTCGGACCTGTTTATGGTACTACGAATTTTCTCAGCATTTTGATGTATAGTTTTAATTGTTGTAACGGGTAGTCTTAAATGATTAGCGATACTAACTGTCTTTTCACCCTGCTCAAATCGATGTAATACGTCTCTTTTCATGTCTAACGTAATTTTTCTTCGTAGTTTTTTACTTGTAGATTTTTCGTTTTTAAATTTTGCCATTTTATAATTTGTAACTATTCGACAGTTGGTGAATGAAAACTTTAACCCTAAAAATTGAAATTTGGAATAAATCTTAATATTTTATGTGTATTTTAATTTTACTTATTTAATTCTTTTTTTATATGTATACATATGTATTTTGAATTTAAATTGCACTACAAAACAATTTGATATCAGATCACTGTTTATATTTTCACCGATTAAATCAAACAATTATGTGATTTACCCAAATGTGGTTTGACATTTTTCATAATGAAATTGTCTGCGATACCTGCGATACTTTCCTGTATAAATACATATGAATACTTCAATTCACACACGAACCCACACTTACACAGATTTTTACCAGTTCTGGTCCAATTCCAGTTTCACATAATGGCCATTGTTTGAATAATTCATTATTCAAATTCGTTATTCCTCTGATTTTAAACTTCACTTAGAGGTTTATTGCATCCATTGTAATATAGCCAAAATTTAGCACAATTTTCATCAGTGATATTCATCTCAAGTTGAGTTTCTACAGAATTTTTTTGCTCAAAATTTGGAGATAAACTTGTTTTGTAGGTTTTATGGTACTGTTAACTATTGACATAAGCATAATAAAGCTTGCCTGATTGCCGTTCTGTTGTACTCATTGATGACCACTTTCCTGAACAATAATATGTTTTCTAGAGTGAAATTTTTAATAAATTAAAACGAAATTTTACTATCAAGCCATGTTACATCGCAATATAAATTAATTTATCAAACGTATTACATGACTAATAAATTAAATTAGTATTGTGCTCAAATACCTTAGTTTTAATCAATAATTGCAGGTTATGGTAATAATGAGTTTTTATAGCAAACGCCTTTCTAAATATATACTTACAATTGCTTCCTTAGGGAATTGAGCAACAGATTCTATTCAGTGATTTTCAGTGAACAGTTTCCATAGTGATTTTTGAGCGATGTTTATCGGTTAGAACACCATATTCATTATAAAAATATAGTATGTCTTCTCTGTTTTGAAGAATATTTTTGATATCCTAAAATATTAAATTAAGCATTTTTTATTGCCAAACATTTAATTTATATGTAACTATTTCCCTTACCGGGATGAAGTAGTCCTGGCTGTTTGTTTCTATATTGGAGTTGCTTGGTGAAATGCAGAACAATTTATTACGGTATCATTCTCAAAAACATTTCTTCTCCAAACGCGTAATTTCTCGCGGAATTTCACCCTTAAACCAAATGCATGGTCCAGAATCAGTTTCCTTTGATCATCCCTATCCAAATAACGAAGCCGATAACGGTTAATTTGTTTTCCTTAAAATATATAGTTTAACAGTAAAACTTACAAAGGTTTACCAGTAAAACTTACAGTAAAACAGTAAAAGGTTTAATTACCTTTTAAAAATTACGCAACACCCGTACATTCAATTTCTTCCAAAGCAGCTTGTAGATCTTGATCATCTACCATCATCGTGTCGCCATTCTGTTTGGACTTATTTATAAGCTCTGCATAATTGTAACTACTATCAGTTTCAACAATAATAACTTTGTTGTTCTCCATTGGTATGTTTTCTAAACTACACTGTTGGAGTTATTAATATGGTTTGATTATCTCCAAATTCACTTATATCACACGTTATAATGAAAAATCGTAAAATAAAATGTTTACCAATATGGTGAAAATAAAAATATGATTCTTAGGTTGAAATTTATAATAATTGAACTAAAATAAAATGTTTTAGCATTAAAAAATATAATTTTTATTACCAAAAACTATTTTTTGAACTAACAATTATTTTTTTAGTATTAAAATATATAACAAATTCTATATAAAAAAATTATTTTAAAAACTTTAATTTTTTATAGTTAAATAAAATATAACCTTTTTGATTCAAAAACCATTTTATTTGAATTTAATACTTTTTTAAATTAAAAGAAATGATTTAAATTTTTTTTAAAAGACAATAAACAAATTTTTTTTAATTTAACTTTTTTTTTGAAGATACATGTTTTTTTTAAAATTAAAACGATTTTCAATTTAATTTTTTTTTAAAATTAAATATCACAATTTCTTTCTGTAACCAAGGTTCTGTAACCAAGGTAAATGTAACCAAGGACCGCCCAGGTGGCGCAGTGGTTAAAGCTGCGGCAGTTGGAGCGGGAGGTACCGGGTTCGAATCCGATTCGAGGCAGGGATGCAAAATGGGTTTTTCACCTTCGATCGTTTGGGGGGTGCGATCGGTGGTGAAAAATAAACATAATCTGGATCCTCTGTCGTGTTTAGAATCTTTGGGCCGACCCATCTTAGGACTGACATGGAGCTATGCAATGCGCAGATGGCTCTACGGAAAAACTCGGGCCTATAGCCGTATAGAGTGGTATCACAACGGATCAAATTTGGTCTAAGTGTGCGATAGCAGCCACATCAACTTAACTTAACTTTTTTTTAACCAAGGTAAATACCCGAACTCCTGAAAGAGTGCGATGGTGCAACCGGTTCTTGAACGTGGTTGTGATAAAAGAGATCATCAACGACACACTCTCCAAATGCCGGAGTCCCTCAGGAATTACCTTTGTCACCAACTTTGTGTTTGTTATACATTAATGACTTTTTGGATAGTTCTGTGAACCCTATCCACAGTTTTGCTGATGATGCAACATTGCACTCTTCTATTTCATTCGAGGTTGAGCCTACTCCTTCAGGGTTAAACGGTTAACGGCTGGAAGTTGTCAAAGAAGTCACAACGAATACTCTTTTCTGGTAAAAGGACACGTTCTCGTGGTTTTGACTCAATTCGTCTGCTTTGTGTTCAGATTAGCAACAATTTAAAATGGAATGAACACATTATCGCATTGTCTAAATCAGCTTCACGTAAACTCGGGTTCCTCAATAGATGCAGACGGTTTTTAAATCGCATCAGGTTCTCCAGATATATAAATTCTTTATTTGACCGTGTATAGAATATTGCTGTCAGGTTTGGGGGTGGGGGCATATGGCATTGTTCGCCAGTTGCTGGATAGAGTTCAGCAGCGTGCCATCAGTTTCATAATATGAAACTTCAGACTAACAAAAGATCTAGATAGCCTACAGCACCGCAGAGATGTTGCCGAACTCTGCGTGTTCTATAGATCAATAAATAGTGAATGTTCTGCAGAATTAAAGCAGAAAATACCACCATTTGTTACGCCACGACGGGTAGCACGAGGAACGATCAATGCGCATAGGTTTACGATGATGCTGCCGAAACGTCGAACTGAAGATGCAAAGCGCGAATTTATTTATCGAACATAGAAGAAGTGGAATTCGTTGGCCGATTTGCAGTTTCCGTGGGAGTATAAAATGCACTAGAAGGACCGCACATTTACTTCAACATAAATCAACATTTACTTGAAGGACCGCGCGTTGGGTGCATTAGCTCTCACAGTTATAAGGAGCTAGGATAGTCTAGAAGTCCACCCTGTACTCAATTAAAGCTAACCATAAAATAAAAAAAACAAAAATAAAAAAATTGAAGCCGGAGTCGGTGGAGCATGCAAAAGTAATTTTTCATCGTCTGCTTACTATCGATGATGTGAATGAAAACATCTATGACCTTCTATTGAACTGCAAAAATTATGGCCCAACCCGTCTTCCATGTCAGTACTATAGTCTGGCATGGAGCAAGACCATGTGCAGATGGTTCTACGTAAATCGGACCTATAGCCGTATAAGGCTAAGTAATGGCGTAAAGTTGAACGTAAATAAGCGAACCGCAAAAGAGTAGGGAGAGCCTTCGCCCTTAAAACAGACTGAAAAGATATATTGAGATACGTCGTAATTTCTAAACATCAAAATAATATCTTAGTTTTACTTTTAGTGTTCTTATAGTTTTGTATACAACCTTTCTTATTACAAAAGAAACTATATGAATCACAGGTGTGTATCACGATTTAAGATCACCATAATAAAATCATATAATACAAAAAAATGAGGTAATATCCGCGATTAAATTTTAGTAAACTGTTCCAAACGGTTTTTTTGTGCAAATTTCAAATACGCGACTTCGCGCATACACATATGCATTTACATATATAAACTTAAATAGAGCTGAGACAGTTAGTGGTTATTATTTTGACCACTCAACCAACAAACATTTTATATTCGCCAGAGTGTTAAACCAAAATTCTTATAAATGTTATGTCATCGGTTTCCTGTCATACATTATTGTATAGTCCCGCAAACAACAAAATTTAGAACTTATACCTTGACGGTACAGACTTGTATTCTATAAATAAAATCGTTTCCGTTCGGTTCCTAACGATTGATTTGGTTCTTGAATACATTCGGAAGTTTAATGTGTGGGACTCTATAATTTATGTATGCATGTGACTAATATGTACAACAAACAATGGAGTCAATTATTTGCCTCATTCCGAGATGAAGTAGTATGGTTGCGCGATCAATTATACTAAAGTAAAAGTTTTTGTTCTTTGTAATCGCGCACAGTGGTATTGAAACATGGTAATAAAATCAACAAAAGATTTGTTGAAAAATTCCAAAAAGTGAAATTTTTCATTAAAAATAATTAAATTTTGTCTTTTTATTTAATTTTCTAAATAGAACAAAACAAATAGAATAATTCCGCTTGGTTTAGTTGTAGTTTCACGACAATAACGAATACAGCCAACAAGAACTTTAAACTATGCGATTTTACTTTTACATGTTGATATGGAAAATTAATTCCAATTTTCTACATACTTATCCTAGCAATTCGAACTTGTCTGTAATTATATATCATGTACCTAGTTCTTAAAAATAATTATATGTTAGTTTTGATTCGTTGTGCGATATATTCCATAGTACATATAAACTACATATAGTTTAGATCTTATTAACATTTGATCAAATTTCTCCAAATTATCTCGATATGCACATAACTGTTAGTACAGCAGCCTCTGTATTTTATTGGAGACTAAATACAATCGGGTCCATGTGACTAATTTTGATCATCGACGAAACCGTACTTAAAACAACGAAGTAGATGCTTTTTGTCTATGAGATTGCCATTACTATGTTTCATGGGAACGTGCCTACATTGTTTGTAACTTTAAGATATGTACTCTGTGGGTGAGGGCTCCATCTTTCGTAAATATTTCGAACGAAACATAATACCCATGGAATACCACCACAGTATCCAGAGCTTGTCGTAAGAGGCGAATAAATCTGGTTCGATTGTTGGGCTGACGACCCGCATTTGTAAAAAACAACAACTGTTAACATACATAGGTTGCCTTTTATATTTCGGGACTTGGCAACCCTGGTGTTGCAATCTGTCAACTGACAGCTCTATCGTAAAGTAAGAAGTTTTTGAGGTTATGTACGTACTAAGAACGTTTTGACATACGAGCGCTATTTGTGTTGTTTTCGAGCATTTCTTTCGACCAATCGACACGAGTCTTTTTTTGAGCGATTGACAAATTGTGTGGGATCCAACGCGAACAAATTTTTTTGACAGTTAAATGTTCATGCTAAACTGAGTGTATGCTGGTCCCACTAATGCCTAAGGTTGTCTCTATCTCACGATAGGTCACATGACGATCTTGCAATATCAGTTCGCGCACAGCATCAATGTTTTTCGGAACAACAACTGATTTTGGACGACCTTCACGAAATTCGTTTTGGCGTGAACTCCGACCACGATTGAATTCACCATACCATCGATAAACACTGGTCCTTGATGGAGATTCATCGCCAAAAGTTGAATTAAGTTCATTCATGCACTGCTGCTGAGTTAATCCACGTCGAAAGTTGTTAAAAATAATGGCACGAAAATGATCACGATTTAATTCCATTCTTGGGGGCAGATGAATCTTTTAGTTTACTGTAAACAACACAAATAGCGCTCGTATGTCAAAACGTTCTGAGTACGTATAACCTCAAAAACTTCTAATTTTACGATATAGCTGCCAGTTGACAGATTGCAACACCAGGGTTGCCAAATCCCGAAATATAAAAGGCAACCCTCGAACAAAAAAATCGGATACCTCCAAAACAATAATGATCCCCCACGTAAGTACGTGGATACGAGATTGACGATCGGCATATGAAACGTGCAGTCACTTCGAAACCCTGGCGCGTTTGACGGCCTTATCACATGTTTGAAAGAGTATCGATTGGAAATCGTAGTTGTCTAAGAAAATCGATGGCCTTAAAGTGGAGACCATGTGTCCCAAGGCTATACATTGCTACACAGTGGAGATGACCTCGGCAATCTTGGAGTTGGGTTTCTCATTGGGCCACAGGTAAAAAAGTGTCAATTATCTGTATGTAGCGCCCACTGATGTAAACCAACCACAAAATAAAGACTCATTTTACAATAATTTATATATAAGCAAGATGTCACATTGGTGACTTTAATGCTAGAGCTGGCAGAAATCAGACCGACTTATACGATAAATTAGCTCCGTACTCCCGACACGAAACTGCGACCGAAAATGGGGAAAGAATTATGTACTTTGCGATCGCTCATGATCTCAAAGTGGCAAGTACATTCTTTCCTCATAAAAACATCCATTTGGAAACATGGACAGATTCGCGGATTGTGCAGGACATTATCTGGTCACTACAAGGCTACGATGGAAGTTTTCGTATGGAGGACAGTGGAATATACAATGCGATTCTCCTGTGAAGATCTGATAAATGAAGAAACGCAACGAAAATATCAAGATCTTGTCATCAATAGCATTATGCGATCCAATTACCAAGAAGTGAACAGTTTCACTATAAGTATTGAAAACCTCGGTTGTCGATGTTGCCCAGCATATTCTCGGTATTGTAAAAACTAAGCCAAAAAATAATTGGTTTGATGAGGAGTGTCGTCTTGCTGTTGAGCAACGAAATATAGCCCACAATAATGGGCAGATTCGGTTTACAATTGCAAGAAAAAACAAGGCAATTCTTGCTAGGAGGACAGCTAACGTTTTTGTAGATAGAAGAAGCGCGAATGGTGGAAGGCTAACGTCTTAAGAGTATAACAACTCAGCAATGAGCACAATTCGCATGGTTTCTCTAAAAAAATCACCGAATTAAACCATACCTTAAGATCTCGGTCAACCGCCATTCGGGACCAGGATGAAAACATCTGTGTTAGCGTCGATGCGGTATACTCAACACATGACGTGTCCATGTTTCTGCTTTACTTAAAGTTCCACATTTATCACTAACTGTATTTAAAAATCCTCAAATGCAGACCGCAGATATGTTCATTAAAGATCCACCCTATGATGAATTCACCATGGCCAGAGATTAAAGAAAAATCGTTCACCAGGAGTTGATTACATATTGATTCAGAGCTTTTGATATTCGGAGGGCTAACTTTGTGGAACTGTTTTTTGACTTTATTCGATTGGTATGGCGAAATGAAGTTATGCCTGACGAATGGAAAAAGACCACGTTATGTCCAATATTCAAAAAAAAGGGAGATCGTTTGAAGCGCAAGAATTATCGCGGTATAGCTCTCCTTTGCACAGGAGGGTTTCGTCCAAATCGGTCAGTAACTGATCAAGTTTTTTCGCTACGGATGATTCTTTGCAGGTTAAACCAAAGCAAGCCTATGACTCGATTGATCGAGAGAGGCTATGGTATGTGCTTGAATATTTAGGAATACTAAAGAAATACGTTTATCTGCATTAAATGACAGTAACGCAGTTAAGTATTGTAGATGAAAGTTGAGAACCGGCTATCGAAAACTTTAGTAATTACTGCTGGTGTTCGACAAGGAAATGCGCTGTCTTGATACTTTAAATCTCATGTTGAACTACATTCTTCGTAAAAGTGAAACACCTCAGAGCAATATCTTATTCCGACAATCCAATCAACTTTTAGCATATGCAGATGATATCTGTGGGATTGGATTAAATGGCAACGGAGTACTAAAAAGATACTTGATCCACTGAAACAGTTTTCAGCTCAAGTCTCAAAATCCACGAGTTCAAAACCAAATATCTTAAACCACACATTTGAAGGATCAATGAGATGCAACTCTCTTGGATCTCTCATTATACCAACAATAATAAACTGAGACAGGATATCAAAGTTCACCTTGCCGCTGACAATCGGGTTTTTTATTCTATAGCATACGACGTTGATTGCACATAACGAGTTTTTTCATTCATGAGATCAGCAACTGAATGCGAAATCCTGATTTGTGAATGTAATCAAAGGACAGTTAGTTAACTGGTTCGATCACGTTCTGCGTGATGATCCGGACATAATCTCACAGTAAACCTTAAAGGAAGAAATGTCTTCGGTAGGCGTAGAGTTCAATGTGGCCGTCGATGACTCCACGGAGTAAAAACTATTAAAAAATGCATTAAAATCACTAGCCTGTGGATTTTGTTTCATTTCTTCAAATTTATGCATCACTATAGTTATGTACATATAATCCTCGTAGACCAGGTTTATTGGTACCGACTACAGGGATTTAGTGCTGCTAATTTGGCTTTGAATGTTGATCATCTGCTGCTCTCAGAGCACGACATCATTAAAGAAGAATTTCTTGTTAACCAGTACATGATTAATTTAATTCTGGGTTGTTCTTTCAACTGTTGTGCAATTGTGTTTTAGTGTATATTCTTGTATGGGAACTTACTGTCTCCTTTTAATAACTGATTTATGAAACAATGATCAACGAGTTGTTTCATTTGCTGCTTCCGTGGTTCATAGCACTTAATGGTTGTTCCATTTCTCATTTTCGCCTAGAATCTTGCTGTTATGATTCTCTTAAATATAGATTCCCATTCAAGATTTTTTTTTAGCCATTGTTACAAGCCCTTGTTCACGTGTCTCTTGACTGTAATTGAACATCCGATAGTTCGCCATTTCTACGTATCTTCTTACTCAGATGCACGATTATGCGAACGTGAAAAATCAAAAGTCGTCTATAACGAGCAAATCGACAACTGTATTTGTTAAAGCATGAGTTTTTGGCTTGCCGTATACTGAGAAAAAATTTCAATCAGCCAGTTCATTTCTGTCATGATACCCTGGTACCTTTACATATTCGCCAGCACTTAACCGTTTGGAAATCTTGCCGAGCTTTTTTAAGCACACATTTCATAATATTTTCGCAGACATCTGATTTTTTCGCAATTTCGTCTCGAATGTTATCTTTAATCATCGAAGTTGTGGTCGGTTTATTGGTGTACTCTTGTTCGTTCAAATAAACTTATAGTAAGAAATCGGGAAGGTTCTTATCAAGGAATCGAAAGTCACAACTTAATCGGTGATGTGGCACTGTCTTGTTGAAGCGACATATTCTGTAGGTTTCATTGAATTATTTCGGGTTTAAGCAAATTATCCAACATGCCTCCATTGCAGTTCCATTTAAAACCTTCAAAGATGACCCAACGAGGCCGCTGACTCCAAGATTAGATGCTTCGTAATATCGACACTCTCAACGATTGTCAAATTTTAATTGATAAATCTAAACCAAAACAGTGGTGAATCAAAATCAAACTGAAAAAACACTTTATTTTCGAGTAAAACCGTTAGAACGACTCATTACTGGTTAGGGGTTGGAAAAACTAGACTATGCAGCCCTTTAGATTTTCAGTGAATATTGATCGCAAAGCTTTACACCTTTTGTATATAAGAATCCAATTTTAAGCCATCGGACGTGAACGGGTTTTTTTTGTCTTTGTAGGTGCATTATGAATCTATAAGAAAACTGTTAATTAGCATAATATCCACATCGAATTGTAGCACATAAACTCTTTTCAACAATTTAACAAAAGAAATGCTAATTTAAAGATAAACCACGACTCTCATTACTCTAATCTAAACAATTTGTTTTTTATTTTAATTTCATTGATAACCACTGTTTATATATGTACCATAAAGCAATAGCAGAAAACTACACTCGTACAAACATTACAGTATGTAGAGCATGTAAATATTTTAATTTCGCTCGTACGAGTCTATGAACGATATAATTATTCCCTTTCTTCATATTGCATACCGTCATCGTTCGTCTTAAATTATTTAAGGTGTTTACATAGAATCGTTTTACTAACTAGAGACGTTTAGTAATTACCATAAATTGGCAAACGTACACAATCGTATTGTATATAGATGAAAAGTAAGCAAATTTCACATTCACATAATAACCGTCATTACTTATAATCAAATATAAGATGATTTGGTTTAATATGTTTCTTCGTTTCTATATTAAGAGCCTCATGTTCTCGAAGAAATGTTGTACGCACAAGAAGAATTATGAGAACGTAAATAATAAATTAACATGTTAAAAATATGATACTTATTTGATGTGATACTGGAACAGTCTCAATATATACAATATATATATATATATATATATATATATATATATATATATATATATATATATATATATATATATATATATATATATATATATATATATATATTTATATATATATATATATATATATATATATATATATATATATATATATATATATATATATATATATATATATATATGTATATGCAGGGTGAGTTTCCTAATAAATGCAGGGCTTTTATCTCGAGAACGGTGCTAGATAGGAGAAAATTACAAATTACTTCAATGACCTTGAAACTCATTAGTTTCGGAGATCTAGGCTAAAGTTAGGTTCTTTTTTAAATTAGAACCTATACTTTTGAGTGTTTGTTTTTATTAAGCAATTAAAAGTAAACACTTTTTGCTCACACATCATTTTTATAAAGTGTATGATTTCAGAGATATGAGCAAAAATTGATATTCACTAAAGCAATCGAATTTTCCCTAAGTTCTACAAATTAAAATAGAAAATATCAAATGTTCTTTGACTTATTATGAAATTTTTTTGTTTTATTACTTTGGGATAAAATTACAATTATCTTAGAAAAAGTTTTTTATCATGTTGTACACTAACCAGGAAGCATTCGACATGATGATGATCTACGGTGAGTGTCGACAAAATGAAAGCATGGCGATTAGATTATACGTTGAACGACATCAAAATCGTCGGCACTTTAGAAGAGGTGTATTTAAACATTTAGCAGATAAGCTGCGCACTACCGGAAGCATAAGAAATCAAAGGAAAGATCGTGAGTGTCCTGAGGAAATTATTGTAGATGTGCTAGCTGCAGTATCACAGGACCCACACACATCAACACGAAATATTGCACGAGATAGAGGAATATCTCAAACGACCGTGTCTCGGCTTTTGAGAGAAAACAAATTCCATGCGTACCACATATCATTGCTGCAAGAGTTATCTGCTAATGATTTTAGATCAAGAATTCAATTTGGTCTTTGGGCGAGGCAACAAATTGAAGAAAATCCAGATTTCTTTCGTCTTGTCATGTGAACTGACGAGGCAACGTTTAAGAGCGACGGTAATGTGAATAGGCATAATTTACGTTATTGGAATGACGTGAATCCACATTGGATGCGTTCCCTTGACCATTAATATCGTTGGAGTGTAAATGCTTGGGCTGGAATAGTTGGATCTCGATTAATTGGACTTTTTTTTGATGGAACACTAACTACATAAAAATTTGTGAACTTTTTTATTACAAGATTTTCCCAATTTATTGGAAGACATTCCATTGCGAGTAATGTATATGTGGCTTTAGTTGGATGGTGCGCCTCCCCATTTTGGTGTATAGCTTCCCAACAACAACTAAATTTAATGTTTCCGAATAAATGGATTGAAAGAAGTGGCCCTACTCCTTTTCCAGCAAGATCACCCGATTTAACATGCATGGACTTTTATTTATGGGGAAAAGTGAAGGACTTAGCCTATTTCAATCGGCCTTCCACTGCTGAAAATATGAAACAAAGTATTAAAGATATTTTTAGAAATCATATTTCAGAAGCTAAATAAGAAGCTGTTCATCTAAATTTTATAAGACGAGTAGAAAAATGTTTGGAATCAAATGGCGGACATTTTGAACATTTATTAAATTAATAAACAACATGATAAAAAACTTGTTCTAAGATAATTGTAATTTTATCAGAAAGTAATAAAACAAAAACATTGCATAATAAGTCAAAGAACATTTGATATTTTCTATTTTAATTTGTAGAACTTAGGGAAAATTCTTGCTTTGTTTTCCCTAATTCTTGATTGCTTTAGTGAATATCAATTTTTGCTCATATCTCTGAAATCATACACTTTACAAAAATGATGTGTGAGCAAAAAGTGTTTACTTTTAGTTGATTAATAAAAACAAACACTCAAAAGTATAGGTTCTAATTTAAAACAACCTAACTTTAGCCTATATCTCCGAAACTAATGAGTTTCAAGGTCATTGAAGATCACCACTAGACGTCCCCCTTGACTCTTAATAAATTTCATTGTGAGTAATTTTCTCCTATCTAGCACTATATATATATATATATATATATATATATATATATATATACATATATATATAAATATATATATATATATATATATATATATATATATATATATATATATATATATATATACATATATATATATATATATATATATATATATATATATATATATATATATATATATATATATATATACATATATATATATATATATATATATATATATATATATATATTTATTTATATATATATATATATATATATATATATATATATATATATATATATATATATATATATATATATATATAGATATATATATATCTATATATATATATATATATAATATATATATATATATATATATATATATATATATATATATATATATATATATATATATATATATATATATATATATATATATATATATATATATATATATATATATATATATATATATATATATATATCAATTTTTTTTTTACTGCCTATGGCTTTTATTCTTGAATCTTTCTGACAAGGCTAATATAAATTTATTTAATAAGACTTAACCTATGTTAGTTTTTAATATTATCGTGCATTCGATAATCTCTGAACTACCTTGGTAGATTCAGAGGATCCATTTTTTAGTCGCATATTTCTTGGCCTATTTAATGGGCTAATTCGTTGGGGTGACGAACTATAAGTTTTAACTGGTATGTTTTGCTGTACCGAAGAATTGTATCGTTTACGGTATCCATGAGTAAATCTCGACGTAGGTTTGCATTGCGTACATACCAGGGTAGGTTCACCATTGCTCGAAGTATTCGTGACTGCATTCGTTCCAGTTTTATTATGTTCGAAGCATACGCGGAGCCCTACAACTGAATATCATATGTTCAGATGGGCTTAAGTATTATTTTGTACACGAAAGTGTTAAATATACAAGAGCTTACAGTCTAGACTTAAAATTGTTTGTTTTCCAACTAACCAATTTAGTTTGACGCATTTTAATTTCATTTATTGACGTTTAGCCTCAATGTGTTTTTTCCAAGATGTAGTCCAAGATATTTAACACTTTCGTGTTGTGGGAGAGTGATTTTATTTAGTCTGACAGGCGGACAGATGAGTTTACGAAGTGTAAATGTAATGTGCGCAGATCTTCGCTCATATATATATATATATATATATATATATATATATATATATATATATATATATATATATATATATATATATATATATATATATATATATATATATATATATATATATATTAATATATATATATATATATATATATATATATATATATATATATATGTATATATATATATATATATATATATATATATATATATATATATATATATATATATATATATTCTCCATTTTGTTAGCTATTTTTCGATTTTGACCAACTGTTCTTGTAGAATTCTTGTTGCTATCGTAGGATTTTTATGAACTTTCGATTGAGCAAATAATTTTCAATAATTTTACAGAAACTTATCGGAATATTTGCTCTAATTTTATGAAGTTCTGTAATTTTATGAAATCTAGAAACTCTGCAAAGCAGTACTTTTTTATTCAAGGGTTCTCCTGATTTCAGAAACGAATCTGTGAACTTGTTCCACGATTCCATATTCTTCTCTAAATCTCAATTGATGATCCGGAATGATTTCTTGTTCAAAATTGGCTTAAGTTTTTGCAACAGCATTTTTTTGAACAGCTTTGAGAGAGTTGTAATAAGCTAATTATGCGATATGAGTTAACTTTTGTTTCGTCTTTGCCCGGTTTCGGAATCATTTTAATAATTGATCTTTTCCAGCTTTCTGGATAGTGACCTCTTTTCATTATAGCGTTGAATATATAAGTTATTAATTTGAAACATTTTTTCCGGTACATTTTGTTTCGTCTTTGTCAGGTTTCGCATGCTAATTTTTGGTCAGCGGCGAGAAACTATATATGTATATATATATCCATATATTTACGGTTCAATCAACTGTCAATGAATTAAAGTCAATCAACTCTTTTAATCAAATTTGAAGTGACTTAACAAATTAGCCCAACCTTATCTCCAATTAAAGTATTTTTATGCGGTAACAATTAAAGACGCATGTGGTTTAAAAAATGATCACACCTTGTGATGAAAAATGTAAGATCATGAGTACTTGCCAAAAATTCTTCATACCATAATAAAAAGTGCGAGATGAATTTCTCCGCCCAAGGTCAATATCACTATCAATATCCAATTAAAATTTTGCAACGATATATTAAAGAAGAAAACCATAACATATAAAACGCGGAATTGATTCATCAGCATTAAGTTCATTAACTCCCACCGTCGTTCATCGATCTGAGTTAATTTAAATATATTGAATAAATATTTGATTCGTGTTCGTTTATACAAGATCACGGAAACCAAAAAATTAATTTCGTTTTTTACGTGTGTATATTCAAAGGTGTTTGTCTTAAGATTTTGTTCTCATTTCACGCTGTTTGACACATAAAAAAAACAAACAAAAAAACGCGATTACCGGCTATGACAATTTATTTTATTCACATGAAAGTATAAGAAATTGTTCATACTCGTATAATGAATCATGCATCGTTTGGTTTGGATCCTAATTTTGAAGAAATGGAAACTACATTTTTATTCCACTCAATACACTATTTGTCTTGTGCGGAGAAAGTTTTTAGTTTTGGTTTGTTTTCATTTCTTATTTATTTGTCTTTACGCATTTAACGCGATTCCAGTTATATTTGTAATATAGGTGGAGAGTGTTAAATACCAAATATCTCGCAGAAACACTATATACGAATAGTCATCGCATTTTTTACTATCACGGAACTAAATTTTACTCGAGTTTATGTATACGCATAAAGATGTATCACCAAAAGACGACATAATGCTGCGTTGATTGGTAAACAGTTTGCATTTTTAATTTCTGCGAGATCGTAAATTTCGATAAGGCAATTAAATTGTTAAATAAAATCGGCGGTCGATTATATTAAACACTCGAAAAATACTTAATGGGCGAGCTCGTACGAGGCGAATATCATAATTATGGTGCGCGGTTCTTTCAAAAATGTAGTAAATTGAAATACTTTTTAATGAATTTTGATGGTTACAAACTGATAAAGTTAATTTGTGTGTACTTGTTGTCTGTTTGCCTTTTAGTTTTCTTATAGTTGTTGATCATTAAGAATTGTTTTTTAATGCTTGCGCATTCTTTGTGAGAAAGTAATAACAATTATTATATATACCATGCGTAATGTAAAGTGCCTTCGATAGCACAACAGGTGGGAGGTAAATGTAAGTAATAGGCCACATAAATTAATATAAGATAATTATAAGACTGTTTGATATTTTAGATGTTAAGAAAACACTTTGCTACAATATTTGCTCTCGGATCACTGTTTGACCTATAAACTTAATACTCAGACGGGAACCAAGTCAGCTTTTAGGAACCATATGAAGACTAAATAGAGTAAATCAAGAAAAAATTAGGAAAGTCGTTATATCGTGAGGGACTTTCATGGTGCCAACTACACAGGAAGATTTGGATAAAATTGTAAAGACTTTAACCAAGGCTTGCGACAAATGATTCTCGCTTGGCTGGATATGGTACAACAAGAGATAAAGCTCAACCCAGTATGGTGGTTAACGAAACTGAAGACCTATCATAGTAGAAACGCCTACGACAGGGCCTAAATTCCCGGAAAGCCTTAAGGTTGGAAATCAAGCACAAGAAGTACCTAAACGCATACACAATTGAATTATGGAAGATATTTAGAAAAATATAAACAGCCATGAGCAATCCATGGATAACATCAAGAATATGGAATCTCTAAATCTTTTTAGAGATTCCATATTCCAGATAGCGCAGTGGTTAAAGCTGAATCGATCGTTTGGGCGGTGTGATCGGTGGTGTAAATGAACACACCTGTCGAGTTTAGAATCCATGGGCCGACCAATCTCCATATGAAAATCGGTTTTACGAAATATAGGCTGACATGGACCATCGCAGCTCTAAGTTTGCGGTAGCAGCCATCCAACAAAAAAAAACTCACGTCTTAGTAGTTAAGTATAGTTTATGGGAAACTCTAAACCCATCTTTGTTATGGACAATGCAGTGAACAAAGAGTAGATCCGATGGGCGAGGATGCCTACAGCTCACATATACATTGCTACAAAATGTAGGGGAATCAATGTGATCTTCATCTCGAAGTTGGGAAGCACCTCACATGGCGGAAAACGCAAATTCGGAAAAAATAAATTTAGACAAATGGTCGCAGTCTCAAAACACATACTGCAAAAGGATTTCGAAGGATACTGCTCTCCATAGCTTTATATTCTTGATAGAGAATTAAGTTAACTTTGAAAAACCTTCAAGGTGAAAATGTATAGGCAATAATGGAGGGATTGGCTCTTGTAAATTGGAAGTATTCTGCGCTTACGGGTTAATTAATCACAATTATTAAAAGCAGGATTGTCAATTTGCTCCACAATAAAAAGGCATGTAGATAGAGAAACGCTTCAAGGAGGCGTACTCTCATTGCTGGTCTGGAATATGGTCATTAATGAATAACTGTTTGAACTGAAAAGAGAATGGATATAAGTAATCACTGAAGCCGACGACGTAGTGTAAGCTGTCTCTCCGAAATATCTGAAAACGATTAAGAAGTAATGCTCTCTTATATTATCTATGGCTTAGACGCCGTAAAAGGCTCTTACCGCGTCAGCCCAACGACCAACGAGCGTTTTTGTGTCATCCGGTGCATTTCAATTTTTGATCAACGGCGAGAATTGAACTCGAGACCGCGGCGTGATGAGAAACTCTCTTACCCATTAAGCTAAAACCAGCTATAATGCTCTCTTAACCATGGTAAAATGGGCCAGCACGTGTGCATTGAGTGTACCCTTTCAAAACCAACACTGAGTTTGATCACTCCCCTATAATTTTGAAAGGCATCCTAATAGCTTATACCGATTAAGTCAGATAACTGGACACAGTTTTGGACAGTAAGCAAATTGGAGTCCAAATATTGTGGAGATGGAACAAGGCGACTATAGCGTTATAGTCGTGTAGAGGCGACAATGGAAAAAGTGGGACCCTTAACTAGAGCTGTTGCAGTGACTTTATACTGCTATATAGCTACACATAGATCTATAGTAATGTATGAAGTAAGCGTGTGGAAATAAGTTTGTTAGATTATAAGAAGGAAATTTTGAAAAAGAAGTGCAAAGAAAGGCTGATATTCTTTTTATCGAGGCGCTGAGGAAGTGGAAATATTCTCAGACATTTAATGTTAATTGAGTCACTAGATGATGAAATTGGGACTGGCTGTACGTTTTGGTTGTCAGACCTATAATCTTCTTTGCTGCATATATCTGTTTAATTATAATCTGTTTAAATTACTGCAATTTTGATAACAGCACTCTAAAAAACCTGCTTAAGGGCTATTGGCTGCAAAACTATTTGCCCGAAAAACGGTTACCACACATTTGAAGAATTCATAAGATGTAGGTATATGTAAGTATTGTTCGCTCTCGTGGCAGAGAAGGTAACGTACTTGCTCTGTCATTCGGAGGTCTCGGGTTCGATTCCCGGGGTGGTGACGATTCATCAATCATGATTGGGTGTTTTTAATCTGTATGTGAGTTCTTGAATTATTTCCGCCTTCTTTAATTATTTAAGTATCTTAGACATATCATAATTCATGATAATATTAAGTATGCTGAACAGGTAATCAAACACAGTCAATCGTATTTCTATCATATACGTCCACTTCTGAAATCGAAGTATGAATAATACCAACCCGAAAGATAAAAACTAGGTGTGTGTGCTTGTTATTCGAACTAAAACGAAGCCTCTGATTGTAATTAGGACATAAACACACCTTCGCGTACACAACCAAGACATAATTTAAATAAATATTAAAAAAACATTATTATTTGTAATGAATCAAAAAAAAAAATTTAATTGTATGACAAATATTTTGACAAAATACTAAAAAGACGAAAGGTATTTGGCACAAACAAATACATAAATTAACACAGAAAATAATACAAAAATTCTTTAAGACGATGGACGGTAATGAAATATTTTAGCATCGTAACTTATTTCTTATACATGTATATAATAAGATATAAATTGTACAATGAACTAAAATCGATATAAAGGTGTACCACTGTCGCATATATCCAGTGACACAATTTTATTTCTTTTATTAGTTATTAACAATATATTCGAATAATTGTTAATTTCACTTGCGCTCGCTAACTGTTGTTGTTGATTGAGCGTTTCGATATAATTTTTGTGGATTTAATTATCGTTTCGGGGTATACATATGCTCTAGAATGTAAGTATAGGCGAAGGTGGGTGGGTTTTGGTAAAAATTTCGAAAAAATTCAATTTAGAAATTAAACGAAAGCTAAGATTAAGGATTTTAATTTATTGTTCGAAAGTTGAACTTTGCAAACCAATGTCTGTCGACTTATAATAATCTTCGTGTGAAGGTTAAATATATGCGCGATGCGAACAGTTAGTTAAATGTGCAGATCAACAAACTGAATTATACATTTATATCGCAGAATCCGTTGTATTTTAAGATAAATTATTTTTTTAGACGTGAGAATCAAAAATTATAATTTGTAAATAAAATTTTGAATATTGATTAGTATTCGAAATTTATTGTTTTACTATCACATAGAAAAAAACCTTGGGTCAAAAATACCAAAAACATAGGTCAATATAACCAATATCTCAGTATTTTTCAACCAACCAAATGCCTTAGTAAAATAAATAACTAAACTCTTGGTTAAAATAAATTTAGTTTTAAACAACCAAACTTTGGTTATTAACATAAATTTGAATTTTTTTTGGTTGAACAGATCAATTACTTGTTTAAATTTACCAAAAATTTAGTATATTTTAACTTCTATGTTGAAGTGGCCGGAAGTATGGGCCGGAAGTGTTTCTAAATATTTAGCCATTCCTACATCCCATATTCATACCAAGTCGTCAAAACTGCCCGTTATATTTAAAATTACAACAAAATACATAGTTATTGGTCTAGTGTCTGAAGATATATCCAGAGCTTAATTCCCATATTTTAATGTTTTCCCATATTTTCACACGCCGATACAAGTTATACCCAATTTGTGTGCTCTCCAAATTTTTATTATTTTTTCCACTGACGAGCTAGCCAACCACGGTTGGGGTTTAATTCAACCGCCGATACGGTGTTTCCGTATGACATGCTAATGTAAATTTGAGTGTATAGTTTGGTTTCTAAAATAAAATCGTAAATTAATACTGTAATTGATATCGACTATTTTATGATGGTAACTCACAACTGACGATGCTGAAGCTTCGAGTGATGAATTCGTTGATAAAGTATTCGGACCAGATGTTTTGTATTTGGTTCGGCCCACTATGAACTCAAGTCCCAGTTTGCTTAAATAAATTATTTCTGTTCAGCTACAATTGAAAAATATTTTCAAACTGTGAGTAAAGCCCAATCTTACATAAACTAAAAACTAAAACGTCGCTTACCAAATAAATCCAGGTCCAACGCATACTTTTTTGTTTTATTATAAAATTGGGTATTTATTTTTGGAGTATCGTCTAAAATTGGGAAGCACAAGCGTGTTTTCACTGAAGAAAAACAACACAATCTGACATGTAAAATTGCATTTCTAATAAAATCCCATTTTCTAGTAACCAAGATTTTTGATCATTTGAACTAAATATTTGGTTAAACGAAACCATTGTTGGTCAAAAACATACTGTTACTTTAATCAAAGTATATTTTACCAAAATTGTTTTAAAAACTTTCTGACAAATAGTTATTGTTTGGTCAATGTTACTATAAACTTAGTTTACACTGCTTAATTGTTTGGTCAAAACTACTAAATAATGAAAAAAACTTAACTTTGTTATTTTAAATATATTTTTAAGTTGTTTAACTATTTTTTATTAATAATTTAACCAAAATCATGTACCAATATTTAACCAAGTATTAAAAATTTTATTTTTAAAATTAAAGGAGAGAATTGGTATATAACCAAAAAAACTGGTGTTAAAGTAACTAAATTGTATTACTAGGACTTTGGTCATAATATTTTTTCTGAGTGAAGCTTATTATCATCACTAAGGACATTTGTAAATGACTTATGTGATAATCTAAAGAAGTGGTGCTCTTAACAAATTTTCAGTAACAATTCAATGAGTACTATTGGGTGCGGTAAACTGACTTGGATTCTAAATGTACATACCTATAATAAGGGCTTGTATCACTGGTAAACGGTTAATCAATTTACCGTTTTATTTACCAAATTACCGGTAAAATCAAATATTTACCGATAAATTTTAGTTTAACAATTTTAGAAAGCATAAAACAAATAGTTTGTTAAATCGCACGAGCCAGTTCATACTCATCATTTAGTCAAACCAAAACACAGTAGACTACTACTTACTTCAAGAGTTCAACTGATAATTCTCTATCGGGTTTAATTTCAAGAATGGTAGCCAAAGGTGGTATACCAGGCGTAAAATTTTCTATCTTTTATGATTTAAAGAAGTTATTAACCGCCAAACGAATCGTCAAATTCAAGAATGGCTTAAGGCTAGTACTCAGATCGATTTCGCGTGAAATTTCCATACGATTTTACCAATGTGAACTCAGAAATGAAAAATTTCATTTCTGTTTTCACTAAGCAGAACTCAGTTCATCAGCGCAAAAACTATAGTTATCTCAATGCACCAAAGATGGCGCGCATAAACTCTACAATGATTCAAACCATTTTTTTCACGTGAAATTTGAACATTTGAACTGTTTGAACATTTGAATTCTCCAAACAAAAATTATAAACCGAACAATAATTTCTGTTTCACGTGAAAATAAATCAATTTTTGGAGACCGCGGTAAAATTTCATTTCACATTGATCTGAGTACTAGCCTTTACGGAGAAAATCATGATGAAATTCGTAAACAAGCAACCCAGATAAAAAGTGTAACAGTTTTAGCCGCACACTCGACGAACGGACGTGCATTCAAAACCGCCGCTACATGAATATAAATAGTTAAACAAAATTATGGTATTTAGGACTCGAACGGATACACGGAAATATTCCTGCAAACAATTGCATGAAATTCTAGAAAATTGCAAGAATTTGGAATCAATTTACGTTACGTTGTTGCAATAACATCAGATGGTGCAGCAGTGATAGAAAAATGGGATCTTGGTTAAATACTCTTCATCAGTTTTGTTTTACGCATCGGGTATCTAACTGGCGGTAATTACAGTTTTGTACAAGAAAAATGTTGCGTTTTTTGAATTAGCTAAATGATCTGAAGGCTATAAAGAAGATGTGAGTGATCATAATTTTGGTGGAGATTTAAATGTTATAATAACAGATGATTCGAAAGTTCAATACGATATATCCCATGATGATAAAAATACGACGCGTGGTAAAGACACTTCGGTGTTCACCCACCAAAAACGACAATATACTTCAAAATAACGTCATTTGGTAAGGAAATGGCTTTAATTCTGGATAGCAAAACCCGTTGGAACGCTTATTGGCTATGCTGGAACTGTTCTTCAATTAAAAATCAGCTATTCGAAAAAGTTTGATAGCCATTTAAGGGTCGAATATAAATTAAACCTAATTAATGAAATTATAAATGCACTGTAACCTGTAAAAATGGTAGTAGAATCGTTAAGCTCATCAAATTATACCTTGTATATTAAGTGCAGATGTCACATTTGCATGCTAGATGAATTATCTGAACAGAATTCATCACTTAGTTAGGAATCGCAGAGTGAGTTATTATAATTAGAATAAAGCCTGATTTCCATTATGAAAAAATACTGACGAAATAGTCAAGGGGGGATAAAAAATATATTTTTTTTTAAGTGCGAGTGAAATAAAAAATATTTCGAGTGTAAAAAATGTATTCAGTACTGGAGAAATATTTTATAGGAAAAAATAAAGATGGATGATTTTTTAAAGTCAATGAATAATTTTAACATTTTATTTTGTGTTAATCATCTTAATTCATTGTGAAAATAATTGAAATAATGAATTATTATGTTAAGTTTATTTTTTTTAAATTTATTGTTCTAGATTTAAAGTGTATTTTGTATTTTTTTTGAAAAACAAAATAAAATTAGAAATTTATTGTTTATGTAACACGCAGCTGTCAAAATATAACCACAATAAAAAAAAAGAAAAAAGGAAAAAACGATCTCATCACTCAAATGGCATTTTTAATTTTTTTCTCGCTTTGGTTTTTTCAGTAAAAAATACTGACAAAATTTTTTTTATAATCAAAATCAGCCTTAAACGAGCGAAGAACCAATTATTCCTATGTATTTCGGTTTCGTAATGTGTAAAAACATTGTTGGGCTGACCACCTATAGTGTGCACCAATCGTTGAAATGGTTCGTAAGGTCTCAGTCAAAACGCGGTAAGGGCCGTTTACGGCCTTTAAGCAATAGAAAAAAAATGTTGCCGACAATAACACTGATTCATCTCATGATTATCCAGAAATACTTTCCCAACCACAACCGGTCACGTAGAAAGCAAGATTACAACTCGCCATTCCGAAAAAACACAAAGTAAATTTTAATAATGGGAGTGCCTAGTTTAAAAGTCAAAAAGACTTTCGTGAGAATAATAAAAAAAAGAAATAGATTAGATTTTTGAGGAGAAGCGACTTGGAACCTATTTGGATTTTGTGTTAAAAAACATGTCCACAATAGAACGTGGAGTGCGCCTCAAATAAAATATTAACTAAAATGCACTTTCTTTAATCAAATATTAACTGACTTGAAAAATTCGATGACCTCATTATCGTTTTAAGTTGTTGGTTGGAAAATATGTTAAATATGAATTTGACAGCTAATTCAGTAAACCGAGCGAAATTTTATCATTCACCGGTAAATAAAAAATTCGGTAAATTTGCATATCTATTGGGAAAGATCTTGTTCTCAGTGCCATAAATGGAGTACAAAGTAAACCCAGAAACAGTTTGATAATATCAATTATCGGGTATGATTGATTCATACCTTCTAACTAGCCTCAATTATGATATTGCTTATATTGATGGGTAAATAATATGGTCTACATACGCGACTACGTAACTTGACTAAGTTGCTCTTGCTAAATGTTTAATCTATAAGAGACCAAAACCAAATCAACATGCGCTAGTTTTGATGCTCTGGTGACGTTGGGCCGCACTACTGTCTATATTTATAACCAAGAATTCTGCACAACCAATAAAATTATACAAACAATCTCTTTAACCGATGACGTTATATATACTGTTACCAAGAAAACTATATGAACAATTTTCGACTATCTACTTCCAAAATAAGCAGAATGTCTGAAAAAAGTCAGGAGGTTGTGTACTTATAGCCATTGACAAATCAATATTCATGCATACATTTTTCCAATTTATCCATCGAGAAGGGATGTATAAAAGCAATTATCAACAAAATTATCATATTACACTACATGTTGAGATGTGCTCTATAAAATAAACCTCTAGGCCAATACATCAGACATCTTTAATCGGACTGTTTTAATTTATCGGGTAGTTTTGATTAATTAGTTGGACTTATATGCTAAAGATATTGACGTTATTCTATTTCTTAACGTACTTTAGAAACTGAGTATCTGTCCATCGATAGTTTATTTAAATTTGGTTTTATTTTTTTTAAATTGAGCTGGCCTTTTTAAAATAAACGACTCAGTATTAGCATTCGTTACTAACGATAACATAACAATCACTATCGAAATACTACTGAAAGGCGAGTTCAGCATAAAAAATCACTTAAATCGAAGTAACTATCATAACTTTACAAAAACAGACAAAACGAATGTGAGAAGCAAATCTAAAGGTGACTAAATTCTATACAATTCCCTGTAGTAAAGTATAATGATTTTTCCCACCGGTGTGACTGAACTTAACATCTATCCTCTTTGGCATGAGCTCTGGTTTAAATCGTACCTGAGTAACCGCACTCAATTTATAGAAATAAGAAATAAAACGTCTAAGTTAATTTCAATAATATTCGGTGTCACCCAGTGGTTCTATTGGCCACGACTCATTTTCCTAGCGACTTCGCCTTATCCCAAACTATATAAATAAACTATATAAAATATAGTTTATATATGTTGTCTCAATTTCAAACTTGAGCCAAGATCTTATATTGGTGCCATCAATCTTATATTGGAGTTATAATTTTAGTATTTCGATTTCAGTGATTGAATGAGATGATTTCGAGCTGTCCCAGTCGGATGCTGATATCGTTAATTTGTTTTTTTGTTTTTTATCTTTCCAATCTGTTTTGGAGCTCAAGGAGCTCCCAACTCTTTCGCGTTTCTTTTACAGCCAAACCGAGGACATAGATCCGATTTTCGTAGAACCATTTGCACATTACATAGCTCCATGCCAGCCTATAGTATTGACATAGAAGATGGGTTGGCCCATCAATTCTGCACTCCAACAGAGGGGTCATAGATGTGTTCATTCACACCACCGATCGTAATCAAGTGGTGAAAAATTCCTTTTGCATCCCGCCCCTATATCGGGATTCGAACCCGGTACATCCAGCTCCAACTGCCGCAGCTTTAACCACCGCGCTATTTGATTGATCACTGTAAAACTGACCAAGACATAAATAGTTGTAAGAGAAAATATTGAAAATTATTCAAAATTGTTAATTTAGTATAAGCACAAATAACTATTATACAGATAAACAAACTCTATGGAGAAATGATGTATACTAGACTGAAATAAGGGGTAATAATTGTACTCTGGGTGAAAAGGCTTTATTAAAATTTTCTCATCTTTTTCATTCCTTTAACATTGATATTACGATAAATAAGATTCAATCAAACCTATAAAACTAAGTTTTAATATATACATGAAATCGAATAAAAGTTTCATGCCACTGCCAAAGAGAATAAATATAAAGAGGAACATCTTATATGAACCTCGGTTGCATATAAACTAAAAATATTACTGAGTTTTTTTGTGATGGCAAACGAAATAGGATAAACATATATTTTTTATTTCGTTTCCCCTTTCGAACGACAGCAAAAAAAATTTGACTTATTCAAAACTTCGCTTACTATTTCATATTATAATTCCCTTGTTAAATGGAATAGATATATTTTCAAATAATAATCTATTCCATTTTACAATTGAATTATAGACCGAAAGAAACCGAAATTCAAAATATATGTTTATCCTATTTCGTTTGCCATCACCAAAAAACACAGAAATATTTTAGAATTTTTAGTTTATATGCAACCGCGGTTCATATAAGATGTTCTTCTTTATATTTATTCTCTTTGCCACTGCAAGTTTCATTCAGTTATAGTATTTATACAAAATTTATATTCAAACGAAACAATTTATTGAATTTTATTTATCGTAATATCAATGCTAAAAAAATGAAAGAGATAATAAAATTCAAATATTGCCTTTTCACCCAGGGTACAATTATTTCCCCTTATTTCAGTCTAGTATACATTATTTCTCCATACAGTTTGTTTATTTGTTATTTGTGGTATAAGTATAAGTATATCATTTGATTGAAATGCATTTTTGTTAAGATCGACCTTGAAACTTTATTCAGAGCATACACATTAGTATCTTTGGTTAAATTTGCCTCTTTTAAGTTTCCGCGCTCAAGACTGGATTAAGTTTATTTCCGTATTGAGATCCATTTTTAAATCTCGGAATAACTATACGCAAGTGGCAAGACATGTTCGTACTAATACGAACTATACCTACTCTCGGTCAGACATAATCAGTATGTAAAAAGTTCCGCCATAAACAAGCGAAGTTTTGTTTCACAATTTGAACAGTATCACGACTTTAACATCAATGTGTAATATTACTCTGATCTGCCAAAACAGGTTGTCAATTTTTTTGTTTTACATAATTGAAGTTATATACAGTTAGACGTAGAAAACTATTTTCTATTCGACACGTAAATGCCATCTCTGATGGTTGTGTTGGAAAACAGACGACAGTTTTTAAATAGTGAATTTTTTGGGAAAGAATTTATGTCGAAATGCACACAGAACAAACTATGGAAACAATGACCCAATAAAAGGTGGTCTATTCTAGAAAGCGTTTCTAGAGGTGGATTGAAGCAATATTTGTTTCCTTCCTGAATTATTATAATACATTTATCCAGACTATATTTCCAGAAGCTTTTTCAAATAAATGAATCATTTCCATTTTCCGTGAGAAAATGACTCACGTAAATAAAAATCTCGAATAATTAAGCATTATCATCGAAATAATTTTGTTATGCTTCATGATAAAATCTTCCACACATACGAAGAAAATTTCACTTTTATCTTATTGCAAAAAATAAACAAGCGTTAACGTAATTAAAAAATGAAATCAAAATCGTTTTAAATAAAAACAAAATAATAAATTTATAATTCTTAATTCACAAATTTTTATTTAATATTATTTATTATGTTATTTAATTTAAATATGATTTATCATCCCAAAATCCAAATTGGTTGGTGGTTTTGTTACTTTCCAATTCTTTTGCGAAAGAAGAAATTTTTTTTTTCGTTTTTTTTGTACCAACCATACTTCGTTATGAATCATTAAGAGTTCAATGGCAATTTCATTCAAATGATGTATGGTATGTACATATATACGATGTTATACATCTAATTAAATTAATCATAACTCTAATTATTATAAATTTTATTTTTTCGATTTACATAATTTCAATGATTTTTGTTTTATTTTAAATAAAAGTGAAATAAAATAATAAAAGCCATAATTCACACAGCATCGTGTTATAAGTGAGCGAAACTAAGAGGCTGCGATTATTTTTATATAGCGTTTTCACTTTGGCAAATCGTTTGATATATAATTAAATAATCGGTACTATTTTAACCTTGGTGTAGAGAGACACCTGTGAGACAAAGTATTTAATCAACTGAAAATGGCGACATGGTGTGTTTATATCTAACAACTTTGTAGTGGGCAGGTTTTGAACACATGTCTGAGAAGTTAATTATTTTCTTAACTCATCTTTTGACTCATCAAATATTTTCATATTTAATGGCCGAACAACAAAGTGAAACTAATATTTAGTTTGAAGGTATGATTGACGCGGATGGATGTAATATACCGATGGAATCACAAAGATTTATTACGGAATCCTTTGGTTATAATGAGTCGTTTATTGTGGTATCCAAGTTCCATCCGCAGGAGGGCTATTATTAAAATTTCGGATTTTTCCGGTATCAAACAATCCGATCCACTGCGAATTTTTCTATTATGAAATTGTTGGGTCGACTTCGCCAAATGATAGCATGAAGTTGACAAAATGAAATCGTCTACTAAATAGCAGTCTGATTTTGACATAAGAGTTTCAGAAAATCCGATTTTGCTTAGTCTTTTTCAGTTTCGTAAAAGCGGATTTTTCGATATCGGATTTTCATAATAGCAAAATCCGCTTTCGGATCCGATATCGATTTTTTTATAACAAACCTCCAGACTAATTGAATATTAAGAAAGTTTTTAAAATTCCTTCGACATCGAGAACGGAAAACTAATTTTATCTTTTTGAAGCTTACCTCTTATAATAAATCTGGTCATCTCCCTTTTAACACTAAGTTGTTGATCTTCAAAATAAATCATGTTAAGCTAATTGCAATTTTTAAGAAATCCTAATGACTTTCGATATTGGTGTACTAACTCGAGTGTGAAGATTTCGACAAATCGACCAAAATCTGAATTTATTGGTATAACAACTGAACAGTAGGTAACTTAATTATTATATTGGTTACCTATACTTGTACTTTTACCTACGCAACATAAAATTACAATTTAAAAATATTTTATTAAATGATTTCGATATATAAATATTGAATTATTTTAAATGAATTACTTTATTATTTTGAAAAAACCTAAACACAAATTTTATAATTTAATGCTTCACTGTATTGAATTTTTGCCAAATCTCAGAGATGCTTCCGGAATATGGCATATACCTGAATATAGTTTATGGTACATTCTATCAACATATTATAGTTTTTTTCCTGCTTTTCTTTCCAAGCCGGACCCCTTGGCTGTGGTTTCGCTAGATAGTAGATAGGAACTGTAGGAATCTCGTTAATCCATTCATGCGTGCCACTTATTAGATGCGAGTATTTGACTACCTTAAGAGGTAGTCAAATACTCTACCTCTTAAGGTAGTCAAATACCGTAAGAGGTGTCATAGTTACTCCAGCTGTTTAACCGCGCTTCTTTGAATATATTCACGCTATAACTTTCATAGCTCTGGACAGAAATCACATTGTGTCATAACCCTCCAAAGCCATCACGATGCTTTGTTTTATTAAGACAGTTGGATTCCCCTGATCCGTGTCAGTTTTGAATTAATTGTTAAATGATGTTCGTTTTTATTCTCATATTTAGTAAGAATAAGCCGCAATGGGGACTTAATGACAGCTCGATGCAGGCCTACACCAAACAATTCAACGCATATCATTGTTCCCTCGTGCTCAAATAGTTTGTTTTTGCGAGTTTATAACCGGCACTTACTGGGAATTCCAGGTTTATGTGAACAGTTTCAGTCCATAATGTGCAGCCCAGGACATCTTAGAGTGTCACATACCTGTTATTCAATTTTTACGAATTAAAACCACATCCGGTTAGAAATCCGCAAAGTTTCTACACCATAACCGTGCCGGCATCTAGCTTAGAAATTTGAGTCTCGTTCATTATCGGAGTTAACCAGACAAATACAAAGTAAGAACGGCCATGCACCACCACTCATAGATTCGGAAAGAGTTATGAATCTTTCTTACTCATTTGAGTAAGAAAGATTCATAACTCTTCCCGAATTGTGAGTTCCCCGTGTTGAGTCAAATTAAGCCGCAGGCTCCACTCCTGGTGGAACCCTTCCACCAATTCCTTTAAGTTTCAACTTTGTAACCATACTTCCTCGGAGCCCAAAAGCTGTGGATTTTAGAAAGCGACTGAAAGAGCCATAAATGCAGCTCCATCAAATTGCTAGCTGGCATCGTTTATGGTTAGAACTATCAAATGCTTTACCTTATATGTTACTTACGATGGTTCACGATAAATTACGATGGTGCACGAAATAATGAAATAAGACGACATCTAAATATTGCTTTTACCTATGGTTTTCCAATGCATTTAGATTTTTTCGTTATTTCGACAAATTTTGTATACACATATTTTTGACGATTTGTCGAATTTTGTCGGAAATTTCCCATCCGTATGCAAACCAAATGAAATTACATCAAATGGGATAGAATAATCTATGGCGAAAGGCCGTAAACGGCCAAACCGCGTCTCAACTTGAGAACTTACGAACCATTAACACGTATTAGTGCACGTTAAAGGTGGTGAGCCCAAGGAGCTATTTTAGCCACTATTTTATGTCTTCCAGTGCATTTCAATTTTTGGTCAACGGTAAGAATTGAATTTTAGACCGATATATTCGATATATATATATATATATATATATATATATATATATATATATATATATTATATATATATATATATATTTATATATATATATATATATATATATATATATATATATATATATATATATAAATATATATATATATATATATGTATATATATATTGTGAAGCTGAGAGTGGATGCTATGTTCCCAATACGAAAATTTGTGATATACGGCTGCTGTCGACTCCAAAATATGTACACTACAAACAGCTGTGCCTCATTTGGCGTCGTCGCTCACTAATCTATTAAACTGCTTCGTTAAATTAACTCCTTTAACTCCTTTTTGGTAATCACTGAATAAATCAACAACTTAATTTAATTTGTAATAAAAAAAAACTATTCTTCTTAATTTAAATAAATTCTTGTGTTTAATTATTGGCTTGTTTTATGTAATTCAAATTGAGATATTCTGTATAGTTCCGAAGTGGACTATTCGATTGCTTTATGCGGACTGATCATGTATTATCTTAATTTTTGACATTTATACAAAAAAAATACATTTTCTATAAGAACATTGAATTAACATTTGTAACGATCCGCATTTTATTAGTGACATCTTAGGTAACATGTTCATTTTTTAGTTGGCGACTTAAATAATTTATAACAGTTGGTATTTTATAATTTTAACTTTTAGCTATAATTTAGAATTTTATAGCTATAATTATTTTCAGATATAACTGCTGTCGTAACATATATATATATATATATATATATATATATATATATATATACATATATATATAATATATATATATATATATATATATATATATATATATATATATATATATATATATATATATATATTATATATATATATATATATATATATATATATATATATATATATATATATATATATATATATATATATATATCTGTACAAAATCTCTCCACAATTGTTTTGATGTAACTGATTTTAGGCTATGCAATTTTTTTTCAGGCTAGAAACCACATTAAATAGCACCCAGACATTCAAATAATTACCTTAACTCTTAAAAATGTCTAGATAAAGATAAGTGTACTCTTGGTAGCAGGATTTTTTCCAATAATCGAGAATCGAGAAGTTACAGCATTTTTGTAAACCTGAAAAGAATTTTCAAACGTTTCCTGTTGATAGAAATGAAGGTTCTCTCTTCCATTATAGCTTTAATTCATTGGACTGTTTTATTCAAATTTTATCAATATAGACACTTGCAGTACATTCATTTAATTTTAATATTTTATACATATTTAATATTAATATTAACCCACAATTGATTCCATAAAAAGTCATTTTTTTATAATTTACTATCATAATAGTAATCATATGCTCAGCCCAAAAAATTTTCATTATCTAATTAGATGACCATATTGAAACTCCCAATCACTAATGCTATAGTTCGAAATCTTATTGAGAGGTGCATAGATGAAACCTCCTGTCTCTTTAGTGAAACAGGGTTTCGATACGTTCTGTGGCGTTCTTGAGCAACTCCAACAAATACAATAAATCTCACGCCATAATTAATTTATAAAAAAAAAATTTCGAGTTAAGTTCTTGGAATTCACTAGTATACTGTCGCGTCACAACTAAACATATATATATATATATATATATATATATATATATATATATATATATATATATATATATATATATATATATATATATATATATATATATATATACGAATCGCACAGTATGAACATCAAGTCCGGTAGCATATGCCTGATGAGATGGATTTGATTTTTTCGATCACGCAGTCATTCAATGACGTCATCATCATCAGATTGAAACCGGCCTAGTTGATTATAAGATACAAGGAACAACTCAGATTTACAATTATATTCAAATTAACTTAAAGCTACACGCTTTCTTCAGTTCCAAAGAAAGTGATTGTCTTCATTATATTTGCCTGCTCAATTAACGATGGCTAGAAAATTTCACTATAAATGGATTGCATTTCTGGTTTGGTGGGATACCAACTTAAACTGCACCATAATGCTTACTGCGCCTTTTTGCTACTGCTAATCCTCCTTTCTTCTATTAACAAGTAATTTTCTTCTGCTAACAATAGTTTATTATTTATATTTGAGTCTTTTGTATAATTTATGATTTCTTCCTAGAATTCCTATACTAGTTCTTCTCACTATTTTCTTTGTGTTTTTAATTCCTAGAACAACCTATTTGTTGCTGTAACCCTTTATTATTTGGTTCCCATTTTATCTGGTATCAAATTTAATTTATACTTTACTTCTCAGAACTAGCAGCACATATTACAATCACTAGTTTGGTAGTTCCACTGATTTGATTCAACCTGTTCCTATAATGGAGATTATATTTCAGAAGTAGCCAAAATCGAGTTGAAAAATTATAAAATAAAATAAAAACCCAATGATTTGTCAAAAAATAGTTTTCATGTTTCAGTGACACATATCCAAGTCATTGAATAACTTTATCGCAGGACTTCTTCATTAGAAAAAATCACTTAACCCATCTTTTTTAATTCAATTCATAATCCGATATATAGTTTGTCCAGTAAGTGGGTTTCATGAGCGAAAACCTTCTTAATACAAATCCACAAATCGGTTGGTTTTTCCAACAAGTGTTTTCTATATGTACGAGTGACTATATATAAGTCCTCATCATAAAAATATCAATGAAAACTCATATGACCCAGTTAAAATATTCTTTAATCCGATTCATATTTGAGGGACCATTATATCACAAGATCCCATCATAGAAAAAATTTCAAAAATCATATGTGCTATAACCATATCTTGATCCAATTCAAAAATCTGTAGGTTTCACCTTAAAGTGATTTGAGTGACTCTACCGCAACTATCCGACCAAAGGAAAACTTATGGAAAATCAATTGAACCAGTTCAAACCTTTTTTAACATAATTCTAATTTTATGTATTTTTGTTTTTTATCTCTACAATCTGTTTTGGGGCTCAAGGCATTTCCAACTCTTTCGCGGTTCGCTCATTTACGTTCTTACCTTGCGCCATTACAGCCAAATCGAGGACCCGCGGCTATAAGTTCGATTTACGTAGAACCATCTGCACATTGCATAGCTCCATGACAGCCTTTGTACTGACATGGAAGATGAATAGATGTGTTCATTCACATCACCCATCTGCCTCTAGCGGGATTGGAACCCAGTACCTTCCACTTCAACTGCCGCAGCTTTAACCACTGTGCCACCTGGGTGGAAAATTTTATGTATTCCTTATAGATTTTATTTTATATTATGTCATGAAAACTATCATGAAATAAAAATTTTCGGGGAGTACATATTCAAACACTATCGTAATAGACAACCTTTTGTGCCGACAACAATTTATATAGCATTGAATTTAAGTTATTATAGTGTGATCATATCTTCAATTCTTATCTTTCCAAAGTTATTTATTTATAAAAAAAAAATTTCGAGTTGATGTTTTGAAATTCCTTGGACCTCATTTACTGAAGGAGTTTATCTGCTTAATCATCTCACGATGTTTTGATCTGTTTCAACAGTCCGTGAAATTTTTTTAAGTATTTTGGAAGTATTTTTACTATGTTAAGCCAGTCAGCCAAAAGTGTATCAGTTTCTAAGGCCATTTCTGTACCCGACTCAGAACACACTGACAAACGCATGAAAATCGCATCAAAGGTTATTTTTACCACCTTACTTATTCTATGTGTCAACATTAATTCAACATAATTCAATGTAAGGTATACATACACCAATACCTGGTATCCTTTTGTGTAAAATTTCGTAGTCGACGTACAGATCAAAACAAGTGGTACACACTTATAGAAACAACTCATGTATACAAACAAAACTGACCATTGAAATTACCTCAACCATGCCCAAGTGTTGTATATGTACACAAATACTACAAAATTTCAACACACTACAATCAAAAACTACTCCAAGAAAATGAAACGAAACTAAAACAAAAGGTAGTGTTAAGTTTATTATTAAAGAAATGGTAGAAAGAAAGTAGGGGATTACACTTTACTGGAGAATCGTAAAACTACAAGAAAACTAAAAAAAAAACAACGGTCGGTCGAAAGAAATAATTTTCAGTTGTTTAGTTATTCAGTTAAATTCATATCGTTAAGACGTTACTTACCATTTTGTATATACAGTGTGTGTTTATATCGTATTTTATTTGTATACTTAAGAAATAACATACATACCACACATATATAGATATACACGAGAATTACGGTTGTAAAGTTGTTGTTTTTAGTTTTCTTATATCGTAATTTCTTGATTGAGTTTGTCCTACTTTAGTTTTATATAAGAAAAAAAAATAATAAATAAAAATAAACAAATTTATTGTCTTGGAAAGAAATTGTGTGCTGGTGAATTTATATGTCTTGTATATAAAGAGAATTTCTTTTTAATTTTTATAATGTCTTGTAATTACAACAAGTGTATATTTTTATGACATGATACAAAAATGTGTAACTTAAATAGGTAGCCTATTTAAGATCCGGTATATTTACTCGACAAAGAGGATTTTATAATAAATAATAAGTGCGATTCTAGGATAATCGATCATTTTAACTATATACCTAGTTCTAGTGAATTATAAAAGTGTCTAGTGAAAAAATTTATATATACATGACGTAATTATGGTTCACCAAAATAATAGAAATTTTTTGAGGAATTCAATTCTTATTGGGATTACATTACTAATTAGTTATTCAAATGGTAAGTTTTGTGCGTTAATTAAATTGTTATTAGTTTTTTGTGTTATATACATGACTTGATACCGCTAGATAACGCGCGATATACAAGACTGTTAACTGTTATTTATTTTCTTTTGCGCTTTATACCAAATAGTTAAGTTTTGTGATAAAATTGATATGCGACGAGTTATAGTTTAGATTTGTTCTATTTGTATACCTAGATCTTGTCAATCATTCTGTCCATTTTGGAAATATGAATAATACCTTCGAGGAATTTAAAAAGAAATTTTTCTTGTAGATTAATCAACCGGTTATATTTTAATATTTCTTACTTATATTAGGATATTTGATACAACTATTTACTATGTATATTTATATAGAGTAGAAAAAATATTTAAATTATCCACCTGCAAGTGAGATGTAACAAGGTATTTCGTATTTATAATAAAAAGATGAAAAATGTAGACTTCTATATAGTGTCAACGATTAATAACTATATTATATTTTACGTTGTTGTGTCCGATACATGCCAATGCTTGAATATGTTGTTAGCATTTATGAAAGTTTTGTATGTGGAGTAGATTGAGAAGATTGGAAACTAGAAAATCGATACTTAAAAAGTTTTAATCTGATAAACCTTTCTTAGAAAATAACTCTTGTATAGGCAACATATATATGTTAATGTCCTTTTGTATATCTACTGTATGTCGAAAGTATTGCCCTTAACTCGTTTGCATTTTCCTTTAAACGGCTAAACTTTCATATATACCAGTCATATTGCAAAACACCTGCAACTTTTGAACTAACACTTATCATACAAAAACTGAATGGACACCTCACAGCTGTATATATTATATAATAACTATATGTTAAAGGAGATTGAGGTTTATATCTTTTGATAGTATTCTTGATTGTGACTTATGGCTTGTACAATGTACGAAAATGGCATCTAATCAGACTAGTTAAGGATGGTCTAAAAAACTGATGAGATACAAAATTAAAGGCATATATTCACAGTGACATGAAGCGATTTTTTTCATCGGTATTTAGGTACAATTTAATAACATAAACGTAATAAAAGATCGTAGGATATTAACCCAAATATTTATGAAACATGGCGTCATGTGATGTTTGGCAAATGATTCCTTATCACATACTTCCATTTTCTGTTGTCATACCAACAGATTCAAATTCAGTCTAGACGACAGTCATAAGTCAGATATTAAAAAATTCTTCCAAGAGTAAAATTTCAATAAGTAGTCTATATTATAAAGGGCATTGAATTTATTCATCCAAAAATTGAGAGACCATTTATTAGACAGCTAAAAAATATAATTTCAAAATCATACATTAAAATGTAAGATAATCCTATAGATAAGTATTTAAGAGCGTTTGAATGAATTGCAAAATATTGAGACTTTCACTCACCAATACTTAATTTATAAAATAACCTATTAACTCTAATCGTTTAATCGCGTAAATTCTTTATGCTCGATTAGGTAAACAGTTGACATCGATGAACTGCTTTACTGTTGTTATATTATATTAAACATTTCTTTGAGCTTAAGAAAGTTGACCAATAAATCTGTCTACCTGTATATACTTGCATGTTAATGTATGATATAAACGTACGGATTACATATTTTAAGGTGGATGACTTTTTAAAAAATTGATATGTAAAGTAATTTAGGTAATGCAATATGTATCGTAATGGACGTAGTTATATCTAATAGGTCTAATACATACTTGGTATGAATTTAAATTTAAACTATACTTATTGTTATTATACCAGAGATTATTTGGTAACATTTAAAGATATGCGTTGAAAATATAAAAATCACTTTTTCACATATTATGTCATATTCACACCTTGTGTGTGACGAAATACTAATTTATTTGGTAATATTGAAATATAATATCATACACATCAGGTCATTGTCATCAGTCAACAATTCTAGAGACATGCATAACACATAATTAACTTGATTGATAGTTAAATTTTAATGTGAGTTTGCAGTTTTCTTAAAATTATTTAAACGATTATTGATATACAATCTTATTTTAAAACAAAAAGCATTAAAAAAAATTAAATAACATTTCATCAAATCATATATAACAGTATGAAATTCAATCATTTTTATATATATAAAAACAACTACAGATTGCGATACGTGGAATCGAAATAGAAAAGAAATCAACAGAATTACATATATATAAACAACACACCACTTAAAACACGTTAGATTCTAACTGTTACAAATTTTATATAATAGAACGAAATCTTAAAAAAAAAATTATTGAAGTTTTTGCTTTCTTAATAATAATAAATAAATTCTGCTTTTATTTTATCTATTTTTGGTTTCTCATTAACTCGTAAATTCTCAACCCATTCGGTTTCAGATAAATATTGTGTATACATATATAACTATGTGATCAACTATATAGGGTTAACAATTTATTTTATCTGTTCATAATATCTTCATATATAAGCAAAACTATAGGATTATCTATTTTGTATGTTAAGTTGTTAACTGTATATCAAAATTTACCGCCTTTTTATCAGCTGAAGTTTCGAAATTTGGAGGACACAAACCAGATGATTTAATGTATGTGCACAAGTTCAAAATTCGATTAATTGGTTTCTATTCAAATTTATTAACGATTAAGTTGTGTATTTTTACACTATATCTAATCTCATGTGCGCTCTGTTTGTACAAGAAAATATACAAACTCGTTAAACATTTTATATCTTCCTGTTTATGTTTTGTGGTTGCATAATAAAAAAATTGTAAAAATTTCATTACTTAACCAATCCACCTGTTTTATATAGAAACAGGTAAAATTATACTTAAATTACTTCCTTTAAATATAAACATCAACTTAACTTACAACATAAAAGGGGGAGACAAATTACAAGTACGCAATACATGCAAATTACACTAAATGTCCAACTAAACATAAATTAAAAAAATCATATTACTTTCATTATACATAAATTATATATTCAAAACGAAAGACTTCAATTGTCTATTGCATGGAACAGGAAAGAAAATACAGTATAAACGTACTAAGCGACGAACCTGAATTTAATATTTCTTGTTATTTTATAATTTTCACCTACTTATTCTTATATTTTTGTAGGAAAAGCGTATTTAGGCATTTATATAAATTCTTTAAGATACATACATAAGAAATATGTCATTTCAATTTAACTTCATGGTTGGACGATTCGTAAAGTAAAAATTATTTTAAACCAACTCATGAAATGCATGTTAAATTGGCATAACGCATAAGAAAGATTTCTAAAAATGGTTTGAAATTATTAAGGGTGGAAAATTTAACATTAATTCGATAATTAATCGAGACAACAGCGGAAATGCAAATTGAATGTGCTTCTGTGGAGTGTATAGATATTTTTAAATATCTCACCCTATTAATTATGTTGTAGTGTTGATAACGCGGTTTAAGTCAATTTGTTTTCTATGTATAAAATGAAAGTAAAGTAACGTGAGAAATATAATATATATGGTTTTTTGGTATTGTTCTGCTTTACCAAATTGAAATTCTATACGCTGTGATGTTTATTGTTGTAGGAAGAACAACTTTAGTGTTTATAAATATATAAGTTATTTGTGAGTCGGTGGAAACCATATTGTGTTTGGTAGTTAAATTTTAGTCGCATTCTGCGTGGTATGGCTAATTTGTTTGGCTTTATGGTCAACATAATATTCTATATAGTACGATAGTCGCATTATTGAGTGGATGAGAAAGTTGTTTATTATGCTGATGTGAACTGGTTGGATATGATTTCACCTAAAGCAAATAATTTAGACCATCTAATGAGTTTTGTACCATTAGAATATTTTAAATGACATCTCATTTTGCATCTTCAATGCGGTCAATAAATTACACTAGGAAAAATTTTACTTAAAGCTAAAAATTTTATTCTTTGCATCACAGCATTTTCGCCTATAGATTTGGCGAAAAACCTTTTCCATTTTATATTAAAATATGTAAAATCTTACGTTCAAATATTAATTTAAGCTTTGAACTAAAATCTTATAGTTATAGAGTTAAAACTTTCGGTTGTTTCAATGAAAAACTTAGTCTTTTGTCTGAAAGTATTTTTTAATTTTATTTTAATCTTTGATATTAAGTTTATTGTAAAATGGTTTGGGTATAGTATAGGTAAAGGTTTCTAGCTTTTTTTTTTTTCATTTATTTCATCCATTATGTACAGTAGCGGTACAATATACTTAAAAATAATTAACATTAATATGAAGAGAGTTACAAAATACAAGTTTAAATAATAAGCATAATATGTAATTCTGACAAAGTATCAGTTCCCCAGTGGATTTAATATCCTTTGAAGGGGTTGCCAATACTCAAAACCTATAAATGTTTAATCCTTTCGTTTTTTTCCATTTAAAAAATTTAATTTTTAATAATAATAATAACAATAATAATATGTAATATCAAATTTAAAGTAAAATCGGTATTAATCACAGCATTAATAAGAGTTTAACATCTTCTTACATAATAAATTGTGAAATATTGGAATGGCAATATTGTTTGAGCTCGACTTTAAAATTCAGGATGTTTTGAAACAACTTCATCGAATCAGGTAACTTATTATAATTATTTGGACCAACACTCGACATCCTATTCCTATCGTATTCATTATTAAAGCTTGACACAACTAGGTCAGAGGAATGTGGAGTCTGATAACATGAGAAACCATTTGATATTGAATGGTGCTTTCACGCCAATAACAACCTTATGGACATAAGTCGTAATACATAAGAAATTTAATGCTAGTAAAGGCAAAATTTCGCCGCTTCGGAATACAACTTGAGAGTTGAAAATAAAAAACGTAACTTATAAATAGTCTTAAATGCTTTATTTTGCTGAGTTTGAAGTTTGCCACGTTAATTTGGAATCGAATATGACACCAAGATATTTATAGCTTTCCACACTCTCGATATTAAAATTGGAAACTGTAATATTAGCAGAAATATTCACTCTTTTGTGTGCTGACGGGGATATCATAAATTTTGTTTTATCAAAATTTAATATAAGCATATTACTATTAAAATATTCATTCAAAATTGATAAGTCAGCCTGTGCCATTACAGGAATATTATCAAAAGTACTACTACTATAAAACAAAGAGGTATCATCAGCAAATAGCCGAATTTTACCGTTTAATTTCAAATTAAAAATATCGTTGATAAATATTAAAAACAGTGTTGGACCAAGGACGCTACCTTGGGGTACCCCCGTTGAAACATGTTTTAGACTACTTCATATTCCATTAATTGACACATATTGGTATCGAATAGTCAAATAACTTCTCAGAAATTTAAAAGAAGTTCCTCTAAACCCAAATAAATATAATTTTTCTAATAAGATATCGTGGTCAATACACTCAAAAGCTTTACGCAAATCTAAGAATAATGCACCCATATATGAGCGATCATTTAACGCTTGACTAATCATATCAACGGTTTCCACCAATGCAATTTCTGTACCAACACCACTACGGAATCCATACTGATATCCATAAAAAAGTCGTTTTTCTTAAGAAAATTACAGATTCTAGTATTTAATACTTTCACAAGTAATTTGTCAAAAACGCGAAGAATGGAAATAGGCCTATAATTATTAACTTCAAATTTGTCACCACTCTTGAAAACAGGCACCACTCTGGCCAACTTTAAACAGTCTGGATAAATTCCAGTAGATATAACCCTATTGAAGACCTCAGACAAAACATTTTTCAGTTGGAATATTTTGCTTAAGTATTATAGTATAACGTCAAGCTCATTAATTAGATTAAATAGTACGGCAGGAGAAGAAGGTTCCAAATAGATGGAATCAGAGAGTCCTCTAATGGTACCAAATTTATTGAAATCCCTATCACTATTTAGTGATCCAAGCAATGAAGATCCGCATTCCGAAAAAAATTTGTTAAATATTTCGGTCACATTTAATGTGTCTGATTTCATTACAAGATTATCACGAATTTCTATGTTGTCACCAGTACTGCTAAATCTACCGAAAAGTGAATTTATATTTTTCCATAAATCTCTCAAATTGGGTTGAACATCTCATTGAACATCTTATCGAAATACCTTCTTTTTGCAAAATATTTTTGTTTTGAAATTTCTTTATTCAAAGCAATTAATTGATCTATAAGAGTTACCTTGATTTCCATATTTATATGACTCCTATTTTTCTCAATTTTCTGTAACCTTTTTAGTAAATTTTTTTTCCCGAATAAGTTTCCAGATATTGTAATTAATCCAAGGACAATTTATTGTTTTAAGTTTAGCATTAATATAAATAACTCGAGTATTAACAGTTTCTTATATTTATCGATAATATCAAAAATATTTTATTGCACACATCCAATTTTGATAAATATGATGCAAATAATTCATTCAACTGTTTGTAATTAATTATTTTCTTTTCAAACTGTTTAACAACAAATTTATCTTTATACTTGAATTTTGAAAAAATGATATTATGATCACTAATTGTAGAAAAGATTGTATTATTAGTAATAGAAATTATATTGTTAAAACTACTAACTACATGATCTGTAATATTACCACTAGCACTGCGAGTTTCTTTAGAATTAGTTGCTGCCAGATCTAAATTGCTAAGTAGATTTAAAAATAACGTTAGTATCCTTTTAGATTGGTATGTTGATATCTCGTACCATTATAGTATCAGATTTATTTTTTTTGTTATCACTTAAAACAATCTCAATGCGTTCAAAAAACTGAGTGATATCTGTTCCTGGTAGTCTATACACCGCGCATACTCTGGTATTGAAATTTTTTAGTGCAATCTGAATATACTGAAAATCAAACAAACCATTGTTAGTACAATCCTTAGTAAATTCCAAATCGGATCTTATATACATAGCAATACCCGCACCAATTTTCTCTTCTCTACAACTAAATATACTAGAATAATTATGAATATTATAAAATCGCGTGTTACTTGATCTAACCCAAGTTTCGGTTAATACAATAATATAATTGTCACTGGAAATTGAATCAACTGACAACTTCTAAAAATTTAAAAATTATAAATTTTTAATATATAAATTTTTAACAATTATAAATTTTTAAACTAAAAGTACGGATTTTGAAAACAATTGTTTTTATATTAATAATAAATAATACAAAAGTATCATGATACTATTTAGCTAGTATCCAAATCATTCGCACCTACAAACATGTCATGATTCACATCAAAAATATTTTAATCTTATGCTCCTCGTAATTTACTTCAAATAATTGAAATACAAGCGATAGTTTTTTTTAATTAAAATATTAATTCAAATAATTTGTTTTAGCGAATTTAAAATAAAAACGGGTAAAGTTCGAGTAAAATAAATTGGGTTTGATTTAAAGGTTTCTGTCTTTAAATAAAAAATTAAGCTATTTATAAAAAAAAGTAATATCATTTCAAATAAAATATTTATTTCTTTGGTTCAAAGACGTTTGTTAAAGACACGAATTATTTTTAAAAAAATTTTGAAGTACACCGAATTCTGTTTTTACACGGTCTTTTTTACACGATTTTGAAATAACACGAAGGGAAAAAATAAAGCAAACCTTTTTTTACACGGTTGAAATTTTTTTTACACGGCAAAAAATTATTTAATGTTTTTTCGTTTATGCATTTATTTTTGCAGTGTTTGATATTGTTTGGGGGATTCCCATTTGACGTTCAATAATTCGTTGTTTCGTCTTCTTTGAATTTTATTCTGTGTTCTTTCGTCGTATTAGGTTCTAAACTTAGCTCTAAGACGTCTTCGTATTCAAGAAATGTGACATTGGAACAAATAGAGAAAGCATTAATAATTTGGATCGAGGATAACACTAAAAAACTGATTCCGCTGGGTGGTTAGCATATTTTTTAAAAAGGCATGCGTTGTACAGCGTCAAAATGAAAGGTCTTTGGTAATACGGAAGCTGCTAGAGAATATGCGTAAGTGGGAAAATTAATTAAAGAAGGTGGATATAATGCAGATGAAAAAAAAGGGTTAAGTAGAACCTATATCGCTAAAACACAGAAAAGTGCTATCGATTTTAAAGCTTGTAAGGACCGAGTGACATTTTTGCTGTGTAGAAACGCGTCAGGCTACAAGATGTTAAAACCGTTGGTGAAAAATAAGTCGCTTTGCCCAAGTCACTTCAGCTATTATTACTGATTGGTTGCACAATGGTTTAATTCATGATGTCAGATGATATTTAAAAGACAAACGTCACTTATCCGACCGTTGGATCAAGGTATCATCGGTATCTTGATTTTATCAATTCATATTGAACAAAATCGATAATGACACTTACATGACGGTAATTGACGCCTGGAAGCAATATTCTTTTTTGGATTGTGTAAACTTTTCCTATTTGGCATTATCTGAAATAAATTCATCCGCCCTAAATGCCTATTGGAAGGCTCTTTGGCCAGAATGTGTGACAGATTGGCGGACCCTTTTGATAATTTTGGTGTTGATGATATAACCGAATTGATTGAAAACAGAGCGCTTAATGATGCAGAGCTGCTAGAGATAATTCTTGAACAGCTAACTCAGAAGTTAGTAACGATAAGGAGGATCCACCTGCATTAACATCTACTGTAATTCTTAAATGCATCTAAATTGCAAACAAATTGGAAACTCATTTTTATCAAATGAACGTGGAAAAAATATTTCAAGCTGATTTGAAATTTGGTATGGCTCGATACAAGAAATTATTCAAAGAGCTTTCCAAAATAGGTTTTCAACGATTTATTTCAGAATTTACGGTTAAAACTGGCGAATCTCAGCTCTCTGAAATTTTGCATCAAACAACAAGTTTGTAAGAAGAACCAACAGTACAAATTTCGTCAGATGAAAGCGATTTTGTACAAACTACGCAACACAAAAGGGTGCGATAAGTTTCGGAAAGCAAACCCGAATAAAACATTTAGTTCTAAGAATGTAATTTTATTTATGTTTTAATTTTAAAAACATATCATTTAATTTTCAAATAACAAAAATATGTGTTTTCATTAATTTGTAACCAAACACAAGTCTTTCACCATATACTATGTGTCATTTTTTACACGACTTAGTCTAGAACGTATATCTACCGTGTAAAACAGGATTAGGTGTATGTTGTACTTAATTTTAAATATTTTATGTTATTTAAATTTTAATAGTTATAGAATTTAAATTAAAGGTAGAAACTTTTGAGTTATAAAAATTAATTTTTAGTACTAAGCATTTCAGCTTTTCAAAAATAAAATTTATGCGCTTTATAAAATAAAGAATAAAACTTCTTTGAATCGAAAACCAAATAATTTAATATTAAATACTGCTACTTTGAATCAAAGATTTATTTTAAAAGATTCAAAAATTCTTATTTCATTAGATTGCAATAAGAATTGCTGAGGAGTTGATCCTCTGTTGCATTATACTGTATGTTAGCACTATAGCTAGTAATCCACTCTATTTTTAGACTTTAAATGAAATTCTCCAACTTGATTCAGTTATCTAAACTTATGTATTTATCAAATTTATTATGCGCTTTAAAACATCAGTGGCAAATATTGAAGCTACAATTCCACTTCTTTTTTTTAACAAATTTGGAAATAAAGATGAAAAGAGTTCATCATCTAGATGCCCTAAATGATTTACTCTTTCAAGTTGTTTGGAAATCAGTGCATTGAATTTTCACAAGTTTTGTTACCTCTAAATCGTATGTATATATAGTAAATAGTAGAATACCAAAATGAACTACAATCACTTCAAACATTTCCCCTGGCTATTATGTTTTAAAGAAGTCAATCCAATCTAAAAACTTTCCTTTTTGAGCACTTTTTGTCGAACATATTGCAACAAATATCAAACCCTAGGTGAAAATACACTACAAAACACACACATTTATTTTGAAAAGCCACTACGTCTTCAATGATGGTTGATTCAGCGCTTTGCGATCAATTAACACCACATGCAGTTCACGCAATAATTACTGTCTCAAACAACAACGTATCACGTTTAAGGAAACACGTATGCACAAATAATCATATATTATAAAGTAAAATATATTTCGGAATTACTGATGAACCCAACAGACACATCTTGATTTCAAATAATTCTGACATCATTTTTTAGAAATACTAGGTATTTCTTTTCAGTTTAGATGCTAATGTAGCATCTGGATATATACTTCGACATTTTTGGTTTTGAAGACTTATTGAACAGATAAAGATTTGATGTCAGTTAAGACCAAAGTTTATACAAACCTGAGCTACGCATTTAGAGTTTACGGATGGAGTCAAAATGCTAGTTCAATATATTTTTATACGGTTTAAGCTCTCAAACTTTTGTAAAAAACTTTATTGAAACCATTTAGACCAGGTATGGAAGGCCGTATCTCACTATTATACTACGTTAAGTATAGGTTACAGTGAAATTGTGAAAGATGTAATGCTAGTAAAGTTTAGAATCCACAAATGGAACCATCTTGTTTACAATAACAATGATAGCGTAATGACTGTCCAACTAATGCAAGTGTTTGCTTAATGTAGTTTTACTATCACGATCTGCAGGTTTAAATAATATTCTATAGACCTTGTTAAACGTCGTACATTTGTTTAGTTCTGTTTTTTTACTAAAAGTGACAGAATAGTTGCTTTTGAGACTTGTGCTTAATCTTAAAGAATTTGAGTCATTATCATATTAAATTCAACATACACTCTAACATGTTATACAATTTATTCTAGTATAGTAATCAAGCATATAGTGATTTTAGTCAATTACAGATATATATCTATTTTATCATCTATCCCTAAGCTCTTTGAGGCCATATTGACAAGATACATGTTTTTAACATAAAAAATAGTATTTCAAAATCTCAGCACAGATTTTTCAAAGGTTTCTACATAATTTCAACATGAAATTGTTGATACATTTGAATCGCATAGTCAACTGGATGTTGCCTTTGTTGATTTCACAAAAGCGTTTGACTCTATTCAACACCAAATTATCATACATAAGCTCAAGATGTTTAGACTTTCTGAAAAATTCGTTAACTGGGTGGGGTCATATCTATCAGATCGTTTTCAATTTGTTTAGTTACATCGTGTTAAATCAAATCAAATAAACGTTCTTTCGGGTGTTCCGCAGGACTCACGCCTTGGTCCACTGTTGTAAATGATTTGTTGGATGTATTGCGTTACTCTAAGGGACTTATGTATGCAGATGATCTGAAACTTCTCTGCCGCATCAAAAATCCATCGGATGCTACTAAACTGCAATCTGACCTGGATTATTTATTATTATGGTGAAGCAAGAATCATTTAAATTTAAACATTAAGAAGTGTGCTGTGATGTCGTTTTCAAGGAAAAAATCTCTGATAAATTATGATTATAATATTAATAACGAAACATTAGCTCGGGTTACCCGAATCGTTGACTTGGGAATTTTTTTGGGGTTTATACAGCGACTCTCTAAAGATTTTAAAGAAAGGAAGACTCTTCAAATCTTATATTCTTCAATGGTTCGTTCAAATTTAGAATATGCTTTAGTCGTCTGAACTTCTTATTATAATGTACATATAAAACGAATAGAAATTTTTTTAAAATTTAATCTTTTTAACAATGACAGACGATTAACTTATTTGGAAAATCTGCTTAATATACCTATTACGGTACGTGTCGTTTTAAATTTAGAGCCTTTGTTTGTCAGGCGTAGCTTTATGCGGCTTTGTTTGTGGCTGATGTTTTGCAAGCAAGGATTGATTGTCCATATATACTTTCTCGTTTGAATATTTATGCTCCCACTACTAAGAACAAGGTCTTTATTGATTCCAGATTTTCATCGTTCCAATTACTCAGTACACGAATCAATTAATTTAATGACTGTGAATTTTAACAATATTACTGTGATATTTTCGATTTCGGAATGACTAGAGCTTGCTTCAAATATAAAAAAAGTTAAGTTGATGTGGCTGCTATCGCACACTTAGACCAATTTGATCCGTTGTGATACCACTCTATACGGCTATAGGTCCGAGTCTTTCCGTAGAGCCATCTGCGCATTGCATAGCTCCATGTCAGTCCTATAGTACTGACATGGAAGATGGGTCGGCCCAAGGATTCTAAACACGCTTCAAATATAAATTGAAACAAAATTTTAAAATTTCTATGGGTGTAATAACCTAGTGTATGCTTTTAATGAGATATAAGTTTGAAATTGTATATCATCCTCCTGTATTAGATATCTCGTCCTAATTTCAGTTCGAAAAATTGCACAACCCACTAAATCTGTATCAATGTTGCTCGGATCAACGACCTAGTAACAGCTTTCAATATTGACTATATAACACTTCATTTTTCTACCTCTTAAATAAAAGTGTCCATGTAAATACCATCGGACAGGCAGATGAGTAAATTCATGATTATAAATACTATAATCATTGTATCTGAATATGTCGGTGTTAAATGAGTGATTGAGATAACCCTAGATAGGAATTATTTTCCAGAATTGCGCACGAACAAGATCTTTTTTACTTTTTCTACATGTACTTTAAAACAAAAGTAAAGATTATTGTATCGCCCAGGTGGCGCAGTGGTATTGAGAGGTACCGGGTTCGAATCCCGATAGGAGCGGGATGAAAAAGGGATTTTTCATCACTTGATTACGATCGGTGGTGTAAATGAACACAACTATGATCCCCTGTTGGAGTGCAGAAATCATGGGCCAACCCATCTTCCATGTCAGTTCCGTGGCATGGAGCTATGCAATGTGCAGATGGTTCGGTAAATCAGCCCTATAGCCGTACGTCCTCGATTTGGCTGCAAAGAGTGAGACTATTATCTGGTAAAAAAAAACAGTATATGAATTTCTTCATGGCATAGCTCAAATAATCAGACGAAAACTAACGTCATCTAAACTTATCACGATTTTTCTCATCATGTCAGCACTATAGATTGTGAAACAGGAGGCAATATTTCTTAGAATGTGGCATATAATATTCGTATAGCTTATATAGGTACACTTTATATTGTTATTGTGTTATAGAAATTCGAAACTACATGAAGTACTTTAAATTATTATTGAAATTTAACCAAAATTTAATTAAATCGCTCAATAAAATTTACATTAAACAATTTCGTAAAACCACACCGACACTAAAATTAAACAATTGAGAACAAATAGATCGTTAACCACTCACTTACATAATACAAAATAATTAACAATATATATGCATTCCTAGATCAAATATTACTCAACCTGTGCTATACAAAAAAACCTTTGAATAGATGAATAAACCATTTCTAAACAATGTCAGATTTGCCTAATAAATTTTACTATATAGAATAATAAAAACAGTGCGATATAGTTACAACGATACATGATGGTCTTGAAGACAAAATAAAAACTATGTACATATTATATTCCACCATTCAACAAATGTACAACAATAACATAAGAAATTAACAGACATTGTGCGAGTGTATTATGTATATGCAACCGATTATGGTAACTTATGATATTCTTGTATTTCTTATATAACATAGACGGTGTATAAAACTATTTTGGTCTATAAGAAGTATACGAAACGGATAATTTAACGGAATCTTATATATAGACAATGCACACAGACGATGTTATATAAATAAAATAATGAAAATGAAAATTTGGAAACAGTTTAATTTACTTAAAGAAAATACAATAAAATTATGTAAATTAATGAAATTGTTAAGAAACGAAACCGATCAATCATATTTGATATTTAAATAGTAAACCGCATACCATCGAAATTATTAAAACGGTTGCTCTTTTATTCTCTCTTAATAAATTCTTTTTAAATTCACTACTCTGTATTTTAAAAGTTAATTTGCCCTAATGAACGGCCATTAATCAAATTATCAATATACATCCAACTAAGTATACGACCGTATATAGTATTTATTAACAAACTGTAAACGATATACATATATATGTGTGTGTGTGTTGAAAGCGCAAGAAAGTTAATAGATCTTTGCCGTTCGTCTCGAGTATTAAAAACAGTTTTACTGTAATAATATTATATTGATACTTATACAATTTTATTCTGTTATACAATAATTGACACAAACTGTCATTATGTTGAACCATATTACAATCAAATAAATCATATCTATTTTATTAGATCGCTGAACTTAAACCGTTCTAAACTCTATTCCAACCCATATATAGCATCGAAATGGAATCAAATGAAAATATGTAACACGTTTTTGCATCCAACGCATATCAAGATTTGAACCCGGTACGTTCTGCTCAAACTGCCACAACTTAGGCTATGTCTCGTAATTTTGTGTACAACACAAAACCGATATATATATATATATATATATATATATATATATATATATATATATATATATATATATATATATATATATATATATATATATATATAGGTATACCTCTTTCAAGGTATACCTTGAAGCGAAATTTCCACATTTCTTTTGTCTTCTGAACTGCTACTTTCACACGAGACGCTCGAAATGGACGAGAATGAACGTATATAAATCGAAATTGTATAATAAAATAATAATTATGTATATGACTTAATTAAATTAATAGTTATAATTTTAACTCGCATAAGATGAAGACGTTGTGTGCACAGGACAGGTCAATTATACAATTATTGCAAATTTTATTAAATGAGCTTTCTAAAAAGCTGTCAACCGTATAGTTGATAGATTAATTGCGGCTGTGAACACAAATATGCTGAACATTTTTTATTCAATTGTTGGCTTTGTTGTGAGAACAACTTTTATTTGACAGATCAATAAAATTGGTCTAATATCAAATGTAGAGCTTTTTAAATTACAAAATTAAATATATTATATTGTAAGAGAATGGTTCTCACAATTTTAAGTACAACTTAATTATGTGTTATTTGAGCAGCCTTGTGTTAATAATAATTGAATCCAGACTCTGACTGACTTTGTGAAAGTCTCTTTATTTCTATAATTGTTGGACAGTCTGCTGATATAGTTATACTCGAAATGTTTACATTTCATTTGCAATATAACCTTATTGGTCACAGCACACACGTCTTGGCTTAAATGATTATTCATTATACCCGGTACCATCTACATTTTTGTCTTACTTTGTTGAAAACTCTTCGATTGAAGGAACTAATTCGAAGTATAACATTACTATTACCCAGTCTGTGGGTCGAAAACAATTATTAATAGTATGACTGGGCTATAACTTCTCTTAAATCTAAAGCATGGTTGCTTCTTTCTTGTCAATGGTATGTGGATATTATATAGAAGGCATGTATGTCATTTTCAGACTTTGCATAACTTAAACAGTATTATACTTTTTGGTAGTGTTCTTTTCAATCATTGATGGTTTAGTAATGGATTAAATATTTGAAAAGCATTTAGGTCCATGAGCAACATGGAAATTATTGAAATCCATCTAAGTTGAATATTTAGGAAAAACAATACGAACGCAACATGCCTTCAGAATCTTATAACCACATCGTGTTCTGGTTATTCTTAAATTGTCTAAAATTGTAAAGAGGACGATATCTCAGACAAAGGCATCGTTAAAGAATTGAATTTAATTGTAAGTCCTCTACAGTGCAATTTTAACCGTAATAACCGTATAGTCGTTATGAAGGTAACTCACTAAATCTGTATAACGCAGTAACAATTATTTATAGCAGCTATCTAGGGAATTGAGATGTTCAACAGATTTCGTATGACCAATAAATTGTACACCTCTATAAAGTTGTGATGTGCTTGCTATTTATTTTTTATCTACTTATATACGAAGCGTTTCCAATCTGTCTAGTTTTTATGTATTATTTCTAATTATTTTATCAATTTGGTACACATTAAAAAGATTAAATGATTTTAGCATTTTTTCTTATTTCTTTCATCACTAAAGTTGAACATCTTTATGTTTTTAACAACCTATACAAATGAAGTACTCGAGGTTAATTTAATCAAATGTAAAGGTTTAAGTCTTCCAAAACTAAAGGTAAACATGCTTTTGCAAATTTTTCTGTTTTCCACTAGTATTAATGGTACTTGATCAACCGTTAGTCGTCGTGAGTTTGCTGAGTGGGGTTTAGAGCTTTAAAATTGATCCTTTTTGTTCAATAAAATGATCAGTTTGGATGAATCACTTTTTCGACTAACTGCTTAGCATAAAATTAAGTTTGACTTATTGTTAGGGCAACCACAAATATTAGGAACCACAAATATTTTATGATTTAAAATTAAATGTCAAGCGCTTAATTCATGGCATTAGATCTTATTTATTTCATTAAGAATTCTCGCATCACTATATGCTGTAAACGCACTAACACGAGCCAGTCTATCAGCTGCCACTATTCCAACAAAAGTGGGAAGTATCACTTATCCAAATTCTGATATAGATAACACATTGTATATTTCGATGTATACTCGCAATTTAGTTAAACGCAACTTTTGTCATGGCAAACAAATCAATCTCTCACAACTAAATTTTGGGAGTCCATCAACTAGAAAAGCTTTTATCAGAAAAATGTTATTAGGCCCTACGTCAAGGAAACAATTTCCATTCAAGTTCCAACAAAATATTTTAGAAGTCATTTAGAAGTCATATGGTTCTTAAATTCTATCCTTATTCACAGATGATTGTTAACCTCAGGTTAGGTTTACTTAAAACGACCTTTGCATTTCAGAAAGTATATACAACTACAACACTTTGAATTTTGCTAAAGTGGGATTAGAGTTAACCACAGACAACAAAAAATAGAGCCGTAACATATACCATATTGCCATATATATGGCAAGGATCCAGATAGATTATTTACGTTACGAATTCACCAGAAAAGCTTAAGTAACATCCAGATGGATGACGAACTCAGACCTGCTAATTATCTTTCAAAACAGAGAAGATGCAAACCATTCACCAACAATGTTTCGCCTAATATTTAAACGGAATAATATGTTTAGTCTTTCTTACCACACCATATGACTTACCTAAGTCACGCATAGATCCGAGCAACAAAACGAGATTGCATAAGTTCAGTGAACAACTCATCAATAACCAATAGCCACAGGAGAGGTAAAAGAATACTTCTCTTCTCCGTTAATATTAAAAAATTATGTAAAAGATATCTTAAAAACTTTTCTAATTTATTGGACGTGACTTTTATTTCGAAGACCAGCATAGTGGTTGAAAATGAAGCGAAAAATTTTGAAAATGAAGAATAAGAGCCAAAGCTTAATGAAGTCATGAATATTTGGCATAACCATTGAAAAAGTCTCAAAAATCTGAGAAACAAAATTGAATTAGGTTGGATAGCTTAAATTTATTTATTTGATTTTGTTTTTACCCCCACCGTTGTCTCAATTTACGGGGGGTGAAAAAACTACTTTTTATTCTCGTATCTTTCTAAAAGTGCACGAATGGTACGGTGATGTGTTTATCACGTGATTAAATAGTAAAAATAAAAATAAGCACGTTGCCGATTAGTTAGTCTAATCTTAGTAGTTATGGATATTCGTGTTGAATTTTTACTCAAAATTTAGCCGTAAAGTTGCTAAGGAACGGCAACGAACACCGGCTCTTATATCGCGATGGAATGATACCTTAGTTTTTCGAGAAAAATAGCTGAATGATAAAAGTATGTAAAACATTCTTTTTAAATAGGCTCGACGTAATATTGGACCGTTTATATTACTTTCACAACACCAAAATGTCTGAAATCGGGACCAGTAGTCCGGTAGCTCTCGGCAAACTCGTAAATTGTAAAATAAACGAAGAACGGATTCATTTAGTGCGGGAAAACATCAATAGTTTCCCTGTTTTAGTATCATTATTGCCGGGCTTCCACAGAGCGGAAATATCTTGAAGAGGGACTCAGGACTCAGTATACGAAAAATGGGCCGAATAGATTTTAGTACTACAAGCGATCCGGATAAGCTGAATATTTATTCAAAATTTTTTAATAAGGAATTTAATTTATCCTTTTTCATACCTAATAAGGATCAATGTAATAAATGTGTTGCTCAATGCTTAACCGCAGACGAAACATCCATAAATAATCCGGCGTTCATTAAGCATAAACGTAGTCAAGCATTCCCAAAGGTTAAATGAGATTTAAATAGATGTCATAAGGATGAGTATACAGCAGTTTTGTGCTATGACCGAAAAATGAGTTTGCCCTTCCCCGCGCAAATGTTTCGAATTTTTTTTATAATTTTAAGTTTCCCATTTATAATTTAACTGCACACTGCAGTACAAATAAAGTTATATATTGCGCGATAAGGAACGAGGAATTAAGTGGATGCGTGCGGCAATGATATTGCAACATCCTTCATAAATATTTTAGAGAATGCTATTAAAGATAATCTGGTGATTAACAAAATAATTTTGGGCTCAGATTCTTGCGAATCGCAACACAGTTACTTAGCACGCCCAATATTGAAATTTTTGGAAGACTATCGTTGCCTTACTTAAATTGAACAAAAGTTCTCAGAGCCAGGACATTCTCAGGTTCAAGAAATTGATGCTGAACATAGTGCAGCATCTGCGAAATCATGAAATCCATAATCAAATATCACTAATTAAATTATTAAAGACTATGGATTATTCTAATGTTGCCTTACGCATTATACAATTAAAGCATCCAAGGAATTTAAGAATACCAATATGAATATGGAAGCCTATGAATATGCTGGAAAGAGTGTCAAGAAAACTTCTATTAAGCAAGTCAAGGTAAATGTTTGCCAGTTTAAATACAAAATACCACCGAAAAGAAAAAAGATCTTAGTTCAATGTTGGCATGCATGCCAGAAATTGATAAACGATTTTATGAAATATATTTGAATTAGCCTGATTTCCATTATGAAAAAAATTTTGTCAGTATTTTTTACTGAAAAAACCAAAGCGAGAAAAAAAATCAAAAATACAATTAGAGTGACAGAGACCGTTTTTACTTTTTTCTTTGTTTTATGGTGGAAATATTTTGACAAATGCTTATAACATAACCAATAAATTTCAATTTTTTTTGTTTTTTGAAAAAAACATACAAAAACACTTTGAATCTACAACAAAAAATTAAAAAAAAAATAAAATAATTATTTTCACAATGAATTTGAGAGTATTGATACAAAACGAAATGTTAAAATTATCAATTGACCATAAAATAACTACTATAAAATTACTGCATAATGACGTCATACATACGATTTCTCATCCATATACATTTTTCCAGTACTGAATAAAAATACTTCTCTTGATATATTTTGTCAGTCCTGCTATAATAATTTTCTCAGTAACCATAAAAATTTATTCAGTACTGAATGAATTTTTTATACTGTGGCCCTATTCTGGTTTTCCCTGAAAATTGGGAATTGGGAAAAAAAATTTCCCAATTCCCAACTGTAATAATTCCCAATATTTTATTCCCCAATTCCCAAAAGTGTATTCTGGCGTGCTGGGAATTATTTCCCCTCTGTGAAACACATAGTTTTAAATGTTCGCCACTAGAGTACCTTTTTCATAATTTTTTTTCATGGTGCGCAATGTCATTATATTTGAATATGATTTAAATATTGACGGATGAATAACAAATTAAAAAAAAAAATAGGTGTTTTCGCTTTTGAAAAACTATTAAAAATTTTTAAGGGTCGAAATTTTTTTCTACATTCACTATCTATTATGATTATTAATATTTATGAATGAGCTAATTTTTTTATATTTTAGGGCAGATAAGACAAAATTTAAAAAGATAGGTGTTTTACTTAAGAAATAATAATTTTTTTTTTAAATTTGTACTCTAGTATTATGACTTTGAGAATTTTACCATAAGAAATATGAATTCCCAACAATTTTAATAGTCAAAACTGTTATAATTGGGAATTATTTTTTCCAAACGAAATATTTTTCCCAATAGCCAGAATACACTTTTGGAAAAAATAATTCCCAACTGTTATAAAAACGTCAAAAATTCCCAATTCCCCGGGAAAACTAGAATAGGGCCACTGGAAATGTTTTTATTTCTCTCGCACTTTAAGAAAAATTATATTTTTATCCTACTTTGACTATTTTGTTAGTATATTTCTTCAGTATATTAAGGCTCTATTCCACAGGAAAAATTGACTAACAGTCAAAAAAAGACGTAAAGAGGAAATAATTATAAATCTTCACCTAAAGGACAAAGACAACGTTTATTTATTTATTTATAGCAGAATTTTGACCGCTAATTAAGAAACCATAACCAAAAAATATCATTCATTCTTAGAGTGTGAATTAAAATTTAGTATTAAATATCACAATACTGAACAAATAGTTTTCCAGACAAGTTTCGTTTGACTAAAATAGCTTTCAGTTTCACTTACACTACTATAAAATCTATATTATTGTCCCATTTTAATATTTATTGTTAGTCAATTTTTGTCATGGAATAGGGCCTTTAATGTGTTGTAATAATATTTGTATTTGGAATTAATAAATTAAAGTTAATAGAATTGCTAATTACAAAATTATTTTATATGTTTGGTACATGTGGAATAAATATTTCTTTAAATAATAATTAAATATTTGTATTGACAGTTTCAAATACGTTCCTTTATCTCGAAATAGCTCAATTTTTAAATTTGCCATTAATATTTTGAATGTTATCTCTCTGTTTGTATATTTCGTAGGAAATAGTTGTATTCCGCATATGTAGTCGACATTAAACAAAATAGTCTTGAAGGCGTCCATAATTTATCCTAATTTTTTCCGGAAAACTAGTTTTTTTTAGTTAAACTAGGGAGCTTAAAATCTAAGATACACTGTAGGGCTATTACATCATGTAATTTACACGGTTTTTACATGTAAAAAACGTCTAGTTTACATAAGGTTATTTTTTACATTCTATATGTAAAAAACTATTTTATGTAAAAAAACTGACGCGCCATCTTTTATAAAATCTAATTGTAACTAAAACACCATCTGTTAAAAAAATTTCTTACTATTTTATGAATAGAATTTGTGCACAATTTTTTTCGACTTCATACTGAATGTCACAATAATTTTGATTAATATTAAAATTATTAACAGGTTAATTTCGTTAAACATCAGTTTTACTGGCTCGGATGAAGGTGACAAGATAACGTGACAGTTATAACGTGGACTTGAAAACTAACTGATTTTGCAAATACCTATTTATGTATGTTAATTAATAATGAGCAAAGTGAACGTTAGTAAATTTTAGATATTTTAAAAAAGATGGCACTGCAAATGATGTCGTCTTCGTTGTTTACATGTTATTTACGGTTTATGTAATTTACACTGTTTTTTACATAATTTATATAAAAAATTTTAAAAACGTTTTTTACATGTAAAATCCCAACAGTGAGTTAAACTATGATCTATCGGGGTATCTCGACCACCTGTACATATCCAAAATCCAAATACTCTGTATTTAGTGGGGCCAGCCCAATGTAGTGTTTTATATGCTGTTGATAGTGGCCAAAACATATTTGAACACAACGTTGAAATGACAAGTCGTACTCAACCCATCGCACCTTTACAAAGCCTGACTTACCATGTTATTATGAATCAGACAAAAATTAGATCGATTCGTAGTTCGATTCAAAAGATAGCCAGTTTGTATATCGCGAGATTCGAATTCTGCCTAAAATAAGGGAGATAGTATTGGCCAAGCATGGATGATGTACTTTTAGTCATAAGCATATGACGAGTTTTATATAATTTTCAAATTTAAAAATAACGTCGATCATCCATTATCATGCCACAGAACTAACGTTTTTTATTAAAGGTTAAAGTGTTATAGTTTCTAGTTTTATGGTATACTCAAAAATAATTTCATATAAATCAATGCTAAATGTATGTACAACACAAAGATGACGGAAACAGCAACAAAATTTTATTACACTAAACATATTCAATTTTTAAACTCTATAGTGCTAACTGTAAAACAGCACATACACACTTCATCTCAATTACATCATTACCTTATTTCTGAAAATAGTAATCATAAAAAATTGATTTCAAATTAAAAACTATAAAACTAATAAAAATTTAATTAATTTCTTTTTATTTTAGTTTTTTAATTTCTTTTCATTTCCAAGTTTATTGTTCTCTTATATACATTATGTATGTACATATATTATATTTACATCAAACAAAAACTACAAAATTAAGAAGCGCGCGATCTTAGATAATATCTCAAACCATCCATCATAAATAGATCAGAAAATAAATTATCCATCGACTTTAATCTACTCGCATTTAAGAAGCGCTTGAGGTATGAAATGTGTGCATACGCGTGCTTGCTAGATGTTTATTTAACGTGAATTGGGTCATTTAATGAATGAAACAGCAAGAACTGTTTCGGTGTCAGATTCTCACAAACATCAACTCGATTTAAGAAAATACCTAATTAAATTTACAATAATAATCAATTACATAAACAATCTGTCACACCTATTTCGAGAGTGTGTCAATCATAAAAATCTATTACAGATATTCTGAATTTCTTTAATTTAAGATGTACGAGACGAGTATGTATGTATACCGAATCTCAAAAATTTGATTTTCCGTTATATTTACTATTTAATACAATCGACACCACGTCTAATATATGATAATAATCGTGCAAAGACGAAAAGAGAAGATTAAACATAAAACTAACAAATTAACATAAATATGACAACGTTATACCTGTTAGAATCGTATACATATATAAAATTATACTTAAGATACGAGTAACTTACAAGAATTTCTCAATTTATTTATTTATACATAAACTATAGACAAGAATACCGAATACAGTTCATTTCTTAATATACTACAATTCCCAAAACTTGGAATATATAATACAAACGACTTCTTCTTCTTGTTTGCCATATGTTCAACAGTTATACCATATACTCGTACAATTTTGACTAAATAATAATTTTTTTTTGCATTTTTCTAGGTCAATCATGTAGTTTTCCTGGTTCGCCGGCACACAGTACGGTCACATTTTCCGATGAAAATTTAGGTAATGGTTGTGTAGCAACGTACGCATGTGAACGTGGTTTTGAACTGCTGGGACCGTCGCGGAGAGTGTGTGATAATGGAGTTTGGACACCAGAAGGAATACCATTTTGTGGTGAGTAATTGTATTATAAGTAATATATAAGGTCTTTGGAGTACTGTAGGCAAGAGTGCTTACGCAGTTACGTAACTTTTATCAAGTCAACTAAAATGAACTGTCGATTTATAATCTGTCGATTATAATCTCATTTGAACCACTATCTTTATTTTGTTTTTTTCCTCCTGATATGTTGAGGGACATTTAATTACACACAATACCTTTTAAATAATTGGAATCGTGCAATGGATTTATGGTACTGCGTCTGACTGTACACCGATACTATAAAAAGAAAAAGGTAAAAAGAAACAACGACACTTCAATGATTATGTTAATAAGCAAAACCATTGATTAAGGTTAGGTAAGGTTCAGTGGCTGCTACAGCACACATAGACCGGTGACGGCCCGTTGTGATACCACAGGATGCTACTACCTTTTTACCCTTATGATAACCAGTTTGAGCTACTTATGAAGCGTAATAAGTCTTGCACCTTACAGTTTTCGACATCAGAGAGGCAGTCTTTTGTGTGTCAAAGTCGGGCATGAGCATAGGAGGTAGACTACTGTCTCTTCCTCAAAATTCTGCAACTTTTGCCAAATTCATTAACTTCTAGACCAAGCCTCCTCGCATGTTCTCCAAGAAGGCAGGGTCCTGTGAGTATTCCCACGATCGTTTTAAATTCATGTCTTCATATAGGCAGATAAATGTCCTTGAGCGTTGCAAGTCCAGCTTTGGCCTGGTTTGCCTTGCAACTCTACATGAGAGGGTGTTCGTCCCCTATCGTTCGCTGAGGTGACCGCCTCCTTTTAAGCGCCGTCTTGAGTGAGTTAATAGGTCCCAATTTTGCCCTTTCCGGTAGCAGTTGGAGAGTTGTACCATGCCTCGCTAGTTCATCCGCCCGGTAGTTTCCCATGACGTTTGAGTGACAGGGGACCCAAACTACCTGAATGTTGAAATGCTCACTCATCTCATTTAGAGACGAGCGGCAACCCAACGCCACTCTAGACGTCAGAGCAACAGAGTCCAGCGACTTGATTGCCACCTGATCGTCCACATTAATTGCGATTTCAGTCGAGGATACCACATTATGTCTCAACCAGTTCAGTACCTCTTCAACCGCTATCACCTCTGCCTGGTACACGCTGCAGTAATCAGGGAGACGAACTGCTATATCTAGCTCCAATTTATCACAGAAGACTCTAGATCCTACTTTACCGTGTAGCTTGGAGCCATCCGTAAAGAACTATAATGCTTCCATTTCCGCTGCCAACCCGCTTCTCCAAGATTCCCTTGAGGTACAGGAACCTTCACTCGAAGCACAGAGTTGGTGTAACATAGTCTAGATTCGCCAGTTCTTTCCTCAGCGATCTAACTATCGTCGAGTGTCCTGTCTGATGGGTTTTCCACTGAGATATGGCTGATAGTCGAGTGGCCGTAATCGCCACCATAGATATCCACGGGGAGAAGGTGAAGCATGATCTCCAAAGCACTTGTAGGTGTTTTCCTCAGCGCCCCGCTTATAAGCATGCAGGCCGTTCTTTGCACCTTCTCAATCCTTTTCCTGTACGTTACTTTATCAAGAGCTGGCCACCACACGCTCACCCCATACATAAGTACAGGTCTTACTACGGAAGTGAATAGCCAGTGTACCAGTTTCGGCTTTAGCCCCATCTCTTTCCGATGGTGTTCCTACATGAGTATTGCTATATTGGCCTTGTTTACTCTTCAATACTTACCAGGACATGCAGAGCTATGTCCACAGATTTTCCTTTACAGTAAGCGTGCTGAGTCTGAGCCCTTGTAAGTTACAATCTAGAGACCCCTTTCTTTGGTATGTTTGAGAAACAATGTATATAGATTGATTAGAGTGTACAGCCAAAAGACCGGCATTCTTATCGTGACCCTTAACAAAACCATGCAATGCCCAACCTGGTACAGTATTCAATAACCTTAGCATGACAGTAGCGCGTAGTTTTTTGTAAATATGAGCTATACTGAGTAAACTCTCGACCATGATCCGATAAAGGATTAGCGATGACATTTAGAATTGAGTAGACTACATTTGGAATCTGAGCCGTAGTTTTACAAGACCAGTTTAAAACTGACGAGTGGAATCATTAATAGATCATTCACGCCTATACTACTGGACTTAAGTTATACAACTGTTACTGGACCCTCTTTACAGGTCTTGCCGATAGTTAGAAATAGAAAATTGTACCGAGCTCGAGAAATCGTTTACGCATCCATGTTAAACGGACTGATATAACCGAAATGGAGTGATTGTCCTGGATTACGTTCAGTTTTAGACTGAATCGCTTTGGTCCGAAGCTTGGGGTTCAACAAAATATCCATTAGAATGTAGAGTATCTGATAATTTGATAAAATCTGATAATATGTTTGAGAACTGGAAAACTCAAACTCCCGCTGGCTCGCAACAATCAATAAATGTTATGTTTCAGAAAATTTTCGACGTTAGGTTCGCCAATTTACAATTAATATTTGCGAATTGTTCGGGACAAGTCAATTTTCTGACCATCTTATACACTTCTTGAGTTAAAAGAGTCCAATGATACTGAATTGGGGAATATTGTGACCTCCGTTTTATAAAAGACTTCAAGTGATATGATTGTATCTTCTGAAAAGATTTCGGAAAACATTTTGCAACCATATATGTCCTTTCCACGTGGTCTCCTCTAAACGCAACTTTTCTTGCTCATATGGAGTAGGCATGAGTCAGAAGAGGCAGATGGTTTTTAAATTCCAATTGTGCTGAAATATACTGTTTGAGCAGCCATTAACTAACTGTAGTCATTGTGGTATTGACACTGCAAAAAGGGTTCCGGGACAATGTGAGAAATTGTATCTGTAATTAGTGAGCTGTATCATCTGCTTAAGCCGAGATGTCCTTCTTTTTGTTTTTTTTTTCAATAATTCCATTGCTAAAGGCACAAAAAACGTTAGTTATTTGATGTATTTTTTTTAAATTAAGCTTTAGTTGTGTGCAGGGTGGACTTTTAGACTGTCCTAGTAACTGTCTCCTTGTAACTCAGAGATCACCCAACGCGCGATCGTCAAGTTGATAGCTGCCTTAAACTTGTGCATTTTATACTCAAACGGAAACGGGATAATGAATTTCACTTCCTAGAAGTTCGATAAATATTCAAACAGGAACTTCGTCAGGTCCAGTGACCTTATTTATGTCAACTGCCTGCAGGTCCCTGAAGAAACCACAGTACGGAATTGACGGAGGCGTAACTCCATCGGGGACAATAAAGGTCGAGTTCGAAGAGAAGACGTTTGCCAGTAAGTCGGCCTGCAAATATGAATCCACCACCAAAGCACTGTCTGCGCATTTCAATGCAGAAATAGATGTTTTATTGGCAACTGATGCGACCACCCGGTAAAAGTTGCGATCGGAGATTTTCAACTCGGAACCCTTGTCGGCTTTTTTGTTCTCGTCTCTTTTCTTGATCAGATTTATTTGGTCTGGCTGATTTGGGGACTTCTTTTGAAAAGATTATAAAATTAGGATTGGGATTGGAAAAGGATGATGGGATATATTTATTCATTCCATGTAGAACAGTTTCGATTAAATTGCAAACGCTTCGTCTATTTGATTGTTATATAAACAATGGGTCTCCCACGGGAAATGTTGAAAAAATGACCGTAACCCACCATTGTCAGCCTCGTTAAAATGCTATAGATGCCTTGGCTGCTGTCTAAATTCGGATGGTGTTTCCACAGATATTTTTACGGTTATCAGGTTGTGGTCAGAATTTCGAATTCCAGCCTCGACACGCGCTTCCATGGAATGCAGAAATGTTGTAAGACAAAGATCCAGAATATGACTGCTTGTAGAATTTTGATATTCAAAGGTGGGATCACTAACAATCTGCGTAAGGTCATGCACAGTATTTTGGTGATTCAACCATTCTTTATGGCGGGCATTAAAGTCACCAACCATAATTAATTCGCAGTAGGGATGTCGGGTTAACTTGTTCTTCTAAAGCCAGCTCGATCTTGTGACGTATGATATCTGAAATTATACATTATTCAGAGTCAGAAATATAATTCTTAAAACCACTTTATCGCCTCATTGTAATTTGATTACTTTATATAAATTATAAAACAGTAAATTATTGCACACATTCTTATCGACATTAATCGATTTAAGCTTCTTATTTTGTGGTTAATATAGTTGGTAGTTAAAAAATTAACAGATGTTGCACGATTATATGTCGATAGATAATCGTAAAATCAAAGATAATTTTGCTTTTCTAAGAACAATTCGTTGACATGCCACCAACCCGCATCGATTAACTGAATTCCAATTCACTACTGTGTAGTAAAAGCACACAATAACCTATAATGAGCACACGTCGTTTTGACGCGCCTATATATACATTTATATACAGGCTATAGATTATGAATAAATCTTATTTATTTTAATCGCGCATCTTGGAATGAACCTACTTACGGCGGAAGAAGAAAACACTTAATAATAATGTAGCGTCATATAAGACGAAGACGTGTACATAACACAAAACGTAAGAATAAGAAATAAACGGGTCAAGGTTGATTATTCGGTTAACATTCTTTTTGTTATTCGGTTCCAAAGCTATATAATCGAGTATTTTCTTATGGACAGCAGCATATCAACGATACACGCATAAGGAGGGCTTAAAACAAGTTTCTCAAATGGATTACAAAGTGAAATAAGATTAATGTTGCATTCCAGAAGACTGCTTTAAATCATTAATCTGTATATATATTGTATACATATTTTATGTTATATGTATATTCATAAAATCATAAATCCACATTTCAATTAGTAATGAAAACATAAATTCACGCACCAAAGCGTTAACCAAGATAATATTGTAAAACAATAGAGTTAATGGCTAAGCACAAATCTGTATTCAATCCAATTTTTTTTTTTCTTTAAGTCGGTTTGTAATTGTACTCGCGTATATATAGTTATTTATGTTGCTTGCAAATTATGATCGCTATCTTCACGCTTGCTGAGAACAATAGAGCTGATGTGTGCATAGCAAAACATTAACAATCTGTTGATTGATTTATACCATGTCTAACTATCACTGCACGCGTACATTTGTTTTGGCCAAAATTGTGTCTAATTTGGAAGCCTATGTGTGTGTGTACCAAAACGAAGAACATATATTTTCATCTCTGTTTGCAACTTTCTAATATCTAAAAAGTTCAACATTGAATCGAAAACAGGAAAATCTGTATTAAATTTCAAAGTTGTGTTTATTGTAACAAAACTGCAACCTGCACACAAGAAATTATTATAATATGTATAGTAAGACATAAAAATAACGGTATCCGCGATGTTGTTGTTGTATATAAAAAAAATTGAATCAGCGCAATGTTTAAGTTTTTGTCATGGTATACACTTAAGATCGTTTATATAAATGTATGTATATGGAAGACATCTACTGATTTGGGTACACCAAAGCACAAGTATTTTTATAAGGCATGAATGAAAGTTCTTCGATATCAACCCAATTCACCAATCTGTGGGTGTTGTTAACAATCGATTCTTATATCACATATAACTGTCCATAATTTCATCATCAATATAGTACGAGACAACACAATGAAATATAATTTCGTATAGACAGAAAAGAAATTATTAAGATACATAATAGGATCAATACCGTTAACTTCCATTAACGGAATCATTAATAAGCGTATATATACCTTTGATTAATCATATAATTGAAGAATTAACAACAATTATACAAATAAATAATTAAATGAGATTATATTTGCACAAGACGGTATGTTGTATTAACGGTCGACTAATAAATTATATTTTGAACACACGCACATATTGATTTGTCATCTTAAATACCGCGCACATCTTAAAATTATGATTAAATAGTTTTTAATCAATACTCAAGAAATGGATTTATACAGTTTCATCCACAAAGCTTAACGGGCGTTGTCTTTGAATAGGTATTTGTTATATTGCCGCTATGATGGACAAAAGAATAGTCGAATCAATATTCTGGAAGTAGAAGTTCAAGTCTTAATCACACGTGAGAGTAGAACACATTGTAAACTACAGTGAAAATGGTAACAAGAACAAATTAGAAATGGAGAGATTGTTGTGGGATTTTCAAGAACTCTTTTCATCTCACAGAGTATTTTAACGTTATATATATATATAGGTATGGTTACTTCAAGCGTCCAATAAATATACCTGTTGTAGCTATAATGGTGCTTTTTGTTGTCGTGTAATAAAAATACATCACAAAAATGTTATCCGTCACTCGGGCTATATTGACCCATTGTGACATCCTACTTTATTACTTTACGTTCCGTCTATAGGTCTGATTTACGTCAGCCTATAGTACTGGCATAGAAGATGGGACGGCACACAGATTCTAACCTCAAGGTTCTCCCTTATCGCATCATGCCCCTTTCGGGATTTGAACCCGGTACCTCCTGCCTGCTCAACGCCGCAGTGTTTTAACCACTGCGCAACCTGGGTATCTTATACTAAACATAACTAACAAAACTTCGGTAACAACAGATAAGTACGATTGCCCACGTTATTAAGAGACACTATCTTAAAGGTAGACATGAGATAAGGTCTGAAATATACTCACATGATTATTGTTTTGCGCAAAGCCAAATGAAATAATTGAGAACGCCTCTCACAAAGTATACTTGATCGATATTATTGGGATTATTGTTAGAGCTTTAACAAAAGCTCAAGTATATGTGAAGTAGGTTCAAGTATATTAAAAGAAATGATAAGGTACGTGGTATATGGGCCAGGATGTGCCTATATGTCAGTCCTTCAGTACATCCACCTTAACCTATAAACGAGTTTATAATTGTTCAATCCTATTGGGTGATTTTGTAAGCTCTGACCAGATTGAACTAAACAGTACTTTATTTATATAAAAATTATATAATTGGATTCGATTCCACAACAGATATATGTAGCTGAGGTGATAAGAAGGGAAATGTAACAAAAAGTGCAATCAGTTAACAATAACCAAGTTTTCGGTTCTCAATTATTTTAGAAAATGTATCATTTTCAGTGATTTTGGGTTTAAAATAATTACAGGTTGATGGTTTTATACAATATCTAGGGACCAGCGAAAGTTATACCATAATCTAGCACCATCAACATCCATTTCATTTTTTTTTTATTTCTAGTTAGACTTTTGTTAATTATAGTTAGCATCCACTCTGTTAACGTAGTTTGATGTCATAATAAAACATCACAAGAATTAATTAACTACAATCTCTTTCGGGGTTCGAGGCACTTCCAACTCTTTCGCAGTCCGCTTATTTACGTCCTTACCTTACGCCATTACAGTCAAATCGAGGACGTACAGCTATAGGTCCGATTTACGTAGAACCATCTGCACAAATTTTCACTGGCTTCATAACTGATCGGCTCAACCCTATATGAATATACCATCGCAATCTTATTGATTTTATCGTTAACTATTTCCACTTCGTTTGGCATGTCTCTAGTAACGGATGTGAATTTTTCGACAAAAAACAAAAATATATATGTATTGGTGCATTTTTCTGCAGTAGGTAAAAAATTTGTTAATAACAAAAAACACAAAATATTGTTGTGAAAAAGATGAGCTAGGGAATAAATTTTTTAAATATGTATACAAGATTTTAAATAATTTCTCGAAGAAAGATTTCAAAATTAACAATCTTAAATTTTAAAAACTTAACATTATCTACCAAAAATTGAAAATCGCTTATGTGCATTTTATACATTTTGAGAAAACAATATTTGAAAATTTAACATTTAATTTGAAAAAAGTTTTTTAAGATTTGGGACATGTTGCAGTTTTATTTGGAGAGTTTAATAGCATTATTATCATACATTGTGATAATACCAATATTAAAATAGGATTTTGGTAGTAAATTGCATTTTGTTGCACTTAAGCTATTTTAATATTTTATGATTTAATAATAAAAGTCACCTATGTTAATTAAGTCATTTTTTCATTTTTATTTTTTACAAAATTCATTGCTTATAGTATTTCAAGACACTTTTAACAATTCAATGGTACAATAATTGTAATACGCTATAAATAAAAAAAATAAAAGTAATCAAAAATAATTTAAAATCAGCATGTGTTTAAATCAAAAAAGTTTCAAGTTAATTCTCCAAAATTATTCAGAATGAATATCACTATCTGCTGCGTTTTCTTCATCTTCCAAATCAGGATCTATATTCGGTACATTTTGTCCATCGTTCAATTGCAAGTAAAAATTGTGATAGACTGAGTTTATGAGAGGTAGTTGATCTATAAGATCTTTCTTTTTTAAGTGGTTTATAGATAAAACATCTTGAGAGCATATTGGCACTTCTGCAATTGATAATTTATTAATTCCCCGGCGAACAATATTTAGCAACTTAAATGGCTCATCTTCTTGAAGGCTGTTTTTGTATTGTATTCTTCCAAATTCTGGAGTAAATTGTAGCCATATAACCTTAGTCCATTTAAATCTATCCCCATTTGTGTTTGTGTTACGCCACATGCATTTTTGCTTAACTATTAACGAAAAGTCGAAGATATCTCTCTGCTCCATCTCTGTTACCTTAAACCGATTTATTGAACGTATAAATTGAAACCACTCACGCGGATGATGTATTTGCAAATTAGTGCGTTTCTTTTTCCGCTCAATTATGGAGTGGTCTACATCACACTCCATGTGAGTATGTCCTGGCTCAAGAAATTTATGATCAACTATCTTGATGTTGTGATCAGTTGATTGCATAAAAATTGTAAACATCATAGCTACGTATGAATTTTTATTTTGGCCTGAGCAGCTATCGCTATAGAAAATTAAATGATCAACTGCCGTGGGTTGTGTTAAACAGTGTTTATACAGGCAAGATGCTATTTCATTACCTCCTCGTTTACCTATACATTCGTACCACATGTAACATTCAGCACAATTCGTCACACAATCATGGACGGTAAGATTAAACGTCCATAATTGGCGTTTATAGAAACTGATATTTGCAGTAAGCAATGGCGTTGCTAGGCATTGCTGAAGGTCAAATGTTAACATATTCACATTTCCGTTGGCTTTTGCGTATTCCTTATCTGCCGCTTTTTGCTGGTATGCTAAATCAGCTGCTTTATGGTGCTTAATTTGTAATTCTCTGGTGATTGATTTTTCATGATCGGTTTGAGCCATATCGATTTTTATTTTAAATTTGTCACATTTGGAACACGTATCTTTCTTCGGCTGCTTAAACTTTAAACCCATTCCTAAAAAATCATTATAATTAATATAAGTTAATTAATATTATCATCAAAACAGATACCTTTGAAAATCTCCGCGTATTTTGTAATTGAGACGGGTTTAGCGTGTGATGAACAATACATTTTATATAATAATGAGAGGTTTAAATTTGACTGAAAATACTTTTTTGCCGTTCGTTGCCGGGTATAGTGGCTTTCAAAGGCAGGGTATGAATTAATGTGGTCCATGACTTCTTTGATTTTTTCTTCCTTCAATTTAGTAACAGGTGTTCTTTTTCCACGATTATCCGCGATGCAGATGTCGTATAATTTCTTTTTGGCTACGGTCTTTAAAAAACTTTCAGTCTCACCTAAAGTTTGGCGAAAGCATTTTTGACAAACCCTTAGTAGAACTCCGTCAACTTCCAAGTTGTATATATAAGAATGGGTCCTATTCCGAGGTGCAGAAGATTTTTGAGTCGAACAGCGTTTCTTTTCTTGTATCTGAATCAATCCGGCCACAAACAACGCTTTCGTTTGGTACGATGGCAATTGCCAATACTTATTGAATATACTAAGTTGTTGTTCGAATGTAAGTTTAGAATGGCATTGCAGTTTGCACAACCCAAGTTTGATGCATTCTCTTACTTTATATTTTCCCTTCTTATACTTCGGTGGAATGATTTTCTTCGTGGACGAAGAGGGTCCAGCTGTTATTGTTTCATTGCAAATGGACGTTGGTGTTTTATGGCTGACCAATATTTCGGACGGGAGAGCAATGTTGTGCTCTATTTCTTTAGCCATTCGTTGCAGATTTGGGTCTTCTTCTGATTCACTTCTGGAATCATCGCAATTAGACAGTTTGAAATCTGGATCCATATCGCTATCATCAAAGATGGTATCAAGGCTGTTATCAGACTGCGTGTTGTTAATCAATCCAGCTGTTTCGGGCAGTAAAGAGTGAATGGTTTCTATTTCATTCAGTTGTTTCTGCGGGTCGTTCAATAACTCCGCCGTTTCGGGATGTACAATTTGTAACATTATTTCTGCAGGTTGTTTTTGTTTTTGTTCGGACGATGTGACTGCTAGCGATAGATATTTTTCAGTTAAAAAAAATATTTATTTAACCCTATTATGAACCCAAACTCACTTACCTTCATCAAAATCAGATTTTCTTTTCCTTGAATTACTTTGTGCTGAAGGCTTTAATACCATTTCAATCATTTTTAAACCTCTGGACGACATCATTTTCCACTTTTAACAAAAAAAAATTATATTAAGTTACACGTATAAAATATTTCACACACGATAAAATCACCTAAGATCACTTAAATTTCACGTTTTTTAACTCCAAGAAACAAAAGAAAAACTTAAATGATTTTAAGAAAAACACTAAAAAAACGAGTTAAATTTTAAAAACAAAAATTTCACTTACAATATACTATTGCTTTCAAATAAAGTATAAATACAATTTGAAAAAATCGCTTAAGTGCCTTTAAGCGATTTTAAAATTATCACACTACGATGAAGAACCGCTTAAATGTAATTCTTTACTTTAAATTTTTATTCGCACATTTGGTATATCAATTTTTGTCACATAAGCGATTTTTTCAAATGCAATAAAATACAGAATCATTTAAGCGATTTTAAATTTATGTCATAACTTTTTTATTTATTATCCGAATTACACCAAATTTTTATGGGTAATAGAGAGTGTAACGGACAATATTTTCATGTTACAAGCGATTTTCAATTTTTGGTATAGTTATTTCATAAAAAAAAACTTTAGTGCATTTAATAATGAACTATTTACTATACTGCGAATTTCCCAGCTCATATAGTTTTGACCAAAGCTTCCCTTATGTGAGAAGTATATTATGAAATGCCCTTCCAAACAAAACTAGTCCCATTCGAATATGATGAATTATGAAAATTTCACATTGATTTCGAAAATTTATTTTCTGACTTGTACGAAGACTTTCCAACTTTCATAGCTTTGCAGTAACTAGATAATAATAACTGATAACGTATTCGGTTGCAGACCGATAAATTTGCACGCCTTGGATCTCTCGAGCCCGTCTATTCAAAATCAAAACCTCTCCAATTTGGCCTCGACAAGTACCGCGTGGATATGTCCATATCTCTAAGGGATGTTCTTGTGAGGGAAAAATGTGCCTGCCATTTTGCGATCGTCTGCAATGGCGAAGTACATCATTCGCTTACCATAATCAGCTCTAGTATTAAAGCCACCAATCATCAAGCGAACGTCATGTTCTAGTGTAGATCTCAGCATATTATACAAACTGTAATAATGCACAAGCGTAGCTTACACATACGATTCTTGGTTGTCCGTTTTGAAATCTTAAGCAGTCTCTTTAACCTATGGCCTAATGAGAAATCCAACACTAAGGTTGCCGAGGTCATCTCCACTGTAACGCAACGTATAGCCCTGGAACAAATATTTTCTGGCGTTTCGTGGAGAGCATCGAGTTTTAGTCGATACTATTTCATACTTGTAATAAGGAAGTCAAACTAGTGACTGCACGTTCCACGTGACTTAGGCTACGTGTTTTAGTCACCTCCTACGCCAAGCTACTGATTGCTCTATTGTAATTCTTTTGATTACATGTTTGTGTGATTCGTTTTACGAAGCATGTGGGTCCCCTTCTCAACCAGAGGGATTAAAAGGTATTTAGGGATTACGTATTTTTAAATTATTATTATAATTTTTTTTTTTTGGTATAAGTGTAAAAAACCTTCAAAAGGAACGAGCGGATATGTATTTTCTCGACAGTGTGAGATTTTTACTCACTAAAAAATCAACTACTGATTTGAACTGCATTGTTTATTATCTTTTAGGATTGGTATGATATGATGCATCTTGCAATTGACTTGTTGAATTACAGATAAATACGATACTAATAATTATTTAAATTCTATAGTAAAGAAAAATAGCTAGGTTAACAGACAACTGGTCTGTTGCTAACATCTATTTAAATCATGGAGAAACTTGAATACACACAGCTCTCAATACTATAACTTTATATAGGGTATGAAAAACTGCGAAATCTAAGAATATTGTGAATATCGTGACAACCATATTCCAAATAGGTTAGCATAGCCCAAATCAAACGTGCAACTAATTGATAATTTTGTTAAAAAGCCCGATTGTGGAGCAAGGTAAACGAATAATCAGGTTAACCACAAAGTCACACTTTTGTGTAGATCACTTTTAAGAATAGACAGATCAAGTTGTATGTATAAATAAAATGCTTTATGTTGGCCTGCTAATGAAGACTTACTTGTGAGATCGCAATTCACATATTTGTATATCTCCCATTGTAAATATTTGGTTATGTTTCCGTTTGTTTCTATCTTTGTAACCTTTTTAACCCAACTTTTTCGAAGTTTGCTTATTTACGTCCTTCTTTATGCTACTACAACCAAATCGAGGACGCATAAGAGGCTTCAACTCCGATAAACGTAGAATAATCAGCCTGCAGTACTGAAATATAAGACGGGTGACCCGCTGATTTCTGCACCGATCTTAATCAGACCACCAGCGCCATCTGATCGATTATATGAACCTTTTCGAGCGAACTACTCCTATTCAATTCAACCATAATATATCACATGGGCCGGAATACATTGTGATTTACCTCAATAACAACGCGCAGTTAACTCGTTTTCTATTTGTCGAAACGAGGTTAATTTGTACTGAGGGCAGTTAAATTGTCAAACTCTATAGTTTCTATGAAATATAAATAATTTCCCACGTCTCACGGTTACCTTTATGTATATAAATTACACATAGTTACTTTTATCGTAAATATGCTTCTTACAACCTTTGAAAGAGAAAATTTCACTGTAAATAATTTTTAAATCAAATTGTTTTCATTTTCTTTTCTCTGTACCTAGTCGTTTACAGTGCATATATATGTACTCGTACCACACCGCGTACATAAATTTTTCTTCAATTAACTTTAAACGTTAAAAGTCACAACTCACAAAACAAAATAACATATATTGTTGAGTGCGCGTATATGTAGGTACATACATAAGCCTTACTTAACAATGGCTCACGTATCTTGACTTTTATTTTCATTTTTCCTTTTCATATTTTATTCGAACCATTATTGTGTATCGATCTTTTGTGGATCGCGATTTGGGTATGTTATATCCGCGGGGCACTTTATTCTTAACATTATACGAGTTGGATTGTTTTCCGTATACCCATAAAGGCGAATTACTATAAGAGTTAACCTGCTTACCTATACCATTTACAATTAGTTAGAAGAAGACGAGCTAGAATAATATAAAATTATATTTTCTAATTCTTATCTTGATCTTAAAAAACCGAGTATTGTGTAACAATGTGTGTATAACGTCGCCATACGTACTCAAGTTGTAAAGAATTATGAATAACTTACAAATCACATATGAAATTAATTATAATATATAGTATGTAGAGTATAATTGTTTGGTTAGATTGAGGATGGAAATTATAAACCATATACATTTATAAAGTTAGTAGAGCAGAATCCAAAGAATTAGGTTTGTTACAAAAGAATTATAAAATGGAGTTGTTATTTATTAGATTGTGGTGTATAGAATTTATAATAATAGAGTATACTACTTTAATTATAGATCACATGTTGATACCAATTTTCCATATGCGCTTCAAGAACTTTACACATGAGCTTTGTAAATACATTTCGATATAATTAGAAAATCGTCTTCAACTCGAAAAAATATTATCAAGAGAATACCTGGAAGGTATTTGCATCCTAACGAAAGAAATAACTTTTTTCAACCTTCGAATGAAAAACAAGGCTGTTTTTATACTCTAGAGTGTACCATATTTTCTACTAAATTATGCCGACACATATGGTTATGTATTTTATGTAAACGTGTAATTTACATAAGAGTATTTTTTACATTCTATGTGTAGAAAACGTAAAAACCGATTTATGTAAAAAACTGACGCGCCATCTCTTTTTAAATTTAATCGTAACTAACTCGCTCCATCTGTTAAAAATCTTCTTAGTATTTTACGAATTGAAGTTATAAAATAATTATCTATGCACAATTTTTTCTGTCTACAAATGTTGCCGATCATAGCTTAGTTGTTAAGAGAGTTTCTCATCATGCCGCGGTCTCGAGTTCGATTCTCTCCCCGTTGACCAAAAAATTAACACGCACCTGATGACATAAAACGCGATTGTGTGTAAAAACAATCGTTGGGCTGACCACCTACCAATTTTTAAATTCGTAAGGTCTCAGTTGAGACGCGATAAGGGCCGTTTACGACCTTAAGGCATTATTAATTTATTTATTTATTTATTTATTTTATTTATTTCAATAATTTTTGTTTCCGACTTGCACAACTCATTTTGAGCATAAGCTCATTCATAATAAGATATACAGTTCTTGAATTTAGCATTTATATTAAAAATTGGTCCAAGATTCACATCTTCGCACTCTCCAGTCTCCACAGCTTCGCACTCTCCACAACTTCACACTCTTCATCTTTAGGTTATTGCTCATATGTGGAATTGCATTAATGACAAGCTGGGCCAGTTTAAAATGGTCAGGTTTCTTCAATTGATCATGCAAAGCCACGTTTAATATTTTAGAACAAGAATTTTAAATTTTTCTAAATTATATTTTTAAAATATTAAAAAATTTTCACGCCTATTTGACATGACTCATAATTAATAATTAATTTAAGGCATTATTAATTTTTTACAATTTTTCGCATTGAATTTGTCACATGAACTTTTGATTGAGATTAAAATTATTGACAACTTCATTTTATTAGAAATCATCTTTACTGGCTCGTTAAAGTGAAAAAATGGCTTTCCAACTAATAACGTGGATCTGAAAACTAAGATGGCACGAATGGTGTTGTCTTCGGTTTTTACATTTTATTTACGATTCATGTAAATTACACAGTTGTTTACATAATAAAAATGTAAAAAAGGTTTTTTACATGTAAAATCCCTACAGTGATTTTACATACCAATACATATACTAAAGATTATACTTCCGGGACCATATGTTGATCTTTTGAGATCATATTTATCTGTAATACTTTTTAGAGTAAGACAAGAGTATGAGTATTCCGGACTGAAAGATGTAAAGACAGAAGCCCATAAGGCAGCGGTCCGGGCACAGTCCTAAACCTACAACATAAAAATGACATATCACAGTCCGATCGCGTAAGCAATGTATGCTGACGGCATCGCTATACTATAGCAATAGGGCAAACAGTATATAGTAGTAGAAGAGGTGGCGAATAAACTATACAATGTGTAAGTAAAGAAATTCCTGTCAACTTTACGAACAAGCCATTGGTTAATACTGTTGGGTATGACAATGGATGTTAAGCTTAATTGAGATGTTAAGAAAAAAAAGAGATTGGACGAAGGTCGAAATTAAGGATATAACAAAATACTTATTTACAATCAGATCCTAAAGCCGATCTGGCCATATGGCATTCTGCTTGAGTATATTCAATGCACCGTAGTTCATTCAGAATAGTGATTTGCATCGTGATTTGGAGATTCCGGATATAAAACACGAAATAAAAATATTTGCAATGAAAAATGAACCAAGGTTAATCGAAAATATCAATGTAGAAGCCTGTTGGCTATGGATAATGAACATTTGGTTGGAAGACTAAAACGAAATAAACCTTTTGAGCCCGTTAGTATTTGAGCAGCTACCAATCAAAGGACAGGCATTGGTGCATCGCTGGATCAATAGTTCAGGTTAGAAAGGTTTCGTTCAATTTTAAATTTATACTCTAGGGCGGGCGTATCTTAAATTAAGCTTTTGTATATTGCAAGTCTGGATATGTTCGATTTAATTAGAAAAAAGTCAAAATCCTAAAATCGTAACACAATTTGAGCTTATATCGTTCCTATATAGTTACAAAGATTACTCAAAGTTTGTATCAAGAGTACAAATAAACAACTGATCCACGACTCGAACCAAACCATGAATCGTTCGAATCAACCAAAAATCTTGCGCAAATGACGCGCAAATGAAGACAACACATTAGGTAAAGAGAAGTTTAAACGATATTTTCAACAACAATAAGGTATAAAAATGCAAAACCTGGAAAATGCGCTCAAACTATAGTTCTCCCACATTAACTCATCATATGTGATGGATGAATTATATTACAGATCTGAACGAAAACATATTCCTGTAGACATGCGAAAAGGAAGAAGCAATGTATGTAAGAAGAATAATTCATCGAAACAGGCGGAAATAATTCCAAAACTCAATGCCACAAACACTTATACACATGAAACGTGATTTTTCGTCACCACCGGAAACTCGAGACCTCCGAATGATAAAGGAAGCACGCTATTTTCTATGGCACGAAGGAGACGTGAAACACGGAGAAACATTATGGCAACATAGGACAGTCAAATGATGACCATGCTATAGAAATGTGTCAGAACTCATTATATGTGAAACTTCTAACCATTGGCATATCTCACTATAACAGCCAGCACATTAATTGGATTCCATGGTGTTTACGATAAGTAAGCGCACAACAACGCAGGGCAACAACTATAAGCACACACAAGATCAATCACCTAAAACCACACATATGGCCAGGTTTCCAGAGAAACAAATATTGCAGTGCCATAGTTACTATACCATTTATATGGAGTTTAGAAATATACATTAACAAAATCGGGCCAAATATGATATGATATCATAGTTTAAGATCTCAACTGTATCTTATTATCGGTTCTGATTCAGTTTATGTTTAATTTTATAACGGAGTATCTATACAGAACTTTGTTATGAAACAGTTAATTTATTGTAAGTGGTTTTGTTACGTACATCCTCCTATATATTCCTTAATTGGAGACAAGTTTTTGGATCCGTTTATAAAGAAAAAGCTTATAAAATTAAGATAGAGGAGTTTTCTCCCATTAGCTATTCGTCTTTTTTATGTCCTGTTCATTGAAATAAACTCGTTTGTATTGTACTCAATTGCCTTGTCACTAAAGTTAAAGTGCTCAGATTTATTGTCTTTTAATAAAATTGCTCATATTTATTAGAGGTTTTTCTAGGTAGATGTATATAGGTAAGAGTGTACTGACTGGTTAGTTTGCTTATATTAGTCCCTCATCTGTATAAAGACTGTATAAAGAGGACATAGTGGCTTCAGTCACCTTTCACAGTTGCTGTACATGTTTAAGCTCACAAGTGAAAAGCGTTAATTCAATTAGTAAATTTGATCAAAGGTTTTCTCAGGAGTTCAGTCAGGGTTTGATCTTTTGTTAAATTGTATCAAGGAGGTTTTTGCTCCTGTGCACCTGTTGTACGGCTCTTTTTGTATTGTATTTTGAACGTTTATTCTATTTCTATCTTCATTCTCATTTATTATAAGACGAATTCTGATTTAATAAATTTTTAGTTGCCTTCCACATAGAATTCCACATCATTGCTCTTGTCATTCCTTAGCTGGCTCATAATGGCTGAGAGTTTCATTCTTCAGTTGTGTGAGTTTTTTCCTATCTAGTGGACTTCTAGTCTAATTCCAGTCCTTTTTGCACTTCTAATGTTACTAACCAATTTTTTGAGTTTTGTATAGTTATTATTTTCGTTCAACTTTGGTTGGATTTCAAGAACGCTATTTCACGATGTATACTGATTAGTATATCAATAAATATTTCCACTTCATAGCTTAGCTACGTTTCTGTAAGCCAATAGTTTTCCTGGAAAGACTAGTTCATCATTTTGTCCATTTGAAATTGTTAACCCAATTAGCATGTTTAACTTTATTTAATTTTTCAATCTGAGAAGATTTTTCTTAAATTATAATTGTTGCCCTACCTTTAGCTGAAATTTTGTTATGAATAGTTTGGTACATGGAATTGTCAATCCAATGATGATTGAGTTAATAGGTGAGAAACTGAAGAGACTTCATTACACTAAAAATGGTTTAATGCTTCGATACGGGTTTTCAGACGTTATGTCTCTCCAGCGATTTCTGGAAGGGTGGATCGGAATCGAAACTATGGCACTCCAATTTTACACGGATGAGTCTGAGTTTGTGGGCACAGTGGGGACTATAGTCTTCTGTGTCAAGCTCGAAGATAAGTCTGGACACAACTAGACTTGATACTCCCAAAAATGCTAATTTCACTTCATAGACGTTCTCCAAAAAGCTTCGTGGGAGTTCTTACAGAGTACTGCACTTTTGGAGAACACGCTAGAAGGGTAGACATGGCATTTAACAACTTCTGTTGGACGATGTGAAAGAGAAGGAGACGGTGAATCACATTCTCTGCGCTCTTGTTCAGCATCGACACACAGAAGGTCTATTTGAGGCTCTATAAATGGTTTAATGATGCATAAATCATTCAAATAGAATATATATTCAATACTAATTGTGGTTTGTTAAAGGCAAAGGGATTCTCGTGAATCGAGTAATTCTGGTATGATCAAACTGAGTCGAGGTGCAAAAAGTTTTGATTTAGGTTCGAATCTTGACAAAATGTGCTTAACATAAACAGATCCAGAGCCCAAATTTCGGATCAAGGCATAGTTAAATCGCTTAGCAATGCCTCAAAACTACACAGACAAAAATATAGGCGACCGACGAACCGTCTGTGGTGAAATGCTATTTCTGAGGTATTACATATCACATAGAAGCATATTTAACTGTATGAGCTAATCAGAATGTCCAAACTTAAGTGCTTTGATAATAATATTTGAATAATTTGTAACGAGTGGCAAAACTATTCTTAATTTATCGTACATCGACCCATTATATTATAAATTAAATTTAGAAAAATCACAGTTAAACTTTCTAGAATTGCAACTTAAACTCGAAATACAATAAAAATTGAATAAACTTAAGTTCAAAATGTATATAAAATTGTATGGAGACCAACAACAACACAGTTGTTTTATATACATATGTGACCAGTTATTTGTCTCCATACCTATGTATATAAAGAAAGTCTTTCACCTAAAAATAGTTTAGTGTAAGAATCAGTTGAATTATTCAAATGATTTAATTAGAGTTTAAACAATACGACTAAGCTAAAATTTACTTCACATAATCTTGTAATCTTAACCTTTAAGAAAAATTTCGTAACTTTCAATTTTTCTTTTAAAACTCAAATCTCTTGAAAAGACAAAAATATTAGATTCCAACAATTTCACTTACATACATATATATGAGTACGTACATACAGGAAAAATATTATTCTGGTATTTTCTTATATGTACATATACTTGTTAAATTGTACTTTATAAAGTAATGAGGAAACGAAAGAAACGACAAGAACACAAGAGATCAACGAACATACCAAAAGTAGCTCACTGTGTCAGACGTACACACAAGAATAATCACAATAAATTTGTGAAAGTATTTTTAATGAAATGTTATGAAGAAAACACATATACATATGCACACACGTTTTATGTCTTTGTGTGTGTAGTGGTGGCGTGAATTTTTCGTTATACTTTTTGAATAATTGACAAAAAGCTTTTGATTTCCATCGAAAAATCTCATGCATGCCGGTTTACGATGAAATGATCGTATATATAAGATTATTTTGTTGAGAGAAAACTTTCATTTTGGATTTTATCTCGGTGTTGAGATCTTGAAAAATATGTCTTGCAATTCAAGGTTAATTAGTAAATCTCTTAAATTATGAGCTTATATATACGACTAATGAATGAAGTTTGTATATAGTTTGTGGTTTAATTGAAGAAAATGGAACTCAACACGCATATAACTCTCGATCGAATGCATACTCGTTTTTAAATATGAGCTTTGATATCTAACAGTAAAGACGTTTATTACAGTTTCATATATATGTGCTATCATTTAACTAAAAGAAAATTGTATAACTAAAAGAAAATATATCATTTAATATCATTTAACTAAAAGAAAATATGCATTGTAAACGATATACATGATTAGATGTAACAGATCATTTGGACCCAACTCGATCTTATTATTCATCATAGTTCCCTTCGAGGGCGATACAACGGGTATAGCGATTTTCCAACTTTTCGATACCACTTTTACAGTACGATTTAAGATCTGAAAACAGGAAAAAGTCGGTGGGGGCTAAATCTGTGGGGTAAGCAATTCTAAGACCAATTCATTCAATTTTACAATCGTTTTCATCGATATGTGACACGGTGCATTGTCTTGATGAAACAACACATTTTATTTTGCAAATGTGGCCGTTTGCGATTTTAACCTTTAATTGACCCAAAAGTGCCATCGCTGTTGTTCGCATCGCAAAATACAGACGCCATCACCTAACTGGCCGACTGTTGCGTCTTTGCTCGCTTTGGATTCGGTTCGTCGACTGCTATCCACTCAGCTGACTGTCTTTTGTATTCTATGCAATTGTATGCAATTGTGAATCAATGTCTCATCTATTGTAATATAGCGACGATTTTATTGCGGTTTAACAGAGCCATAAACACTCTTCGTAAGCATCGATTCGTTGTTGTTTTTGGTTGACTGTGAGCTCAAGCGGCACCCACTTTGCACAGAGTTTTTGCATACCCAAGTTCCGTCTGATATCTTTATACAATGTCAGCTAGCTCGTGCACCTTCAAGTTGCGATAGTTCATAACCAATTTTTTATTTTTTTATTATATTTTATATTACACTGAGTCTTGTACCTATTTAGTAATTTACATTGCATAATACGTATTTCATTAGTCGAAGTAATCACATGGCTATCCCTAGTTTCGTCTAACTTTTCCTCAGATTTTTCGCCACAGTAGCTCTACTGACCTCCTGGTCCCGATCAGTCCAGTAGTTTGTTTCTTTGCAGAGTCTTCTTGTTGGAGTGGTAGTCATATGTTCAAATTTTCAACCTGGTGCAGACGTTGTAGATGTTTTGTTGGATGATAATTAATTTCATCCACGACCAGCTCGAACTTTAGATCTCGATGGAGGTTGTCGTTTCGAATGTACCACGGTGCATTAACGATGCATCGCAGGATCTTATTTTAAACTGTTTGTATGATTTTGATATTTGTCTCCTTGGCACAGTCCAAAAGTTGGCTGCCGTAATATATCCATACAAGTTTTAGAATTTGTTTGTATAACAGCAATTTGTTGTGGATCGCTAGTTCAGATTGTGTCCCTAAGAGCAGTTTTCTGAATTTTAGGTTTAGTTCATTTTTTTTTATGTGTTCCTTGCATCTAAGTTTAGCATCTAAAGTCATTCCGAGATATCTAGCAGTGTTTGAATAGGGTTGAGCATATTTGTTTGTTTTCAAGTGATTTCTCGATTACATCAGTAATTCGATGTACTTGTTGTATCGTAGAATGTTTTTCTCTAAATCCATACTGATGTGTGGGTATGATTCCTTTCTTCGATAATTGGTTTTAATCTTTTAAGAAGAAGCTTTTCAAATAGTTTCGATAAGGTTGGTAGTAGAGAAATTGGCCAGTATAAAGCTTTCTCATTCGTCGGATAAGTATCATAATTACTTCTGCTACTTTCCATTGTCTAGGTACATATCTTAGTCGAAATTAATTATATGCACTAGTTTCCTCAATGCTTTCTCTGGTAACACTTTTACTATCTGACCCGTTATAAGATCATACCGTGGAGCCTTATGCGCATTCAGATTATTGTTGATTTCCCTCTTGATGTCCAGTGCGCTCTGGACATCAAGTGGGACTTGTGCTTGTACGACCACATTTGAATTCAGTAATCCAATTCTCTTTACCAGTTGTCTCGGTGGAGCAGAGTTCGGCTAATGTTTATCAAGACATTGTTTGGTTTCTACTGTATTTTCATCAAAAATGCAATAAAACACGAAACTCACTTTTCCACTTTTTTCAAAAACAAAAGTTGCGTCACACAAAATGCTATAACTCACGAATCAATAGTCAGACTGCTGTCAAATTTATACACGTATCGTTTGAAGGCTAGTTCTAAATAATAATCAAATGGAAAAAATTCTAGTAAAGCCATCTATGTGTCATCCTACGGACTTGTTCAATGACCTACAGGGCCTATTTGACCTAAGCAGTTTAGTTATGTACAAGCCGGACAGGAACTGAATTATTTCACATCATGTTAATCGGTTAGATAGAACTATAGTTGGTTATATGTACATCAACTTGCAAGAATTCATTTCTTTTCTTCATTTCTACTGGGTACTTTAATTTGACGATTTTCGAGTGTTGACGGTGCGTCAATGTGAACCAGTAAAATTTTAATCGATAAATCGATAAAAATAGTAATGAATTGACTTGGACCTGCTGTTTCCAAAATCCAATATCTACACCACGTCAACTAGCTTGTGACTTTAAATAATTTCGATTGTGTTGCTGGTGAATTTATTATGATTTGAAAATGTTGTATTTTTGGCATGAATCCATGGTGGTACGGCAAAACATTTCGAGACACCACTTCTTTGACGGGATTGCATCTTACAAGTTCAAATAATTTGGGTATAGATAAAATCGACCTCTATAATATCACTTCTATCTATTTTTGAATAATGGCGTTATTCTGGTTATCTTCCATTTAGGAAGCAAAGAGGTAGTCCCAAACTGGTATAATGAAGCTTTAAAAATGAAGCAAGTATTTGGTAAGAAGCGCAACGATCGCCGAATATTTTCAGTCTTGTTTATGTCTTCTATTATGATGTGTGGTACTTCAACAGACAGGTTGCGTACCGTATCGTGGTGGGGATTTTCATACTTATAAACGCCTTTTGGTTAAAAGACAGATTAAAAAAACTCAGCGATCATGTTGGATATGATTTGCGAGTCCGATGATTTCACTTCATTGAATGTCATATATGCAGGAAACCCATTGATTTCAACAATTAAAGCTCCAAAAGTGATTAAGGTCGTTTTTAATTTTCTTTTGGAAGTTTTTTATTTAATCTCAAAATAATTCTAGAAATGTTGGTGACATGTTGCAGCTCCGGAATATTATTTTAATGTTTCTTCATAAGCTTTGTCCTTCCTGCTCTTCAAATGGATCAGTTTATCGTCTACTATGGTGGATTACCCAAATAGCACAAAATAGGGTTCCAGCTGAAATACATTTTTAAGTGATTAGCAATTACTTTAGCTATTGGTCGCATGAAATGGCATTACGCTTATATAACTACTTGGTAACTGATTTAATTGGCCGCAAATATTAAAGCTTTTATCAACCCAACCCAAGTTAAAATTTATACACCTTCTTACAGTAACGTCCCTAGGTTTCTGACTTGACTATGGTCTCTATATATGTAAAGATTAAATATTTTACACGTTTAATATCTAATGTACTAATTAATAATTTTTTTATTTACAGGTGAGTTGGGAATTTATCAACTTATTTGATACAAGTACAAGTTAGTATAGACTGGAATCGATCCCGAAGGTATAAAATGTAGACTACATATTTATGACGAAAATACATAGCTCTGATATGATTTCTACACACCGACTTTGTAGTTGAATTCATGAATTGAAATATGTTTTATGTTATGGTTTATGTTTCTTGAAATAAACTATACTTTAATGTCTTTTTAATAAAAAAAATAGTAACATTACTATTCAGACCATAAATACAGTTATGTACATATATTAAAGTTAGACAAAATGTTAGTTTTGTGCAATTATTTTAACGTATAAGCCTTTGATAATCTGATTTGTTAGATTTATGTAGCTTAGAGCGACAAATTATATACTCTGTGGTACATATAGTTCTTAATCTGGTTGACACGAGGATTGGCTTGTTTAAAAAGCTTGCCATATAAGTAGAAAAAAATATAACTAAGCTCACGTGTCGCATATAGGATGTTCAACAAAAAGAGAATTGTGGAATTCATGAGCTGACCCATCATTCAGTACTATAGGCTGGCTTGGAGCTTTGCAATGTCAGATGATACATATATACGTAATAATGATATATACGTAAATCGAACCTATAGCCGTACATCCTTTGGCTTATATTATACAGAATATATGGCTGCAGTCATAAGAGCCGCCTAATTTTGACTCTCTCTCACCAGTTAAATTAATAAATGAAGGTAACTAATGTACTTATCCAAAAAGATAGGTTTTCACTAGCCAGATTCATATCGTGGTACCTAACATGGAATTTACATCTCAACCGGTTTCGCGAAGTTCTATATCCTTTCTTCTTTTAACAGTCAATAAAAATGTTTTGAAATCGTAAAATATACCCTTTTTGGGAGATAGAACCGTCTTCGTCTTCTTTGAAGCAAACTAACCAGTCATGTCTAACTGTTTGTGAATGATATTTTGTCTAGAAAGTAACAATGTAAATAATCAATATATGATCTTCATCTAGCGGTCCGCTAACATATTAGAATATATTGCAAACACAAAATTCTCCAGATGGCCTGGTTTTCCTTGATGAAAAACGTATGTCGGGATGAGATTAGTTCATAAAACCAATATCTATTATGATAGTCAACACATTTATGACCCTCTGTTGGAGTACAGAATTAATTAGCCAATCCATCTTTCATGTCAGCACTATATACTAGGGTTTGATTTTTTCGGTAAATAAAAAAAGTTGCATTCGAGGGGTAATTATCGGGCTATATATATTTTAGTCCAATTCGGGATGAAATCGGGTCAAAAACATAAAATACACAGAAAATTTAAGAAATGAACGAATTTTCAGTAGAAATTAATTAAAATACAAAAATCAAATTTAATTCGGTATTTTATTATTAAAATACAACATTATTTGCATTGTCAATGTTTCATCAGATGCTCTAGCTTTTTCAGGTGATTGAAAATGTCGCAAATGACTAAAACTCCTCTCAACATCACAGCTCCCTATTGGTATACATAATAGCATTAATATATGTTTGCTTAGTTCTGGATACCTGCCTTGCACTTCAATCCAAAATTGGAACACATCTAAATTTAAATTTTGAGGAGATAACTCGATAAAATATTCTGATAATTCTGTTTTTATTTTACTGTTAGAGATTGATGAATATTTTAAAATATGTAAATTTTCCTTAATTAGCGATTTTTAAAAGATAATCGAAGCCGACTTCCAAAGTTCCATAGTGGCGGTATCAATATTTAGCGATGTGGTAGCATTCCATTTTTCACTTAGAACTTTTGAAAAAATTTTCATGCAGCTTTGAAAAAATTCACAAGAATTATCTGATAAAGTTTCCATAATGGTATTGCATTTTTCGACGTTTGTCGGTTGCCAATTACGTTCCATATACAGCTTTAAGGAAACGTTTATTGAGTGGTCCATTTTATACAATATTGGGTTGCTCGTTTCTAGTTCCTTTTGAAGTTGAAAAATTGGCTTTAATCGGTCTTTCAAATATCAAAGAATAATATAAGTTCAGTTTTTCCAAAATTATTTATTATTTGTCGTTGTAAGCTACTTTTTTATTTCGAACAATCTCAGGATCTTCCAAAAAACTATTTATCCCGCGCCACATTTTAATAGTCACTACTAAGCTCTCAAAGAAACTAATCCAGCGAACAGGAACCACGGCTGGTGGTTTAATGCCAGATATTTCACAACGAGTACAATGTTCCAAATATATCCCAAATATTTTTGGTGAATGTTTGAAAAGAGCACCTAATTTTATCACAAACTTTCTTGCTGAAGTTAATTCTACCGTATTTAAAGTTTTGTCAACCGCAGCATGAATTAGATGAGGAACATCTGTGATGTGTAATAGATTAGGTGTATTTTCACCATTGATTTCATGTACTCCGCGCTGTCCGTTGATATGGAAATAACATCGCTCCATTTTTTATCAATTTTTGATAAAACTTTTCCTAAAACTCCTGCTATAGTTGCACTATTTGTTTTAGTAACAAAAGTAATGTCTACCAAATATAATGACTTTTTTGTTGAATTTCATTATAAAATGTAATTAAAGTGTTTACTATAGGTCGACCGGCAACATCACTACTTTCATCAATAATGAAGTTAATTTCTCTAATTAAGTCATCTCTAATTAAAATTTTAATTTCATTCAATTCGCTTGTATAAACTTTAGGTAAATAATTTTTAAGTAGAGTTTCGTAGTGTGGCATAGTTTTCGGTGACGGACAATATCGTGTAACAAAATCACCTAAAGCACCATCACATGCCCTAAGGCTTAATCCAGAATGACAAACTGCACGAACAAATTCAAAAATGGCTCCCTCTTTATTCTCGTCTTTATTTTTTTCCGTATTAAAATATCGTTTAGCGTCAGTTGCTGAGGAATGTAGAACAAACTGGACTTAACGATTGCTCACGTAAAGTTTTATGTCTGTTACTTGACACATGTTCTCTCAATCTGTCGTATGGTTTTTTTGCTGGATCCACACTTATTTTTAAACAGCATTTGCATGCAACTGTCTGTTCATTGCCATTACCGTCAGGTTTAAAGATTTTAAAATCTGGATATTCTGATATCCATTCTGACGGGGTTTTTCGTTTTCTCTCCATTTTTAAAAATAATAAATAATACTAATTTATCTAAGCGTATAGAAAAATGCTCACTCTTTTGAAAAATGTAAATAAAAGAGCTATTAACTTCTAAAATATTTATTTATCAAGGTAGATAGATAGATGATTTTTTTATTTTTATGCATTTTGTCATAGTCAAGAATGAGACAACTATAAATTATTGTATCGTTAACATTCATATGAAGTAAAGATAAATTCCTATAGAATTTTATTTTTATAATGAGAATTGGAAAATTCTGATAAGAATTATTTTTATTGTAAAATGTAGATACTAACCCGAAATTTAAAAACTGCGTTCGGGGGGTAAAAATAGGGGAAAAATCGGGTTAAACCCGAAAAAGTCATACCCTATATATAAGCTGGCATATAGAGCTAAACTTGTTCAGTTGCAACAAATGTCAGAAATTTTGACAGGTGTCGTTTGAAAACGTGTGTTAAAGTAGTTTTATATAGGTTTTTAATCGGCGATGTTATCAGTTGTAAGCACGGGTTAACATACCTATAGGCTCGTTTTGAATAAAAAACTTGCGAAGAATTTAAAAATATTGGGTGTTAGAGCGCTCAAAAATTGTAAGTTTTAAAACAATATCATCTTTTATGATAATTCACATTTTTACCTGTCTGTAATCAAAATGTTATGGTATACCCTTGTCAATTGCTACACTCTAAGGTGAGCGGTATAGGTGCATGACAATCGAATATATTATAGATTGTGTGAAGATAGATCGTAGATTTTGTGGTCTAACACCATTGCAGTTTTTTGCACTGTTATACGATTAGAGTTTAAATCAGTTTCTCACCAGACCATCCAGGTGGCGCAGTGGTCAAAAGCTGCGGCAGTTGGAGCGGAAGCTATGCAGTGCGCAGATGGTTCTACGTAAATTGTACCTATATAGTCGTACATATAGTGGTATCACAACGGACCGTCGCCGGTCTAAGTGTGCGGTAGCAGCCACCCAACAAAAAAATATATATCCCACCAATAACCAATCCATTCATAAATAGCGCAGTTTACAAATGCTGTTAAAGTTAGCCGAAAGTTTCCAGTCGAAAAAATAATGCAGATAGTGTCTTTGCTATTCCAGCCGAAAGTTAAAAATTTTATATTTTTTTGATTGATTTCCAACCTAATATTTTTCTCCGACATTTTCTAGCCAAAAAAAATTTAATGCTTCAAAAATTTACCAAACTAACGGAAAAACACTAATATACTAAAACATCTAGAGTGTTATGGCTGGTTAAAGGTTTATTTTATCGTTTTGTCAATAACTGGAAAAAAATTTAGGACGATTTTCATGTGGGGAGTCCGGGAAAATTCGATTCATTGAACCCGTAGTGCAAACTTCTAAAATTTCTTTAAAATATTTTCTAATGATAGCCATTGACAAATCGCTTAAAATAAACCTACATCCAGCGATAACACTCTAGAGATCTGGTACTTTTTCGATTCATAAAATTGTTTTGGCTGGAAAATGTTGGACAATAATATTCGGTTGATAATCAATCAAAACATCTATAGCAAAGACACTATCTGCATTATCGATGTATTTATTTTTTCGGCTGGAAACTTTCGGCTAACTTTAATATCATAGTTTACAATGAGATTTTCAACTGTTTTGCCTATCCATATAAACTTTCATTTAAAGTATTTGGTTGCCCATTTAAATAAGACAATCATGATGGCAATGTCATACATTTACCAACGTGATAAAGAGTCAGCTTATGGTGTAAAGTTAAAGTCCAAATTTGTTCCCGAATGGCATTTTCACGGAAAGTGCTTTTGGAAAGCCCCAAAAGTTTTCTTTCGGGACAGATTGTCTTACCTATTATTTATGCTAATATCGTTAATATATGTCGCATCAACGTCAAACTGGGACCAAAATTTTACATTTGTGCCATAATGTGGTGTAAAAAAGAGATCAATACGTATATAAAAACTATGGTAATAGTGGTTTTCAGATTGCCCACAAAAACTAGATAAACAAGACAGGAAAAGAAAGTTGTAACATTGTGCTCAACGTCTTCTTAAGTCAAGATATACTCATCAAGAACTATTTCACTAAATTCAATCGCGTGCTCAAATATTTTTTAATAATTGTTAGGAAATCAACATTTCATTTCATCCGATATGAACCTCATCTATCCATCCGCACAATAGTTAAGCTAAAGAATTTAAACAATATATATGTGTGTGTAAGTGAAAAATTTATTTAGACATCACGCAACATATAAATTATAATTACATTTTCTTGTTATTGAAACAACGTTATTCCGGGAAAGTTACGAACAAGTAGTAATTTTACCGAAAACTGCACATTTTATTGAACCAACTATACAATGCAACTTAATTAAAAAACCATTTAATTACAGACGCAATTAAAAATACGTATATGTAGAATACGTCTAGTGTAATTAACAATTTAGGAATTAAATTTGTTAATTTAATGCCAATCAAATAAAAATAAGAAAGCAATTTGTGACTGACTATAACTCACCACGATTATAATCGGCTTTAGACATCAGACACAAAACCAATAATTGGGTCTCTGATTAAGCAACATAATTAATGTTAAATAATTGAAGGAAATGTCCCAATGGTTATATAAACCCAACCAGATTACATTCCACTTTCTCTATACAGAGGTATAAGTAATCGACGATGTACAGTGGTTTCCGTGTCTAATAATCTAATCAACTTAAAACTGATGCTGCTGCTCTATTATGTCAACTATAACTAGGCGGTTTTGTACGAAATACAATTTATATTGTAATTATGTATTATTATTTATGATTTGTAAATGATTTTAATCTTCACGTATATAAGACATAATAATTTTACCTTCGTACAACATGTACGAGACATGTACATACATACCACTTGGGTTATGTAACATTTTTCTTAATAGGATTTTGTACGATGTTTCGTTGAATTAAATTATTAAATTATTGGACAAAATTATTATGCTTATGATATTGCATAATTATATAATATGTGTATTGTAATTGTATACGCTTTACATATTTTACCGAATGATAATCTTTTTAATTATAAAGTGATGATTAAAATTTTATGCATGATGTTTTACGATTAAACCGTTAACATAGTCTTTTAATTGGTGAAGCGAAATATTTGTGTTTAAGACCTCTTACATAATAAACATGTGCGTCTAATTTGTATGCATTATTAATTTGGTTCAGTTCCAATATATATACTTTGAGGTTGGTATGAAAAGCTTTTGCGACCTTGGCATGCGGAGATTTGAACTGTTAAGATCATATTTTGGGAAGTTGGCTCAAAAAATAAAAAATTTTCATGGCTACTAACGGACTACGTGCAGCTCTATAGGTCAGATTTACGTAAAATCTGCATGTTCCATTGTAACCTATATAGTACTATACAATTAACATGTGGTGTTACCTGGTATTTTGGCGCTACTTCACAGAATACAACTCATGTAAATAGTTTTTTGTATTATTCTAGTTAACTTTGAAAAAACAATTATTTTTGTATTATTCAAGTTAACTTTGAAAAACAATATTCGATAGTTTTTCATATATGTAGAATAAAAAGAGTCGTTTCTGTTCCTTCGTCCGCATAACTTGTATTTTTAAAGTTAACTAGAATAATACAAAAAACTATTTACATGAGTTGTATTCTGTGAAGTAGCGCCAAAATACCAGGTAACACCACAAATACTCCCCTCCCAGAGAGATCGAAGATCTATCGACCAAGTAACCATCTGGTAGGAGCCCTGGATACACGACCTGACCTTGTAATATTAGTCGGTTTCTGTGACAATTTAGTGGTCGTATTCTGTGATTGATTAATGTAGATTGCATATTGTTGATTGTAGATCATAGATTGAGTATTTCAGATTGTAGATTGTAGATTGCCGATTGTAGATCGTAGATTGTAGATTGTAGATCGAAGATTGTAGATAGTAGATTGCAGATTGTAGATCGTAGATTGTAGATTCGATTGTAGATTGTAGATCGTATTGTAGATTCGATTGTAGATCGTAGATTCGATTGTAGATCGTAGATTGTAGATAAAAGATTGCAGATTGTAGATTGTAGATTCGATTGTAGATCGTACATCGTATTGTAGATTCGATTGTAGATCGTAGATTGTAGATAGTCGATTGCAGATTGTAGATTGTAGATCGTAGATTGTAGATAGTAGACTGCAGATTGTAGATCGTAGATTATAGATTGCAGATTGTAGATTCGATTGTAGATCGTAGATTCGATTGTAGATCGTAGATTGTAGATAAAAGATTGCAGATTGTAGATTGTAGATCGTAGATTGTAGATAGTAGACTGCAGATTGTATTCTGGCCAAATGGTTGTATTTACAATTGCGCAGCACGAGCCCCATCACGTTGGGGTCACCAATTTTACAGTGATATAAATAATTTATTGAAATTAAAATAAACTAATTATTTAATTACAATAATCTTTATTTATAATTACATTTTTAATCTTTTTACATTTTAAAAATACAAGTTATGCGGACGAAGGAACAGAAACGACTCTTTTTATTCTATATGAAAAACTATCGAATATTGTTTTTCAAAGTTAACTTGAATAATACAAAAATAATTGTTTTTTCAAAGTTAACTAGAATAATACAAAAAACTATTTACATGAGTTGTATTCTGTGAAGTAGCGCCAAAATACCAGGTAACACCACAAACATGGAAGATGGTTGTACCCATGAATTATACAATCCAACAGGAGGTTAAAGATGTGTTCATTCACACCACCGATCGTAATCAGATGCTGATTGATATTGATTTGAACCCGGTATCTCTCACTCCAAAGACACAGCTTTAGTTGCTAAGCACCATGTTTAAGTTACGACTTTTACTTCATCTAAACAAGTTCGGTCAACTTTGGTTCTAAAACCAACACACAAGAAGCATCACGGTGATCATCTCTAAGGACCTTTCTAACATATTCGATCGATACTAGTAACGAACGGTACAAAGGGCAGACATGTAATCAATGCGAGCTTATGACTCGCACTAACTGGGAACTCTGGGTTTATGTGAACAGTTTACAATCCCAATCACGAAGTTTGTTTAGAGGTTTAATCGATATTTTTAGACTAGAAGGACACTTTGATGCCTTCATTGTAGCGCACGTGCTACTCAGGATATCTAAGAGCATCATAGACCTGTTATTGTTCAAACTCATTATTACTTGATTATCAACCGAAAACTTGTCCAACATTTTCTAAGCAAAAAAAATTATATGCATCGAAAAATTACCGAATGTAACGGAAAACCCTTATATAAAAAATAAATAACATAAACACATGTAATAATGTCTAAATTAACAAATCTTTATAACAACAACCTCTGAGTGTTATTACTGGATGTTAGTTTATTCTAAGCGGTTTACCAATGATTAGGAACATGTTTCGGCCAAGATTCATGTGGGAAGTCTGAGAAAATTCGATTCATTTTCAAAAAATTTATAATTTTTAACTTTCGGCTAGAATAACAAAGACACTATCTGCATTATCGATCTTTTGATTTTTTTTTCGATTAGCAACTTTCGGCTAACTTTAACAGCATACAACTTTTACGTATTAAAACTACATCCAGAAACATGGATATCCGAGATAAAAAAGTCTACAAAGTTTCTACCCTGCCGGCATCTTTAAGAATTTTGAGTCTCGTCCGTTATCGAAATTAACAAGAATCACTCCACCAACTAGGAACGACCATCCACCTATAGATTCAAGAAAGAGCTGTTAATCTGTCTGACTCATTTATGTTCGGACCTGGTGAGTTTCACGTATTGAGTCAAATTTAACTACAGGCTCCACTACTGTTGTTGTCCTTGCGTCAGTTCTTTAGTCAGAAAGGACTGAAAGAGCCATAAACATATTTAGCTCCATTCAATTGATAACTGGCATCGTTTATGTTAAGAACTAGTAATTCTGGTTTTCGTTCTTGATTAATGAAATCTTTGGCAAATGCTTCCGCTTATGTTATTCTTAAGATAGTACACGAATACGGCGCAATACTAATGGCCCCCAACTGCTTCTATTTATCAAAACGTCTTGATCTTAAGACCAATTGAAAATGGAACAGACGTATTATTTCATTATTTTACGCAGAGAATATAACTCATCCGTTTTAACGGGTTGCCACAAAATTACTAAACAAAATTGAATACAATCAACTACAGAGGCAAAATACAGAAATGTAAATTTTTTGATGGCTTTTATAGGCCATTGTTGGCCCGTGCCGTGTCAACAATCTGACTCCATTGTTTTCGATCACGAGCTAACTCTTCATAATGCTGCAAGCAACCAGGAGATGCCAGATCGCTCTCTACGCCGTGAATCCACCGTCGCCGATGCGACCTCTTAGCCTACCGAATGGTAGGTTCTCCCTTCAAAGATCGCTGTATCATTCGGTTCGAATCAGCACGCAGAACGTGACCGAGCCAGGGTACACGCTGCTTTTTGATTTCATGCACGATATCAGGAGTTTGCATTAAATTCCTGATTTCATCTTATCCGCATTTGCTAGTTATTTTGATTTTTGAAGTGGACGTAGAGGATATAAAGCCCGATTGCCAGCGGTAAGGCGAACCTTCATATCTTCTCCCACACTATTATTGTGAGTAATGAGAGATCCAAGATACTTGAATCTCATTACTCCTTCAAACGTGGGGTTACCACAACTGAAATCACTTGCGTTTTGGTCTCTAAAACCAGAGATCAAATATTTGGTTTAGGACTCATTGATTTTGAGACCAACAGTAGCTGAACACTTGGCCAGTTGATCAAGTATCTCTTTCAATCCATTGCCATTTAATCTAATCTCACAGATATCATCTGCATATGCAAAAAGTTTATTGGATTGTCGGAATAATATATTGTCTTGAGGTGTTTCACTTCTACGATGGATGTATTCTAACAGAAATATATTAAAAAACTAAATATATGGCATTATGGTAATCGTTTCGAAATAATTCGAGTCTCAGTTTATGCAAATACAATATTGACATTTAAAAGTATTTAACTTATTCAAGTATTGTTGAAACCAGCTTCTTTAATTATTGTAATACCAATGTGGCCCAAATATACTGTTTTATAAATGTATCTGTCAAAGCAGAGCAGAATATTAATAAAAAAATTCAAAACTGAAGTTGACGTTTCGGAAGACTCTTCGAAATATAGTTTCAGTTAATAAATTTGTTTCTGTTGAATCAGACTAAAAGTTCTTTTTATACCGACCCAAAAGCTCTAGGTAAGCTTAATGTTTTCTAAGCGGTTCGAAGTGGGGTAATCAGTTCGGAGTAGTGGATTGGATAAATACAGATGAATAAATAAGGCGAGAGAATTATATGTGTGATCTAACTTTTTTGACCTTCTCAAAGCAGGAAGTAATAGAATTTACTATTGGCTCACGAAGTCTAAACAAGAAATTCTAAACTGGCAAGTCTAGATAGAACCAGGCGAAACCCGTTTTGCCTATAAGACTATACTGAAATGTTAGAGCGATTGGTAGATATATTTTAATAAAGTGCACTGAAAGTAAAGCCCATTCATTCCAAACAAAATATCAGAAAGGTAAATCTGTTGAAAGAGCACTTCATAAATTTACTAAACAGAAGACACACTTGCAAAGTGCTTCAGTTCCATGTTTAAATCAGTGGTATACGCCTCCCCCGAAGCCAAAAATTGGACTTTAAGCTATTACATAAGATAAAGAATTCTAGTATATGAGGTACTGATTAGATCAGAATAACAATATTGAATAGTGCAAGATAATATTTAATGTAAATCATGGGGTTCAACCCTAGACGAGGATACAAGCTATATACGTTATCAGATCAATAATCCTCTTTCCGATATATATAATCCCACTACAGTACTAGAGAAGGTGGAAAGATGGCAGAAGGTGTGTTACATGTAAAATGTATACGCTCATTTTTTACATACTGTAAAGTGAACTTAAACTTTTTTGTTACAACTGTGCCATCTCTTATCAAAGCTTATAAATACTAAAAAATTGTCTTTGTACTCGACTATTTATATTGATTATTTTCGTGTTTCAGCTGACCAAACCGATTTATCTAACTTATATAATAGTATTTACATGTAAAATATAAAAAAGTTGTTTACATGTAAGATGCTTAACTGTGATCCAAACACCAATTAAATTATTTAGTGTAATTATCACCGAAAGGTATAAATGATACTAACTACAATAACCCATTCCACTTCTCTGACGAAAATATGAAAATCTTTACAGATGGATCAGTACACTGTAATCTAGTTGGTGTCGGCCTATATCCTATAAGTTGAAATCATCTATCCCTCTTGGTAGATACGCTACTGTTAAGAGAACAGGTGCACTCTATGGGATGGAGATAAATTGCAGAGATCGTCGTACTTGCACTTTTTCTGATAGCTAGATTGCTTTAAAGCCTATCGGCTTCAATACTGTTTTCATGAAACTTGTTTTTCAGAAAATAAATATATCGTAAGCGACTTGGCAGTCTGAATGAAGCCCGACTTCACTGGATATCTTGATATCACTTGATTTATAATAGCATTAAAATAAATTAGGATAAGTAAAGGTTTTTAAAGTGGGTTCCACAGTATATCGCACACTTAAAACATTATATTGGTGAACCAGGATGGTTATAAGTTAAATGAACTGAGCTATAAAAATTATAGGGATGTACATTAATTCTGCGAGATTGTTTTGACAAAACTGATAAGAAATGTAAATTGATCATTTAAAGTACTGTCCATAGTCTATAACACTTTGGCGTTTCTCCTCTTTCTGGTAATAAGTGGATTCTATAAGCAATATCTGAATAATGTGCGTTAAAATACATCCTTTATTGTTCATTAAGTTTTTTCACAAATATATCGTGTCGAGTTTTGACGATAATGTTGCTTCAATACTAAATTATATCATGATTTTTGTATCGTTTCTCAGTGATGAGGCAGCTCAAAACAATATAAGCCTATAGTTGAGAAACTATGAATGTAAGGATCCTGGTCTGCACCAATAACTCATGAATCGTATGGCAAACATTTTCCTGTGCTTTTCCTCATCTCAAATTTGTTTACACTGTAAGATGAGAATGTAGGTTCGCTGTAATTATGAAAAGATTTTTGGGTTGTTTTTAGGTGGCAAATTTTCGTTACCGAATTATTCACACTAATTAATTTTTAATATTTAGGGTGATTTCCGCGAACTTGAATAGTCGAATCAAACAGGGATGTTAATTTACATATATGTTCACTCAAACGAATTAAGATTAAGAAATTTAACGCATGTTATAGAGCTAGTGGTGATTGAGTCGTTATCTGTATAGTCTAGGCGTTTTCTATAGATTATGTCCTTAAATGTTTGTTTAGGTGGTTTAGGTTTTGGTGTCAGCATGTAAAAAATTTCACAAAGTAGGAAACCATGATATTAGCTTCAAAATATAGGATATTTTCATAAAGGAACTAAAATTAGAGATGGATCATACAATCTCTGAATTCTCTAAATCGCGCACTATTGGTTGGATTCTCAAAAATGGTTACATTATATGCCACAGAAGTCTTCTTCCATAGTCACTTGTTACAATAATAGGTATAAAATTATTTTTTTTTTTTTTTTAGTCTATGCTATCTTTTTTGGGGCTCAAGGCTCTCCCAGCTCTTTCGCGGTTCGCTTATTTACGTCCTACTTTACGCCTTAACGGCCAAATCGAGGACGTACGGCTATAGGTCCGATTTTCGTAGAACCATCTGCGCATTGCATAGCTCCATGCCAGCCTATAGTACTGACATGGAAGATGGGTCGGCCCATGAGTTCTGCACTCCAACAGGGGGTCATAGATGTGTTCATTAACACCAACGATCATAATCAGATGATGAAAAATCCCTTTTGCATCGTGCCCCTATTGGGATTCGAACCTGGTACCTCCCGCTCCAACTGCCACAGCTTTAACCACTGAGCCACCTGGGCGGTTATAAAATTATTTCTATTTTAGAAACTTTCATGCACTAGCTATATATGTATGTATGTGGGCTTTTCTGTTGAAACCAAATATTGGCCAAGCCTTCTTCGCATCATAGCCCTTTCAAACATATTTAATTGGTTTTATTTTATTGGTTAAAATACAATGGATTCCTTGAAAACTAATAGCACTTTGTAGACCTTTAATCACAAATTTCTTCATACTGTTCTTAATAGACGCGTGCAGGCAATTTTCAAGTTGTAATTAGAGACTAGGGTTTTCAAATCTGTAAACAAAAACCGAAAACACCTGTTTTTTCTAATTGACATAGGTTCGCTAAGTTGACAAAAAAAACATCTTAACGTATTTATTCTGTCTTCGTTTTTTATCTTCTTAACATAATCACCATTGATTACAATCATACAATGCATTTCTTAAGACTAATAGATCCATTTCTCAAAACAGTCATGAAATCGTGCTTTTTAGCTTATCGAGTTCAGCATTAACCGCATTAATAGTCTCCGTGTTCCTGTTAAAGGTATTTCCCTTAAAAAAGAAATTACAAGGCTAGATCCGAGGTGCTCGCAATAGAGATCGCCATAAAGTCAATGGTTATTTAAGCAGTGTGAGTAATGTTGTGATGTAAACAGAGGCACCGCAAATCATCTTTTAACCGGATTTCCAAAAAAGTTTTAAAATCTGAACCGTCTGGACGATGACGAAACCATTTTCAAGGGAATAGCAGCTTCAATTTTTGATCGCGTGAAGTAAACTGGCATCATTATTTTTGTTGCTTAAATTTTACGAGTGGATTTGCTGTTATCGGGTTCCATTCTATGGACTGCTGTTTGGTTTCTAGATCGTACTTAAGAACCAAGATTCGTCACTAGTAACGACATCACTAAAGTTTCTAGACATCAGTAACGAGTTGTCCTTTTTCCAATTTATTAAGGAAAAATTTACCAAATTAGAGTCGAGTCTCTTTTTGGATCTCATTTAAAATTAAAATGGGATCCGTATCCCAGTTGATTATTTAATATTCACCGTGGCATTCATCAGCAAGCAATAGTTTCTTGTGTCAGACGTGGATTTTCGTAAAATATAAACTTTACCAGAGCCACAGTAATGACGTCAGTATCAGATTTTGATCCACCTTCTCAGGACCCATCCCTTACAGAAAAACGTTCAGTCTGGAATCTTCGGAACCACTTGGAAATAGTCTGGAGAGACCGTACAATCGTTCTATTGTATTTATCGTTGATTATTGTTTGTTGTCTTTAAAATTATTATATTTAGAAACAATGTGCAGGACCGTAGACGTTTTCAGTCGCAATATATCAAAAAAATATAACACCTTTTTACCGGTTATTTTAAAGTCTAAACCGGAGAACAGCTGTTTTTCTGAAACACCTGTTATTGACAAACTTTCTTAGAGACTATGAGCGATGAAATAAGTTCTAGTTCAAAATAAACCAAAAGATGTCGCTATTTGTACTCATTGTTGCAATTCTTCTCTACTATTGGCGGCATACTTTCTGATCACTCCACTGAGGGTTTTCGATGTTGATTTTGTTAGATAACCAGCAGAAATCCCATGTCAATATATACAAGATGTGGATGCTTCAGTATAAACTATAGTATGTTTGAGTATACTCGTATCTAAGTATGTTTGAGTATTAAATTTAAACATATTTAACCTCTAACATAATATACTCGTATAATATGTGAGTTAAAGGTTTAGAGTGTCTAAGCATAGAAATCTTCCCAGCCCAGTTATAAGGCTAAGCAAGTTCGGCGATAAAGTAGAAATATAGTTGTATAGGTGTCATTATATGGCTAAAGGCTAAACTTAATACTAGATTACTTTTATAGCAAAGTTAAAACATTGTCATTACTAAAAACCTCAAGCTGCAAAGAGAACTATACAATAAAGACTATTCGAATAATTACAGAGAAACTAAGAAACATGTAAATGTATGCTATTTGCCCAATTTGTCCTCAATCAAATATAAAATATTTAACACTTAATAGCTTTCCCAAACTTATATTAAATAGTTTTGTTTTCAAATTAAAAATGCCCCTAAGGGTTTGAAGTACTTTTATACACAACTTCGCGCTAATATGTCATCGTTCGAAAAACTATTGATTGATTTATTCTGTTTAACAGTAATCTGTAATATTTTTAAACATATTTTCATTTTTATTCCACAGTGTTAAATGTTGCCGCGGGCAAGGCTCCAATGCAAATCTCAACCGATGGTTCGGGCATACCACAAAAAGCAATCGATGGATCAACATCCGCATTTTATACAACAGACACCTGTTCACTAACCAAACCGGAACGGATACCATGGTGGTATGTTAATCTACTAGAACCGTACATGGTACAATTGGTGCGATTGGATTTCGGAAAAGCGTGTTGTGGTAAATATATAGGAAATTGAATAATAATTTGGTATTTTTGATTGGTTATTGCAATTATTTAACGGAAGATTTATACTTTCACAATGGCATAGTGTGAAAATTATGTTAAAATAATTTCACTTTGTGTATAGGCATACAAACATATTTGTCGGATATCCGATTTAGGAATGATGATGATCACTTTCTTATATATATAGGTGTGACCTTATAGATGTAATTTAATATTTATTGTTATGCTTTTTAACCATAACCAACTATTGCTTTAAGTGCAATGACAACATTGGACGAGAGAAATCATAAAAATAATTGCAATAAAGTCATTATACATTTTGGTTTTTGAAAGTTCTTTGCTTGAGTTAATATCTATGAAATACTTTATATATAGGTAATAAAAAACCAGCAACAATAGTTGTTCGCGTTGGTAACAATCGTCCAGATTTAGGAACAAATCCAATTTGCAATCGATTCACTGGATTACTTGAAGAAGGTCAACCATTATTTTTACCCTGCAATCCACCAATGCCCGGTGCATTTGTATCCGTACATTTAGAAGTCAACACACCAAGCCCTCTATCAATTTGTGAAGCATTCGTGTACACAGATCAAGCTCTACCAATTGAACGGTGTCCAATTTTCCGCGATCAACCTCCCGGTGCATCGGCATCGTACAATGGTAAATGTTATATTTTCTATAATCGACAACCGTTAGCATTCCGTGAAGCATTAGCTTTTTGTCGATCGCGAGGTGGTACTTTGATCGACGAAAGCAATCCAGCTTTGCAAGGTTTTATTAGTTGGGAATTGTGGCGTCGTCATCGTAGCGATACATCTTCACAATATTGGATGGGCGCCGTACGTGATGCAAAAGATCGTAATACGTGGAAATGGATTGGAGGCGAAGATGTTACGGTGTCGTTTTGGAATTTACCGGGCGGTAATGAAGATTGTGCTCGATTTGATGGATCCAAGGGATGGTTGTGGAGTGACACCAATTGCAATACACCGTTGAATTTTATATGTCAACATCAACCGCAAGCGTGTGGTCGTCCAGAACAACCGCCAAATAGTACAATGGTTGCACTTAAAGGTTATGATGTTGGTGCCAGTGTCGATTATACTTGTGACGAAGGACATCTCTTAGTTGGGCCAACAAGTCGAACATGTTTGGATACCGGATTTTATAATGAATTTCCACCAGTTTGTAAATATATAGAATGTGGCCTTCCTGCTTTTATTCAACATGGTAGTTACGATTTAATAAACGGATCGGTTGGCTATTTAAGTAACGTAATTTATAAATGTAACGAAGGATATGAAATGATAGGACGAGCATCTCTTACATGTGATATCGATGAACGATGGAATGGGCCACCACCGAAATGTGATAGTAAGTCTAACCAAATCGTTTTTTTAATATTCTTATACTAATTGTTATAATTTTATTCTAGTTGTTGAATGCGAACCACTTCCATCTAGCTATCAATTGGCGAAGATTATTAGTAATGGAACACTCTTCGGCGCTAAGGCGGAAATTATTTGTCCTACTGGGTATGAGCTTAATGGGCCGAATATAATCACATGTTTGAAAAATGGGCAGTGGAGTAGCAAAATAGCCGGTTGTGTTAAAGAAGAGATAACATATCCAACTACAGTTGTGCCTATTACACCTAGACCAAAATCAACGAGACGAACAACTACTCGTCTTACGACTAAAGTGACACCGATTAGTACCACAACATCAAGACAAACGACAACTACGACTACAACAACCACGAGTACAACAACTGATCGACCATTAAGTGTGATTCCATTGGAAGATGGCAGTCCAGTCAAAGAAATCGATCCCGAAGTATCAGAAAACGATGTCGTTGTACCTGGAACAGTGCGCGAAGAAATACCACCCAAACGAACGATTCGACCAACAATTATAGTACAAAAAAATCCCCACGCACCTAGCAACGGCCATGGTGTGCCACCAACAAAAGTTCGACCACTAGAATCATCTATATCAACGAGCAACCAGCCAACGTCGACGAGTAAAAATCCATTGAATGTAATTGCTGCCGCCCATCCTCAAGACAATGAAATCGCTGGCAGTGTAAATATTAAAGCCGATCGGGTTCCCGGTGTAAATGTTCCGTTCTCTGTCGACAACGATGATGGTGCGGGAGGACAAGGTGCTCGATTAAATCTAGGTGCTATTGTAGCCCTTGGAGCATTCGGCGGATTTGTATTTTTGGCGGCTGTTATCACTACAATTGTGATACTGGTTCGAAGGTAAGTTCAATTACTATATGATTTAAGCACACACGGGCATGGTATGCATGAATTTCTTTGTATTTCTATTTCGTCAATGTAATATATTTACTTTATGTATATAATCTGATTAGTGTTAAGATATTTGTGTTAAATCGACAACTTCACAATAAGCTTTTATTGAGCACATTGCACTGTAAACTAAAATAAAATGTTTGATCTGAACGCGTCCCAGTACCGAAGAAAAACTGCGAGGGCACTCAACAAAATGGCGTTTCCAACTGTCCTTTCTTCCATTGCACTTTGTGTATAAAAACAAAACAATCTATATCTCTTATATCTTTCTGTTTTTTTATGTAAAAAGAAAACACAACAAACTAAAACCCTAATATCCATCTCTATATTTTCCATATTCAGTTCCAAGCCACGACATCGTAGCCATCATTTACAAACATCAACAAAATCATTAACATTGCAACCACCAATGGCTACAATGCATAATCATCATGCAATGCCCTCGCGGTGGTATACAGTACTAGCGTTACCATTTCCAGATCAAAGATTAGGACGTCGTGATATAAATACATTTGGCCGAGGTATTTATAAATCGCGTGCCGGATACTTTTCTACCACCACAAATCCATTATGAAACGAGATGAATGTATATAGCACGTGCCATAATAGCCATAATAGTAATCATAATAGTCATTCGAATAGTCTATCTCTATATCAGTCAATGTAAGATTTTGAAATTTTTTTACCATTACACCATGTGACTTGTGATCTATAAAATATACTCATTATTTTATTGATAAAACGTAACGATGTTTTTATCCTAGAAATCGTACAACACAACACTATAGACATCGTGCATCGCCCGATTGTAATACGGTAGCATCATTCGATAGTTCCAGCTCTGAATCGAGGAATGGATTAAACAGGTAATTTTTTGCTATACCGAAACTACTCATAATTATTATATTCATATTCTATGCTGGGGGTAATTTTCATATATCAGTTAATTTAATTATATCCAACTTGTTAATTAAAAATTAAATTTAACTTTACAATTAAAGATATTATCGTCAAGCATGGGAGAATTTACATGAATCAGCATCGAAAAGTAGTGGTACACATAATCCATTACGCAGAAAAGAAACATTAGATCAACCATCAATGAATCGATCGCGCGATAATTTATCGCGATCGAGAGAAAATTTAGAAAGGTAAACAATAAATATTTTTCATACTCGAATATATGTAGTTCTGATCACGACACCGATCAATTTATGTTATATGTGTTGACATTATAATCATTAACATTTTGTTAACATTTTTTAGATCACGTGAGAATTTAAGCCGTAATCGTGACCGAGATTTTAGCCGAGACAGTCTTGGACTACGGGATGGATCGGAAATGGTTGTATCGGATGTGTGCGTTAAAGGTAAGATAATAAATTTTTTAACAGAAAAAAAACGTATTCTCCATCGCTAGACACTATTTTATCCAAGCTTTTGAGGTTATCCACGAATCGACAAATTTTTTGGTATACTAACAAAATAGAGATACTGCTCAGCCAGACCGCATGAGTCCGGTGAATACAATGGATTTAACATTTGAGTGTTTCGAAAAAGAATTTCACTGGTTTTCAGACGTTTGGGTAAGCGTTGTGATGCTGCAAAATTACTTTATCACCTCGTATTACCAACCCATTAATAACTATCTTTATCTATGTACTTGGTTGTCGAGTATGCTTTCTTTTTTTTTATTTTTTTTTATATTTTATATAATGCATTCTGTTTGGGGCTCAAGGCTCTCCCAGCTCTTTCACGGTTCGCCTATTTACGTCCTACTTTAGGACGAGAGAATTGCCAAATCGAGAACGTACGGTTATTGGTCCGATTTTCGTAGAACCATCTGTGCATTTCATAGCTCCATGCCAGCTTCATAGAACCGACATGGGGCCCATGAGTTCTGACACTAATAAAGGGGGTCATAGTTGTGTTCATTTACCGATCGTAATCAGATGGTGAAAATCCCTTTTGCATCCTGCCAGTATCGGAATTCGAACCCGGTACCTCCCGCTCCAACTGCCACAGCTTTAACCACTGAGCCACCTGGGCGGTCCATGCTTACTTTGGTTTATAGATATTTAAAATTTAAGGCTGGAGTTATTAAATAATATTTGTTGAGTTCTTTAGACTATCATGGCACTGCAGGAAACAAGACTAATCGGTAATGACATCGTTGATTACAGTTGCTATCGATTAACTCTTTGTCCTAGCATGATGTCGTGCATTTGTAACAGATTTCACAGATTAATATAACTAATAGGGTTTTTATACTAAGGTTTATACTCATGGATGTCTCTTTAATATTACGTTTGTGAACTCTTGATGCACTTGATGATGCACAAACTGTCTTCAGCGAAATATCACAACACGACGTTAAAATCGTGTTAAGCGATTTCAACGGTCAAACTGGCAGTACTAACATATTGTAGCACCATTGACCCAAACGCTTTCGTCCTACATCAGACAACAAGGCACGCGCCACTGATCTAGCATTACTTTACAACTTGGTGGTTGCCAGTATATTAATCCCACCTATAGTCGAATTCATAAATGCACATGGAAGTCAACGTGCTAATAAATCAAATTTCCAATTATCAGAAAATTATTATTTGTCAGTGTAAGTGCTCAGAAAATTGATTGTTTCATTAAATTCATTCCTCTCTGTTTTATATTGCACTGACCTGAACATAACGAAGTGCATATACATGTCTTTAAATTCAGGTGAAGTTTTCACTTCAACTTTTAGTTCTTCCACACTTTCAATGCTTTTAGACAGTTGTATGTTGTAATTTAAACCAATTTTAAAACACTGACAACCAGTTGTTCAGAGGTCTACAAAACAAACGATTTGAACCTACAATATATTTGGTCGTGCTCCTTGATTTTAAGTTACCACCAATAACATCCGTGTGAAAATGTGTCGTTCAACCACCAATACTACATAGCTAAGCATCATTAAATATCAGATTCACCGAAATTCGCAAACCAAACTGAGTCATTAGTTAAGAGTGTTTATAGAATTATATCCGTACAAGCTCGAACTAGCCCATCTAATTGCGGACACAATAAAGACTCACCTTAAACGATGAAATTGTTACTGATGTGGTTTGAGATTTTTACAAATCGATATTGAGTCGACACGAATTCGAGTAATGGTTGCCATTCTTAAGATCTATAGAAATGGAATTCTTCTAAAAATGATTCAAACTGCCTACGAAGGCTATTCTAAAGATTCCTTGTGTTTCTGTGTGTGTCGAATGTAATGAGTTCGAATCCCGGTAGAGCCTGCATATAAAAGTTTTTTTCTATATTTGTTTTCGATCAGTATTGTGGATTAATGATTTTACGATCCTCTATAGTAGAGTACAAACTTAACGGACATTAAATCTGCAAAAGAGTGGAGAGTGCTTTAGTCCTAGACCCGATAGTAGAGACTAAATTTTTTTAACAAAATATAATAGAGATCATTTCATACGAAAGGTGTAAAGGACAATTTATCAAAACTGAGTACTGTCCTAATATATTTCCTCAAATTTTTAAAATATCTAGAATCTCGATCAATCGAGAGAGGGAGAGAGAGAAAGAGAATAAAATACCAAAATATATAGAGAGAATCCAAATCGTACGTAAAAGTCGTAACACTTCAAGTATCATAATCTGAAATCCAATCAAGTTGGACCTACTATCATCAATAACTTAGGACATATCTGATCGAATTGCTCAAAAGGTACCCTTACACTTTTGAGTATCTACACTTTCGAGAGTTTAATAAGATTTATGCATGTTGGATCTATACCCCTGATGATAATGCGAGAAGCATTTTGTATTCTCTACGTCTTCTATTGAAATTTTTAAATCTGGACATACCTAAAAAACCAATGATTCAGGTGGGTTTGGATCCAAACTTATTCAAACTTAAAATCCTCAAGTTAGAAATCGGTGAAAGACAAAAGTTTTCAAAAGCTTATTCAATATTTCATCTACAATAATTAAATTAAATAATTTTTATATATATATATATATTTCTAGGTGAAAAGAAACGCCACCATCATCATCATCACAAAAATAGTCATCGTGGTGAATTCAGGGAGCCTCATATTGTAGGCAACACAAGACGTGAGAATCGCAACAATAGCAACAATGGACACTATTGACACACCATGGTTATCACTATCAATTTAGAAGAATAATTAATAAATAAATTAAAATATTGATAAAATATATATAATTTTGTTTATCCATTAATTAAATATTATTAAATTTATATACTTTATTTTGTAATTTTAATTTAAAGCAAATTTAAATTTCAAAATTAACGAAATGCATTTCACACCCCCAACAAAAATTGTACGAAAATGTTTGACACAAATGACAATACGCAGACACTAACTCAAACACTTAAAAATTATTCTTCTATTTATAAGTTAATAAATTATTTCTATTTCTTATTTATTTTGATTAATTACGATTAAAAATGTTAAATTAAATTTAAAACAAAAATAAATGAAGGGAAACGATAAATAATTTGGTATTGATAGTGATAACCAGTTGTACCGTATAAAGGGATTTAGATATAATTTTTAATAAGCAGAAATCTTCATCTAGCTAGTCTGATATATGGTCTTGTTGTGGTGCTATCAAACTTTTAAAAAAACTAATCAAATTTCCCTTCTACATCAGTAAAAGAATTTAATTACTTTAATCGAAAAATGATTAGAAAAAAAATTCGACCGAAACGTGACGACTTGACCTAGTCTATACAAAATTATACCTATACTTAAATTAATTTTTAATTTTATTTTCGTTACTAACCAAAATCTCTAATTAATATTATAAGAATTGGTTACAAAATTAATGTTCAAAATATAATTATCACTGCTATATAGCTATCTATAGCATACAAAATCCGACGACTATACATGCATTTCAAATCAAAAATTTAATAAATTTTTTGAAAATCTTGATCTCGTCTAAATTACAGTCGACCAAAAAAAATAAACTATAAAATCCACTAAAATCATCGCTATAATTTAGATTTGGTTGACAATTTCATAAAATTTACTAATTAATGTCAATCGATAAAAATTACCTTGATAAATCCAAATATATATTACAATTTTGTGGCAATAATTTTGTTTTTTTAATTTTAAGTATGTGCCATTCAAACGGCAACATTTAATTAAATAAAAATTAACAAAACTTATAATTATTATTATAATTAAGCAAAACGAAAAATAGTAATTTTTTACGATTATAATTAAAAATTACTTTTATATTTTAGACTTAATATTTATTAATGTATAAAAAACAAAACAAAAAAAATTATTAAAAATTAAGATGCTGGAAGACGTTTATATATTATTTGTGTTTATGTAAATAAAATATAATAAATTTTAAAACTAAATAAATAGTTAAATAAATTTGTTTCTGTTGAATGCTATCGAACCGTTCCGTAACTATCATTTCTCTTTTGAGAATAATTTTTCTACTAGATTTAGAAATCGATTACAGCAAGCACCCTCTAAAATCATCCAATGGACCAACGAATAAAAAACAAAGTTTAATGAATTAAAATCAGTACATGTTCCGGCACAAAAAAAACTCCATACATTTCTCAACAGGTTACAAGTTCTCCAAGCTGCTAAATATCTCGGATTGCATCTTCATTCAAGATTGAACTGGAAATATCACGGTAGACAAAAAGCAGAACAAATTAAAATTAAACACAACGCGAAATTTACTGGCTAATATAGAGAAATATTCTGAGCTTAGCCGGTACTGTAAACGCCTGATCTACGAATCTTTGTTTTTTTTTCAATTCGACAATTCAGACAATTCGAGGACGTACAGCTATAGGTCCGATTTTCCTAACCATCTGCACATTGCATAGCTCCATGCCAGCCTATAATGCTGGCATTGAAGATGGGTCGGCCCATGAGTTCTGCACTCCAACAGGGGGTCATAATTGTGCTCATTCACACACACCACAGATCGTAATCTCATGGTGGAAAATTCCTTTTGCATCCTGCTCCTATCGATATTCGAACCCGGTACCTCCCGCTCCAACTGCAACAGTTTTAACCATAACTTAACTAATTTGAACGTATGACATCCAACTCTGGGGCTACACTAAACAATCAAATCGATTAATTATTTAAACTACAATTTTTACGCTATAACGAATGATAACCACTGCGTAACCAACGAGGAATTACACAACGACCTTAATGTTAAATGGATTATAGAAGTGGTCCAGTAATGTGCCATCATGAAAGAAAATTACTGCAGCATACTTAACAGTGAAGCCATACAACTTATTGATATAATACAGGAACTGAGACGCTTTAAAAGAACCGCATGAGCTAGTCATCTATTAAATAAAGGTTCATTATTGGGAGCGGAATATTGATTACTTGTAAATCCGCATTCGCTCCACTGGTTGTACTATTAAATAAGAAATAAATACAAATTAAAAAAAGAAATAGAAATGGCCTAAATGGCCACAATTGGTAGAATCGTACTAAGTGAATGACCACCTTTTCTATTAACGCCTGGCATAATGACAAAACTAAACCCGTTCTTAAAGGAATTTAATAATTTGCATGTATATTTTCAAGGTCACGGTTGAGGCTTGCTGGTTAAGAGATTTACTCATCTCGGTGCTGACCAAAACTTAATATACTCTGGATAACATAAAATTAATTGTGTGTAAAAGCATTCATTGGGCTTGACCTCCTACAATGTGATTCAATACACGAGCATTTTAATGTTTCGGCAGGTCTCAGTTGAGATACGGTTACAGCCGTAACGGCTTTTTAAGCCATAGATTACTATCCCTAGATCAGATGGTACATGATTTTCTTTTAAAATCCAAATTTTATTTTGGACAACATCATTTGTCGGGTTAAAACGAGTTCGAATAAAGTTTCGATTTGTACCTATATAACGGATAGTGAAACTAGCTAAACACAAATTCGTCTTCTTCATAAATACGATTATCGTCACGCCACAATAGAATTGGTTAAAACTATGTATAGTCTTAAGAACTGTTGCACAGATATATACGAACTGTTAGTTCAAATTATTAGTCGCATATACCTGAAATGACATTGCTATTTTCAATCAATCAATCACTGATCTCATCAGGTCAAAAGGCTCAATGCTTGTGTTAATCAATGCCAACTCGATTTCACGCAATAACTCCTATTTCTCACATAGTATCACCGTCTTCAGAACTTAGTTCGGATCGTTAACTCAATATATTAATGTCATGGAAACAGATTTGTGGCTGTTTGAGATTGTGATTCACAATGTGATATATTTATTAACGAGAAATCATAAGTTTGTTTCAGATCTAACCACAAAATGCAAAAAAAACAGTTGGTAAAACATGGAACCTGTAACTCAGACGCGTGCACTGGTTATACATTTCGGTTATCAGACCAATAATCTCGTTAGCCGCACTTAACCGCCAAGAACAATGAGTGAGCTTTGAAACCCTAGACCCTGCCAAATATATGCACTCGGACACTATGGTGACGAAGCATTTTTTCGGGAAATTATTTCGGGTAAAATTATTACCGAAAATCACAGATATGTTCTCAAAGCAGGCTGCTGTCAAGACGATTATCTACAAGAATGTTTCACCAAAACTTGTTTTGGAGATGATAATTGTCTTAAATCGAATACAGGTAGTCTAAACGAAATGAGACTTCAATGGATACCAGTCACATGGATATCAAAAGAAACGTATTGAATAATAAATTGGCCCGCTTAGATGCAACTTCCGTCATTATCTCAAGTGACGCCATTATCTCATTGAGAGAGATATCGACTATCACTTTAGTTATCTGCGTCAGAAGAAATAGTACAACCTCAGTTCTGGTCGCCTACCCAAAATCTTCTATGGATCAATAAATCAAATCCCTAAAGTATGAGGATATTGATGGTCTCACGGGACATTGTTCTCTGAATAATCACATGTTCCGAATTAAAATTAGGAACAACGGAAATGGCGAACCGTGTGGAGATTGACAAGAAGAAACTGTTGAGGACTTTTTGTACTCCTGTTCTTCACATACTCTTGCCATGGATTGCACTGTTTTGGATTATTATTTCTATTTCAGGATCAATTGACAACCTTAAGTATAACGGAAATCTTGGATTTCAGTAGAAGAACAAACAGATTTCGCAACTGAGAGTGTACGTCTGAGTAGGGATGTCACAATGGGCCAATTGAGACTGAATTCCTTCTTCGGCTAGATAATTAGGTGCATCAGTCAGACAATGTCGAACACTCACATCTACCCATGACAATGGATCTGATCAACACCCAATATAATTTTTCAGTTATCCGCATTTGAAAGGTATTTCAATTACTTTATACGTGATGGTTTCTTCTACTGAAACTCATTTCTTTGGTTTCTCAATCCAGATATTATAGATATGCAAGAGATGTGAATCTTGATCGGATCGTCGGAATAATAAGTATGAATACTTCTTAGAATGAATCCTCAATGACTCTCTCTGCAGTCTGTATTTAAGGTATTGTAACATATATAAAACTCTTACAGATTAACATAACTCAAAAAGGGTTTTTAAAAGCTAGCCTCATCGCGGAACAAAATTTTGTGATAATTAATGGGTCTACTTTATTTGATAGGCAAAAACCTATTGTTGAATAAACGACAAACACGAAATCAGAGGGCTTCAATTCAGAATCGATCACAAACAATATTGAGTTATATTTAAATCAAAATAATAAATTAATAGTTAAATTGTAATTGACTCATCCTGCATTATATTCAAAGAAAACAAATACTAAAACCTGTACCTAAAACCAAGACGTTTTCATAGTTCATCCAACGAAACAAATAACTTTAATTATGATTTTTTAATCAATAATTAAAACTGACAATCATGAAAATATAAGTGGAAAACAATTGGAGTGACGGGACTTGTTCCACGATTGTTAAGGAGAAAACATCTCAATTTGTAGCATTCCCATTAAAAAAAATTAGAATCATTAAAAATTGGGCCACTATGCATACAAAAGCATACCAAAAAATTGCATGCTTCATAAAAAATGAGGAAATGAAGTAACTGTTGAGAACTTCTTATGCTCCTATTTGAGGTTTTGGTCACCTAGGAATAGGAAACCCCCTCTTTAATAGTATCATATTATTGGTTTGGCTCTATTAGTGTTGGTTTTCTTGGTAGTTGAGCATTTTACGTTTTCTGATATTGGTACCTGACATCTTTTGTAGCTAGCCAGATGACCATTTTCTCCATACAATGCACAAGTTGGTATAACATTTCATGGCTTTTGACATTGGATTTTTGATGGTACTCTGCACATTTAACACTTATCCTAACTGTAGGAAATTTGTACACTGAGGTATACTTTTTACCTATTTAGGTGGTTCAATAGGCACCTTGCAATACAGCAAGTTCTTGATTTCGTATTTGTCCTTATAGTTTTCCGCCTTCAACAGGTTTACATAAAACAATGGGAAGTGTCTAATAATTTTCTCATTATTAACTGTCGACTTTTACGAATATTGATAATTTTGGTTACTTTATGGCCATGGTATGAAAATATATGGAAAATATTTTATTATTACCTTCAATGTGCTGATGAGCGTACTGGGCTTATAATATCTATACACTGAATTCAAATATTTAATTTTTTCGATGAACTTCCTTCGATAAATTATTCAAGACACAATTTCAAGTTTTGAACGCACTCATTTAACACAATTCACAATTTAGTTGAATGTCTATGATATGAATCTGTCAAATTCCGTGCATTTGTTTCATTCGCACTCGATGATCTGTCAAATTATTAGAGGTTTTTGTACTGTAATTTAGATTTTAGTGTAATTAAATATAAATAAAATAAATAAATAAATGTGTAATTAACAATGTACAATAAAAAGTGTATAATTATTACGTTTCTGTTTACATCGCTAGTCCTAGGTATGTAAAACTAACATTTTGTTTAAGGCTACAAAAAAATCACTCCCACTTATTGTTTCTATATCTGCTTTCGAATTTCTTTGCAGTAGTACAATGCCAGAGAACACGAGATAAAATGTATGATTCAATAGAAGGCGCGAGCTGTTTTCGCCGATTGAATGCCACACATCAGACGGGGTGTAGTTGTGAGTTATGGTTGTGTTTCTTATCAGATTAGTAGTCGATGACTCATATATTTATTTCAGCTACATTTCGAGGTTCTGTGGGTGTTCTGCATCTAGTTAAAACGGTAGCCGATTTTGATTTCTTGCTAAACGATCCACCTGCTCCACCATATGCTCCAATAGTATATCCACATTTATTTACCCGAGACAAAATTATCAAAATGAAAGACTCCAAATATATCTCGGCAATGGTACTTATCAATAATACAACAATGGTCTCAAATATGGCATTTAGTCAAGAGCTACGATGTCCAAATCAGTACGGTGGCCTACTGTCACAACAAACTTGCGATGCATCGCCCGAAACTACATGGAATCCATTTGGAACGGGACTCCTGCACGAAGATTTTCCATTTCCGATCTACTACATACATGACCCGAAAGAGATCGATAAGCTAGTAAACTGTTTCGAGAAATTCAATAATTACGATTTAGCACACCAAGATCAGCGATCGCTTTGCAGTATTCAAATCAAAACTCATATGTCAGCGGCTAAAAATTCAGAAGTTTGTATGCGCCGTAGCAAGGGTTGGACCGATATGCGATATTGTGATCCCCTTCAAGGCAAAAATGTGTATGCGACAGCGTATCCGCGTGAAATTGTTAATCCGGCAGATCGAAAAGTAGACGAATCCGAAAAATTTATCCTAGTTTCGGCTAGGCTCGATACAACTTCGATGTTTGATGGAATTGGTCCCGGTGCAATGGACTCCTTAGTTCCATTGACAATATTATTTTCGGTCGGCCATGTGCTAGCCACAATACTACCCGATAAGACCGACGATATCAAACGAAACATTATTTATGTATTTTTCAACGGTGAAAGCTACGATTATATTGGATCGCAACGGTTTGTATATGATATGAAGCAAGGTACATTTCCGGTTAAAAATTCGTGGACAAATCCGATAAATTTAACCAACATTGAGATGATGATCGATATTGGAACGCTAGATGATATGCAATCGCTTCGCGTATATCATGCAACGGAATTTGATGCAGTGAATAATATCGTCTCTCTGCTGAACAAATATAATACGAAATTGGGATTCAATACGACCACAAAATCTATTAAATCGGACACCTTACCGCCAACATCCGCCCAGTCGATTTTACGGGAGAATATTACATTCCCGGCTATGATTCTTACATCGAAACCCGAGAATCGATTTTACCATTCGTTGTACGATGATTACGAGAACATTAACTACATCTACAAGAATACAACGTTAAATTTCGAGGTACTGGAAAATCTAAACCTGATCAATAATCTATTTGATCCGAATTCGATACAAATTAAAATTCGTAACGTTTCGACGATATTGGCATATTCTCTGTACGAATTAGTAACTGGACAACCATACGACAGCCTTCAATTAGGTGCTAGTTCGATACTAGCCGATGAAATTTTATATTGTTTCTTGCTCTCAACGGATTGTCCACTTTTACGAGCGGCTACTCCACCCGATGTCCACTTTATTGGATCACCAAAACCTCTGCAACGTTATGTCAGTGTACAAACATCGTTTACCGAATCGACTGCAGATACAATTAAAATTGTTGCGTTTCTATTTGGTCGTGCCCAAACCGATTTGACGAAAGCAAACTGTACCCGTCTGCCATTGTATTGGTTCAGTGGTGTCGATGGTACCGGCCAATGTTATTTAATTACACAAAATTATACCCAAGCTTTGAGTCCAGCGTTTATAGATGCGAATTACAATTGGACATCGGGTAAATACTCGACCTGGACCGAATCAACATGGTTGGAATTATCGTCGACAATATTTTTGCGACCATCGACGTCACACGAAGCTTTAACGCTATCGATCGGAATAATCGTTATGCTCATTTCATTTGTGATAGTTTACATAATTAACAGTCGGAGTGATGTCCTATTCGGGATAGCTCCAGAAACGGCAACGACGTAAGTATTTTATATAAGAACCAATACTGAAACCCGATCATATTTCGTTCTTTTCTTTTTATTTCAGTGCAACCATTCCACCTGCACACTGTTAATTATTATTTTATTTATTAATTTAATTTACAATTTTTAGCCCTAATTCTTTAATCTTTAATAGTTTTAATTCATCATAATTGGAAATTTTCTGTTTGCGCCTCATTTTGAAGACTGTAATTTCAAAATAATAAAAATACTTTAATTTTTATTAGTTAATTCGAGTTAAGTTGACATTTTTGTAATATTAAAGACATTAATTACTAGTTTATAGTTTTTTTATTTTAATTAAATTAATTATTTTGTAATGTTTAAATTAAAATAAAACAAAAAAAAAAGACAAGCGAAACAAAATTGTATGACTACTCTTACTACCCACTGTTATAGTACATTTCATCATGATAAATTCTAATAGGTTAGAATGAGAGACTTATTCTTGTATAGTCTATCTCTACTTTGTGTTAATCAAATATGGCGATCATCTTGTTGTTACCAAAGTGAAGATTCAGCATTATTTTGTTTTTATAACAATTAAAGTTAATTAAATAATTTAAAATAAGATTAAAAGTTGTTTACATGATTTTGATTAATTCAAATTATATATTCAAATCAAATTAACAAGACTGAAAAGTAACATAAATGTAAGTAGAATTTGATCATCTCCATTCTTCATCCCAGTTTCGTTGTTTCTTGACAACAATCTTGAAGTCTTTTGTGCTTGAACAAAATGTTAAATTATGTCGTATCGCGATGATTAAATCTTAAGTTAATTAATCAGAAACAATATTGAGTCACGGTTAATTAATTATAAAATAAATTTGTGATCTTATCTCTGTCGTCTACAAGTAATATGAGGTTTTGAACTTTGGCATAGATTTCTTTTGGTCAGTTGGATGTGGTTTGCGTTTAGTCGGTCAAATCGTGTATAGATATGCGTTAGGCAATTAACATTCCATTATGATTGTTTTTATGTACATTCGATGGTTAAGTTGTGTACGCATGCGACAGGTGCATTTAACTGTGTCTAAAGTTATACAGGGTGCTGCACAAAGGATACAATTGTAGGAATAGTACAGTGGACGAAAACGATGCAGAAAATGTTGTAAATCAACATTTAGCTTGAAAATTGCAAAGGAATGAACGATTGAACAGGGGGGAGGTGTGTTTCATCACTAAAGTGCAACTGATTTTGGATCATTGCCTTCTGTTCAACTGTTCCGTAATCTTCATTATCAGATAATGAAATCACGTTTCATTTGATGCCACTTCATTGGTCTCAATAACAATCCAGATTTTGTTTAAGCAACTAAAATCTCGTCGAGCCATCTCGTTAAGACCGACCTTGACGATTCAGACTTTAAGAGTCGACCTATCTGTTACCAAAATTCACCATAACTTAAAACTTCAGTGAACTTGCCATTCGAGATCTAAATGGAAGTTTATATCAATATCGAGGTTTTCACTAAGGTCAAAGAGGAAGTAAATACGTAGAACCTTCTGCACATTACCTATATGCCATGGAAGCTGGATCGGTCCACGAAGGAAAAATTACTTTAACATCCTGCTCCTTTCGAGAACCCGGTTCCTCAAACTGCTGCTTTAACTACTGTGTCATTTCGAACACTCTGGTTTGGTCTACTTGTATGATTTGAAAGGTCAACCTCTAGTTTGCAACATTATGAAGAGCTGCTTCCTGATTGTCCCTAACACAATCTTAAATTTGTTTTTACAGCCAAATCGAAATAATTCTACAATGAGTCTCAAAGCACGTGGATTAATTTTTGCTACATTTTTTGGCAATTGCCTTGTCTTTGGCCTGCTAGTCGCGAGCCTAACAACCGAACATTGGATAAATGCCGAAGGTAAACGACACAATTCAACAACATCGCACGGTAAAATACATTTTGGTCTGTTATCGGGACAAAAAAGTTTAAATCCCGGAGTTGGAGTTCGGAACGAAACGATTGATGGTAAGTGAAACAATCTCAAGACACTCTTCTGTATGCTAGTTAAGAATGTTTGTATTTTTCAGTAATATCATTGGTCCGTAGCGAGCATAATTGGATGAATTTTATGCTGTGGATGGGTTCAGCACTGGGCATCGGTTTTGGAATATTTAGCAGTGCATTGGGTGCTGTTGCATCGGTGCTTAAATCAGCTTCGGCGGAAAAGAAACGAGGAACCGTTATAATTCTAATTATAAGTAATGTGTGTGCAGTCGTTTCACAATTTTTGGCTTTCATCTGCTGGATGGTTCAATTCTACAATCATCTAATCCATAATGTGTTTACAGCCGAAGATAAAACAAAATGGTCAAGCAAGGATATGGCATGGCTGGGGCATAGTTTCTATTTCGTTGTGTTTGGCAGTATAATTGCAATTGTTAATGTAATTCTCATCACTGTCGCGATTAGGATGGAACGTCGGCCACGTAAAGTTGAAACCCCGTATGATGAGAAAATGCAGGGTGCGATAATGCTATACTAGGCGCAACCTGTTTCGAACTTCTTTATAATCTTTACTCAGACAAAACTGCCAAATAGAAATCACATGAACTTATTTTGTTATTTATTAATTAATTTAATTGTAAGCCATAAATGAAATTGAGAGAACCAGCACTGTACAAAAAAGTGAAAGGATTCCAAACAAAAATATATATTTTTTTAAAATTGAAATAAAAAGTGAAAATTTTGTATAAAATTTTATTACATTTGTACAAAATTTGTGCTCCTGCTAGTACATTGGAAAATTTGCATCGATGTTTCGCGTCCACGCATGCAATCCTCCGATTATATCCTGGGCCTCGAAATTTGGTAGGCTTTCATTTAAAAACTTAACAATTATTTGGGAATCGTTTCCCCTGCGACACACCACATAGGTTGGAAGCTCTTTCGCTTCAATACTCTGCAATATCTCATCTTTACGCCGATCATCCAAAATATCTTTGATTGGAATATTTATCGATGTCTCCAAATGGCATATTTCAAACTCCATTGGACTTCGAACATCTATTAATAAATGTTTCTGATTTGTTTCGATTATCTGTTTGTATTGTTCGACAGATATTCGTTCGGCCGGTTCAAGAATGTTCAGATGGTTGTGTTTATCGTTTGCTCGACTGCCGCAAAATTGTTCGTAGTCGATTAATTTGGTGATGGTGGGGGTTTCGGAACAAACATCGCAATTCTCGTGACGATTTCGGAGTTTAATGTTACGGAATGTTGATTTTTCGCCGTCGAATAGTAGCAGCCGACTAGAAAGAACTCCTTCATGTCCTAGTATAATTTTGATAGCTTCTAGTGCTTGAAGAGCACCTATTACTCCGGTTACAGCGCCAATAACTCCACTATCACCACAATTACTAACAGCCTCAGGAGGTGGTGGTTTTGGGAAAAGGCATCGATAGCATGGACCCTGTTTGTAATTGTATACAGTCAGTTGGCCTTCCAGTTGAAGTGCACTGCCTGAGACAAGAGGTTTTTTAAGCATTACGCATGCATCGTTCAATAGATATCGGGTTGCTACATTATCGGTTGCATCGACCACAACATCATAGTTTTGTATTATCTCTAGAGCATTCTCACTATTGAGCTGTAATCGATAGGGAATCAATTGGGTTGTAGAGCTTAGTCGTGCTAGTGCATCGGTAGCTGCCTCCGCTTTTCCAATTCCTAAATCGCCTTCAGTGAAAAGTAGTTGACGATGAAGATTATTTATTTCCACTTCATCGTAGTCGACCACACCGATTTTACCAATTCCGGCACCGGTTAAATATAATCCAGACGGGCAACCCAATCCACCGGCACCGACAATCAAAATCGAACTATTTTTCAATTGTAGTTGGCCTTGAACCCCGACCTCGGGCAATATAATTTGTCGACTATATCGTGCTATCTCGTTATTGGTTAGTTTGTGTGGCGACTCCTACAAATAGTAATGAAAATGGCCATGAAAATTGGAAACCGTGAACGATTTTCCGCTCTAAATTATTTCATTCTCGCAAGGCATAACCCAGATAATTTTTGCAAGAGAGTGAGAAAACGAATTTGATTGATCATAACCTTGGATATCGTTACAAAATAATTTTTTAACACGTACCGTAATTTTTTTAAGCTTCCGCAATTGGTGCTCCTTTTCACGCAGCAGATTGCGCAACGAGTGTATTTCATTTTCTAAATCAGACACTTCCATTATTGGGCTAATATCTGCTTTTTTCTATTTTCACAGTTTTTTGTTTATTTATGTCATTTCACATGTCACAACTGAACAAGAATAAAATAAAAATGAAGTTGGCTGCGATTTGAAATTTGGGATTGTTGGCCGAAAAGTAAACTCACCGAAAAAATACAACGATATTAAACTCACTTCTTTATTTTGACGTTTCTAAATGTCATCAATATTATTTTAATCGCAGTGTTACAGAGAGTCATGGACATTTTGGAAACATTTAAATTTATTATAAAAATTAACTAAATTTAAAATGTGTATTTGTTCGAATTACACAGATGACGAACTAGACGATCAGCTCAATTCAAACGCACCCAAATTACCTATTGTGTATTCGGGTAGATACAATGTGAAGTTTTGCGGCCTACAGAAGTTGCATCCTTTTGATGCGGCAAAAGGTCAACACATCCTAGAATATTTAATTAAATCGAAACTATTGAATCGACAAAATTATATAAAACCCGTTGAAATAAGTGCCAAAGAGATCGAAACAGTTCATACGTTACGATATATAAAAAGTTTGAAGGTATTTAAAATGATTTGGATCTGTGATTGAATCTTATGACGATTTCTTTTACTTCAATTTCACAGTGGAGCTTGAATGTTGCAAAAATAGCCGAAATTCCACCACTAATTTTCGTACCTAATTATTTTGTGCAACGCGGGTATTTAAAACCAATGCGATTCCAAACGGGTGGTTCGGTAAAGGCTGGCCAATTGGCGCTCGACTATGGATGGTCGATTAATTTGGGCGGTGGATTTCATCATTGCAGCGGTGATAGTGGTGGTGGATTTTGTCCATACGCTGATATTACACTCGTTATAAAGACGATACTCAATTCAGATTTTGGTATTAAAAATGTCATGATCATAGATTTGGACGCACATCAAGGCAATGGCCATGAACGAGATTTTATTGACGCCCCAAATATCTTTATATTCGATATGTACAATTATCGTATCTATCCACGCGATAATCCAGCAAAATTAGCGATTAGTTGTGCAGTCGAGCTGCGACCATTCACCAAAGACAAAGAGTATATCGACAAGCTCAAATTGAATTTAAAAAATTCATTCTCAAAATTTCGCCCCGATTTTATCGTTTTTAATGCAGGGACTGATATACTAGCTGGTGATCCACTCGGTTTGTTATCAATATCTGCATCGGGCGTTATCGAACGGGATGAAATTGTATTTCAGATTGCAATCGAAAATAATATTCCGATTGTGATGCTGTTGAGTGGAGGGTATTTGAGATCATCGGCACGTGTCATTGCCGATTCAATCATAAATTTGAAGAATAAGGGTTTATTACCTCGACGATTTTAAAAATTTTGTATTGGGTTGTATTTTACTCTCCAACCCATGGTTTTTTGTCAAAGGCGTCTGTACATCACAGTTATTTGTTGATGTTTTGATGCCTCGATAAAAATCGCATTTAAATGGTGCTTTAAAGATTTGAACGGATTCAACAGTATGACTGTTAAGAACCGTAATATTATTTTGTAATTGTGATAACATTGTAAAAAAATGTGATTGTAAAATCGTTTTTCCCTCAGAATTCCATTTTGGGGTTATTTACTATATTTATTATGCCTAACAACCAGTAAACAATTTATATAGACGACCATATAACTATATTAGACAATTTATTATAACTTATTAGCTTTAACAAGAAAATTGTATATTTTCTTGGATAAATTTATTGATAAAACTTATATATTTGTATATTGTATCATAAAAAAAATAAATCGAAGTACCTACACAAATAGTGTAAGAGTCCAGAGAATTTGTTTTACATTTTTGGTTTTGATTTTGTGCCCTTTGGACGTGTTTCGTGTCTCTTGAAAGCCCCAAAAATGCTTAAGCTACAGTTAAAGACTGCACAGGATTTAAAAGAGGCGGCCGCTATTGAGCGCCGCCGACGATGGGAAGAGGAACGTAAGAAACGTATTTTTAATGCCAGAGAGCGAATCTTGGGGGTAAGTGTTCGATTCATGTTTTATATTTCGTAAATGTTTTATCCCCGTCTTAAAATCAACGGTAGGTCGATTTTGCCGCGCTCGACGAACAAATTAAAGAAAAGCATGAATTGATGGAGATCGAAAAAGAGCGTGAACAAAAATTGATAAATGAGACGATACGGCGCGATGAAGTAATCCGAAATAAAGAGAAGGAGCTGAATGCTGAACGGCGTCGTATCCAGCAGGAGATAAACGAATATCGAGCCACATTTCAAAGACCTGAAGATTCGCGTGAATTTGACTTGAACGACCCGAATTATGTGCATAATTGTGCACCTGCCCGAGCAGGCGACGATGATGGTCGTTTGGGCATATCATCGGCTCAAGTATTTTTGGGCGAAGATTTGATGGGTAAGGAACGTAAAAAAGCTCAAAACGAACAGCAACGACTGTGGCTCGAACAGCAAATAAACGAGCGTCGAAATGCCGAGGCGGCACGAAAACAAGCAGACGATTTACTAATGAAGGCGCTCGTGTCACGCGATCGACGTGCTGTCGAATTAGATACACAGGAACGTAATACCCGAAAGAAGATACAGCAGGAGACGGCCGAATTTAATTTTCGTTTGGCTGCCGAACAGGAGGCTCATCGTATTGAAAAGGAGCGCCAAAATCAGGAAGATAATTTAGCGGTCATCTACAACAATTTGACCAGCGACATGCTAACCGAAAATAAAGAGTGCTCAAGTAATTTCGGCCCTCATCGTAAAGTATCAACCGACTATCGTGGCCTGTCCGAACAAGAAATAAAACATTTGCGAGACGAACAATATAGTCAGGCACAAGAAAATCAAAAACAAAAGGCCGCCCAACAAATGGAAACCGCACAATGGGAGCAGCATTCGAGAAATGTTGCACGTACCATACAATTAAAACAGCGACAAGAGCAACGAGATCTTCGCCAACATTTGGATAAGGTGAACGAAGAAAATCGGCAACTTGCCGAGGAGCATCGTGCGCAACAGCAATATTTCAACAAAGTGGTTTACACAAATCGTCCAACTCCCGATTATTTTGCACAATTCAATACGACTAGTCGATAGTGCACATCGAGAACACAAAAGAATTATTTTTATATTCTTATTTTATATGAATCTTTCTTTCACGCCCAACAAATTATGTTACTTTAAATTAATTTTTTCTAATTATTAATCGTCACTACTAAATTTATTAATAAAAAATAAAACAAATAATTAAACAGCGTTTGATGTTTTATTTTTAATCTGACTCCATTGATTTCGATCACGAGCCAGCTCTTCATACTGTCTCAAGCAATTAGAATATGCCAGATCACTCTCTATGCCGAGGAGCCATCGTCGCCGACAATGACCTCTTCGCCTACCGCAATTCGGCTCTCCCTCAAAGATCGCTGTATGGTTCGGTTCGAATCAGCACACAGAACGTGACTGAGCCAGCGTACTCGCTGGAAATGACATTAAATTCCTAATCTCGTGAATGAAACGAACTCGGTATGTAGCATCAATGTCGAGTTTTGAGCCATATATTTTTTTTTGATTTCAGCAGTTAATGTAGAGGATATATAATCCGATTGCCACCGGCAAGGCGAACCTTGATACCCTCCCGCGCACTATTATCTTGAGTAACGAGAGATCCAAGATAATTGAATCTCATTACTCATTCAACAAAACATACTTATCTCCCTTAAATTTTGTCTACCTATTATGAAAAATTCGACATCGGATCCGAAAGCGGATTTAGCTATTATGAAAATCCAAAATCGAAAAATCCGCTATTATGAACTAAAGACAAAACGATATATGATTTTTGGAAAATCCGAAATCGGATTATGTCATAAGAGCTTCCCTGACTGAATTCCAGTATCTAATAACTACCCAAGTAGTTTTACACCTGACTGATGCTATATAAAGGTATAAACAGAACCAGAACGACAACGACTAGCGTCGACGAATAAATAAAATATTTCGCCGCGATTTCGCTGTATCTAACGTGAAAAGATCGTCAGCGCATTGCGATAAAAAAAGAAAAACAAACGATATAATATATAATATTATTGTTTATGTCAAAATGGATTCTGTAAATAATAAAAATCGGGAAAATAATCAAAATTGTATATCTTGTGTTTTTGGCACATATATAATATTATAATTTAATATTGCCAAGTAGACTTTGGTGGGTGAGACCAGTTAATCTTACAAAGAATCAACACGGATTCTTTCAAGTTTTATGGAGTTGCTCGTTTCAATCTGTTCGAACAGAATCTATACTTCAAAAGTTTTAACAATTGTTAAAACTTTTGAAGTATAGATTAAAAAAGCACTCCCATCGGACGCCAATTAACGTTGAAACTAAATTAGCTGTAACACTGATGTACGAAAGTTTAACACATTTTTTCGTAGTGTATCATAATTCAGTGATGGGCAATTTAGGATGCTTTGATTAATGTAACCAATATTTGTTTATAAGAACTATACGCATCATAAATATCAATCAACCCGTTCATTAGACGGTCAATCATAACTATTTTAGACTTTTAGTTATCTACAAATTCTAGGCAAAGTTTATTTATGTATCTACACTGCCATCTGTGTTTGTCTTAAACAAGCTCTAAAAACGATTACTGACATCTTTAGGTTTAGTTTTTGGAAGTTAATGTAGGCCTTGGATATGTTGTTAATACTTCTTTATATATTTTCTTTTATAAAACGGCTTGTCTTCAGTTTTGGATTAATTTGTTTTTTTTTTACAATATACATATACATATATTTCTTTATTGATTCTTTTTTCAATATTGATAATTGTGTAATAATTAATTAACACTACTTTTATTATAAAAAAATGATTTATATTTTAAATATATAATTAATTATTTGTTTTATATATTTTAACAATTTGTACAGATTTTTATATTCCGTGTATATACAGCTCAAGCCTTTTTTGAATAATAATATAAAACTTTTCTTTTAACTACAAAATTGTTTTTTTAAAAAAAAGGCTACTATATACAAAAGCAAAATAAGTGCCCCTCCATAATTTTACTGAGTTCAGTGGCCGAAAAAGAAATTTGGAATGCACAGTAGGATTACAATTTAAAAAATTAAAAATTTAGCTAAAACGAAAAAACTAAACGTGACCGAAGCACCACAATACTCCCTCCCCAGTGAATTTGTAAAAATTCGCGAAAACCAAATAATTTAAAGAAAAATTTATGCATGTTAATTAAATTAAGAAAATTAATTTAGAAAATTTTAAGAATTTAACTTGATAAAAAACGAGAGGGAATTTTGATAGTACGATCCGATTTTGTAGTTGATGAGGAAGGCAAATCAGTCCTAAAATCAAACCTGACTTTCTTGGTCAAAGGTCTCCTGTCCATAAATTTGGAATTTTGATTTGCCGAACTATCTAAAATTTTCGAATTTTGACCTGTTGTTTCAATCGATCCCTTCATAGGAGAAGTGAGTACATGTGGAATCGGTTTTATGCCAACATCATTTTCCATAAAACATGGTTTAAGTCGATCGATTGAAACAACAGTTGACTTCCCGTTTATCTGAATTGTAAAAACTTTTTCTGAACGATTTAAAACCAAATAAGGGCCGGTGTAAGGTGCTTGCAGAGACTTTCGTAGAGAGTCAATGCGAAGAAAAACGTAACTGCAATCCGAAAGTTTTTTATTAATAAAAATTTTAACATTGGAGTGTCTGGACGCTAGAGATGGTCTAAATTCGTCAAAGTGTTTTTTTAAATTAAGGACAAATTCGTTTTGCGGAATAGACGAATTTAGCAGCTGTCCAGGCACTCTCAATGGACAACCAAACACAATCTCCGCCGGAGTTGTTTTTAGATCCTCGCTTAATGCTGATCTCAAACCTAGCAAGACAGTCGGAAGCACTGCCGTCCAATCCGAACGTTCATGACACATGATAGAGGCTTTTAACGTTCTATGCCAACGCTCAATCATTCCATTCGCCTTTGGATTATAACTTGTTGTCCATATGCGTTTGAAACCAAGCAAATTTGACAGTTCTGTGAACAGATTGGATTCAAACTGGGTTCCCTGGTCCGTAACTATAACCTCTGGCACACCGAAATGGGAAATCCATGTAGAGTACACGGCAAAAGCTACAGTAAACGCAGCAATATCTGGTACTGGAACCGCCTCAGCCCATCTCGTATAACGATCTATTAATGTCACGCAGTAACGCTGATTTTCAGAAACTGGAAGTGGACCAATAATGTCTAGATGTATTTCTGCGAAGCGCTGCGAAGTTAATTTAAAAGAGCCGAGAGGGAAATGGTATGCCTTGAAACTTTCGACTTCTGACATGCTATACAATTTTGAGCCATAGTTTTTTAATCTTTAGAGATAGATGGCCAAATGACATGTTTTGTCAGTAATTTAACTGATGCTTTGATCCCTGGATAAGATAAATTGTGAAAGGCTTCAAAAACTTTTTTCTGAAAATCAATTGGAATAAAAGGTCGAGCTATAGCAGTCGAAGTATCGCAATAAATGGTTTTATTAGTGTTGAAATTTAAGGGAACTTGCATGAATTTTAATGATGGATTATTGGTTTGTGCATCTGCAACTTGTGCATAATCTATACTTTCATGAATAGAAATTAGATCAATGCGTGATAAGGTGTCTGCAACGACATTATTAATGCCTGAGATATGTTGAATGTCGGTAGTGAATTGACCGATAAAATCCAAATGACGAAATTGGCGAGGAGATGCTTTTTCCGGATTCTGATAAAACGCATAAATAAGTGGTTTGTGATCCGTGAACAGTGTGAACTCCCTACCTTCTAAAAGATATTTAAAGGGTTTAATGCCAGAGTAAGCTGCAAGCAACTCTCTGTCATAAGCACTATACCTTTTCTGCGTGTCATTGAGACATACAGAAAAAAAACTAAGTGGCTGCCATGCACCATCAACATACTGCTGTACCACTGCTCCAATTGCCGAATCCGAAGCATCCACCATAATTGCTAATCGCGCTGTGGAAGACGGATGTGCAAGGAGAGTTGCTTGGCACAACTTCTCCTTACAATTATTGAAGGCTTGAATAGATTCCGCTGACCAATTAATTAGAGTCTTACTGTTTTTCTTGTATCCTTTCAAGTAATCATTCAGTAAGATTTGGTCTGATGCGGCAGCTAGGATGAAACGTCTATAAAAGTTAATCATACCCAGGAATCGTTTGAGATGATTAAGTGTTGGAGGATGTTCAAAATTTTTAATAACTTCAATTCTAGTAAAATCAGGTAGAATGCCCTTTGCATTTACAGTATGTCCAAGAAATTTAATTTCGTGTGAAGCGAATACACATTTATCTGGATTAATGATTAAACCATGTTCTGATAATTTTTGAAAAGCAATCTCTAGATGTTCTAGGTGTTCTTCATGAGATTTAGACGCAATTAATACATCGTCTAAGTAAACAAACGTAAAATTAAGACCTAACAAAACGGAATGCATAAATCTTTGGAAAGTTTGCGCTGCATTCCGGAGGCCAAAAGTCATTCTGGTAAACTCAAATAAGCCAAAGGGTGTTGAAATTGCGGTTTTTGGAATATCAGATGGTTCAATCGGAATTTGATGATAAGCTTGGACTAAATCCAATGTTGTAAATACCGTGCAACCTTCAAGCTGATACGAAAAGTCTTGAAGATGCGGAATTGGATAAAGGTCGGGAATAGTAATTCGATTGAGACTGCGGTAATCTCCACATGGTCTCCAATCGCCGTTCTTTTTCTTAACTAGATGCAAAGGACTGGACCATGCGCTGTCACTTGGTCGGCAAATACCAAGTGACATCAAGTTTTCAAATTCAGCCTCTGCAATCTTGAGCTTATCTGGTGCCAAACGCCTAGTTTTACAAGCAACAGGTGGCCCAGTTGTCTCCAATCGATGTGTAATGCTGTGTTTTATTGGTCCCAAACACAACGAATGACTCAACAAGTTATTGAATTTTGAGAGTAAATTTTGAACTTGGAATTTGTATGCGACTTATCCAATTGTGATAGTGCTGATTCCTTGTAAAGCGTGATTGCTCCAATAGCGAATAGCGAAGTCAACGGATCTAAGACTCTCCGCTTACGAATATCGACTACCAATCCTGTGCCATTCAAGAAATCAGCACCAATGATTGGTAAAGACACGTCCGCAATAACGAATTCCCATTTAAAAACGCGACGAAGACCAAAATCTAAATTTAAAATTTTGGTACCGAACGCCCGAATCGGAGTACCATTCGCCGCGAATAATTTTGATGTCGAAACCGCTTTAACAATTTTACAATTCGAAACAGGAACGACCGAAATATCTGCACCAGTATCTATTAAAAAATTAATTCCTGAAACTTTGTCACGAATAAGTAAACGGATAGCCGAAAAATCATCAGGAATGGCCGTTATATTCCGATGCGAATATAAAAATTTGGCTTATTGATTAAAAAATTTTTTAATCAATAAGTTGTGTGACTAATGTTGACTAAATTGATTAAAAAATTTGCAACCGGGTCTGCAATGCAGTGCTTTATCCGCGTATTTAAAATGATAATAGCACTAGTCGAATTTAGGATCAATAAGCGAAGCCGAACGATTGCGCGATCTCGATGAGCGACTGTATTTTCCCCGGGATTTTGAACGTGAACGCGAATTTTTTTCACTAAACGAACCGGATCTAATTTCACATAATATTTCGCGTAAAGAGTCCACAATTAATTTGACATTTTCTGTCGATGGGTTGGAGCCCGATGTTACTGGTGCGGACGCCGAACGCGACGGTTCTCCAAAAGCGGATGTTTTCTCCAATGTACATAGCTGGTCTTGAATGCCCCAACCAGACGACACTACCTCCAACATTGGATCTGCTCTCTCCACCAAAACGGTAAGGGAAACATCATCCTCGAACGTTGTCAAAACTTGTTGAATGTGATGAGGCAATCGTTGCAATCACAATTGTTTTAATGCTCTATCACTAGATGTAGTACCAGCATTCAGTCTGAAATCCGCCAACAACTGCGACGGCTTCTTGTTATCAAGAGTCAAGTTATGCAGCACATTATTCAGTCGCTATGACTCTCTGACTCGCCTAAAATTCGTAGCACTTCATTTTTAAAAAAAAGTATATGGAAAAGGACCCTTGTCCTTGATTATCAGGTCTGCAAGTTGGTTATGCAGTCGAGCGTCCAAAGCGCCAATTGCATGTGCCAGTTTGGTAGCTTTCCCGGTTATTCCGGCCAATCCAAACTGCATCTCCAGTATATTGAACCACACAGTAGGGTTCTGGTTATATAGTGGTTGTGGAGGTTTAAATGCAATACGACTCACATTTCCACCCCCACCAGTAACCTCAGACCCTGAATTTTGGTGGTCTTGAACACTAGTACTGGAGACACAGCCTGCAGACTTCGGAACAACCGTGGGGTTTTGAGCCTTCTGCCACTTAAAAAATTCAGTTGAAATTAAATCATTCAACTGGGACCTTGATATACCAATTCTCTCTTCCCCATCAACTCCATCTGAAGTGTAGGGAGTATTGTTATTTTCCTGAGCCATGTTCAAAAACGAATTTTAAAATCCAAAAAGAAACTAATTTAATAGAACAAACCCGATACCAAAAAAAACCCAACGACTGGAGTGAGAAAAAAAAAATAAATAAATAAAATTATCAAACTATAATACCCCTGTGCACCTCGAAAAACAAAATGAATCAAATGTAAAATAAAAGTTTTCCCAAAATTTAAAAAAAATTGACGATAAAAGAAAAAAAAATATTCTGAACTCAAAAAAAATATAAAAGAGCACTTACTTTTGCTTGAGCTGCCGTTGATGCTGGTATCTTAATTTCTGAGACAGCCGCTATAAGTTTCTACTATTGTAGAATTTTTACAATTTCCTAATTTAGTAGGTTGTTCTGCTCCTGAAATCCCAGCAGTCTACTTCCTTGAAACGATTTATCGCTGGGGTTTTACACAGCTCACGTCGGGGTCACCAATTTGGAAGTTAATGTAGGCCTTGGATATGTTGTTAATACTTCTTTATATATTTTCTTTTATAAAACGGCTTGTCTTCAGTTTTGGATTAATTTGTTTTTTTTTTAAATATACTGAATTTATTGATTCTTTTTTCAATATTGATAATTGTGCAATAATTAATTAACACTACTTTTATTATAAAAAATGATTTATATTTTAAATATATAATTAATTATTTGTTTTATATATTTTAACAATTTGTACAGATTTTTATATTCTGTGTATATAAAGCTCAAGCCTTTTTTGAATAATAATATAAAACTTTTCTTTTACCTACAAAATTGTTTTTTTAAAAAAAAGTCTACTATATACAAAAGAAAAATAAGTGCCCTTCCATAATTTTACTGAGTTCAGTGGCCAAAAAAGAAATTTGGAATGCACAGTAGGATTACAATTTAAAAAATTAAAAATTTAGCTAAAACGAAAAAACTAAACGTGACCGAAGCACCACAAGTTTATCTACATATGAGAAAGATATTATTTTTTATAGTGTAATACGTGCCATCTATTATCAAATTGTAGCATTATACACGGTTTCTTCGTAAATGTCAAACAGACAAATAAATGTCATCAACATATCGGTAAATTAATTTTTTTTTCCACCACCAAAAAATCCATATAGATATAGTAATAAGTTTAATATATCGGATGATGTTTATTACATGTCGAAATCATCAGAAACCACCATGAGGCGCAAAATGGAGGAGGGAATGTTATTCAACCTTTAACTCCGTGCAATACCTACGAGAGTTGCAAAGAATTATTGCATCTGGTGTTGCTGAAGTATTCTTTATGAGAAATCTTATGAGATTTGGCTATTCGGGATATGTTCGGTTGAGTTTTATGAAGAACATCCCCGTTTAATTAACCAAATAGGAATGTATTCGAAAGTTTAAATTATTTTTAAATGAAAACCGGGAAAAGTTCCGGGTCCTCCAGAGTTTAAATAGATGAATGTTGGTAAGAATAAAATAATCTGGAATGTATCAAATTTAAAGTACAGATATTACCAATGCTACGTTTTTCATGAAAACGATGTTATGAAACAACACAAGAAAACTTAGAACTCAAATTTTTGACATATTAATTGGTTTTTTTTTATTTGTAACGTTACACAGTCAATTTTTACAATAATTAAACTATTAGTTATTAGTTATTAAATTATATAATAGATATATAGCACCCTTGTCATGAAATAACTTGTGTAATTTACATGTAAATTACATGTAAATAACTGTGTAAACTACATCGTTTAATTTACGCGCCCAACACCTACGTAATACGTATATAGTATTTAAACGAAACTGCCTTTCTTTTAGGTATCTTGCTCAAGGTTGCTCTATTCAGATGCTGGCATGGAGTTTCAAGTTGGGTGCATCAACTGTGCGCGAGATTATATTAGATACATGTGATGAGATTAATATCCGATGCCCCCCAAAGAGCGGATTGCTTTATTTTAACTACAAAGGACACCATAGTGTTGTTCTCTTTGGTGTATGTGACACCAATTATTGTTTTACAGCTGTAGATGTTGGTGCTTACGGTAGCGAAAGTTATTCTGGAACTTTCCAAAATAGTGGATTTGTAAAGCAATTGAAAGATGGTACAATTGATATTCCGGTTAGTAAAATGCTGCTCAATTCCACAATAGATTTTCATTTTTATTTTGTGGGTGACGCTGCATTTCCGTTGAAAAAAAAACCTAATGCGACCCTATTCTGGAAGGTGCCTTTCAGAAGATAAGCAACTATTTAATAAAAACGTATTACGTGCTAGAATCCGTATCGAAAACACTTTCGGTATTTTAGCAAATAGGTGGCGCATATTAGAAACCACTATTAATATATGTATCCAAAAAATGCACAAAAAGTGCTGGCTATACTATTGTGTTGCATAATTTTTGAATGATTCAGAAAAGTAAAATATACTGTCCAGAAGATTATATAGATAGTTCGCAAAATGAGACTGATATTAATTCTTATTTTATTAGCTCGAATCTAACTTTGGTTAGTCCTGTTGTTGATCTTAAATCTGAAGAGTGTTCTAACTCTTTTTCATTTTCTAATATTTCCTTTGAGGAGTTACAGTCTGCTGTTTGGAAAGTAAAATCGGAATGTTCTGGTCTTGATAGGGTTAGTTTAAAATTGGTGAAACGAATTTTTCCTGTAGTCTCAAAATTTTTATTACACATTTTTAATTTTATCTTAACCTCTTCTTCGTTTCCTGAGCAATGGAAACTCAATAAAATAATTTCAATTCCAAAAATTAGCAATCCTGTTGAGTTATCCCAATTTAGACCTGTCAGTATTTTAAGTTCCATTTCCAAAGCCTTTGAGATTGTAGTGAAAAACCAAATTCTGTCCCGTATAATTGATAATAGTTTACTTAATATCTTTCAATCTGGTTTTAGAAAGTGTCATGGCACGAATACTGCATTATTGAAAATGGCGATGAGCGATGATATTCGGCGTAGTATGGAAAACAGGGAACTTATTTCTCTCACTTTGTTAGATTTTTCAAAGGCCTTTGATTCTTTGAATCACAACATTCTCTATAACAACCGCACAATTTAAATGTTCCCTTTCAACTGCTAGATTAGTTATAAATTATTTATCGAATCGTTCACAGAAAGTTTTTTTTGGTAGTTGTTATTATAATTTTCTTCCAGTTACTTCAGGTGTTCCTCAAGGTTCGGTACTTGGTCCTTTATTATTTTCTATGTACATTAATGACATCGAATCCTCGTTTCACCATTGTTCGTTTCACATTTTTGCTGATGATGTCCAAATGTATAGAAATAGTAAGTTAGATCAGCATTCTATTGTTAGTAATATTTCTCTGGTTAATGAGGATTTAGATAGAGTATATAATTGGTCTATTTCCAATGGACTTGTCTTGAATGCTAGTAAATCGTAATCTATTGTTATTTACAAAAATTCTTTAGATACGTTTTCGTTTCCTTGTATCAATCATAATGGGTCAGTCATTCCGTTTTCAACTACTGTTAGGGATTTGGGGATAGTTTTTAACAAAACTCTTACATGGGGTGATCATTAAATTAAAGTTAGTAGAAAGTTATTTGGTTTACTTAGTTGTTTGTATAAAGTGGTAGGGTTTACGGATAGTCAGTTTAAAAAGAGAATTTTTATGTCCTATCTCCTTCCGAATTTTCTTGATGGTGATGCTGTCTTATTTGGTATGTTTCAGGAAAATATGTCTATTCTAAAAGGATGTTTTAATGCGTGCACTCGTTTTATTTTCGGAATTAGGAAGTTTGACCATATATCACCCTATACTAGGCTTGTTCTTGGTTGTAGTTTAACTATTTATGAGTTTTGGATTTGCGCTTTTATTTGGAAGCTACTTAAAACGAAAGAACCAAATTATTTATTCAAACAATTATTATTTAGCAGGTCGCATTACGCCAATCTATACGTTTGCTGCCTGCGAGAAATTCTTCTAGGTCTTTAAATTCATCTTTTTTTGTTGGAGGTATTTCTCTATGGAATTCTTTTCCATACAGTATTAGGAGTTTGAGGCGTGTCTGAATGACAATATAATTAGTTTAAGTTAATTTTTAAGATTTTTTTTATATATTGTCTGATCCCTGCCGCTCATCCCATTGTAAATGGGTTTGTACTCAAAATGGGATGTGCGTGCATGGTGTTACCTTTTGTACTAAACAATTTAAGAGGTTTTTATGCCTAATGGAAGTAATAATTTTTTTACAAGTTGCTTCTATATGCGTTTTTCCTTCTTAATCAAAATTATAAGCAATATATAAATAAATAAATAAATAAATGAATAAATAAAAGATATATGTACAACTGAATAAAAATGCTTATTGAATTCAAAAAAAGTTCATTTATTTAAAAGATCAAAACAATTCTTATATTTACAAAAATAATAATTAATATAAATAACAAAAATAAATTAAACCATATTTTATCACAATATTTAAAATTAATTTAAATGTTCTAAAAAAATTGTTAAAAAATTACGAATTACGTTTGTGGTCCCGTAATCTTCTATAAACTAAATTCGTAATTTCTATCTCTATTTCATTCAACACATCTGATGGCAAGTTGGCGCGTTCAATTTTTAAAGCTAGTGATTGAAATAGAATCATGATGGAAGTGGTTACTGAAGTTGGCGCTTTATCCATATCACTGATAGCTTTTGATGCCGTATTCAAAAAATTGCAAAAATTATTATTTATTTGGTTCTTACTCGAAACAGTCTTTTTTTTGCTGGTGTTAGTACTGTTAGTTGTACTTTCGTAATTACTGTTATCAAAATTTCCCACTGTTCTAAAAATGTAAAGTCAAATGTTTAATTAACTTTTAAAGATGGTTGCTACTTACTGGTTTTGATCGTCTACTCTATCCAGAAAGCTTATGAGCTCATAGTACTTCCATTTCTTTTTCCTTAATTCTCGGTCAATCGCAGGGCTACCGGATGGTTCGGTACGGCGTGCTTTCCTATAAGTGTCCCGTAAGCTCTTCCATCGGGTTTTGAAAATACTTTCTGAAAAATGTATATATAATGTAATGTATATAAATGAATATAAATTTAAATATAATGTAAGTTGGCCAAAAATTATTTGTTAAGTTGGCCCAAAATTATATCCCAAAACAACACGATTTTTAATGCTGACAACACCAACATATAAAATGAAAACTTTCATGATAGAGATGTATGAAGATAATATATGAACATAAAATAATAAAATTTAATGTGTATAACACTTCTGTATGTTCTAAAGTAACACTTGTATTTGTATATTTAAGACAATATTTAATTGAATGCATGGTTATAAATAATCAAAACTGAACAGATTGGTACATGTAAATAGAAAAAAGTAGTATCACGACATATTATTGATGTCAGCCCCAAAAACGATATCTATCGTGATAAATAAACACTGTCAGCCCTAAAAAAATTATATCACGATAATAAAAGTCGAAATTTACAAATTTATACCCGTACAAAAGTCTGAATTGATTTCGAAATGATTTGTTGATAGTTCTGGTCTTAATCATCACCAGTGCAAAGTATTAGAGGATTACAGTGGGGATCTCATAGCCACAATGGCCCATATATAGAAATTCTAAAAATGTTCACTTCATTTCAATGTAAGTGAACATTTTCAGTTTTGGTCATTGGTCTCGCTATGATTTTTTGATAGTTCTGGTCTTAATCATCACCAGTGCTATCAAAGAATTTGCTATCGTTTTTCGATTTACTATAATATATGGGCCATTTTGGTTATCAGATCCTCATTGTAATCGTCTAAAACTTTGCACTGGTGATGATTAAGACCAGCACTATCAAAATTTTTGTTTCTTAATCAATACATACGATGTGTACTATTTTAATTGTGGTTCAAAATATTTGACTGTAAATTTTTACTTTCGTGATACAATTTTATTTGGGCTGACAGTTTTTATATATCACGATAGATATAGTTTTTTTAGGCTGACATCAATAATATGTCGTAATATGATAGAAATGTCATTTTTAGTGTTGCCATAGTATTTTTTTGGGTTTATTTTTGGGCCAACACATACATTGTAATTATTTACCTTTTGATTGGAGGTTCAGAGAAATATCACGCCAAATTTTATCTTTTATATCCGGTCTCTGATAGTTCATATTTGATAAATCATATAACACTGAATTTTGACGAACTGATTCTACTAATTTTTCTTCGAATGACATAATTTCTTCCTCACTTTTCTTGAATTTTCATAGTACGATGAGCATTCAATACGAGCAGACGTATTTCTCGAACACTATAGTTAAATAATTATAATTAAAAGTGTAAAGTCGTCATTCTGACTCAAATTTCACAAGAATTTTAACATAAAGTGTAGTGTTTTAGTTTTAAAAATTTGCAGTGCTAATCAAAAACTTAATTGTTGTGTGCATACAAAGCATCCTAAATCTAGGTGCTAATCTAGGTGCTAGGTGCTAATCTAATAATCTAGGTGCTTTGGTGCATATCATTTAAAAGTGTACTGAAGCCACCTCCAGTGCTCAAATAGATATTATAAACAACGCGGAGATAGTAAATAAATTTCACCAAATGGAAAAATTAATCGCGCAGCTGACCAATGAAGTTGCCGTTCTAAAGAAAGACAACATAACGCTAAAACAAACAATAAATACAAATAACAACGCAGGAAACTCAACAACAGTGAGCAACCAAGTACTCGCCTCAGATCAAGCCGAATATCACACTGATGAAGACGAGCTTGAAAGAGAAACCAACTGGATACTACAGAAATGCAAGAGAGCAAATAAGAAACCAAGAAAATAAACAAACCTAAGCAAGAGAAAAGCTGAATCGTCACCAGAAATTGAGCCAATTCAAACCCATACCAAAAGCGCCAATGCAATTACTGCCCAAAAAGTACGTGACCCAGAAAAAAAGAAACAGGTTCCACCCCGATCAACATTCTAGGCATAGCAAATCACGGCAGTAGTCAGAAACTGATGAAAGAAGTAGTAAGAAATGACTACAAACTAATATCACTCAGTAATAACATCTGGAAAATAAACACAACAGAGGCCGAAGACTACAAAGCTCTAGCCAACAAATTAAATGCTGATGGTCACCAGTGGTATACCTACGAAGATAAAAACGATCGATCAATTAAAGTAATGGCAAGAGGTATCCATCCAACTTGTTCAAAAGATGAAATTATTGAGGACCTGCAAAACAAAGGTCTAAAAATAATCGATGCAGTCAACATTATCAGAAAAGAGAGACGAGAAAACAGAGACGGGAATGCTGAAATCACGAGAAGAGGTCTCCCACTTTTCATGCTAACCTTCGACAACAAAGAGCAAATAGAAAATATTTATAATATTAAGGCTATCCTCAACCTCAGGGTTAAAATAGAAACACCGAGGAACGTCACTCGACTAATACCTCAATGTAAAAACTACCAAGATTATAATCATACACAAAAGTACTGTCACCGTGAACCAAGGTGTGTTAAATGTGCAGGAAAACATGCAGGAAACGAGTGCACAGTTCCTCGAAATACAGCACCGAAATGTATCAATTGTAAAGGCCGGCATCCAGCAAACTACAGAGGGTGTGAAGTTGCAGTAGAACTACAAAAAATAAGAGATAAATCACGCAAACCAGATACAATAAGAAATATATAACCTATAAAAAAAAACACGGAACCAAAACCGCCAATTCCTAACATGCAAAGAGAGCGAGTAATCGAAAACGTTACTTATGCACAGATAGTCCAGCAGACAGAGCAGAAACAGTCTAAAGTGGAGCTCGTTCTACAGGATATACTGAAAAACATAGAGAACATCAACGAAAGACTTACTACGCAGGAACGAAGTCTGCAAAAAACACTAGGAGAAATGAAATCACAAACTCATTTCAATAAAAGAGTAGACGGAACCCTTGATCGAGTGATTGACAATATAAATTATATAAAATTAAATTATAAACAAAAGAAATGAATAAAACATTACGCATTGTAACCTGGAATGCAAATGGGCTATTGCACCACATACAGGAACTAGATATATTCTTAACCATGCATAATATAGATATATGTCTTATATCATAAACCGACTTCACCAAAACTTCATTCTGTAAAATAAAAGGATATAACTGCTACCATGCATTACATCCAGAGAACAAAGCTAGAGGTGGATCAGCTATTCTCATAAAAGATCATATAAAACATAACGAAGAACTTAAAGTCGAAAAGTTCTCCATGCAAGTCACAACAATCAAAATACAATTAAACAATACAAAAACCTGCAGTATCGCAGCAATATATTGCCCCCCAAGATACAATCTCAAACAAATAGAGTATACTGATCTATTTAAAACACTAGGAAGTGTCTTTTTAATTGGAGGTGATTACAACGCAAAAAATACCTATTGGGGATCACGGCTAACGACTGTTAAAGGAAAAGAACTGTTTGCAGCAGGCAAACAGATAAAATGCGAGTTTCACTCAGGCATTGCACCAACTTATTGGCCTACGGATATCAGCAAGACTCCAGATCTTATAGACTTCTTTATTACAAGAGGGATTTCAGATAATTATATCCATATAGAGAACAGTGAAAGTCTTTCATCAGATCATTCACCAGTTATTATGATACTTAGCCAAACAATCATTATGAAAGAGAGTAATGCGAAATTAACAAACTACAAAACTAATTGGGACTTCTTCCAAACACAGCTAACAAAAAGAATAAGTCTGCAGAACCCAATACAGGGACCAGTCCAAATAGAAGACGAACTAGATAAGCTCATCCATGATATCCAAAGTGCTGCGCGGGAAAGTACTCCAAATTATAGTCAGGAAATGACACGCAAAGTTAACTATCCAGAAGAAGTAAGAGAACTTCTTAAAAATAAAAGAAAAGCACGAAAGAATTGGCAAAAATATCGAAATCCGGAAAATAAGAAGGTATTTAACCATTTGTGTAACAAATTAAAATACCTATTAAAAGACATTAAAAATCAATCAGTTAATAAATATCTAACCACTCTAACTGGGCAAAAAGGTACTGATTATTCATTATGGAAAGCAACTAAAAACCTTAAACGGCCCAAACTCCAGGTTCCTCCTATTAAAAATAAAGAAAATTTGGCTCGAAATGCTAAACAAAAAGCAGATTTGTTTGCCAATCACCTTGAAGAAACATTCCAGCCTTACCCCAAACAAACAGAAGAGGAAAATATTACTTCAATATATAAACAGGATGAAATAAAAATTACACCTGTAACATTGAAAGAAATTAATTGGGAAATCAAGAATAATCTGAATGCGCATAAGGCTCCAGGGTATGATCTTATAACGGGTCAGATAGTAAAAGCGTTACCAGAGAAAGCATTGAGGAAACTAGTGCATATAATTAATGCAGCATTTCGACTAAGATATGTACCAAGACAATGGAAAGTTGCAGAAGTAATTATGATACTTAAGCCGAACAAACCTCCGAATGATAAAGCTTCATATAGGCCAATTTCTTTGCTACCAACATTATCGAAACTATTTGAAAATGTTCTTCTTAAAAGATTAAAAGCAATTATCGAAGAAAGGAATCTCATTCCCACACATCAGTTTGGATTTAGGGAAAAACATTCTACGATAGAACAAGTATGTACATCGAATTACTGATGTAATCGAGAAATCACTTGAAAACAAATAAATATGCTCAACCGTATTCCTTGATGTAGCGCAAGCTTTCGATAAAGTAAGGCACCAGTGGCTAGAATTTTAACTTCACCGAGATCTTCCGGAGCAATTTTTTCAAATTTTAAAATCATACATATCACAGAGGCACTTCCGAGTAAGTTATGAGAATGAATACTCTCAATTAAAAAAAAATAACCGCAGGAGTGCCACAAGGGAGTGTTCTTCGACCAATTCACAAGGGAGTGCAATATTGGCCACTTTCGCCGATGACACGGAAATACTTGCAACAGCAAATAACATCAATGACTCCACTAGTAAATTACAGAGGGCTACTAACCTGATATGTAATTGGACAAAGAAATGGCGAATTAAATTAAATGAAGCAAAATCAATCCAAGTGAACTTTACAAATCTAAAAGTTATTAATATACCAATTATGATAAACTCGATAGCAGTACCGCATGAAAACACTGCTAAATATCTCGACATGACTTTAGATGCTTAACTTAGATGGAAGAAACATATGAAAAAGAAAAGAGATGAACTAAACATTAAATTCAAAAAAATGTATTGGCTTTTAGACAATCTGAACTAGCGATCCACAACAAACTTCTGTTATACAAACAAATTCTAAAACCTATATGGACATATGGCAGCCAACTCTGGGGTTGTGCCTAAAAGTCAAATATAAAAATCATACAAACAGCTCAAAATAAGATCCTGCGATGCATCGTTAATGCACCGTGGTACATTCGAAACGACAACCTCCATCGAGATCTAAGGATCGAGCTTGTCGTGGATGAGATTAATTATCATGCAACAAAACATCTACAACGTCTGCACCAGCATGAAAATCTGGACATACGCTGTATGCTGACTACCACTCCAACAAGAAGACTGCAAAAAAAAAAACTTTTCTTGAATGATATTTAATATATTTTAAATTTATTTTATATTAAGAAACCAGAAGAAAAAAATCGATTGAAAAATATGATTAAAATAATTTGACAACACCATGACAACGATATTAACAGCAATATGATTGCGATATAAACTTGAAAATATAAAAGGATGCACTTTTGTGATAGTATATAGTGGAAGCCTCTGAAAGTTTTCGCTTTCGAAATTTTTATAAGATAGGAATTCTTGAAATTCCTTACCGAATCATACCTTTCGAGTCGTTTTTCTAATACATTTAAATCAGCATTCTGCGAATGATCCTTGCCTGAACCCTAGTGGAAAATATACCAAATGTCTTTAGGTCATTACACGGAAAAGAATGTAATATACAGTCGGTAATCGCATCTGTTTCAGCGATGAATCAAGAATTTCTTAATAAGATGTGAGAAATAGTCCAGCATCTAGATTCCTGGCCACTAGGATTGTTAGTGTAGTAAGGGACGAACACCTTGACAAATGGCTTTACGTGGAATCTAGCAAGACCTCAAACTGGACTTTTGGTACTGTAATATATTAATGTAAACAAGGGGTTGACTTGGAATCTAGTATTCTGTAAAAGGAGTGATGACGTAGAAGAGACTACAGCTCTCTTTCTTTGCTTTTGTCCGTCACTAACGAGAATAATACTCACGTACTTGGGTAGCAACACATCGACTGTCTCAACGTTATCCAAAAAAAAAATTTAATCGATCTTTGGTATCAGCAGGTTCTGACTGTATAGTCAAAATTTAATTCAAAATTTATTTTAAACATAACAAAATTATAAAGCATACTTATATCTCATATTACAATAACCTCTTAAATTGTAGGGACAGGAGTCATAGTACAGTACTGTTCTTCTGGTTCAATATCCGAAATAGTTTCACTTGTTGGCGGTGTTTCTAAATTCGATAAATTTGATGTCACACATTGGGTATCATTTGCTTCACTTAGAATATCGTCTAGACGTTCAACGATATGTGAGAAATAGGGTCTTTGAGTAGGAAGTAAATTCCAGCATTCAAGCATCAATGAATATCTGTGTCAAATAAACAAATTAAATTATACAAGTTATAAACAACTGGAATAAATGTATACATGGTCATTAAACAATTGGTAGGCCTTTCCATTCTATAACCACTATTCAGGGCTGAAATCAGTTTTGTATATTTTACGATATATGGATATGGGGTGGCACCTAAACTCATTATTTCCCACAGCAGAACACCAAATGACCAACTATAACATAATAAGAAAGATTTATGGATCCGATTGAGAGATTGTGATATGGTGGCATACTTACACATCACTTTTAACGTCATATTTTTGGTATATAAATGTCTCGGGCGCCATCCACTTGATTGGTAAACGACCATCTGTACTTTTCTTGTAATAATTTCGATCATAAACATTTCGTGCCAGCCCAAAATCAGCAATTTTAATAATAAAATCTTTAGCGACGAGTACATTACGAGCGGCTAAGTCCCGATGAATGCACTGTAACAATATCATATATAAAAATGATGTTATTACAATATGATTGAATTGGTTAACCTGTTTCGATGCCAAATATTCCATTCCTCGAGCCGCTTGACATGCATATGACACCAAATCTTTTTCAGTCAAATATGTTTTTAGAGTCGGTAAATTTGTAAAGTAGTCTTGATTCAAGTGATTCGACCGCAGAAAATCTCTTAAATTACCGTGCAACGCGTACTCAACGATAATGTATATTGGCCCGTTTTGAGTACAACACCCTAATAAATTTATAATATTTATATGTTTTCCCAATTTTTTCATTAATTTTATTTCCGATATTAGATCTGATACATCTTGGTCTGTATGATCATCTTTCAACGTTTTAACAGCGACTGTAGTTTTAATATCATGTTCAAGCATTTCGGCCATCATTACACATCCGAAACCACCTTCACCCAAAACGGACCCTATAATTAATTTACTTCTCGGTATTTCCCAATCTATGTCAATAAGGATTTCCGACTGTAAAAACCACTAATTAAATAATTTTAATCTTGATTTTACTGTGCTTGAGTGTACTTACAATCGATTCAACTGTCTGACTGCTCGTCATGTCATTTGAATCCGGTCTCTCGTTTGATCGGTCTCGTTCGGTCTCTGGTTCCATAAGTAATTCATCATTTTTACCTTTACGATTTAATTTTCTAATGATTAATTTTATTGTTACAACCATCATCAAACCTAAGGTGAATATCATCAGTAAAGACACAAACAATCCCAAAGAATATAATGCAATGGTTGTTGGTTCTAGTGGTCTATCTTTTATAGCGATTCCGAAAAATGCAAGTGCTGTAGATTGTCCAAGACTGTTTACAACGTAACACGAAACCCAACCATCTTCTTCGAATTTTATATTATCGAGTCTTAATATTTCTTGAGGTTCAGAATCCGCCTACAAAATTGAAAATATATGATTGGTTATATTGAACCGAGAAAATGAAAAACAGTTGAAAATGTTAATTCTTCCACCGAAGCTACTATTCAAAAATTTATATAACCGCCCAGGTGGCTCAGTGGTTAAAGCTGTGGCAGGTGGAGCGGGAGGTACCGGTTTCGAATCCCGATTGATTACGATCCGTGGTGTTAATGACTCCGCGTTGGAGTGCAGAACTCATGGGCCGACCCATCTTCCATATCAGTACTATAGGCTGGCATGGAGCTATGCAATGCGCAGAAGGTTCTACGAAAATCGGACCTATAGCCGTATGTCCCCGATTGACCATTAAGGCGTAAAGTAGTACGTAAATAAGCGAACCGTGAAAGAGCTGGGACAGCCTTGAGCCCCAAAATAGATTGCATAGTATTAAAAGAAAAAAAACAATAAAAATGTTATACACCTTTTTTTTGTTGTTTTTTTTTATCTCTACAATCTGTTTCGGGGCTCGAGGCAATTCCAACTCTTTCGCAGTTCGCAGCCAAATCGAGGACGTACGGCTATAGGTCCGATTTTCGTAGAACCTTCTGCGCATTGCATAGCTCCATGCCAGCCTATAGTACTGACATGGAGGATGGGTTGGCCCATGAATTCTGGACTCCACCAGGGAGTCATAGTTGTGTTCCTTTACACCACAGATTGTAATCTCATGGTGAAAATCCCTTTTGCTTCCTGCCCCTATCGGGATTTGAACCCGGTACCTCCCGCTCCAACCGCCGAGCTTTAACCACTGGGCCACCTTATATAGACCTTTTAAGAGAATTGTTTTGGTTTCACACTCTTCAATTGCTTCCTTGAATCAAACGTGACGAATTATATCAATGACCGAAAACAGGAATGGAATTGCTAGACTAGAAAGTAGCTGTTATCAGCACTATCTCACCTACGCTCAACCCAGTGAGAACCTCACAGTACGTCTATCAGTTCAACAAGAAATGTCGATTTATTTAGTCGACTTGGGATAAGGTTGTTTCAACCTTCGTGGCCCAGACGATAAGCGTAAATGTTGCCCACTTATAGAGTGCTGCACTCGAAATAATAGCAGTAGCGCCTTAATAGCACCTTAAGTGCAATACACAATTTTTTGTTATACATTATTTATTGTCTAAAATTTAAAGAAGACAAGTCCGAAGAAAACAGCGAAAGAAAGGACATCCTTCAGATTTAGATACCTCCAAATGCGGTTGATTCAGCCAGGGGATGGAGTTGGTAACGGTGAGCATAATTCCAGAGGAATACTCAGAAGTAACCCTTAAGGAAGGACAAGGTAAACTTCTTTACGAAATTCCTGAGCAGTCAGTATAAAATTAGCCAAATTATTAAAAAGCCAAAGTGAACGTTCTGATGTATCAAAATGGATGGTTTTACGAAGAGTGGCGAAAGACACACTAGCCTTCTGGATACTTTCCGTACTCCATGTATTAGCCGAGACACTCAAAAAGAAAGAGCTTTTGGTATTTTGAACCTGCGGCAAAAGGATACTCAAATCATTAATAAGGTTCATCAGGACGCAATTCACAAAGCTACTGAGCCCGTTTAAGAGGACAGTGACGGGGTGAGAACAATAAGAGCCCAACTTCAAATAGAATAAATTTAGCGTACAGGTAAATCAGCACAAATCCGTTAAGGAAGCGTCACTGTTCTTAGACGTACGTTAACCAGACAACAGATAGGCATGACCCTTATACAGAAGCCATGGATTACTGGTTATCTAATTAGGGGTGGGGAAGTTGATTTTCGATAACAATAGTAATAGTCTGAGAGTGGTCCAGACTTCATCTACCTGGATTTAGTTGTGTCATGTTAGAGATTTCAGGAGTAAGAAAAGTGCCAGGCGACAATAAGCTCTGATCAATTATATACTAACTGAAATGACCTCCTTCATCAGGAGGATGGAAGTTTTACTGCGAATCGACAAGGAACTATTAAGGTACTCCTTGAGACCCATTTTCCAGGTTCTTTAGTGACATCGAGGTAGACAGACTATTTGATGAACTTTGAACAAAGAGTCTATCGGGGAAAGTTTTTAAACCCCAAAGTGAGATACCGATACTTTGGGCAATAAACTAGTTAAAATCTCCTGGCGAGATGGTATTTCTCTGCTGTTCATCCCTTGTAAGTTAAACAAAATCCAAGCCAAGTCATATAGACCAACTATAGTATTTTCAAGTTTCTTTTGAAGACTATGGATCAGGTGTGGTTTCAACACATTAAGCGTGAACTTCTCTCAGGATTTCATTCCATTAATAACAGTTTATTTACATGTTGGTAAATCCACTGTGATGGCTTTAAGCAATCTCGTCTGTAATTTTGAGAGATCAATCACGGAAAAGAAAGTTGCTCTCTGTATTGACACTGAGGAGACTTTTGATTCAAAATAGATTCGGTCCATGGTCTTGTGCCAGAACATCACAGGTAAATTTAGAAATTATTCGGTAAATTGAGAGGATTGAGGAGCTACTATATCTATGCGAATGACCTAAAGATAATCATTAGTGGTAAATACCATGAATCCTATCTGATATAATGCATAGATCCATCGAAACTATGATGGACAAAGCTAAGATTCCCGTTATGGATGGTATACAACCATTGAACTTATCAAAGAAATCAAATATCTAGGAGTAATCCTAGATCACAATCTGAATTGGAATCAGCGTATCACTGGATTATATCTCTCAACATATCTTATGTGGATGTCGGGATATGCTGGAATTGAAGAATATGAGGATCACCACTGATCATATCAGATGGAGCGGATGTTTTCAAAATGAATCACATATTCTAGCCACATGCTAGTTCTCTTGATGGAGGGTACCCCGAAGTTTTTAGGACTCAGCAAACACGAATTGAAACTATTCACTTGCTGTTTTACAGGTTACAGCACCTTAGGAAATTATCTTAAAGAACTGAAGTTGAGACTGCGTTCGAAAGTTATCATTTTTGAGATTTGGTCGAGGAATATCAACGGTCTCATTAAAAGCTTGACATAGACTGCTAGCGTTTAGGTGAACATAACACGACTGAACTTTTAGGTCACTCTGGGCTTAACGAATACTTGTCCCCACCTTAAGGTAATAATAATAATAGTCAGATAATAAACCCACGTTAGTAAGCAGCTCAGCTCCCTAAAAATATCAAAGCTATTTTCACCAAAGCAAACTGCATTCCAATATTCGCATTACAACTATCTACAAATTGAAATTTTACCTTCGATGTTTGGCCATTAATTTGAGCCCGAATCTTAAACCGTTCAATATTTACCGCTTCCTCGGACAAGATTGAACATTCAAACTCTTTCCAATGTTCTAACGGCGCCGTTGAGTTGTTTGGCAGTCTCTTATCTTTCCACTTACCATTGACATCAGGCTTACTACTTATCATAGTCTTATTGATGAAAGTATGGCTCTCTAATTGTCTCGCTATAAATTGTATACTGCAATTATTTAAACGGACGGCATACTCTCGGAATCGTGGTTGGTTATGTTTCAATATATTCCCAACGATCATTGTAAGCAAGTGATTATAAGAGACGTGGCTATTTGGAGCATGAGTTCTATAAATTGTGTATTTAGCACAGCTTCGTGCGATTTGGCAAATGTAAATGTTATAACCGTCGTTACACGGTTTATAGTTAAGTGTCGAGCTATGATCCATGTTGTTAGAGGCTGCAGGTTCAATTATTGTTTCGTAATATCCAATACAAGCTCGATTTTTGATAATCTCACTCCAATTCATCAGAAACGTGTTAAATTTCGCCATTGGACTTGGTTCTAAAAATAAAACGTTTATTCAATTTGGGTTCTGATTATAAGCTGAATCTACTAGACTACTTTTATATTTGGTGAAGATAGAAATGGTTTTATACGATTCTGGATAGTCTACCGATTTGATCGAGATTAGATATTTAGAACATCCATCAAGGAAATCGAGCTGATATTCATTCATAATCGTGTATCGTTGTTGTGGTTTCGAGTCGAGCGAATCGAGTGGTTTTAATATAATCAAATATTTGATCGTACGATCGGCCACGAAATTCGGCCAACGCAATATACTAGTTGCATAATCATAACTGATGTATTTTGCATCCGTGTACTGTGGTGAAGCGGTTTTTATACGACCACTGTAGACTTCGAATTGTCCGATTTGATGATTTATGTAAACTGTGACATTATAATTGGTGCATGGTGTTAAATCAGGCATCGCCAACCATGAAGATAAATTATCTGGTTTGTACCATATTTGGCTAGAATTATCAACCACTACTGATATACTATCGAAGCAGTTGGCATGTGCCAGGTTCACTTCAATATTAATAACGCTTAAATCGGGTACAATTTGAAGTACAACATTCGATGGTATCGTCAATATATTTTCAACGTGATTGAAACTATCATTCGACTCTAAATTTACTACTTTTGTGTTCACACTATAGACCATACATGGTGACAGGTTGGGAATTCTGAAATTTTATATCGATTCAGTGTATTTACATATAACATAATATGTTTATCAAGTTTTATTAATATAAGCTATGTTCTATATATACTCACAGTGAACACTCGAATGAATCACAATGATAAATTTTTGTATAAATTGGTAGACCACCACAAGTAAGATTTTCAATTCGGAACCCGTCATAAACCACTTTCAAATCAATCGCATTCGACGACGTATTGTATGCAAGCTTAAATCCTAAAATTATTCACAATGAAGTACAATTCGACACAATTTTACACAGATTAAATTACCACTTGCTGCAACAAGAAGAAAGGCACATACCCATATTATAAGTACCTTCCACATACCGATTCTAAATGTCCTTCCACACTAATTTGAAACACTAAACTGATGCTCGGAGGCAAGAATAATTATTGCGTGCGTGTTATCGAAAATGTTGATAAACTCTTATATTTTTAGCCGTTGTGGGATTTGTCATGAAATATTATCTCTAATTCGCATTGTGGATTGGATTCGTGCGAGAACAATATTTTTATCAATATTGATGTACTTTGAGTACTAAAACTCAATAACTATTTCAAAAAGCGGCACGCCCCCTGTCTTGTCGTATATAAGGTCGCTGCACTGACAACCTAGTTTTGTCAACAGTAATACAAATAAACTCCAAATATCTCACACACTCATATACTAAACTATGCTGGGACTCAGTCTCACACGGATATCATGTATCCATGCGTCTTGCTTTCACTATTCGTGCGACATATTACATATATGGTTTTGTGGCATTCACAAATACAACGAATAGTCACGCCACAATAGTGAAGTAATAACAAAATAATCGAAAAAAGTTTTCGATTCAAATTCTGTAATTCGCTAGAACTGTTGCAACATAGCCTAACAACATATATAGCAAATGCAACATACATCAAGTCCGGTTGCATATTCGTGATGAGATGGATTTGATCTTTTCGATCACACAACGAGTCAATGACGTCATCCGATCGAAACTGGCCTAGCGAACGGATATTGCAGATCATATAGAAGATGCCAATATTTTTATAAGACAGACGTCTTCATCTTATGGTTGATTCAGCGCCCTAGCTGTCAATCAATGCCACTCTGTGGAGTTTCAAGTTCAACGCCTATTATTATCATTAGCTGTCACGATTACAGCTCCTCAGCATCATTATCATTATTCCGTCAGGTCCGGTGGCCTTTTTTATGTCCATTGCCTTCAGGTTCCTGCAGACAATTTCCTTCGAGATGTTGATAGGATCCATTTTGGAGCCACAATACGGAATTGACGGAGGCGTAACTCCATCTGGGACAACTAAGGTCGAGTTCGAAGTGAAGAAGTTTGCCAGTAAGTCGGCCTGCAAATATGGATCCACCACCAAAGCACCATCTGCACATTTCAATGCTGAAATAGATGTTTTAGAAATATTGGCACCCGATGCGATCTTGTAAAAGTTGCGATCGGAGATTTTCAACTCGAAAACCTTACTTTCTTGTTGTCAGCTCTTTTCGCTTCCTTAGCACAGATTTTTTCACAGTTGTTACGTGTGGCCTTATATACTTGGATAGTAGATTGTGGATCGGTACGTGGAACGTGCAGTCACTAAGAAAACCTGGCGCGCTTGAAGACCTCATCACATGTATGAAAGAGTATCGGCTGGAACTCGTAACGCTCCAAGAAACTCGATGATCTAATAGTGGAGTTCATGTGTCCCAAGGCTATACAATGCTACACAGTGGAGATGACCTCAGAAATGTAGGAGTTGGATTCCTCATTGGAATCACAGGTAGAAAAGGCTGTACTGGATTTTCAGGCCGTCGATAATCGAATGTGTATGCTTCGCTTGAAGTAATTATCCGAAAGGGGCTCTCATATGGCGGTTGTAGTGATTTTTTGCATAAATCGGTTCTGATGAAGACTTTTGAACATTTGTGTTGCTCTTGTGATACAAATACCGATTGACTACAGTGTCGTGAGGGAGGAGTTGGACGAATTGGTTGAAATGAGTCTGTAATTCCTTTAAAAAAACCGATTGATTGATTGGATTTTTCGATTCAACGAGTAGTTGGCTGGGAATACGAATTTGTTCGCCAAACACCAACTCGGCTGAGTTAGGTTTTAAATCGTCTCGATATGTGTATCGTACCCCTAGTAATATCGTTGGTAAAATTCTGATCATTTCTGCCATTTCTGCCGTGACACATAATAGCTGCCCTTAAAGTTCTGTGCCATCTCTCGCGATTAGTCCATTGCATTTAGGATTATATGATGTTGTTCGCTTATGTTCAAATCTCAATAATTTTGAAAATTAGTTAAACAGTTGTGATTTGAATTGAGATCCTTGGTCTGTTATCATCGAAGATGGTATTCCAAAACGAGAGATTCAATTGTTGTAAATCGCTACACGGTTTCAAATGCAATCTCCGGAATGGAAATGGTTTCAGTCCACCTAGTAAAGCGATCAATGAGGGTCACACCATATCGTTGTCCTTCCGATATTGGTAAAGGCCCAACGATATCTAAATGTATCTCTGAAAATCTTTTGACTACCGGTGTGTAATTTCCCAATTAACTCTTCGTGTGTTTCGCCACTTTCGATCGCTGGCATGCTAAACAACACTGTGTCATTCGTTGTACGTCCTTACTCATGTTTATTCGGACAGGCGCGTTCGGCGGTGGTTGCGATTTTATGTGTGGTAGATGCGGTGCAAAAGGCGATATCTGGTTCAAAAATATTACGTGGCAGCAAGAAATACTTCTTGCCTTCAATATCGCTAATTATAATTGTATATTTAACGCACTCATGTGGACATTTGTAATAGAACCTTACTACACATTCAGCAATGGTTAACTTTTGCTGTTAGCAGAACATAAGACAGAAATAGTCCTAATCACTAACAGAAAAGCTATGAAGAGCATAACGTTAGAGATTAATGCCGAAAACATAGTAACTCATAGAGGCAACAGGCGACGTATAGGATAAAAATTGAAATCTTTTTAAAGATTAAGTGCATTAAGTGGACAAGAGAAGGAATTTGTATAAAAGCATAGAGCAAATCCATAATAGCATGCTTGACAACCTTTGTAACTTTTGAATGGGTCAGAGAAACCTCTTGAAATTTGGTATACGTGGTAGTCAAACATTGTTCTAGATAGTGCAATAACATCCAGGGTTGACAAATTTATGATTCAATTACAATCAATCGTTTAGTACCCATATGAGTTCAAATCCGTCATAGATTTTACATGGGTCATAGACATATGTTTTATTATTTTGCATATACGTTTCAAAATTAATTTTTTTAGGTATTTTTAAAGCATATTTAATTTTATTTATTCTTTTCAAAATTAAACTCATTAAACTTCAAAAAAATTTAAAGAAAAAATAAACATTATAAAAAATAAATAAAATCTTAGAAGATTTTGTCTTTAAAGTTTATACATATCACAAATTAAGAGCCTCATAAGCTTTTAGAATTATTTGTAATTTCAATTGTTATTTTAAATATTATTATTTAATTATTATAAATCAGTTTTTTGCCATTATTAGAGCATATTACAAATACACTCGATTAAAGATAATGATTCATTGCACAGATATAATTTAAGTAACTATTAAGATATACAATAACTTAAAATATTAAATTTTCTGATATATTTGATTATTTAATTTTTTTAATAGTTTTCTGGAATGCTCGATATTGATACAACTTGATTTCTTTTTCGTCAGATAATCTTTCGTTAGTAAGATCCCAGCAAGAGTATCTTCTTCAAACCTATTCCGAATTTTGGTTTTATTCAAGTTTATTTGAGAAAAAATTCTTTCAACATTAGCTGTTGCTACAGGAACAGATAAAGCTGCCATTATCAGTTTAGTAAGTAATGGGAAAGCATTGGATCCATCGTTTAGTATTCAAAATTACTTCCCAGAATTTTTCTACGGAATCTGTTATTTTTATGTCCATTTTGTTGAAATCGATATTCCTAACCTCGCGCCATTCGTCGTCAATTTTCTGAAGATCATTTATATCTAAGATGTTTGGAAAAAATGCGCATAGCTCGACGATGGATGGTGTTTTCTTCTCTATAACGTTCCTAGGAGCAATTATTTCAATTTCTGAACAAAACACACTATTAAAATCAAATTTTTTTATCATTTGATTGCATAGTTCAATATTAAATTTTAAACAATGGCTTATAAAGTTATTTTCGTCTTCTGGTGCCATTTTATTTTGACGTAAAATCATAGTTACTTCGGCACCAAAATAGACTTCATTGATATCTTTGAGTTGATTCGAGGCCAAATCATTTTTATTAAATGCAATTTCAGATAAACATTCATCTTTTACAAAATTGTTTATTACTTTTATGTAAGTATAATCTTGTGATTTGCGCACGCAATAAATGAACTTGTGGTGATTCTTTCTGAAAAATTCGGTTTAAAGTATTAATATCATTTAGAACAAATTTTAAAAACAACAAGTTTAGTTCAAACGCCAGATTATTTATAGATTCAATTAACCGAGTTGTTGATTGACATTTTTCCAAAAAGTTCAATTCTCTTGGGTCTGTTTTGAATAAAATTATAGATTTCTCTTGCCGTTTCTTCAGCAAAGTTTGGTAAGTATTAACAAGCATAATTTACGCACAAAACTGTGGCAAGTACATTTAAAAATAATCAACTTTTAATAAACTAGCCACAGAATGATTTTTTCAATAGAATATTGATTGAAAAATTTTACAATTTTCTCGTAAATCGAAGTAGCATCACATGATTGTACTTTAATCAAAGCAAAAAAAAAAAATCTTGTATTTTATTTAAAAACTTAGTTCGAACTACTATGCTAAGCAATTTAGTTGTGGGTATGTCAGTAGATTCATCTACACATATTGAAAAAGGCTGAACTTTAATCAAATCACATACTTCTTCGAACTGAGTTTGCCCAATTATGTTTTTTACTATTGCTGTACATTTCGTTCTACCGCAACTCATGCTTTGAACTGTCGGTGAATCTTTGAAAACTGCCTTTAACATGGCAATCATATGATCCACAGTAAGGAATGATATATTATGTTCTGCGATAAAGGCACTTACTTGACCTACTTTTGTTGAATGAGTTGTTTGCTCATTGAAGTTTATTGGTCTACAAAAATTCAGTGCTTGTGCTTTTTCAATATGCTTCTGTCTTGAAGCATGGATGTGCAAATCTGCTGCTCTTGAGAGTGCTCGAAGTTCTTGTTGGCATATTTTACAATATGCAAAATTATTTTTGTTTCTAGTTAGCCATGATTTAAGAACATCGTCCTCTTCCCAGATTTTGCAGTACTTAGCTCGTACTTTGTTCTTTTTCTATGTAAAATAAAATGATTAGTTTGTTTTGGCTTATGGAACGAAAAACGTATAATTGTAGTACTCACTTTAGCAGCACATATCTCACTTGTATTTCGACTATGTAAACCGTCGTCCGCAACTATATTTGTCAAACTTGATTCACAAATTGCAGGAAATTGCACACAGCTATTGCCTTCTGTAATCATAAATGAATTTTCGCCAACCTCAATAGAATTTTTTTTTCGTTTAACCTGTGGTTTAACTGCAAATTGTGTTTTTTCCTGATTTATATCATTCGTAGTTTTGTCTGACAAAAAAATAAGCCAACTACATTTTCCAATTTATATAATTGAATAATAAATTTATACAAACCTATTTTTTTAAAATATTTTTCCATTTTTCCAAAAAATCAAAGAACTAACTAATTCAAATGCAACTAAAAAAATGGCTGACAGTGTTGATAAAATAAAGTATTGTTTTTGTATGAGTTGAAGTTTTTCACAATTCAAAATTAAGCAATGAATAAACCCTATAAGCATTGCTTTAATTTGTATGTGGAATATAGTATAGTAGTTTTGTATAATGTATCTATTTCGTAAAAACTCATCTAAAATTGACATGAATAATGCAGATTATTTTTTTTGCTTGTAAAAACTAAATTTAACTGAAATTTTTAGAAAAAACAATTGGATTTTTGGATGGAAAACTTAAAAACTGAACCATGTTAAAAAAAACTGGAAAATCCAGTTTAAACTGGCAATATGGCAACGATGATCATGAAATAAATATGAGAAAAAATAATTTTTTCGTGCTAACTAAAATTTTAGCCGATACTCAAATCATTTTTCGTGCTAGTTTTAGTACAAAAAGTAAAAACTCCATGTTAAAAACCATTAGTGTTGCCACATCGTTTTTCGTGCTAACTTCACCGTCATTCAAATAGAGTTAAATGGTTCAGTCTCCTAAGCCGAAGATACCCTCTAAATCGAAGAAAGAGGGAAAAATGAAAGGACGGATATATCACTTCTAAACCAAAATAGAAGAAGCTTTCGGGATTTCAGAGACGGAAACAATAGGATGGAAATTACCATTTCTTCTCCAGGGTTAGGCGGAAGCCATGGCTCAGGACCGACCAATTTCGAATAACGTGTTTCAACAAGGTTAGCATAAAGATTTTAAAGAAGGCTAATTTGATGTCGATTCACCTTTGAAGGGACTGGAGATCCAAAACCCGTGACTAAGGATCAACCAAAACAGGAATGTGTACTTGCCTAGCAAAATTCCTCCATATGTGATTCAGAGCTTCATCATTCTATTGAAGAATTTATTTAATCTATAAAGTATATAAACCGCAGTGATATGATCAGGTCATCGTAATCGTATAGTGAATACACCGTAAAAGTAAATAAATATAATCTTACCTCATGAACTCTAAGCCAGAAATTCACAAACTGGACGGTCTGAGATCAGGTAACTCTATCTCTATCTCTCTGACCATTCTTTTCTTTAAGTGCGATAATAAACCTGAAGTTACAAACCTGAGAATTTAGGAATCCAAAATGTTAAATTGGGAATGATACAGGGTCTATCTCAACCGCGATCATTAGCGATAAACATCAGATAGTGAGATGAAAAGGAAGGGCAACCCTTGTTGAAAACACAAATTTCAGCGATTGGTGGCCGAGATACATAGATATGACTATTTGGTGCCTCGTCGAAAGGAATTTTGAATGCAAAATGCCGAACAACCTGCCGTTACCTGGCTTTGCGAGTGTGGCAAACTTATAAAAACTGGGCTCGTTATGTAATCATAGTTATAAAGCCTTCTTTGCCGTACATATTTAATAATGAGCGGATATTTATGGGTACATATCGGAACCACATCCACATTAGCACTTAGATGGTACTGGATCTGCGGCTGCTTGACCTCTTGGATCAGACGATGTCTGACATTACAATAGCTCATCAAAATATTTTATAAAAGTTTCCTCGAAATTTGTGTGGAAAACAGAAACATGTTGGCCGAAAATTTCACCAGAATTTCACCACATTTCTTAACCATCTCGATTTTAAGTCTAATCTGTCCTCTTGTGAACCTTTTCGGCATAGTCAGAATTTTATTCATTTTCGTTCTTTGTCCATGTCATTCGCTTGTCCATGTCACTCTGTTATCCATTTCGGCCTTTTATGCGTTTCCATCCTTGGGTTCATTTCGACTTCTTGTCTTGACCAAACGAGGTTTTAAACAATGTCGACCTTTTGTCCATGTCTGCTTTTCTGTAAGTCGTTCTTTTATCTAACTACGATTCTCGAACACAATGTTTGAAACCTATATGGCATGCTCATCTTGACAATGATTCTACATGCCATTCGTTTGGGGAAATGTGTTCAAGCATGCCCAGTGTTCAAGCATGATATCACCAAATCAGTAAACTATATTCCTACTAAAATCTTTTATTTATGTGGAAGAATATACATTTCTACACTTCTACTGTTGATCCCTTCGGTTTCGTCAGCATGCTTACAACCTCCAGATTTAGATTATTGTTGTGTTTCCTTATTTGTGATTTTTTCAATATCAAATACATTACACCAATGACTATTATGGACGTTGAGGCAACGCTAAAAATGAGTTTTAGAATCCATATTGGTAATTCATTGGAACTACCAGGCAATGCCACCAATGGTTCAGCAATGACAGTTAGATATGCACTTGAACTTAATGTTTCTAAACTGTTTCTCACGTAACACGTGTACCATCCTTCATCCGCGAATGTGACATTTTTGAACCGCAAAACTCCATCACTCACAGATTCCACCTAAAATAAATTGGAATTTGGGTTTAACTCGCGGTCCATTCAAGACAATATACAATGTGAGTTTAACCTGTTTATCTGCTTGTTTAATCGTATCATTATATTTAATCCATGTTAATACTGAATGTAGATCAGACAAGAATGTACATTTCATTTCTCCTTGTTCATCCACTGTCAATGTTAAATTTTGAGGTATTTCTGTTAAAATTGGTCGATGCGATACTCGTTCTAAAAAAGGAAATCAAATCAAAATCATAACTTACTATAACCTTTGGCATAAATGGTAACTTACCAACCACTATAACTTGAGTACTATGTTCTATACAGCCGTGTTCGTTGCACGCTCGGCATGTATAGTTACCGGAGTCGCTTTGTATCGATTCTTCCATAATAATAGCGAATTTACGATATTTGACACCACCTATTTGTCGATTAATATCATCACCGTCTTTAGACCACGTGATGCTTGGTTCCGGGTAGCCATTAACAATACATTGAAGTCGTAAAAAATTACCTATTGGTTTAACGATTAGTTTACTCATCGTCGTAGGTTTAACAAAATACGGTACGACGGGTAGTTCGGTATGCGAGATGACAGCAAGATACGCACTTGCTGCTGATACTCCTAGATTATTTGACACGTAACATGTGTACCATCCTTCGTCCTCGACTGTCACATGGTGAAGACGTAAAATTTCATGATTTGTAGACACCGGCTTTAAAATCAAATTTAGACTATAATAATCGTTCAGCATCCATGTAACAAAAATACCTTTAAATGGGGCAGATTAACCGGTGCACTGGTGTCATTATAATTTTGTACACTGGACTTAAGCCAAACAATTTCTACCGCTAAATTGGTTACGGTCGGGCACTCAAATTCTGCTGTTTCGTTCAACCAAACTGTTACATTTTTAGGAAATCCAATTTTTATATATGAACTGGCCGGATGTTGATCTATACACACAATTTAGGAAAGCAAGAATAATTTATTATTGTATTATTGCATGCGATACTTGCATTACTACCTGGTGGCATTAATGAGTTGGTCCCATTCCTCACATATCCATTTGAGTTTCCTAAATTTCGACCAAATTTATATATTATAACAATTGTACTCAACTAGCTCTTACAAAATTAATTTACCATTCCCGAAGTGGACGAGCGCAATACACATCCAAATTACACACTTAAACATTTTCAATAAATTTCGTCTCAAATTAACGAAATATAACTATAACTTTTGGCTGGAGCTGCGTTCTGGTAATTCTAAAACGAAACAATTGAAGTCAATATGATTCCATCTGTCAATAAAGAGTTATCAATACGGGGCCATTCATTGATTAAGTCCCTTAAGTTGTGTGTTGTAACGAATATACCCTATGATCCATCGACAGTGCGTTCGTTCTTATACAACTGAATAACAGCGATGAAATCGCTTCGATAATGTATGGCGCAGTCCGAGGGATTAAAAGAGCTTTGAGAATGTCTACGGAAGAAAGCACGAACAATCCATTACAACGGCGAAATTTTTTGATGGCCACACCAAAGGCTAGTAATGACGCAGGTAGGCCTTCAATGGGTAGAGACAGAGGAAGCAAGATAACTTCATTGCAAGACACTAGAAACATTCCAGGAATTCATCCCAAGAACGACGCGAGATAAGGACACTGTACTCGAGCATCAGTACACAAACAGAGGGTTTGAAAAGTCCTCATCTTATCTGGAACAACCAATGTTATCGATAGTTACTGAAAGCGACGACAGAGAACTAAATCGAATGTCGAAAAATATTCGTATACAGGACGCCAATGAATTAGGACTGAAACAACGATTGAATGATTATACGCCGCATATACCAGTAGAATCTCGAATATCCAAGTTCATCGAGAGGCATAGAGTGCCGATGGAGAAATGGCCAGTTAGATTCTCTGGTCATCTATCACTGTCAGATGTTTTGCGAAATCTCGCACTATACGCCGCTGCAAATGACGTGGCATTGGCAGACGTACATAGAGGAATTTTTAAACTTCTGGAACGAATCGCAATGGAGTGGTACGAAGTCAACGCTAGTGCCATCAACGGTTGGGAAGATTTGGTCACGATTATAGGGCACGAGAGGAAATGTTGGAAAGGATGTACTTTAAAGACGAACCGATTGCAGCCTACTTAATACATATGATGAAATTGTTTTCCAAAATTTTCCCACCACTGGATGAAGGATACAAGGTATATATACTTCAACGTAATATGTTACTACACTATCGATTGCAACTAACCGTTGCGGATGTTTTAAGCGTTACTCAGTTGGAAAGATTGTGTCGAAATATGGATGAAGCTCGATTGATGGATACAAGACAACAGTGCAGAGCCAACCAACCTTAAGATCAAAGCCTGTTGTTTCCTCACAAAGATTGCTATACCGAACGAATGAGGTGAGAAACATTGATGCTGTCGAAGGGGTCCAACAGGAAACAATTTAGTAAGGTCGATTCACCAGACAACGGTAATCGAACAGGGACGATAATTCGAAGGTAAAATGCTGGAATTGTCTGCAACAAGGCCATCGTCATTTTGATTGCGCATAGCCACGGGATAGGATATATTCCTGGTGCTGTGGAAGAGGTGAGATTCGAGCAGATCAGTGTCCTAAGAACCATCGGGGCGGAGGTCTATTCAACGATACTGAGAGAAGCAGAATTCTGGTAATCGTCCGGGAAACTTCAATCTGGGACAGTAAAGAATCGCCTTATCCCAAGTACAACGCAAAAGATCCCAAAGTTCAAAAACGTAGAAGTGCAAACAGAAGGAAACTCAGATGTTAGAAGTAAAACCAAACATCATGATGCTAATTACAACGACAAGCGACCAAATAGGATTTTAACGAACGTAGACAGAATGACTGATCGAAATATAAATATTCATCCTCCACAGGTCAACAAAAATGGTTTAGTTGGGAAATCTCGAGGTTTATTTGGAATGAACAGTAGTGAAAATGGTGAAAACAGCAATGGATGATTGATGTGATTAATATAGAAGGCGATTATCTACCCCACACAGAGGTAGAGATATTAGTGATTGAGGTGACTAGTTTGTTGGATTACAAGAGGCATATCTTAAAATGGGCTTGTATTGCCAGTACATATATGTGATTGTTTAATAAAAAATAATCTATGGCTTAAAGGCCGTAAATGACCCTTATCGCGTTTTAACGTCCTCGTATTGGTGCACATTGTATAGGTGGTCAGAAACTTTCTTAACTACAACCAGTGACTGGTTACTAGCTGAATTTTTTTTACTGAGGCTCTTTTCACAGACTCATAGTGAAAAATCTAAGATTTACAAAGATAACTGCAATCCTAGAAAATTTATGGTGCAAACCGAGAATTCTTTAGTCTGAAGACAAAATGAACACGATCACCATCCTCTTTGAGTTATTCATCTCTTTAGGTTCTCTTTGAGATAGTTTTCACACAAAGACTCTCGAACAAGTCTTAATCGTAGTAAATATCTTTTGACAAGACGTGTATGAACTGCAAAAATACCGATACAAATGTTCAGCTTACCACTCTTCAATGACATATAGCGTATTTAGTTGACCTCATATTAGGTTCTGACAAGTAGGGGAACTACACCAAACGTTCATAGTTGTCAGTTCTGATCGAATATCTGCAACATTTGCACATGGCATTGCAAGTTTAAAAGCTACAATCAATTGTAGGTTTTAAACTTGCAAAACCACATAATGATTGAGAATTATCACCCAGAGATTATCTGATCCCAGATTTATAAAACTTTGGAGCTGATATCTTGATTTTGATAATAATTATCAAGGTTAAATTCTGTTAATAATTTGCCATTATCCATATCAACTTCTGTCAACTTCGGTAAAGATGAATTGGAGTAGTTGAAGATTAACCCATGCTCTAAGGTCAGACCATTATTGTTCCACTCCTCAATGTACATTGATCGAAAAAGCTGTACCTAGAATAAAAGACTGCACCGAAGGCAGGAAAAAATGGAATGAAGAGTATGTATTGGAATACCATACTCTGTAGGTGTAGACTATTCAGTTTTACTAAAGTAGAATTGAGTTAACCATATGGCCACACAACAAAATTTACTATCTGAAGTAAAACCCAGATGTTTGGCGAGCTCAGAACTCGTGATAGTATCACTAAAAAGAGTAGCGGCATACAGTTCCCGAAATATTCTTTCGCCTGTTTAACGCTAGCAAATTTCTTTTTGATTGAATAATATATTCGTCTTAACTCAAAATGTCTCCACAGTTCAAATGAGCAAGCTAGTAGCAAGATAGTATAACTCTGGGCGTAATACAAAGTCATGTTTCTTAAATGTATAGTAAAAGACGACACTATTATGATTCTATCCATCGTAAAAGGGTTTGGATTTTGCTTGATATAATGCTTGCTTGATAGCATCACGTCTATTTATTTTATCGATATTTGCAGGCCATTGTTAGATGCCAAATCGTTCTCTATATGCTGTTAAGCCGAAGCCGCCGACAACGATCTTTTCGCCTACCGAAAGGAGGATTCGGTCCAGATCAGCACCCAGAACGTGACCGAGCCAGTGTTCTAGCTATGTCCTTTGATTTCATGCACCATTTCAGAAATTCGCATCGAATTTCTGATCTAGATATGAGTGTGAAGTTTGTGCTAAAAATAATAACAAACAATTACACTGTTAAATTTAACTTTTTTCAATAAGAATTGAAAAATATATATACCAAATATATATACCAAAATTTAAATTAAACGACGATTAAAATCTGAAAGTTTTGATAGTTTAAGTGAAGGCTCAAACTTGTCTAGTAGGTTTTCGAATAGCCAAATTATTAAACGTGGAATGCTGTAACATATAACCAATTTTGAAGTCCATAACTATACGATGTTATAAAAATCAGTAAATAAATTGAAATAAAAAAGTCAGTATTGTCGATCCTAGAGATGTCCAAGGGTTTCGGCTTATATTTTCGAATATGTACCTTAAATCATTTTCATTCCGTGAACAGAAATAAAATTGTGACGAGATTTTCTATGGATTCCGAAACTTTAAAATTTTGTCAATTTTATTGCATCACAACTTTGTATCGTTGATTCTAGAGATATCCAGAGGGTCTGGTGATTTCATGTGATTTGGCATAATACCATTATATCAAAGTAAGATTGCCTTATTATGGTGAGAACTACTCCATTTTCCGAATAATTCAAAAATTCGAAAATTTCGGATATTTTTCAAAAATGTATATCTCTGATCCCAGAGATGTCCGAGGATACTGGCTCATATTGACAGATAGCTTATTAAAATATTGTTCTGTTTGATCTGTATCCTTGCAATACGTTGTAAACCAAATATCAAATTATTATTAAAGATTTTGTAATTTGCTAATGATCAAGCAAATGAAAAGAAATTCAATAGGATTTTTTGTTATTTTTTTCCAATTAGACCAATTGAAATGATCGCATAAGCGACGCACCTTTTTTTAAAATATCGAATCTGAAGCAAGATCTACAAATGTTAACAGCTTTTTAATTAACTTTGAAGGTCTATATTAATAATCACATTTTAATAGAACATAATTATGGACTTCAAAATTGGTTATATGTTACAGCATACCACGTTTAATGATTAGGCTATTTGAAAACCTACTGGACAAGTTTGAGACTTCACTAAATGTATATTTGTTAATTCTTATTGGAAAATAAATAAATTTAACAGTGTAATTTTTTGTTATTATTTTTAGCACAAACTTCACACATCCATACGATCTATAGATAAACGAGTTTGATTAAGATTCTGTGCAATTCCAGCTTATCCGCATATTCAAGATCTTTTAATTTCAGAAATGGAGGTAGGGATATAATATTCGATTTCCAGCGGCAAGGCGAACCTTGATATCCTCTTCCACACTATTATCGTGAGTAATGAGAGATCCAAGATACTTGAATTTCATCAGTTGCGAAATCAATTGCGTCTTGGTCTGTAAAACTCGAGATCAGATATTTGGTTTTGGACCCGTTGATTTTGAGATCAATAGCGACTGACCACTGTTCTATTGGTTCAAGTATCTCTTTCACTCCGTTGCCATTTAATCCGATCACACAGATATCATCTGCATATACAAAAAGATGATTGGATTATCGGTATAAGATATTCTCTTGAGATATTTCACTTTTACGAAGGATGTATTCCAACATGAGATTAAAAAGTATCGGGGGAAGCGAAAGTTCTCGGTAGTTTGTTGTTAACTATAACTTAAAATGAATATCTGTGCAGTGTGTAAAATTGTGTGTGATCACCGAGATGAAGTCGTCAGTTGCAGTGGAATTTGCTCCAAAATGTATCACGCCAAATGTTTATCCATAACACAGACAGTGTCACAGGCGATAATATCGCATAAATGTCTTCGTTGGTACTGTGATAACTGCTGCAACTTAAACATTATAGCTGTGGCAGGGATACTGAACTTATTGTCTAACCAAATGGCAACATTCTCTCAAAAAATGGAACTGGCCCGTTCCAGAATAGAAGAACTGAATAACGAGATCGGGGAACTAAAAAAGAAACCCTCATTGTGTAATTGCTAATGTTCTGATAGTAAATCAATTGGACAGAAAACTGCGGACAATGTTGAAGTCCCCACTTTAAGGCGATCAAAAAGGATACAAGAGATATTGCACTCCAAAACATCCACTACTGATAGCACTGATTTAGTGAAAATTCTAAGCAAACCAAAACCCAATGTGATAACTAAAGAAAATAAAGATATGGACGGAAGTAAATTGGAAGTTAGTAGTGTCTTAGAAAGTAACGAGATCATTTCGAATACTACGACTGAAACCTCAACTAATGAAATTAGTATTCGAGTAGCTCAACCAAGAAGATGGCTTTTTATTAGTCGAATTCACTGCCCAGTTCTTTTCTACCAATTATTCCGCCGAAGCTTGATTCATCTAACTCACAATCTACGAGATTAAGAGATGCAATGTGTGAAGTTAAGGACGAAATAATGTCATTTACCGGATTTACTAATAGCTGCCCAATGAGAGTTATAACGCCTGTTAATATGGTGAATCGTGGAGCTCAAACTGATGCACAAAATAATATACAAATCACTAAACCCTCGTTAACCTCGATTCTTTAGAGGTTTACTTCTAAATTCAAATCAACTGCTAAGAAAGTATTGCCATTGGAAGATTATGATAAGTGCTTTCTGTTTTTAGAAGATATTCCAAACAAAAACTACGCTTATAAAGAACCTGAAGTAATTTCGTGGATAAAGAAAACCCTACCCGAAGTTTCCCTTCTAGTTGAAGTAGCTATGTATGAAAAAATCCGCAAACGTTTCAGCTTTCCATTGATGTTTCATGTTACGTTGAGCATCTAGAGGATGCTATAAATTTTATTACCAATAGCAAGTTCTCAAATGTGAAATGCACTTTGATTATTTCATTCAACGATGAAGTAAGATACAAAAGAGCGTGGTCGTCCAGATGGATTATTGACACTCCATTGCCTAACGTAGTGAACTCATTAGTGGCGTTAGATACGGAAGTTATTCCAGAATCGCCGACTTACTTTTCAAATGAGAATAATGATCATTACTACTTGAATTCAATAAAAGAAATTCTTCATTTCCAATATATTTATATGTGATCATCTAGCAAAGTTGTATAAAAATAATATCGGTACTCTACCATTTTCTGCAACTTTTCTATCTTCAATAAAAGTTTATGTCTATTATAACCATAACCAAAGTTACATAGAGGAACCGGTAGCTGAGCACCAATGGGGTTTTGATGGTAAAATATTAGTGCAACTCAACTCAGATAATAAACGGTCCAATACATCAAATCGATACATTTTCTGCTCTAACGCCACGGAAATCATTCTGGACCAAACAATTTTTGAGCGAATATGTAAATTGGCTTTGCCGTCGGAAATAATAAAACCGGAGATAAAATCGATCCAAGGAGTTTCAGGCTGTGGCAAATCTACTTGGATATTAAATGATCATTTACTAGGAAGGGATATCGTTCTTAGTTCAACAAAACATGGTATTAGTGACATAAAAGAGAAAATCAAATCACGATGCATGGATGTTGGTTTAAATTATGAAGATATTAAAACGAACTATCGTACTATTGCTTCTTATCTCCTAAATGGTACTAATAAATATAACACAGTATATATTGACGAGTACATAATGGTTCATGCGGGTTTATTAGGTTTGGTAGCTCGGTTGAGTGCATGTCGGAAAATGTTTATCCTGGGAGATCAAAATCAAATACCTTATATAAACAGTTACGTCAATATGCGATTTTTTGATACTAATATGTACTCAACTAACTCAAAATATCTAAGAACAACTTATAGATGTCCAGCTGATGTGACATACGCATTAAAAGAAATATATCCGGGCATCTATACCACTAGCATCGCTTCTAACACCGTTCGTTTCACCATTATTAAATCAATTACTGACATTCCAATATCGCCGAATACATTATATTTGACGTTTACGAAGACTGATAAATGGAAATTAACTAACAAATGTAAACTGCCGGAGTCAAGCAAAATTCTAACTATCCATGAAGCTCAAGGTTTAACATCTTCAAATTTAATTTGTGTTCGATTGTCGGTAAAAAAATTAAACTGTTTGACAGCTTACCACATGCAATAGTAGCATTAAGCAGACTCACACTCACATATCAATACTTTTTTCAAGTATAAGGTGACCACTGACCAACTTCATTAGTTGCTAAATAAAGCTATCCATGCAAATTAACAGAATCTACACGAAATCACGCATAAACCTGAAGACAAATCACTAAGTCCAAGTAATAGAGCCTTGAAAGCCAACGCACTGAGGAAAACAAAACTTACATTTTATTTTCAAAATGTAAATAAAATGTCGTCGAAAGCTGCCATGTTTCATAATTTCGTTTTAAAAACATTATTTCCCGTATATATAATTTGTAAGACGTCATTCAACAAAGAGATCCTGAGTTCTGAATTTTGTCCCAGCCAGTATGTTGTCTACAGATGTGATCGTTCACCAGAAACCAGTACTAAAAAATCTGGTGGTGGAGTATTAATAGCTATTGACACTTCTGTACCCTGTGAGCTCGTTGTATTATCGCATCGATATTATCATATACTACATGCTGCGACTCAATTGTAGAAATCAACAATATGGCTAATCAATCTGACATTATCTTAATCACGGGTGACCTCAATTTTCCTTCTATTAATTGGACCTTAGACGAGGATGAAATTTTACCAATGAATATTACGTCGGATGAGGAACATTTGTTCACTGATACTATTTACGACTCCAACCTGAGCCAAATTTGCCAGATATAAAATGGCTTAGATAGAACTCTTGACTTAATATTTACAAATGAACGAAGTGCATTTAAGGTAAATCAATCAGCAACGCCTTTTGTTGTTAATGATGTTCACCATAAATCAATTGAAATCATATTGGAAATCGAGAACATCAACAAAAAATTTAGTCACAAAAGCTCGAGGCCTTTCTACAACTTCAGGAAAGCAGACACTATTAATCTCCATCATTACATTGAACGTGTCGACTGGATGAAAGAACTAAACAGCAGCAATATAGAAGAAAATGTAGACAAATTTTATAACATCATATATCAAGGTATAGAAGTATAAGTCCCTTTAATTGCGGTAAAACTTGATAAATATCCACCATGGTATGACGATAAACTCATCAATTTGAAGAACAAGAAAGATAAAGCCTATAAAAAAACATTAAAACAATATTCCGAGGCTAGTAAGCTTAAATATGCAGAATGTAACCAACATTTCGAAAACTATTTTGAGACTAAATACAAGACATACATAACTTGTATTAAAGACAAAATTAAAAATGATCCAAAGCACTTTTGGAGCTTTTTTAAGACAAAACGTGAAATCAACGGTTTTCCTGCATATATGACATACAAAGAAGCGAAAACATCGGACGCGCAAGTCATATCCAACATGTTCGCTGAGTTTTTTCAATCTGTATTTAGACCAGAAGACGTTAATAAATACGAAAATCCTCACCATGCTAGCGTAGGGAACCTGTCCATTGAAATACCACATATTACAATAGAAGATATAAACAAGGCTCTTAAAACATTCGGCGATGGTTGCCGTCCTGACTAAATACCAGCTTCTTTTTTGAAGATTACACCAGTTTGGAACTACCTCTTTGCATGCTGTTCAATCAGTCGCTGAGATTGGGAGAGTTTCCTAAAAAATGAAAGATAACCAGAATAACCCCATTATTTAAAAGATGTATCATGTTATAGAGGTATAACGTCGATTTCATCTATACCCAAATTATTTGAACTAGTAATATGTAATTCCTTCAAAGAAGTGGTGCCTCGACATGTTTCACCGTACCAACATGGGTTCATGCCTAAGAGATCAACATCTACAAACCTTATTGAATTTACCAGCAGCACAATCAAAGTTATTGAAAGCCACAAGCAAGTTGACGTGGTGTACACAGACTTTGCCAAGGCGTTTGACTCCATTAGCCATTGTAAAGCACTAGAACGTTTATACTCATTTGGATTCTCAAACAAGTATGTGGCTTGGTTTAAATCTTACTTAAGCAACCGCATCCAATACATCGACATTGGTAACAGCAGGTCCAAGCCAATTCAAACTACATCGGGTTTTCCACAATGTTCTCATCTTGGCCCTTGGATTTTTACCATTTTCATCGACGCAATCACTGAAGTCATTCTACACTCTCAAATTTGAATGTTTGCTGGTGACCTCAAAATATACAGAACTGTCGAGAACTTAAGCGATGCCGAGAAACTTCAAGAGGACATTGACAATTTAGCGATATGGTGCGAGTCATATCTTCTTAGTCTGAACATCAATAAGTGTAAGACTTTATCATTCCACCGGAAATTAAATCCAGTTTTAAAATATTACGAAGTAAATAATATGCCACTACAGCGAGTATCAGAGATCAAAGACCTCGGTGTTATTTTCGTGGAAAATATGAGCAGTAACAAAAATATAGAACAATGTGTTGCTAAATCTTATTCTATGTGGGGTTTTATTAAACGATGGACGGGAGATATTTATGACCTGGAGAAAATTAAGATCCTGGAGACAGTTAAGATTCGCATACGTACGTTCGCAATTGGAATATGCTGTTACTGTTTGGTGTCCATTTTATGATACAAACATCAGTAAACTTGAGGGTATTCAGATAAAAGTTTATCCGTCACTTAACTTAGACACCATACCATGAAAACCTGCAACGTTTACCACCATATCTGGATGGCTGCAAAACAAACAACATAGCAACTCTGGAAAATAGACGTGAGCTTTTAACGTGTTCATTTGTTGGTAATATTTTATTTGGTCACAATGACGCACAATCAATACTGGAAAATTTACAAATTAAAGTACCCAGTAGACATCTAAGAAGAAATGAGTTCTTGCAAGTTGATGTCCATAGAACCAACTATGGTTCAAATGAACCGATTAACAAGATGTGCAAAAGCTTTAATCAGATAAATCATCTGTTCGATTTGACTTCTAGCAAGGATACCTTAAAACGAAGATTGAAGCAACACTTTGCTTCTTCCTGATTTTTATTATTATTTTATATGTCTGACTATTACATCATTTTTAATGTCAAGTCGTATTTGTAGACTTATTTATAAATAAATAAATAAATAAATATTTAAACGTGACATCTATATACAAGATATTTATGTCGAAATGTGTGGTGTATCATTTCAGTATAATTTTGGTCCACCCAATTCAAACAAGTTTAAATCATAATAAGACTCCATGACTGTACAATTTAAGATCTCAAGAAAGATTAATCGAAACTCACGTCAACTCATATAACACTTGACACAATTATAGTTGAGGATAAGCTTTAGTTTATCCAATATGGCTGAATAGTTTATAGCTCAGCCTATAGTACTGACATTGAACTTGACGACCCCTAATGTTTTGCACTTAATTCAGATTACAAATCATATTTATAATTTCAAAAATAATTTCACTAATATTTCAGATAGATGTAACTTGTTCTTCAGTTCACAAAACACTAAACTGTAATAAAAACAATTGACACTTCATTCGTCTTTTATTTACTACATATAAGGCCTACTTAGTTATCAATATTTTATTTATGAGTTTAATAGAAGGTAGCCACTTGCCAAAAACAATATAAATTGTTTCGCGAACTGCTATTTTGACTATCTAAACGAAAGATTAGTGCGATGTCTAACTATAATGTGTTTCGATTAAAATGGCCAATAAAATGTTATCGTTTCAATGCAAAGTATGTATTTGTATAGGTCACAAGCATTTGTTTATTTTTGGTGATATCGGTTTGTTAACTTGTATTGAAATGATATGGACGCTTATCATTTTTTGAATTTTGTTAGAATGGACAGGGAAATGGAATTTAAAGCAAAAATGAAACAAAAATAAGCAATTTGTGAGTTATTTAAAAATTCTGAGATATTAATTCTGTGCAGGATGTGACTAAAATACCAAACCCAATTGGCTAGCATATACCATTGGCTTTGCTCTAATCATCACCTATTTGTTATACATCTATTAACTGGGACTTTGTTTGACTTTAAAGGTTCCTTAAAGATCCGATCTCTTGTTTACATAAAGGGTCCGTCAAATAACTTTTTTTTTGGAAAATGCTATAAAAAAAACTACTGAATATTTTCTCAAATTTTCTCAAAAGTACAATCCTTCCGGTTAATATTGGAAAATAATTTCATTCAAATGGCTGCCTCTGCTGGCCATGCAGCAGCCTACACGATCGGTCCAATTTTTAAGCACATTATCGATTGTGTGCAGCTGTATTTCACCAATGGCTTTACGAATATGGTTCTTTAAAGCGTCAATTGTCTCTGGCTTGTCGGCGTAACACTTATCTTTGAGGGCACCCCACAAATAATAGTCCAACGGTGTCAAATCGTAGCTCCGAGGTGGCCAAACGACATCAGCTCTGCGGCTGATAATGCGATCTTCAAAAACAGGGCGCAAAACATTGAGTGTAGCTTCAGCTGTGTGGCACGTAGCGCCGTCCTGTTGAAAAGAAATGTTGCCAATATCCTCCTCTTCAATTTTTGTGAACAAAAATTTGTTCAACATGGCCCGATAACGATCCCATTGACTGTAACGGCCACTCGTTGCTCATTTTCGAAGAAAAATGGCCCAATTATGCCTCTGGACCAAAATCCGCACCAAACAGTAACTCGTTTTGGGTGTACCGGCTTTTCAATGTATGCGTGCTGGTTTTCCGTGCCCCAAATGCGACAATTTTGCTTGTTTACATACCCGCCAAGATCAAAATGAGCTTCATCCGAAAAGATGATTTTTTTGGCAAAATCGGCATCTTCTGTAAGTCGATCGCAGGCCCACTCAGCGAAGCGAAAACGCATTGGATGGTCAGTTGGCCTAAATTCCTGAACCAATTGGACTTTGTATGGCGTCATACCAAGGTCTTTATGCAAAATTCGCCTCAATGATGTCTCCGAAATGTTCAATTGTTGAGAACGACGGTGAATTGATGTTGATAGTGCATCACGCACACTTTCTGCCACAGTATCAATATTCTCGGGTGTACGCACTGTTTTTGGCTTTTCACGCTTTGGTTTATCGATGAGGATGCCAGTTTCTTTCGCTTTTTTCACAAGATAACGAACATACGGAGCTGACGGTGCTTCTCTTCTTCCAACATCCGTACGCAATTTTCGCACACATTCTGCTACATTACCATGATTTTCAAAGTAATGTCGCAATATTTCCCAGCGTTGTTCAAGCGTATACACAACCATATTCGTTCAGCGGAAGGATAAAACTAATTATCTGTCAAATCAGACATGAGCTAAGTGTTATCATTCACGAAATAAGCACGCACTAGGTGAAAAAAAAACTTTAGATGGCGGACCCTTTATATAAAATTCCACTTCGACTTCCTTCGTGTTGAACTCGATTACTTGTTTATTGCTAGATTTGAACGGGTATACCAAAATGTATCCCATTCATTGACATTTTCGATTCCATCTTGGTTGCAGATGTATAGCGTGCGCGCCATCTTAGTTATGTGACGTTTAGCTCAGTTTCGCTTTAACCATTGTGTTGTCTAGACGCCCCAATTTTATATTGAATAAATATACGCCACAAGAACGAGCAGAAATAGTGACAATATTTATTGAAAATAATCGTTCCATTATTGCCGCTCAGCGGAAATTGCGTGAAAAATATCCTTACCGTTCAGTGCCTCACAAAACCATAATTTATCATTTACATGTGAATTTTACCGACAGTACGGTACGACAGCAGACATACCTCGTTCTGGAAGACCACGAACGTTTCGTCACGCTGAAAATGTAGCTCTGGTGCGCGATAGTGTTGCAGCGTCTCCAGAAGCATCAATTCGGAGACGTGGTTCCAAGTTACACATTTCTGCACTCAAATGAAAATGCTACCATACAAAAATCAATTAGTCCAAAAATTGCTACCGAGTGATCCTGATCAGCGAGTTGAGTACAGTAATGCAATCCTAAGGCTGTCTGGTGAAATTGAAGATTTTCGTCTAAATTGATAATAAGCGATGAAGCCCATTTTCATCTCAGTTAGGGCTTCTAACATTCAAGTGAAGAATCACGCGTATGATATACATATACCCTATATGAAAATTATGGCATATGTTTCATTGTGATTGAGTAATTTGACTGGACCAGTTTCAATGTTCTTCTATATTTCTAACAATAAACTTTTTTGATAAGTGCTGCCTAGATTATATTGGGCATTGAAACGCAACAGGTATATCATTATTGAGGAGAGTTTGTGGTAAAATATTGCTTAGTGTTTGATTTCCGACAGCTATCTCAATTCCACTTTCCGTAGTTTCTCAAGATGTGTTCAATAATTAAGCATAGAAATGTGATTTCTTTGAATCGACTTGGTCTTCAAGAGTGATAAGTTTCAATTTTTTATTAATACATATATGAAATACGAGGGATGCCGTAAAAGTAGCTATTTATCAAAACACGTTTGCCACTCCGAAGATGATAGCTTCAAAACATGATTTTTGAACGCTTCAATCGCTTCTTCAGGCGATAAAAATCGTTTTCCAAGCATCTTACCTTTGATTGTTGGGAACAGGAAGAAGTCATTGGGCGCCAAGTTAGGACTGTAAGGCAGATGACCCGTCAATTCGATTCATTTGAGTGCTCAAATATACCCTTGTTTAACGTGATGTGTGTGAGCTCGCGTTATCGTGATGCATAATACACCGTTTTGGGTTTTTTCTCAATATGTTGAGAAATCTTCGGATAAACAAATGATACACCAAGCCGTTTTGATTTTCAAGAGTAACAGTAGCCACATGACCGGTTTTGCATGAAGAAACACGCTACCATTTGCTTCTCAACGCTATAGGAGCTCGCACAACTATAGTTGTTTTTTTTTAATTGGAAGACCAACCAGTCGATTGCTCTTTTCTTTCCGGCTCATAAGCGCATATCCATGACTCGTCACCTTTGATCTTGTATACGTTGGCGGCACTATTCGATATGAAACTTTTTCTGTGATCGTATGCACACTGATGTTACTAATGCCTCGATTTGACGATAAATCACATGACGATGCTATTCAATCAGTTTCCACACACCTATTTTTGGACGACCCTTACGAAGCTCGTCTTTAAATAAACCGCGTTTGCGTTTAACGTGATTGTTCCAATTATAAAGACTATAGCGAAGGATGGTTGTTCGTCGCCAAAAGTCAAATGATGTGATACGAAGTTGTTGAGCTAGCCCATTTCGAAAATTGTAAAAAATCATCACACGAAACATTTAACCGAAGTAAAATATTTCCCAAATAACAAAAAAATTAACATTTGTGAGTTAATATAAAATTGCGATCATTTAGGCAAAGTATTGTATCATAAATGTTGCATGAAAATCCGAAAATATCATATACAAAATCAAATTAAAAATATCAAAAAACCAATTTAAAAAAAATGAACTATAAAATACAAAGTTTATGAACTTTGCGACACAATTGCCAAATGGTTAATCCCAAGGTCGACAATATACAAAAGTGACGTCACAACTACGGTATGTTGCACCAAATTACAATGAACAAATCTGTTCAACCAAAAATCAAAAAGTTATTTATGTGCAACATACCGTAGTTGTGACGCCACTTTTCTATGCTGTCGACCCCTGGGATTGAGTTTTTTTTAATATCAATACATCTTATCGTGTATTAAGTCATAAGATGCATTAGCGTTTATTACAATTTTTAATTTGCCAAAATGATTACTATTTTAGTACATTTTTGTTTTAAATAAAGTCATTTAGGGGAATAAAATACTGATACATACATAACATGTATATAACATGGCATTTAACATCCCATACATTCCAAACAACATTTATACAAGAAAGGTAAATCTGTTGAAACAGCATTACATGAAGTCATCGGATTACAAACTCGCTGGAGAACAATGAGTATGCCTTGGGAGCATTCCTTTGACAATGCTTCCTTCAGTGCAATAATCTTGCAGCTGAAAGACATGGCATGGAGACCACACTTGTTCGGTGGTTTTGTGCCATGCTTAGGTCAAGGAGAATAACTGCAGAGTTAATGAGAGTGGAGTTCTGTCTCCACTCTTGCGGTTTCTTGTGGTCAACTCACTTCTAGTCAATTCACTCAGATATTGACTATCACTTTGGTGATCTGCACCAGAAGAGATGGGAGAACCTCATCTCTTGTCGACTTTGGATTATGATATACGCTTAGTGGTTAGATTATGGTTAGAAATTTGCACCAATCATGCGACCCAGAAGATATTAAGAGAGAATTGAGTGAAAGAGGTTTTAAAATCCTTGATGTCGTCAACAAAATTAAAAAAACTAAGCAAGGGGATGAAGAACTAAGAATTCCACTTTCGTTATTTATGCTGACCTTCGATAACAAAGAAGATATTCAAAAAATTTATGAAATAAAACATATGTGCCATATGGGTGTAAAAATTGAAGCAATTAGAAGTAACCGTACAATTCCGCAATGTAAACGATCTCAGCGATATGGCCATACTCAAAAGTTCTGCCAACACGAACCTTGTGAGAAACCCAAGAATACTGCAGCAAAGTAAACCTGAGAATTGCTACTTGGAATGCTAACGGTATTAAAAATAAAAAGCATGAACTAGAAGCGTTTTTAAAAATGCAAAATATCGATGTGTGTCTGATATCTGAGACCCACTCCACCAGGCAATCTTACCTTAAAATTCACGGTTACCTTAACTTTATGAAACAATTCATTCGGATAACCAAGCAAGAGGTGGAACTGCTGTTATAATAAAAAACTATAATAAACACCGTGAATGCCAGCATTATCAATTACCCGAAACCCAGCTTACCATAGTAGAAATTACATCTACCAAGCAACGCCTTCAGATAGGATCAGTGTATTGTCCACCTAGATATAACCTGAAGAAACCGAACTATTTGAATATCCTACAACAGTTCGATGGTAGATTTATACTAGGGGGTGATTTTAATGCAAAGCATGTTGACTTTGGCTCTAGGCTTACAACAACCAAAGGTAACGAACTTAAAAATGCAATAGTAGAATTGGGATGTAACGTCCATTCCACTGGCAAGCCAACATATTGGCCCACGAATGCAGGTAAAACTCCTGATCTACTGGATTTCTTTATATCAAAACAAGTTTCATGAAATTTTATTGAAGTAGAGGATAATTCAGATATGGACTCTGATCACTCTGCAGTGATACTTTCCTTAAGCGACAAGATAATTAGAAAGGAAACGAGACCAGCTCTTGCCAATAAAACAACTGATTGGGCGAGCTTCAGATCTGAAGTAGAAAACAAGATTAACTTACAAACACGACTAAAAACTATTCAGGACCTAGAAGAAGAGGTAGAAAATTTCACCGATATCATTCAGATTACCGCTTGGAATAATACTAATGGAACAATATCCAAAACCATTGGTAAAAGTTACTCAAGAGAAATTCGGAATCTTGTCTTAGAAAAAAGAAAAGCTAGGAGAAAATGGCAACAAACAAGGAGTCCATGTTGGAAGCTGTAACATGTCCAGAACCTGAAAATAACTAAACATTTATATTGAATTCCTAAATTAATTAATTTTCACTTATCTTAATCATTAATAATATAAAATTATAAAACTTGTCACTTCAATTTTGGATATCGACGAAACCAAACGCCAATTTATATTAAATCGAATAATAAACCAAATTATATATATTGTTGAGGAAATAGAGTTTATTGTTTGATTCACATAAGTCGCTGGATCTGGGACATCACTGTTGCAGCATTAAGCCCAGTAAAATACATGGTCCTTCGAGCCGGATTTGGAATTTAATATCGAGTTCAAGTTACCTATTCCAAAGTTTCAACTATACAAGTCACAGTTCATCTTATTTGGAGCGGACATTGGGTTGCGAGTACGCACCGCATGTTTTCAAAGTTCAAAGATAAGTAGAAACTATTTAAGCTAATTCGAAAATCGTAAAATAAAATTATTTTGTGTACAAAGACTATTTAAAATTATAAACAATTAAATTGATCATTTCTCTGAGTAACCAATGTTCATCCGGTGTTTTTACTATTTAGATTACACGCATGATACAAGCAAGGTTTAACATTTAAGTAACGAACAGCTTCTAGTTAATGGTGATAATTGACTTAATAGTGGCTATTGAAAAAAGTGAAAGTTTTTGTGAATTTATTGAGTGGTGAAATAATTTAGACAATATGGATGTCGATGCAAAATTAAAGGGTTACAAGAGTACACGTGCTTCCATCAAGGGTCAAATGAAGAAATTGCATAATTACGTTACTGCTCCTGTAGACAAAGAGGATATCGATAGTTTTCAATCTAAGCTTGCACGAGCACGAATACTAGTGAAACAATTTGAGGACATAGAAAATGCGATTTTTGAGATAGATTCAGAACAAGACAGTGGTATGATCGATTTTACTGAGCAATTTTGTGTCGTGGAATCAAAGCTCAATCGGTACATACGCCAATATAATGTTCAAAATCCAGATGAATCACATATTCCGATAAATAATAGCATGAATGTATCAATGGTACAACCGGTTGATGTCACACTTCCCAAGATTACTATCGAACCTTTTGCTGGGAACTACACGGAATGGCAGTCTTTTTATGATTTGTATGTTAAAACAATACATGAAAATACAAATTTATCTGCTGCTCAATACCTAAAAGGATTCTTAAAGGGTGATGCTTACAATTTGCTGAAGCATATGCCAATCACTGAAAGCAATTATTTCGAAGCATTTAGAAAGTTATGTGCTCGATATTATCGGAAGAAACACACGATAAAGGCGTTCATTAGGAGTTTCATGGATCAACCAACTATTCATCAGGCGAACGCTACCAACATCAGAAAACTTTTGGATAGTTCAGATGAAGTTATAAGAGGTTTAAAGGCATTAGGTAAAGACGCAGAATCCAGAGATGTATGGCTTTTGTACATTTTAGAGGAAAAGCTAGATGTAGAAACTCGAGCATTATGGGCCCAAGCTGCGTGCCACGAAGATTTATCAAACTTAGAGGAATTTTTCAAATTCCTGTTAAACCGATCTGATGCACTTGAGTCATTAAAGCCAGTGATAACTAAACGTTTAACAACTCAAAGAATATCTAAGGTATTCGTCGCATCAGAAGACAGTAGCTGCCCAGTATGCATAGCTACACATTTGTTAGAAGAATGCCACAAATTTAAACAATTCTCAGTTTCAGAGCGTCGACAGTGTATAAAAGCCAACAATCGGTGTTTCAATTGCTTAAAATTAAATCATCCAGTATTAAGATGTCTTGCAAAGACTAGATGTGGTGATTATGGCAAGAAACATCACACACTGCTTCATATACCTCAACCGACAGATCAGAGTAAATCATCTCAGCTATAGTACAGACCAGTACCCTAGCACATGCAAAGGTTTCAACACGAAGTATTCTACCAACAGCTTTGGTTAAAATCATGGATCACTATGGCGTTGAACATACGTGTAGAGTATTGATAGATTCTGGGTCTATGTCAACCTTTATCTCAGAGAAACTTTGCAACATTCTTAAACTACCTAGAAGAAAACACCGAACACTTGTTACTGGGATTAGTGGTTCAGGGAGTCAAGTTACAAAGGGTCACTGTCACGTTAAAATCCCAATATAACAACCAAAACCAAATCCAGGTTGACGCTTTGGTTATGACAACACTATGTTCGAAACTACCATCCCAATCCTTTGATTATGACTGTCTTGATCAAAACATATTGTTAGCTGACCCAAAATTTAACATATCCAAAGAAGTGGATATTATTTTAGGCGTACAACATGTGTTCAACGTACTACTTCCAGGACGTATTAAACACCACTGCAATGTAGTTGCAGTGGAAACAGTTTTCGGTTGAATACTAGGAGGTGAGCTTGAAGTATCAGGGGTAACAAGCAGCAATATGAGTCAAAGTGATGTGGAACAAACCAGAGTAGACGATATGTTGAAACAATTTTGGGAAGTTGAAGAAATTCCAAAAATAAAACAGCTAACGGAAGAAGAAGAAAACTGCGAAATAATTTTTAGGACGACTACCTGTCGATCTCCTGATGGCAGATATATAGTTAAATTGCCGTTTAACTTCAAAGACAGAACTCTTGGAAATTCAATAAATGTAGCGGTAAGCCGACAAAGAGCTATGGAGCGAAAATTCCACAAAAATAATGACTTTCAAAAGATGTATACACGCAGAGAAATGATATGGTTGGGGCATTATCACAGCAAATATACCGTGTTTTTTAATATAATAGTATTATTACTGCGAAAATAGTTACTAGCCGTAACAATACCACAATTTTCCAAATGATATGAATGATAATAAAAAAATTGTAGAAACCATTTTATTGTTAAAATGTAAAAATGAATATAGTTCTTACAACTATAATTTCCTACAAAATAAATATAATTGTGGTAATAAATCAATTGATCGTAGTTTAGGTTTAAGGGAAACATTTTGTGATGGTTTATGGTTGCTGTAATAGAATCGGTTTTTTCAAAACAATTTTTGCAGGTTAAAGTTGCTGCGAACAAAACATGGTTCCATGATAATATAATTATAATTAATCATAAAATGATAGAAGTTTCAGTGATCATGTAATGGTTGCGTTAAACATTTCTTATTTCTTCAGAACCATCTTCATGTTTGTACGAACTATATTTATAATGGTGCTAAACATGTTTATTATAATACTAAAACCCGTCAAATATATAGGGAATCATATTTATAATTGTATCAATAATGTTTTTAATGTTGGCAAAAGTAATATGATCGTATCTATAAAATATTTCATGGTATCAAAAATTAGTGCAATTGTATCAACCATGCAACTATCAATGTCATGGCTGACACAATCATATTTTCATATTTTCTTCACCCTGAATTATTAAATTTCAAGTGTTTCTTTTCATTGTTACCTAAAACGTTCGAGTGTTAAGTGTTGTGGCTATAATAAGTGGCTATAATATAATAAATATAACAAACATGGTTTTGTAGTCATCGAAATTATAGCTTGGAAGTGATTTGTGATAATGAAGATGGTTTTCATTTACTAGTAGAAGTAGGTATAAATAATTTCCAACTAATATTCATTTTCTGACAGATTATGTTAAATTAAAATTTTTCATTTTTTCGATTTTCAGTTAAGTAATTTAGAAAATCAAGAAATTGGTGTATTTTTCAGGATTCTAACAAGAAATCAGGGAGCTTTCAGCATTGGTGTGCATTTCATCGCCGGAATTGTGTTGTTAATATGTAAAAAATGAACTGATTATCGTGAAATGGTGAATTTGTTTGTAATTGGTGTTAATTTTTAAGTTAGTCTAATATTTAATTTTTATAAGTTTTATCTTTATAGATTTTTTTTCAGAATATATGAACATAAAATTTATATTTATTATATTATTATATATGTACTCGTATATATGAACTATTTTTTATGGAATAAAATAAATTATTAAAAATCTATTTGTATTATTTCAAAATGTATTTTTATAACATTTTTACTTCAATCATTTCACAATTCAAACCTTTGTAGTAACCAACAGATAATATTCACTGCAACCAAACTTGTTCACGTTCATCATGATCATTACCAACATGCAATACTTGCTGCAATCAAGTGTTCCCGAAAAATATAATAGCAACAAACATAATATTATGTTCGCAGCTTATTGGTAATATGGTTACAACCATATTGTAATGTTCGCTCGAACGGAATTTCTTATTTGTCAAAACCAATTTATATGATTGTTGCAATAGAAAACCCAATCATAATATGTTCCTCTTAAAACATTTTTGTAGGCACTATATTTTTTCTTTCAGTGTATGCAGTTCATGAAAGAATATTTAGACTTGAATCATATGGCAGAAATAAACGGTGTCGAAGCGAAGAATATGAACTACTTGCCACATCATGGAATTGTTAAAGCGGATATGTCAAAATTTCGTGTGGTGTTTGACGCTTCTGCGAAAACGTCAACTGGGATTTCGCTTAACGATCTGCTGATGGTCGGCCCACAAGTTCAACCTACGCTTTACACTATACTACTTTGGTTTAGTCTACACAAAATAGCAATTAGCGCTGATGTGGAAAAGATGTATCGACAAATTTTGGTGCATAAGGATCATCTTAAACATCAAGGAATAGTGTGGCGGTGGAACGAGAAACAACCGATGAAATATTATAAGCTGAAAACGTTAACATACGGAACAGCAGCTGCTCCATATTTAGCAACACGTGTATTAAATGAAATCGCAGCTTCACATCGTGATAAGTTTCCTTCAGCTGCAAATGCATTAAGTACATGTACGTATGTCGATGATTTAATGGCCGGAGCTAGTACAGTGGAAGAGGCTGAACTGTTGCGGAATAATTTAATAGAAATGCTTATTAGTGCTGGCATGCGTCTGCGAAAATGGATATCAAATTCCGATGAATTCTTAGGCAGTACACCAAAACAAGACAGAGCTGAATGTGTCAAAGAGCTTACCAAGGAAGGTATCACTGTGAAGGTATTGGGGTTGCATTGGGATCCGAAGCTAGATGTGTGGTCGTATTATGTAAACTTGGAAAATCCAATATTCACCAAAAACAGCTTTTATCAGAATGCAGTCAGATTTTCGACCCATTAGGTTGGCTGTCTCCGGTAATTATAAAGATAAAAATCCTTTTTCAGACATTATGGTTGACAGCAATGAACTGGGATGATGAACTACCGCAAGCTATAAAAGAGCAATGGTCAAATATCAGACAACAACTACATCACTTAGAAGAACTAAGAATACCGAGATGGCTAGGTACTCCCAGTAAACACAGCGAAATCCACGGATTTTGCGATGCAAGTGAGAGAGCGTACGCAGCGGTTATTTATTTGCGACAACCTACAAGCTCAAACAGTTACAGTTGTTGTATGATAGCAGCTAAATCTAAAGTGGCTCTAGTAAAGAAACTTTCAGTGGCACGACTCGAACTGTGTGCTGCTCTCCTCTTATCAAAACTTGCAAAATCAGTCACTGAAACATTAACTATATCGATATCTAATATGATTTGCTGGACAGATTCAACCATTGTATTGGATTGGCTGTCAGATGTTCCTATCGGTGGCAAACATTTGTGGGCAACAGAACTTCTCAAATATTGGAAATGGTGAAACGAGATAGTTGGCGACATGTTCCCACAAAGGATAATCCAGCTGATTGTGCGTCGCGTGGAATTCTGCCAGATGAAATATTACAGCATGAGTTATGGTGGCAGGCTCCCAAATGGTTACGAAGTACTTCAGACAGTTGGCCTGAACAAAGAATCAACTATGGATCTAATCAAGAAGAACGCATAAAATTCAGCATGTCTCTATTGGCAGAGAACCAACCAAATCACATCTTAATTGAATTAATTGATATGTTCTCTTCTTTCAGAAAGTTAATTCGCGTAACAGCCCTAGTGCAATGATTTATTTACAATGTGTATAAAAATGTACCAAAGCGGAAAGGTCCCCTAACAGTTGAAGAGTTACAGGATGCAATCAAACTGTGTTGTAAAGCCGTACAAAACAATCTCATGATGGAAGACATCACATCCATCAAACAAAACAAATCACTGAAAACGTCTATTAAAACATTAAACCCGTTCATTGATGTTGATGGCCTGGTGAGAGTCAGAGACCTAATACCGGGTCACCAATTTGGATTTAGATGCAAATATTCTACAATTGATCAGGTTCACAGAATAACAGACATTATAGAAAAGGCGTTAGAAGAAAAACAAATTTGTTCGACCTTATTTCTGGATGTGGCAGCAGCTTTCGATAAGATATGGCACGAGGGTTTAATACATAAACTTAATGCTATGCTTCCGGGGCCATATATTGATCTTTTGAGATCATATTTATCTGAAAGGCTTTTTAGAGTAAGACAAGAAGATGAGTATTCTGAACTGAGAAAGATAAGGGCAGGTGTTTCACAAGGCAGCGTTCTAGGTCCAGTCCTTTACCTACTATATACAAGTGATATACCACAGCCCGACCACGTAAGCATAGCAACGTTTGCTGACGACACCGCGATACTATCCGATGATGAAATTCTCCGTGGACCAAGCGATGGAAAATCAAACTTAATGAATTAAAATCTGCTCATGTCAACTTTACGAATATATCATTGGTTAATCCGCCGACAATCATCTTAAACGATGTGATGGTGCCGAACGTGAACTCTGCTAAATACTTGGGTATGACTCTGGATGTTAAACTTAAATGGAAAGAGCATGTGAAGAAGAATAGAAAAGAGCTTGATCTTAAATATAGACAATTGTACTGGCTAATTGGGCGAAGGTCAAAATTAAGCATTTGCAACAAAATACTGATTTACAATCAGGTTCTTAAGCCGATCTGCCTATATGGCATCCAACTTTGGGGCTGTACTAAGAATACTAACATTAAACTTATACAAAACTTCCAGAATAAGGTACTTCGGAGTATAGTCAATGCACCCTGATACATTCGTAATAGTGATTTGCATCGTGATTTGGAGATTCCAGATATAAAACTCGAAATAAAACGATTTGCATCGAAGCATGAATCAAGACTAATGGAACATGTCAATGCGGAAGCCTCTCGGCTACTGTATAATGAACATTTGGTTAGGAGACTTAAAAGAACGAAACCCTTCGAGCTCGTTAGTATGTGAGCAGCTACCTACCAACGAACAGGCACTGTGCATCGCTGGATCAACAGTGACCGCATTATATTTTAGTTTGTAACAATTCAGATGTAAATTGATGGTTAGTCTGGAAAGACTAGTTTCAATAATATAATAAAAAATAAAAATAAATGATATACGCACTTTAAGGATCTTGCTGGGCATTCTCCGGGCACATTGTTCCATGAATAACCACATGTTCCGAAAGAATATTCGGAATAGCGCAAACTACGAATAGTGTGAAGAAGGGGAGAAGAAACTGTTGAGAACTGCTTTGAATCATAATTCTTATTTGAGAATCAACGGCCTTAAGGGTTAAAGATATCTTGGACTTCATTAGAAGAATAAATAGATTTTGGAACTGAGAGAAGGGATGTCACAATGGACCAATCGAGTCAGAGTGGCTGGGAAAAATAAATAAAACCGATGGCAGACTTCGTTAGAAAAAAGACAGGTAACCATAGGTCCATGGATTTAAAGGCAGTTGGATACCAACTTTCCAAAAGTTAAATAAAACTCGATACATTTATTTTTTATATTTCTTAATTTATATTTCTTATTAATTAATAATTTTTTTTTTACAATTAAATTCGAATTTTTTTTTTCCATTTTTTAAATGCACATTTTTTTGTTGTTGATTAATTTAAATTAAATTTGAAAATAGACATAAATCTTAGCCACTAAATTTATACAAATAAAAACAAAATAAATAATTACAAATAGTTTTTTTGGGAAGAAAATAATTAGTTATTATTAATTAATATTAATTTATTTGGTAGATAATTATTATTATTATTATTATTTAATGCATAGAATTAATAAATGTTCGCGCGGGCTTTTGTACTCAAGTAATGTAAAATAATCTCACGTGATGCGATTTTTTCTTAATGATGGATATATAATGAAGGGGGGTGTGTGCAGAGATGCTACCTTTGGTGTAGTAAAAATTTTGACGAATTAATTAATAATTTAAAAATAACTATTTACAATAATTTTTTTTTATGTAACTAAATTTTAGTCAAAATATGTATTATTTGTTATAATATTGTGGTGCGTAACCGATGTGCCTTAATCTCGCACATTTGCTTATAACTATATGCTAGAGATCTGTCCATGTAATTAATGAACGTAGAGGAAAATTAAAAAAAAAAAAAACAATTACAGTTGACTAGTTACACACGATAAATAGTTTATTATAATTTTTTTTTGGGGGATGATTTTATTTTTTAAACATTTATTATGGCACATGGGCGCATTTATCTTATCTTCGTTTTTTTTACAATACAACAAACAGTCTTATATTAATTATAAATTACGTACAATTTATAGCTCCTCTGTATCAGTATCTGATTCGTTTTCACTTGATGGTGGTGTTTCTAATTCGGGCAGACCTAAATCTAAATATTCCTTATCACTTGTTCGACTCAATATTTGATCTAGATCTTTAACAATTTCGGAGAAATTTGGTCGCTGATCGGGTCGGAAGTTCCAACACTCACGCATTAATGTGTATCTGTGTGAAAAGTAATTTAATTACGTGTTTGTTCATATTCTAGCGAATTATATGTGGTTACTTACATGTCCATTGAACAATATTCTGGTTTCTCCATTCTGTAACCACTTTGCAGAGTTGTTATCATTTTGGTATATTTAGCCATATAGGGATATGGGGTAGCACCTAGAGACATAATTTCCCATAGCAGTATACCGTACGACCAACTGGAATAAAAGTAAAAAAGTTTGGTTTATTAAACAAAATCCCTCACAAACTTGCCGCGCTGGAATTAAACGATTATAAACAAAGAGTCATTGACAGTGCTCTTGGCCTATAAGGAACCCTCAACACTAGTTTAAAGCCAACCAGCGGTCTATTACCTCTATACGATATCCTTTTGTGACCTCATGATTCTGCCCCAGTATCCTAGTAAGAGTTATCTTATTTCTAGTTACCAACTACTTAATCGTTTATTCCTTTAATCCGAAGATGAACTGAGTGCCATTAGAGCAGCCTGACTGAATGATAGAACATACATTTTTGCACTATTTAGCCCTTTCGTTAACACAGGGTTTAGGCATAGCGTTTTCACAGGGATCTATTGCATGGATTTCAATTTAAAATATTTTTGTCGGGATACAGTCAAAATAGGGTAGTCAGTGGGGAGACAGTATTCAAGTTCCCCTCTGATTCACTCAATTGGACTCCCTGTTGGATTTGCAGGTGTAGTGGATGCAGCCTTAATAGAGCCTCCTTAGATACAAAGAGTCTGATAATGTTTAAATAAAATCAGAAGCGATATTATAAAATAATCCGACATCGGCTTTTTCCGATATCGAAAAATCCGATCCGTTCCAAGGAATTTCCCAAACGTAAGCATGAAGTTAGAAATATTGTCAGATGAAATCTATTAATGAAATCATGCTCGTTGAACTTGAAAATCGATAGCGCAAAATGAAATTCATATCATATTAACCTTGACGAAGTACGTTCTATACATTGTATAGACATGGTCCTTACCAACCGAAAGTCCTTACCGCAATATCCCCACTTTTGAGTTAGGTAAACATTTGTAAGTACTTGCACATTGTGGTTCAAGTTGTAAAATTAAAGAAGGATCTCATTTGAAACTGATCGTAACTGGACCGGAAGCTGCCTTGAATTTGCATTGGCTAAGAAAGTTAATATCATCATCTGAAGTTCTGATTTTTTGCCCTATTAGGAAAACTGAATCAGGACCAAAATTGAGAATGATCAGCGATGCTGAGTACCATGTCTTCAGGGTTAACGTATTTCAAACCTGATAGTCTCATGTCGCGAAGAGAGAACCGAGAGCACTGGTTTGTCGAGAAATATGAGTTCGTCAAGTCTATTCATTTCTACGCAGAAGCTTGACTTTGTTTTGAATTTGAGTTATAGCCCAGGGTACGTCACGTTTATTAAATAATTGGCATGAAACGTAGTACTAAAAGATACCACCAGAGTAATCAGGGTTAAAGACAGACTAAATCTGGTTCAACCTCCGCTTAAATACCCGAACCCGAGATTAACGATCGCTACGTGGCACGTGGTCATTGTTATGCAAGAAACTCGATGGCCAAAAATTAGAGACCATGGGCTCCAAGACTATGTACTACTAAATGTTGGAGTTCGATTTCTCATTACGCCACAGGTGACAAAATCGGGAAAGTAAAGAACTTAACAGAAACTGGAACTTGTATATCCAGGTCTCTGCACGTAGCTCCATGTTTACCAATCAGGAGCAAGAATGTCTACAGATTAACTGTTTTCCTACTCCAGATATCATGTCTTTAAAGGGATTTAGTTGCCATGGAAAATAATGATAGTCATGGTAGAGATTTCCGAAGCGAGAGGAATTTGCGATTAAGTAATATCTCCAGATTACTTTCCGAACGATTCAGTGCTCTCGATAGAAATCAAACACTTACAGTCTACTGCACGCGGCGCGTTATGAGTATCTTTTTGAATATTTGGTTCACGAAAATATTCAAGTGGATAACAGGCCGAATAAACCAACATTTGTCAATACTATCAGGACAGACCTTCTGGATCAAACTTTGGCTTGTCCTGGGCCTATACAAGGCACCGAGGACGTAGGTCCTCAGCATATGAGTACAGCTGCTCTGTGAAGCAAATGGGGACTCTTTTGAGATTAAATTACCTCGAATCAAGATGATCTAAGAGGCCCAGTAATTAAAAAGCGGTGGCTTGGAGCGGAAGGTACCGAGTTCGAATCCTGACAGTTGTTAGTGGGACAGTTAGGAGTTCAACTACTCAAGTTCTAGAGGTTCTCTTTCATGTCATAATATGTAGTATAGCTGAAAACCAACAATTTGATATCCATAAAAAACTGGCATTGGTACTTACACATCACTCTTCGAGTCATATTTTTTGTACATCAGTGATTCTGGTGCCATGCACCTGATTGGCAAAAATGGGATGTCACAATGGCCCAAATGAGCCTTAGTGATGGATAGCACAAAAAAGACGATCTAAGAGAGCTAGAATCGATGAAATGATCACTATCCAAACTCTAACAGGGTAGTCTCAGAGGATCATACTAATATGTAGAATAGGACTTCTACAAAATAGATTTGAAACATTACTTAAAAACTCACTTTCAAGGCTATTCGGTGACATTGATCCTGTCATCCTACATAGCCTATAACTGAATAGGTGAACTTTGTACATATTTATCTATAATATAGATTTGTGATGCCGGGAAAAAATGTTTAAACTCGAAGGTTTTAGATGATGTAAATCTTTTGCTAAGGGCTCCCGTTTTGGATAGCAACGGTTCAATTTTCCAAAAAAGTGAAATATCTACGAGTAATCTTATAGATAGAAATTAATTTGGAATCAGCATATCATCAGATCAGTGTGCATTGTTCTGGATCAATGCAATCATGTGGATTTTACTGGATCAGAAAGCTTAGTGTACTGGATCAGAAAGCTTAGTAGACCATTTTGTTTGTACATTGACTGCATTGAAGATGCAATCTAATGAAAACTGGAAATAAACAACTTACTGGGTTTACTTTTATGTGTGCATAAAAGGCATGCGAAAAATGTAACTATTTTGATCGATGTTCATTATGTCTCTAATTTTTCTACCATCGATGGGGTTTGATCTCATTTTATTATCTGAAGAATTTTTACCGTGGGACAGTTGGCTTCAGTGCATCGACTTCATAGTGTAATAATTTATATGATCAACTCATCAAATGTTAAACTTAAGTTATGAGTTTTCTAACTCAGGTAATGTCCTTGTGATAGGGTGCTGTCACCATTATTTTGGCCTTAAACTATGAATGTCTTGTCCGTCTACACAAAATTTGACTTTGTCAGTAGAACGACTCAAATGATGTGGTTCTGTTTCTGGAAACGCTTGATTATTTTATCAGACATCTGGTTTTTTAACTGAGGTGAACCCTTCCATGGTCAACTATCAAACAAGAAGCATTTAGAATGTAAACAAGATTTTCGAAAAAATTTCATAAAAGCAAGATAGTCATCTTAGGCTTAAATCACCAAGTACTACCATAAAGCTCTTGTCAAACCCAAAAAGCGCGTGTAGCTTGACCTTAGCGAAGTTTGTTTTCAAGCCTGGTTCTGATCTACAATAGAATCACTCCTAGTTATTTGAGAGCTTTGGAAATCTGAACTATTGTGCCACTTAAAACAGCAACGCTAAGCAGCGGTTTTCTCCTTCTAGTGAATGTCACTAGTATGGATCAGAAGGTCAACTGGTATCCGGAGTCTACGTATAAGTGACTAGGTATCAGTAAACATTAATCTTCTGACATATTCTGTTTCAAAGTAGATTCAATGATTAGTTTAAGGTTAACTTATCCAGTGCTGTACAATGCGCCTAGATGCAACCTATAGCTATAATTAATCATCGCGAGAAGATTGTACAAACACTGGTGGGTCAGTCAGGGATACAAGCCCGTCAAAATCACAAGCAGATTTGACCACTACCTAAAATATTGCTACAGCACAGCATACAGGGCGTGGGTGTTGAAAAAAATTCCAGACGCGAATTTAACGGCTGATACCCCGTCCATCCATATACAGTGCTTGCAGGATTTTATTTGTCACTCCTTGACATAAGGAATGCTTCTTGGTAACATTTCTGGATATAGAAGCTATTAACAGCGTTATACTAGATAATAGGGGCAGTTGCATGTCTGGAACTGGATAGATCTGGAGTGAGACCTCTGCCAGAAGATTGGTGAGTCACCTTCTTAGCATATTGGTTATTGATGACCTGCTTCTGACCTTGGCAAATATTATAAATTACTCTTGTAAAAGCGCCATTGAGAGAAGATGGGAACTGGAACCCCAAGTCATTAGATCTAGTTGTGCTCTAGAGGTTCTCTTTCATGTCATAATATGGACTATAGCTGAAAACCAACAATTTTATATCCACAAAAAACTGGCATTGGTACTTACACATCACTCTTCGAGTCATATTTTTTGTACATCAGTGATTCTGGTGCCATCCACTTGATTGGCAAACGGCCATCCGAATTTTTCCTATAGTAATCTTGAGCATGTATATCTCGTGCCAAACCGAAATCTGCAATTTTGATGATGTAATCCTCGCCAACGAGTACATTACGGGCGGCCAAATCTCGATGAACACACTGTTAAAAATAAAAAAATAAACAAACATAAGTAAACCTTTTTTGTAAATGGAGTGATTTATAATTACTCTTCTCGATGCTAGATACTCCATTCCGCGCGCTGCTTGATACGCATACGATACTAATTCCTTTTCGGTGAAGCATTTTTTTTGTATCGACGGATCTGAATTGTCATGACTCAAACGATTCGATTTGAGAAAATCTCTCAAATTACCGTGTGGCGCATACTCGACAATCACATGCAATGGCCCATCTTGAGTACAACACCCAAGTAAATTTATAATATTTATATGTTTGCCGATCATTTTCATTAGTTCCATTTCAGACACTAGATCCGATACGTCCTGATCCGTGTGTCCGTCTTTTAACATTTTAACGGCGACTATTGTTTTGCTGCCCGGTTTAAATAAGTCACGCGCCTCAGCCATCATAACACGACCAAATTCGCCTTCACCTAGCGGCCGTCCCAATGCTAATTTACTTCTCGCTATTTCCCAATCCTCGTCGATCGGAAATTCATATTCGGATTCAAACGATTGTTCACAATTACTGTTCTGTAGCATGACGGAACGATGCTTCTCGATTTTAACAATCGGGAATGACTATACACAAGGAAAATATTTATTATATAAATCGGTTTAACATGTGTAGCGATGATGGGGGGTACTTACGATCGATTCGGTCGTTCCACCACCATTCGTATTGTACGAATTTGGTTTGACGATAACAATTTTTTTCGTCACCATATTGACTTTTTCCAGATTTAAATTTTTATTATGCTTTTCGATTTGTAATTTTTTGAATATGACACACATTACACCGATCGCGATTATGAATGCCGATGCCAAAATTATGATTAAAATGAGCAGCCAAACGGGTAGTCCTCGCACTGGCATTTTTATTGGATCGGCCGGGAGTTCGGCAAGAACGGTGAGATATGCACTTGCTGCTGATGTACCAAGACTGTTAGCCGCATTACACGTATACCAACCCTCGTCCTCGAATGTGACATTTTCGAGACGTAGGATTTCTTTATTATCAGAATCCGTCTACATATTATAAAATTGAATTGTAAATTAGTTATGTTGGTTAAGTTTTGAGTACACTAGACTACACACACACAAACACATAATCTATAATATTTAACATGCACTTTTGGTTAGTATATGATGTATAAATCACAAACTGTATACTATCTATATGTGGATTAGTAGCAAGGCATAAGGGGTATAGATTAGTTCCATTCGAAATTCTGGCGGAAGAGGGGCAAACAACCATCACCTGTAATTTTTTTTTTCCAGCACAAACGTCACATTTTCCTTTAATCCAATCCGATGTGGAATGACTATCGGAAAAGTATGTACATTTCATTTCACCGCTATTCCCAACCACCAAAGTTAAATTTTCAGGTGCTTGCGTTATAAATGGCGGGTGATTTACACGTGCTGAAATAATTAATAAAAAATTAAAATATAAATTATATAAAATATAGAGAAACAAAGCCAACACCAGCTGTAAACTAAAATAAAATAATATATGATTTAGCTTTTGGCTCCCAAAAACCCCCAAAACCACCCATTTATAAATACGGCACAGTAATGCAAGCACAAATAAATGTCCACCACCTAAATGGTTACCTTTAATTTTTGTACATTAGCCGGTAATTTGGTGTCGTTATCGTTTAGTGCACGAAATTTGGCCCATTCAATATGTGCCGCCAAATCGGAAACGGTTGGGCAAACAAATTCGGCCGTATTGTTCAACAACACGGTTAAATTTTTTGGAAATCCCTCTTTAATATATGGCCTAGCCGGAAATCGTTCTTTACACACAGGTTCGATATTAAAATCAAATCATAATAAAAATAATTTACTATAATCACTTACCATTTACATAGAGCTTGGTAGTGTGCTCGATACAGCCATGTTCGTTGCACGCCTCGCATTTATAGTAACCCGAATCGCTCGGTACCAAATCTTCGAGGATCAAAGCAAATTTACGATATTTAACTGATCCCATTTGTCGACTAATACTTGAATTATCTTTAGTCCATGTAACCGTTGGCTCGGGATTTCCTTTAACAATGCACGAAAGTCGAACCATATTACCAGATGGTTTAGCGACCAGCTTGTTCATTCCCTCGGGCTTAGAAAAATACGGAATAAATTCCTCATCATCCGATTCAGCATCAATTATACTGTCCTCATCCTCTTCTTGCCCATTTATATTTTCTAAATTGGTTGTGTTTGCGACTTTTTCCGACTTATTGTCACTTGAAATATTATGCGGTTCGAGCAGATTCGATTTGTTTTTGTGTTCACGAAATTCCGGTTCCAAATATAAATCGTCATCGTCGTCATCATTTGTAACGGCTTCATTATCGTTCCGATCGTTGTTTAAATTATCCGCATCGGCGACTAAATTGTCGATAAATCGATCCATTTTCGTGTCGTCGGTCGCTTCAAGTATATCAAGTACTGTCGTAAAATTGATACAGCTATTCACGTTACAAATGTGGCACGTATATTGGCCGGAATCGTTTGGCCGGAGTTCGTCCAACTGTAGAGTCGTTTTGGTGAAGTAAATCGCACCGTCAGACCGATTAAATGGTTTACCATTCTTTGTCCATGTTAATTTTGAGTTTAGTGATTTGGTCGGGTCTTCAACAGCACAATGGAATTGTACACTGTCGCCAACATTCTTCTTTATAAGGCTATGCATGTTCGAGGTGTTGATGAAGTGTAGTTTTTTGGAAGTTGATTCACCCGAGCTAGCCTTATTGTTATTTTTACTAGAAGTAACCATTAGTGTGACATTCAACCAATCATCCGTCATCGATTTGCAGCTATATAATCCGGAATCGATTTTCTTAATCGATTTTAGCGTAAGGCTGAAATATACAATATAAATAATGTTAATTGAGTCACGCAAATGCCATCAAAATATTTTATTTTTATATATACACAAATAAGGCAGCCAAATTGTATTTATAATTAGTGTCCCATTTAAAGAAAACGAATTTAATTACAGAACATGATTACGCGATTATACGATTCAATGCCACATCGTGTACTATATCGATACATATAGTTACTCATGCCATATCGAAGGTAAATATTTATCCGAGTATTTAGAGGCGGTTTGATTTATGAATCGAACGAAACATGGAAAACATCCAGCATCCGTTAAAATCTCCTACAGATAATCCATAAATCGTTGTGAATACAGGCCGCGCTTGTTTATTTACAGTATAACGCGCGAGCAAGAGTATCGAGTAATATGAACGTCGATATATACACAATTATCCAACGAGCATCTTATTTTTAGAATCCAAAACGAAACGAATTCTTATTTTTATTTTATTAACAAAAATAAATACATTGTATTGAAAAGTTAATGTATTAATTTTATATACGGATAATTTATTATTTTTATGAAGCAGTTTATTAAAGTGCTTCGATCGATCGATTGCTCTGTTCCATGTACAATACATAATATTGATCTGTATACAGACTGTTAAAGAGTTATATATAGAATGCGAGAAGGAAATAATTCGATACAAAACAAATTTGGCCTAGATTGTGAGGCACATATATATAGGAGGAAAGAGGGGGGCGTAACAGCTTTTCACACATGAGTATAATTGTATAATTTAGAATTAAAAATCCAGATGGCGTTTATAAGTCAAAATAAAATTGGAAATATTTCTGTTCATTGCACTTGAATACTATGTGTTAATGATTTGATAAATCGATCATTAATCACACGATTAACAAATTTGGGGAAGACTTTTTCCTTATAGGAGGTCTCTAAAATTCCGGGCTAAATAAAAATCGTAAGTTATCAGAAATGTTACCTTACTGCGAGTTTTTAAACAACTCTGGAGACATTTATCACATAAAGTTGACAATACGAGGGCGGAGTGACCAGTCTGGTAAAGTTGCAACAGAGGGCGTAACAATCGCAAATCCCACCAACAATGGTTGCCACTTACAATGGTTTTTCTTACAATCGACCAGAAACGTATACACGTGTGATAAGTTTGGCGATGGATTCATCACTATACACCGGAGACCAAAGAACAGTCTAAGCAGTGAATTTCTACTGTCGAATCTGCACGGCATAATCCACATCGATTACCTTCAAAAGGGGAGAACAGTCAATGGCGAATGTTACTGCAACCTAAATTAGACCGTTTCAACGACGTTTTGAAAAGAAAAACGACCGCATATTTGGTGAAGAAAATAGTTCTGTTCCATTAAGACAATGCACCGGTGCACACGTGTGAAGTTGCTATGTTCTCTAGACTGAGCCTCCAGCGACTATTTCCTGTTTCCAAACTTGAAGAAATAGCTCGGAGGAAAGAGATTCAGCTCTAATGAGGAGTTCATCGATGCAACAAACGCCTATTTTGAAGTATTAAAGGACACGTGTTATTCGGAAGGGATCGTAAAATTTAAAAAACGTTGAACATTTTTCAAAAGAATCTACCACTGGTTGCACGTTTCCTTAATAAGTATATATCCAAAAAAGACATAAAATTGGAGTTCTCTCGTGAGATGTAAATTTCTATTTACTCCGATTGACACAGTATGTGATCTTCCTTTCATATGTCTAAGAACCATTGAATCTATCTATCTATATCTTAGTCTTTATTAGAAGTGATGACAGATTACGAAATTGAGGCAAGCGATGCCACAATTGACCTATCCATGTCCTTGGAAAGGGACGTCACAGTTGTTCTATTCATGTCGGTGTATTTATACTTTTAAACATAAAGCCTTCTTCTTATTAACGAGCAACATATGAGTGGAATAAACTCTTCTCGTTTGAAGTAGGTCGTCACTCTACAATCAACCTTTAATTCAGTGTTTATAATCCTACTAACTGTTCTCTTTACAATGAGTTTAACCAATTGAAGTTGCACACGCTTATATAACGTCTCAGCAGATAATTTGGAACAATGTATTCAACCCCATATCAACGAGAATAAATATAAAGAGGAACATCTTATATGAAAAATCGAGATTCAATATATGGGCAAAGAGAATAAATATAAAGAGGAACATCTTATATGAACCGCGGTGGTTGTTGTGTTCCTTTATTCGTTCCGTCGTTATGAATTTTTTTAAAGTAATTTCATTGGTTGAAAATGACGTGTTTTTCTTGTGAATTTTTTACATGGTTAATTTTATCTTTTGGTCGGAACTAACATGGCGAGAAAGATATAGTATTATATTTAAATCAGAGACGAAACTAAAATGCTTTCAAATGTTATGTCAAACATTTTGTGTCGGTATGTCGATAACATATTTAAAACAAACAACTTGATAATTTTTAAGTAACAAATTTATTAAAAATAAAATAATTAAAATTTATTTTAACATTATTTTATCATTATTAACCAGCTATGATAAATTATAATAAGTTTATATACGCTCTAATATCTACATATATAAAATTATAATATTTAACACAGATATCACAAATTGTCCAACCACAATCGAAATAATTTTATGAAAAAATGGCAACCATCACGAATATGTCAAATTGTCAGTTACTTAAATTAAATAAATATAGATGGCACCAAAATCGTTCTGTATTTTTTCCATCAACTATGATATAACCGCCCAAGTGGCTCAGTGATTAAAGCTGTGGCAGTTGGAGCGGGAGGTACCGGGTTCGAATCCCGATAGGGGCAGGATGCAAAAGGGATTTTTCACCATCTGATTACGGTCGGTGGTGTTATTGAACATGTCTATGACCCCCTGTTGGCGAACCGCGAAAGAGCTGGGAGAGCCTTGAGCCCCAAAAAAGATAGCATAGAATAGAATAAAATAAAATAAATAAAAAAAAAACTATGATATATCGCAAATAAAAATAGTCGGAACGAAGGAACACAACAAAAAAGTCGCCTTAATTTGAAATAGTATTTCAAATATTTTTTTTGTTATCGTTCAAAAGAGAAATCGAAATAAAAAATAAATGTTTATCCTTTTTCGTTTGACATCACTAAATAACTCGGAAATATATTTACTGTAGTTTATAACCACCGCGGTTCATATAACATGTTCCTCTTTATATTTATTCTCTTTGCTCATATATTGAATCTGGATTTTTCAAAATTACGGGGCAAGTGAAAGCTATACACTTACAGAAGCATATTATAAATATCTTAGTTCATCATTTTGGGTAGATCAGATTCTTCTCATATTATCTCATACCTGATAGTTCTCCAATTAATTGAAGTGAGTATAACCATTGATTAAGTACATTATAGATGTTACCACTACGAATTACAACAACAAATTAAATTTTTTGTTTCATGTTTTACATAGCAATGTTCATTTTCTGATAAGTTAAAGATGAACCAGGATAGGCTATTCTAAAACAATGTTGCAAGAAGCAATAAAACATTTTGAAATATTTTTATAGATAAAATACACTAATACTAATCCAATACGGTAATAAAAACTAAAAAATCATTCAAAATACATAATCATATATTGTACTCTTTTTATCAAAAATATGATAAACAAATTCATTCAATTATCCTTAAAATACAAACGTGTATTTCAACTTATTCATGTCTAATGTACAATTTAATTCATATAACAAATAATATTGCAATGATACTACATATATGCAAAACTGCCGAAGAGGTTAAAAATAGAACAACAAATTAAAAACTGCACGTGCACACATTTTGTGCTATTGTCTAAACTTTAGAATTTACAATGTGTGTGTATTTTGTATATGATCGAAATTTTTTAATGAACTTTTTAAACATTTCGTAAACAATTTATAGTCTAGGAACAATCAGTAATTATTCAGGTGTCTACTTTAATAGTTTGCGTACGAGTGCTAAATTAAAATGGCATATTGTTCATATTTAAACTGTCACAATAAAAAAACGTACGGGATTCCAAGATTTCTGGTTCCGCAAGATCACCGGCGTGAAGATTGGATTAAAAAATCAGGTAATAAATACCTCCATTCCTTACCAAAAACAACAAAAATTTATTTTTGTGCTGACCACTTTGATTCAAAATATATCAACACTAGTTTGTTTAAAAGTAGACTAAGTTGGTTTGCTGTTCCAAAACATTTTATGGGTGATGATCGTGATAGTGAACAAAGTTTAAGCTTTCATTTAAATGAAAATATAAATCCAACAGTTAATATCGACAAAAATAGTGAAAGTGAATCGTTTAATTTTAATAAAAAAAACAAACCGAAAACCTATAGAAATCCATTTTTGGAGTTATCACCATCTGGTTCAAATACAATCAATGAATCGCAATTTCCACAACCAGATATCCAAAAAACCGTTGAATTACAAGTGCCGATTAAACAATATGAAGTACCAACCGCGGAGTTATTATGTTCTCCGAAGAAAAAAAAACTTAAACCTAATCAAATTATGAAATCAGAACAAAAAACTGCTTTGAACAAATTATTAGATGGCAGAAGCAGTAGTGTTAAAACTTTTGTAAATGTCCAAACATTGCACACGTCTAGTTCTAAGTGGACTGTGGAAGAAAAAGATTTATTTTTAAAATTTCATTATCGTTCTCCTAGTTTCTATAAATTTTTAATACAAGAGGGATTTACACTACCTAGTGTTAGTACTATTGTTCGATGGTACAATACTATAGAGTTTACTACAGGAATTTCTGTTGCAATTTTAAAAATGCTAAAAGAAAAACTCAAAGACACAGCGAAATTTGAAAAACGATGTATACTAGTGTTCGATGAGATGAGTATTAAAACTGAGCTTGAATACAGTACGAAAGGAGACATTGTGTATGGCTTCACTGATCTTGGAGAATTAGGTCGTGAAAGGTCATTTGCTAACTATGCTCTGTTGTTTATGTTGCGAGGTCTTAATTCTTCCTGGAAACAGGTTAGTTGTTAAACATATATTTTGCAAACTTCTTTATAATAAAACTTTCTAACTTAGGTAATTGGTTACTATTCCGGCAGTGTTCGTGGTACACAACTAAGTCAAATAATCAAATCCACACTCACGCTTTTAATTGAAAATGAAATCGACGTTCAAGCCGTAATATGTGATCAAGGATAGTCCAATAGAACTGCATATAAACAATTAGGTGTTTCATTATCTAAGCCATATATCGAAATTTTAAATAGGAAAATTTTTTTTTATTTGATATCATACATTTATTCAAAAGCTTTCGTAATAATCTCTTGAAAACGAATTTAATAATTGGGGAAGATGTAGTATCTTGGTCTGTTCTAGTAAAATTATTTTATGCTGAAAATAGTTTGATTAGATCAATGCATAAGCTTACAGAAGCACATATTAAACCTGATACATTCCAAAAAATGAGGGTTAAATTAGCTACTCAAATATTCAGTCATCATGTCTCAACAGCGATATATGCTGCTGCTCATACCAATCTGTTCAGTGAATCCGAGAAAGCAATGGCGATAAGTACAGGCAATTTTTTTTCAGATTGAATAAATTATTTGACAACTTAACGAGTAAATCAAAATATACATCGAATCCTAATAACTGTGCTCTTTCCGAAGAAACAGAAGAAATATTAGAAAATTTAAGAGAATCGGCTATCTGGATAAGTACGTGGAAAAAATCAAATGGAGTTTCTGAATATTGTTTCTCGGGTATGCAGCAAACAATAAATGGAATCATACAACTCTGGAATGTTCTTAAAGGAGTTGAACAAAAATATATTTTAACTGCCAATCTGAATTCTGATTGTATAGAAAATACAATCTCTGTTATAAGAAATAATAGAGGATCGTATGAACGTAATCCTTCAGCTTTACGTCTTCATAAAAATTTAAAAGAAATGTGTTTTTATCACATAATGACTACTGACACTACATCTTATAATCAATCCGATACCCGTGTATTGCTTAATATCGAAGACATTACTAGTAAGATAATTCATCTATCAAAATATATACATGTTTAAGTGTCTTAATAAATAAATTAATATTTTTCTATATTATAAAGATTTTGCCAAAAGTCATGAAGAAATAACAGATGTAACATTTGAAGAAGAAATAGATGAAATTCCTCTAAGAATTATACCATTAGATGTAAATGAAAATGGTAATTGCCAAATACGATGGGTTGATTAATGAGTTGATTCCTCAACCGTCTAGCAATTTACACATTAAAGGTTAAAAAAATATTCTGAAATTCAAATTTAGCATACACTTGTGAATTTCAATATTTGATTATTTTGCAATTTAACAGAAAATATTTTCATTGATTAGTTAAGAATTGTATGATCCAGCGAATATAACAAAATTCTTCTTTGAAAATTCAGAATATGTTAATTTTCATACTAAAAGAACATTTACTAACCTTGTTCTAATTTTTAAGGCTGAAAGTATGTATGATAACATTTTAAAGATATAGCTTTATATGAAACTTGCTATAGATAAATAATATAAAGGGATCTTTTGTAAAAGCGTTCGTTGGGCTGACCAATAGTAGTTAATTTTGAAAGGTCTCAGATGAGACGTAGTAAGGCTATATATATATATATATATATATATATATATATATATATATATATATATATATATATATATATATATATATATATAAATATATATATATATATATATATATATATATATATATATATATATATATATACATATATATATATATATATACATTATATATATATATACATTATATATATTATATATATATATATATATATATATATATATATATATATATATATATATATATATATATATATATTTGTATATATTTATATATATATATATAGATATATATATATATATATATATATATATATATATATATATATATATATATATATATATATATATATAAAATCAAATAATTTAAATTTTTCGAATTCTGTTTAGAGAACATAACTTATGAATCAGCTTTACAAGACGAATATACCGAAGAATCCAACTATTGCGAATATGATGATTCTGATATTGAAGATAACTTCGAATCAAATCCAAATGATGAAACTACAATTAATAACATGTCAATGCATTACTTTGCGGGATACATAGCACATGTTTGTGTCAAAAAGTTTAAATGTATAGCTTGCGAACTTTGTATGATAAGTCTTAGTTCCCAATACACTGCAAACGATTTATTGATTGAAAAACGACAGTTTGAAAATACCATTAATGGAGGGTACTGCCAAATTTATAAAAATTTTAAAATCAATTGTCACAATTTTCACTGAAAATTTTGAACAAGTATGTTTTAAACAAGATCTATTAAAAAACTTGTTTATTTTGTGCAAGTCGATTCCCAGTACTTGCGAAAATACTTTACACAATGATAATACAATTCGCACTATTCTAAGAGTTTTAATTCGAGCAAAAATTAAAATTATCAATTCAAAAGCAAAAAGTACAAAAAAAAAATTAAAAAAATTTGATATTGTTAATCATTTATAATATTGTGAAATTATAGTTTAAATAACATAAATGCCATATTTATAAAAATAACTAATTTTTAATCGAGAATTTATTTATTAATTTTGAGTTGTAAATCAATTTTCCAATTTTCTGTCGTTGGTTTTCGACAATCTGGCTCTATCCCTTTTGATTAGTGAGTTGTTATACTGTCAAGATCTCAGCTTTCGATCATCAAAGAAAACTTTACGTCTAAAAATTCGTTTCCACTGTTATGAGTTTCTTTGAGAGCAACGACTTCAGTCGATATCCTTTCATACATGTGATAAAGCTTTGAAACACGTTAGATTTTCTAAGAGTTTGCAAATTACATGTGTCGATCATTAATCTCGTATCCGGGTATATAAGCGGAGGTTCGATGATGGATTGGCGGTTTTCTAGTTGGTTGATATTTTCGACAATACTCTAATACGACAATATTTCAACCACAGCGGTGTCATATATCTATCATGTACTTCGATTATATTTAGTTATTGTGATTCTCGTTGAGTACTCGTATTTTAATAAAAATTTTGATTTTCAAAACAATAATAATTTTTAAAAATATATTATACAATAAAATTATTGTATAATAAAATTTTTGTATAATTATTGATAAAATTTTTATTTTGAGTAATTTCATAAAACAAATGTTTTCGCTGTGATGTTTTCAGTGTCTCACATTATCGGTATTATTTATTTCTGTATGACACCATTTATCGTAATGTTTTTGCTACGTCTTTTGTTCATTCATTATTTGAGTCCTAAATATATTGATCTATTTTATTCTTACATTGATGATTGAAATTCAAATTAATTTCGCGTGAGAGTAGGTGAGATAACTGATGCGTATCACTGAATACCGATTTTTTTAAAAATAAAAGAAAGTAAAAAATCATAATAGACTAATACTAATACAAATATTATACGGTAAAAAGCAACAAAAAGTAAATTTTTTAATTTATATGGTGCTAGAGAAGTATTACCAATTTAAACAAAGTTTATCTCTTTTTAAATGACCAGTAGAGACATTAGCCAAACGTAGCGGATAAAATCAATGTGATATTATCTTAATATATTTAATCAATGGTATAACTCATACCCACCCAGGTTTCTGACATAACGAAGGTAATCAACAACTCGCAATAATAACGTGTCATAAAAAATGGCAATTGTACATCAAGATCGCATATTGATCGCATATCATTTAAGCCTCGGCAAGACGAATGGCAAATTTCGACCAAAGTCCTTCTTAATTCGATAAATATTGGTGAAATTGGAGGTGATTATTCCCTCTGTTTCGCTTAGAGTACCTGCTCATATTATTAAATAATGTGAAATAGTGTTATCTAGTAAAGCGAATGATTAAGGAAATTAAGACCGAAACGACCTCAACCTACTGACAAACTTAAAACGGGTAAGAACCTCGACTTTCTTGAAGTTATTGGAGGTTCTTTAACGATATGTTGTGCCTTGTAGGCCGCTTTTGTTAATCAGAACCGGGACTGTGAAATAAATCGAACCTTTATTACTGTGTCAAAATTAATAAATAACTCTACGTAAGTGCTAACCCGTTAAGAAGTGTGTATCAACTCACCTTCCGAAACAGCAAACCCTTAAAATGCACAAGTCATGTGCGTATATCATGGCGCTCAAGCCATATAGAGTACGAGGGTATATTGATATGCAATGAAGCGTGTATAGAGCTGTTATTAGTAATTTCATAGCCCATTCAGCCTTAAAGATTGGCAAAATTATTATGTTAAGATGAATATCCATCTTAGTAACTTAAATTATTGTAGAGACGTTGTCAAGATATATCGAAAGAGGTTTCTCTTCAATTTCATACACATACTGCCTTGGATGTGTTTCGCGAAGAGAGCCTTCCTTTCGGACCTTGATACTCTATGGACGGATTGCGAAAATTTTCAATAGACTGTATCGATATGTGCAGTGAAAGTCACCAAATTAGATACGTTACTTCGGTATAAGGATTGGCTCTAAAACTGAGTGCTTTAAATGTCAATGTGAAGTAATTGAAGAAAGCATGTGTAAAGGGCACGAGTAACTATTACTTGGTTGAATATGTTACCGAATGAGGTGGGTATATGACTTGATGGCACTCTTAGTAATGCCATAGCATTCGTCGATGATATCGTACTCTTGCTCTCGACCTCTCGAGATCTCTAACTGCTGCTCGTGTGTACACACGAGTTTATAATTTCGTGCAGCACGATAACTAACCGATCGAAATGCTTTACCATTAGAATCGAAGCATGCGATAATTGCCACTGAAAGCCGAAACACCTGGCACTTAGAACTGCTTGATTTTCCAGTTAGATCGTCTAACCATAGGCAATATTATAATTGTCAGTCTTAATAAAACCGAAACTATTATATCCGGGAAGCAGTAAGGAATTAGCTCATCAATCTTCCTAATGATATACCAAATATATTCTTCCATTCACCGATCAGCCAAAATGGCTTGAGAATGCCGGTCTTGATTTCACTGCCTACAAAACATCGAACTACCCTCTCAGAGAGAAACAATGACCACGAAAACCTTTTTGGCTATTTAAATGGATAATGTGACACAGTGGCTTTTGGCTCAAGGATCTGTCCTTCTATTTAACACGTCTGACATCGGCTCATTCTGGAGCAAATAATAATACGGAGTTGATAAACCCAGTTAGGCCAAAAAACTACTCGTGCCACTTGTGCGAATAAATAGATACGCAAACTATTCAGACCACTGTCATACCACAACTTTACTAACTGTATTAAGGTTAAGATAAATGCTCTTCCCTCCAGTCAAGAGGAATAAAACGCTTGGAAAAATTAGCGGGAAAAAAAGAACGTTTGAGCTTGACTCTAGTCTGCTACTGTTAGGAGACATAATGGTTTAGTATAAGTGAGAGATTCAAACCCAAGAGATGTGATTTTTTCTCTTGTGATCTACAGCTCGAACGGGTGAAACAAAAAGGGTTTTGAGCATTTAAATAACTACGTTGTTCGTTTAAAATAAAATCCTTTACAATAATTCAAAATTTGAGGGATCTTGGGATATGGCCAAACATGTTTCGAATATCCATAATCATACTCTCTATATGGTGCAATCAGCCGAGTATTAGCTATTAAGAGGTGCTCAATCGGAATGGAACTTCGAAACAGTACAGACTCTTATAACTAATTGGTTCTCAACCCTGGAGGATAACGGCCGAAACATGTCGAAAGACATGTCATATTTGGTGACCAGTTAATAATTACAGAACGGAAGTTTTTGCCTCGGAATTGGTAGTTGTCAATACCACAATATGTTAAATTACTTTTGACATTCTCCGGGTTGCATGGGCTTAATTGATTTCAATATTTTCATTGGGCGGACGACTTTGTACTTAAATATTATGATAAGCAGTATTACTGCATGATAAACGGTATTTACTAAAGGTATTTTCATTGACCAAGAACAATCATCAGACTCCCTAAAAAGAATAACAGCAGGAGTACCTCAAGGAAATATTCTTGAACCAATCCGTTATATCCTATTTACTACAGATAGACAAATTACAGAAGGAGCAATGGCAACTTGGGCCGATGACACGGCAAAAGGTGCTAAACTTTTGCCATGTATAAGATGATAAGATGCTAAACTTAGATGGAAGGAACACATAAAAAAGAAGAGAAGAACTAAACATAAAATTTATAAAAATGCGCAATGGCTCTTAGGGAGACAATCTTAACTATTGATCCACAACAATCTGCTGTTATATGTATAAACCAATTCTGAAACCTGTATGAACATATGGCAGCCAACTCTGGGGTTGTGCCGAGAAGACAAATCTCAAAATAATACAAACAGTTCGAAATAAAATCCTGCATTGTTCCTGCGATTTATCCATCGAGATTTAAAGATCGAGCTGGTCATGGATGAAGCTAAGAATCATGCAACAAAAAACCTACAACGTCTTCACTAGCACGAAAATCTTAACAAGAAGAATGCAAAGAACCAAACCACTGGACTTGTCGCGATCAGAAGAGTGGGAGTATTCATATTTCGAAACATGAGACCTCTATAAATTCACCACAGTATCGAGAGATTATCGTAGGAGGCGACTAAGTCTGGCTGGATCGCTGGACTGACGACCGGCATCCGTAAAAATCCAAACCTGTCAACAAACTAAAAAAAATCGTATACCGCCAAAACAACAATGACCGCCCGGGCTTAAGTATCCGGGAACAAGATTGTGAATCGACAAGTGGATCGTGTAGTCACTTCAAAAACCTAGTGCGTTTATTTGCTTTATCCCATGTATTAAAAGGTGTCGGCAGGTACTTGTAGCGCTCCAAGAAACTCGATGGCCTAAACGTGGAGATTCTCAATGGGCCACAGGTAGTTAAAAAGCTGTACTGGACTTTCAGGAGTTGATAATCAAATGTGTACGTTTCACTTGCATATGAGATTGGCCAAACTGTCAATTGTCTGGGTGCATGCGCCCACTGATGTCAGCCAACCCCAAGATAAAGACTCATGCTATAATTTGGATAATCTGATGGGCTCTATACCTGAGCCCGATGTCAAATTGAATATTGGGGACTTTAATGCTAGAGCGGACAGAAATCAAACCGACTTTTGAAATAATATAGGTTAGTATTCCCTATACGAAAATGCGACCGAAAATGGGGAAAGAATGATGTACTTTGTGATCGCTCATGATCTAATTGTGGCAAGTACATTCTTTTCTCATAAAAACATCCATTTGAAAACATGGACACATGCACGTAAAATATCCCGAAGCCAAATTGAGTAATGTGTTGATTGAAAGTTGGGCTCCGGTTGTCTAAGATGTGAGATCTTATCGGTCGTCAACAAAATACGTAGGCAGTGACCATTATCTGCAAAGCTACGATGGAAGTTTTCGTACATGTCAGGGAGGACAAGAATATACAACGCGATTCTCCTGCGAAGGTCTGATAAATGAAGAAACGCAACGAAAATATTAAGCCCGAGTGAAAATATATGAAATGATCTAAAATCAAAATATCTTGCAAATACGGATCAGCTGAAATTGTATAGATTACTGGTCAAACCCGTTGTCATGAATGGATGTTAGAGTTGGACCTTGACGGATGACTACGAAAGATGCCTTCTACAATTTCGAGGGAAGAATCATGCGTGTGATATATGACCCAAAACGCGACGGCCCAAATAGCACATACCGAGTTCGTTTCAACCACGAGATCAGGAATTTAATGCTAATTCTTGATATCGTGCATGAAATTAAAGGACAGCGAGTAAGCGGATCCGAACCGAATGATACAGCAATCTTTGAATGGAGAACCGCCTTTCGGTAGGCGAAGAGGTCGCTGTCGGCGACGATGGCACCACGGCATAAAAAGCGATCTGGCATCTTCTGGTTTCTTGCAACACTATGAAGAGCTAGTTCGTGATCCGAACCGATGGAGTCAGATTAGGCCAACAATGGTTAACCGACAAAAATAAAAAAAATAGTTCTTACCTTTTCAATTCGACATTCAAATTTTCATTATTCTTATACCATCCTTGAAGATGTTCAATATTACAATTTATCACGACATTCGATTGTGCAGGTACTTTTTCAGTTTGATGTTTTTTATTGGTTAGCCCTGTAAATAAACAAAGAAGAAAATTGTTATTAATAATTTGAATTTATTATTCAATCAACATACACACTAATTATAATTTTTTTTCTTATCTATTTCTTATATTCATAACTTAAAGTTAAAATCTTTTTATTTACTCAAGTGATGACAAATTTGTCTATTATATCAATCAATGGAAATCGTTTGAAGATATATGTATTGTGTGTGTATCGTACGTATACAATCGTACATTGTCTGTCTCAAAGTATTTTTTCAACAAAAAAAAACTATGCCAAGGAAATTTACTTATGTACAGTCGTACATACAAAAGGGTGATGGATGAGTACATAATTATACATGTATACATACACAGTATGGGAGTCAGGTACCTATACATCTAACGAAGAATTGATATTTTCAGCACGATCCGTATCTTGATTTTCCACAGTGCTCGCGTATACGCACAAGACACCATTTTCTTTGTTTCAAACACATGTATATGTATGTAAGTTAAAATCTCAAATCAATCAAACATCATTAATGTCCACATGTGTGTGTGTGTGATCTGTATAAAAATCCATTAAATATTTTATTTTAATTTTCATGAAAATCTGTATACATTACAAGTCTCAATGTAATTTTTATTTGATAAACAAAACGAACTTAAAAATCCATTTGGTCTCGGTCGTTGGGTTGTCTATCAAAAATGTACAGATGTAGACGAGTATGTTGTCGTGCTATCAAAAGTTGGAACATTCTTTCGATCCCCTATATAATTTTGATTTGATTCGACATGTTTGTCAGGTCAAGTGACAACTGATGTCTTATTGGGATATGATCTCCATAGGTTCATAATCAGGTGCAACATGACTCTGTGTTCTCTCCATTTTTATCTCATTTACATATTAACTTTTGCCCTCGTCGTCAGGGTCTTTATTTCGTTTAGTTATGGTATGAACGCTTCTTCAGGATAACGCTAAGCTACATAAGCCTTCTTGTATGTGCATTTCACCTTTCGTCGTCTTTCGTCGCCATTAATAATGAGAGCTTTCTTTAGAAGAGATTTAAGTGCATAACACATGCTCCACACAATCTTTAACATTCCATTTTGTATCCAAGTGCCCCACTACTATTGAAGCGTACTATGTACATTGTTTTATTTAGTTGTACCAAACCTAGTTATGGTTATAGTGGTTGTCCTGAAACATAGTGGCCCCCTCTACTCATTGAACCATCTTGAGGTTTGAATGAAGCGAAGAACATTCCAGACATTCATCTCACTGAGATCTGATCTGAAAGGCGTTCAGGAGAGGCACTCCAAAAAAACCTCTTCGTATCTACTCACAGTAATCCTCTATCTCGCCTATGAGGCAATAACCCATCACAACTGTCACAAATGCTTTTTTTTTTTCCTGTATCTTGAATTTTAGGAGTATATGGCAGTTTCGCCAATTTAAAGAATATAGGGCAGTTACCATCTTACTCTGTTGAGGCCTACAGTTTTTATCTCTTCCATTTAGAGATTTATCAAGTTATTTCGTTTCGGCTGGCATTGTTGTCTTCCATGCAATCGCTGGTATTCCTATTTTTGTTTTAATTTGTGATTTCGTCAGATGGCCAATTCATCTCCACTTTCGTTTCTTTATTTCATTCTCTGTGTCTGACTGATTTATTTTTCTATATGCAGTTCAAAGTGAGTTAGGGTGTTAGGCCAGAACAGTATTGACAGGGCAGAAGAATTCCAACTCTATGTACCAACTGGTTTCGCAACTGTGTAGCCAAGGTATACAAATCCATTTGCAGCTTCAATTTGTACAATTGATCTGCTTCGGTGTGGTTATATTTGTCTTCGTTTGTCTGATGTTCATCTTGAGAACAATTTCGTTGGCCTTGTATTTTCTGCTATTTGTCTGAGTGTTTTGTGTGTGAGCAGGCATATGGCATCTGCATAGTCCAGATCATCGAGTTAACCTATTAATTCTCATGGTATGCCATAGGCGAGAGTACGCATTCTTGCCTTGCTTCTCGAGTGTTACAGCATCCCGGTACATTTCTTGTAAGAGTTCAATACATTTTTTGGGTTACCCTTTTCACAAAGTGTCTGTCATATTGCGTTAAATAGTAAAATCAGGAAAAGTGGTGAATTTCAATCAGAGGATTGTTCACTGATGGTCCAACTTCTTTCTGTGGTTTAAAAACAGCTTATTCGTTTCTCAATTTTGCAGTGATCATTATATGTGAGATTCTGTCAAGAATGATCGTTGCGAGTATCTTTACTATCATGATGAGGAGAGAGATACCTTGTCAAGTTTTTCATTATGTTTTCAGCTTATGATGAATCTAATTTGTATATTTCGGTTCAGCCTTATTGTTTTCAGCACTTTAAAATTACCACTCCGTTGGTGGATGAGTGTTATTCCTTTTGTTATTGATGTTAATAGATCAACAGAAATTCGGTGCCGTCAATGCTTTACTCACTGGTGGAGTGCCCGCATATTTTCGATTACTGCTGCTTCTTCAGTCGCCTTAAGAATACTTTCTGAATATTTCCTTCGATCATTCCTTGCCATCTTCTTTACATGATGTGCTGTTTCTTCTCATTTACGTTTCACCTCTGTCGTATTTTGTTGGTACATTTACAGCTATATAGTTGACGGCGTTCCTAAACCCTTTTCCATGTATGCTTTTCACGATTGTAATCTTTTTTGGCAGTCTATCTGATTTTAAATTTTGCCATCTGGTATTTATGTATATTTATGTATGATTTTGTGTGGGCTGGAGTCTGTCTCCATTGTTGTTTCGCACAGAATCCAAAGAGTTTTGACCCATGACAGTTGTCAGGTCGGTGTTAAAATTTTGGCATTGAAATCCTCCTTTATGTTTTTGACGTTGATTCTGTGCGTTCCTGCTATTTTGGGGTTTAATTGTTCATAGATCTCATGTTTTGTTGTACTATCTGCATCTTCCGAAAGAATCTGGGGTTTCAGTTCCCAATTAACACAACCAGGGGTCGCTATTCGATTTTGCCATATGATTTTTGTGTTGTTATTTCTTCTGGTTTATTCGTTTCTGTAATCGGTGTGATTTTAGATTAATTAATGATTGCTCCAATGAATCCTAATCATTGAGAGAGTTGCTAGGTAAGGCATACGGGAGGGAGGTATCGTTTCATTACATTTTAACCCTTTTTTACGATAATATTCCCTAGCGGTCTCCACAAATGTGTATTAATCCAAGCAATGGTAATTCGCCGTTGATGATAAAGTTGTAATTGTTACTCAAAAGCCCCTGATGTCACTTTAAGCCTTAACAATACCCCAAATCTCCTCCTTGATTTGTTCTACTTATATTAAAGACAATTTCAGACTTCTCTTGACGTAAGCAACAATGATTAAAATACGAATATTCCTAGGAGATGTTACATTATACTTCAATTTACAGTCAGAAATTTGATAATAGAGGTTTTATCTTTAAAAGTCAATTTCACCTTCAGGGAATGTCAGTCAGAAAATTACAAATCTCTGATCAAATTGCAATGAAATTTCAGCGTGGTTATTTATTTTTACGTGAAATTTTGCTGTTTGACATATCCCAAGAACCTATTATAAAAATAAAAATCATCGAAATATAACCAAATTTAATAACAGAACTGTATCACATCTATTAAGAATACATCAGAAACGTAAATGTCAAAATTTCACGCGCGAAAAATGGTTAGAATCATTATTTTCTCTACAAATTTGTAAAGTTTATGCGCGCCATCTCTGATGCATTGAAATAAATATAGTTTTTCGTTGATGAACTGAGTACTGCTTAAGCAGTCTAAGTGAAATGATATTTCAGATCTAAGTGAAATGATATTTTATCGTGGTCTCCAGAAACTTTATTATTTTCACATGAAATAGAAATGAATTGTTTTTGGAGAATTTTCGTGTTTGACATATCACAACAAGTTATCACAGAAATGCAAATCACAAATTATTCAAAATGTAACAAAATTTAATCATAGACCTTTATCACATCTATTAAGCATACATCAGAAACGTAAATGTCGATCAAAAAATAATGATCGAAAAAAACGATCATTATTTTTGCGCGAAATTAATTTGTAGAGTTTATGCGCGACATCTATGATGCAATGAGAAAAATATAGTTTTTTTCGCTGATGAACTAAGTACTGCTTCAGAAATGAAAAATTTCATTTTTGTTTTCACTAAGCAGTACTCAATTCATTAGCACAAAAACTATAGTTATTTCAATGCACCAAAGATGGCGCGCATAAAATCTTCAAATTTGTTTCACGCGACAATAATGATTTGAACCATTTTTTTTCACGTGAAATTTGAACATTTGAACTGTTTGGACATTTGAATTCTCCAAAAATATTTCATTTCTATTTCACGTGAAAAAATAAATTTTTGGAGACCGCGGTAAAATTTCATTTCACTTTTTCCGTAAATTTTATAGGTCAATTCTGCTTGTAAACTACTCATGATTCTACAATCCATTCTGTCTTCATATGCACAAGAGTTAACGTGTACTATGTGTCAACATGAAAACAATTTACATATCTGTATATGCAAATTGTGCTAAGGTGAATTCTTGATTAAGACGTTTAAATAATTAAACGTAATTGGATGCGTTCGGCATCTAATCCAGTTTCACATACTACCTCGTACATATATGAAGTTCACATAACAAGTCAATTATCAATATAATTGATAATAAATTAAAATTATCTCTCTGTGTCTCACTGCCTCTATTTCACCGGCATGTCAGAAATATAATTTTTTTTTTGTATCCATTCCTTATGATAAACGATTTTGTAAACGAGACGATATACAAAAAAAAATTATAAGATTATTTCCACTGCACGCCCAATCATTATATTATATTCCAATCAATTAATTATACAATGATACAAATCCAATTCATTGGTTTCAAGGATATTACATACATTGGTTCGAGACAATTGTGTATTATATTTATGTTGTAGGTTTATTGAGAAGAAATTATGTATCAAAATTGTAGTTAACCTTAAATGAGCAGTGTTCGATTATCTACGCGCATTGCATGCATAATTGTAATTTGATTTATTCGTTTTGATCGTATATGGGCAGTTTCGGGCAGAACACTATACGAGGAGAAAACACATAAATTTAGATTAAGAAATTGATATCGACAGCATGTAAGTTGAATATTTTTAAGCCTATTGTGTATTGAACGATCATAATAAATCATCGCAAACACTGATTTGAAACTGGCTCAAAATGCCTTTACTCTTTGGAATGTTATTGTTACAGTACGCCTTTGGGAAGAATAGTGTTTGCAATTATTTGCAATGATAGAATAACGCAAGGATGCCACTTGGATGCTGAAAGCCATAAATGCTATACTAGATGGCTACACATTTAAAAGATTATCTGTAGGTGGAATTATATACTTGGTGGTTTGATGGTCTTGGTTTCATGCTATCTATAATGAAGGTATAGATGTTGCTTAGGAAAAAAGGACCAAATTTATTTTCTTACAAAACCATGGTTTCGGTCCAAAATGGCCCATTATCGACTCCAGTTAATTGTTGAGTCTCAATCTGCCATATTACAGTTGTTAAATGTCTGTACTACCTGAATTGGTTGCAGCCAAATCGAGCACGTTTTGCTTAAGCCCAATTGGCGCAGACCATCCGCTTATTGCATTTCTTCAAGTCAGCTTATAGTGGCATGGAACTTGGGTAAGAGCACGAATTTTGATTTCCATCAGGGGTTCGTAGATAGTTTCATCAACATAATCGAACGTAATCGAATGGTGAAAAATCGCTTTTGCATTGAAATAGGTAAACATATATAACACACGGATTCAGGTTGCGCGGATGACCAATAGATGACAGAAAAATTACAAAAATGGTCTTCACAAAAAATTGATAAAAAGCCATGCTCGACAAGATAAGAGATCAAATGGTTATAAAACACGAGATATGAAAGAGAAAATTTATTTTTTAAGCGATACAACAAGGTTACCATAGTGTGTGAGCTGTGTTAAGATTAAGGTGGATCGGTAATCCACATTCTCCAAGTGATTTAATGACCCAAACAACAGGAAAGGTAGCGACGACGTGTGAAGGCAAAGTTTGAGACAAAAATGGGTGACGCTCAAAGTGTCGAAGCGACAGATACAGAAGCTGAACGTGTGCTGCCATGGAAGCGGCCTGGTGTACGAGATCGAAAGTTAGTATAATTTGGCCAAATCTTTAACAGTTAAGTGGTACTAAATATACTTTTCCTCTTTAATAATGGCGAGCGAAATGTGAAATTTCCAGCATTAAGTTATTCTACTGTTGGATGGTGAGTACTGTTAAAGGTTCAATGAAGAAAGAGTTTATAACATTTTGGGTAGTTATAAAACTTTTTGCAATATATGGTGCACAATACCTCATCTCATCAGGTCAAAGTTATAGCGTATAGGCACAAAAGACCAATCAATCTAATTGCTGTGGTTCTCCCTATAGTGTCCTTAAGTACATGTCTCTGGAAAAAATAATTGTCTGCGTCAATGAGATAGTGCTGACAAAAATGAAACTTTGGCTATGGCTACGAATTGTGTGTGTCAATCTCAGGACGTTCACGGTATCTATAGGCAATCGAAATATTTTAAAATAATTTTTATAGAGTACCTTACACTGTAAAGGATTGGATTGAGCTTTTATCTTTCACTTTTGGAAATGCGATGGTATCAGTTCTTGTTGGATGACAATATATCATGCATGAAGTTTTATGTTATAACTATATAGACTGATTACAATAAGTTGGGTCTAAAGCAAATCTGGAGAATAGAATAACATTGCGGTCTTGTTTCACCAGGTACCAAATTTGTAATCAAATGAATTACAAAATTTGTAATATACTTTATGTTATATTATAATATATGACCTTAATGTCGTCTTCCTCTAGATCTCAGCCTTACTGAACTTTTTTGAAATTAATGGTATCGTGACCCAACGTACACTAAATACAACGTATCTGTATAGCACAACTCTACTAATCTGACCAATGTTACTGCAACAGTTTGAAGTTCTTAAAACATGGGGCCCGGACTATCAATAGTTAGAGTATTTTTTCACTTCCAAGTGAATGACAATATCGAATATATACAAAACCAGCAGTTATACGATTGGTTATAACAGTATAACAATCTAAGTGGAAGTATGGAGTATAAGGTGGAAGTATGAAGTATAAGTAGAATTCTTCCTTTATTTTACTTGAGACGTAGTCTACTTTCAAGTCTTGGTTTCTGACATATCATGATGCATCGACGATGTTTCGAGTACTTTATTCTGAAATATTTTGAAAAATGTTGGTATTGTTGGAATGCTCTTTTCAGCGGGTCCTGTAGTGTCTAACTATTCTCTATTATGGTTGTTCCAAGTGCTGGGATTGCTGTATCGTCAGCTAGAATCACCAGTAACGCCATAATCTAACCGATGCCAAAATCTAATCGATGCACAATATAGGTTTCAGAATGGCCTTAATACACTTCCATCCAATGTATACAATTCAGTGGGCTCTCTTAACAGAGTTTAAAATTGGCAAACCAATCAACATCAACTAAGATACTCTGTGTACAATATGGTGGAATCAAATACGTCTCGACCTTTGATTATCAGTAAATGCCAAGTATCTTCAAGACCTTTCTGGCTGCAGTCCAATGGAGAATGGGTCACACCACTCACATCGATAAAGGCATATCAACGTAACATAACAACGCAGAGTGTTAGTACGAGTTACAAAAACCGATTAATCCATGTTTGGATAATGCAAATAATTGTAATGCCACATAAACGTAATAAATTATATTATTTTCCGTTTATTATAAAGATTTTCATCTCGGACTATATACAACAAGAACAAAACACATATAATTTTTTTTAATAGACTTGATAACATATAAAATGATCGCCATCAGGGTATCAATCATGTACAAGATCAATTTATATAACATTTACCTTCGGTATATAACCGAAAGATGTTTGTTTTCTGTGCGGTTTAAGATGTAAAAAAACAACAATAAATTAATCAAGATTCATGATGCTGTGCTTGTATCTTATATCGGGATACAGCATTTTCAACAACAAGAACAACGCAGTACTATATATATAATTATACCACCTGGATTATTTCAATCGTCTTGAAAAAATGTATATTTTCCTCTTGTACTCGTTGCTGTGGCGCATATCGTACGTTTTGCGGTATCGTGGGCGCACTTTTATAACTCGTTTGTTTCTGCACTATAATTCTTTTTGGTATATAATGAAATTAAATTAATAATTTAATTTAATAAAAAAATAATTTTAATTCCAAATTTATTGTTATATGATGTTATACGATGATCGATACACTCGCTTCGTGTTTGTTAAGCACAAATGTTGCAGTTAGTCACCTTTTATGGAATGTTCTGTTCGCGTTGTGTTTATATTTATTTATATACAAACGTTGTGTTTATACGATGGTATGTACAATACGAGAAATGAGGCGAGCGAAAGTGTAAAAATTTTCATGAAATTGAAAATGAATCAATCGGTTTATCTAAATAAATAACAAACATTTATTTTCACGGAACATCTTTAAGATGTAAATATAATCGTATATTAACCCACCTATGTAGGTATTTCTTTCTATATAGCTTTTTCGGGCCAACGGATATTGCAAATCGAATAGTTTTTACTGGAAAAACTATATTTTCCAAAAACTCGAATCGTTTTTCCAACACGTACTGCTCTTGTTTATGTGTATACATAATAAAACTTAACTAAATTTATAGTTAAGATTTTATATAGAACAGATTTGTTTATAAAATTCGATTTCTTTAAGTAATATCGAATTAAATAATCAAAAAATTCATAGAATTTTGTTTCGAATTCGTTCTCAAAATTTATCACTTTAGACGAAAAACGTTGAACGTCTAAATATTGTGTGAGACTTTTTGGCAAGCAAACAACACATATGCTGGTAAGGTGGATAATTAATCACTCGCAAACACATACAGTATACAAACGTCTAAACGTTTGGTTGGAATAATCTTTAACCCCATGTTATACAAATTGATTTTAATTTATTTTCGAAAATTTAAAATAGAAAATTCCAAACCAATTTCCGACATTTTTCTGTTTAATATGTTTGGTACATCCGTGTATTTGATTCATGCATCCAAATTTAAAATATAATTAATGCAGGCCTATTTGGGAATTTGATTCGTATTGCTATTCGATTCGAATCATCAATTCGATTAGAACATGAATTGGTATTTGGCAATACGACCGGAAAATGAAATGTACACGGCCAATTAATGAGTTGGGAAATTTTCAAATAACTTATAATACTTATAAGGGAAATCGTGTCAATTTTCATAGTAAATGCCGTATGATTTCGTTAAATAAAGGGTGTTTTTTTAAGAGGTTGCCGATTTTTTTTTTGAATAAAACACATATAAAATTATGAAATGACCAAAATTTTTTTTTATTTGGTAGATAATTTTTTGGCATTTAACATTTAAACACAATTTCTGGCATATGGCTACCACGACTATTTTTCACAAATGTCATTCTGGAGGTCCAATTTTCCAGCACTTTTTCAAGCATTTGAGGGCGTATGTCAGCAATGACACGTTGAATATTGGTTTCCAAAGCGTCAATCGATTGAGGTTTATCCACATAAACCAATGACTTCACGTATCCCCACAAAAAGTAATCGAGTGGCGTCAAATCGCACGAACGCGGAGGCCAATTCACCGGACCATTTCTCGAAATAATGTTGTCGTTGAAAGTTTCTTTCAATAAGTCGATTGTTTCACGTGCTGTATGGCAAGTGGCACCATCTTGTTGAAACCACATTTCATCCATATCCATATCTTCAAGATTTGACAACAAAAACTCATTTAACATGGTTCTGTATCGATTTCCATTCACGGTAACGCGTCGTCCTTCCTCATTTTTAAAGAAATATGGACCGATGATCCCACCAGCCCATAGACCGCACCAAACAGTACATTTATCAGGATGCATTGGTAATTCTTGAACGGCGTGTGGATTATCTTTGCTCCAAATGCGACAATTTTGTTTGTTGACGTATCCATTTAACCAAAAATGCGCCTCATCACTGAAGAGAATTTTACGGTAAAAAAATGGATCTTCGTTCAATTGATTTAACGACCAATCACTGAATTCACGGCGCAAACGATGGTCGTGTGGCTTTAATTCTTGCACCAATTGAATTTTGTATGGCACCAAACCCAAATCTTTACGTAAAATTTTCCATAAAGTCGATGGACAAAGTCCAATTTGCTGAGCACGACGACGAATCGATAAATTGTCGTTTTCTTCGACACTGGCCTCAACGACAGCAATATTTTCTTCTGTACGAACTCTTCTCATTCTTGTCGGTGGCTTGGCATCCAAAAGAGTGAATGTAGACCGAAATTTGGTAATTACGTTCTTTATGGTGGTCTCTGACGGACGATTATGTGCACCATAAAATTCACGAAGTGCTCTATAAACATTTTTAACTGAACACTGATTTTGAAAATAAATTTCCACGATTTGAAAACGTTGTTCTGGAGTTAACCTATTCATAATGATTTGCCAAACAATACTGAGTAGAAATGCCACTTTGAGCTGTCAAAACAACTGTCATAAAATAAAACGACATCTATCGGAAAAACAAACCTCCTAAAAAAACACCCTTTATAAGTTGCGGAGAAAATTTCTAGATGGCATACCAATACGTTTTAACGAGAACAATAGATGGCACGCAAAGTAATTTTTTAATGAAATTACATAATTTAAAAAATAAACAATTTTGTTTTATTTATTTATTATTATTTATAAATATAAGCCCATTTACTTAAAAAATTTCCATTTGAAATTATAAAATTAAATTTTTTTTATAGATTTTTGATTTTGGTTTCGTTAATAACTCGTTGAAAATAAAAAAAAGCAGTTAAAAAATGTAAACTTTTCGTTCAACTACTACCAGTGCCATCTTTTAATCATCTACGGAATTATATCATGTTGGCACATGATATCGACGCGATTTCCCTTCTAGTTATTATAAGTTATTTGGGATATTTTGCACAAATGGTCATACCTATCATAAAAAAATCATATTGTTGAATTTTGACATTTAAAAAGTATATTTCTGTTATTATATTTTAATTTGGTTTATTATTTGACAGTTGAATTATTTGATCGCTGAAATCATAATATTCCAAATAACTTATAATAACCATAAGAGAAATCGCAACGATATTATGTACCAGCATGATATAATTCCGGAGACGATTAAAAGATGGCACTACTAGTAGTTGAACGAAATGGTTACATTTTTTAACTGCAGTTTTTTATATTCAACGAATATTTAACGATATACTTAAATTTAAATTAAAAAAAAAAATATTTTATAATCGAAAATGGAAATGTTTGAAGTAAATGGGCTTATATTTATAACTTATAAAAAATAAATAAAACAATATTTATTTTTTATTAAATTATGTTATTTCAATAAAAAATTACTTCGTGTCATCTATTGTTCTCGTTAAGACGTATTGGTATGCCATCTAGAAATTTTCTCCGAAACTTGTACTTAACGAAACCATTCTGTCGTTGGCATTTACTATGAAAATTGACACGATTTCCCTTATAGTATTATAAGTTATTTGTAATATTCATTATCAATACTTTGCGATTTGTATGGTGGTAAAATTGGGTTGATTGGTACACTAAACCGTGCAAACGAAAAAGTGCGAGTTATCCCATTTACTGCGTTTCTTAAATCTTTCATTCGTATAACAGTTCCATGTTTATCTTATTTTACGTTTTCCACACTTTCTTCCAGCTATCTGAAGTTAATAGGTGGTTCATTGAGTTGATTGCCAATTTCACTACAGAGTTGTTTTGTATGCTACCCTTTTGAATTCGAAATGCACCATGTCAAACTGTCGCAGGCTTGTATTTTTGAATGTTCTAAAATTTCTAAGTATATCGAATAACTTAAATCGTATCGGCACCAAGATCTAGAATAGTATCCAGGACCTCAGTGTTTGTTAAGCGACCACCGAACAAACACTAAGGCTCTGGAACCTACTCTTAATTTTAGTTGGATGGACAGCGTGGGTCTATAAAATGTCCCAGTGCTAACTACTAAGGCGTTGGATCGCAAACAGCTGGTGCGGCTCATTACAGTCCTCCAATATACATTTTGTGTCCATTTCTTGCAACAATTTCCTTGATTTTGTTCGACGTCACCGAATACATCCTAATATGTATGTTGAGTGTATGTAGGCGGGTTCATTCTGTAATGTTTATGTGAATATCCCCTTTACCTCCAACTCTGTACTGATATCTGTTTGTATAGAAGGATCCTGTTTCCGCACTGCTACTGGGCTCTGAACTGTCTTTTGTTTCTTCCCACTTCAACCGATTCCACTACTCATCATCATCACCTGCTTATAGTTGGTTTATTTGTAAACCACCAGCATCACTCTCACTTTGTTTAGTTTGTTTGTTTGGTGTCAGTTTCTTCTCACGATAAATACGGTTACCTATGCCAAACTAAGCATGCCTTTAGCCACGCAGACATGAGCGCATGCAGTGCCACCTTAAGTTATAATTTCTATTAGTTCACCATTCCAGCTCTACGTTGTTACAATTTTTTTTTATTATTTGGCCGAACAACTATCAATAGTTTAACTTCAGATGTTAAACTATTGATAGTTGTTCGGCCGTTAAATCTAAATTGTGGTGTCAATACGACGTAGAACACTTTGATAGAATTATGCGGTGGATCAATGAATGATATGTTGAACCTTGTTACTTCTCTTAAAAAGAAACTTTCCCCTTTTAGGCCACACCCATAACAGCCTCATTCAAGATCATTTCCCTCTGTACCGTGTACTGGTCTTTATTTTAGAACGATTCCTGAAGTAAATTTTAAAGTCCTCAATATTGACAAAAAGAAATTCATAACATTTTATCCACCTATTTGATACAAAATAGATCTCATTCACTATTGCATTATTGCATATTCCTAAGATATCTTGACCATCTAATTTCCAGAGCTGTTTAGCTCGTCAAGGTTTTGAGAGTCACTGGAGTTTAATAACAGTACTTCTCGCTCAAAACATCTTTAAAATTAGTGATGAGGGTGCTGAACACTATTCCTATAATGTACTCTTTCCAACTCCGCACAACTAGATACGTGCATCTTGGCTTCATAGTTGGGATCTCTTTACAGTTAAATCAAATGTAAAAAACCATTCCCAATGCCATCTGTTTTATAATGTCAGAACATCGTTCGGTTTAAAAATGTACTCATATAATTATTCCGCAAATCCTTTTTATAAAATAGTAAGAAGATTTATTAATAGATGGTGCTTTAGTAATAATTAGTTTGATAAGAGATGGCGTCCCTGTTTTTTTTACATGAAATGATTTTTTACATATAGAACGTACAAAATAACCCGTAACGTGAAACCCGTACAAATTACATCGTGCCCAACTGTGGTTGAATATCGTCTATCTTACTTTTGTCATGATTCACACTGATAGATCTCAGATACCTTAATCTTATCACATTCTCAAACGTTTATACCACTAATGAAATTCATTAGGTCTTGGTCTCTAAAATCAGGCAACAACTTTTAGGTCTGTTGGGATTTTACATGTAAAGATGATTTTTAACAAAATTAACCGATTAATAATTTTAATCTAAATCAAAAATTATTGTGACTTTCAGTATGTACTCGAAAAAATTTTACACAGTTAATTATTTCATTAATTCTATTTGTAAAATAGTATGCAGATTTTTTTAACAGATGGTGCTTTAGTTACAATTAAATTTAATAAGAGATGGCGCGCCAGGTTTTTACTTAAAATCTTATTTAACGTTTTTTACATATAAATAGAATGTAAAAATATTTTTTTTTTGACATTGAATATGAAAGATAATGGAAGGAATTTCCCTTGGCAGTCACCGGTAATTTGCTCATTCCTTACTAAGCTACTATAATGCGAGTTAGATTTACAACACGATAGTTCTCATATTTTAAGATGAAGATGGGAATATCATTTTGCCATATTGATCAGTCCAGGTGAACCATTTTTCTTTAATCTCTGCATGGCTTTGTTATATTCCTCATACGATTGATATTTGATAGCGCTGCGGTCTAAAGATGATGCTCCTCACGAAACCAGTCAGTTTTAACTCAACTTTAAAAATAAACGAAATCTAATTCTTGAGCTTTCGGTATAGAATCAAAATTCAGGCCGGAGTTAATAGCTTCATACTATTGTAAACAAGATATATCAAGGCATTCTGTAGATGTCCAACTTAATCGCATTTGTAAGAAATTCAAATTTAGAAGAGGACATACAGGATTTATAAAGCTCTATACTTCATTTTTTATAGTCTCAGAGACGTTAATTAAAAATATCGGAGCCAATGCATTGAATACCGGAACTATTGGAAAAAGTATCGATAGTCTGTCATCTATACTTTAGTCCAGTATTGAGATAGTGTTACTGTCATTTTACACAGATGTTCATATTAATTTGATATTCCCAGTAACCGACTGATATGAAAGGAATCATATTTAATGAAGCATACCATTTTGCCATACCAATCGCATAAGGTAGAACATATCGTTCTATAAAGTGATTAATACCATCCACCTCAAAAGAGTATTTCAAGCAATTGTCTAGAAAAGCGTTTAGCTGTCTTCCATGTGATTGAGGTGATGTTGTTCCTCATGAAGAAAAACAGGATTTGTGTTAGTTATTAAAATATCGAGGATTGGTTCATCTCCACTGTTTACAATGTATAATCATGAGTCACGTGATCTGCTATTCCGGCCAGATAGTTTCATTTATGGCAACCAAACAGCTCAGGTTGTCTAAGTGACTACACGTTCTCCACGTGTCTATTCTTATTCGTACCCTAAGTGGGCGTTCGGTAATTTTTAGGTTACCAAACGCCAAAACCAATTTAGTACCTTGGACCATAAAAGATTTCCAAAATCATGTTTACATTTTAATAAGATTTGACACCATCTAATCGAGCGCCAAATTTTATTCTGACCAAGCAAAGGGAACTGTTTATATTCACCAAATGTGAACCAGTTGGTAAACTCGTTTTCGAAAGTGAAGGCTTACCTAATACCTCACAACTTTGAATGACGCAAGAAAACAGATTTGACACGTACAAAAAGTGTGATCAAAGACATCGTGAGTGTATCGTGCCGGTTAAACGCCGGCTATATATCGTCCAATAAATTTAAACTTTAAAAATTTTCAGTTAATCGCTGGTTGCTTCTAGTACTAGTCGTTTAATGTCAATTTATAGGAAGTTGATGAGCTATATGATGTGCTATAATGATGTGTAATCTAGTTGCTAGGCCGGTTTCGATCTAATAGTGACGTCCAGAAATCACAATTTAACTGAAAAAGTTCGTACGAAGCAAGTGAGCTTGTTATAAATTGTATACAAACCATCCGGTTCAATTGTTAGCAAAACGTTGGATACATATAGGTCAAACGAATGTTATTATATGAATACGCATTTCGATAAATTGAGCATTAGAAAGTTTTCATCATAATGTTTGCCGTGGTTGATCTTAGTGGAACCAACCTGGAAAATTTTGTGTGATCAATCGAGTCTGTTAAAATTTTGACGAATTAGCCCATTTTGAAGCTGAATTTATGGTAAAACTACGATATACGAATAGGTATCTCACACTATCATATAGGTATCATCCACTTTGTTTACCAGATTTGGCGTCTCGCGATTACGTGCTCTTTAGGCCCCATTTGAAACAAGAGTTGATAATGCCAAAAGTCACGAATATGTGTTGTGTAGGGAAATGGAAAAAGTAAGAAGAGGGGATTAGGCTTAATTTATGGATTGCAGATGGAAACTAAGAAGAAAGCGGTTGTTTCAGATCAAGAGCGACACCTAGAAGTAACCGGTCAAAACTATAGGAAAAATATCTGCCAACTGGTCAATAGCATGAAGAAAATTATATATAAGGATTCAGCCACTATAGTAAAATGGGCTTCTCTTGTGCCCTATCACAATTGAATGGAACCGGTTTAAATGGAACTCCGCCTCTTTGGGCGCATTTTTGTTTAGGGAACAAAAGAAGTCGTTTGAGTCTAGGTGGCTACGCCATGGAGACTGCTGAGGGCCTATTTACTTAGTGAAGCAAAATTTGATGCGTTGTGGCCCTGTACTGCTTTTCTCTTGATATAAATTGATCGAAAGTAGTTACAGATATTGTAGTATTCAACACGTCCTTGATTTGCCTTTTAAAAATAAATATTTAATAGCATTTTACTCCCAAGCAAACACTCAGTGAAAAATAGTGGTGATCTTGGTAAATATCAAAACCTCGACATTGCATAGGACTCTTATTATCGAATTATTGCAACATCGGCAACATTCACGAATATTTCCATGATGATCGCATCGCCGAAGTGTCATAATCGTCAATGCATGAAATCGAACATTGGTCAATAGCTCGAAAATCGTAAATTTCGGAAAAACCATTATTTGTTTGGATAATAATTCAGTTTTTATACATTTCTAAAAGGCAGTTCACATTTTGTACATAAACAAAAGAAAATCGACGTCTCGCTCCTATACATGTTATGCACAATTAATGTTAGGTTAGTGGATCGTACCAACACCGTATGTAAAATAGAATACGATCGAGAGATGGAAAGCGTAAAAGCACCTTGAAAATAATCAATTTTCGTGCCAAGTTTATAATCTTCTCCTTAACAACGAACGCATGCGAGACGTACATAAAGTTAGTCGTCGTCCGCGTACATCATAACGATCTCATAATAACATAAACATGTACATATGAAATCAACATAATATTTTTTAATGTATTTCGTATAAAAAAATTTTCATGGCCAAATTTTGAATTAAAACTATAAGAAACATTAAACATTGTTGTTCCTTGTGTTTTATGATATAAACAGAATCGAAATTAAAAGAAAAAAATCTTAATATTTATGATCGTACATATTCTATTATGAGTCATTAGTTCAATCTTGTAAAGCTATTTAACATAATTTTTTACACACTCACACAGTGTTTTTGATAGTAAAAATATTATGATACATTTGTTATTATTTATAACATAAATTCTTAGAAATTAATCTTATATAGTTCATCTTAACTACTTATATACACATATTTTCGGCATGTCGGGTTATGAACTTGAGTGTTACTGGGAAAGTGATTAATACCTACACACACACACATTACAGTTCAATCATCTATTCCTATTTAAAATTCCTTTCTAACAACCAAACGGAAGCACAAATAGAAAACCAAACTTTGTATTCGCGATCGATGGTATAATTAAAGTGATCACAACCGATTAATCAATCATATATAATGTATATGTGTGTTTATTTCCGGACGCGTACATCGAACATGATCTGCATCGATATGCGATTATTTTTAGGCGGGAAAATTGTATATTTTTCAATCAAATAATATTGCAATAACTATAAAAAAATTCACGATCGTTTAAAATTTATCGCCATTAACAGCGAAATAAAACTTATACATGGATATATAAGAATAAAACAAGAGAAGAAGTTCAACACAAGACAGAAGCTCTTTAAATTATATTTTAACGATTAAAAGAAAATTATTTTTATTGTCTTTATATATTACGATACATGGATTGTAATAAATTAGCAAGCGAACCTCGATTTTCATGTCTTCAGAACTATATGGATCTGTGTATGTACTCTATAAATAAACGTACATACAAATGACATGGCGGTATTTTATTGAGATCGCAAATTTAGAATTTATACGCGAGTATCTGTACCAACCTACTGTATATATGTTTAACTGACAAACGATTAATTAGCAATATCTCATATTTTAATGTGTGTACAAAATATTTGAGAGGACGTTAATAAAAGTCGTATTGCCAACGTACAAAAAAAAAATATATATTATTTATTGTTATGTTATTGTTTTTGGTTGGCGGCAGTTCGCCATATAAATATATTATTAAGAATGTACACACATGTATCTAAATTACCTATTCAATTATTTGTACGAATCAATTAACAGTAACCTAATTCTTACGTATATTGATAAGTTATGCCGAAAATGTTCGCGTATAACCAAATACACACTTTACGTATATATAGAATCACAGCTGGTGTATTATGATTTGAGTTGGTGCCATATTTGGAATTGTTATGACAAAAATACGTTTACGGAATACGACCATGAAACAGGTGGCATTGGATTAGCTCGAGCTTATATATAAAGGAACTCAGTATTGTATGATATAACTGACGGTCATTAAAAATAATGAACACTTTCGACCATAAACCCAGACACTAGTTTCGTAGCCCATGCTTATCTCCTCCCTTCAGAAACGAGATTTTCGCAGGATAGTTACATATCGTGTGTGGGAGTGACTTTTATTCATGACACTTCCACAACATTCTGATAATTCAACAATCCGTTTGGTTACACGAAACAATTTCACTAACATTGAATACCGATGATACCGATGTTGATTAAGTTGATCAAAGGTATGAACTTAAACTACAAACTGTAATTTGTGTTTTCGTTCGTAACCGTTTCGTTTTTATCAGGCTCATAATTGTCAGATTCAAAATAAACTATACAGGGTGGCTGAGACCAAATGTTACTAACTTCACTCTGCTGTCATTTGTGTAGTTGTCATTTTTCGCGCGTCAATTTTTTGACAGATTACAGTTTGGTTAGTTGTTTATATGTGGTCAGTAAATAATTCTTCTAAATTAATATCTTGATAAAAAAATCGTAATGGAAATCAAACGTAATAGTGTAATTGCACTGTATTTGGGTGGAAATTCACAAACAGCAATAGTTCGTCAGCTCCAGCATTTGAATGTGAATAAAATGTTTGTGTATCGAACCATAACTCGATACAACGAAACTGGTAGCATCGCTAAGCGCAACAGAGGCGGTCCTAAAACAGCAACATCCAAAGAAATGATACGAAAGGTGAAGAAACGAATCCAACGAAATCCTCGTCAAAGTGCCAATCAATTAGCCGCACGTCTACATGTTTCACGATACAGCATTCGAACCATATTGAAAAATGAACTACACTTGAAGCCCTACAAGATACAAAAAGTTCAAGATCTTACGGAGGCACAAAAAAGTTAGGCTTGAAAGAACACGAGCATTGAAGGCCTTGGCCGAACGTGATGTAATTCCAAAAATTGTCTTTTCTGATGAGAAAATGTTCACCAATCAACAGTATGTGAATAAACAAAATGATCGTGTTTGGTTAGAGCACAAGTCCAACGATAATTTGGACACAAGAGTTGCCATGCGCAAGTAATCACCAGCTTATGTTATGGTTGGGGCTGCAGTTACTGCAAATGGACGCACTCCTATGGTTTTCATCGAACATGGAGTCAAGGTAAACCAAGAGATGTACCGCCAAAAGATCCTAAACGATGCTTTGCTACCTTGGGCACGTAAGCACTTTGGTACGAACCGTTCGACATTCCAACAGAACTCGGCACCGTCACACAAAGCTCGAGCGACACAGCAATTTTTACAAAATTGCGTTCCGCGGCTGATTTCATCGAAAGATTGGCCACCATATTCACCAGACTTGAATCCCATGGATTTCTGCATATGGTCCATTTTGGAGAGTAAGGTGTCCACTAAAAAATACGATAGTGTTGATGCATTGAAGTCTGCTCTTGTTCGAGAATGGAATAAAATTCCGCAAGCCCACGTACGGTCAGCATGCAATGCTTTCTATAGAAGACTGAATCAAATAATCAGAGCCAAAGGAGGTTATATCGAGCAGTAACATGTTTTTCATAAAATGTAATATGTTTTCAACATATTCCACGAAAATTCAATAAAAAATAATCAAAATTAAAAAAATTACTGCGTTTTCATTTGGTAACACTTGGTCTCAGCCACCCTGTAGATACTGTTCACGTCGTCTTTGCCAGTAGGTTACTTTGATTCAGTTTTATGACTCGGAATCAAGGCTCATAAAAATTGCCTAGTCTAATTTTAAATTTCTGGCGTTCATGCCGTACCGAAATTCAAATGAAGCTCGGCTTATCGCTTTCACTGGATTTTTTTTACCGGATTTTACAGGCTATTATTGGCTTGTACCGTGCCATCAATTTGACTCCCTCAAAGATGCCAGATCTCATCGTGGTCGATAGCGACCTCTTCGCCTATGGAATGGCGGCGATCGAGCCAGCGTCTCGTTAGTCAGAAAAATATTCAGAAAGGTAAAAGAGTCAGAAAAATTAGTTCAGAAAAATGTACACGTTATGTGTCGATCGTAAGGTTGGGTGCAATTCGGTGATTCCTTTAAAGAAAACGCGAATTGTCTTTATTGCTCAGTTGTTGTACTCTTAAGACGTTAGCTTAAAGGTACAACAGTTAAGAGTTACTTCCACCATTCACTCTTCTTCTGTCTACAAATGCGTTTAGCTAGAGGTGTTTCTTGGTATTTCTTCTCGGTATTGTAAACCGAGTCTGCGCTTCCAGACCAGATCATTTATTTACGGATGTGGGTCTTCAGCCCAGCAATCAAACCAGATTTAGTCGCCTCTTACGACTCTGGATAATGTGGTGGTATTCTATGGATATAATTTTTCGTTCGTAATTTTTACGAAACATGGATGACCCCACCCACAGGATTTTCACTAGTATTTTTTTTGTTTGTTTTGTTGTAGTGTTGTCTGTCACTCAGGCTCTAATGTCCCATTGTGACTTCCCACTATATTAGTGTACGTTCCAGCTATATGTCCGATTAACGTAGAAGCCATCTGCACATTGCATAGCTTTATCCCGGCCTATAGTACTGACATGGAAAATAGGACGGCACACGGATTCTAACTTCAACTAGATCTCAGATGAGTTCATTGTCACCACCGATCATACCGCCCCAGACGATAGTTGGTGAAAATCCCTTTTCGCATCCTGCCCCTATCGGGATTCAAACCCGGTGCCACCCGCTTCATCCCGCAGTGTTCTAATCGCTGCGCCACATGGGCGGTTTTTCACTAGTATTACATTTAGGAAACATTTTGACACTATCGTTTTACCCCAATAGCGATGTTACAATACATCATCTAGTTGTATAGAATGCACGAATTGTTTGTTCATATATTCTCCGTCACAGTGTTAACACATATCACGTTTACTTCCTTACGCTACTCAGCACTAAGGATGAACAACTTTTATACTGTCTTGGTTGTGATGCATGCTTACTTTCCCTTGATATACATTCGTCACATTCTGCTAATACGATTTACAGCGTGATTCATCTCACATGTGAGATTATATAGTACAATGGTCCAAAAACGATGTCATTCATGGACACACACGATTTGTTCATCTACAATAAAATTAATATGATTTGCCCGGTGTGGATTATTAACTATATCTGCAACGGCGCCCTGTAATCCAGCTCCCGTCTAACCAGATGCCGTCATTTCAATATGTGACATGTCGATGGTTGGATATGTGACACGTCACGATCGTTCGGACTTATGCTTACAATTCGGACTTAGCATTCGACTTTCTATTAACAGAATTAATATCTGGCAGTACTTTTCGTTTTTTGAGATATATCTCGATCTTTCATCGCCCATATTTTTTACTAATTAAACAATCTATTATTTAATCATCATTGCTATTTGGTAACGACCTAGCAACGTATGGATCATGGAAAACTCTGTCATATATCTTCTCCAAAGAAAATCACAGTGACTAGTATAGGATCCATATTGTGCGATGTCTTTTTATTTCATGCTGTCATTCCAAGAGAGTATTATCATGATACTTTGAGATGTAAAAAATGGTTATCAACATATAGGCTGACGATACATTTGACTACAAATAGCAGAGGGTCCTCTATTGTGTTTCAAGCCCAACTTCGGGGCACAATAAATTGGTTATTTTTAGTAATACAGGCAACTTTGTGATTAATGTCTGCATGGTCTCGACTTATCGAGGGAGTTACGTGTCAAAAAGACGATGGTAATTAGGAACGCCCAGTTTACTTTTATATCCCAGAGCTTAAGCCGTGCACTGCACATCGTACCAATATTGTCTTTCCGAATAAAATTTTTTGGCTGCTGCCTATTAAACGACTTAAGTAAATGGCTCATAAAATGAAGCTCATACAGATAGTCATCCGACTTTACTGGTAATTTTAATTTGCAGATAACAACGTTTTTGTGACCAATGTTTGAACTGGATTCCAAACATTTGCACCAACATTTTCAGGAATGTTCCTATGCAGTTAAAGTTTTGTCGAAAGCGGGGAAGCTTCCGATTAAACGAATACTGTCATCAGCATCTTTAAGTCAGTCATTGCCTACGATATTGCCAAAAAGCTCCTTACAATTTATATAACTTTTAAAACGATCATGGCCAGTAACAACCGATAACTGGCTTTTAGGATTTTAAGTTGGTTTTCTTCCGATAGCCACGCCTGCTTTAAATCACGAAGTGTAATCTTATATAGTTAATTTATCATTGGTAAGAGTCGGAGTGGTAGCAATTTTGGCCCCATAAAGCTTTAAAAAAACACGTGGATTTGACCTACCATCTGAAAAGAAAACTTATCTACCAGATAACTCCGCGAGTAATTTGGGTGAGCACTACATATCTCTAGATGGATAAATCACCTTAAAAAATTTAATGAAGTTAAATTCAAACAAAACCTTGTCACTGCCCATACGACTTCTGGCAAAATACGAATAAATTCATTAGGAATTATTTATGCCTCGAAATTCTCGTAATACTGCAAGCATTGAAATCATACCAACATATTTCAAGCAAACGCAGTTGAAAATATTGTACCAACAACGAAGGACAGTAGCTGAGGTAGGAAAAAACGCAAAAGGAATTGAAAAAACTGCCGTCCAGTGATAGCCGTAAATAAAATATTCTGCACACAATTAAGTTAGGCAAGTGACTATAAGTATTTTTGGAGGCAATCCGTATAAGTAACAAAAAGATTTTCTGCATTGCCAAAATGCAGCAGAAGCGTTTTGTAGTTTGATATATCCAGATGATACTACGCCTTTTGAAAACAATTGAATCAGTTTAAAAATGACTGTAAAGTACCTCCCAAAAAAAATTCCCAAATACGTACACATGTTATGAATGTATTAGTATTTTATTCGCCTAAATGACGTTTTTTAAAAAATGTATCAAAAAAGAAATCTTACAAACTAATACATGATAAGATACATTGGTATTAAAAATATTCAATCCCAACGATAGACAGTATAGAAGGATCACGTGAAAACCACGGTATGTTGCGCCAAAGTATTTACAATGGACAAATCTGTTCAACTAAAATCAAAAAGTTATTTAGGTGTAACATATCGTAGTTGTGACGTCACTTTTCTACATTTTTGACCTCTGGGATTGGACATTTGGCAATTGTTTTGCAAATTTCAAAAACAAGTTTTGGTATATGATATTTTAGAATTTTCATGCAACATTTATGATACAATACTTTGCCTAAATGATCGCAATTTTATACTAGCTCATACATGTTCATTTTTTGTTATTTGGGAAATATTTCACTTCGGTGTTTAAAAAGGGTTAACATGTTAACCCCTGTTCGAACTAGGGGATAAGGAGAGATTGATAAAAAAACAAACTCATCTTCATAAATTTGAGCGATCAACCCAGAGGTTAGAACTCTAGCAAGAAACTCGTCAATCACTGGGAGCAACTCTGACAACTTTGGCTGATTTAAAAATTAATAAAAGTCAAGTGTTCCAGCTAATATACAAAGATGGGATAAGTTGATATCGTATACCCACTCTCACTTATTGATCTTCCATTGTATATGATTAAACCACAAAGTTATGATCGATAAGTTTCAGCTCTGACGATCATACCAACGATCAACTAACATATAAATCTAGTAAATTGTTGATCTCACATATAAATATAGTTTTTCAAGCTACACATATATACACAAACGATTTATTATGATTTATGCCAAAAACATACCACAAAAACCAAAGAAAGGTGCTATCCATCATCGTGGCAAAATATGTAACGCGGCCATTTTATTAAAAAAAAATGTATTTTTAGTGCGCCTGCGTGTTTGTATTTTCGCTAAAAATATATATTTACAAACAATTTTCCGCAAATCTGGTTTCAATTAGTAAATTAACTTATACGTCTGTATATAGAGTGTATAGATCGAGGTTTTTTGTATCCTAAAAATATTTTGCATCAGCCGCGTACTGAACAATAAAAAATAATAATTAATCGCGAATCACAATGTTCACTGTTTATTATTATTCATCTATTTAACATATAGTGCGCGCTCTTCATGATCACTATGTATATAGATCTTTCAATTCAAGATCAAGATAATAATAATACATAAACAAAAGAAACATATGTTTTTGTTTTTTTAAAAATGTTACTATAGGTTTTTTTCAAACAATCGCGATGTTTTATAAAAAAATATTTAAATTAATTTTATAATTAAATTAAAATAATAACATACATTGTTTTATTAATAATTTATATATAATTATTATTCTAAGAAATTCAATTTAATATATTTTTTTTATTAATTTAGTATTTAGTATTTTGTATATATGTACTCGGTTAATTAATATAAAAATTAATTAAATTGAGGAGTCTTAACTATATACATATACATATGTACTTGATCATTTAAACCTCTACACACACAAACAGTGTATATAACAGCATCGATCTATAAATAAAACATGACTTATACTAATTATTATATCGATTAATCCTCGATCGTATTATACATGTACGATCGAATATAAAGAAGATCATTGTATGTTTTAAGACACGCGCTGCTTATATTATTCTTGTGTTATGTTCTCTCTCATGTTCAAAACAAATATTAAAATTTTGTTTATACGATCAGACTTTTAGGAAGTGTAAGTTGAAAAATTCGTGCAATATTTTCTTTTTTTTTTTGTTAATCGCACGATCGTGTTTGATCTTAAATTCACTATTTTGAAGTAAAAAAGTGTTTATCAAACAGTTACAATTACCATATGATTGCGCCGCGCTAATAAATACAATTATATTGCTCGATCGTTCGAAATTATCAAAAAAAAAAAACAAGAACGATCGTTTTTAAAACTGCCATAGTATATGATTAATTTTCTACTTTTCTTAATTATTATATATATCTCGTCTGGTTATAAATTTAATCTTATTTCAATTAAATTAATGATTAATTCATTTGTTTATAGCATATCGTTTGTGTATACACAGATACAGTGTAATTAAGGAACGCGTAATCGCAGGATCGTTTGTTTTTCATGTACGCGTCTTTGTACATACATAATTATGGTTGGTTGTTTATTTATGTTATATGGTATTAAGATAGTCGTGACTATTGAGGGTATATTTATAAAACGTGTCTAGATAAACAATTGTATAGTATAAATATTTATGTAAGCGACAGATTTTTTCGGGGTCCTTTTTCGGTGATTAAACTATCATCGAGGAGTCGTGATAATTTTTTTTAGGTCTTCAAACCGATAATTTTTAAGATTAAGAAATTAATTATATATAATTAAAGTGATCGTGTATAATAAACATATATATGGTATAATGACGAGTGAACTTCTAAAGGGTTATAAATCGTATAGCAATACTAGCAATCTTAACTAATAATGAAGAACAATCCCAATGTATGTGATAAGTTAGTCATTTTTCATTATACTCACTACAATAGTGTGTGAGAGGATATCAAGATTCGCCCTGCTGCTTACAATTCGCCGCCATTCAGTAGGCGAAGAGGTCGGCGACAATAGCTTCACGGAGTAGAGAGCGATCTGGCATCTTCTGGTTGCTTGCAACTATATGAAGAGCTGGCTCGTGATCGAAACCGATGTGGAGGTCTGGCGGGCTAAACCACACAGGTTACTCCTAAAATTGAGCTAATTTACCAAAACATTCCATCGGATGAAGAAAATTTGAATCCGATCGGTGGGATACTATGTGACACCGAATCGGAGTCACGGGAACCTCACTTTTTTTTGTGTGTACACAGACCTGGTTTACTAACAACTTCAAATCGACCGTTCAAAAGCTTATTGCCGACCGTGAGTTTGTTAACCATTATTGATATAGTGTTCCTGGCTTTTAAGAAATCTTCTGTGTTACTCAGTTGTGGTAAGTATACATCAACATAAATCACGCATATGCTGTTAGTGCATCAATTCTGACCATGTTTTAGGATATCGTCAATGGCATCGGTTGGTTTTGATTTTCAATGGTCTAGTTTAGTTAGTTCATGTACTGTGCATCGTAGGCATCACAGTTACTGTTTTTTTGGGACATTACATGCTGCTTCATTGGTGATTGAGCTTATGCTTGAAATGCAATACTTTTTGATTTTGTTTAACGAGCCAGTTGGAACAAAGTAAATAAATTATCCATCGTTACATTTTTTCAAGAATCTTTGTCTTTTTTAATCAAATTTGTTCCTTTAGTCACATTTGGTCGACCCTCGCCATCTCTCGTGTTTCCTGTATTATCAATCCTCGAAGTGATAGACTAATTCCTCAGAATTATTGTTTACAATTTTGGTCTTTAGAATGTTCACGTAGAATTGTATCTCATATTTCAGGGCATATGTACCACCTCATGGATGTAACATATTACGGCATATTGATCGAATTTGAGCAAAAATTTTGTTCCATGCCAACGTATACGGCCAAATATTTTAATCTCTTTCATATCTCAACGTCAGAATTGTATAAATTATCGTCAATTTTCAAATCACTTAATGGTTCAACATCCGATGTTTCATTTGGGCAAATCTCTGGAATATATTCTTGAAAGATCGAAATTCGTCAGAAGGAATCAAATTTTCTGTATCTCTGGTTTCATCAATCATTTCTTGGTCCACAGGTCTGTATCGTTACGGTTGCACCTGGATATTAAGAACAACAATATACACTATTGTTATTTATTCGCAGTCGGCAAAATTCATCTGTTTATGGGGTTAAAATAGAAAAGACGCGATTTGCAGTTGAAACGCAAAAGATTAAACATTGGATTACAAGATGGGCGGATAGCAAAATTAAGTCACAACGTCATATCTTTATTACTATTGTGAAATTGCAACAACACTGGAAGAAATAAAACGATCGACTTCGATTAAACAATAAAACTAAATATTGGAGGATCACCTAAGTGGATCGACTAAAATTGTTGATCAAACTCAAAATTGTACACTCTGAAAAGCATTTTTAAAAACAACTGACTATTTTCAGCTTTGACAGTCAAAAGAATAATAACCAACCGCTAGTAGTTTGGTTCATGCCTTTGCTAAATTTACTTAGGTTTATTTAGCAAAGATATGAACCGAACTACAAGCGGTTCACTATAGCTTGTATAGAATTTATTGGTCGATTGAAAAGCAACTAATGTAAGGGTGATTGGGTTACGTTACGACTAAACAATATATTATATGTAGTAAAAGTTGTTGTGGTCATGACATGACAGTGAAAATTTGAAGGATGTATCCAAGCTGAACAAAAGGAAAAACAATGTAAAAGGATAGACAGTCGTCAGGATCGACAGTTCTATCACAAGTGTCAATGAGATTGTAGAATATATAAATTCGGATGAAAAAAATAAGAATTAGAATGGTGACCGAACAATGTATCTTGACACTCCATTAAATAAAATTTTGATCAAGTGAAAAATAAATAAAAATCGGTAAAAACATTCTATATATTTAGATCAATCTTCTCAACAGTTTGATTTTAACTTACACTACATGTCAAACAAATTACTTGGCCATTTGTTTCGATATCGTCAGCCCAGCAGCAAACCATATTTCATAACCGATCTAACCGAGTTCTTTTCAATCCCCGTAAATCGAACCAAACTTTTTGGTATCAGTCAAAAAAAAACTGTCATGACAGAGGATACTATCACGACAGAAACTCTCAATCGAATTTAAACCTACGATTTAGAAGAATATTGATGCTATACATTTATACATCTAGTGATGGACACACACTCAGACACTTGAAATAGTAAAACCTGACCTTCTTACATAGTGAACAGTCGCGCAATGTTAATAAAGTTGAGACATTTGACAACACATACACACCTTATCAATATAACAAGTAAATACACTTTCCCTTCCATTTAGTATACAGTATACAAACCGTCAGTTGGATATGTTGAGATGGTACACACACTTTTTACAGCAAGCACCAAAAAAAAAAAAAAAATAAAATAAAACGAAATTCTTAAGAATTTTTGACATTACCCAAATGTCGATCTAAATTCCCGAGAAGATTAATTTCATATGTGAGTATTCAACACTTGCGGTTAGTGTTTGTAGGTCAGTAATATATTATGTATATGCTCTCCTCAGAATTAGTGTATATAAAATATAAAATTGTATTCCCAAATGATTTAGCAATTTCTCAAATTTATTTATCTCAATAAAAATAATAAGAACAATATATGATGACATCGTTTTGTTTATTGTGTGTACATACTTTCCACCCACACAGACATCGCGCGATATATAAAATTACTCTAAGCGCCTTCTTTGATTTGTTTATTGATAAATATGTGTGTTTGTACGAATGTCTTAGCTAATAAGATATTGTTAATGTGTATATAGACAGAGAGCGACACGCGTTTTGATCGTACAATAACAATAAAAAAATCTTACCACCTTGTATAAATAAATACGAGATGTGTGCATATCCCACTATATACGAGTATATCGTCTATTTACATTTCGGGTATATAAATATCTAGAAGATCCGCGAGGGTGGAATATAATAGACAGATGTTGGAAATTCGTATACAGGTTGATCCTGTATAATTGTCGCTCTTAATCTTAAACATCCAGTCTTATTATATCCATTAAGCTAAACATTTGGTTTGTAATCCGAGTCTAGAATTTTGATTTTTTTTTGTTCTTGTCTGACCATATATAACGTCTTTAAAACAGAAGTTTTGATTTAATAGCTTGGATATGGTGTGCTAAATTGAAACGGATGATTTAATATATGTATTTTGGGTTTTTGGGTAGATGCGATCTCGACTCTATATGTTAACAGTGTACAGACATACACAGATGATGATGATCGTATTGGGATTTAAAAATACGCATTTATAATTGGCGCCAAACTAGCGGCGACGAGTCGGGATACATGCAAGGGAGATGATATTTGGGTGTACATACACTTTATATATATTATAAAAATACAATTAGCTGAATTATTTATTACGTGGCAATAAATTATAAACACAATTTCGAACAGTCTGATATACATTCCCAATTAATAAACCTTTCAACAATTTAAGAAAATATATATTTTATATAAATTCTGTTGCTGAAATATTTCCAATACGGAGCTAAGAATGTATATAATGTGGCAACACTGATCTCCACCTTACCGTTCAATCATGACGACGGGTTAGGTTATGTAGACATCTGCGCTCGATTTTTTTTGTTCCATCTAAATATGTAAATTGAATTTTTACGATCACTATACAGTACATAGTACATACATATATAGTATGGTTTTTAACAGACAATAAAAAATAACATTTTTTTTTTCAAATTCTGTCTCAAAAATATCTAAGAAATGAGCAACACGTGTGACTCAGATGCGTCAAAACGTCTGCCTCTAAAAACAAAACATAATCTCGAAAACCCTATCCCATAATACGAAATCTCTTTTTACCTATATACACATTATATATATTCGAACATCTTGATATTTTTTTCTTATTTCAATTTCTTTCAAATCCATAATGAGGGTGAAAATGTTGTTTTTCTAAACAAAACACTATTTAGTGTTATAAGACCTCTGTATATATTATGAACACATACGGTGGAAAATAATTAATTTTGTTTGCTCGCACAACGATCGAAAATTAATTATAAATCGATGTAAATAAAATGAAAATTTTTATAAATTTTCATACTTACATACATGTATACACTTCTTCGGGCAGCGCCGCCGTCGCGAAAATAACGAAAGCGTCTATTTTTGTTGGAGAAAACATGAAATTCATTTGCGGCTTTTTGTTTAAATTACAAAATGAAAATTGCTAATTTTTTCTGATCATTTTAAAAATATATTTCACTCAAATGTACATAATTGATTTTATTTAAATAATATATATGTATATATCGTTCTATTTTAGAACTATAAACTACAATTAGACTAAGTACTTTCGAAAGAAATGATGTAACCAGCATAGGATATGGGACGATGCCATTTATTTTATCTAGAACAATATATATATATATATATATATATATATATATATATATATATATATATATATATATATATATATATATATATATATATATATATAGTAGCAACAACTAAATAAAGTACCTGGGCTAGACTATCGACGAGGGTTTGAAGAGCATATTAGACAAACACTGATAATGGCAAATAGAACAACAACTGGCTCTGTTCGATTAATGGCCACCACTGGCGGACCGAGCGCAAGTAAAAACAAAATTGCTCTCCTCGATAGTTACATCAATGTGTACAGATTCGAGCATTGGACACTGCTAAGGCCCGTGGTTAACCGCGTTCAACGAACTATTGCACTTCGGATATGTAGGAGCGTTGGGGTGTGCTGATCGTGTAGGGTAGCTGAATGTAACATAGAGTTATTCATTGAATTATCTACGGTCATATTTATCATAAAATAATTTTTATTATCAACGGTAACATAAATAAATACGATTATTTATAATTTTTTAAGGATCATTTAAAACAGAGTGCTGGAAAACTAAATATTTTGCAAACATTTTATTTCTATCAAGATAACGACCCAAAACATAAGGGTTATATTGTGCAACAATATTTTCTTTAAAATGGCCCAAAGGTTTTGAACACACCACCTAAGTCTCCAGACATAAACCCAATAGAGAGTTTCGCAAATAATTCGATACGCAAATAAGAAAACACCATATTTCCAACAAGGTTCTATTGCAAAATATCCTTCAGGAGGAATGGAACAAAATTAAGCCAGAATTAACACAAAAATTATTTAGTTCAATGGATCAAATATTAAAATCTATGATAAAGCAAAAAGGGTGCAAAAAAGAGTAAAACAAAAATTTCGAAATTCAAATTTATAAAATTAAATCTAAGACAGTCATATATTCGAATATTAAACAATTATATTTACTTTCAGCAATAAATAAATAAACATATACTGATAGTAAAAATTATTTTAAGTTCGATATGATAGTAGATAATCTAATGAATAATTGTATGTTACGTTCGTCCGAATTTTAAATAGTCTCACTGTATATATATATATATATATATATATATATATATATATATATATATATATATATATATATATATATATATATATATATATATATATATATATATATATATATATATATATATATATATATATATATATATATATATATTTATATTTATATATATATATATATATATATATATATATATATATATATATATATATATATATATATACATATATATATATGTTACGGTTAAAGCCCGAAATGCGGCGAATGTCCGAATTTACCGATAAATGTCCGAATTTACCTATTCCTTTGGTAAATGTATGTTTAATCTACGTTTATCTGCAAATTTAGACTATATTCACATTTACTCTTTAATTTTTTGTGTTAATAAATGATTTCGTAGTAGACCATAGAATGATTTCGTAGTAGACCCTAGAATGATTTCCTAGAATTGTAAGTGCTAACGGCTTCGGTAACTCTCACGGGCACGCGGGAAGTCGCTGCAATCCCCCCCGCTTAGCCCTCCGAGGGGCTTCAGATTTCAACTTCGAGGGACGTAGGAGCCGGGATAAGCAAACATGTCGCACTGCGTGCCGCACGTAGGAACGGATTATATAGAATCTATTAATGGATTTCGGTACACTTCGGTTCTCATTTTGATGAATTCGGACATTTACCGGTAAATTCGGACATTCGCCGATTTCGGGCTTTAACCGTAACATATATATATATATATATATATATATATATATATATATATATATATATATATATATATATATATATATATAACAACTGGCCTTGTTCGATTAATTGGCAGCACTGGTGGAGCGCAAGTAAGAGAAAATGCTAATTTAGTTCATACATCAATCTATATGGTATCGTAATAATTAAGTAATTTTTTCTGAAAAGTATAAAACAAAAATGAAGATAAAATCAAAAACAAGTGTTTAGTTTATAAGATAAGTTGAAAATAAAACAGGAATTGGAATCTGGAGAAAAAGTGGCAGTTGTTAGTAAGCGGCATGAAGTGAACGAGTCAAGCATACGTAGAATAAAACAAAATGCAGAAAAAATAAAAAATTCGGTTATTAACTCTACGAAATTATCATCAAAAGTTACAACGAAGAGTCGAGACGTTCTTGTCGAAAAATCTGAAAAAATGTTGTCCATTTGAATTGAGGATCAAAACCAAAAGTGAATGCACTTTGCTCCGATATAATTCGCAACAAAGCTTGACAAATTTATGGACGTCTAAAACAGGATCAACCAGGTTCAACGACTGATGAGGAATTAAAGGCTAGTAAAGCATGGTTTGAGAGATTCAAAGCACGCCAAAATGTACGTAGTCTTAAATTAATAGGTGAAGCAGCAAGTTCGGATAAGGAGGCGGCGGCTTTATTCCCTGAAACTCTTTGAACTATTATAAATACCAACAGATACCTACCTAATCAAATATTTAATGCAGACGAAACTGAGTTATTTTTCAAGCGAATGCCAAATCGGACGTTTTTTTCTAAAGAAGAAAAAGTTGTTGCTGGTTTTAAAGCAGCAAAAGATCGTCTTACACTGTTGTTTTGCGGTAACGCCACAGGGAATTTCAAATGTAAGCCGCTACTGTAATACCACTCAGAAAATCCACGTGCATTTAAAGGGATAAATAAATCAACTTTACTGGAACACTGGAAATCTAACAAAAAAGCGTGGATGACTTCCAAATTGTTTGAATAGTGGTTCACGAAGTATTTTTGTCCCGAAGCTGAAAAATACTGCAACAGTAAATATATTGCATTTAAAATATTACTGTTGATAGATAATGCGCCTTCCCATCCATCCCATCTATCTGACCTAAATTCAAATGTTAATGTAGTGTTTTGCCACCCAACACCACATCATTGATTCAACCGATGGATCAAGGTGTAATATCGTTGTTCAAGATATATATATATATATATATATATATATATATATATATATATATATATATATATATATATATATATATATAAATATATATAAATATATATATATATATATATATATATATATATATATATATATATATATATATATATATATATATATATATATATATATATATATATATATATATATATATATCGCTTTCATTTGCGTTTGTATCGATGATTCTATCTGCTCGATAACTACTCTGTTAGTTGTGTCACTGATAAGGAGTGACCATTTCACTGTGTTGATGGGGCTTTAAACCATGTTACGAAATGATTTGAATGATAGTTCTGGTGGACAAATTCATATTCATAGTCAACAAATCCTTGAAACAAAAATTCCCCTAAGCCAGTCGAATTTTGTTAGGAAATATACAAGAACATTTCAACCAAATTTGGCCAATACCACTATCGCGTCACTATAGTCAAAAGTCATTTGTTTCACAGCAACTAATTTAAACTATTAATGTCTTTAAAAGAACCAATCTTGCAAGAAATCACTCCTTTTTGGTATATAAGCAGCAATTCATGCTGAAATAAAAGAACGAAAAATATCCATCGAGAGGTTGAAGTCAAATCACATCCATAATCATTTTAAAAACCACCAACACAGGGCAATTATAAGTCGTTATTGAACAAGACAACCACAATCAGCCTCATAAGTAAATCGAAGGTGACAATAGAGTTTCAATGATACTAGCACGTTTTATAATAGCGTTTTTCAGTGATTTACTGGTAAGGTAGTGATGTGACCTTCCAACAGGTTATTATTTTGTTTTGTATCTTTTCTGTCGTCCAGACGCAATCTAATGGTCAGTTTCCAAATTATAGTTTCCATTGGTTGGTGAATCTATTTAGCAAATTCATTTTCATTATGAAGGTAGCGGAATATAAACTTGAAAAGGTTTCATGATAAATAAGAAAATAATATTATCCACAACACAGTTGATTTAAAAATTGCAGGACAGTATATCCTTTCAATTTTAAATGTACTAAATACTACTTTATATATATCTTTATTGTGAACCGAAGAAGAAGCCATAATTGTATGAAGATCGCTATCAAGAAACACTATGGCATTCCATAAAATGGTTATATCGACGTGATACTCTTAGAACAAAGCTCTTAGCAGCAAGCAAAACAATTCAGAGGTATTAGGAAACAGCCAGGAAAGTTCTCGCCATTCGAAGTAACTAGACGAGCCCTGATGTCCATATTAGCCATAATTCGATTTGCAACTGCCAAATGCCTCGAACGAAATTTACCGATTAGAAAGGACAGACGGAAAGAAGATTTAAACGAGTCGGTAAGAGGAATTGTTGAAAGAGACTATATTCCATCGGCTTTTGTAAAGAATTGAGCTGGTTGACATGAAGCCATCTCAATAGCAGGAGAGACTGCAGACAATCTGAGGATCTGAGGTGGATCTGAGGTTAACGAATATATAACCAATGAGAGGAAATTTTAGAATCCACAACCAATTTCTTATATGTAATACATCTAGCAAAGTTAGCAGATGGAATCATCGGGTATTGTAGGCTATATAATTAATGGGGTGCCAACGAATATTTTTACAAACAATCGCGTTTTTATGTCATCCGTTGCATGTTAATTGGCAATGGACGTAAATAAGGACACCGGACCTGACGGAATTCCATTTCGAATATTGCAGGAGTTAGCCAGTGACTTGGCTCCAATATTAACTAAAATTTTTCTCCTTTCTTATAAGCAAGGTAAATACCCAAACGCCTGGAAGAGTGCGATGGTGCAACCGGTCCTTAAACGTGGTTGTGATAAAACTGATTTCTCAAACTACCGGCCAATATCAATTGTGTCAGCAGTGGCTAAAGTTTTTGAAAAATGCATTAACCAACAACTGATAAATTATCTTGATATTAATAAAATAATTTCAGATAAACAATATGGCTTCCGCGAAAGCCGTTCCACAACCGATCTTTTGACGTTTGTTGCAAACAAAAGGAATCTCGCCCTTGAGCACCAAGGAGAATCCTTTGTAATCGCTTTAGATATATCCAACGCTTTTGACATGGTTTGGCATAAGAATCCCATTCCCAAATGCCGGAGTCCCTCAGGGATCAGTATTGTCACAAAATTTGTTTTTGTTATACATTAATGACTTGTTGGATAGCACTGTGAACCCTATCAAAAGTTTTGCTGATTATGCAACATTGGACTTGTCTACTTCATTCGAGGTTGGAAGTTGTCACTTCGCTCAATTCCGATTTGAATACAATATTTGAGTGGAGAGTAAAAAATCAAGCTAAATTTAACGAGAAAAAAACACAAAAATGCACGTTCTCGCGTTAAAGGAGTCACAACGAATATACTTTTGTGATAAAAGGCCACGTTTTTTAGATAGTATCAGGTTATCCAGATGTATAAAACCGTTACTAGACCATGTATAGAATATTGCTGTCAGGTTTGGGGTGGAGCATTTGGCATTGCTCTCTAGTCACTGGATAGAGTTCGGCGGCGTGCCATCCGAATAATACGAAACTCCAGACTTACGAAATGTTGCAGAACTCTGCGTGTTCTATAAATTAATAAATGGTTAATGTTTTGCAGAATTAAATGAGAAAATACCACCATTTGTTACGCCAGGACGGGTAATACGAGGAACGGTTAATCCGAATAGGTTTACGGTGAAGATGCCGAAACCTCGAAATGAAGATGCAAAGCATGAATTTATGTATCGAACATCTAAAAAAGGGAAATCGTTGGCTGGTTTTAAGTTTCCGTTTGAGTATAAAATACACAAGTCTTAGGTGGCTTATTGACCTTGAGGGAATGCTCGCGTTGGGTGCAGAAGCTCTGACAGTTACAAGAAGCTATAGGACAGTCTAAAAGTTCGCTTATTCCAGCGCTTGATTTTCGGAATGTCCATCAGTGCTTGCTGCGATTTTTCCATTATTTCCTCTCGGCTGCTGAAACGCGTTCTCCGTAATGTTTTTTTAACTCGATTGAACAGAAAGAAGTCACAGAGCGCCACATCATGTGATTTCGGTGGCTGTTGGATGGTATTTGTTGCATTTTTTGTCAAAAGATATGAATAATGATGGCACTGTGCGACGGTGCGTTATCATGGTGCCAAATCTACGAGTTTTCTGGTCTGTTTTGGCGAATTGCCTCACGCAAACGTCTCAACGCCCAAATAATACTGTTTGGTTACAGTCTGGCCTCCTGGCAAAATTCATGAATCACTTCACCCACCGTTGTAATCCTTGAAAACCGTGAGCATTGCCTTCTGTTTTGACTGAAAACGACGTGGTTTTTTGGCTCATTTGGTGAACGCCATTTACTTGCCTGATGTCTGGATTGCATGTCGTACACATAAACCCACGTCTCGTCTCCAGTAACGATCCTTTTTATGAATGTGGGATCGAATTCAGTCTCGCAAATCATTTATTTGCGACGTCAACATGGTCTAGTTTTGCATGAAATTGAGTTTTTTTGGCACCAACTTTGCTGCTACATCACGGAAACCCAAATCATTAACCAAAATGTCTTGGACAACTTCGATTGCCTCACGAACGACCACTTTTAAAACGCTCGTGCCACTGCTAAGTGACCGTTTTCTTTAGAAAAATTTAATATTAGTTCGTTGTTGCAAATTTAAATCCATTTCTAAGATTGTAAATAATCGCCAACACACACAGAGTATCCATACGGAATATCCATACAGATGTACCAACTTAACAAAAAAAAACACAAATCGGAACGATGGGAGCGCATCACGGTGGTTATTCCGAGAATTTTTGTGACCAAAGTAATATTTCTCTGTATAATTGACTTGCTTTACGTTCAACAACTACTTTTCACTTAGTACTTTAATTGGTGTTGTCTTAAGGCATAATTTGATAACTAGTAGCCCATTAGTTAAATAACCGTTTTCTAACTCAACATAGAGACATCATGACATGGAACATGCGTGTAGGAGCGCATAACTGTCATATATAGTATGCACAACACTCAATATAAATTTTGGCCAATTATATAAATTTGTTTGTTTTTTCCAACTTAGCACTGCTAATTAAAATCCAGATATAACTTATATTTTTTTTCGGTGAATGAAGTCAGTCGTGTATTTAAAATGCTCCTACACAAAAAAAACCTAAAATTAAAATTATCTCTTGTATACATATTTTGGTTGACTTGACTCTTACAAAATGTATATATATGTTGAATTATTATCATCTTAAATTGGGATCCATAAATCAAACGAAATTAATATCGTTCAGCTTTCTGCAATCTGCATATGTATGTGGAGAGATGTCATAAATTTTATGTATGCTGTTATTACCAATTAAAATCACATTCAACGTCTTACAAATATATAAGAAATTATATAGTAAATAAATCAATTTCTATTGTTGTATACTCTTATGTATACATACTCGTATACAACCAACTCCACACCTTGTTCATATAATAAATATAACACAAGGAATTTTTATTTAATTCGTATGACCCAAATCAACTGTGTACTCTCGTATGTAAGAAAGAAAATTTATTTATTTATTTTTCTTCAAAAACATCGCGCGCGGCTTCACAATATAAGTTTAATAAACAAAACAATAATTGTGGGTGGTTTGAAGACATTATTCAAAATCTTAGAAATATATATATGAAAATAGATAAACTTTTCACAAAATGGCATAATTAATGTATAATATATGTACTCGTAGTATATAGGAGGGGATGGGACATTTGATCGCTACTGTACAAATTATTTGTGATTTAAACTTCCATTAATTTACTTTACTTCTGAACTAAAGATTTGATTGTCTTAACAGATAAATTTATTAAAATTTATTATAATCATTTCAAATGTGTGTTCTTCTTCTTGTTCAATATACACACACACACACAAAATACATGTACGTGCTCGTGTATTAGAACAGAAAACATAAATTCTTATATAAATCAATTTTAATGTCTTATATATAAGATGAAAGCTGTTTAAGATCTTGATGGGAAGATTTTGTTTTTCGTTTATGCTCGCGGTGTTAGTATGACAAATGATTACATTTATAGTGTACACACAGTATCGAATATATCAACACACACGATCTATACACAAAACAACTTGTTATTAATGATATCAATTGAATACCTATATGTTATCTATATGTGTGTGTGTGTGTGTGTGGGTGATAAACGATCTTAAGTATACTTCTCATCCATGTATATGTGTACTTTTGTTTGTTGACTTAATCAATCACGACGTAAAGGACATCGTTACAGTGACTCTGGTTGCATATATATAGACACATGAAGATTTGATTCCAATGTGATTAGAACGAGGCGGCAGAACGAGCCCAGTCGGTCATCTTATAGCCATATTTCGAATTACAACTGCCAGATGAGTGACTTAGCGATAAACGAGTGGATAAGTTTTTGTGGTGCTTTATCTCATTAAGTGATAAAAAGTATTATAAAGGGTGATTTTTTTTGTGGTTAGGATTTTCATGCATTAGTATTTGACAGATCACGCGGGATTTCAGACAAGGTGTCAAAGAGAAAGATGCTCAGTATGCTTTGACATTTCATAACTGAAGCCGAACGATCTGCCACAACGTCGAATTTTCAGTGAATGGGCCCTAGAAAAGTTGGCAGAAAATCCGCTTTTTTATCGACAAATTTTGTTCAGCGATGAGGCTCATTTCTGGTTGAATGGCTACGTAAATAAGCAAAATTGCCGCATTTGGAGTGAAGAGCAACCAGAAGCCGTTCAAGAACTGCCCATGCATCCCGAAAAATGCACTGTTTGGTGTGGTTTGTACGCTGGTGGAATCATTGGACCGTATTTTTTCAAAGATGCTGTTGGACGCAACGTTACGGTGAATGGCGATCGCTATCGTTCGATGCTAACAAACTTTTTGTTGCCAAAAATGGAAGAACTGAACTTAGTTGACATGTGGTTTCAACAAGATGGCGCTACATGCCACACAGCTCGCGATTCTATGGCCATTTTGAGGGAAAACTTCGGAGAACAATTCATCTCAAGAAATGGCCCGGTAAGTTGGCCACCAAGATCATGCGATTTGACGCCTTTAGACTATTTTTTGTGGGGCTACGTCAAGTCTAAAGTCTACAGAAATAAGCCAGCAACTATTCCAGTTTTGGAAGACAATATTTCCGAAGAAATTCGGGCTATTCCGGCCGAAATGCTCGAAAAAGTTGCCCAAAATTGGACTTTCCGAATGGACCACCTAAGACGCAGCCGCGGTCAACATTTAAATGAAATTATCTTCAAAAAGTAAATGTCATGGACCAATCTAACGTTTCAAATAAAGAACCGATGAGATTTTGCAAATTTTATGCGTTTTTTTTTAAAAAAAAGTTCTCAAGCTCTTAAAAAATCACCCGTTACAACGTAATGGTCGTAGCTTACTGCCGGTGAATCATGAATGAACAACTTCACGTCGTATATTGAAATGGGTAAAAAGGACAACTATATCTTTCATCTCACCTTTCTTTCATGTTAAAATTGTTTCCAATATCATTAATCAAGTTGTATTGATATACTTTCCACATTATAAAAATTTTATCACTGCCTATTCAACCACTTCATATAAAAAATTATATAATTACTTTGGGGCTACGTAGAAACGTCAATTTATCACTCTAAAATATTCATTTCTCCTTAAAATTCATTATTTTCCCTTTTAAATTTATTGCACAGGGTTGTGTTTGTAGACTTATTTAATACTTTTTATATCACGAAAAAAGTCTCCAACCGTGATATAAATGTATGATAAAGCACCACAAAATGACCACCCTGGACGTAAACAATAATTGTATTTGGCAAGCTGTTAAAATTCTTGGTGCTTTGACTCTTTGAAATCGTTGGTCACAAATTCAAAAATATATAATCTACTCTGGTGGTAGGCTCAAGAATTTAATGTTTGACTGACTGGTTCAATCCGGTGGAACATTATATATGTCGGCATCTGGAGGACTATTTCTCGGTTCAAGTCGATAGTGTGATTATCAAGGAAAAAGTGGGACCGTGAATATATTTATATATATATATATATATATATATATATATATATATATATATATATATATATATATATATATATATCTATATATATATATATATATATATATTTATATATATATATATATATATATATATATATATATATATATATATATATATATATATATATATATATATATATATATGAGTGATAAATTATCTTAAGTATACTTCTCATCCTTGTACTTATGGTTGGTTAACTTAATTAATCACGATATAAAGGACATCGGTACAGTGACTCTATGTGTTGGTTTGCATACTGTTATAACAAAGCTCACATTAAAACGACGCGGCAGTTATAAAAAGAGCCAAATCGCAACATTTAAAAGATATTACAAGATTAGCTCTCGCCCAGACGGTCATCTTAGCCATAATTCGAATGCAACTGCCAATGAGTGTTTTAGCGATGAACGAATGGGTAAGTTTTTTGAAATTATTGTGTTTAGTCCTAAATTAAGTGTGACACTGGACGTAAACAATGATTGTCGGACCAATAATCGTTGATGACAAATTCAAAAATACAATCTTGCGATATGACTCTGATGGTAGTGCTCAAGAATCCATGGTTTCACTGATTGTTTCAATCATCCTGTGGAACATTATAAACGGCGGTCGACCTTAAGTCGAAGATAAACTGGAGGACTAATTCTCAGTTCAAATCGATAGTGTGATTTTCAAGGAAAAAGTGGGATCGTGAATGTGAAAACCTTCTAAGTCGTAATCCCACGGGAGCGCGAGCAGTTTACAGTTCCAAAGACTTTTACGGCATTCAGAAATAATTTTTAAAAAAAATTATGCATAAGTAAAATTTTAGATTTTGACCATGGTCGAAGGCCGTCCAGCTACCTCCTTGTCAGTTATAAATTACACTAAAAATTGAATCCACAATTTACGAAACATTTTGTTATTGTTTCCTTACAAACTTTGTTTTGAGAGACTTTCAGAAAATTGATCCCATCCAAAATCGTAATGCGTTTTGCCAAATCCGTGACTGAGTCGCAGGCTTCCATTTCCAAAAGTAGTGGATTTTGAGCGTTGTAATAACTCCATTGTTCAGTGGTTATAATTTCTAGGTGGAAAAAATTCCAATCTGATGTTGGAGAAATCCATATTTGTGTGAGAAGATGCATGATCGAGAAATAAGATAATTTTTCGGTTTTGTTTTGCCATTTTCTGGTTAAGTTCATGTTATTTGAAGCAGTGCGGCTTAAAAGATTTTCCGATGACTAATGGCTGCAATAAAGTTCCATTTTCAAAGACAGTTAACATGACAGTCATTCTGTCTTTGGCCAGCTTTCCTCCGGAAAATTTTTCGGATTTAAGGGATACAGTTTTGTTCGGTAAAGCGCGAAAAAATATTGCAGTAATATCACAAGGCTCGAAACCATCAGAATTGTCGGCCAACTTGGGCTTCCATAGTGCTGTGATATTTTCGTCTACGTCCTTGAATGAAACCCCAATATTTTTTTTGAAACTGCGCAACCAGTCATTGGATGCCTTTAAATCGTGCATGCTTAGTGGCGATTTCCAAAGCTTTAGATAAAATAGGTCCCATAAATTGGAAAGTTTTGGCTCTTGCTTTGCCGAACCATTCGAACACTATTTGATTGAGTTCTTCATTATTGGAAGCGTGCATCTTTTTGGCTGCCTGTAGTGGTTTGCTTGAAGCCAATTATCGCTTCCGGGTCACATTTTGTTCTTTAGTGCACAAATAAATTTGTGTGGTGCCGCATTTATATTGTTCTGCAATTTTATTTTTAAAAAAAGCAGAACAAAAATATATTGTTCAGAAAAAGATAAAATTCATGCATCCTGTTTCATCGATAAAAATATTCCGGCTCTGAGGACCCGATTTGTATGAACCGAGAAAATGTATATGAATGAACATTTATTTCAAAATCTTGAAAAGTGGTATTACGGTATTACTGAGGAAGTTACGGCATATAGGAGTCTTTTTTCATACAAAACTTGTACTCGTAGTTGGGGATTTTCGGCTCTCAGGATTTTCACTATATATATATATATATATATATATATATATATATATATATATATATATATATAATATATATATATATATATATAATATATATATATATATATATATATATATATATATATATAAATATATATATATATATATATAGATCTATATAATTTTATATATATATATATATATATATATATATATATATATATATATATATATATATATATTTATATATATATATATATATATATATATATATATATATATATATATATATATATATTATATATATATATATAATATATAAATATATATATATATATATATATATATATATATATATATATATATATATATATATATATATATATATATATATATATATATATATATATATATATATATATATGGGTGATAAATGATCGTATACATCTCATCCATGTACTTTTGTTTGTTAACTTAATTAATCACGACGTAAAGGACATTGTTTCCTTTTTGTATAATTTTAATGATTTTCATATTGCAAGTGTCATTCATTAAGTTACAGTGACTCTGTGTGTATGTTGAGATACGAAAGATGTTGGTTTGCATATAGACGCATAAAGATGAGACAAAAATAACAACTTTGTATTTAACGAAACAACAACAACAACAAAAAATTGTCAATCTTTAAGAAATTTGATCATTTTAGGAAACAAAATATGTTTTTCGTTAATTTTATGTTTTTGCAAAACATTAAAAACAAAAAAAAATATGTTATTCCTGTTTTCTTTAATGCTTTCCTTTAAAACACAAAACGCATATATTTTTAAGCATAACCATCTGGATGTATCCAAAAGAGAGGTTTGATATATGAGAAAAATTGACTTTTTGATTTTTATTTTTTTATTGCCACAAACCTACCCACGATCAGTTATGGACGTTCATTTGTCAGTTTTTGCCAAATGTTTGATCTCGTACAATGTTATATTTAGGTCAGTTATTCGAAGATCTGGTATCATAATCATATGTTGATTCCAATGGCTTTTGATATTGATTGGTGATTTTTCACATCAATAACCTTACGTTGAATAGTTAAAACAATTAACTATGAAATACGAATCGCAGTTTCAAGAAAAAACTGGGGTCAGAATCAACACTGTGTGCTTTTGACACCAAAGCACGGCGTGTTTTGTTGCTGTCCGATTTGATTTCGCAATTCCACGATGACTCTTATCGAAAGATATCACTACAATTCAACTGTTATTTTACCGGGATCTCTTTGAGAGTGACTATACCCATACTTTGCACCAATATAAACCTCCTCATAGCCATTGAGCCTTCCGTGTTTATTATCAGTTTGCGAAGGTTACATGCAACGCCCTTTCTTAAGACGCTGAAACTGTTCTGCCAAATTTTTTTTGTGTCCAGATGTATCCCTATAAGTATTTGATTACGTCGACTGCACGTAAGTCGCATAATATCGTTTCGAATGCGAGACTGTACTTTTAGTGATTTACCTTTTTTATTAGAATTTTTATAACAAAGTATATATTTTTTTCTATATAGGCGAAGGCTATTTACAGCACCGATAGTAGACCTCCCTTCCTAAATCCATATTGCTTAGTTAATAGGTCTCCCGCAGTCTTAAAAACACTTGTGAATCGTGCCTCTAGGAAACGTTCTAACAGTTTGTCCACTGTATCCAGCAAGTAGGGTTATATGCTGATATAGAGTTCGATTCGCCCTTATTTCTTTTATTAGAACAAGCTGCTGAGTTCTCTTTACCTTAAAGTGAGAATTAGAGGTTAACCTTGCTTAATCTCATTAATAGTAAAAACTGGTACATTGGTTAAATGGAACAAGATTGTAGATTTTTGTTTAGATGGAAAAACGAGTTCAAGTAGGCGCTTGGAATCCCAAGGTTTCGTCTCAACATTTAGTTATTTTTATAGTTTAAGCGCTCTTCTTGTCAAACTGTAATCTCCAAGTGAGCTAAGTATGAAGTTCCATAATTTACATAAATGTAACCATTAAAAATACTTCGAAGTAACTGTTCTGTTAAATTCGAAATTCTGTCAAGTTAACCAAAATTATTGCACTCGAATTTTACGGATTAAACTATAATCACGTAGATTGGCTTTCATTCTGAGCGCTACAATCTACAATTCATTTTTATAGCAAATAGTATAAATATATAGTTACCTACGCCACTGTACTTTTCACCGAAACCCATATAAAAATACACTACCCAACCACAATCATATAACTAACTCAGTAATGTTCACCGTAATGGTTTTAATTACATCGAATGTCAAAAACCACTTAATTAATTCTGAATTATTTCGTTAATTAATTAATTTTATTATTTTTCTTATAAATACGCCATCTGTATTCATATTACAACTTAGAAATTTTGTCGTTATTTATCATCAGTCTCTATCTCCTGCTTTCCTTCCTGTATATTTATATAATATTCTTCAGCAATAGTTTTTATTTTGTATTTTGGGTCACGTGAACATGACATCCGGTGGTGTGTTAAGCATATTAAAACCACATCACGTATAAATACCTTTATCAATCTATCTTGATACTTATTATATAATATAACTATCTACATATATATATATATATATATATATATATATATATATATATATATATATATATAAATATATATATTTATATATATATATATATATAAATATATATATATATATATATATATATATATATATATATATATATATATATATATATATCTAAATATAAATATAAATATATATATATATATATATATATATATATATATATATATATATATATATATATATATATATGTATATGTATATATATATATATATATATATATATATATATATATATATTTATATATATATATATATATATATATATATATATATATATATATATATATAATATATATATATATATATATATATATATATATATATATATATATATATATATATATGTATATATATATATACATATATATGTTGCCTCTGGACTACAGTGCGCTTCAAACTATCATTTTCCAGGTTTCTCTTACATTTGCGACTGTTTGTAGTGTGATCATGCCAATCAGAAAATCTCTTCTCAGGAAAATTAACAACGCTTTAACTTATTTGGCACCAAGGATTTATACTTTCTTGACTAGGATCAAGAATATTTCCTACCTATATACATGATGATCGACCTATAAAGTCATGATTATATAATATTTATACAGAAAAAAAGTTAGATGCTACAACTCAAAAACGGCCACAAGATTAAGATGTCCAGAAGAATGAAAGACATATGTCCGGAAAGTTAAATGTTAAGTTGGTGCGAAAAGTTTGTCGATCATAAATGAGGATGATTCGCACAAAAAAAAGAGAAATAAAAGCAGGCTGTATCGGCAGTTGTCTATACTATTCCAATCTATCGTTACGTTTAGCAGAAAGCCATGAATATTTGATGGATCACTTGCAAAATAAGTTAGAGGCAAATTACATTTGGACTGAGGTGACTCAATGTAGAAGTTCAACTGAATCGGTAAGAGTTTTAATCAAATTCTAATTATCCTTTAGCGTTATATCTTCAACCCGTTTTCGGTAGAGGTTTTATAAGCAAACAGCCTTCGAGTCAGATAACTCTCTTTTTTCATGACGTTGATAAAGCAGTCCATAGCACTTTGGCACAATACTGGCGAAAGCGAGTCCTCGTTTAATTTAAAGTGACAGACACAATACAAAAACATTAAAAGAGGGACATTATGGTATATGTAACCTTCTCCCGTTCTTGATCGAAATCATTACTGGGCACATATAAAAACTATTAAACATTGTTATAGTTTTGACTTCATTAGTCTCTTAAATTTTGACTACATACTTTTTCTTCATGATTTGGTCTCAAAAATACGGTTTTTTAACAATTTCGGCCCAGATACATCCTCAAAGTACGTCGAATACATTTCAAGCTCAAAAGTAGATAGATTCACATTTTATTTCGAGAACCCATGCAGACTGTCAATCTTCCAAACAAATACCGATTTCAAGCTGAGAGACAGTGGCGTACCTACAATTGTAATACTAATTATTATCAGCTTTGAAGATGACATCGTGCACTTTGAACTGTATTTTAACTGTATTGGATTATACAGTCGATTTTGATCAATATACAGCCAATCAATCCTCTATGTATACATATACAAATTACACATAATTTAAAATCTAGAATATTACAAGGTTCTCACAATGTTAGACAACGCATGTAACATAAGAAATGTGTATAATTAAGACATTTGGACACATAAAGCCTATCAATTTACCAATGCTGTTTATAAGACAGAGCGACCATTTACGTAATGAAGTTGAAAACTGTGAGACAGAAGGTAATTTATTCTCCACCTATGTCTCACATACATTATATATGTATGTTTGACAAATTTATTTATTCCAATCATGTCAGATACACAAAAGAAAAACTATAAAAACACAAAAAAAACAATCTGATTAATATAATAATTTAATTAATATGCTAAAACTGAAAACAAGTCAGTTAACTGCTTCACAAAACAAAATATGTTAATCGTCAAAATAGAAAATTGTATTAATTACAACGACTTTCTATATAACCCTAAGTATAGTGTGGCCCATACATCACATCCCATACTATATATCATTATAATTTTTAATTGGCGATCAAGGGTTATCGTTTATTGCAATATATGTGTATATTGTGTCTGTCTGCCTGTTGTATATCATGCGTTTGTTATTTTTGGAAAAACTAATCATGTGAAAAATAACAAAAAAGAAAATAAATCACCAACAGCAGCAGCAGCAGCGTACCACACAAAGGAGATAAAATATTTATAGTGCGCGGCTATATAATAAAAATCACGATATTATAAGTTTTTAAGTTTATCATAAATTTAAATAAATTACAAATATATAATATGTCTAGTCTGTTGTACATACATAATATAATAATAATAATCGTCGTCTATTCATGTCATATTCAATTGTCACACATCTCACTATATACACAAAACAGATTTTGAACCGATATTGTGTTGTACACAACGATCCTACCATATAAAATTTTTTATATGCTGGTGCATTCAATGCATTAATATGCAGCATACATGCATCTAAATCACACAGTATAAAAAAAAAATTTGAAGAGTCTTACAATAAAGCCATTAACCAGTGTATAATTTATAGACTCCTAAAAAAGGATTTCAAAATCGTTAATTATAATTTACTTAATTTAAATCAATAAAAAAATGTTATAATTAACAAAATCATAAACACACAATCTAAAAACATAATAAAATCTGGGTCTATGATAATGAATTTTATGACTTTATGTCTAAGTTTATGTTTTGTTTGTGGATTAAATCATTTTAATTAAATCTCGACAAGACTAACAAAAAAACTAATTTGCCAAAAAAATCTGGTGGTGCGGTTCTAGTTTTTAAGCTATATACACATTATATATACATATATACAAGCATAAGGAGATCTTAAAATCTTAATTATTAAAATATGATGTCAACACAAGATGTATTTTTAGAGTTTTTTTTATGTATATATGATGTATTGTATCAATGTTCTGAGACGTCTCAATGTTGTCTGTTTTGTGTCTCAACTATAAATTATATGCATATATATATATATATATATATATATATATATATATATATATATATATATATATATATATATATAAATTCAAAACAACAAGACACCGAAATAGCGCGCTTTATGTACACTAGAGTTGTGCGAATAATTTATTGACTTGTAAATAAAGTTTTATAGTATGTATGAATTTACTAGACAATGACACTACTCAGAGTCTACTTGATTGTTTCAACGAGATAAGTGATCTGAGCGGAAAATAGTGTTGGAAACCCTTACAGGTTTGTTTCATCATTTCTCAATCGTTATGACGTCAAACACAATAATTTATTATACTTATAGCACAAATAGCTATTATACAGATATGCAAACTATATGGAGAAATAATGTATACTAGACTGAAATAAGGGGAAATTATTGTACCGTGGGTGAAAAGGCTATACTTGAATTTTATTATCTCTTTTATTCCTCGAGCATTGATATTACGATAATACATACATGAAATCAAATAAATGTCAAATTAATAATATTTTATACAAAATTCGTATATATTTGAACTTTGTTGTATAGATTTGATTGAATTTTATTTATCGTAATATCAATGCTAAAGCTGAATTCATACTTCAATTTCTTCGTTCATTTATTCATACAAGCAATTTTTTCGGCCAATCGTAGTAATCCAAAATGACAATATTTTGTTCCTTCATTTTGTCGCAAGAGATAGTTTAACTTTCACTTTTTGTATGAACGAACATTGAGTAAAAGAGACACCAAAACGAAAAAGAAGCAAATAACAGCCATTGAGCCAATTCACACGCTGTTGCATTTTCTCGTCTCTTATTTCTTTGCATTGTTTTTGCCTATTAACTAAATTTTGGAGTGGGGAAATTTTTGTTGCGCTTTTTCCTCAATATTAAATTGCTTCCCCTTATTTGTAAATAATATTACAATAATTAATAATAATTTTATTACTAATAATTATAATGACTGATACTTTGACCAGGTAACATACGTTGGCGCTAATAGAAGCGTACCGTAACTGCTCATGCCTATAGAATCCATAGACAATCAGTACTTTATCCTACAGAATCATCTCTAAATTCTCCTTTACCATTTACGATTACATACAGCTCTTTCAAACATTCAGATGATTTTTCGCCTCAAACTTCACTACCAGTTTCTGTACTCCACACCAATCAACAACCAACTATTTCTGACCAGCCGTCTCAAACTATAACATCCAACCCATCCTAAAAACCTATAATACCAACAAAAAAGCAACAAAATTAAAATTTTGGAAAACTATTATACATAATTAAAAAAGCAAATCGTCCACAAACATGAAAAGATATTTTGAAGAGGGCGATGGATGATGGCTGCTTTAATGCACTCACAAAATTGCCCCTAAATTATTTTGGGTTGCTTATTGAAAGATTGAAATAATATGAATATAATCAATATAAATTTGAATTTATTTCAAAATGGCGACGACTGAAATTGTGTCAAAAATGAAAATAATTTCACTCATACATATATAAATTGCCATTGGCAACGTTCAATAGTTTATGTGTGAACGCGAAATGTGTTTAATGATGATGTTGTAGTAAATATAGGTGAACAGGCACATTATTATTCGAAAACAAAATACATATAGGTGTACGTGCGTGCCAATGGGATTAATTTATTTTAGTTACTGACAAAATCGTTTTGAGAATCGTTCTGCAACTTTAGCATATTGTGAATCGTCAAAACAAAATTACCGAACGAATGGATGAACGAAGAAACCGAAGTATGAACTCGGCGTAAAGGAATAAAAGAGAATAAAATTCAATCAATACAAATATCCTTTTCACCCAGGGTACAATTATTTCCCCTTATTTCAGTCTGGTATACATTAGTTTTCCATATAGTTTGTTTATCTGTATAATAGTTATTTGTGCTTATAGCTTAAAGAAATGACTACTCTAGTGACTTGGAACCGAACAAACCTAGTTTATGATTTATAGGCACTATACATTTTAAAAAATATTTCTTTGTGTATAGCAGGGCTGCCCAACATCTTTCTTATTATGGCCCAGTTTTTGAACAAAAAAAAATCGAATATATGCTGTGAACAAATCTACCTGTTCGCAGGTAATAACTAATAAGTTTATAATGTATTTTATAGAGCCGAGCCTTATAAGCTGTTTATATTTAGGCTTCTACTGAAAATAGTTTACTCTTACTGTCACCTCAAACTATAGTAGAAGATGACAGGGGAAAATAAATTGGTATTCTTGTGAAGAATCCATAGCAAAGCAACTGTATGGCATAGCCAAGCAAATATATGGTAATAGGTGGAGTAAATAAAAAATTTCAAGTATGTACTTATAATCAGATAAAATTTTAGTATTTGATTAATTAATCAGTAAATACTCGATGCTCAAGTAATTTCTTTTTTATCAGCAAACATTTAAAAACTTGCTGAATGCACTGTGACCGACCACTGGCGTAGTGGTTAAAGTGAGGCAATTCTAGCGGGAGGTACCGGGTTTGAATCTCGTTAGGGGCAAACTGCAAAAGGGATTTTTAATTATCTGATTACGATCAGTGGTGTGAATGAACACATTTATGACCCCTTGTTGGAATTCAGAATTCATGCCCATCTTCCATGTCAGTACTATACAGTGACATAGAGCTATGCAATGTGCGAAGGGCTCTACGTAATTCGAACCTATTGCGTACTTTCTCAATGTGGCTATGATAGAGCGTAAGCCACGAAACAGAGGCTTGAGCCCCAAAACAGATTGCAAAGATATAAATTTTGAATAAAAAAATTTATTCTTTATGCTTTTGGGTACAAGAATGTAAAATTTTGGTTTGGTGACGATTATATTCAATCGAAAGAGTGGCGGATGAAAAATAAATAGCCTGAATGTGCAATTGCCAGGACGTATACTCAGAACCAAAAATTAGCGCGGTTAGAGAATCTGCTGCTCTACTAGAACAGAGTGGATATGAATTTATACCATGGTTAAGAAACCGAACCAATAGAGATGTATTTTGGTCAAATCAATCGCATTCAAATGGTTACTGAAAAAATTCAAGAGAGTGCGGGTATTTAAATAAGACGAAGGGCTTTAACATTATTTTAGGTGATCAATATCTGAGCATGGTGTTTTCCAACAGTTTCGTAACTATAACATGAGACCAGAGTGGTGATGAATCTTAACAAGTCATTTTGCGACTGTAGACCTTATCTTCCAAATTGTTCAATGGAAGTAAACTGTAAACTTTCTATTACCAATTGATCTTGTTATTTTGTGAGATGGTGTGTACTAAGATTTATTTTACAATTACACCATTGATTATCTCACTGTGTAGTAAGTACTTATGTAATGCTGCCGATATATGTAAAATTTGATTAACCTTCATCGGTCCCTCGGAACCATTTGGACCCAAATGCACTTTTATTTGTGAATATTCTAATAAAAATAAAATCACTAATTTGTCACTTAGTGACTTTGTCTGTTTTAGTATAAACATGCATTACACAAAAATATAATAATCTACGATGTACCGTTACAGCCCTATAAAATAAGTAGCACTAAAGATCCTCGGGGTCAAAAATGACCCATGTTCGATATAAATTTGAATGACCCATTTGAATGACCCACAATATACATTTGTGTAAGGTTTTAAGAATAAACGAGTTCAGAATGGCTTCCAGTGCTGCATTATCTGAAGACGATACACGTTCCGAACTTTTCAATCATGTGGAATATAATTTAGATTCAAACGACAATATGGATGACGATTGTTTAGAAGAGCCAGTGTCATATTTATCAAAAGATAAACATATTGAATGGAAATCTTATCCGGTCGAGAATAGTCAAGCGTCATCTTCGAATATAATACACCTTACTCCAGGAATTATAGGATTACATCGAACTGGAATCGCATATTGGCCTGTTGATATTAGCTAGTGTGTACAAATCACATAATGAAGCGCTAGAAAATTTATGGCATGAGCACAAATACGGTTTGGTGATCGCAGCACACGAGCAACTCGCAGAAGCACAGATAAAATGGCCCCTATTCGTGAGCTATGGGATAAATGGGTGGAAATATTGCCAAATTTGTTCAACCCAGGTGAAAACGTAACCATCGTTGAACAATAAGTCGGATTTCGTGGACGATGCCCGTTTCACCAATACATGCCAAACAAACCAGCAAAGTATGGCATTGAATTTTGTATACTTTGTGATAGCAAATACAAGTATGTCTGAAATATACAAGTTTACACTGGAAAGGAACCAGGGATTACGCGTGGTACTTGATTTGTGCGCAACTCAACTAAAGGGCAGAAATGTGACGATCGATAATTTTTTCACTTCATACGAACTTGGACAAATGTTGCTGAAACGAAACAAAACGATGATCTGAACTATAAGAAAAAATAAAACATCCATTCCGCCTGTACTTCACGATGTGAAGGACAAGCCCGTGTTTTCCTCGATGTTTGTTTTTACCAAAGACACAACTATGATGTCTTATATTCCGATATCTTGCAAAGCACATTTCATCAGTTCGCAAATGACGCCGAAAAAACACATTTAATCATTTTGGACTACAATGAGACTATAGATGCCGTCGATACTGTTGATAAAAAGATTGCTTGCTATACCTCTAAAAGAAAACCCAATAGATAGCCAGTAGTCGTGTTCGCTAACATGTTGGATATATATGTCATTAATTCGTTCGTGTTGTTTACCTGCGTTTTTCCCGAGTGGAATGTACAGAAACACCATAGAAGACGCCTTTTAATTGAAACACACAGTGAAGCGTTAGTCAAAGGTGAAATTGCTAGAAGAGTTCCGTGAGTGAGCGGAAACGAGGTAGCTGCAGTTTTTGCATACAATCGAACAACAAACATACATCCAAATGCTGCATTTGCAATAAATTTATATGTAGGGCTCATACCAACAATGTATGTCAACAGTGCTCGAAGAACTAGAAACTAAAATTAAACCATATCAATTTATAAGACTGTTACCTTAAGAAAATAATATGGGTCCATTTTGGCCACGAGGATCTTTGGTGTTATTTATTTTGAGGGACGGATAAGGGTTAGTAGTCATTCCGCCACTTAAATGGCGTTCAATGCAAAATGCGTTGGGAAAATTTAAATGCAGTACTCGACGTCAAAATTTTTTGATAACCAAGAGTTTTTGATACGAAACAAGAGACCATTTTTATAGAACGTGCTACTTAGTGCACAGCATCACCCTACGGGTCTGTATTTGGACTGGAATGAGTTTATCAAGTTTGAAATTAATCTTGAACTAACAAAACTTAACCGCCCAGGTGGCGCAGTGGTTAAAGCAGCGGCAGTTGAAGATCGTTTGGGCGGTGCGATCGGTGGTGTGAATGATCACATCTTGATCCCCTTTCAAATTGAGAATCCATTAGCCATCTCAACGTTCATGTCAGTACTATAGGCTGACATGAAGCTATGCAATGCGCGAATGGTTCTACGAAAAATCGGACCTAAAGCCGTACTTTAAGTGCGGTATTACAACGTGCGTTAGCAGCCGCAACAACAAAAAAAAAACAAAAAAACAATTTAATTTTATATATAGATTTATCTACATTGATTATCTACTTTACACACATTTTTAGAAGCCTGGATTAATGATGGTTGAATTTGAGCTGTTGTGGATAGACCTGTATATCTGTATAGATACATTCGCACCTATCTAACAAGTGTATGCGTTTATATATAGTTTGCTGTTCGCTTCGGATCGTTTGCGGATCGTTCTCTAATATTGAGAATTTTATATTTTGTTCCAGAGGATATTTGAGGTGAACCCTAACACTATTTGTAGAGTAAACCGGAAAGCTAATCTGACCAAAACTTCACACACACCAATGAATTATTTGTTATAATAAGCAAGTAGATACAAATTTGGTGATCAGATCATAGAAATAACATATTTCAGGATTCCACGGTTAACTTGACTTAACTTTACTAAGTAATTGATTTGACTTAACTAACTATGTTAACTTAACTAACTGTGCTGTAACTTGTTATTAGACATCAATTTAGCTTAAATATTTGATACAAATACCTCTACTTGATAGGTTCAACTCAATTATTGATTAAATTTAAAATGACTTAACTGAATATTTATTTCGATACATACCAAGACTTAAAATTTTGACTTAACTTTTTTTTAATAAATTTGACACTACTAAATTACCTTTCCTTAACTGTCCTACATGGTTTAACTTATCTCGGTTTAATTATAAATAAATTGTAATTAATTAATAGTTTAACTTGATTAAAGCTAAGTTTGGCTTAACTGGACTTAAATAAAATTTTCGTTGATTTGTATGCATTAATAAAAATTGACTTAACTAAATCTTACTTAACTTTGACTTAACCTTAATTCATGTAGGGGCTTAAGCTATATTTAACATATACTGCTTTTTACGACTTAACTTAATATCATGTAACTTATAAACACGACTTAACTCGATTTACCGTAATTTGACTTATCATAACTTTGATTACTTAATTTAACTGATCCGCAACTTTTACTGACTCGACTACCATCAGAATAATTTCATTTGAAGTTCATGACAATTTGACCTAACTTAAGCCTAAAAACAGTTATTTTATTTTTAGATTGACTTAAGTTAAGTGATGCTATATTTCATGAAACTAAAATTGACAAGACAAGATTTAGCTGTTACTCAACTCGTAGTTAATATTTTCAGATCTTTCTTTGGCACATATGTATACTCATACTTTTAAACGAGCTTTTAGAGAGCACAATCGTTCAAAGTGTTAATACAATATATCTTTTTCTTAATGAAAGTAATAAATGCATTTTGAAGACGATAAATTGCTGTTTCACAACACAATGAATATATCAACATCACTCGATCGATTATATTTCATCGGTTAACAGTTTCTTAGTATTTTTATTCGATTATGTTGTTATGTATATAAAATACATAACCGCACTTTATATAATCAATCCACTCGAAGTGTGGGTGGATGAATGAAAATTAGAAATGGGTCGATTTTTCTATTCGAAACGAGTAGGTGTGTAGTTTGGACAATAACTCTCGGCGCTCTCATCTATATATTTATATATTTATTCTGAGCGATCGATATATTATAGCAAATTGTGCTAAAAGACGTTTATTTAACCAAAACACTTTGAATATGTAGGCGTACGCACTTGACGAATGACTCAAATATATGTATATAAATTATTTATTTAAAGAATTCGTTCACCATAAATCGTAGGATTATATAAAATGTAAATCGTGACGTCATAAATATAAATAATATTCCACATACCCAAATTAATTTCAATATTATGATGTGATCCTTCCGATAATCCAGTATTGTTGTTACTTGTATTACTTATGGTATCACGTTTTAAAATTGGCAATTTTGCTGCACATCCCAAATTAACACAAACAAGTAAGCATATCAATGCAATTACATTAAGTTTATTAAATAGAGGCCCAAGGGCCAACACATTGAACTTTAAATACATGATTGAAATAGTTTAATTATCTAATTGTTAAAACCATAATTATATCCGCATATATAAATCTGAAATGAAATAAATAAAAAAAAATTAATTATTTGACAGTACGAGTATGTACATACATAAAAAGATGTTTGCTAGATCGTGGGCTTGTCGTATATATAAACTGTTAGTTTATTTAACACCTCACTGCCGTGAAGACTTGAATATAAGTAGGATGGTGACATTGAACTTGGAAATAGTTTTATTTTAACCCATATATACACTTTGCACATACTTAACAGATGTTGTTGATCTTTCGAGTAGATCGCATATATATAGTTTGATGATCTTGCTAAAAATCCAAACGATCGTCACAATTTCGAGGTATTTTTTTTATATATAATATAAACAACGGCTAAACGGCGACTTTTATTATTTTAAATTAGAGCACATGACCTACACAACTCGATCGCTATATAGGATCATGTAGTGTGTTTTTTTTCGGGGCTATGTATATATTTCTTAGAAATGCGCTCGCATGACGATGACAAATTTTCTTGGAACATTTTTCGAGATGGATTATATAAACTGAGAAATAAATCAATTTTTTGCCCAACTGGTGTTAGTTTTACAGCAAAATAATTTCATTGTGCGGCGATAATTTATTATATATGCGCGCATAGCAGGAGATCGTACACCATGCACTCAACCGCAAATATATATCTTAATTATCAGTTTCTTGAAATGTTATATTTTGTCATCAACAAAATGTGATCGATCGATCGGAATCTAATTACCTCGATCGTATAGTACAAGTACAAACATTTTATGATCGCCTGTTTTTGACTACCGTCTGTTGTAAATTATTTTATTTTCAGTGATCGTACTGATTTAAAGGCCTGATAAAAACACGTGCCACTTTCGTATCCTTTCTCCTTAATTCTTAATACGCAACGAAAATAAAACCAAAAATTTATTGATTTAGGAAACTAAGCACCTGTTCAGAAATCTAATATTTTTCGACGATCGAAAAGGATCATGAGAAATATTTTATAAAAACGGTCAATTTAATTTGTATGCGATCGACCACATGTTGTTCATAATTTTTATCCTTTTTTTTTTGCTCTCTCGATCGTAGGGATCAAGGCATTAAATCATGATCATGATCGTAATATTAAACATACATGGTGGCAATAATTTAGATTTAATAAAATAAAATTGAAAAGGGTGTCTCTTTATATTAATTTACATGATAATTCAATTATGTGGGATTATTCTACTTAGACTCTATGTACTCAGTGAAAAATGATGGCGATCAATCAAACGACACTATCTTATAAAGAATATGTATTATGATGATGAATCATATTCAGATCGATATGTAATGAGAGTTGGTGTGTATATATGGCAAGTACTTACTCCGGTTCAATGAACAGTCTGTATACGAACATATACGATAAACTGTGCGAATTATCATGATTAGAATACTCATTTCAATATTTTTTTGTGTGTTTATTTAAGATCTAAATTTAGGAACTATTGGTTTATGTTTAATATATTATTTATTTAAGAAATGTTGAATTACTATTACGCCTTTATTTTGAACGATAAAATGTTCGATATGTAAATTGGAGAAGTATATAGGGTGTCCCAGTAACCATATCGGTTATTTTAGCTCTGGCAACACTAATTTCATTCTTTCGTATATAATTATTCCTAGGTGACGAAATGAGTCGCTTGACGCTTCAAATAAAGTGGGAAATGTTGGAAAATTACTTCCACAACAAAGACAATTGGTTAGAAATCGTAAGACAATGTCGTACAAATCTTGTGCATAAAGTGCTAGTCATGTTTGTTCAGCCGAAAATGTCACCGCGGTGGCTTGAGGAATGACGGTTTTATTGGACAATCCCTACGGTCACCGCAATCAACTACCCTCACATGTTAACATGTTTTTTGCGGCTATATCTTGAAGATAGTGATTTGGACAACCTTTGGTGCTAGCAGGATTCGATTTTTAGACACACGACCAGTCACGTTTTGTCGTTTTATTAAAATCATAAACCTGAACTCCTTACTGGGACATCCTGTATAATATAGTATGTATAGGAACTGTTGAGATTTTCAACCTTGTATAAGCCACTTTCACTGGCCAATTAATAACTAAGATATTTTGTATATTTAAATATCATCTTAAATAAATGAAAGAACCCAATTGTTGTCTGCTCTGTACGCTAAATTTCAAGGCCATAAACCAAAGTTTAAAATTTGTCTAACCCAAAATACTATATATCATCTTTCATTCAATAGAAATTCTTATTTAAACCCAAACTATATTATATACTTGTCTTAACAGTATTACTTCAGACATCCTCAATTCCGTTCAATTATAAGATAAATACATTAAGATATGTAGATATTATATACAAATTAGATCCAATTAATACATCAAAAAATTTGTGGTTTCGGTTTTAAGTCGCTTATCACCACACACCAAAATTTATAAGATTTATAAAATTTTTTATATTTTGTGATGGATGAACGCAAATTTTTAAATTCTCTCAAATCATAAACATAAATCATCTCCAAGCAACGTATATATCTTAATTCTGTATAATTTTGATGACAAAATTTTTTTTTATTAGATTCCCACATTGTGCATATATTGATGATGTTGTGAAAAATTTGTCATGTTGTATATAAATCGCAACGATCCATATTTATATATATATACATAAGGAGATGATTTCCGATGAACTAAAGGTTCATACATACTTAACATGTGGTTTAAATAAAGAAATATATCACAAGGCACCAAAGAGCCAATAATTCAATCAACACAGTTACAAAAATATAAATTCTCGTGCTTTTCGTGTCAAAAAAAATAAATTTTCCACTTTACTAAAAAAAAAAACTCGCGATCATCTTCATGCTTGTTATCCAACAAAATCTCAAGATGTACGACACTTTGACCCATAAAATCAAAATCAAACGAAAATCTCGCAAAATAGATTTATGATTTAATATATATATATTTTTTGTTTTATATAATAAAAACGGTTGTGATGTCAATGATCGCGGTTTTTTTGTTGATATAATAAAAATGAAACGATCTTAAAGACCACCCAATAGTATTTTCAAGTATTTTTCATAATTTTCATTTATGTTTATTGTGCGCGACATTTTAATGATCACCGCAGCTTAATTAAATATCACAATCTATATAGTAAATATACTCGATCTTGACATTGATCGCACATTTTTTTATAAACGATCTTAAATACAGAAAATATTTAAAAAATTTCTCAAGTGGATATATTTGCTAATATACATTTTATTGATCGATTATATAATATAAAATTTTCACAAAACGAATATTTTCTCGATCTTCAGAATAGAGTGTGAATATACAGTATTACTTAAAGTCGAAAAAAAAATTATATATATATTTTGCACTTAACGATCCCCATAAGCATAAAACATATTATTTAACAAAATTGTATTTTTAAAATAAAAAGTGCAGATGGAATTTTTTGCAACGAGATCGCGTATTTTATATTTAGAATTTGAATGATTTCCAGATAAAATAAAAATACTTTTCTGTTTGATTATTCGGAAAAACAATTTTTCTTTTGTCTATATAGCGATTTTATCGTTTCCGTTTGGTTCAAACACAACTAAAATAACAATCGTTTTTTCGATGAAGGTTATTCGAACACGCCAAATATCTCGCAAACATATGTTCGACCAAACATCTCGAAAAAAAATCCTTTTATTTTTCTTGTAAAAGACATAAAAATTAAGACACTTGAGATAATACAGCCCTTTAAATAAAAACGACCCATTGTAATACGATTCGTTTATGGCAAATTATATTTAATATTGGTGGATGGTACAAACCTCTTTCGTTTGAAATCTGAATCCAAGTTTCTTAATACTTTTTATTGAATTCCTTATAAATCCACAGTATACAACACTAAACACAAACTATTTTATATATATATATATATATATATATGTATACACACACGCACACACACTATAGGTATATATAATATGTTAACGTAATCCTTTTTGATCCTTAAAAATATTTTTTCTTAGTTTAACACAAATATCAAATTATATTCTCATTTTCAGGACCAATTGATCGAGAACAATGTATAAAGCACTGATATCCAATTTTGCTATAAACTTCACAGATCATCCTTTTTGGTCAAATTATGAATCACTCCACTTTAATTCAATTTAATCGAATCACTTTATCGTCTTCAATTGTTTTTTCGATATTAAAAATTCACTCCCGGGAAAATGTTTTTATTTTTACTCAAAAACTGTAAAACTCTTAACACACAATTTTCATGGACTTAAATTTTTTCGATTGTACACACATATATGCGATTCAATTCGAAGATGGTAGACTACTAAACCAAAATATTTGTTTGTCGATCGTAGTTTCGTTTTTACTTGATTTTGTTTTGTTTTTGTTTCTTTTTCTTCGAGATTGAGTAAATAAGTAACGAAGAAATCTTTTTTTTTTTTGTGAAACGATCGTATATTCGATTATGAATGACGCGAACAATCGAAAAGAAAATGTATAGTATAGGGGAAGCGAAAAATGAAAATTATAGGAGAAAATTTATTACGATACTTGATCGTGTATTTTTTTTTTTCAATAACTGAATGAAAATATAAAGTGGAAAAGAGATCGTAAAGGGTGATCAGTAAACTATGATCGCGTTGCTATGAGTTTGAAAAGAAAATATTTATTTGTTTTTTTTACGTCTATGTTTTTTATTAGAAATGTTTCTACAATCGCCTTATCAGGGATTTCAAGGTCAGCTTTTTAGTGGTGTGACGAACTCACGAACTACTTATGATATGAGATGCTGGGCTGTAGGTGGCAGTGCTTAGAGTTATGCTTGAACTGCAATGTGGCATTGATTGATGTCTAAAGTGATGGCCACTGGATAATACCTATTTCTATTCGTACAATATTATTCTATTCATACCTTTTTCTTTTCCCATGTGTTCAGCTATTTTTGGGGAAGAGTATTTTCACTTGAAAACGCACACAAAATGTATGCAATATTTTCACAGAATAATGAGATTCGGTGGACATTTTCGGTTGTAAAAAATTTCATGCGAGTATCATTATTAGGGGCATAAATTTAGATTTTATATACCCCCGGCCTTCATTGAGTTCAAAAAGAATGCTACTAGGCAAGTATGAAGCTATATCTCCGCCCATGGTTACAATTTGGAAGGCACGTCATTAGATCCAGAAAGCATGTCATCTCATCCGTCAAGCACATTATCTGAACTAGGAGGCACGTCATCCAATCTAGCATCTACAGTCGAGCTCGATGCTGACCCTGAATATGATGTCCCCTGTATAAAGTGACACCTGCCACTTCCACAAATGCATTGGACACCTTCGACGGTTAAAAAGTGTGTTGAATTTCGTTGACACAATGTGGCCAAATAAATAACAGATCATTGACGAGATATTAGCTCGAGTAATTGTGGTCTCTGGTGGATTTATTTATTTAAGAAACTGCGACCATCTTATCAAGATCCTTCACCAACTTTCAAATACATTGATAAACCTTGAGTACCATCGTATCGAAAGGCGTGTCTTAGAGCAAATTACCAGCGCTTCTATATTGGCGTTACAAACGGACGCATGGTCTAGCATACGCAGGGACTCCATTACAAACTACGTATTCAACACGCCCAAGCCGGTTTTCTACAAATCGACCGACTAAGGAAAACCGTCATATGGCTAGATTTTTTTATGTTGGTAAATGTATCGGACTTATTATGGACAATGGCGTGAATATAAAAGCGGCTCGAAAAATGGTTAATAAAAGATATCCCCATGTGACCGAGTATGAGTGTATCTGCCTTGGGCTTAACTTGCTAATTGTAGACATCTTTAAGATTCAGTCTATCAGCAGATTAAAATATCCAGTCAGTGGGATGGTTTCCGAAATGTCCAAAATAAATTTGCTATCATTCTACGGTATGAATAGATTAAAATATAGCATAAAAAGTGTGTCACCCTCTTTACCCATGTTACCGGTAATATTACCAAATTTAAAACTACCGGGCATTTTACATCACTAGGTAGGACAGTTTCAAGCTGATGACGTCATTGAATAATTGCGGATCGAAAGGATCATTTCCATCTCATTAGGCATACCATATATGCGATTAAACTTAATATTGGTTGCATTGTGCTCGTACCCATGTTGGGAGTTGTTTGAAACAGTTCTAGCGAGTTACAGATAATTGAATAGAAATATTTTCGATTTAAGTTAGTTTCTATTATAGCGTGACGATTCATTGGCATTTGTGAATGATTAATTTTTCTGTTGTTGTGAAAGCCACAGGTTCTATGCATTCTAGTGGTGAAATATAAAGGGCAGATCCGATGGACGATGATGTCTGTAGAATCTATACATTGCTAGAAAATGGAGAGAGGTTAATGTGATTTGCATCCCGAAGTCGTAAAGGTCTTACAAGGCTACCCATTTCAACTACGACCAACAACACTATCATAATTTCTTCCCATAAAGTTGATAGATAACACATGCCAGGAAAATTAATTTCAGACAAATGGTCGAAGTATCATTATTATATACCGACCAAAGCTGTTTCCTTTAGAGCGGAAGATAGTGGGTTTATATTCCAACTAGTATAGTTTGAAAACTTTTTATTACTGATTACGATGGTGGTCTGAAAAGTTTTTGATTTCAACCATCATCCAGACAGTGCAATTCCTTTGTTAGAAAGCATTCCTTATGGTACACCATCAGGTTCGTTTCAGTTTAACTATAATCTCTTAAGAAATTAGCGTATCTATATACCTTACCAAAAATAGTGCAGGTGTTAAACAGAGATTTTTACTTGGATGATCTAAAGTTCAGAGCCTTAAAACTCCAAAAAGGTGTTCCGACAAAGATCGAACTGCATATAGCTACTAATGACAAATATTGCTATTCGAGCCATTGCGAGTATTTGATCCAATAATGTACGTTACAACCACCAGGCTCGAATTATATAAGACTACTTTAAGATTAACTCTATAATCGACATGATATTAACATGGTTCGCAAACCTAACCATTTTGGCATGATTGGCAGGCGAGTTATGAAAATATTAGATTCAACGAATGTTCAGCCAAGGTTCTATGTTTTATCAAAGGAGAATTCTCCAGCAATCCATCGAATGAACTTCTACCAGATGTATCTATATTGGTAGCAAGACCAGATTAGTTAGAGTTAAAACTAATTTATTACACCCCGCAGCAATTGACAGTTCAGATTATACGTCGCACAAGGTTTTACTGATGAAATAACGAGTTTAAAGAAAAATTTACTTTAGAACCGAGTCTGCGCTAGTTCTCCTTTTTTGAATGTGTTTACCTTTATAGTTATATGCATGTTGCTGGTTCGGAATCCATTAACACAAAAGAGTTTTTTTTGACGTGGTTCATGACGTGTTTTTTATCCAACTTTATACTTTGGGCTTCAGGAATACTTTCCAGAATTGGCTTCCATTTTTCATTTGTATTGTAGGACTTTCGGGATCCCAGGTTCAGGTTCATTCAATATGTCCCTAAAATGACACATAGATGGCATTACTAGAATTTTTTCAATATGAGTTTTATTTAGTACTAACCTTCAAACGATGACTGTATAAATTTGACAGCAATCTGACTATTAATTTGTGAGTTATAGCATTTTGAGTGAAGGAACTTTTGTTTTTGAAAAAAAAAATGGAAAACAGTGATTTTCGAGTTTTAATAAAGCATTGATTTTCAAAAAACTACAGTGGAAACCAAACAATGGCTTGATAAACATTACCCGAACTCTACTCCATCGATACAAATGGTAGAGAACTCGATTGCTGAATTTAAATGTGGTCGTAACAGAACAAATGATGCAGAGCGCAGTGGACGCCCAAATGAGGCTGTTATTCCAAAAAACATCAAAGAAATCCACAAATTGGTTATGAACGATCGCAAATTGAAGGTGCACGAGATAGCTGACATTGTAAAGATATCAAATGGTAGTGTTTTTACCATTTAATACGAACATTTGGGTATGCGAAAGCTCTGTGCAAAGTGGGTGCCGCGTGAGCCCACAGTCGACCAAACAAAACAACGAATAGATGCTTCAGAAGCGTGTTTGGCGCTGTTAAACCACAAAATGGAATTCTATCGTCGATATGTTACAATGGATGAGACATGAACTACCGAACCACCGATAAGACACGAACCACCATCAACAGCAACTACTATTTTGCACTGTTGGATCGATTGAAGGCTGAAATAACAAAGAAACGGCCACATTTGGAAAAGAAAAAAGTGTTGTTCCCCTCGAACTTGTCTATGAATGAGCAGAGTGAGTATTTCAACATTCAGATAGTCTGGGTCTCCGGCCACTCGGATGCCATGTGGAACTCTCTCCAACTGCTACCGGAAAGGGCAAAGTTGGGGAGGCCCATTAAGGCACTTAAGACTGTTCTTAGCATAAAGGCCATAGCCTCAGCGAATTAAACATGGAACAACACTCTCTCATGTAGTGGAGCAAGGCAAGTTTAGCTAAAGTTGGACTTGAAACGCACAAAGAAACTGATCTCCCTACGAAGACGTGAACTAAAACTGGTCGTGGGGGTACTTAGAGGATACTGCCTACTTGCAGAACATGCGAGGAGGCAAGGACTAGTACTAAATAACTTTTGGTTTTGGCACACCAAAGAAATGAATATATGGGTAAGTTCTTAATTGACAGCCTCTCTGATCTTGAAAACTGTAAGGTGACAGATTTATCACGCTACATAAGTAGCTCAAACTGGTTCTCATAGAGGTAGTAGAGAAGTAAGATCCTGTGGTATCACAACGGACCGTCGCTGGTCTAAGTGTGCTGTAGCAGCCACTCAACCTAAAATGTTTTTTTCCTTACTTATCCTATGAACTTTTGAACGAGCTTAGCTCATATAGTGATGGTTCTGTGAACATGGTGTTCTGGACCTTTGTTCTTCATATTGCAGCGTTTTAAATTTGTAGTTGTCTTCCGTAAAGAAAAACCTATTCCTTCAGTTTGATTCTAATCTTGAACGAAATAACCTCAAATTATTGTCCATTCACCAAGGAGAGTCACTTTTGATCTTGAACTGAAACCACCAGTTCATTTTTAGTCATTGAGCCTCATTGATGAATGACCTAGCAACATTCTTCACAGAGACTTCTTCAAACGTCTTTGCCGATTAATCAACGTGGTAGACTAAATTCAATCAGATACGATGTAATTTTTTATGATCCAGGTGGCGCAGTGGTTAAAGCTGTGGCAGTTGGAGCGGGCGGTACCGGGTTCGAATCCCGATAGGGTCAGGATGAAAAAGGGATTTTTCACAATGAGATTACGATCTGTGGTGTGAATGAATACAACTATGACCCCCTTTTGGAGTACAGAACTCATGGGTCGACCCATCTTCCATGTCAGTAATATAGGCTGTCATGGAGCTATGCAATGTGCAGATGGTTAGGAAAATCGGACCATGTTGTCCTCGCATTGGTTGTAATGATGTTAAAGTAAGGACGTAACTAAGCGAACCACGAACAAGTAGGGAGTGCCTTGAGCCTCCCAAAACAGATGAGAGTAAAGCAGTACACTACTATAATCAGTATAGAAGTATCTACAATCGAGCTTTGTATTTTTCCAGTTACCCATACCGTCAAGTGTGCTTTACAAGATCCAACACAAGCTGGTGAAATTGTTCCATTAATAAACGAAAATTATGTTCGTGGAGCTTTCCTTTAGAATTGATCTAGCTTTCGTGCCAAAATTGGTCCGAGTTAGTTTTTTGTCACTATTTCTTGACTCCCGTCTGTTATCTGTTGTTGTGATATACTGTTGACGTGGTTAACAATTTTGCTGAAGATCTACAATTTTTTAACATCTGAAATCATAGGAGAAATGCTATTGCGATCATTTAACCATGGGTTCACCGGTTGTAGCTTAATGGTTAAAAGAGTTTCTTATCACGCCGTGGCTTCGCGTTATGACATAAAAGCGCCGTTAGCCATAAATTATACATCAGGTTTAAGGCTACCGCCAGTTTTTCATAACTGTGCTTGGCCATAGATAGGGTTTGCAAGATTCTAGCACCATTAGGGTCTTTCAAAAATTTTGAATGTCACCATGCAGTTCCGTTGAAGTGTTCAATTTGGCAGGTTATTGGTAAAACAACCTGGATTCCGTTTCTCGATTTAACCGTGCAATTTGTGAGCTATAAATTATATATTTCTTCAACGACGCGAATCCCTCCCGAAGATCATCCAACCCATTAAACTGTTTCACGATCCCATCAAACTTTCCTCTAATCCATACTCGCATTCCAGTGACAAAGTTCTCCACTCAATTGGGAATAACTAAGCTCATTAGTTTTGGTAATCGGTTGCTCTGACTTCAACTATATCGACTCCTGGAAGTGTCCAATCATGCTATTTAATAGGCTGTAAAGATTATATATGTGTCCTAGATTTTGAACTTTGTTGTAAATTTATTTCTCGTCTTTGATGATATTTTTATAGTTTACAGTCAAATTAGCCCATAAAGTACACCTGCGTAGGTCAACGACGTAGATCGTTAACATAACATGTGTGTTTATATGGTTTTGGTCATATATCGTATATGCGGGTTCGACGATCTTCATCTGTCACCATATTTAACTTGAGATCGTCTATGTTACATCCAAAACTGTAACAAATCCAATTTTAGTTGAATCACAAATGGCAAAAATTTCATAATTTCCATAAAAAAGATTTCTTTGAACATTTTTGTAGAACGACATAAAATAAATAAATATTTCACGATCGACTGTCCGATCGACAACGTGCTGTGTACATTCATCAAATCTAAACAGTTTATATGTTGTTGAATATTTTAATGCGATCGTGGTGATCTCCGTCACACACACACACACTAAAGAAGTAATGAAAGACGGAAATTTGTAGGAGTCTCGTCTCCATCGTAAAGATCACAACCTTCCAACTATTACTTAATTAAGGTTCCGATCGTACATAACTGTAACATTTTAAGCGTTTGTTTTGGTTGTTGTAAGTCTGGCCAAATAAAACAAAACGTCTTAACATGTTTTTAACGATCTTGCTAAAATTAAAGATCATCCAAAACGGTTAATTATCATTCTTTTGTTTTGAGACTAGACTTTATAGACCTAATGTGTTGTATTATTGTAGTTTCGACAAGAGATAATCAGGAAATAGACCGATCGTATAAATTATAAATTCAAAATATTTTTTGTTGGTTTCTAATTATCTTTGTTTCCTTTTCGGACAGATTCTGTTTAAGACTTAAGAGAAGACAGAAGAAAAAAAAAATTATATAATTTATGATCTTCGTTTATTCTTATGTGTAACGCGAACACACAGTACTTCGCGATCAATATATAACACATACCATTCCTATATAATGTTATGCTAATTAATATAAATGGACATTTAATGGGCTTACTATTGACAATATAATTCAATTTTCATCGTACACGAAATGGTTCGATGGTGGCTGTAGTGTGTGTGTGTACTGTGCTGCGCGGTCTCAAGCCGTTTTAAATTAACATATTTTAAGATTATTATTTACGTCGTTGCGCTCAGGTATAAATATGTGGATAAAGACGATGAGATTATTATATATGAAGACAAATTATAAATTGACTCTTGGGAAATTACTAATTGATGGTATGTTTTGTTAATGTGGTTCTAAAAAATTTTAGTATTTGTTGTTAAACTCATAAATATTAATGATTGGATATAGATAAGATTAGAGGGACTTGAAGGTTAGATGTTTTATCGTATATATGCTTTGTTTCAGTTTCGACTAAATTATATGCTCAAGGTAACCTGACTTATATTACTTTTTTTTTATGGTTTTTATAGGCCATCGGTTTCGATCACGAGCTAGCTCTTCATATATACTGTTGCAAGCTGTTAGATGCCAGATCGCTCTCTACTACCGAAAGAGCCGTCGCTCTCCATTCAAAGATCGCTGTATCATTCGGTTCGAATCACCATTAAAACGTGACCGAGCCAGCGTACTCGCTGTCCTTTGATTTCATGCACGATATCAGGAATTTGCATTCAAGTCAAGGTCCAACTCTCACATCCATACATGACAACAGGTCTGATCAACACTCTGTACAGTTTCAGCTTATCCGCATGTGCAAGATATTTTGATTTCAGCAGTGGACGTAGAGGATATAAAGCCCGATTGCCAGTTGCAAGCCGAACCTTGATATCCTCTCCCACACTATTATCGTGAGTAATGAGAGATCCAAGATACTTGAATCTCATTACTCCTTCAAACGTGTGGTTACCACTACTGAAATCACTTGCGTCATGGTCTCTAAAACCAGAGATCATATATTTTGTTTTGGACCCATTGATTTTTTCGGTATTCCTAAATATTCAAGCGCATACCATAGTCACTCTCGGTTGATCGAGTCATAGGCTTGCTTGAAATCAAGGAATACCTATAGTGTACATTGCGAGATGTTTCGTAGTACTTGGAAAGAATCATCCGTAGCGAAAAAACTTTATCAGTGACTGACCGATGTGGACAAAATCTTCCTTGGTAGTCACCGACAATTTCCAAGTATTTCTACTTGGAGTAATTCTACCAAAGATAATGAATGACAGTAACTTGTATGCTGTGCAAAGGAGAGCTATACCGCGATAATTCTCGAATTTCATGCGATCACCCTTTTAAAATATTGGGCATAACGCGGCCACTTTCCATTCTTCGGGCATAACTTCATTTCGCCATACCAATCGAACAAGATCGAAAACACAGTTCCACAAAGTTAGCCCTCCGAATATCAAGAGCTCTAAATTAATGCAATCAACTCCTGGCAAACGATTTTTCTTTAATCTCTGCATGGCCATGGTAAATTTCTCACAGAGGTTTCCATCCTGGTCCCAAATGGCAGTTAACCAAAATCTTAAGGTATGGTGCAATTTTTTTTTAATTAAGCTTGAATTGGGTGCAGGGCAGACTTTTAGACAGTCCAACTCCTTGTAGCTGCCTTAAAGTTGTGCATTTTATACTCAAGCGGAAACGGAAAACCGGATACGAATTCCACTTCCTAGATGTTCGATAAATAAATTCGCGCTGTGCACCTTCGGTTTGAGGTTTCGGCAGCTTCACCGTAAACCATTGTGCACAATGTGCAACATTTACCATTTATTTATCTATAAAACATGCAGAGTTCTGCAACATCTCTGCTGTAGGCTGTGTAGATCTTTCGTAAGTTTGGAGTTTCGTATTATTTGGATGGCACACCGCTGAACTCTATCAAGCAACTGGGGGGCAATGCCATATGCTCCACACCAAACCTGACAGCAATATTCTAGTAAAGGTTTTATATATCTGGAGAACCTGATGCGATTTAAATAACCGTCTGCATCTATTGATGAACCCAAATTTACGTGAAGGTAATTTGGCTAATGAGGTCGAGTTCGAAGTGAAACCAGTAAGTTTGGATCCACCATCAAAGCTGCCTGCACATTTTAATGCTGAAATAGATGTTTAGAAATATTGGCAACCGATGCGACCATCTGGTAAAAGTAGTATAAAAATAATGGATCTCCCACGGGAAATGTTGAAAAACTGACCGTAATCCATCATTGTCAGCCTCGTTAAAATGCCATAGACGCCTTTGTTACTGTCCAAATTCTAGTGGTGTTTCGATAAATATTTTATGGTTATACGGTCGTGGTCAGAATTTCCAATTCCAGCCTCGACACGTGCTTCCATGGAATGCGGAATTGTCCAGAGAATGATTGCTTGTACAGTTTTGACATACAAATGAGGAATCACTAACAATCTGCGTAAGATCATGCGAAACAGGAAGCCCACTCCGTCTGTGGTGGAATTCTTTGCGCTCCCTCCCCCTTCCGACTACAGAGGATCTGAGTTGTTGTACTCTTAAGGCCTTACTCTTCCACCATTCGCGCTTCTTCTGTCTAAAAATGCCTTAAGCTGTCCTCCTAGCAAGGACTGCTTCTTGGAGCTCTACGAGTTCCAACCGATATTCCTTCATAAATGTGATAAGGCCGATCCACGTGCCGATCCTCAATCTCGTTTCCGGGTACTTAAGCGGGTGGGTTCTTATTTTATGACAGTATCCGATTTTTTTTTTATTTGTTGACATTATTAACATTTTAGGTTTCTTGCGGATGCTGGTCGTCAGCCAACGATCCAATCAGATTTAGTTGCCTCTTACGACATGCTTTGGATACTGTGGTGGTATTCTATGGGTCTCATGTTTCGTTCATAATAAGGGGTCCGTCATCTAAAGTTTTTTTTTCAACTAGTGCTTATTTCGTGAATGGTAACACTTAGCTCATGTCTGATTTGACTGATAATTAGTTTTATCCTTCCGCTGAACGAATATGGTTGTGTATACGCTTGAACAACGCTGGAAAATATTGCGACATTACTTTGAAAATCATGGTAATGTTGCAGATTGTGTGCGAAAATTGCGTACGGATTTTGGAAGAATATAAGCACCGTCAGCTCCGTATTTTCGTTATCTTGTGAAAAAAGTGAAAGAAACTGGCATCCTCATCGATAAACCAAAGCGTGAAAAGCCAAAAACAGTGCGTACACCCGAGAATATTGATACCGTGGCAGAAAGTGTGCGTGATGCGCCATCAACATCAATTCACCGTCGTTCTCAACAATTGAACATTTTGGAGACATCATCGAGACGAATTTTGCATAAATACCTTGGTATGACGCCATACAAAGTCCAATACAAAGTCAAAGTCCGGCCTGCGATCGACTTACAGAAGATGCGAATTTTGCCACAAAAATCATCTTTTCGGATGAAGCTCATTCGGATCTTGGCGGGTATGTAAACGAGCAAAATTGTCGCATTTGGGGCACGGAAAACCCGCACGCATACATTGAAAAGCCGATACACCCAAAACGAGTCACTGTTTGGTGCGGATTTTGGTCCAGAGGCATAATTGGGCCATTTTTCTTCGAAAATGAGCAAGGAATAGCCGTTACAGTCAATAACGATCGTAATCGGGCCATGTTGAACGAATTTTTGTTCACTAAAATTGAAGAGAAGGATATTGGCAACATTTGGTTTCAACAGGACGGCGCTACGTGCAACGCAGCTGAAGGTACACTCGATGTTTTGCGCCCTGTTTTTGAACATCGCATTATCAGCCGCAGAGTCGTTTGGCCACCTCGGAGCTGCGATTTGACACCGTTGGACTATTATTTGTGGGGTGCCCTCAAAGATAAGTGTTACCCCGACCAGCCAGAGACAATTGACGCTTTAAAGAACAATATTCGTGAAGCCATTGGTGAAATAGAGCTGCACACAATCGATAATGTGCTTAAAAATTGGACCGATCGTGTAGGCTACTGCATGACCAGCCAAGGCAGGCATTTGAATGAAATTATTTTCCATTACTAACCGGAAGGATTGTACTTTTAAATAAAAAAAGAAATTTGAGAAAATATTCAGTAGTTTTTTTTTATAGCATTTTAAAAAGAAAAAGTTATTTGGCGGACCCTTCATTTACGAAACATGAATGCCCTCACCCACTTTGCTAATATCAATGCAATATCATTGTCAAATATCTCTTTTAAATAGCCGTAACGATCCATTTCTTTCTTACTTTAGTTTTATCGTGGTTCAATCTTTTTCAGGATAAAGTTGGTTTATGACAGTAACTATCATGATAGTATAACTGTCGTGATAGAAACATAATCTCGGGATGATGCTTAAAAATGTCGTGATAGAAATTTTTTTCGCTATATTTATATTTTAGTGTTGCCATCGCATTTTCTCAGGATATTTTACTTCACAGACTTCGACAACACCACATTCGGGTTAAAACACCATCTTCCCATAACGATGTATGAAACGAATTCACGGTTAATGTCAAAAACTAAGCACCTTAGGTTAGTATTAGAAAATAGAACTAAACAATCAGGTAATAGGGTAATGGTACCTATTCGATTAGTCGACCAAATCTAAAAAAATAATTGTATACTTAAGTACACATATAGAGACGTTGTATGAGCTATATACTGTGTCGCATAAATGCTTTTCTAACGAAGCAATAAAACTTAGTAACATTCTCCATTATTTATCGTCTTATGGTCGGTTCGGTCGCATTGATGATACCGTAACTTTTATATCCGGAAATTAAATTTTTTTTCTTATGCATGTATAGTGTACGCGGATTTGTTTGTACTTGCGATCGCGCGCATTTCCATTTGTTCATGTGTATGGGTGCACGCGCTCGATTGTATGTAATTCTAATTACATACATTGTTTGGTGGTCAATGATCGCTAATTTATTTTTAATTTATTTTAATTATTTTTTTGTTGATATATTACTATAACTATTATATTTATATTTATAGTTAGTTTACTTACTTTACGTACATACATAACTTAACGATATATAATTTTGTTTGTACAAGAAATGCCAGATAGTTGGGTAGTTATATAGAAATTCTTCGTGTTATTCTTCAATTTGTGTATATTCTAAACGTAGTTTTAATGTAAATATATAAAATGTAATTACAAGCAATTAACAGAATGCGTACAAGTAAATAGACTGCAAATCGGTAAATGGCTTAGGCGGTATGGTGGAAATTAGATTGGACCCATATCTTACTACAGTATCAAGGAACTAGATGAGAACCGCCTCGAAATTTATTTTTGTTTTTTAGCATTTTAGAAGCATTTTTACTTTTCAGTCAATCCCTATTAGATACTACTAGATAAAAGTCCAGTTTTGTTGGTTTAGCACATAAATAGTATAAACTTCACATACGCATATAGACGTGTGAAGTTTTTGCTAATTTTCCCCTAAATTTTTGTTTTTTGTTGGTTTAGGATAAATTTAGTATAAACTTCACATGAATTTATCTTGAATACTCCGGGGACCAAAAACCTTATAAAGTGTTAATGACATTGTTATAAATACGCCGAGAACGGACTCGCCTATTCACGGACAACTGTACAGGTCATCCCAAAGAGAGTACACATGAGGTATCGTCAGCGAAAAGATATTCAATTGGAACTTTGAATGTGAAAATGTGACAAACAGTAGACTTATGAGACTTAAGTATGAAAATACGAAGATCACTATCGGAACTCTACGGAAGCCACATGGGACTCACTCGTATATACAATCCAGGAAGCCCTATAGTGGTTGTAATATTAATTTATTTGCCCCAAAGTCAAAACCTGATAAGATTAAAGTGGTGAAAACAGACTAACTCGATATAGAGTTCAGGCTATGGTTTACATTCGTATGTGCTGATTGTGAATCCGAAAAAATATATAATAAACAATAAAGCATTCATTAGTTATATTCTTTGGACTAGAACTATGAATAAGGTCGAGAGCTACGAACTGTTGCTTGGCTGCATGGCAGGGATAATCATCCAAGCTCTGCTAGAAGTCTGACAAAATTCTTATAGTTGTTCAACAGATGCTTAATGTTGCATCGTGAATTATACTATATGTAATTCCTATTTTGGTCCAGGTGGGATATATTTCAACATGCTGTCAAGTTTGAATTTTAATCCCATTTGCCTTGATCTTCTTTAAAGTGTGACCGAAGAGAAGATCTCCACGATCAGACCCATTAAGTTGGAGTTAAAATTTGGGCGTACAATTGACTGTGCGTTACATTTTACGTCAAATAGAACTGTCATGTAAAGGGGAACTGTTCTTTGATATGACGGAATAAAATCCAGATACATCGGTCAAATGTAAATGGTAAACAGCTTTGCAACGAGTGATTGATTTATAAGACCAACATCTTGCACATGGAAGAAATAGCTGGATTAAAATCTTTACCTAAACTGGGCTTGAAATAGCAACATTTAAGAAAGTTGGGATAAGTGATATACAAAGAAATTAGTGATATACAAAGAGCGTATATCACTAATTTATGGCAAAGATGTATCATGAGTAGCAACAACAAAAAATCTAACGAGTTTTTAGATTTGTGCAACTGATATCGATAGTAGTTCTACACATTCTCAGGGTTGCCAATGACGTTCGAATCGAGATCAAAGTAAAACAGAAAATATTCTGAAAACATATCAACAGCATTATTTGGTTTGTTTCGAACTCGCAAAATATTTTCAAAACCATTCAATATGAAAATTGTATTCTTGAAGTTTAAGACTCAACCGTTAAGATATTGTGTTACAAGGTCCAGGTCAGCGTTGCGACAAAAAACTCTCGGGTATTTAGGTTGAACTTTAAACGTGTTGCCATGAAATACTTAGCGAGACACATTCAATATCTGCAAACAGTCTGTACGATTCATGAGAAGAACTTTAGCCTCACGAATCAAAAACGAAACGACAGTGTTAACAGGTGAACGGCCTTTTGTATAATTATGGTGGATCACACTGTGTTTATAATTGGGTTCTTCAGTGAGCGATGGATACATCTTTAGGAGTTCATCATAACCATTTCCGACAGTAGGGAGAGTTGGTGTAGGTGTATTGACTTAAGCAGTCATTGGAATGACAGCTAGACTTGTCGTAGGATCAAGAAAATGTCTTTCACGCGGGTCGACTAAAAGACCATATTTCGCCAAGAATTGGTCAGCACCAATAATTGGTTTGTCTATACTGACGAGGCTGTAAATATATGAGGCAATTGTCACCGTAAACCAGCATCTACAATCAACTATTTGGTCCCGTATGTATTTATTATTGAACTGTTGGTGGCTTGAATTTTTATTTGATACATTTCTTTGGAAATATTTTACGGGTAAAACGGAAATATCGGCTACGGTATCTACAAGAAAGAGAGTATTGCTCGGTCCATTTCTTATAAAAAGGCGGCTTTGGGAAGATCACGGTTCAATTTATTTATTTAGCCTTGATGCCATACTTAATCAAGGGCTTGGGCTACATCCAAGAAAACAGTCGAAAAAACCTGATTCCGCTCTAGCACTTCTTCGATTATGTATGTAATTCTGTGCACCTGTTGAACAGTTGAGTGTTTTTCTCTGAATCCAAATTGGTGGGATAGCTTTGAAATAATTGGGAGCAAAGAAATCGGTCTATATGAGTTTTTATTGTTGGGTGGCTTGTTTGGCTTAGGTATCATAATTACCTCGGCTACCTTCCATTTAGATGGGACATGACTCAGTCTGAGTACAGCATTTATAATATGAAGCAGCTTTTGCAAAACCTTTTTGGGCAGTTTTTTAACAATCTGCCCCGTAATTAGATCAAAACCCTTCTTTGCGCTTAGGTTGTTATTGATTTCAATTCTGGTAATTTTTTAGGTCGAATGCTCTTCAGATCGCTTTTTTGAGCTGAAGCAATATTTTCTTCTTCTGTTTGTCTCGAGAGCGGCTGAATGGAGCTCATTCTCCAGATGCTGAGGTGTTTTATAGGTACTGCTAGGTTTGTGTTGTCTTCTATCAGTTTCCGAAAGTGATCCCAATTAGTTTGATGATTTGTTAATCGTGCGCTGTATGTCTTTTTATTACTGTGTCACTTATGGTCATTAATACTGGTGCATGATCAGATGAAAGATCATCACGATCTTCAATGAGTATATAATTGTTAGATATCTCTTTTGTCACATAAAAATCTATGAGATCCGGTATTTTGTTATTATCTGTGGGCCAGTACGTTGGTTTACCACCAGAATGAAACTCGCAGTAAAACGTGTGTGCAGCCTTAAATAATTATTTTACTTTGAATGATCATACTCTTGAGCCCCAGTATGTATTTTTGGCGTTAAAATCAACCCCCAATGATGAACTTTTTATAGCTTATTCGAAGTGGACAATATATTGATGCCATATTGCACTCCTGATTATTAGTTATTTGTAATGTTATTCCTACTACTTGCATTTTGGCTTCTTCAACATTAAGTGATTCATAATGTTTCAAATTTTCTTTAATAAAATGACCTCGCCTTTTCTGCTGGATGGATGGCATGATAAAAGAAAACCTCGAATGTCTATTTTCTCCGAATTTAGAAATACTTCTAATTCTGGTATGCGGTCTGTTGGTCCGTTAGCATTCCAAATTACCATTCTTAAAGTTTGACTGAACATTACTAATATAAGAGTGACGTTATTTCATTCAGACTTTTTTGGTTGTCTAGTCTCCTATCAAAGGGGGCACCTTTCCCGTTTATCCAAATGAGTATTTATAAATTCTATGCTTCTGAGTATCTTCTCAAGAATTGCACTTTTGCTGCTAACTTCAATTCCTTTTGAGGTTTGTTTTAAAATTTGTGAATAAAACTTTGGTTCGTCTGCTTTAGTGATTTGGGTTCTTGATTCTGGTTGGATTTGACCGCAACCTACATGTGAAGTCAACTTTTCAAATTTGCAGAAAATCAAAACGCTACCATTAGCAGATCCGAAATTTTATGAAACAGGGATGATAGACATGATTATAGGAGCAGATCGTTTCTTCAATGTGTTACGAGAAGGCAGAATCGATAATCTTGAAAATAATTTAGTCGCACAAAATTCAATGTTTGGATGGATTTTATCGGGTGAAGTGACTAATGTTGTTAGAAAATCCAGTCAACCAAGTCTTAATTTTCATATTGGTTTAAACATCGACGAAACTCTGAAGCAATTCTGGGAAATAGAAGAACCTCCTACATGCAATTCATTCTCACCAGAAGAAACCTAATGTGAAGATCGCTTTAGATCCAATCTTCAGCCACATCATACTGGTAAATATGTAGTCAAGCTACCTTTCAAAAAACTCCTAACGTATTAATTCCGTGAATATTGCTAGAAAGAGATTTTATAATTTAGAGCAAAATTATACCGCGATGCTGCACTAAAAATGAAATACAACAAAGTAGTTTATGAATACGTTGCTTTAGGACATTTGCGAGAAGTAGAAAGCTTCCAAGAAAGTTTAAGCTATTACTTACCACATCATGCTGTCATAAAGAATGAAAGCACTACAACCAAGATACGAGTTGTATTTGATGGATCCAGCAAAACCAGCAATGGTTATTCAATAAACGATTTACTTATGGTAGGTCCAACCATTCAACCAGCCTTATGGACTACATTAATGATTTTCCGATACAGCAAAATTGCATTAACGGCAGATATCGAAAAAATGTATCGCCAAGTAATGGTATCTGAAGAAAAACAAGCTTTTCAACGCATAGTATGGCGAGATAATATAGAAAGTCCGTTGAAACATTATAAACTAACCACTGTGACATTTGAGATGGCCAGTTCAGCTTTTTTAGCTATTCGATCGCTTCAGCAGGCTGCTTATGACTTCCAATCAGAACATCCTATCATTGCGAATGAAATTCTACGCAAATTTTTTATAGATGATTATATATCGAGTGCGGATACAATAGAAGATGCAAAATATCTGAAAAAATACTTAACTGATATTTTATCATTAAGAGGATTCAATTTGCGTAAATGGAAATCAAATGCTACGGAATTATTAGATCAAGCTACAGAAAAAGAAAAATCACTGGTTCATTTTGAAGAAGAAAACACCACCTCAAAAATTTTAGGATTACAATGGGATTCGAAAAGTGATATATTATCTTTCAAAGTAATTCTACCCGAAGAAGGAACTCCTACGAAACGATCTCAAATGATTCCAAAGTATTCGATCCCTTAGGACTCCTTTCACCGTCTATAATTATAGCAAAGATTTTATTCCAAGCGACTTACTCATTCAGTTAAGCAATACGAGTATTAAGCTTCATTTCCCGATTCGTGGATAATATTAAAAAGCCAAAGGAAAATCGACTACACACAGGGATCAATATGGAAGAAATCAACAAATCTAAAACTTTTAAAATGGGTACAACACAATGAGTATTCAACCGAAATAAGGGTACTTGAAAAACACGAAACATTATCTTTACACGATAAACTATCAAAACTAACACCGTTTCTGGATAAAGATGGATTATTGCGTGTTGGTGGCAGACTTGAAAACACATTGAACTCTTATGAATTTAAACACCCAATGATTCTCCCAAAGTCTCATGTCTTAAGTAAAATTATAATTTACTTTTACCATAAAAAATATCTGCATCCCGGGCCCTCCCATACATCCCATCTCATCCGACAAAAGTATTGGATAGTGAACGGCAGAGCAATTGTGAGAGAGATGGTCAGAAAATGTACCCAATGCTTTAAAAAACGAGAAAAGACATCAAAACAGCTTATGGGCAATCTACCATCCGTTCGAGTGACACCTGCGAAACCATTTAGCAATTGTGGCATTGATTATGCTGGTCCTATGATTTTAGCAAGCAAGAAAGGTCGTGGAGCAAAGATGATAAAAGGATATATAGCAGTCTTTGTTTGCATGGTCACTAAGGCAGTACACATTATTTCGATATCTGCCGTTAATGCAATTTTGCTGTATCGGAAATTCATTAATGTAGTCCATAAGGTTGGTTGAATGGTTGAACCTACCATAAGTAAATCGTTGATTGAATAACCATTGCTGGTTTTGCTGGATCCATCAAATACAACTCGTAACTTGGTTGTAGTGCTTTCATTCTTTATGACAGCATGATGTGGTAAGTAATAGCTTAAACTTTCTTGGAAGCTTTCTACTTCTCGCAAATGTCCTAAAGCAACGTATTCATTAACTAACTACTGTGTTGTATTCCATTTTTAGTGCATTGCGGTATAATTTTGCTCTAAATTATAAAATCTCTTTCTATAGCAATATTCACGGAATTACCTAATACGTTAGGAGATTTTTGAAAGGTAGCTTGAGTACATATTTACCAGTATGATATCGGTGGAGATTGGATCTAAAGTGATCTTCGCATTGGGTTTCTTCTGGTGAGACTGAATTACATGTAGGAGGTTCTTCTATTTCCCAGAATTGCTTCAGAGTTTCGTCGATGTTTAAACCAACATGAAAATTAAGACTTGGTTGACTGGATTTTCTACCAACATTAGTCACTTCACCCGTTAAAATCCATTCAAACATTGAATTTTGTGCGACTAAATTATTTTCAAGATTATCGATTCTGCCTTCTCGTAACACATTGAAGAAACGATCTGCTCCTATAATCATGTCTATCATCCCTGTTTCATAAAATTTCGGATCTGCTAATGGTAGCGTTTTGATTTTCTGCAAATTTGAAAAGTTGACTTCACATATAGGTATGCAATTGGTTAGTTTTTGTAATATAAACACGTCGATATGAATGAATTCCGATGAACAATGTAACGACCTCGCTTCGATTGACAATAGACCTCTTGTTGATGTAGTACCAGGAGTAACACCTTTAGCAATTACCTTTGCATGTTTACGTGGTAATGTAGGTAACAGAGTAATCAAACATTTGGTGGTAACAGCATGAGAGATATTAATAATTTCAGCGTTTTAATTTTTATGATTTGATTGATCCACGATAACTTCTTGTTGAACAATTGTATTGGATGATATTTTAGATGTTTCTTGATGTAACGTTGTGATGTTTCGATCTGCATATACTACATCTAAACTTGGAACGACAATTTTGTGACTGATGGTTTGGAAACATGCATATAGTTTTTCAGCTATAAAGCTTCTCCTATCATCTACGGAAAGTTGCAGAAACTGTTCTCAATTCCTAAAGAAATGATTCCCGCTACATTTTAAACAATTGATAGACTGTGTGTCTGCATACATCATCTTTAAATTAGTATGTGTCGTCTGTGGGTTAATAATATGTCTCGGTGGTTGGCAGTTTCGAGTGTATCGCTTTGTTTGTTTAAGAAATCGAAGAAATTATCAGTTATAGGAAATTCCATTTCATAGCTTCATATATAACTTCTGAACGTGCCGAACGTGAACTCTGCTAAATACTTGGGTATGACTCTGGATATTAAACTTAAATGGAAAGAGCATGTTAAGAAGAAAAGAAAAGAGTTTGATCTTAAATATAGACAATTGTACTGGCTAATTGGGCGAAGGTCAAAATTAACCATATTCAACAAAATACTGATTTACAATCAGGTTCTTAAGCCGATCTGGCTATATGGCATTCAGCTTTGGGGCTGTACTAAGAATACTAACATTAAACTTATACAAAACTTCCAGAATAAGGTACTTCGGAGTATAGTCAATGCACCATGGTACATTCGTAATAGTGATTTGCATCGCGATTTGGAGATTCCAGATATAAAACTCGAAATAAAACGATTTGCATCGAAGCATGAATCAAGACTAATGGAACATGTCAATGCGGAAGCCTCTCGGCTACTGGATAATGAACATTTGGTTAGGAGACTTAAAAGAAACAAACCCTTCGAGCTCGTTAGTATGTGAGCAGCTACCTACCAACGAACAGGCACTGTGCATCGCTGGATCAACAGTGACCACATTATATTTTAGTTTGTAAGAATTCAGATGTAAATTGATGGTTAGTCTGGAAAAACTTGTCTCAATAATATAATAAAAAAAAATCGATTTATATCTGGTGGAAAATCACTAGATAACAACACCATTTAAAATTCGCTATTAATTCCTTAATTTTTTTCTTCGCTTAATTTTTAATAATGTTCGCTTGTTCGCTATGCTTCTAAGAAACGGGCAAAACAAAAAGTTTTGGCTTCACAAGTAATTATTTTCTCTTTTTTTGTAACTGAAAGTAGCGATTCGTCTACCGAGGAAAATAGGAAAATTTTATAATTTTAGTTTGAAACACGCACTTAATAATAAAAGCTCAATCGAAGTATATTGTGTTGATAAAAAATTTGAATAATTAATTATTTTAGTTCTTTAACAATCTTCATCATTGATTAAATGATGTCATTACTGGATACACCTAATATATTAATCGGCGGAGGAACTTTTTCCTTGGATTAAATTGATTGTTTATCCAACTGGGGTAACGGTTTAGCAGTTTCCCTAATAACCGTTTTTACATTTTGTCTACTGGTGCTTGGCTGTACGGAAACGTCCATTTCAGTGGAAAATTCAATTTTACCGGATCTTTTACCTCTTTTGCAGGATCCATCCAGTTTTTCGTTCTAACTCTTTTTCATCAGTACAAAACTCTGAGTTATCAATGTTTTGTACTGTCGGAGGTTCAATGTTTAGCTGAGATGCAGTGGCGGAACTTCAAAATTTGGGCCCCCCACGCAATGTAAAATAATTCCCTAATAAATGTTTTTTAATTTTTTTAACAAAAACAAATTAGATATTTATTTTATATATTATATCGCAATAAAAATAATACAAAAACGAAACTAAAACTTAATGGACCTTTAATATTAAAATCTTTCTTCCTTGCCTTCATATTCGCAAAATCAGTAACGATACTTTTTATTTCCATTTTCCCAGCCACTTTTGCTTCAATGGAAAGTATTGAAAGATCGCTGAAACTGTCTTTACCAATGGTATTACGCATATATTTTTTTATTATTTTCAACTTTGAAAAAGAACGTTCAGCTGATGCAACCGTAACAGGTAGAGTGAGAAACAAAAACAATGCGGTTTTCACCTGTGGAACACTTGCAGCTACAGTTGACAATTTTACTATTAAAAGTTCAGCGAATTCGCGTATAGATGATATTTTTGATATTTCAACGTTCAGAATTGCCTTTACCATAACCATTTGCAGAGGAAATTCTTCTGATATATCTTCACTATACTTTCTCTGTAGTGCTTCTGCAGAATTTACGATATCACGTTCCGTCATTAGCATTGATTTTTTTGGATGGATGCAGGAAAATAATTGTCACTTCTTCCATTCCTTTAAATCTATTCTCGAGTTGGTTGATCACGACATCCATAACTTTTATAAATATATTGATACGGAAAATTTCTTCACTATTATCAAAACGGTGATCTAAGGATAATTCATCAAAATGCCTCTTCACCATTTTCCTTCTTTTCTGAACAAATATAGCACTAATCCTCGATGTAGTCGCTATTTCTACTGCTTCAACTTTTGCTGAATCAAACATGTTTCTATACTGTTTTAAAATTTTGCTGGCATTTTCTAGAGATGTTGAAGCGGTCATAAGATCTAAATTTTTTGTTTGCAGCAATTTTGATGATATATTTACTTCATTCAGTATTTTAGCCAAAATCACGTTTAAAAAACAAATTCGGACAAATAAAGCGCTCATATTTTTTTGTATCCTTAATGCTTCTTCGCGCTCTTCACGTTTTTTACTTGTTAGCGATCTCTCGGTTAAAGCTTTCATTATATCGAGAAAGCGGATTTTAACAGCCAATAGCGAAGTATATCCTGCCCAGCGGGTTGGATTTAGCCTTTTAAATGTTATTTGTGATTCTCCTGTAAATTTTGATAGTAGATCCCATCTGATTATGCTATTTCCAAAAAATGAATAGACATCTTCTAGAGTTATAAAAAATGAAGAAACTTCAATACAACATTTAACAGCATCGTTAATCACAAAATTGAAAATGTGAGCTGCGCAATGTATGTACATAGCTTGGGCTGATTTTTATTTAAAAGGGCCTGAACACCATTGTATATCCCACTCATGACGTTCGGACCATCATAACCTTGACCCCTACAGTTACTTAATTTTATATCATGTATTTTTAGTAGATTTAAAATTTCTTCATGAAGTGTGATTATATAATTCCGTGAATCCCAAGAAAACTTCTTTTATTTCAATTAATTTGGCCTCATCTTTTTCATTTTTAATAATTTTGATGTATCTAAATACTTGACTGAGTTCATACTTGATCTTTTTTAGTTGATCTTTTTTAGTAATATCTTGTGTCGTATCTATTATGATTGTATAAAAAGGTGAACTATTAATATCAGCAGTAAGAGTATTTCTTAAATGTGTTGCAAGACAATGTACAACTTCATTTGTAATTTGATGGCTTAAATGTTTTACAGATCCATTTGGCATATTTATGACTTGGTTCATTACATTATGTATCATACTTAGCTAAAAGTTGAACTTGGGTTAAAAAATTGCATGATATTCATTTTCAAATGTTTCACGATGACCACGAAAAGCCAAAGAATTGTTACAAAGTGATAATGTTATATTTACTATTCGCTCTAGGACCTGCACCCAAAATTTTGATTCGTATCGTATTTGTTCTTCTATATCTTTATCAATGGTTTCATTGTGTCGCCATTTTTCATAAATACAACAAGCAAAAATATGTTGTTGGCTATTTTCGTGAATTTTAATTTTTTTAGAGAGACCACGCCAATCTCTGACACCACGTTCCCGCCAGTTGTCCGTTGTCTTTCGTTCTTCTGAGAAAAGCCAACAGGGCTCATAATACACGGCATCAAGTTTCGGGGAATAGCAAAGCCACATTCGTTCTATAAATCCATATTTTGTATTTGTTTTATAATATTCCTTCGAAAACCTACGGTTTTCTTGCAATGAGTCCCGTATAAAAGGACCTTTTGGACGACATGATTCAGATAAAACAATCATTTTTTTAATATCTTTAAGTGTTTTACCATGAAAATTAGCAATGTCGCTAGAAAACAATCCGCTTGAAATTACTAAATCAATTTGGTTAATATTGTCATTCGTATCAGCTTCATTTTCTTCATTTTAGTAGTTTCTTGTCAAGGTTTCTTCTATATCGTCCTGTTGTACTGACTCATTTATACATACCACATCTTTAGATTCTGGAATTTCCACTACCGTTTCCGTTTGCGGAATATAATATAAATTATAATATAAATTAAATGCGGAATATAATATAAATGCGGGAAAAAAGTTTCAGTGTATGTATATAAAAAAATGATTGTAAATATTTTTTGTAGTAATAAATTTGGGCCCCCATAGCTGGTGGGCCCCTCCCCGCAACGCAGGGTGCTGCGTCCACTAGTTCCGCCACTGCTGAGATTCTATATTTTCTCTATTTCAGCTATTTTCCTTCGGAGTTCAGCATTTTCTGCTTTTACTTTCAAATTAGGTTCTCTAAGTGATGGTAGTAGAGTTCTTCTTAATTTAAAGCTTCGTGGAAATTATACTTTTATCTTATCGATAAGCTTCACAAATCTTATCACAAATTATATCATACAATATTGAATCGTGTAATAAATCTCGTTGTAGATCTATTAAAATTGTGCTTGGCATTGTGCGCGAACAAACGAGCGACACTTGTTTTAAATTAATCCTATACGCCCATAACAAATCTTTAATTCGCTGTCCAAAGATCAAAAAGAAGGTTTTCTCATTTAAAATATTTATTTACAACATAAAAATTAGTAACATTATTTTTTTTTGTCTGATGTCGTTTAATAGAGCCATTAAATTCTTTTTTTTTTGCTTCTATACAGAGCAACGCGCAGCAATAAAGACAAAAGGAAACGCGCGCGCAAACATCTTCGAGATATTTGAAAAAAAAACACTATCTTCTTGGCTAAAGATGTTTGCCAATTTATTATTAGGAAGGAATAGATCAAAAGTAGAATAGACAATAGATGGTATATAAGACATAGCTCTATGTCTAATGTTTATTATTAATGTCTCATAATAAATCGGAAACGATAAAAGATTTGACAATATATTTCATGTTGGTCGTCTTTCCGTTCGAATTAAGATGATTAATTTGGTTTGTTTGTTATGTGAAATCCGTAATGACTGATTTCGGTCGTAAATCGTCCAAGCGATTATATAATCCAGATAAAACGATCCGCGTCAAGTTCAAGTTTACACTGTACATACGTGAGTCTCAACCAATTCTAAGAAATCAACGATATTTTTTTTCATTAACTCGATGACAATCTTTGATTAACTTATCAATTGACTTATTATGTATTTAATGAATCTTGTTATTAGTTTGATGTAACGAAGACTAAAAAATAAAAAAAAAATTATTTCCGTTATGTATTTTCTTTTGCGCTTCATCTAACATATCAGATTTTATTAGTGTGGATTGCTTACGGGGATCGCGAGTAATAAGAAGAAATGTTAAAAATCAGTTCTTTGATGTTTCACAAGTAGAATGAGCGCGCGCGGTACTGTGTCACACGACCGATTTCTTATAATTTCTTATTTACAATCAAATCAAAAGACACCTTCAACATTTAAGGTTTTTTTTATGCTTTATTTATGTTTGGGTTTTTATGCTTTAATTATTTCATAGAATTGTAATTAGATTTTGAGAATATGGTTGGGGAAAGAGTTCAGCTTAATTAAAAATGTATACGTTTGTAACAATTTATATGTTTATGACATGTTTGAGATCAATGCAAATGTGCCGCACTGCGACTTGGGCGCGCACAATTTTTATGTATGTATATATGCAGATCGAAGGGCGTCTTTGGAGAGACGTTTACTACGCGGTCTTATATTTAACAATACTAATGCTGGAGCTATGGGGGATGAGTGTGTATAACTTTGGGTGAACGCTTGAGAACAGTATATAAGGAAAAGCAAAAAAGAGATGGAACGAATTCTTCCCTCGGCATGTCAGTATGCTTTACCCAGCAGTCCTAGGGACTGAGTAGGACTCAATGGTATAATCCTCCATTAATCTGAAATCAAAGTGATTATGGAAACGGAAACTAGTAGAAGAAATAAATCGGACGAAATCGGAACCTGGAATAAAAGAACTCTGACTGAAACTTCAAGGTTAGCGCAATTGGAGCAAGGAATGAGAAGTTACAAAATCGAAATTTTAGGACTATGCGAAATAAGATGGAAGAACAGTGGTGAAATGCATATGAGCAACGGAAATCTCCTAATATACTCTGGCCGATACACATGAGCAAAATATTTACAAATACACATCCTGTCCTCACCGGATGGGAACACGAAACCAAATAGACCATGAGATGATTAACAAGAAATTCCTTTCATGGCTTCAAGACGTAAGATCAATGAGAACATCCATAGTGACCATCAACTGATAATATCAAATCAGTCGCCATAAGAAACAACAAGGCAAACAGCAGAAAATTCAAGATCGAAAGATTAAAGAATAGCGAAACAAAGCAGACCTTCAATGACATGCTCGAAAGCAAATTGGTAACCATTGATTGGGGGAAGAAAATGGGAACGAATCGAGGAAACATATGATGATATGCCGAAACAGCTGCTCAATCACTCGGATACCAGGATCACCACCATAAACCATGGATAACACGGCAAAAGAAGTTAAGAAATTGGCAAGAGCGGATCGTAGAAGGTTTACGGAAAACATTCTCAAGGATACAGAAGAAGCAGCAGCAATCAGAAATATACGCGTACGGAAAGTCACAGGAAAATATACCAACATACTACCCATAAGGGATCAAAATGGTCAAATACTAACAACAGACGAAGCACAGCTAAAGATGGGCTGAATACTTCGGCGATGGAATACCAACTAGCTCGATAAACTTCACATTACCCAATAACGCTGACAACGAAATCATTAACACCCATCCACCAACAGAGCGGGAACTTGGCCGTGTAATTGAAAAATTTAAGAATAACAAAACAGCCGAACTATTCAGATACGATACATCGATCACCAACAATAAAAGTCAGCTTCTCCTAACCGAGATATGGAACACGGGTAAAATACCGCGGAAATCGAAAGAAGGCCTGACCATAATGATTTCTAAGAAAGGCGACCTAAGGGAATGTAAAAATTGGCGAGGTATATCACAACAATAATCTAGTTATTACTATGATCATCCCTGAAATAATATTGCCTACAATAAACACGAAACTTAGAAAAGAACAAGCTGGATTCAGATCAGGGCGAAGTTGCACTTACCATATAAATACATTTCGCATCATAGAGCAATCAAATGTATGGAACTCATCACTATACCTTCTCTTCGTGAATTTCAAACGCGCCTTCGACACATGGATCGGTCGCACATTAAGGAAATCACAAAACGATATAACTCGAACGGCACTGGAATGGAACCCACAAGGAAAGAAAAAAGTAGGAAGAACGTGGAACCGAACGATAATTGCGGAAGCCAAACACATTGGAAAATCATGGGCTGAAATAACATCAGTGGCCCCAAACAGAGTAAGATGTAAAAGTCTAGTAGTCACCCTATGCTCCTAAAGTGGAGATACAGGAAAAAATGCTGGAGCTAAAGGTCCCGCACTCCGGGAAAGCTCCGCACTCAATACCACATATATACTGGCCATTCATAACAAATCAATAATTCACACTGTGAAATCTTAAAACAAGTCAGAGATAAGAAATCAGCATGAATCGCAGTAAACAAGCGAAATAATAAACAAACGAAAACTTCGACTATGTCCTAAAAGCGGGCAAATTGAGTATAAATACGCGAACAGAATGCGTAGAGTTTCAGTTTGAATTGGAACAGTGATAAATTAAAATCGGGAAAAACGATAAAAAGTGAAAGTGAAAGTAAATAGTGAAAGTAACAAAAGTGAAACAAGAAAGTGGTTATTTATTATTCACAATCCAGTGATCGAATCGTGGATTGGTTTGAATCCCTACTAGGGGAAAACGTAACAGTTGGTGACAGCGGAGGGATTGTGAATAAAGAGACACGAAGCTACTAGAGTTAAAAAACGTCGGATCTATCTGAGTGTACAAGGTTTTCCTTCAACGGGTAGCAAAGTCGAACTACAAGGAAGGCTTCACGTTTATTGGAACATAACATCGATCCAGACCAGTACGAATTTAATACTGGAGTATCTAATGCGAAGGATCCAATGGAAGAGGCAAAAAATGCCAAAGCAACCATTGCCCCAGAAACAATAAATAAATCTACCGAGCAGCTATTAAAATTTTGATATGGGGCAGTTGCGATGCAACAAATGATGAGTGGTTTAGAACAAAATTTAAAAACCGAAATGAGAACTGGCCAAGAAAATTTGAAAACTGAAATGCTGGCAGAACAAAGGAAAGACTACAACATGGTCTTAGATAGACTGGAACAACAAGATAATATTCAACGGCATTTTATATCCGAAGTGAGTGAAAAGTTCCACGAAATGTCCATTTGGCATACAGTGAAATGTCAAATGGAGCAACGTTCTGAAGCGGCTGATGAAAGGTTTTTGAAACTTAAAAAAGAGATCATCATTAAAAATAATGGCGGTGCTCCTCAAATTCTGAAACCCGTCAGCGGAATTGAATTAAAGCCTGACATGCGACGGAACAAAGTAAGGAAGACCAGGTAGCAGCTCTTATAAGGGCGTTAAAAGGCGGTACAGCAGATATGTTGCAGGTTGTTCCAAAATCCGAACGCCGGGACTGTGATAGCTTTACAGGGTGGAGCTCAAAGGTCGTTATCAAAGAATCCGAGAAACACTACAGGAGTTTGCTGCAGTCATAAAGCGATTCATCTCACACACTTCAATATGGAGCCCGAATACACAGAAAGAATTAAAATTGATGCGTTTACTAATGACATTTGGTATTCGTGAAGTAGAAACAAGACGAGCGGTTGTGTTAGCTCCGAAAACATTTGCGGAGACCGCTGCTTGTGCCTTAACAAACGAAACTGCGTTTAACATAATCAAACCAGCAGTAATTGGAACCAGAAATGGAAACAGAAAACTATCGACGAGGTTCCGGGATAGAAACAATAGAATCAGATGTTGGGCTTGCGACAAACTAGGTCATATATCGCGAGAATGCTTGGAAATTAGACGTCAGCGAGCAAGAACACCGTCGCCTATGTATCGTAGGTCCAATGACGAGAAAACAAGATCAGAAGAGAAGGCGAATCCTAAGATCGCAGGCGTTAAATGAAAGTTTCGTTTTCTTCGATTATACCATTCAACATCGGAAGGCAAGTGTTCACGGTAATGCAGATTCTCTATCAAAACGGCCATATTTGGTACATTTCAAACATTATGGTCGAGTGGAGAGTAAGGAACATGTCGTTGATAGTTACGGCATATTGGACTCAATGGGATAGTCTATTATTTGAAGATGGCTCTTTAAATTGGGTTTGGAAAAGTTACGATGGTAGAAATAAACAATCATTAGTGGTGGTACAGAGGAGCCGAATTCCAGAAATTTTGAGAGAGAATCATGGAGGAACAAGTGGTGATCATCTAGGCATCAATAAGACTTTGGCATAAGTCCACGAAAGATTTTACTGAGATTATATTGCAGGTCTTTTTCCTACCAGTGGAAGCGGAAACAAGTATGACCGATTATTTCAGTATAAATGGTCCGAAGTCTATCCAATACCAAACAACAACAATCGCTAACGCCGTGGTAAATAATTGGATAAGTTGATTTGGGGTACCTATGGAACTGCTTTTCATCCTCAGTCAGACAGCATGGTTGAACGGTTCAACGCTACGTAAGAAGAATTTCTAAAGGAAACCGTGGATAGAAACCCACGATCCTCCAACAGCTTTGTGTGGACAAGCGTATGCCGTTAAACTGATAGAAGATATCAACGAGATACACAAATTTGTCAGAGAAAGGATACAAATTCAAGCGATAGGATGAAGGGACGATATGACATCCATGCAAATAATAAAGTATTCGAAGAAGGGCAGTCAGTCTGGAAGAGAGATTCACAACATACAACGGAAGAGAGGCTTATCACTAAAACTGCAACCTGGCTTGAAACAAGTCATTCTAGACTAACCATCAATTTACATCTGAATTCTTCAAATAGTTTAGTTTTGAAGAAAGTGGTCTCTCTTGAACCAGCAATGCATCAATGCCCATCCGTTGGTAGATAGCTGCTCACATACTAACGAGCTCGAAGGGAATATGGTTCGTTTTAGTCTCGTACCCAAATTTTCATTATCAAGTAGTCGAGAGGCATCCTCATCGACATGTTCCATTAGCCTTGATTCATGCTGCGTTGCAAATCTTTTTAATTCGTGCTTTATATCCAGAATCCCCAATTCAAGATGCAAATCACTATTTGAAATGTACCAGGGTGCATTGACTTCACTCCAAATTACCTTATTCTGAAAATTTTGTATTTTTGCGGTGCTGCTAGTAAAGCGGTGTTGTCAGCAAATCCTGCTATGCACAGTAGTAGGACTGTGGTATATCACTTGTATGTAGTAGGTCGGTTGTAGCTTAATGGTTAAGAGAATTTCTCATTACGCCGCGGTCTCGAGTTCGACTAACATACACCGGATGTGCATCAATACGTTAAAATGATTCGCATGGTATCTGTCGAGATCCGGTAACTGCCGTTGATAATCTAAGCCATAAATTATTATAGTTGGTATAGGACTGTACTCTCTCAGTCCAGAATACTCATCGATAATATGATCTCAAATGATCAACATATAGTCCCGGAAGCATAACATTAAACCCCCGTGCTATTACCTTATCGAAAGCTGCAATAAGGTCGAACAAATTTGTTCTCCTTTTCTATAATATCTTTAGTTCTGTGAACCTGATCTATTGTTGAATGTTTGCACCTGAATCCAAATTGGTGATCCGGTATTAGGTCTCTACTTTCTATTATTGGCGTAGTCTCTTCATTAGAAATGATAAGAAGCAATGATATCGGACAGTGCGATTTAGCTTCGTTACGCGGTTTCTCCCGCTTGAAGTTCATATCCAGGAACCTCGGCTGACTTCAGATTGAATTTTATTCCCGTAGTAACTTCTGTCTGGGTTATAAGAGGAATCTACCCCCATAATAATAGCTTTCATCCGATCCGGTCTCATTCGGTTTGAAAATATCAGCCAGACGAATGTGTGTGTCGCACTGCGAGTTAGGCACGCATAATTTTTATGTATGCGAGTATATGCAGATCGAAGGTCGTCTTTCGAGGGACATAAACTACGCGGTCTTATCGGCTTTCGCGATCACAACATATTTCATTCCGTATATAGGTATATCCGTATACCAATTGATTTATCTTTTTGGATTTTGTGTCTGAAAACAAAAGCCACCCAAAATTTATATATGTATAGGTATATGTGGTACGAAGAGGATCATAAAACATAAACATCTTAAAAATTTGAGACATAAATCTTAATGTTTCGTTATAAAAATAAAATATATAAAGATTTGTGTGTCAACTTCTGGATAATAGATCGATTCTATTATTTAGCTCGTCTCCCGATCTATAGATATTTATAGGCGATGATGATTGGCATTAACAAACGTACATACATGTATCCACGATAAAAATATTTCCAATTTGATTTATTTTTGTTTATTATTTAGAACATGTCCGCGACCACTATTTACGTCATTTCGTGTGATCAACATCATCGTCCAAAATAATTTTTGGTTTTATATATACCAAATGCTCGCCAAGATGTGTATATGTCTGTCTCGTATATATTATAAGATGTCGACCGAATGATAATTTAATTTGCGCGCGGAAGATTAGACAAATATTTTAAATTGCTAAGCGTTGTTTATAAAGACTGGACATGTTCATTTAATTTTGGTCGAACATGACATCTCGAGATTGTCTATTTATCAAATTTTATTTATGTCTTGTTCGATGGTTTTACTCTCGAGGAGATTAAAATAGTTTCGTAGTTTGCCGATAAAACTATTTAATTGCGACTCTCGGTTGGCACAGTAACAATGGTGGGTACAGTAGCAATAATCTGAACCCGACTTTCAGCCTGATGTAAGCCAACCCCAAGATAAAGACCCATTTTACAATAATTTGAATAATCTGATGGGCTCTAGACCTGAGCACGCTGTCAGATTGTTGATAGAGATTTAATGATAGAGCTCCCTACTCTCGACACAAAACTGCGACCGAAAATTGGGAGATGCTATCTGTGTGATTGGATTAAATGTCAACGGAGTGAAAGAGATACTTGATTCACTGGAACAGTTTTCAGCTTCCGTTGTTCTCAAAATCAACGAGTCCAAAACCAAATATCTGATCTTTGGTTTAAGAGATCACAAATGATTTCAGTAGTGGTAACCACACGTTTGAAGGAGTAATGAGAGGATATCAAGGTTCGCCTTGCTGCTGGCAATCGTGCCTCACTTGCAAATGTGTATATGCTGATACCTTACAGAGTGTTGATCAGACCAGTTATGAATGTGAGAGTTGGACCTTGACGTATGAGTACGAAAAATGGCGCTTCTAACATTCGAGGGAAGAATCATGTGTGTGATATATGGCCAAAACGCGACGTTGATGGCACATACCAAGTTCGTTCAACCACGAGATCAGGAATTTAATGCAAATTCCTGATATCGTGCATGAAATTAAAAAACAGTGAGTACGCTGGCTCGGTCACATTCTGCGTGCTGATCGAAACCGAACGATACAGACGCCTCTTGGTAGACGACAAAGTCAATGTCGGCGACTATGATTCCACGACGTAGAGTGCGATCTATAGCATCTTTTGGCAACAGTATGAAGAGCGGGCTCGTGATCGAAACCGATGGAGTCAGATTGTTGACATGGTATGGGAAAACAATGGTCTGTAAAAAACGTAAAAAAAATACTGTTTGTTTGTTTTTATCTCTACCATCTGTTTTGGGGCTCGAGGCACTTCCAACTGTTTCGCGGTTCACTTATTTACGTCCTTATCTTACGCCATTACAGCCAAATTGGAACGTACGGCTATAGGTCCGATTTACTTAGAACCATCTGCACATTACATAGCTCCATGACAGCCTATAGTACTGACATGGAAGATGGGTTGGCCCATGAATTCTGCACTCCAACAGGGGGTCATAGTTGTGTTCATTTACACCACCGAGCGAAATCGTGTGGTGAAAATCCCTTTTTGCATCCTTCCCATATCGGAATTCGAACCCGGTGCCTTCCGCTCTAACTGCCGCAGCTTTAACCACTGCGCCACCTAGGCGGTTTAAAAAAATACTATCCACCTCTTAATTATTAATCTATCTTATGTAGAGGGCCTTGTGCAGCCAAACCCTTATTGAAGAATTAAAGCTTTTTCAGAGATCTTTGGGTAGAATCATAGCTCCATATGTGCAGGGTTAATATTTTATTTCTTGAATTGAAAGTGTGTAAGCTTTCCGTCAATTTGTGGACTAGTATAGTTCAAATCGAAATACAAGGAAGGAACTGGCGAATCTAAAATACATAACACCAACTTTATGCTTCGAGAAAAGATTTCAAACTTCTTGCCCCTCAAGGGAATCTTGGAGGAGCGGGTCGGTTGCGGAATTAGAAGCATTGCAGTTCCTTACTCTAAGCTACTCGGTAAAGTAGGAGCTGAAGTCTTCTGTGATAAATTGGAAGTAGATATAGCAGTTCGTCTCCCTGATCACTGCAGCGTGTACAAGGCAGAGGTGATAGTGATTGAGAGGGTCCAGAACTGGTTGAGACATAATGTTGGGTTGCTTTTCGTCTCTGAATGAGAGGAGTGAGCATTTCAAAATTCAGATAGTCTGGGTCCCCGGGCACTCGGAAGTTATGGGGAACTGCAGGGCGGAAGAACTAGCGAGGCATGGTACAACTCTCCAACTGCTACTGGAAAGGACAAAGTTGGGGAGGCAAATTAAGGCACTCAAGACATTAAGGCACTCAAGACATTAAGTCACTAAAAAGAAGACAGTTCCTTTAGCGAACCACCTCTTGTAGGGAGGCAAGGCTAGTCTTTGCCAAAGCTGAACTTGAAAGAAAGAAATTACTTTTGCAGAAGCTGTAACGACGAGGAAGAGGAAGAGGCGATAGTCCACCTCCTATATGCTCATGTCCGGTTTTAGCACACAAAAGACATGAATGTGGCTCAAACTGGTTCTCAAGTGTGCTGTAGCAGCCACTCAACCTAACCTAAGCAATCACTAATATCGAAATACTAAAACCATAACTATAAGTTCTATTGATCTGTATCATATACATCACATACTTATGAACAAATTTTTGTTTCTTCTAGAGGCCTTAAACGGCTCATACCGCGTCTCAACTGAGACCTTACGAACCAGTTTTTTAACGATTGGTGCACATTTACCTGGCAGTAGGTCTAAAATGCTAGAGGAAGGATACCTGACAAAAAACCAATATGGACAATAAGGAAGAAGGAAATACTACGGTGCAGGGATTCGGACCCCCAGTGCTGGCGATTTGGAAGAGTGTGGAAGCGGGCTCCCAGTCGTCGAAATCCTACAATCGCAATGATTTGACAAAGTCAAATAATGAAAACCCATTTGGACGCAGCTCTAAATTAACGAGATCCCCAACATCCTCAATTAATAGCTATGAAAGAGAAAACGAAAAACTTCGTAAGCAATTAAGCAAAATAGAAAAGTTGACTTCTCAACTTAGTAAAGAGATCAACATTCTTAAAAATGAAAACGAAATGCTGAAACAGGCCCTTCAAGTTAAGGAAATACAGGACTGGATCCTTAAAAAGAATAAAAGAAATAGACCCTCTAAAAAAAGAAAAGCTGAATTTTCGCCAGAAATTGTAGCTTCAGACCAGTCTACAAAATTTAATAATATAAAATCAACGGAACAAGAGGCTAAGTGAGCCAAACCCAAGGATAAGGCACCGCCTCCAATCAATATAATGGGAATTACTGAATATGGCGCTGTTCAGGATCTTATGAAATCGATTACTGACAAAGAATTCAGGGTAGTTTCACTAAATAACAGTATATGGAAAATCAACACAACAGACGTTGACACATATAGAGCATTAGCCACGAAGCTTACTGAGGAAGGTAAAGAATGGTACACTTATGAAAACAAAAATGACCGCTCGATCAAAGTGATGGCAAGAGGTCTGCATCCTACATGTAAAATAGAAGATATATTAGACGACTTAAAGTGTAAGGGGCTGAAAATAGAAGACACCGCAAACATCATCAAAAAAGAAAAGAAGGTAAGTGATCAAGGGGTCAAAATAAACAAGAGAGGGCTCCCATTATTCATGCTTACATTTAATAATAAAGAAAAAATTGAAAACATCTTTAACATTAGAGCTATTCTCAATATTAGAGTTGGAATTGAAGCATTACGCAAGGCCACTGAATTAATACCCCAATGTAAAAAATGCCAAGGTTTTAATCACACCCAGAAATATTGTAATCGAGAGCCAAGATGTGTAAAATGTTCTGGAAAACATCTAGCGCAAGCCTGCCTATACTAGGAAAACCAACTCCTCCTAAATGTGTAAACTGTAAAGGAGATCATCCAGCAAATTATAGAGGATGCGAGATAGCTAAAGAACTGCAAAAACTGAGAAATAAAAAACTTCAGTTTAAGAAAAACCGTGAGATGCCAGTTAACGGAATATCATCGAAAAACTCAATGAAAGCTCAACCACAAGCTAGTACAGTAGCCGGACCAAAGACATACTCACAGATAGTCCAGCAACAAGAGCCACTTTGTATTAAGGAAAAGCAAGAATCTTCAATTCTTGAAAAAATACCACGGAGTATAGAAGCTTTGAACATGCGAATTGCAAAACAAGAAAGAAGCCTAGAAGCCGTACATAAGCGACTAAATAAACAAGAAGCAGTGAATGAGTTCACTTCTATGATTTACTAGTATGAATAGTAGTAAAACATTAAGAATTGCCAACTGGAATGCAAATGGCCTATATTGCCACAAATTCCGGAGCTAGAAATTTTCTTAAACATGGATAAGATAGACATATGTCTAATATCGGAAACCCATTTCACAAATGTATCGTACGTAAAAATTCGTGGATATCACTGCTACCATGCTATCCACCCATCAGGAAAAGCGAGAGGAGGATCAACTATTTTCGTTAAAGAAAATATCAAACACTACGAAGGAGTAAAAATAGAAAAGGAAAATATGCAAGTATCAACCAGTAAAATTCGACTCAATAATGAAAAGGAGTATAGCATTTCATCTATATACTGCCCACCGCGATATCAATTGGCTAAAGAAAATATAATATCGCGTTATTTTAATCGCTTGGAGTCAACTTCATAATTGGAGAGGACTTTAATGCTAAGAATACGTACTGGGGATCGAGACTGTCAACACGTAAGGGTAAAGATCTGTATTAAACTGCGAGTTTTATTCTGGGGGTAAACCAACATACTGGCCTACAGATAAAAACAAAATCCCAGATTTAATAGACTTCTTTGTAACAAAAGGAGCATCAGAAAACTATGTAGTGATAGAAAACAGTGAAGGAATATGGTCAGATCACACACCTGTTATTATGACAATGAGTGCAACCATAATCAAGAAAGTGAATTTGCCTAAACTAACAAACAAGAGAACAAATTGGGATGTTTTCCGGAAGCTTGTAGAAAACAGTACGGTTTTACAAGTACCAATTAAAACTCCGACACAACTCGATGATCAAGTAGAAATATTAAAATAATAATATAATTCAAGCAGCGTGGCAGAGTACACCCATTAGTCAATATAAAGTGCCAAAGAAAAACAACTATTTATTGGAAGTGAGAGATTTGGTTAGTGAAAAGCGGAAAGCTCGAAAAATTTGGCAGCGGAATCGAGCATCACAAAGTAAATCGAGACTTAATTATTTAAGCAACAAATTAAAGCAGTTAATCAAAGAAATTAAAAACAATTCGATAAGTGAATATCTTACTGGTCTTTCCACCCAAAAAGACACTGACTATTCACTCTGGAAAGCAACGAAAGGACTTAAACGACCAAATAAGCAGATACCTCCTATCAAAAAGAACGATGGATCTTGGGCAAGAAGTGGTAAGGAGAAGGCTGTCTTGTTTGCAGCCCACCTCGAAAACACATTCCAGCCCCTTCAGCCCCGCAGGCAATCAGCGGAAGAAAATATAAACCCAGTTAGAAAAGAGGATAACTTAATCATCAAACCAGTAACATTACAAGAGCTAAAATATGAAATTATTAACAACTTGAGTTCAAAAAAATGTCCTGGTTATGACTAATTCCACCACATCAGTTTGGCTTTATAGAGAGACATTCTACTATAGACCAATTACATTACATCATTAAATAGATTTGACTTAATTTTCATTAGAACAATGAATTTATTTATCCGTTATATAAAAATTCTAACAAACTCGATTATTAATTAATAACTTGATCGTTGAATCAATAAACAGGCGTTAATACAGTGCCTTTTTATTGTTTCGTTGTTGTTTAGGAAAATTAACGAAAATTATTACGATTTATCAATATAGTTAATAAAATTAATCAGCACGAAACGATTTGCAGCAATAAACTATCTATTTAGCAATTTATGAATTTAATGCTTGTAATTCATATGATTTTTTATTAAAATGACGATTTGAATCAACAAATTAACTTCATTATGATAAGGAATTGAGCAGAATTGTTACATGTTATTTAGTATTTGCATCGCTAATTTGACATAATTGTATATGCGTACATACATATTACCATTATATAATATACACAGTACGCATGAAAAATTAAATTACTATTTTTAAATATGAGACATAAAGACACCCAAAGCTTCCATTAAGTTTTCTTTTACGAATACTGTATAATTTATTATATAAAAGTTAAGGTTACTATATGGTTTTGATTAACGGATGTGAAGTATGTTACAGATTTCTTGAATGTGTAGGTATCACACTGTTAAATACAATTCCCATTGGAAAATAAGTACTTTCCTATAAGAATTTTTAGTACAAATTTAAACACTTGAGTGTTATTTTTTCGACTTATGTATTTTAATATAATTAAGAACCGTACGCCGAAGTCACACAAAACAGAGGTAGTTTAAGGTAAAGAATATATTAGTCTATATTATGTTATAGTCAGAAAAAGATTACCCAATCTAAAATTGACCAATAATGGCCATCCAATTTCGAGTAAAATTTATGTCAATATACTTAACACGAAAATATTTATTTAAAAAATACCTTGGTCAAGCGACTTAAGCACGAGGTGGTTTTAGGTAGAAAATATACTAGTCAACCTCATGTTATAGTTAGACCTGGATCAAAATCTATAGGATTGGCCGATAATGGCCATGAAAGTTCGAGTGAAATTTACGGAAAAAAATATTTTGATTAACATCATTATAGTAGTTTGGTAACTAGCTTTTTGTGATGTTCATTAAATTTTTACTGATTTTAACTTCTTTTTGAGTGAAATTAATTAAATGAATTTATGAATTTTTATTGACTATCGATATTCATAAAAAACGTTTTCTGAAATTCATTATATACATTTTTGAAAAAGTCAGTACGTCAGGAAAAATTTGTGCATATCAGTAAAATCTGGATTGATTTTCATAATTATTCTGTAATCATCAAAAAATTTTGGTGATACAATATTTATCAAATATTTTTCAACTAAACTGTCATTTAAGACATGATTTTCAAATTATTTCGGCAGGTTTTATTGTATTTGCGTGTATTTAATTTGATAATTTTCAAAAAGTGGTCTTGCATATCCGAAGTGTCCCTGAATATATTCAAATGTGTATTTTGATACAATAAATAATTATATATGGGTAAGTATTAAATAAAATATGTCGTGTTATTTCATACGTTCTATTATGTTACAGATTTCAATTACTAATCATTTATGGAATAAAGATAGAAGAATATGGAATACCTGGAAAAAATTAGTGAAGTGAGAAGTAATTGATACAGAATCATATGTATTAGATAGTCACACATAATGTATGTCTTTGACAGATAATATAATAAATTCAAATAAAAAGTCTCTGTAATTTAAAATCTGTAATTTTATTGAATCTCAAATATATATATATATATATATATATATATATATATATATATATATATATATATATATATATATATATATATATATATATATATATATATATATATATATATATATGTGTGTGTACATATATATATAAATGACATGTTATTCACCATTTGTTTATATTAGCCATTATAAAAGATTTTCATCACAATAAATACTGATTTTAAAATATTTTTCAATGAAATTCACTAAAATTTATTTCATTTTCATTTTAAAAACAATTGTATTTCACTAAAGATTTAATGCTCGTCGTTATAAATTGGTTTTATGCGTTTACCATCATCAAAGATTTGTTGTTATTCACATACATGACGTCATAAATATTCAATATGAATACTTAGTGAATATCATTTACCAGTTTTGTAATATTCACTACAGAAAAAAAATCACTAAAGCAGTTTAGTTTTAATCACAATTGAATCGACTGGAGCAGTTTTTAATGATTATTATACTGTTTTTTGGTGATTCTCAACCTGATTTTTTTTTCCGTGTATACTTAAAAAGAAAAAATTTCTGAAAAAAATACCTTGGTCAAGCGTTTTTGGCACGAAATGATTTAAGACAATACACTAGCCAACCTCATGTTATAGTCAGACCTTGATCAACATCTTTAGAATTGGCCGATAATGGCCATCCAATTCTGAGTAAAATTTTACCATTGAGATTAGTTAAACTCATTCAAAAACGTAAATTAATTGCATGAAACCAATTAAATTATACTTTTAGAGTTTATTTCAAAATAATATACCTCTGAGCTATATTTAGGTACGTTAATTAGTAATGTGTATGATATATTTGACCTATTATTGAGAGGTTCGATCCAGAATATTCAGAAGCCATTTCCTACATAATAAGGGTTTTCTTCAAAAGAAGGTATGTAAGCATCTTTTGTATTAATTATTTATTATGTCATAACATTTTTATGTATTTTATAAACAATTATATTGAATCATCGAATTATTGAAGCATTGATTAGTAACAAAAATTATAAACTGAATTAATATTTTCATTTACTATTATATAATTATGATATTATTGGAATATTAACATTTTAATAGTTTGATAAACTAGTTTATAAATTTTATAAATAATTAAATTAAATTAATGTAAAATTTATTAGTTTGTAAACATTTTCATTACGACCATAAAGTTATTAATTTAATTAACAAATGAGTACATAAAAATGAAACTGTTTTCTATCAAGTTTTAGAAGACGAACCTCGAGTTTAAATGAGTGCCATACGTTAAAAGGAAAGGAATTGCTGTAGTGTTAAAAAATTAAAATAAAATTGTGTTAAAAAAGTGTGTAGTTTTTGTGTAAAAAATAAATAAATTAACGTTTCAAGTGTGTTAAAGAAAATTTGATTTAGGTATTCATTAATTATTTTCTAATGACTTCATTTTTTTTATTCAATTTTCAATATTGTGTTAGATTGATCCAAAAAAATAAGTTTTAAAAATGATTATAATTTTTAAAAAATTTTATAGGATTTTTATCGCAGTGGAAGTCGTGGCAAATTGAACAATCGATATTCTTATCTTAAAAGCACCTTCAAACCGATTAACGTGTCAAAAGCTGTGCAGTCCGGCGCAGCAGTTTTAAGTAAAGAATTAGGTATGTATGAGAAGAGGTACTATTTTATTTAAAATCGAATAACTTAAATAAAAGTTAAATGACAACTTTGTAAGATCAGAAATATGAATGCTAATTGCTAATGACTAACTAATTGTAAATTTATTTTTGACATATAATAGGCTGTTCAGTTTAGTAGCGTTGAGCGATACGGAAATGTGAACATTTCTTATAATCGACGAGAAGACAATAGAAATATCGAAGAAGTGAAGTTCAAACATCCCACCGGTGAGTTAATAACAGAAATTTTATATGTTGTGTTCGTATAAAAAAATCAAAAGTCTAAAATCATGTTACCTTACTTTTGACGTGAAAATTTGTTTTACACCTTAATAATTGTGAGATGCTTAATAAAAATCAGATCTTGAAGCCACGAAGTTTGCTAAGGTTCTTAGCTGTACGTTTCTATAGCTTTCTAATTTCTATGCATCACATGTATGTAGCACAAATTAAGTTAGTGGATTGTTATATGGAAATGTCCTAGTTTTTGTTGGTAAACCTCCATTAAAAATTTGTTATTTAAACTAATCTTCAATAGCGACAACTGTGGTACTTGATTGGTCGCGATGTTACTCATGCAACAATTTGTTTATTATTTTGAACGACACAATAGTGTACGAGGTTAATTATTTCACAGGATCATATAGATTTCAATCACTCACCGAGTTTTGTATGTAAGAGTTAGTTTCTTTTTTATTTCAAAACGCTTGTTACAAAAATAATTTCAACAATAAATTTCGTCAATTCTTCTTAAATTTGCAAAATAATCTTTTAATTAATTATTTAACATATTTTTATTTTAAGTTCCAGAAATAGACACGGAATGTTGTGAACGGTTATTAAAATTCGACAAACTTTTGGTTGAAGAGTTTGGCCGTGTTTGGAGAGCGTAGAATTTTGGACACAACAATATGAAATAGCACGACTGCGGTTTTCGGAAAATGGCCATTTTATAAGCAGCTGTCAAGATATCGTTTGGTATAAATAAAAAAAAAAAGTATTATGAATATATTATTAAAATTTATATTTTAATTTTCAGATTGACATGGATTTTTCTTTTATTGTTGTCCCTATACATGGGTAGGGTAGTAGTACCTACGTAACTACGAAAAAAACCTATAATAGTATAAATAAAACTTATAATAGTATAAACAATAATAAATATGCTAAAACTAAATTGGAACAAAAACAAAGAGTTTTAATTTTAAGGAACCCTCTATAAATTTCACATGGACTGTATATAAATATCCAAATATATTTATATATATATATATATATATATATATATATATATATATATATATATATATATATATATATAAATATATATATATATAATATATATATATATATATATATATATATATATATATATATATATATGTATATATATATATATATATATATATATATATATATATATATATATATATATATATATATACATATATTAATATGTATATGATTAATTTAATCAATTTAATTAATTTTTTCGTCATCGCAATGCATAATTTTTGGTCAAATTACGTAGTAAAAGTTCATGACGGTTAAACATTTTTATTTAACCAACGTATAAGATTATTTACAAATTACTGCGTTACTTAGTACATTTGTACGTTTTTTTTTTTTTTTTTTTTTTTTTTTTTTTTTTTTTTTTTTTTTATATTTTAATCTATGCTATCTTTTTTGGGGCTCAAGGCTCTCCCAGCTCTTTCGCGGTTCGCTTATTTACGTCCTACTTTACGCCTTAACGGCCAAATCGAGGACGTACGGCTATTAAATGAAACGAATTAAACGTACGTTGATTAAATGAAAAGAATTATGGATTTGAAAATTTGTTACAAAATGATAATTTTAGTTTGATAAATTGATTAAAATGTTCATAGAATTAATAATTTGCCTTCATATACATTGAAGTAAAAATTCGTTATTTACATATATATACTTTATAATTTTGTAAACTTTTTTCATTAATTACATAGATCACATATTTAATACCTTATTAAGTTATTGTAAATTGATAACTTACTTAATAAAATTAATTAATTAATTTGTTAATTTTTTTTAAACTTTTTTATAAACAGTTTCATTAAACCAATAAATATTTTGTTACTCAATTAATGGCCTTATGAACCAGTAACATTCAGTTTACATAACCAATAACGATAGTTTAAGGATCCAAACAATAAATAAATTTACTGTCACAATGATGTTTTTTATTGTATATGCGTATGTTTTTTTTTCAGTGTAGGGTTACCGATATAATTGAAGATTCACTAGAAAAGAAGAAAATCTGTTCAACTATCTTTTTGGATGTTGCACGAGCCTTCGATAAAGTATGGCACCAAGGACTAGAATATAAACTATATCGAGACCTGCCATTTTAGAGCACTTTTACCAGATATTAAAATCTTATCTAGCTGATCGATATTTTCGAGTTAAATTTGAAGATGAATACTCTGACCTTAGACAAATATCGGCTGCAGTTCCACAAGGAAGTGTTCTGGGACCAATACTATATTTACTTTATACAAGAGATGTTCCAAATACAAACATTGCAACGATTTACAGCAATTGATACAGCAATCCTAGCAGTAGGAGACCTTATAGAAGAGTCAACTAGTAAATTACAAAATGCCACTAATGCAATAAGTAAATGGACAAAAAAATGGCGCATTCAGCTGAATCAAACGAAATCCATACATGTCAACTTTACTAACAGAACAGTTAACTGTATTCCAGCTCTACTGAACTCGCATCCAATTCCGCATGCGAACACAGCGAAATACTTAGGCATGACTCTTGATGCTAAGCTGAAGTGGAAAGAGCACGTTAAAAAGAAAAAAGAAGAACTAAACATCAAATACAGAAAAATGTACTGGCTCTTAGGGAGAAAATCTGAGCTAACAGTTCATAATAAGCTACTATTATATCGGCAAATATTGAAACCTATATGGACATATGGTATAGAACTGTGGGGTTGTACCAAGAAGAGCAATGTTAAAATAATTCAAACCTTTCAAAATAAAGTACTACGTAGCATTGTGAATGCACCATGGTACATAAGAAACGACAACTTTCATAAGGATCTAAAGATAGAATACGTTAGCCCAGTTAGATTTGGGGCGGCTAATGTAATCTTATAATATACTTGGAGCTAACCAGAGGGTTAAACTCAACAAAAACTAACAAATTTACTAAAGATAAGTTACTAGATGAATTATATTCAGTTGTAATAAAATCCTTTAAAAAAAAAAATCTTATAGAATGTACAGTGGCCCCAATAAAACCGGATTTTGATCATCCACCAATATATTCTCGATAACCAGTTGATCATCTTATGCATAAAAACTGATTTCATTGAAGATTTGTATTGCAGTCAATATGTCACACCGTCTGTGCGAATCAAGTTTATATAAGAAATAAAATAAATCTTAAATGAAATCGATCACAACACTAACAACAAACACACCACAGTGTAATTGCGATCAATTGTAAATTAAATAATCCAATGAAACTGTCACATACTCGTTTATGTACACGCATGTATGTACAGTAAAGTGTGTACAGTAAAATTAATTCAAGATCTGGTGTTACGTGTTGATTTGGTGATCACCACAAAGTGCATGTTTGTATAAAGCCACAGTTTGGCATTGAAACCGAAACCGCGCGATCTCACTATATGATCTATAAAAATCTTTTGTCCAATTTTAGACCAAATTTTTAAGACGATTAACCGCACTTATTTTGGATTTTTATCATAACGTCATCTCTCTGTTCATTTCTTAATGTTGACCCTAAACAAGTAGTTGTATGTCTACAGATCGCTACGAGAAACGAAATAGATTTCAAGTGCATGCGATGATTAATGTGGCATTTAAGTCGTTGTTGTATGTACACACATATACATGCGTGTGTGGGTTTGACTGTATATTGTATAGTAGTCTAATATTGAATAATTTAGAAAACCATTAGAGATGATAATGTGATACAGATGATGACGAGATAATTGTACGATGATTTATTTTGAAGTTTTATGTCTTTTTAAAGAACGATCAAGTGAACACGGGCACTTGATCGACGATTATATAATGTACACATATATAAGACTATCCTGTACGAGTGTTTATATACTCAACAAAACGACCAAGGGGCGAATGATCGTTTAAAACGATTTTTTTTTGTTTTAAATTGATTTTGACAGACCAGACGATTAAGATTTTTGTGGTTTCTTGACTTTGTGCGATCGTAATTTTTCAATTCCATTTTAGGAGGCAGCATCGTACGATGATTACTAATTGATGAAGTGCACCAGGAAATCCAAAAAAGTGTTTTGACTCTCTTTTTGTCTATGTATTCGAGAATGTGTGTATATAAGTGTGTGCTATACATAAACAAACGATATAATGTATGTGCTCGGTCATTTCGGATATTAACAGCGAGCGAACTATTAAAATGTAAAATTGTAAATCAGTGGGTGCACATCAGATATAAATAAACTCATTTTATAGTTTTTTAACGATCGTGTATAGTTTCAGCAATTTATAGACTTTCACATATTGATTTTATTGGATTACCATAACTATAACAATAAAAAATGATATTTTATATACTCATTTGAAGGAGTGTTAGATAAGTTATATCAGCGTGGATTAGTTCAGTTTAAGAACTTAAATGTTAAGGTGTATGTTCGTTCAGTCAACCAGAGTTTAGCTGCCACAATCTTTTCTTTTTTCCCGGATGTCCCAAAATTCCTCATCATTGACCTACAACCAATAATCATCAATACTCTGTAACAGCTGTTGCCTACAGGTTTGCGTCTTCGGTTCTAACTGGAACGGAAGGTTTAGTAACCTAAGTGAAGTGCGGGCTATGTTACATGATAGTATATGAACCCATTTGAAATAACCCAGTTCTTACCGAAACCTCTAGATTTTAGACACCCTTCGATAGTAAATAGCCTTACCTGTGTACACGGATCAAAAAACACTTCTTCTCCAACTCGCGTGGGATCTAATATGGAACAATTTTAAACAAAACCGGCACTGAAATCCCTAATTTCTATGATATCTGATTATCTATCAGGGCTAGAAAAACTCTAGAAGAGACCTGCAATCGAAAAGGCATGAGCATAAGAAGCGGTTTCTTCCTCCTCCTCGTCCATACAGCTTTTGCAAAAGTTATTTGCTTCTAGGCCTAGCCTCCTCGCATGTTCTCCAAGTAGGCAGTGTCCTGTGAGTAACCCCACGACCGTGTTTAGTTCACGTCGTCGTAGGAATATCAGTATCTTTGAGCGTTTCAAGTCCAGCTTTGGCCAGATTAGCCTTGCTACCCTACATGAGTGCGTGTTCGTCCATCTTCCGCTCGCTGAGGCTACTGCCTCCTTTTTAAACACAGCTTTAAGTGCCTTATTGGGCCTTCCCAATTTTGCTCTTTCCAGTAGCAGGTGGAGAACTATACCATGCCCCGCTAGTAGGAAACCCAGACTATCTGATTGTTGAAATGCTCACTCATCTCATTTAGAGACGAGTGACATTTCAACGTTATCTAGACGTCATAGAAACAACGTCCAGCGACTTGATTGCGATATCAGTTGACGATACCACATTATGTGTCAACCAGTTCAGGACCTCCTCAATCGTTATCACCTCTGCCTGGTACAAGTTGCAGTGAGCACGGAGACAAACTGCTATATCTACTTCTAATTTATCACAGAGGGCTCCAGTTCCTAATTTACCGTGTAGCTTGGAGCCATCACTAAAGAACTGCAATGCTTTCGTTTCTGCTGCCGATCCGCTCCTTCAGTATTCCCTTGAGGGGCAAGTAGTTCGGAACCTTTTCTCGAATAAGGTCGGTGTAACATAGTCAAGATTACCCAGCTCCTTCCTCAGCGATCTAACTATCGTCGAGTGTTTCCACTGAGAACATGACATTTCCACTGAGATATGGTTGATAGACGAGTGGTCATAATCTCCGCCATCTGCTTACCATAAATGTCCACGAGGAGAAGGTTAAAATGTTAGATGTAAGAGAGTCATTAAAATGGGAGCATCGATTTTGAGAAAGCTACAGTGGTAGACAAGTTGAAATTTGACCAGAAACGGAGCTAATGGCTGCAAACAAGGGGGATATTATTAGCAGACCGAAAGGGTCTGGCTGACTAACTATGAGACTAGTCTAGAATACAGCATTAAGCTAATTAAGATGGAAGGAAGTAGATTTTTAAAGACTCGACAGTTATTTTCACCAGACCAATACCTCCAAGTTGGTTGCATCTTGATAAGCAACCGTAGTTAAATTTGGTGTTAGAATGTAGATGGCGGAGGGAACGCGAAGAGGATAACTTATTGCCCGATGTACAGTGCAATACGAAAAAAGTTATATAAGGTGATGCGTGTGGAGGGAGTGAAATATAGGGAAGAAAGAAAAGAGCATAAAAAGATAAACAAAGATGAATACCACGCGAGGTGGAGGTGAGTCGTGTCAAGAGCAACGTGGAGAGGAATTGACAATAGCGGTGCTTGTTCGACATAGAGAGACGTTCTGGAACGAGCTGGTGGCACGAGACAAAAAGGTGATGCGTGGAAATACAGGTTAGTGTCACTTTCATATTTTCCCTTCCAAGTTCCCTTGTGTAACAACTCCAATATATCAACAACATAAACTCGCCAATTGTTACACCCAGCCCGAAGGTCTCTAGCCAACCATATAGTGTCAAAATAGAAATCCATTTTTTTTATTTGCAAACGCGCAAGTCACAAAATTTGAGGGCTGTCTTTATCGCGGAGACTATTAGGATTTGAACTATACACAGGAAGATATGTATGATATTGGGGACACTCTAACCAGTGTCCAATTGATCTCTGGAAGTATTATAACTTGTCTGATAGTACAACCTTCTGTAAACTCAAACCAATTATGGAGCTCCACGAAACTGGAAACATAAGAAATTCTGTAGAAAAACCGTCAACATAGTCAATGGTTAGTCACCACCGGATTTCGAGACTTCTTGTCTAAGGAATATATAGCTAAGAATTCAACCACACCAAGCTATCAGTTAAATATGGTTGCGCATAATAAAACACGCTTCCCGGTAAGTTCATTTGTTGATGGGCACTGTTCTCCAAAACTTGGTGCGCTTAGTAAACTTAATTCAAGAGAATATTTTTGGAGGCATTGCTCGGGAAGGGGCCTGCAATAACGTAAAAGTAGAGTCCATAATAGAGGGATTGGCCCTTGTAGAGGTGGATTATCCTGAGATGGGCTAACCGGTCATAATCCGTTAGTTGCCTGTACAACTTTAAATGTTACCCACTAGTTTTTAATGACAAAACGAGATTTCAAGTCGTCACTATCTGATTCAGTAAGCTGAGTTGGAGGACGAGATTGAATAAATTACTAACCTTAGACTAAAGTGCTATTATTAAACCTATACTAATATATAAACTAAGCGTGTGGTGACCGGCTTCGAGAAGGACCCAGGAGAAGATTTTAACTCACGTTTTTATTCTTGTCACTGGAAATTGAAGCTTTGAAAATTTTCACGAATAGCTGTAGTAATCTAGAGGAAATGATGGAGGCACTGGAGTATTCTGTGATAGTTCAATCGATCATGTCTATTCGTATCTCTGAGTGTGTATGAGGTCGGGGAGATTGAGGAATTCTTGAAACGATTGAGACATAATGTGGTACCAACAGTAAATATTGCTTTTTATGCTGATACAGTCAAACAGCAATCATATCACTGGCATCAGTTTCACTTTCGTCTAGGGTGTACCTGGTCACTCTGGCGTTTTTAGTAACTGAAAGGAAACGAGCTAGCCAAATTTGGTTCGACTCTATAACTACTATCAAAAGGGTAGAGAGACCAATCCCAATATAAGTGCTTACAATAGAGTGATGGGATGTCGACAAATTGCTACTGTAAGCGATTGATCGCAAAGTAAAGGGTTTTCTAATAAGAGGTTTCATTTTCACTTCATTTTGAAAACATGAGTATTTTTAAGAGAAATCAATGAACTTTTATATCATTGTGAAGAGGGAGATATGCCATTAACATTTGAAAACCATATCAGCCAAATGGTTGCCACGGCTACGCTTACAGCACCATATTTTTTTCTGAAATTTTCCATGACCAATCCGCACAATTAGCTGTATGTCCTCGATAAGTTCACAAACTTCATCTCTAATGTGTTGAATCGATTGTGGATCATTGGCATAGTCCTTATCATTCACGTAGCTAAAAACAAAAAATCTAAAGATCTCGGTGTGAACACTTATTCGAGGAATAGCACGGTCAGGAAACTTTTGCTGAAAATAAACATTGTCTACAGCAACATCTTCCATCTTCGGTAGCCTTATCCGTTGTAACATTTATACCAGCTTCATTTTCGAAAAAGTAAGGTCCTTTTCCTTTATCATACCGCTAGCCCAAATTTACCAAATTGTCCCCAACCCAAACCTTCCTGCTCAAAATTTCCACCAGTTTCACTATTGCCGGCCGAGAAGTTGTTTCACGACGGCCAAACAATTCTTTAGTTTTATGCGAACTGTGACATTTCACCTCATGGACAAGTCCTAACCACATACGACCAACAACGAAATAGATGGAAGGAGTTCTTCGAGAACACTGACATAGATAGCGAACCAATTGACGAGCTTCCAGATGAAAACTATAACGAAACCATAAATACCCATCAACCAACGGAGTGGGAAGTTACAAGTGCCATAAAATAATCTATGGCTTAGAGGCCGTAAACGGTTTTGCATGTTAATTTTTGGTTAACGGCGAGAATCGAACACGAGACCACGGCGTGATGAGAAACCCTCTTAACCATTAAACTACAACCGGCGACAAGTGCCATAATAAAGATGCAAAATAACAAAGCCGCTGGAACCGAAAGCATACCAGTTGAAGAATTCCTCGAAAATGGAAAGAAGGCTTAACCATAACGATCCCAAAGGAAGGTGACTTAAGAGAATGCAAAAACTGGCGCGGCATCTCCCTACTCAACAGTACAATGAAAGTATTAGCGATGGTCATCCTAGAACGAGTCTCACCAACTGTGAACCAATACATAAGAAACGAACAAGCTGGTTTCAGACCAGGAAAAAACTGTACAGACCACATCAACACAGTCCGAATCATCGTCGAACAACCCAACGAATGGAACTCACCACTTTATCTGCTCTTCGTGGACTTCGATTCCATCAATAGAAGCGGAATCTGGAAAACACTCTGTGAAAGAGGAATCCCAATGAATAACCGAACTCATCCGAGAAATGTACCGGGATGCTGGAAATAAAGTTCAATAAAGGTAAACAGAGTGACACACACTAGAATACACGAGGAGTTAAACAAGGATGTGTACTATCTCCACTACTGTTCCTCATAGTACTGGATAATGTCATGCGCAAGCTAGACATCGCATCACCAAACCGATTTCAGTGGTATCCAATTAGAAAACTCAATGATCTCGACTACGCAGATGGTATTTGCCTGGTAACACACAAATACACAGACATGCAGCAAAAGCTACAGAAGTTATCAGAAATAGCACAAGATGTCGGGCTTAAGATAAACATAAGAACAAAAGCCCTGGGACTGAATACAAGCATTAGTACACCGCTTCGCATCAACTAAGATTCTATATATAATATATCAAGAACAGGCGAAACGGAAGAAGACATTAACCAACGCATCAACAAAGCGAGAAACACTTTCAACATGCAACCTGTCAAGAAACACCAAGATTGGAATGTTTAATGCCTGTGTAAAATCAGAACTGCTGTATGGATGTGAAACGTGGAAACAGTGAATAAATGCCTTAGGCGATTGGTCAAATGCTTCTGGTCAAATAAGATCACAAATCAAGAATTACTGCGACAAACAAACGAAGTGGACATTGAGAAGGAGATCAGAAGACTTAAATGGAGATTGATAGAACACACGCTGAAAAAGACACCAAATGACATAACCAGGATGTTGCTGCAATGGAATCCGCAAGAAAAATGGAAAGTAGGAAGGCCAGTAGTAACTTGGAAAAGAACATTGCTAACTGAAGCAAAACATCTTGGAAAACGGGGATTTGAAATGGGGGGAACTAAAAAGAATAGCCCCAAATAGAGTTCGATGGTCCAGTCTAGTAGACGCCCTATACTCATAAGAATGGAGATAAAGAAAAAAAAAAGCCATGTACACATGGTTTTCGCGTCAAAGCCATCGATTTCCCTGCATATTCCAATATATTATAAAAGAAAAAGCTTTCTTAATTTGGAACATTCTTCCGAGAATATGAGTTCCTCTCATTTTGTTTTTAAGGCCGGTGGTGGTGGTTTGGGAGTAGGGATTTTGCGCTTATTTCTAAGATCTATTTCTCCTTGTAATATAATTCGTTGTTGCTTTTTTGTTTAATGTTCTAAATTCTTCTTTGGCCGGTTTCGATGTGTTGGATGACGTCATATTAAATAGCCGTGGGATCGAATAGATCAAATCCATCTCTGCAGGCTATGTTACCTGATTTGACGTGCAATTATTATATATATATACTTTCAGCCGAGTACGTTCAGTGCTAGCGAATTACAAGAATGTACGCGAAATATCAGCCATTTTCGCATATTTCTATTTTCTTATCGATCTAGATTGATGTTCACTTTGATAGCAAACTGATCAGTTAGACCATTAAAAAAAACTGATAAATTTATATATAGAATACATTTTTATCATAGTGATAAAATATTGTTAAGAATAATGTTCATTAGGAATAATAAAACATTATATTTTTGCTGAAAAATATAAATGAAAGTATAACTGTAATATTTTAATTCGAAATGAAAATAAATTATCAGAATGAAATAATTTTTTTCAAAATAACAATAAAAATAACGACAAATATTTATCAATATTTTTGTCACTAAAATTTGTTATATTGAGTAGTTCAGTGTCACGTAAACCTTCAGTTGACGTATTATAGTTTAATCGATCGCTCATACTGATTTAGGTCATCATTAGGTTAGCTTAGAGCCAAGCTTAGCTATACATATCGACATAAAACCAAATATTTATAATCGTTAACACATTACAAGTTGTTATTCGCCATATTGAATCCATAATCGAATCGACTTCCGCGATATTTAAAACAAAAAATATTTTATTAATTCAAATCATAATTTTTCATTTTATTATAAAATAAATAATATTTAATATTAAGTTGCAATATTTTAATTTTTTACAAACAACAACATATAATTTATGCTAATTTATTTTATATAAAACAACAAAACAAATGAAGTAACAACATAACATAAATATTTGATTTATGATTAGAATATGATTGATCAAAAGGATATTATACACTCGTATATTGGTCGTTAGTATGTTGTTGAAGATTTTCATAAGAAACCAATCTGTGATGTGCATACCAAACCCCAGTCAACGATACAATATACATACATATACATGTGTGTATAGGGTTCAATGAATTTTAGTTCGAATTGATAGTTTTATCAAACCGAACCAAGGTTCCCCTCTCAAACTATATGTTAGGTATACTGGTGCATACAGTGGCAGGCAGTTGAGATAAAACCCAAAACCACTTGACATGGTTATAAAACATATATAAAATTTTTATATAAGATGCATACTTAAACGTCAAGTATACATAATATAATTATTATTATGATCAATCAAATTGTAAAAAGAAAATGTAAACTAAGAAGAAGTTAGTGTACATTAGATAATTTAGACAACAACTGATTTAAAACTTGGTGTAATTCGTTTTTAATGCCAATCTTAATATTTTTGTTGTGTTTATGATAAAAAAATTTTACATTTTAAATTGATTTGACATCAATGGATGGGTGGCTCGGAGCAGAGGTGGCACGTAGCTTTATGAACAAATGTACTATGCATGTAAGATAACCGAGTAGTGATTGCAAGTAGATTTCATTCATAGTTTGACGAGAGTTCTAAATTCTGCTCGGCACTATAAAGAGTTTTCCAATAAGAGGTTTCATTTTGAATAGGCTGCTATTTGGGTTGTCATCTTTTGACAAGTAAAAACTACACCATTACTAAAACTGGTACGACACACGCTTCAATTCAATATAAAAATGGTGAAAAGCACAGTTCGCAAAACTAAAGCACTGAAGCGTGTAGCTTGCCGTAAATTTGAATGTGTTGTATTTCCGAGTTGTTGCTTTGTTCTTGTAATCCACGGGTTCGATCTGATGATGACGTCATTGAATGACTAGCTGATCGAAAAGATCAAATCCATCTCATCAGGCATATGCTACCGGACTTGATGTTCATACTGTGCGATTCGTATATATACGTTCAGTCGTGACGCGACAGTACTAGTGAATTTCAAGAACTTAACTCGAAATATCGATTTTATTAATTGCGTGTGGCGTGAGCTAATTTGAGATTTGTTTGAGCTGCTCTGAACGCCACAGCACTGTTTGGTCATCGTGAAGCAGTTTCTCGGCCAGCAACAGTGAAACTGGTGAAAAAAATTTGAGCTGTGATGTGAAGAATCGAAACCGTGTGCGTCACTCAAGAATATTACTGCTGTATAGCCCGCAATGTAGAACAAAACCCAGTTAACACAGGAAATCAAGCCGCTCGGTTATCTTGAGGCCTGTTTTTCATCTCGGAGGCTACGTTAATAAGCAGAATTGTCTCATTTGGGGCTCAAAAAATCCAAGAGTGATTCTTGAAAAGCGCCTTCATCTTCAACGTGTCACTGTTTGGTGTAGGTTTTATGGACTGAGGGTGTGATTGAACCTTACTTTTTCGAAAACGAGGCTGGTGCGACTGTAACGATGAATGGAATGTGGTACCGAGCTATATGATTAATGATTTTTTATGAATTTTTTTAAACAATCACAAGTTTGCAAGAAAAGTGTTCTGACGGTGTTATTTCTCGAGTAATCACAATTATGGCCATACCGAGATCTATTGATTTAACACCTTTAGGTCTATGCCAATGTTCCACAATCGATTCAACATATTAAAGATGGAATTCGTGAAGTCATAAGGACATACAGCTGCAAATGTGCGTTTTAGTAATGGAAAATTTCATGAAAAAGATATGGATCGGCGAGCGTAGCCATGGCAGTCATTTGGCTGATATCGTTATCAAATGTTAATGTCATACCTTCCTCTTAACAATGAAATAAACATTCATTGATTTCTCTTAAAAAATACTCGTTTTTGCAGAGAAATCAAACACACTATCGATTGCCATTCCATACCAACTGTTCTAATCTAGCTAGCTGTCGGAGATATGTCACTTTGTCTCCTATAACATTGCTTATATACTCAAAATAAATTTTGCCAAATTTCCTCCTGGTTTCCAAGTAGAATTTCTTAAAAATTTATTTTGACGGTTTTTACAAAACATTATTGGCCCGTACCGTGTCAATATTATGACTCCATCGGTTTCGATCACGAACCCGCTCTCGATACTGTTACAAACAGTTAGAAAATGCCAGATTGTTTTTAACGCCGTGGAGCCATCGTCGCCGACAGCGATCTCTTCGCCTACTGAAAGACGACGGTTCTCCCTTGAAGATCGCTGTATCATTCAGTTCGGAACAACACGCAGAACGTGACCGAGCCAGCGTACTCGTTGTCCTTTGATTTCATGCACGAAATTCCTGACCTCGTGATTGAAAAAAAATCAGTTCATCCGAATTTTGAAAAATATGCTCGTCACTCATGTTTGTGAAATTTATTCAAGAGCATCGTGAGCATGATTTAGTTTATAAGCTTTTGAATTCATTCATAAAAGCTTCTTGATCACGTTTACCACCACCTAAATTATTAGGTAATCCGCCATGTTGGTCTCTCGAGAAAAGTCTCACCTACAAAGAAATCCGGCAACATTTATAAATAATTAAAACAGAAGCACAGACATGGTGGAATTACGAATTAAGACCATCGGCATCTTGCAGGGACTAACGGTGATTAAATTTGGTTACGATACCGGATTGCTATACCCTACATACGACATTATAACGACTCCATGAATTGAAACCCGATATTCTCCTAAATGAGTCTCATCAGACATTTTTATCGTGTATCCATCGGATTTTGGTGGCATCTAAAAACGAGGAACAACACATTCTCCACCTGTAAATACGTTTCCAACGACTTATTGAGTTTAACGTTAAAAATCAACAGCTCGAAATACGTTTCAGGAACAACATCTGTCACAAGATCACTCTTAATGGTATTCTGCATTCGTCAGTAAAAATTAATGGCTAAATTAATCAAAAGGCAATCGGATGTCGATTAAACATTTCAGGTACTTCGTTGAGTGTCGGAACTTAACAATTTACACCAACTAAAACAGTCTTTTATATTGCAATCACGTTTGCCTAGAATTACGTATCACGATTTCGCTTTTGACTTGAACTGGTCAAGCATCACTTAATTTAAGCCAAAATATTTCAAAGAGTTAACGAAACTCGTCGGGTCTCGTTATCGCCAGTACCATTCATTGGAGTTCCAAACTATCAATCGTGTTACTACCGAGTCGTTTTAAACTAGATCTGATTTGTTCACCAGTTGAGATGGTCTACGGACAGACGGTCAAGCTACCCGGTGAGGTCTTCGTCGAAATCCTGCCAACATTCAACACAGTCACCGTAAAACATCGAAGCGCACCATGTGTTAAATAGGCAAGCGATATTTTTTTGATAAAGCCGTTTTCATGGAATTGGGGAAACTCTAATGAGATATAAACTCGAATTAAGACGATCTGTGGGACCTACATGGAAAACTGTTAGATTCTGTGAGGGAATCGATGAACTGCCCTTAGAAGATAGAGTCCAAAAACAGTATATGGCAAAATAGGTTTCCTTTAAAAGTAAAATTCCATATAACTGGAGAAGGGTGTTTCTTTCATTATATCGTTCATATCTAGCTAATAACGGATGTCCTGATACTCACCTTAAGGCATATAGACCTATTAGCCTTACTTCGTTTTTCTTAAAGACAATATAGAAAAAGTACCAATTCAACACATATAACTGAGTTCCTCTCCAGGAATCAACTTCATGAGAACCCGTTCAATCAGCAAAATCGAAAGGCGAGAGATTCACTACGACGAAATGTATTCGATCTATACTCACGTGCAGAAATATTATAGCTAAATTGAGTTATGATTTAGGCCATCACTAATGAAGGTATCCCTACCTGCAAGGAGGCATTTTTCTGACTTCACTATGATGTCTGGTGATTGTCAAGCTTCTATCTAGACTGAATAAAAACGAGTCTGATGCCCAGGGTTATGTCGATGATCTGGTCAAAATTATTAGCTGGAAATTTGATTGCACCTTATCACATCTGATGCACAAGAAAGAGTGTGGCGATGATTACCTCGACTGCACCTATACATTCTAAAAAGGTTTTTTGCAGCACTAACCATTTGAGATTTTTTAGTCATATGATCAGACTTAGTTCGAATACAATACCTCCCACTTTTAAAGGAACCAGCTTTGACCAAATGATCACTCTAAAGAGTCCAGGTTAAAAAGGCGCTGTGATTAAAGCTGCGGTAATTGGAGCCCGATGTATCGGGTTCAGTGGTGTGGATGAACAGATCTATGACCCCCTGTTAGAGTGCAGATTTCATTTGCCAAACCATCTTCCATTTTAGGGCTAAAGGCTGGCATGGAGCTATGCTATGTACAGATGGTTCTACGTAAATCGTATAAGTAATAACGTAAAGTAGGACGTAAATAAACGAATCGCGAAAGAGTTGAGAAGCCTTGAGCCCCAAAACTGATTGCAAAGATAGAAACAGACAGACAGATAGATAGACATAGTTTAACTAAATCATAAAATGTTCACTCAACGATGATGCTCCCATTATGAATCCCAAATACGAAAAAGTATCCCTTTTCTGATAATCCGTCCAATACAGTCCTTCGCTGATCGTGGTTAGTAGGCTTTAGATCTTGCGCTCAGTGCAAATATAATGTTCCTGGACTATCAAAAACATTAATTAATCTGTTCTTTCCCATTTTGTTCACACTTGATAGTGTATATCCGCACAGTTTCGGCCATATCTTGTATATTCATCAATCCCATTTGTCGAACTAGGTACAGGGTGGGGTTGAAGTCCCGCTGGTTATGTAACGTTTAGCTCAGTTTCGCTTTAACCATTGTGTTGTGTAGACGCGCCAATTTTATAATGAATAAATATACGCCACAAGAACGAGCAGAAACAGTGACAATATTTATTGAAATTAATCGTTCCATTCTTGCCACTCGGCGGAAATTGCGTGAAAAATATTCTAATCGTCCAGTGCCTCACAATTTATCGTTTACATGCGAATTTTCGACAGTACGGTATGACAGCAGATAGACCTCGTTCTGGAAGACAACGGACGTCTCGTAACGCTGAAAATGTGGCTCTGGTGCGCGATAGAGATACAGAGTCCCCAGAAACATCAATTCGGAGACATGGTTCCCAGATGCACATTTCTGCACGCAAATGAAAATTTTGCCGTACAAAATTCAATTAGAACACAGAATCCTCAATTAAGTCATCAAAAATCATTGCATCCACTTAAAGCAACTGTATAGTGTGGTGTTCATGCTGGAAACATCATTGGTTCCTATTTCTTTGAAAATGACCAAGGCGTTGGAGCTACTGGTACTGAGTCTGAAATGGAAGAGCAAGGACTAGAGGACATGTGGTTTTAGCAAGATGAGGCCACAGCACACACAGCCCGTTCAAAAATTTAATTATTGAATGAGGATTTTCCACGAAGACTAACTACGCGAAATGGTGATTTAGCAGGGCGTGCCAGATTTCCGGATTTAACAGCACCAGACTTTATCTTATGGGGTTTAAAAGTTTATATGAATAAGCTTCAAACGATTCAACATCTTAAAGACAATATTCTTCACGAAATTGAAGAAATTCAACCTGAGATGTTGCCAGATGTTATGAAAAACGCGGTCACCATTTAGCCGATATTATTTTCCAATCATAACCACAAAAACTATTATACAGATAAACAAACTATGTGGAGAAATTATGTATGCTAGACTTTAATAAGGGGAAATAATTGTACCATGGGTGAAAAGGCTATCTCTTATCTCTTTCATTCCTTTAACATTGATCTGGTCCAGATCAGATCTTGTGCCAAGAAACGACATAAAAATTCATAAAATATTGATAAGAGGTTGGTACTACTGTGACAAAAGGTACTATTCGAAATTATATTTAACTTTCCAATGGTACTACTCAAAATTGTATTATTTTTGGCAACAAACTAGAAAATAAAGATTTGAAAGATTTTTCAAAAACAATTACATTGTATAAGTTTCAAAACTATTAAGATAATTCTTTATGCAAGTCAATTGTTCTAATATTCTCTTTTAAATCTTTTTCAAACAAACCAACTGACAGCTTTACCAAATGAGTGCGTTCGATATTAAATTTTTGTTGTTAGTTCTTTACAGTCAACCTTTAAAAAAATATTAGTTCCCCTATATTTTCAAATAAGAACTAATTTTCTGATCAAAAATAAATTTTTGTTATTTTTGATAACATTTTGTTGTTGCTTTGTATGTAAAATTTGATCTGATCCGGATCACTGTGCGTCAAGAAACACGGCTATTATTTACTCATTTATTGTCCTGAATGAATTATCACAGTGGCAAAGAGAATGCTATCAACTCAAAATATTTCTGAATTATTAAGTGATGGCAAACGAAATAGGATAAACATATATTTTTTATTTCGTTTTCTCTTTCAAACAACAGCAAAAAAAATATTTGACTGTTTCAAAACTTTGCTTACTATTTCATATTATAATTCGATTATATGAAAATACACTGCAGTTCACTTGAATAGGAACAACCGTTTTTTTTTAAATATTTTAAAATCGGTCCAACTTTCCCAAGATTTGACTTTTACAGGATTAGCACTTGTTTAAAATTACATAATTTTTAAATAAAAATAAATTAGTAGGCCAGAAGAATTTTATTTTATTTTTTTTGTTTTTTCTTAAAAAGTGATTTTTGTTTGTTTCACTTGAATAGAAACGATTTGAAGTGTTAGCAACTTAAACTTAAATTAAATTAATTTTTTAAAAAAGGTTACCAATTTAACATAAAAAAAATTAAATATGGGCCGAGGAAAAAACTTAGTAAGGAAGAAATAGGCCAAATTCAAGTAGTACACAGCGAAAATTATTCTCTAAAAACAATTGCAGATAAAATAGGGAGAAGTAAGACTGTTATCTCCAATTTTACAAAAAATCCAAGAGAATATGGCTCAAACAATAAAGGCCGAACTGATGAGGCCACATCTGCAGCCGACAAGCGGGCCATACTAAGGGCAGCATCCAATTGCACACTATCTTGTGCAAAAATTAAAGCTAGATTTGGTGTGGAGGCCAGCCAAATAACAGCATGGAGAGTAAATAAAAAAGCAGATCACCTTATTCGAAGAAAGCTTCAAAAGAAATCACCTCTAACTCAGAAGAGGAAACAGAAAAGGTTAGATTTCTCGAGGCAGCATATGACATGGGCTGCAAAATGGAAACGTGTCGTTTTTTCTGATGAGAAGAAATTTAACCTCGATGGCCCCGATGGGTTTAATTATTATTTTCACGACCTTCGAAAAGAGGAAAAGCTTTTAGCAAAACACCACAGTCAGGAAGGAGGCGTTATGGTGTGGAGGGCTATATCAGGTTATGGTCCGGGCGATTTGTCATTTCCAACCGGAAAAATGACCGCAGCAACTTACAAGGGCATTCTCGAAGATGCATTTCCACGCTGCAATGATACTTTTGAGGCCATTGCCATGGATATATCAGCAAAATAATGCCCCTATCCATACAGCTAACATAATCAAATCATGGATATCGCAGCAAAATGTAGAGCTTTTGCCGTGGCCTCCGTCTTCTCCTGATCTCAATATCATGGAAAACGTGTGGGGTTGGCTGTCTCGGAAAGCCTTATTAAGGCGATAAAGAAGCCTGAAACCAAAATTCCTTAGATTATTTAAAATGTATGACTCCATCTCAAGCAAGTTGTATGAAGGTTTTTTTAATAAGGGAAGTAGTACACATTATTAAAACCATGTAAACTCAATTAATTTTTAAAAATAAATCGAATTCTGTAAAAAAAATATTGAAAAAGTTGGATCGATTTCGAAATATATCTTCTCCATTTTACAAGCGTATAATAATATGAAATTTTGAAAAACTCAAATATTTTTTTTGGTTGTCGTTCGAAAGAGAAAACGAAAAAAAAATATATGTTTATCCTATTTCGTTTGCCATCACCAAATAACAGAACTATTTTTACCGCGGTTCATATAAGATGTTCCACTTTATATTTATTCTCTTTGGCAGTGGTATGAAACATTGGGCGTATCCAGCACGTTGAGATCTCACTAAAAAAAAGTAGATATCTCACAACTCAATGTGCTGGATGCAAAATATCTTACTAAAAAAATTTAGAAAATCTCACTATATATCTAAATTTTGTAGATATTTTATGGTTTGAGTCTCTGGTATTTTTTTGACAGCTATATTGGTGAAGTACAGAAGAAACAATTCATCAATTTAAATGTAAAGAACGAAAATCCATCGTAAATTCGCAATGGACACAAATAATATGTGTAATAGAATAATATGTGTTTTATATGACAGCTCTGACTGACAGCTTAGTTAAGACCTAAACCCAAAATAAAATATAGATTTAACATCCAGCACACTAAATGATAATCTACGATTGAGACTATTCTACATTGTTTAGATATCTAATAAGGGGCCATCCATAAACTACGTCACGCTCTTCAGGGGGGGGGGGGGGAGAGAAAGTATAAGCTGACGTGATGATGTGTGATGTTGGGGGGGAGAGGGATTTAAAAATGTGACATCACATAATAAGAACGGTTTTAAGTGTTGTCCTAGTTACCACCAAAAAATTCTTTGTAATTTTTACAACGAAACTCACAAACCCTAAAAAATGGTGTCTCGACAAACAATTTGTAATTCACGCATAGAAAAAAAATATTGGAAAATATAACCGATTTTTGGAAAAAACAACCGTTATGTTTTAATTTTTGACTTTCCCCGTATTGTTGACAGACGATTACCGTTGTTAAGAGTTTGGCTGCTTGGATAATTTCAAAAAACAAACTAATTTAAAAATTCTAACACAAGCGAAAACTCCAATATTAAAAAATCTAAACCAAATTTCCCGTTGTAAAAGAAACAACGGATTGTTTGGTCGAAACTAGGACTAAAGATAAGTTCATATTTCATATTTTTTTATTTTGTTTTTATCAGTAGCAAACAATTTGATGAAAATCAAATTTTTTGAGCAAAACTTATCCGCGTACGGCGAAGGAATGAGAAGAAAAAATTCAACCGGAACATATTCCGTTTGTTCTCGTTTCTCTAAATATATTTTTAAAAGTGTTCGTGTTGTGTATATATCCGTGAATCTCCAAATTCAGTTTATTTCAATTTTTAAATAACAAAAATTCAGATTTTCTATAATAATTTGACTTAGATTTTAATTGTGTAACCGATTTTATTTTTTAAACATTCAAATAAAAAAGTAAAAATTATATTCTGTTAGAATCAGCTTTGTGAAGTTCAATAATATTATTGAAATTGTGAAAATAATTTTAAAAGTGTTTAAATGCAGTTATTGTTGTACTTTAATATACTTTAATTCGTCGAGCATAAGGTATTAAATAATACAACATACAATTTTCCATTTAAATATAAAGTTTATGGTTTGAGAATGGACAAAAATAATATGTACCAATCGATTTATAATGCTTACGTACTAGCATATCCAAAAAAAACTAGAAAATTGTGCCAGGAAAAAGTTGTAAAACAATGGAACAAAATGAAAAATGAAGATGATTTGCAAACAGAGGTGGGTAATTATTTAAAACAATTAAATGCAATTACCACAAGGAGAAAAAGGAAGTCTGTTTTCATTTTGGAGAAAACAAGCAACAAAAATTGTTGATTCAAACAGTACAATTGTAAATTGTTCAGCTTCGGTAACTGGGCCATCAACATCCACTGCTATTAACTCGACTAATACTAGCAGTTTAATAAACAAATCTTGTAACGATTTCAATAAATTTTTATATTTTCCTTCCACATCTTAATATTTTCCTTCCAATCTAAAAAGTTTCAGTCCTACCTACATCTTTCGTTTCAATATTTATTCTACTAAAATTTGCCTAGCTATGACGACACAAAAAATGATTAGCTGTTCGATCTATTTAAATTTTAAAGAGATAGGATATTGAGAACGAGTTGAAAAGCAAAACAAGAAAAACGAAAACGAAAAACTCGATTGGTGGTGGCGTGGAAGAAACCGAGATGGTGGACAGTCAAAATTGGGAATGATACAAGAAAAGATCTCAAATTTGGAAAATTAAATTAATAAATGATATTTTGTCAAAAAAAAAAACTAAAACTAAGAATTATAATGTGTATTAATAAATAAAGAAATACAGTGGAATGTTAATAAAAATACAAGAAAAAAATAAAACAATAAATAAGAATCTTATACAAGTTACGGGAGATAAAAGTAATCCAATCCAACCGTATTAATAAATTCCAGAAAAATTAATATTTGCGACGTGCATAAAATCAGCTGCATTACTTTGCGCGCCAGGTGACTTTTAACATACCGAGATTGTGTCGTGAATGTTGCCAAGGGTACACGATAACCTGTGAATATCGCCATACTATTTGAAGGGCTCAGATAACACGCGGTCCAAGGCTGGTTAGCGGTATATTTAGACAGCAAAGCTTGGTATAGCTCGTCACGTATGTTGGTTACGTAGAGATATTATCCACCTCATAGGACGTATTGCAACCAAGATTTTTAACACGCGGTGCAGAGTCGTGTTTCCATTGAACCGCTGTATATGGTATCACTGCTGCGGAATCAACCGGATTCATCGTTCATCTATTTGTTTTGGGATATGTAAAGTATTGCATGTTACTATTTCTTAATCTAATATCGTATTTTTTTTGTATGTTTGTAGTTCCATCTTTCTGGATTGAGATTTTTTCTAAAGTAGTTTTCCGCATCGTATATACATTTATATACTAAGAATAGTCCGACAGAACCACTACCATCCTCATGGTTATTCGTTTGTTTAAGTGATGTGGTTCAATTGAACATGTGGTAAAACCAAATCGGTTTTGATGGAGGTATATTGTTAGCGGTGTCCTGTGACCTCGGATTCTATATGTGATACAGTTACAGTGTTAATTCACTTTCGATTTTTTTTATTCATTAGCACACTCAGCATTTTTTTCTTTGTAACATGGCTGCTGTTAATGGTGTACAAACAGAACCCCCCAAGCCGACAATGAGTTATCATACTTCAATAATGAGTGTGTCATCTTAACAGCCGCAGACAAGCCATGCGGTTACAAACACCACGAATCACCACGAGTCGCTATAGTTCAAAAGAAATTTCAATCCGAAATTGAAGTACTAAATTCTGAAATAATTGGTTTATATGAACGCCACAAGCGAGGCCTTCTATCTGATACTCAGGAAAAAGATTTAAATGCAAAAAAAAACAAAAAATCGATTTAGAGGCTCAGTTGAAAAGGAGAAAGGGGGAACAAAACCGATCGCAAAAGTACCGAACCGACCGCCCAGGTGGCGCAGTGGTTAAAGCTGCGGCAGTTGGAGCGGGAGGTACCGGGTTCGAATCCCGATAGGGGCGGGATGGTAAAGGGATTTTTCACCATACGATTACGATCGGTGGTGTGAATGAACACATCTATGACCCCCTGTTGGAGTGCAGAATTCATAGGCCAACCCATCTTCCATGTCAGTACTATAGGCTGGCATGGAGCTTTGCAATGTGCAGATGGTTCTACGTAAATCGGACCTATAGCCGTACGTCCTCGATTTGGCTGTAATGGCGTAAGGTAAGGACGTAAATAAGCGGAAGTGCCTCGAGCCCCAAAACAGATTGTAGAGATAAAAACAAACAAACAAAACAAACAAGTACCGAAACGCGAGAAAATTAAAGCGTAACGCAATTGTGGAAAAAAACCCGGAAGTACACCAAGCTTTGAAAATTAGAAAACATGTCGGAAGACCAAGAATTGAAGAAGACCAGCCGCAGCTACTCCAGACTATTATAAATATAGCTATGCATGGATCGGCAGCCTATGAGCGGCGACAAAGTGACGTATATCGTAGTGTCAGAAAACTTAATGAACTATCGATGGTATTAAAAAATAATGGCTTTAATATAATTAGATCCGGGCTGTATCTTAGACTACTACCAAACAAAGCTCATCTCTTAAAGGAAAACGCCATGTTAAAACCGTCCTAGTTAAACTAATCAGAGCTCAAAATGATAAACACTCAAAACATATCGATGGTTCGTTTTGCCGATCAACAATTAGTTGTTTCGAAGAATTATCTTCACTTCTAGGTTCTTCTGAAGTTTGCTTCGTAAGCCAAGACGACAAATCTCGGGTACCATTAGGTCTTGCAGCAGCTAATAAACAAAGTCCTCTCTTAATGCATGTAGAATACAGAATTCAATTGCCTGATCATGACCGACATAAACAGCAGCCCAACATAAACTTATCCCTTCAGTATATGCAGGAATTGAAATTTTGTCAGATGGACTTGGTAAAGCTGAAAATGTCACGTATTCTGGACCAACATATATTGCTATACGATCAGGTAAACATTCAACATAAACAGCTATGAGTCACGCTTTGAATTTTGAAAAGATTTTAAATTTAGAGGAATTCAATACTATTACTCGACATGGAAAAGATTGGATTAGTAAAACCTGTTCATGGTGGGCAAGATGAAAATCCATATCAAAAAACGATTACAGTGGCGGTTCATCACTTTATAAAGCATAGTGCTGATGCAGTATTTATCGCCACCAACGCACCAGGGCGCAGTGCATTCAACCGTGTTGAAAGAAGGATGGCACCGCTTAGTAATGACTTAAGCGGATTAATATTACCTCATGATCATTATGGTACCCATCTTAATGAGAAAGGAGAAACAGTTAACAAAGAGTTGGAGAAGCAAAATTTTATTTTTGCTGGCCAAACTTTGGCTGAAACTAGGTGCCAAACAATCATAGATAATTTTCCAACAGTAGCCGAATTTATTGTTCTAGAAAAATCTGAACTACAGGCAGATGAACTTATAGTGAAAGGTCAGGATTGGTATGATGTTCATGTTCGATCGAGTCAATATTTGACACAGATTGTGAAATGTTTTAACAACAATTGCTGCACGAAATTTCGCAGTTCATATTTTGATATAATAAGAAATCGATTTCTTCCTCCACCTATTCCCCTCATCCAAACGGATATAGGACTCCGAGCACCAGAATTGCCATTGAAAGATGATACACTCAACTACCCTTCTCTTTTCGTTTAATTAAGTTTACAAAACAAGAATATTGTTAATAATATGTCGTTCAAAATTGTTCCATACGACTTGTATTGTCCTTCAGTGAAATTGATTTTAAAAGATAGAGTTTGCAATACATGTGATATGTATTTTGGAGCTCAGGCAATGTTACGAAAACACGTTTCCACCACCCACAAAAATGATGCAGGGCCAATAAAACGTGTAAGACCAGTCCGGATAGTTGCACGCAGACAGCGAGAACTAATGGCCGTGATTGCTCATCAAGAAAACTGATAAACTGCAGATTGGTATGATGAAACGGAGTTGGATATGCATGGAATGGATATTCCTCCTGAGGAAACACCAGTCCGATTTTGCCCAATTATATCGGTTGATGAGTATATCAAAAATGCGTGGCAGGATGAATAATGAATTCATTTCAATTTTTTGTTTTGAAGAATTTTCTAGAGTTAAGTTTTTTAAATGATATCAACGTTTAGTTTATAATTTTGTTATTTTGTGAACAGTTTAAGGAAATATGAAATTTTTAGAATTAAATACGAAAAAATATAAATAAGATATAAATAAACTATTAATTTTTTCATTATACATCATGTTTATTATTTGTTTTTTCATTTGGGAATTGTAAAGGGGGGGCAGGGAGGCTTGGTTAATTTGTGACTTACTTTTTAATGGGGTATATACAATTTTGTGATAAAGGGAGGGGGGGTAAAAATTATTCAAAAATAGCGTGACGTAGTTTATGGATGGCCCCTAAATAGATCTCAACGTGCTGGATACGCCCATTTATTCGATTTCATGTATGTATTTCAACTTAATTTTATAGATTTGATTGAATTTTATTTATCGTAATATCAATGCTAAAGGAATAAAAGAGATAATAAAATTCAAATATAGCCTTTTCACTCAGGGTTCAATTATTTCCCCTTATAGACTGAATAGCATGCAAAATTTGTCCATATAGTTTGTTATCTGTATAATATTTATTTGTGTTATAACAAAAAAAAGTCCAAATACATTTTTTTTGAAAAACAAACCTACTTATCTTTTCTTAGAACAAAATTATAGGCAGTCAAAATGGTAGCGAAACTTTTGCCCCACCCTGTATAGTGCTAAAAAGTCTGATAATGTTAAATTTGTTGAGCAAGTGCTGATAAAAACTATGTCGCCTATAATATGATCGCTTCACAAATACCTTAAAAATAAATGTTGATCGGCGCTGGTGCCCTTAAGGTACAGTTGGTATTATCATCTGTTAGAGTCAAGTTGATTTCAAGAGTGTGATTGAAATCAATGGATGAGCACTTATCTTAAATTATAAATGACCTAAATCAGTATGCTCAAGTATTTGCGATCGCTTGCCGTATTTCACTATATAAATCGACGAACATACGTTCTCTGTATAAAATTCATCTCAAATTTATTAACAACAACTCTTTTATAATAATAATAATAATATTAAATGGAATTAACTAAACTTAACAAAAAAAGAAATCGTAACGAAAACAACAGCCATACCATATACATAAGAAAACGATAAATTTCGATCTTAAAAGAAATAAAATCTTTTTTTTTCTTCTTAATCCTCCAGTAATCCTAGATTCGTGCTGGTAATAAATTCACATTTGGATTCTCTAAATTTTTCGATTTTTTGTTGTTGTACTCCAAAAAGATATATTTTCAATTCTCCGTGATATACTCGTATACATGTACATATATATAAATTCTGTCTTATATATAACATCTTATGTACGAGAGTATTGAAATGAAGATCGAAGATTTTTCTGTGTAAGATGAATAGTAAGAAAATGAATTACATTATCTGATGAAAAATAGTTGCGCAACAACAACACTACATAATGCGATCATCCTCCAAAATGATCTACGGTATATGTAAAATGTGAATACAAGACGAAAACCATGGATCTTGATTGAAACACCTACGACCATGCATTTCTATTGTGTCCGTATTTTATGTTAGCAGATCCAATACAAATTTTTATTTCATATAGTTGATTTGGAAACTTGCAATGGTTCTAGTTTTTTGATTGTGCGGCGTGATGAGAAACTCTCTTAATCATTAAGCTACAACCAGCGAATGGTTCTAGTAATCTAAGTCCAAAAATAACGTATGGTGTTATATTTGTTTCCTTTTGATGACATAAACTGATAAGCTTGCTCCATTGTGGTATATACATATGTGTAGTTAAATTATGGAACCCGATCTTGTTCATATGTCACCCCGGTTGGTTTGTTGCCATATACCAACGATTATAGCCCATAAAAAAACATTCGATTGCACCATTTCTCCAGATAATATAGACGGGAACCAACACCGTCTTCAGTAGATCAATTATTTGGCCAGCTGTGCGGCATACGACCCTATTTTGTTAGAACCATATATCACTAAAGTCAAGTCGATCCAATTTTGGCCCAAAAATAGTCTTCCAACATAGTACGATATCGCAAACTCGATTAACCGTAATGAGACTTTTGTAATTCACACAACTCATTCACATTTTGAAGGTCACGAGAAATTAATGCAAGTCCCGATAGGGGCAAGATTCAAAAAAGGAATTTTGTACCATCTGATTATATACGATCGGTGGTGAGAAAAAGCACATCTGTGACCCTCTATTCTGTTTAGAATTCATGAGTCGGATGGGTCGGATCTTCCGTGTCTGTAATATACGCTGACATGGAACTATGCAATGTGCAGATGGTTCCAGGTACATCAGACCTTCAGCCGTATGTCAAACGGTTGTCACAATAGGCCAATTGAACCTGAGTGACGGAGGGCTCAAAATAAATGTTAATAATCAAATGACTAAGAGGAGTTAATTCGCCACAGTTTGGTTTGAAAGATTTGTAATTTCTACAAAACGCGTGGTATCGACTGATTTGGCACATTTTGAACCGAAGATCTTATAGGGCTGTTGTATTTTAGGAACTCTGGCCGGTACAGTTGTTTCACTGACACATGATCTTCTAACACTGTATATAAACACGAACGGCGTATTTGATGGGACGATTATTACAACCGAAAATTAGAGTAAGCACTCTTTAAGTTCCGACAATTGACTAAGACTGTGAATCTGGTGGCTTTTACTTAAACATTGGTATTATCTTGCACCATGACTTTCCTAAAAGTGATTGATGACGTGATAAAGTTGTCAAGATAATTTTAACATCATCTATTTGTTATATTAGCCGTGTTTCTTGACGCACAGTGATCCGGGTCAGATAACATTTTCCATGCAAACCAAAGACACATTTTGATCCAAATTACATATTGGAACAAAATGTGTCTTTGGTTTGCATGGAAAATGTGATCTGATCCGGATCACTGTGCGTCAAGAAACACGGCTATTATAGCAAATTAAAAATGATTTCTAACAGCTATAGCCTTGTGTTTACTATTGCAACATACTGTAATTAATTATTTGTTTGTTTCGGCGTCTACTATCTGTTTTAGGGCAAAAGCATAAAGGAATGGTGCAATGCAAAATTCAGATTGTATTGATCCGTGCCTACCTAAAGCACTAACATTGACTATTGGTGGGCCCATGAATTTAAACTCAAACAAGCTGTCGTAGATTTGGTTCGATAAATCAATGATCATATTGGGATTCGAACGTATACAATCTGGCTTGAACTGTAAGTCACTTTGAATTGCTCGAGTCGTATCTCTTCAAACGAAAATGTAGAGTATCTCATGAAGAAACACACTTCAAGTTTTAATCAACAATATAGTTGGTGCTCCCTTGGGTAGCGTATTAGGGCCCATCCTGCGACAACGGAAACCATTTTCATTGAAACTTTTGGTGATACTGATCATACAACTGTATCAAGCGAAACGCAGAATCAAGCAGTCGAATACTTACAGCAAGCACTCGATAACATCAGCCGCTGGACTAGACATTGAAAAATAATCTAAAATTGCGGCTCTAAAATAGCAATCTTCATATATTTCTTAACGGTTTTCAAATACAAAGAATAGCAAATTAAAATAAAACAGCGCGAGATGTACTGGCTGATAGGAAAACATTCTAAGTTTAACCTGTACTATAATCGCCTGATCTACAAATGGATAACCTAGCCAATTTAGACGTATGTGAAATTACGAATGCTTACCGCTACGTTACCAACGGAGAATTACACAACGACCTTGTCGGATTGAAAGATCACTAGACAACGAAGAATTTGCCTTGGGAGCGTTTTTGGACATTGAAGGCGCATCCTTCAATGCAATGATATCTGCAACTGAAAGACATAGCATGGCGACTAAGGTAGTGATACCAGACGGTGACCACCCGAAAGGTATGTCCTTAGGGTGGAGTTCTATCTGCGCTCTTGCTTGTGTCTTGTAGTAAACTCACTCCTAGTCCAATTAAACGACAACGGATTTTTCTGCCAGGCTTATGCTAATGACATCGCCATAACACTGGTATTTAAATATACGGACGTAATATGTGATCGCATGCAAACTGCGATTTACATAGTTATAGCCTGATGTCTATCAATCAACCCTAGGAAAACTGAGATGGTCATTTCCACTATAGACGCAGAACTCTGGGAAACCTTAGTCTTTCAAAAATTGGGTCTCATACGATGCGACTCTTTTTTTGGTAAGTCAAATATCTGGAGGTCTGGCTAGATCGGAAGATTACTGGGCAAAAACATATAGAATAAAAATGCAACAAATCATGCAACATTTATTGCAACCCATAATCTCGTTAGCCGCATTTATTTGGTGGCCTAGAACAATGAGCGGGATTGGAGGGGAACTTCTTAACCGCTGTTGAAATGGTTGTTGCCGCTTGTAATTTGGATCATATTTGGTGCAGCGCTTCCAGCTCGCCTACAAGACAAAGACAATCTATTTCCCTTCCGGGCACTGTCAAATATGGAGGCAGGTGGGCCGGCACACAGCTGTCTACCTGCGTCGGTGACGAAGATATCTTCGGGAAATTATTTCATGTAACTATTACTGGAAATCACATATGGGATTAAACCAGCCCATCCTACGAGGTCAAATTATCTATCCCGCTTGGAAGATACGCTACTGTTTTTTAGGCAGAAACTGCTGCAATTTTGAAAGCAACACTCTTTGTAAAAGGGATAAATTGCAGATATTATCGTAACTACATCTTTTCTGACCGCCAGGCTGCCCTAAAGGCGATTGTTTCCAATACTGTGCGACATCGTAACGATAGGAGTAAAGTCACTATCTTTTAAACAAGAAATTGACTATCACTGATCTCCACCAAAATAGAAGGAATAATCTTCTTTGGAACAGTAAACCAGCAAAGATCCCAGTCTTTCTTAAATTATGATAGACGCACTTTAAGGATCTTGCTGGGCATTGTGTACTCTTCTCATAGGGTGCACTGTTTTGTCTTATAATTCTTCTTTCAGGACTTAATTGACGACCTTAAGGATACCAGATGTCTTGGAATTCATTAGAAGAAAAAACAGATTCCGGGACTGAGAGTGTGCGTCTGGGAAGGGATGTCCCAATGGGCCAACTGAGCCAAAAAGTTTCAAATCCTAATAAGTCTCTGAAATAACAAAATATGTTACCCCATAAGTGTAATCCAATACTCAATTCCTGTTCATATTAATTATATGCCATGACGTAAACCTATCTTATATCGCACACACTGATTAGGGTTTAAACCATAATTCTTAATTAGATCAATCGCCTTGTATGTATGTACCTCGTTATATAATTATGATTAATCGATGGTAATATTTATACATTTATATGTACATAATTTCCAACTGTTGGGTATATATGGATTCCATTTATAGTCCCGGAAAATAGATTTCAATTTACATCCGCATTATAAAAATTTTTTATCGATTGATAACAGGGTGATAAAATTAAGAATCTATTGTTTTCTATCATACATATGTTGACAGACGTAATAAATGTATCTATTGTACCACCTTTTGATTACAAAAAAGCTCAGCCATTCGTATGGGCTGCACCCAAATCGGTATACGCACACATTAAATATTGATCGTCTTGGTCGTATATAAGACAATAATTGAATTCTTGTCACATATTCGAATTCTTGTATTGTTAAATTGAGTATTGTTTTCAGTTAAACGACATTCAAGACATTCTACACACCATAACCGCATATAGTCTTTAGTGCTAGATAGGAAATAGTTAAAAAAAAAATAATTCTATAAATATTGTCTATAATTATATGATTAATAAAATATTTAGTATTTAAATAAAATTATCGATTTGAACAATTGGATAAAATCGTATTTTGTATAAACAACAAAATCATTCCGTTGATGCGTGCGACTTTATGTATATATGGTACAGTGTGCTTGTGTGTGGTAAACGCAATTTTCCATTTCCTGTATACGATACACTGATATGTCTAAGATCACGGAGTGTTTACGAGTTCAGAATTTTCGTTATAAGTACTTTTTGGACTTTGGACCGTGTGCGCAGTATTATATCGTTCCCACACATAATGTGTGTTAAATACTCGTATATAGAACGAGGTGTTTATACAACAGAGGCATGAAAATGTTTATTTTACAATTTTCCGTCGACAAAGAGTCTGGAACGAGGAAATATTTATCTTTTCGAATACTCGTTATGTTCGGTATATGTTAGCACCATACATTATAAATGGGTTTTGATGATAGGTAGATTGAGTATTTTCGCACAGAATTCGATGTGGAAAATTCTATAACAATGAAATAATTGGAATCATATAATAAGATTGTTACAAATTTCTAAAAAGTTTACCTCGACCAGGAGTTACTGGTATTAACAGTTGGTACTGTGGGTGAGGGCATGACCTCCCTCTTAAGTACCCGGAAACGAGATTGAGGATCGGTGCGTGGAACGTGCATTGAGGTATTTTGTGATAAGTTCTAATCGAGCCTGTCTATTCTTCTCTCTGATTATGTGTATGAAGCTGAGGTTGAATCGATTGAGAGACATAATGTGGTATCAACAGTAAATATCTCGAAGGGAAACGAGCTACTCAGGTTGGTTCGACTTTATAAATACAACCAAAATGGCAGTCATAGAGGATGATTGCAGTAAAATTGCTATTCTTTATTCATTTTCGGTTGCAGTTTTGTGCTTTACTAACTTAACGTTGCAAGCACTAGGTTATTTTATCAAATAAGTTGGTATGGCTGATGACTGGAAACTTTGTTGTCAACTCAGACATCAAAGTTTCCATTCATCAATCAGGTATTACCGAATCTTCGACTGATGACTGTTCAGAAATTATATGCAATTTGTGATTCATTGAAATTCAACCGAAAATAAGCTGAATCCATCTATTCTATATATATATATATATATATATATATATATATATATATATATATATATATAGCAGTGTTTAGCCATGTAACACAAGATCTTCACGTTTCGGCCATCGATTTTATTGCAATGAATCAAATTTCAATCAATGTACTCTGTTTGGATCGTTGGGCTGACAATCCGAATCCGTAAAAAACTACAACTGATAAAAAAAAATGACAAGCCAAAAAAAATCGGATACCACCAAAACAACAATGACCCCCCGCTTAAGTACCTGGAAACGAGATTAAGGATCGGCACGTGGAACGTGCAGTCACAAAGAAATCCTGTCGCGTTTAACGGCCATACAGGCTGTACGTTGCTACACAATGGAGATGACCTCGGAAATCTTGGAGTTGGATTCCTCATTGAGCCACAGGTAAAAAAGCTGTGTTGGACTTCAAACCAATCGATAATCGATTGTGTAAGCTTCGCTTGCACATGAGATTAGCCAACATGTCAATTGTCTGTGTACATGCGCCCATTGATGTAAGCCAACCCCGCAAGATAAAGACTCATTTTACAATAATCTAGATAATCTGATGGGCTCTATACCTGAGCACGATGTCAGATTGGTAGAAGTCAGACCGACTTATGCGATAATATAGGTTCGTACTCCCGACACAAAATTGCAACCGAAAATGGTAAAAGAATGATGTACTTTGCGATCGCTCTTGATCTCAAAGTGACAACATTCTTTCCTCATAAAAACATCCATTTGGAAACATGGACACATCCACGTATAACATCCCGAAGCCAAATTGACCATGTGTTGATTTCAAAAGACCATTATCTGGTCACTGCAAAGCTACGATGAAAATTTTCGTACAAGTCAGGGAGAACAGAGAAATATACAACGCGATTCTCCTGTGAAGCTCTGATAAATGAAGAAACGCAACGAAAATATCAAGATCTTGTCAGCAATAGCATTTTGCGATCCAATTACCAATCTGATCAAGCGAACAGTGTCTGGGAAATATTGAAAAACTCGGTTGTCGTTCACCAGCAGTTGAATGAAATTATCGTTTCCGACCTTGTTCGATTGGTCTGGCAAAATGAAGTTATGCCTGAAGAATGGAAAGTGGCCGCGTTATGCCCAATATTCAAGAAGGATGATCGCTTGAAATACGAAAATTATCGCGGTACAACTCTCCTTTGCCACAGTATACAAGTTACTGTCATACATTAGATCCGTCCAAATCGGCCAGTCATTGATCAAGTTTTTTCGCTACGGATGATTCGTTCTAAGCACTACGAAACTTCTAGCGATTTCAAGCACGCCTATGGATTCGATCAATCGAAAGAAACGTTGGTATGCGCTTGAATATCTATGAATACCAAACAAATACGTACATCTGTGTAAAATGACAGCAATGCAATCACAATGCTGAGTTAAAGTTGAGAACAGACTTTTGAGAACTTTTGCAATTACTTCTGGTGTTCGACGATGAGATGAGCTATCCTCGATACTTTTTAATGTCATGTTACAATACAGCCTCCGAGAAGTGAAACACTTCAAGACAATATCTTATTCCGACACTCTACTGTTTACATATGCAGATGATATCTGTGTGTGATTGGATTAAATGGAGGTGAAAGAGATACTTAATCCACTGGAACAGTTTTCAGCTTCCATTGACCTTAAAATAAACGAGCCCAAAACCAAATATCTGATCTCTGGTTTTCGAGACCAAGACGCAAGTGATTTTAGTAGTGATTTTAAACCACACGTTTGAAGGAGTGATGATATTTAAGTATCTTGGATCTCTCATTACTCACGATAATAGTGTGGGAGAGGATATCAAGATTCGCCTTGCCCCTGGCAATCGGACTCTATATCCTCTACGTCCACTGCTGAAATCAAAATATCTTGCAAATGCAGATAAACTGAAACTTTACAGAGTGTTGATCAGACCCGCTGTCATTTATGGATGTGAGAGTTGGACCTTGACGGATGAGTACGAGAGATGGCTTCTTATATTCGAGAGAAGAATCATGCGTGTGATATATGGCCCAAAATGCGAGGTTGACGGGACATACCGAGTTCGTTGCAGCCACGAGATCAGGTATCTAATGCAAATTCCTGATATCGTGCATGAAATTAAAGGACAGCGAGTACAATGGCTCGACCTCGTTCTGCGTGCTGATCAGAACCGAATAATACAGGGATTTAAGAGAGCGATCTGGCATTTTCTAGTTTTTTGCAACAGTATGAAGAGCTGGCTCGTGATCGAAACCGTTGGAGTCAGATTGTTGACAGATGACCTGTTAAAGCATTCAAAAAAAATTTACAGTTGGCACTTAGTTGGAGATTTAGTTATAAACTCAAAATTATCATAAATAGAACACGTGTTCAAATAGTCAATTTACCTGCATGTAAAGTTGGTGATAGCTTACCGTGAAAATACTTACAATTATTTAACTGAAACTGACGTTATTTATCGATTAGAAACTCATGGTCCAGCTGTTGTTATGAATTTTGTACTCAACAATTATGTAGGCCAACTATGAAAGCACCGAACAAATTTCATCATCCAATTATGATCGTTAGTGTGATTTAACATGTCTATGACCCCCTGTTGGAGTGCAGAATCCATGGGCCAACCCATCTTCCATGTCAATACTATAAGCTGCAATGGAGCTATGCAATGTGCAGATGGTTGTACGTAAATCGGACTATAGCCGTTTATCCTCGATTGGGTTATGTAATGGCGTAAGCTAGGAGGTAAATAAGCGAAAGAGTTGGGGGTGCCTTGGGCCTTACAGATCGTAAAGATAGAGATTGACAGACATACAAATTCCGGGTCTTTGCCGTTTCACTTGATACACTTGGCGTGGATTATTAACCGTGGATTTTACGAGTAAGTCTTGAACTAGGAGAGAGTCGTAATTATATTAAATTACTGGTAATACTTCAACGACACCTCCACCAATGTCTTAAATTTTTAGCAAAAAAATTAAAATTTATTAACTATCACATTTTCATAGAAATACGGTCCAATGATGGCACCTGCCCATAAACCACACAAAACAGTGTATTTTTCAGGATATATTGAAAGCTCTTGAATCTCTTCTGGCTGTTCATTAGCCCAACTACGACTGTTTTGTTTGTTGACGTATCCATTATGCCAAAAAAGAGTTTCATTGCTGAACAAAATTTCTCGATAAAAACAGGATCAATTCAGAGCTGTTCCAACGCCTATAAACCAAATCGATAACACAAAGGAAGGTCGATCAGCATCAATTCTTGAACAAAATGCAAGATCTTTTTTCAAAATACGCCACAATACGCCATATAAGAGACCCAGTGTTTCATGTACACTTCTAGTGGGATGATGAATATCCTCCAAGAAGGCTGTAACGAAGGTAGGAGAAGTGTGATGAGGCACGAAACTGGCGGCTGAAGCAGGAATGAGAATCCTAGCAGGTCAAGAGCACGCGTCTGGTAACCAACCGAATGGCAAGCCCAGAAAAAATCCTAGAGGGAATAAGGATTAGCAACCCCAATCTTCCGACAGGAAACTGAAAGATCGTGAGGCAAGAGGATGCCAAGGGGGACTCCAGACTATCTACTATGGTAATCAATACGGAGACCTGGAGCCGCTTGCCGCGACTAACGGAGTAATCAACTTTGGTTTCGGGTCGATTACTCTCAAAGTATACAAACAGGACGAGGCTGAAACATAAAGGGACCGACAGTCCATCCACAACTGATGCAGTTGCACCAGGAAGAGAGACAGCCTAACCAATGAAGGTCTCGGAGGTGATCACATATACTAGCTCAAACTTTTTTCAACTCAAATCAATAATCAGTTGGTCCGTCCAACGAATGGTTTCTATGTTTGAGAGACTATATCGCACGAACCCATAATAGAAATCACGTGAATTAAAAACTAGAATTTTGAGAGATAATTTTTCTGGGCTGAGTATATGAAAACTATCATGATAGTAATTTTTTCTGGGCTGAGTATACGAAAACTATCATGATAGTTGATTTTTTCGGGGCTGAGAGTAAAAAGTGTTATGATAGTTGAGATTAGTGTTGCCATCGCTTTTTTCTGGGATGAATTCTGGGCTAACTTCACATACATCCTCCTATTAATATAGTAACAGTTGCAAATATCATTTGAATATGATACACGACTTCTACAAGAGTCGAGGAGTGGAGTTTAGCTTTGTTGCAGTGTTGAAACGAACTTTCTGGAAATATTTTTGCCGTAAAAAATGCTAACTGGAACTATCGCCATTGTGAGAGGGCAGACAATTCAATGGAATTGTTCTGCCTCCACTTAATGGTGGTAGTTTCTGTTCACGCTTCTCAAGGTACAGACATTTCCAGAAAGCCCGTCTCATGCTGCAACAAAACCATACTCTACAAAGGTGAAAATCGTGGGGTGAAATCACCTCAACACAATTACGACATATATAAATAATCATTATATCGACGATTTCAACACATGCGTCGTTCACTCTCTGTATTTCAGCATTCAGTTGTTCCACATTCAATTCATTTTCTCTGAGAGTGTCATTTATTTCTCTAATTCATTTATCTTGATCCATAATCGCTCGTTTTCTTTTACGCACACCATTATCACCCATGATTGATTGAATCATGTAGTGGAACGAACCCAAATTATCTTCCTCAACTTTCCAAGTGACTTGGTAAGCTAACGCACTGTTTGCTAATGAAAAGTCCCTTGCATTCGCTGTACCTCTCAAATTCACTAGTGTAGTTGGTCTTCCATCATTAAAAGTTATCAAATCGGAATTCGAAATATTGTCAGTTCTAGAAGTTTAAGATCTACTACTCCAGGTACTAATCGTGTAAGTTATAGAATACTTCAGTTGTTGTGTACCGAAGCAAATTTGCTAAAAGTACTCAACAAGGGTGGATGTACTCGAAAATACCAAATGAATAGAAGGTGTGTAGAGTGGTCCCTATATCTAAATGGGATAGAGATCCAAAAAAAAGAGCGACTCGAAAGATTTATGAAAGAATAATTCGTTGCCGCCACAACAACACACGGTAGGGGCCACTGCGATTGAATGTATTGAGATAGAACTTGAGTCAGAATAAATAACCGGTGAATTGAGCAAGTAAATGTGCATAGGTATTTCGGTATATGGATTTATCGACGGTTGAATTTTGGCAAGCATATTTGGAAGATAACTGTAAGGAACGATTGAATGTGATAGAAAGGGTGAGTAAACATAAATGGGGCACTCATCCTGGTATTACTAATATGTTCTTCTAAAATTACGTATGTAATTAGTGTATTTGGAAAATGGAGCGGAAGGGGCTTTTAGCCAATTAATGCGAGTTGAGAATGCATGTGCAAGGGTGGTATTAGTTGTGATAAACCCAATACACTCTCTATTTTCTGAGTATCTTCCTCTTTATTTTAAGAGAGAGTGGATTACAATGAAAAAAACTGTACGAATGGTGAAAGAATAATCTTTTGAGTGAAATGAAAAGTAGATTACCCAAAGGTGGTGTGTATAAACTGACTTATAGACTTAGTGTTATATCTGAAAACATTGATGTTATTTTAAACATCGGAAACACTGGTCCTAACCCATTACCTAAGAATCTTACGTCTACGCATGTTGGAAAATTTGCGTAACTAAGGTTGTCGAGCACATCCTACTAAACTGTACCAAATACAGCAACAGGAAGCAGATTACGATACCCTTAGGAACGCCACAAATCTGAATGATTGTATGAAAGCAGCTGGATGTGTAAACAAGGATATGTATGGACTTATAAAAATCAATCGAGTGGAAGTATGAATTTACCTCCATTTTGGCTAAATTCCTTTTTTTCAAAATATTGTTATTTTTAAAAATACTTTTTATTTAAATATATTATTTTGTTAAAAACTTATTAATATTTGTTATTATATTTATTACAAATTTTAAAAACTTTGTATGCATTAGTTGGTAATGGCTCCTTAATCAAGGGGCGTTAATTGAAATACAATTTAAAAAACATAACTGATTTTTCCTTTCTGCTGTTGCAGAGATCATGGCGCGGTTTATTCGTTTCTGTAACGGATAGTACTGTAATTATGCCTTACAAATTTAATATATTAAAGACATTAAAATAACCTGGCCCAGCAAAAATAACTTTGCACAACGGAATTATCTGATTTCTCTCAATGGTGGTAGTTCCGGTTCACACTTCTTAAAGTTTATATATTTCCAGAAAATTCGTATCATGCTGCAACAAAGCCAAACTAACCAAAGGATGCAAAAAACTACTTTATAATGCCGCAACAAACCTAATAGCGAATTGGCAGAAATCAAAACGAAGGGCAAATCTACTTTCAATTTTTGAAATTGCTGTCCAGTCAGCTTTTATAGCACTGATTGTTTGTCGAGCCTATTTTTTCATATACTAATTAATACAAATTCACAAAAGTTTAACAGTGAAAATTACTTTTGTATATTTCCATGAAACATGTTGCTTGAATGCTTGCTTATCTCATCGGGTCAAATTTACAAAAACTTATGAATAAAATCGTAAACAACTATAATATATTTTTAAATAAGGAAAAATAAGATCCTGGATGAACATTGTTGCGCAACATATTGTATGCAACATTAGGTAATATTTAAACTTGTTGGTATAATTATGTCGGTTAAATTATTTTATAGTTTATTTTAAGTAACTTAAATCATATCTGGTTTTACCTTTTTTTGTTGCAGAGATCATGGCGCGGTTAATTGGTTTGTAAAACGGAAAATGTAACTGCCATACCCTTCACACAATGGAATTGCCTGATTTCTCTCAATTGTGGTAGTTCTGGTTCACACTTCTGAAGGTACAGATATTTCCACAAACTTCGTCTCATGCTGCAACAAAACTAAACTAAACAAAGGCAGCAAAAACTATAACATAATTCAACAAAAAATCTAATATGAAGTGGCTGAAATCAGACCTCACCTCAATACAACTACGGCACATATATATATATATATATATATATATATATATATATATATATATATATATATATATGTATATATATATATATATATATATATGTAAATATTTATAATCTTATTGTAGAGGAAATCTACTTTCCATTTTTGAAACTGTTCTCGAATCTGCTCGCAGAGGACAGATTGATAGTCGAGAGTATTTTTGCATTTACCAATTAATGAACAATGGGTTTTATACAGTTATATATGTTTAAATCATAATAAAACAATGTTTCAATGTGCTTTCCGCCACGGCATGCGCAATTCTGGAACACTAATTTGTATACACTCTTATCGCAGCATTTACGCCCGTATTTCGCCAGTAACGTTCGAATGCTGATTTCCAGTTGTTTAATTATTTCAGGTTTATCGACGTAAATGCCAGCTAATCGAGGTAAAAAATCTAAGTATGTCCCTACACCGCTCACCGTTCACAGTAACATTTTAACCAAACGCAAATATAAAACTATAATGTAGTTTTTAATAGGGAAGAATCACATAAGATCCTAAAGGGGCATTGTTGCGCAACATATTGTATGCAACATTAGGTAATATTTTAATTTATTTTATTTTAATTATTACGGTTAAAATATATGATAGTTTATTTTAACTAGCTTGCATACCATATCTGGTTTTACCTTGTTTATTACAGTAATCATAACTCGGTTTGGTATCTGGAATGGATACTGACTGCTTTTCAATAACCGGGCACCGCAAAATTAACTTCACACAATGGAATTGCCTGATTTCTCTCAATTGTGGTAGCTATGGTTCACACCTCTCAAGGGTTATATAGTTCCAGAAACTTCGTCTCATGCTGCTTCTAAACCAAATTACACAAAGGCCGCAAAAAGCTACCACATAATGCCGCAACAAACCTAATAACGAAGTGGCTGAAATTAAAAGGGAGGGCAAATCTACTATCCATTCTTGAAATCGTTGTCGAATCAGCTTTTAGAACATTGATGTTAGTCGAGGCTATTTTTCATTTACTAATTGGTACAAATTCACAAAAGTTTTACAAGTGGAAATGCCTTTTGTATATTTTCATGAAACATGTTGCTTGCTTATCTCATCGGGTCAAGTTTACAAAACCTTATAAATAATACCGTGAAAAACTATAATACATTTTTAAATAGAGCAAAATAAGATCCTGGAGGGACATTGTTGCGCAACATATTGCATGCAACATTAGGTAATATTTAAACTTATCGGTATATTTATGTTCGTTAAATTATTTTATAGTTTAAGTACATAACTAACAAACCATATCTGGTTGTACCTTATTTTGTTGTGTTGCAGAGATCATGACGCGGTTAATTAGTTTCTCGGACGGATACTGTAATTGCCACACCAATTTTATATATTTTAAATTCTTTCCAATAGCTCACACTAACAATTTTACTACACCAACATACATCTGAACTTTAACATACATACCAGAAGGCAATAAATTTTCACCTATTTACAGTAATAAATTTCCTAACTTGTATAACAGTATTAAATTTTCCCTTTTAAATTTTTTTTGTTTTAAAATTTCATTTCTAAATTAAAATACATAAATTTCGACAAAAAAAAATCTAAACTAAATGTTTGGGTTTTCATTTAAAAACTAAACAACATATAACCGAACTCGACGGTGTATGTGTATTATGTTACACACGCATGTTACATGCAGTTTAACTATCTAATATCCATCGTCGTTGTTGTTGTTGTTGTCGTCATAAATGTAAACAAAACATGAAATATTAATTTGACATTTAATAGCGCTTTTATAGTTTATTTATAAATATAATTTTATTATGAAATAGTTGTTGTACATATATACAGTCGACAACAACCATAAATTATTTGTCCATCCGAATCGAAATGCATAGATCGATCCCTCGAGAAACGATATATATTATCGATTACATTAAGATACCAATGAAATTTAATCCCGCTCGATTCACACCTAAATAACATTGAAATTCTTTCACATAACACAAATAAATTTAGTTTCTTGGTTCTAAATTAAATCACTTAATAACCAAATATGTATGTCTTAAATAGTTTCTAACAATTTACAAAGAACTTTGTTATATTCCCATATTTCAAATAAATTAAACCGCGCGTACACTGCTTTATGCAATACAAATCGTTTGGAAATTTTTAATTAAAAATTCTTATCATAACCTTTCCGCGAAACAACAAAGCAAATGAATCGTCGCTGGTTTTGGATGTTCGCGTAAATTGAATATTTTATATCGCGTATAATATGCAAATCTACACTGAATATGTATGTACTATGGTTTAAACCGTATACATTATATTGATTGTAAGATGTTATCAGTTTAGTAAGAAAAAAAAACTTGTGTGCGACGTTAAAAATTGGTGACCCCATTAGAACCCCACAGTGCATCATAAAATAATACGCATTAGATCAAGATCTTATATTTGTGCAATAAGTATGTGGTATAAGATACAGATCAGATCAATATGACTTATAGTTAAGTGAATAATTTCAATCACAGATTGGAATGGGTGGATTCATAAGAAATTATATATTCAGGGAATAGTGCGCTTACCTCTGGTAGGGGCTTTGACCACTATTTCTTAATAGATAAGATTAGGTTGTAGTTTTACTGTTTATATATCAAATAATTGTCTATATAGCAAAAGCTGAACTAGCAACAATTTCTGCCATTACTGCCAAATCGAGGACGTACGGCTACACGTCCGATTTACCTAACCATCTGCACATTTCATAGCTCCATGCCAGCCTATAGTATTGACATGGAAGATGTTTTGGCCCATGAATTCTGCACTCCAACAGAGGGTCTCAGATGTGTTCATTTACACCACCGATCGTAATCGTATAGTGAAAAACCCTTTAACTACTTTAACCACTGCGCCACCTGGGCGGTAAGTCATTAAGTTGTAGTTGTTATTAAGTTGCAATATTACCGACTGTTGAGCTTTTCTTAAAATATTCCCGGGCTAGCTTTTGGTCTTATGGCTAAATACAGTTATTATGGTAATTGTTTATTTGGTCTCTCAAACCGAACTTCATATTCACTGACTTCATGTTGAGTGAGAATCCCGAACATGTCCCCAATGTGAATATGTGAATCTCCCAATGTTTATTTCATTGTAAGTCATCTTATTGTTTTTAATTTGCTCCCAATAACTGCAGTAGATTGGTTGAATGGTAACAAGTAGATTGGTTGAATGGTTTAAACTCAATGTTACTGCCCACGAGTCCACAAAGACAGCATACTGAGAGAATAGCCATGGCTAGGTGATTCATCTGACCTGTGGTTTTGACTCGGTGGACAGGGCATCTTTACATTTAACTTTAACGATTCGCACTTAGTTATCTTTCTCGACATTAGTGACAAGAACTCGTCCTAGCTTCCATCTAAATGTCCTGGCGTCAGCACTGTTGTATCATAGATGCATCTTTGGTTAGTGGAGTTAGAGGTCGAGAATTAAGGACGGCTTCGATTTGCGTGGTGAGAGTATTTAACTCTTCGAATGTTAGATTGATTCTTCTATCACTCTCTTAAGATGATGTTTTACGGATATATATATATATATATATATATATATATATATATATATATATATATATATATATATATATATATATATATATCTGTACAAAGAGCACGCCCGGAGATAAACCTTTTATATGCTGCTATGAATTCCTATGAGACTGCTCACCATTTGAGACTGCTCACTATCTCAATGTGGATGGCTTTTGTCACCATGCATACGAAAAGGGCAATGTGTCACTTGTAGAATTTGTTGCCTTTTGTAGTTCTTAGTTGAAAAGGGCCTGCATAGTCAATTCCCGTTTTAGAGAACGGTCTTCCCAGCCTTACCCTTGATGATGGTGAACTGCTCGTTAGTTGTTCCATGTTCTTTTTGTTGTGGCGAAAGCATATTACGCATCTTCGTATCATTTGCGTTATGGCTCGCTTGCCGTCAATGATCCAATATTTTTGCTTCAGAATTGCCATTGATAGTTTTGCGCCACTATGTTAACTGGTTTTATGAGTATCCTTAATTATCCGCTGTGTAATTATGGAATACGTCCCATCACACGTAGCAGGCCATTGTTATCCTGAAATTGGTTAAGTGAGGCTAGCTTACTGTTTTTGTCTAGAGCCTAGTACTCAGATCAAAGTGAAATGAAAATGTACCGCGGTCTCCAAAAATTTATTTATTTTAGGCTAGTACTCAGATCGATTTCGCGTGCCATTTCCATACGATTTTATCAACTCAGGAATGAAAAATTTCATTTTTGTTTTCGCAAAGAAGTATTCAGTTCATCAGCGAAAAATATTATTTTGCTTAATGCATTATAGATGTCGCGCATAAACTCTACAAATTAGTTTCACGCGAAAATAATGATCTTAACACTAACGTTTCTGCAGTATTCTAAATAGATGTGATAAAGTTCTTTGACAAAAATAAAAATCACAAAAAATTTGTGGTTTTTATTTTTGTGATAAGTTGTTGTGATATGTCAAATACCAAAATTCTACAAAAAAATTCATTTCGATTTCACGTGAAAATAAATAAATTTTTGGAGACCGTGGTAAAATTTCATTTCACTTTGATCTGAGTACTAAGCTTTTGACGTGAAATAGAAATGAATTTTTTTTGCAGAATTTCGGAGGTTGACAAATTACAAAACACAAAACACAAATTATTCGAAATAGAACAAAATGTAATCTTAGTACCTTATCACATCTATTAAGAATACATCAGAAACGTAAATGTCGAAATTTCACGTGAAAAAATATTTAAGATCATTATTTTCGCATGAAACTTATTTGTAGAGTTTATGCGCGACATCTATGATGCATTGAGCAAAATATAGTTTTTTAACTTATGAACTGAGTGCTGCTTAGCAAAAACAGAAATGCAAATTTGCATTTCTCAGTTCACTTTGGTAAAATCGTACGGAAATTTTTCGATCTGAGAATAGCCTTAAGGCTTGGTCTAGTATTTAGTTCAAAGTGAAATGAAATTTTACCGCGGTCTCCAAAAATTTATTTATTTGCACGGGAAATAGAAATGAATTTTTTTTGGAAAATTCATATGTTCATAAAGTTCAAATGTTCAAATTTCACGTGAATAAATGATCATTATTTTCGCGTGAAATAAATTTGTAGAGTTTATTCGCGCCATCTTTGGTGCATTGAGATAACTATAGTTTTTGCGCCAATGAACTGAGTACTGCTTAGCAAAAACAGAAATGCAATTTTTCATTTCTCAGTTCACTTTGGTAAACTCGTACGGAAATTGCACGCGAAATCGATCTGAGTACTACCCTTAAGTAGAAATCTTGTTATAGATTAAAAAATGTATGTGGTTCCTTTGTTATTGTTATAACCACTACCTTTTCTTCCAGCTCTGCCTGTAGTTTTAATGGCAGGTTCGGAAAGATCTTCACGACATTTAATTCGAAAGACATCGGTAGCAGGAATCATGGTCCGTGCCACCATAAATTGTTGTTGTTAAGTTTTATAGGAGTTATAACATGTGAGGCAGCGTCTGCTGGATTTCTTGAGATTTCACGTGATGCCATTTTGTTGTTGGTAGTTATTAATTGTTGAAATTCTATTTGCCACAAATGTTTTGAAACGGCTTGGGTCTCCTTTAATCAAACATAGTGTTATAGTAGAATCTGACCAAGTGTATGTGCTTACGTCTTGGAGTCTCATGGTATCTTGTACGTGTTTCATTAATTTTGCTAGTAATAAGGCCGCGTTTAATTAGGCGTGGGATTGTTAATATTATTTTGACTAGTGCTACTCATGTTTTGGACATTAATAACTGAGTTGTTATTTTTTCGCTATCATTCACTGTCCTGCAGTATACCAGTGATGTATACCCATGTAGTTCTATTTTGCATTTTGACGTTATGTTGATCCATCTCGGCATTATAATCTTGGCCATCATAGTTATTGATGATATAGCCATCTTATAGGATCAAACAGATTTGATGTATCAGATAGAAGTGATCGTTTAGTGGACTAGTTTTTATTTAGCTGCAGTCCCTGTTGTATCGAATTCAAACACATCTTCTGCCGGGTTGTATTATATACCTCACGTTTTGATGCATTAATTTAGTTTTATTTGAATGTATCCATTAGCTTGGTGGTCGCCAGAAATGTTTTGTAAATTTTTGGGTGAGTTGAATGCCCATTTTCTTAGATTAACAGTCTGTGCTGTGAGGTCCTGTAGCTTTGTGAGGTCCTGTATTTTCTTCATTTGTGCGTCTTCTTGTGTCAGGAATGTAATCAACCTCTCCAAATAGTTTAAGTTGTTCCTCGATCGATTTTGTTGTCGTCATAGTTGTTCTCACCTTACTGTCCAGATTACCCATACTGCCGATAATGATATATCCAAACTCTGTCCTCTGGGTCGTTGGTTCTTAAATTACCTTTAATAATTGTGTTAGCTGTTAACATTGGATACTAGTCTGCGCCAAGTATAATATCAATTGGTTGAGATTTATTGTAGTATGGATTCGCTAATTTTAGGTTGTTAAGATGGGTCCATGCTCCAGTATCAATATAAGCTTCAGGTAGTTGTTGACTAAGCTTGTTTAATATCAAGGCTTCGATATCTAAGCTGAAGTTTGCATCAAATCTTGGCACTTGTTTTATTCTATTCGTGTGCATACAGATACCTGCCTCGCTTCCGCCTATACCTGAAATGTTGATATGTGCTTTATTCTTCTTGATGTTCAAAAGATTAGCAGACTTCGATGATATTAGTGTTGCCTATATGACCACGAATCAATGAGTAGTCTCACTCTGCTGTTGGTAATAATACAAGGCTTTGTTGATTAGTTATAAAGGTTTATGTTGTTCTCTTGTTGATTGACGCCATGTTATTACCATGCAGAAGAGTGTGATGGTGGCCTTGACATATAATAAAGCGGATTGTGGATGGGCATGTATTTTTGGATGTATACTACCAGAGCCATCTATTTTAGTCGGTTCTGATACTACCACTTGTAATTTTGAGTTAAATAGTGAACACAGGTGTTTGTTTCGCTGAACAGTTTGTTTATGTCTAGTGTTGGCATCAGCTTGAATTGTAGTCCTGCAATTGATATTTTCCTTGACATCCTTTTAATAGATATTGGCTATTGACAGTTGTGGCATGTACACGTTGAGTGGTAACGATTTACCTTTCTTTAATTATGACTGACTTACTCTTTATCAACATCTTGGTAATCATCCTAAAAAATATTTGTTTTAGTTTACTCTTTTTCTGTCCTTCAGGCTTGATTGGCTCATTGTGACACCCCTTCTCAGACGTACATTCTCAGTCCCAAAATCTGTTTGTTCTTTTAATGAAGTCGAAGATAACCGGTTTCCTCAAGGTCGTAAGTTGATCTCAAATAGGAATCGTGATCCAAAATAGTGCAGTCTAAAAACAGTGGAAAGAGTATGAAGAGCAAGAGCACAAGATGTGCTCAACAGTTAGTTCTTATTGATTCAAAGAAGATATTTGATAGGCGTCAAGAAATGAGAAGATGATGTTGACACTTCTTTGATATCTCTCTTGATAGATAAAGACGTCACTCGATTTATGGTCTCGATAAATTCGATGAAACAGTGTTGGAGACAATCGTCTTTAGAGCAACGAGTCCCACTTCTCCCATAATTACCAAACTTCTAACGACAAATGTTGCTTTACATCGACCATCACTTTTTCGCACGTCCACAAAATCGGAATGATGTGTTTCTGCTTCAGGATGCCTACATTGAGGCGTCTAAATAAATTGTGACATGGCCTACTCATTACTAAGCAATATAAAATGTTAGCTATGATATGTGATGAAAGAAGTGGCGAGTATAAGCAAAACATTGTGTAAGCTGATCACTAGTATCGAAATTCTCAATCTATTGTTCCAGACCGCGTGTTCCAATCATATTAAAATGATATCTGTGTGATCTGTGAGAAATACTTGATCAAATATCTGATCTCTGGTTTTAGAGACCAAAACGCAGTTGATTTTACTGTGGTAACCACACTGAAAACACTAAAACATCGCAGCTAAAAGGCAGATAGAGTTGCACCGTAACAGGACGGATTGATGATCGTTTATTGGCTTTATACTGCTGTAGCTAGACCTATACTAATGTATGGAACTAGGACGTGGTGGCCGTGTCTTAACAAGACTTCATCCTTACATGCATAGATGCCTCTGCTAGAAATGGAAGAGTAAGTCTTGACAAGCTCGAGGTGAGCATATCCGATCATATCCCTGATTATTGCAGCGTGTATTAAGCGGCATTGAAGTAGGTGGAATTGATTTTACTTTCACCCCAGGTGGCGTCGAACTACCACTCATACGATACGGGTAAACTATCTAGGTCTCTAATCACTCGTGCGTTTTTAGAAAATACAAGGCAGTCGATTGATTCACTCTATAAATGCTACTGGAAAGGGCGCATGTGTAGAGAGGACGATTGCATCGATTAGAAAGAATACTGAGACCTCAACAACTGAAAGATGGGTAAACTCCGCAAATTTCACAATTCTGCTTTTGGGGAAACAAGCCAGAAGCTGGACCTGTGAGGATGGAGAACAATATCACTTCTTCTTCACACAGAAGGAAGGTCATAAAGTACTTTAGTTAATGAATTCTAACAAAATTTCACAGTAGTCCTTTTTCAGCAACAAAATTGTTGCAATATTGTCCCTGAATGTACAAATACCTACATTGTAAGCTTGGTCCAGTTAATTGAAACTACCAATGTATTTAGTTGAAGGCCGAAACGATATCACATCTAAACAATCTATTCAACATCGAAATATTTTACCTGTAAGGGTCCATAGTTTCAAATGAATGTTCTTCTATTTGTCACTTTGAGATCACGAGAAATGGCAGTACATATCATTCTTTCGCCTATTATTGTTGCAGTTCGTTATCCGGAGTACATATATAGGATATGTAGACATTGTGCTCTGGTATAGACACCATTAGCTCAGTGTCTTGGTACTTAGGCTCGGGTTCGGTGTTTTATAGGCGTGATTCGGTTTTAATTTGTTGGCAATTGGAGACATAATTTTCCACTTTGAAAACAAATATCTGATCTCAAATTTTAGATTTTAGAGACCAAGACGCAATTGTTTTCACTAGCGTTAATCATACTATGGGAGTAATGCGATTCAGTTGAGGGAAATGTAACATCAGAGATAATGGGCAGATAGAGGAACACCGCAAGAGGACGGATTGATGCTTTAAAGACCTATACTAATATTTGGAGTTAGTACATATTTAAACGTGATCTTCAAACGTGATGGGTAAATTATCTAGGTCCCTAATCACTCGTGCGTTTTTAGAAAATACAAGATTCACTTTATAAATGCTATCAAAACGAATAGATAAGAGAGGACGATTGCATCGCTTTGAAAAAACTTATTTCACTTTATAAAAGTATTCTGCATACACAGTTCTGCATTCTGGGGAACAAACTAGAACCTTGACCTGATTCAGGTGGAACAGTACGTCATCACATGATAACAATAAAAGTTTTTAACAAAGTAAATAGTCATTTATGACTAACAGCGTTTGATTCTGACTATAAATTATTAAGCACTGCTATGTAAACTTTCAATAGCGATGTTTTGATTTATTTTGCCTTCTGCGGACTGTTCTTGTAACTCAAAAGGTTTTTTGAGTCTCCTTGTAATACCATCTTGATGAAGTAGTTTTACAGCTTCATGGCTACGGTGTTGATGGAGCCTCTTCTGATATTTTTGAGCACACTATTATTTTGATGAATACCAAATGTCCAGACCGGCTTGAGCCCTTGTTAAGAAAGCATAAGTGTTTATTATGAATGGATAACTGAGAGTTTCTTCCAATTAGCCAGTATATTTTTCTATATTTTAACTCGAGATCTTCTGCTTTCTTTTTCACGTGTACTTTCCATCTTAACTTTGCATCAAGATTCATACCAAGGTATTTTACTTGAAGTGTATTTGGTACAGGAATATTATTTAGAGTCACAGGTAATGGTTCTATTGATCTATTAGTAAAATTAATGTTAGTAGACTTCGATTCATTTACTTTAATTCTCCACTTAGCTAGCCAAGCTTCCATATTATTTATGGCTATTTGTAATTTGAGTATGACTTCACCGATTGTGTCACCAACAGCTAGAATTGCATTGTCATCTGCAAACGTGGCGATACTTGTATTATTCGTCTGCGATAAGTAAACAGTACAAAAAGGAATGACCCTAAGACACTTCCCGGCGAAACTCCTGCTTTAGCCTCTTTTATACTGGAGTAAACTCCTTCCTGCTAAACTCGTTAGTATCTCTCTTTCAAGTACGATTTTAACAGTTTGTAATACTCAAGGCAAACTCCGCCAGTTTTCTCTAATTTAAATACTAGGCCATCTAGTCAGACATTGTCAAATGCCTGCGCTATGTCCAGAAATATGACTGAACAAATGTTTTTTTTCCTATAAAAATCTTTCTATTATATCTGTTATTGTATGGACTTGATCGATTGTGGAGTGTTTGTCTCTAAATCCAAACTGATGAAACGGAACGACTCTTGACTTTTCAATCTCAGGTTTAATTCGTTTTAATAATAGTCTCTTAAACAGTTTTGACATAATTGGAAGAAGCGATATTAGTCTGTATGAAGTTACTTTCCTAAAGAAAAAGGGACGTAACATAGTCTGAAGGATTAATTATATCCGATATTTTCCTAATAGCTTTATTAGGTAGTTGTTTAAGAATCTCTTCAGTTATCAAGTCAAATCCTGGTGATATTTTAGGTAATACATGTTTATTTCTTGTTTCACTTCCTTAGCATTAGTTAATGGGATTTCCGGCCTCAAGATAGTTGTATGATTTTCAATCAATATATCTTGTGGAATAAGGATTGTTAAATTAGGCTGAAAGGTGCGCTGGAGATGATCTGCAAAACTTTCTGCTTTTTATTCTTTGGTTTTAGCTAGGTGCCTATTATTACTTCCAATTGGTGGTATGTGCGTAACTGGTATTTTTAATTATTAGGTCGATATCTTTATTGTAGGTGAGAGCTTGTAGGTATGAATTTATTGAATTCTTTTAAATTCCCGTATTCGTTGCGTTAAATTATTTAATCTATTTTTGATGGTTGTGTCTCGAGTACCTTGCCATTCCCTTTGGATATTTCACTTCTTTATAACTAATGATTTAATTTCAGTTCATTTACCGGTTTTTTGTTTGTTTGTTGAATTGGTACTTTTCCAGGCTGCTTGCTATATATCTTTGACTAGCTTTTCTAGCTCCCGCTCGAATGTGTTTTCTGATGAAAATTGTGTGTTTAAATTAATACTATTGATTAGTTCATTCCTAAAATTTTTCCAATCAGTATATTTATTTGTTAACATTGGATGCTTGTCATTTTTAGTTATTGTATCGTTTTAGTTATTGTGTTGTCATTTTTAGAGTGATCAAACGTGGAGTCAAATCCTTCCTGCACTTGTATATAATCAAACGTGACTTTTCTTGTTTAACAGAAGTTAATCAGGTCTGGTATTTTATTTTGGTGGCTGGGACAGTAAGTTGGTTTACCTTTAGAGTGCCAGTTGTAGTTGTATTTAATTATTGCTTGATGGAGCTCTTTCAAGCAGCTAAGTGAAAAATTCATAATCGGAGGTGACTTCAACGCTTAACATACGGATTGCGGATCAAGACTAACAACAACGACTAATCATTCTCTTTTACGTTATGCCTAGGCGGACAATAAATTGCGGCTACCACTACTTTATGGTTACGGGTATTAATATTTCATTACTTTCAAGCTTTTGATGCAGATCGTATTTTATGTGTTTTTTAAATTCACGGCACTGCCTTTTCGTGCATTATTATTAGGATGTACGAATATATAAATAATTTTAATCTGGTGCCTTTGGAAAATATTTAATATGTAAATTTTCTTATGAATTCGTGTAGTAGTATATGCTTTATTCCCTTAAAACCGAACAGATAAAAAATGTATTTTATTATTCCTTTTGAAAGTGAGGTTAGGTACTTTCGGATGGAGTGAATTAACTGAATGAGAATTGAGTTACTATTTAGATAATTCAGTTACTATTTAAATAATTGAGCTACTAAAGTGGATTCGATTAGTTCCATTCACTTCAAATAAAGGCTGATTCCCATTATGAAAAAAATTTTGTCAGTATTTTTTACTGAAAAAACCAAAGCGAGAAAAAAATTAAAAATGCCATTAGAGTGACTGAGATCGTTTTTTACTTTTTTCTTTTTTTTATAGTGGATATATTTTGACAGATGCGTGTAACATAACCAATAAATTTCAAATTTTTTTTTGTTTTTGAAAAAAAAAGACAAAATACGATTTAAATCTTCAACAATAAATTTAAAAAAAAAATTAACATAATTATTCATTATTTCAATTATTTTCACAATGAATTAAGATGAATGACACAAAACAAAATGTTAAAATTATGAATTGACCATAAAAAATCATCCATCTTTATTTTTCCTATAAAATATTTCTCCAGTACTGAATAAAAATACTTCTCTTGATATATTTTGTCAGTACTGCTATAATAATTTTCTCAGTAACCATAAAAATTTATTTAGTACTATAATAAAAAAAATTTTATACTGGAAATATTTTTTATTTCTCTCGCACTTTAAGTAAAATTATATTTTTTATCCCGCCTTGATTATTTTGTCAGTATTTTTTCATGATGGAAATCAGGCTTAAATGCCAAAACGAAAATGATTTTAAATTTATGTTTTATTAATTTTAGCTTGAATAAAAATAAAAATAAAGTTTATTAAAAATTGTTAACCAAAAAATTGATAAAAAAACAAAATTGGAACAATTTTATAACAAAATAAAATATATTATGCTGAAACAACAAAAACAAAATTACTGAATTAACTACACGAGCAAAATTCATATTCAGATAATTCTGTTGCTCAATATTTAACTGAAGTGAAGAGGTGCGAATCGAACACTCAATTCACTTAAGTTGATTCAGTTAATTCTATTAATTCATGTCAATCGAAAGGGCCATAGAAAACAAAAATATTTTAACCATACCGACATGCAATAACGAAAAAGGTAAAATAATAATGTACTATCGAAAACAATCAATAGTTTACAAAAAACAATCGATGGCGGTCGATAGTCAAAACTATCGATAGCGCTATCGATAGTTCTTCACCTTTACTCGTTATCCTGTTTTCAGTTTCCGTTTGAGTATAAATGCACAAGTTTAAGGCGACTATCAAGTTTTACTTGAAGGATCACGCGTTGGGTGCAGCAGCTGACATTTACAAGGAGCTAGGACAGTCTAAAAGATCGTCCTGGTGTAGAGAGTGGGCAGGTGTAGAGAGGACGATTGCATCACATAGAAACAGCTAATTTCACTTCAAATATAGAAGGTCATTCTGCGGGAACAAACTAGAACCTCAACCTGTAAGGAGGTGTATAATGAAATTCGGTGTTTTATTGGCGTAACTCGATTTCATTTTGTTGTCAATTGGTGACATAATTATCCACTTTGAATTCGTCAATATATAGCCCTCCAAGATTTAATCTACTAAAGTAAGACTATTGCACATTATTTAAATCACTTGGATCTTGTTTCATAATAGGAGGTGATTTTAACGCAAAGAACACATTCTGGGGATCAAGAGTAACCTCTAAAAAAGGAAGAGAGTTGCTTGCAGCAGGACAACAATGCAGCTGCGATTTTCACTCCGGAGATCAACCAACATATTGGCCTACGGATAGAAACAAATTACCCGATCTTATAGACTTCTTTGTCACCAAAGGTATAGACGATAATTACATATACCTAGAAAGCAGCGACGGGATTATGTCAGATCACACACCTGTTATTATGACGATCAGTGCAACGATTGTTAAGAAAACAAGTCCACCATGGCTAACAAACAACAAAACCTGCTGGGAAAAATTTCAGAAACTAATTGAGGATAATATTAATCCCCAAGTGCCATGGAGTAGTACACCATCAAATACAACAAAAATACGCAAGAATGTTATTTATCCCTTGGAAGTTAGGGAATTGGTAGCAATAAAACGAAGAGCAAGAAAAGCTTGGCAAAGGAATCGAGCGCCTGAATATAAAACTACTCTAAACTTTTTGTCCAACTAACTAAAGCTAAGAAATCAAAAATGAATCCATTAATAACTACCTAAGTAGCCTGTCTGGGGAAAAAGATACCCAGTACTCCCTTTGGAAAGCAACAAAAATATTAAAACGACCTAAACTTCAAATGCCTCCAGTTAGAAACGATGATGGAACTTGGGCTATCAGCGCAAAGCAGAAAGTAACATTGTTTACAACTCATCTTGAAAACACGTTCCAGGCTCTACCTAGACAAACAGTAGGTGAAAACATACCACCAGTACATAAAGTGGACAACTATAATATAGCTGCTGTCAACAGTGCAAGAATTAAAAGATGAAATCAAAACTAACCTAATTGCAAAAAAATCTCCAGGATATGACTTAATTACAGGACAAATAATAAAAGCCCTACCTGAAAAAGGAATACGCAAGCTACTCCAAATAGTTAATGCAGTATTCAGACTTAAACACGTTCCAAATCAATGGAAAGTCGCTGAAGTAATCATGTTACCCAAACCAAACAAAACATTAAATGACAAAAATTCGTATAGACCGATTTCCTTATTCCCAATAATTTCAAAAATATTCGAGAAATTACTGCTTAAGTGACTCAAACCAATAATTGAAGAAAGAAATCTTATTCCACCTCATCAATTTGGCTTCAGAGAAAATCATTCAACAATCGAGAGAGTGCATCGGATTACAAACATAATTGAAGATGTACTTGAAAAAAGAAAGTTTGTTCTAGTATTTTTTGGATGTAGCACAAGCTTTCGATAAAGTTTGGCATAAAGGCTTGGAATACAAATTAAAACGAGATTTACCAAAGCAATTCTATGAAATACTTAAATCTTACATAGCTAACCGGCACTTTCGTGTTAAACTAGATGCTGAATACTCGGAAATGAAGAAAATATCAGCAGGAGTACCACAAGGTAGCGTTCTGGGACCAACTTTATATGTACTATATACCTCTGATCTGCCAACGATAGAAGAGACAACTATAGCCACGTTTGCAGATGACACAGCCATATTAGCAGTAGCTGATAACATAGAAGAATCCACAAGCAAATTGCAAAGAGCGACTAATATGGTTAACACTTGGACGAAAAGGTGGCGAATAAAACTGAATGAAGCAAAATCTGTTCATATAAATTTCACCAATAAAAAGGTTGATTTGATACCAGTAGAACTAAACTCCCAAATTCCATATGCAAACACAGCAAAATACTTAGGCATGACTCTTGACGCGAAACTAAAATGGAAAGAGAATGTGAAAAAGAAAAAAGAAGAATTAAACATTAGATACAGAAAAATGAATTGGCTCTTAGGGAGAAGTTCTGAGCTTACTTTACATAATAAATTGTTAAGCCTGTATGGACTTACGGTATTCAGCTCTGGGGCTGTACAAAGCAAACAAACGTCAATATCATCCAGTCATTCCAAAGCAAAGTCCTACGTGGAATAGTAAATGCACCGTGGTACGTGAGAAATGACAACATCCATAGAGATTTGAAGATGGATTTCGTTAGCGTAGAAATAAATAAATACGCAAGACAACACATGCAACGGATTAGTCAACATAAAAATGCTGAAATTCGCCGAATGTTGGATGACACAAATCCAGTAAGAAGGCTGCGAAGGAAGAAACCACTTGATCTACTAGATCCAACCTGGATCGGCTAAAAAATATAATAAAATTATGTAAAAGGTACTAGCCTAAGAGCTATAACCCTTCAATCGTGAATTTAAATAATAATGCAAGATAAATTACTAGATGATTTGTAAATCAGTTGTAAAAAAAAAAAAAACTTTGAATTCTGTACCACGTTCGAATCTACGTACTACAACTATTTTTTACAATACCCTAGATCCACATTTACGGTCTATTTATTTTCTAAAACATAATTTTTTCAATTAAGTAAACAATTTAACGATTAGATTTTATTCGATATAAAAAAATCTAATAAACAACAAATCTTAACCATAAATAAGACGATGAGATGAAATAGCATAAAATATTTGTTTTTGTTTCGAGTATTCACTTCGATTGTACTCTATGTGCGCAATGAAGACGAACACGAAGAAGGGTTATGTGTGTATACGAAATAATTTAATCAATCTAATCTAATCTCAGTGCGTACTTGTGTATATGTATATGTATGTGTAAGTAGTTACGATGAAAATTTAGTGTACTTAAGATGATGTACACACACACACAAGTATATAAGAAATTGTTCGAAATGATTTTGATTTTCAAATAATTGACCCAATTCAATTGTTTTATATACGGGATCTTGTAACCCTGTATACATGTTCGAGAAACGAATCACCCGTCTTGGTCGATCGATGTCGCTTGTAAGATATATATTAACAACACGTATATGTGAGGCACACAAAGACGCACAGCAATCCCAAAAATAAATCAACAAAATATTTGTGATTCTAAATTTATAATTTATTGGTCGCGGGAAACAGCGAGACCAACAAATCTTTATAAATAAAAGGATTAAAAATCCTTCAGAATATTACGATCATAACTCATACTTACCACATGAATAAATCATACGAATTTATGGTGTGTGGATGCAAGATGTACCATGTATATATCATACAGTGTGCAGTCTTAGAACATTAGATTAGTGTGTTTAACTGTATGCATGCGAGTATATAGTGTACTTACATGTACATACATGCTCATGTATGAGACTTAATCCAAAAGTCTTAACTGTTTTGAATATTTTTTTTTTGATATAAAACAAATTAGTAGGACTTTGAGATAACGCCGAAATCCAAATCGTGTACGATATACGCGCGGCTAATGTCTTTTTGGTGTTTTTCAATTTTAAAATCGAAAAGATAAAAATCCCGAAAATATGTTATATTTAAATTATATAAGAACATATATATTGTTTCGGGTTGGAAGTCTCAAGTGTTCTCAAGGGTAAGTATAATTTAAATACGCGCGGTTGCAGCATTTAGTATATGTATTATCGCATCGAGATAAATATTTGAATGCTGTGTATAGTTAGACAGTTGATTTATTGGTGTCAATCGTAAAAGGTTATAATTTTTGGTATAAAAAAGTTAAGAAGATTGCAAGACAAAAGATTGAGATATGGATTGCGGTTGAGCTACAGTATTGATAAGTAGATTTGGACGGTATCAAATGCTTATAGGCATCTAGGTAGTTATGGTATTTCTTTTATATTTTCCCTTTATGTAACTGAATGATGAAACCCTGTGAAAGACTGCTGAAGGTTCCAGTGGTAAAACTGAGCGAAGTTATTTAAGCTATAAATGGCTCCGGTAGTGAAATCTAGTTGAAGACATGACTAAAATTCACGAGAAGTATTTCCTTTAATTAAACCTTTAATTTTTTTAAGGACAGTTTGAGAAAAACTTCATTCTATTGCTGAAATACATGAAGTATTTCTTAAACCAAAATTATGTTTATCTGTGTGCGTGAAAATTCGTATTATTTCAATTTATACGGATAAACCGATAAATCTTTCTAGAGTTTGACCTGGTGGTAAAAATTAAAATTTCTTCAAAATTTTAAAAGCGGGAGGTACCGAGTTCGAATCCCTCTAGGGGCGGGACGCAAAAGGGATTGTTCACCATGTAATTACGATCGGTGGTGTTAATGAACACATATTTGACCCCCTGTTGGAGTAAAGAACTCATCGATTTGGCTGTAATGGCGTAAGGTATGACCTAAAATAGATTGGAAAGATAAAAAACAAATAAGTAACTAGCTGCTTCTCGCTTAGGTTTTCCAGTATATTGAAAAACCAGGGCCAAATATTAATACCACGTTTGAGTTGTTTGGAACCTAAACCAACAGGAAATCACCGTCATTTGAAAAGCTATAGGGGATTAAGAAATTTTTAATATAGGTGTATTTTCAGTATTTGTAAAACCAAGATAAAATACTCGATCGGATCGATTATTAGTTGAACTTTATCGGATCGATTATTAGTTGGAGAGTTTATCATAATTCTTTAAAATTCTTACGTTAACTGTGTAGTTTAAAATTATTTTGATTTCGCCCTCCACCCAAATTTAACTATTTCTTTTTTTAGTTTTATTTTTCGTTAATTTATCGAATTCTGTATTGATTTATTTTCTTGAAAACTTCAATTTTTATAAAAAAAAACAATATTTATAGTTTTCGCTATTCACTAACTGTTTAACTTGGCATTGTTGTCACTAAAATGCCATGGCATGAGCAAAATAGCTTATTCTGAAACCATGTTTAAACCAAGTTGCAAACCATGGTTAGCAGTGACACATTACAACGAAATCATGGTTCCCTCGAAACTGTGCAACGAAACCAGATATGTGTCTATAGAATTACAAAAAAAACAATTAATAGTTTGGGAATTCTTTGTTTTTTGAAAGCAATGTAAACAGTGCTCACTCAAAGAGTCGGGGCTTGTTAAGACGAGCTCAACAGTTACTTATTAATCAGCATTTATAGCATTGTTATAAAATTGCATTTATAAAATGCGGTTATCGCACTTATATTATATTACTTATATTTTATATTTTTAGATTACTATAAAATTGTTACTATAGTTCAGTTTTGCGCTACAGACCATTTTTATATATAACAAGTAAAATAATAATGTAGAATTTATATTATAAAAAAAAGTTAAATGTAAGCAATTTTTTAATATATAAGTGCCACGCAATATATATATAAAAAAGAATAAATATTTAAACTACGAAAAAGCCAACATCGTATATTATTTGTTCTCCGTAATAATTAATAGACCTCACCCTATTTAATTAATTATAATACAAGATTCTAGAAAACTTGATCTTGAACTATACATGGTCCTTCGAGCCATTAAAAAACAATTGGTACATATATAAAAACATACGCCAAACAACAACCAACAAAGTCGAACGCCAAACAACAAGCGGCTTAACTAAAATCAACAGTCAGATTCCGCACCGAGTAACTCATCAGCAACAACATGGAAGACAACAACAAACACAAAAGGCGGAAGAGATCGAACAGTTCATCTCTAACTACAAGAAAGATGGAGCAGCGCGGAAAACCAAGAGCTATTTGGAAAATAAAATAGCGTTGTTCAAGAAGTTATACAATGAGCATATATGGATGTCGATAATAAAATCAGAGTTCCATCCACCACTCAAATTGACAAACCAGTACTTCAAGGACAGACTAAAGGTGTTCGAAATCTTCACGAAAAACATTGAAGATATGCGCCAACGTCTAAACGGACCGTTATCGACACCTTCACCAGCTCCAACATCAGATGAAATAAAAAAAATCGATGAGGAAGCCAGTAACAATGGCATAGAAAATCAAGAGGCAACAACAAGCGCATTTCGGTCCAGCCAAATACTAGAGGCAACCAAAGTTGGATCAAACAGTTAATTCAGCGAAACTCTAAAAACAACCCAACGATTGAAACAACAAGAAATTCGAATGCGATCGTTATACAGGGAAATGCGACTGGCTGAGGAGATACTGGAAAACAGCAACAGATCCAGACCAACATTAAAAATTAAACTAAAAAACATGGAGAGGATGATGATGCAGATTTTAGACCTACATGAACAAATTTGCATAGAAATCTCCGAAGAACAAGAAGCTAACCTAAAATATTTCATAGACCAACACTATGAAAACTTAAACGAGCAATACGAAAAGGTAGTAATATAATTAACAACATTGTTGGAAGAAGAACAGGGTGAAGAGAAGCCACTGGAAATTCGTCTACCACCAGTAGAAATCCCACATTTTCATGGAGACTACATGAAATGGGTAGGTTTTTCAGACACGTTCAAACGGTTAGTTCATGACAACGACAAGCTAACCAAGACGCACAAAATAAACTACCTTAAAAGTCACGTGGAAGGATCAGCTGGAAAATTACTAAACCATTTGGAACCCACTGGAGACAAATACGATACAGCTTGGGAGATTCTAGAAAACCGTTTCAATAACAAGAGGTTACTTGTATCTAATCTGTTAAACACCTTGTTGAATAAACACACCAGTAACACAGAATCCGCTGCTGCAATAAAAGGTCTACACGATACAACAACCGAGTGCCTATACGCCATTAGGAACACAGGAATTATAATTGAAACGTGGAATCCTTTCATAATATTCACGTTATTGAAAAAATTAGATAACGAATCCTGGCGGCTATACGAAAGCTCGTTAGAAAACACAAGAGGATTTCCAATCTTTGGAAGCAACCACTTAAACATGCGTTCATAGCTGCTACGCAACCAAATTATATTTGCATATGTTGTCAGAAAGGCCACAGAATCGACTCATGCCCACGTTTCAAAGATCTAAGCATCTCCGAAAGGAATCAGATGGTCATGCTTCATAATCTGTGCAGAAATTGTCTCAGCCAAAACCATACGACAACAAGTTGTGGCAGTAAAATAAATTGTTTTACCTGCAAAGGAAGACACCACACATTTCTACACGTTAAGATAATTCCTGTATTTTTTTTAAAGAATTAGAGCTGATTTGATTATCATCTGAAAGAATTCCTGTTATATGCTTATTTAAAAGTAAATATTCCACTGGATATATTACAAACACTTCACAATTGCAACCGTCTATTTGTTATCGTAGAGTCATATTTTATATAATTTTTATTTTAGGATTAATATTATTAGAAGTTTGTAAAATTTGCCAAGTACTTTCCCAGGATTTAGAGGAGTTTTATATTCCTTTTTAAGTATTTGTATTGTTTGGTAATGGTCAAAACAAATACAATTACTATTTTTTATCAAAATGCTAATGACGGTTACAAAGTTACCACGGTTTAAAGAGCTGTAGCAATCGCTGTACAAGCAATTATCCCACTTTTACTTTTTAATATTACGATGTTATAATTTTGTCTTGTCATTTCTTCAATATATTCATTTTTACTGTGAGGAAAGTTGATTTCTCGATTTTTTTGCCAAAGTTCATCGTTTTTGTGGTCACAACGGTCTTTTTCGACAACTCTAAGCGAAAGCAGCGGTTTTGGTTCCAAACCAATTAATTGCTGTTCACATCCCGTAAGAACTAGATAGGATTATTTTTTAAAAGGTTAAACCAACTTTCTGCGACTTGATTTGATTTTCGTTCGCCGTGGCAAAAATGCTGGAGGAACACTGTTCCCCATAATGGCAAGTATTTCATATAATGTTTCGTGCAAAATACTACAAAATCGTGGCCATATAAATTATTGAGAGGTTCTAGGCTTTAATTTTCTTCGGCGGATATTTGTTTTACTGTATTTTGTAAAATACTGTTATGTATTTAATATCTTGAAATTGTTTCAAATATAATTAATTGGCATTTGATCCTGAACTCTTATAACTGAACAAACTCTTGATATGTACCGTGATTATCAATATCATGACCTAGAGTGAAAATTTTCATGATTTGTGCACTATTTATTGTAAATTTAAACTTTTGACAGTGAGTCTTATTACAAATTTAGATACATTGAACAAATTTTTTATTATTGTTGGTTTAGGAATGTTTAGGAAATACTTCACTCTCAGTTACTAAACAGGTATATAGACGAGTGAATTACGTTTATGGTTAAATGGAATTTCACCAGAAGGATACTTTATGGCCAACGTCGGTGGAATCCGTTAAAAGTACTGCAGCGATTATGGAAAAATCTATACCAACACAGATCGGAAAATTGATTAACGATAGCTACAGTAGTGAGCTGTTAGATTAACTGATGTAGGTTGTCCGTTTAAGACTTATCTTTCACGGCACCCCATAAATAATAATCTAAAGACGTCAAATTCCTTGCCGGCCAGTTTTCGTCACCATTTCGATACGGCTATCAAATTTTTGACGCAGTTTCTCTATTATACCGATTTGGATATTTTTACAAGTCGTAGGAATACTGAAGCTTTTTCCGTACTTCACTTTTTGGATGCAAGGTTAATAGATCAGCCTACGTAAAACACCCTGGTGTTTCTATACATAATAAACTTTCTTGGAAGTATCATCTGGATTGCAAGCTGCAAAAAGCCACTGCGAATTTCTGGCAACGTCGTAGAGCTTTTGATAAAACCTGGGGATTATTCCCCAAAATGCTTTATTTTATCTACTTGTCAATGGTTCTACCAATGCTAACTTATGCATCTGTTGTTTGGTGCCAGTGGTTAAAGTTACATCTTCATTTGGCAAACTCAACTATTTGCAAAATATCGCTGTCTTCAACTCCGCTCCTGGTTATGGAGCTCATTCTCTCCCTACCATGAGGAGTGCTGGGCTTGAGGAATGCTGGGCATAGTATGCTTTTGGCACTATTTTAGGCCATAGATCAATTCTTAATTTATTTGCACGAGCTAAGCCAGAAATCGACATGGTTACTGATTGGCTTCTGCCTGTTTTAAATATCCACAAATCATATGAAGGGGTTTATTCATCCAGAGATATGTGGTTCTCACCAGACTTGCTCAAACAGATATCCGAATCGCTTGTATTTTTTCAGATGTCTCTGTCTCTGAACAGGGTGCTGACTTTGGTTGGCCATCGTATGATTTGAAAATCTAAAGCACTTTGGGGTCATAATGTAATATTCATGAAGTGGAATTAATTGCGGTTACTCACTGCGTGATTTCAGCTTTTAATCTATCTGCCGTCGACAAAGAGATTATATTTTGTACGGATAGTAAAACTGTCTTTAACTCATTTAACAATCCGAACTAGCTTTAAACTGGTAGGGGAGTCTAAGAATTTGCTGGACCTCCTTGGTTGTAATAATAAGAAAACGGCCATTTGGGTTCCCGCCCATTGTGACATTGATGGCAACGAAGTTGCAGACAGTCTGACTACAACTGGTTCGCGCTTATATTGCGTAAGCCCTGAACCAGCTGCTCCTTTACCTCTTCACATAGTGAAACAAACAATCAAAACCGTTATGGTTGACGTGGTCAACCACCTCTACTTGCCGTTAGGCAAAATACTTTGCAACAGGCTTAACTCGAAGCTGACCAAATACGTCCTTTCATTGAAAAAGGACAATTTGAGAATATTGGTTTCTATACTTACTGGCCATGGCCGTTTCAAAAATCATCTTCATCGCATGAGACTTGCCAGTGATACCGTATGCGATGAATGTCTTGAGGATGTTGATCACAGCCTACACTTCATTAGCAGCTGTTTGGCTTTCGTCCGCATTATATAACTTTTATTCAACTCCAGGAATCTATCTTCTCTGTCCTGGTTCAAACTGCTCCAGTTTGCTAAGGTTACAGAACGCACCTATACGCTTTTATGAATCTTAGGTTTGAAACATGGGCTCTTTGTGGTATTGATTATAACGCTCGATGTGTGGCATGGCGCACCATCTTGCTGAAACCAAAGTTTGTCCAAACCAATATCTTCAAGAATTGATATCGAAGCGGATGGTCACGGGGCTTCAGTGGCTGGACCAATTGAACTTTATAGGGCTACAAACCAATATCTTTGCGTAGAATTCGTTGCATGGAAGATCGGTTGATGTTCTTTTCTGATGCACGATGACGAATTGATGAATCACGTACTATGTATATGCACACACTTTTTGATACCGAAGTTTACCAAAGACTTGTAAAAGGGTGAATCGTAATGTAATATGATAAAATCATAAGTCTAAAGAATGGACTCGAATTTCAATAAGGTTTTCAAATCCTTATTTTTGGATGAATAGTCTATTTGATTGGTACGATCATTACCACCATTACCGTATGGTACCAATAACCATATCAACCAGATCTCCATTTCAAATCTTATTAGCAAATGAAGTTTCTTGATGGGGAAAGAATGGGCCGACTTCTTTCAGGTTTTGAAGTATCGAAAAGTGCAGTATCTTCAGTTTTTATTTTCGGATTGGCTAACGTGAGTGCTTTTGGTACACATATACAGTCGACTCGTTCGCTAATCTCGAATTCAGTTATGTTTTCATTTAACCATGTTATTGTATTGGCAGCGGAAATTAAAAAAATATACTGTCAAATTAGTTATAACAAAATATGGCACGACTGTCAACGGATTATTGTTCGAGAAACTCTCATGTTCAATGTTGTTCTTTATAATGGGATTATCATAGGTAAAAAAAACATTTCGAAACAAACAATGTTACCACGAATCATCTATAAGCGCAGTAGCAATACAAGGCATGCATAAACTGCTTTTTATTAGGTGCGGGTTAATGAACGCAAGGTTGATACATATTTGTGTTGACTACTTAGTCCTTGTTAACAAAGTTACCTAAAATCAGCGAAATTCATCCGTCAGCAAATGAGAAGATCCCTCAATCCCAATAATAATCGCCCGCTATCAGGGACGTAGCAGACTTAAGCAGGACTAGTTTGTAAGTGGATATATTTACATCTATTTTGATCAGTCAAAACAGTTAAAGACGTCCGATATCTACCATAAGCTTAATTTTGAAATGTGTATTTCTCCTACTAACGATCGAAGCACGCAAACTCTTTCTCAGTTCGCTGTGTTTTGCAGTTCGTTCCTACCTTAAAATGGCGGATCTGCCCATTACGCACTGCTTAAGTAATGACATGGTAAATTCATATCATCCGATCGTAATCAAATGATGAAAATTTGCATTTGATAAGATTCGTATCCATTCCTTCTAACTGCCATAAGTTTAACCACTGCAACATTTGATGAGTCACTAAAGAGCTAAAACGTATATTTCTTGAATTCTATCAATTTATAAAGTTGTGTCGAATATAGTAACCTGAAAGAGCCAGGGTGGTAGAGATTCCAAAATCCTGTATACTAACCAGGAATTCATGTTTTCTCTCTTGAAACAAAAAAAGGAGTAAATATAATGGATTCTACTGACAAACGTCACTTGATTATCTTTATTCAAATTATTGAATTGCTGGAAACCCAACTGCAAACCATTGACAATGCTTCCAGATCCCGAAAGTTTGTATGGATTTTTTCTGACTCATCTAGTTGTTGTAGCTTGTGCAAGAGGGTATGGATAACAACACCCTTGGGTCTTTCAAGTACACGAGAATAATATAATCCTGTGACGTTCAGAGCAACTCAAATAAAATCGCAAATTATCTTGCTCAGGCCACAATCAATTAATAAAATCGATGTTTCTAGTTTTTTTTATTTTATTCTATTTATTTGGTACTTACTCCAATGAAAGGAGCCTTATGGCCCAGTTTTTATTTACAATTTGTTTTTAAAAATTCATTTACTCTCTTCCACTTTCATACTGTTATGTCGCACTCTTTTGTAAACTCATATATTATACCCTAATACACATTACTATCCATTCGCAAAAGTTCATTCAGATTCCTTCCAGTCGTGAGGACATCAAACATTGCTCTCTTTTCACCAAAGTTCCTACAATGCAGATAAATAATCTATGGCTTAGAGGCCGTAAACAGCCCTTACCGCGTCTCAACTGAGACCTTATGAACCATTTTAACGATTGGTGCACATTGTAGGTGGTCAGCCCAACGAATGTTTTTACACACAAACGCGTTTTTATGTCATCCGGTTGCATGTTAATTTTTGGTCAACGGCGGGAATCGAACTCGAGACCGCGGCGTGATGAGAAACTCTCTTAACCATTAAGCTACATCCGGCGACAATGCAGATATGACCCCCAGAAGCAAATATTATAAAGACATTCCTTCCAATTACCATGATTTAATCTCACCTGCTCCATTGTTCGAATCAGTTTTGTGTCGCCTTTGATCTTCTTGAAAAAGAGTTTAATCAAAGGCTCACTTTTTTTCCTTTAACCTGGTTATTTTGTATAAACTCAAACCATTTTGCCCACAGATTCACCTTAAACATACAAAGTACATCTCTTGCATCCATAACATCATATTCATTTATTTCTTCAAGCAAACAACTCCATTTTGCACGCATATCGGCTTTTCATTACCTTCAATTTGTAGGTGTGAAAGTATCCATTTGAGAAAGACCTGCTTCCCACAAAATTGAAGGTACGCATACAAATTATCTACATACATATTTCCCTGAGTACCCCCTCCCTGTTTTATTAACTGTGATCCACCTAGGGAGTCAGAGAATAGAACTTCTCTCCTCCTCCCTTCTTTCATGTCCAACTTGACTCCTTCCATTATTCCAATCAACTCGGCATTCATATATCTATAAAATATATCTGTAAAATATATCAATATTTTCCTCAACGACTTTTGACCGGTTGATGTTTTGCTGGTTTGTTCCCCCTCGGAATGCTGTTATCATTTCATTTACCAAACAGTTATTTTTGGTAAGCATTCGCACAGTTTCACGCACAGTAATAATTTGTCTTGTGACGTTCAATGGTGAGTCACCCATTTCAGACCACAGAGTTACGGGTTGAATTAATCGGCCCGAATACAAATGTGGCAAATGCGTTCTCAACTTTCAGTTTTTCAAACCCACCCTTTCATCCGAATAATCACGAAATTTTTGAGGACACAAGCGACTTCGCATTATATCGGTCACAGTCGGGTCCCTACTTCGGTTTACTCACCCGTTATATCGTATTCACTTCATTGGTGACCCCGACGCGACAGTCTTGTAATTCACTTACAAGAACTTAACTCGATTTTTTTTATTTTTAATCTATTTGGGAATCAAGGCACTCACTATGTTCGCGGTTCGCTTATTTACGTCATTTCTTTTACGCCATTTCAGCCGATTCGAGGACGTACGACTATAGGTCCGATTTTCTTAACCAGGTGGGTCGGCCCAGGAGTTCTGCACTCCAACAAGGTGTCATAGTTGTGTTCATTCACACCACAGATCGTAATCTCATGAAAATCCGGTACCTCCCGCACCAACTGCCGCAGCTTTAACCACTGCGCCACCTGGGCGGTTATCGATTTCATTAATTTATTGTGGCGAGATATAATTTGCGATTTATTTGAGTTGCTCTAAAGCCGCATAATTAATCCTCCGAAAACGAATTCACCCCTCCGTTGTTTGATTATGATTATCTTTGCCTTATTCCGTTGGGGTGCCTGAATTCTTCGCCCGCTTAGTGATAAGGTGGCTTGTTGCGACATGAAACCGAACCTGACTGCATGCTGTATTTGTAGGTGCCCGCATTCTCCCACCTTATTGAGTTTGGGGCTTTGGTGCAGCATGACATGAATTTCCTAGAAATATCTGTGTCTTGAGCGCAAACTGGACTACCACGTATTGAGAGAGAAGGCAGGAATTCCATTGTGGGAAGTTAATTTTGATATTGATATTGACGTGTCAGAAGATATTGACGTGTAATGTTCCCTAAAAGCAGCGCTGTGGTCACCAAATGAAGCATGTTGCTTTACGTAATTTTGAATAATAATTGGCTTCGATCTGATGATGACGTCATGATCGAAAAGAATGACTATATGATCGAAAAGATCAAATCCATCTCATCAGGTTTATGTTACCGGATGCGATTCGTATATATAGATGTTCAGTCGTGACGCAACAGTACTAGTAAATTACAAAAACTTAACTTGAAGAGATAATTCGCGAGAGATAATTAGCGATTTTATTTGAGTTGCTCTGAACACCACAATCCGTTGTGTCACTCAAGTAGATGATAGAAATACCATCCGTGAGCGGAGTTTAGTGATGGAATATAGTCAAGTTAAGTTAAGAAAATTTAATCGGAGGTATAGAAAGAGTCTGGGAGATTATATTTGGGTTGGGTCATAAAATTATGTCAAAGGCTATATAACATTTATGATCGCAATAAGTGATCGAATTCCCACCGCTCATACTTTGTTCGGTTAGGAAACTGCCCTCACATTCGTCCTGCCCAGTTTAATGTTCGAACTCACCGAACGAATCATTTAAGACAACTGGGGACAGTTTCGATGTTTTGAGGAAAGGTTCATTGAATTTCACTCATCTTTAAGGCCTATATAGTCTTGAAACATATACTTGAATTATATACGTGATCTTCATCTTCTTTATTTATTAAATATCAAAAGTAATTCATTCATTCATGTACGCAATGCATAACCAACAACAAAACAAGGGGACTGAAACATAAAAACAAACGGTTCGGTTTGAACTTTCTTCGTCATCTATATACGAGTATGTATACGTACATAAGACACAAATAAACTCAAAATTACTAAGGCACGACGACAAAAATAAATAAACAAACAGATCGTCGGGTACATGCATGCTGCACTATATATAAGAAATTGTATTTTTTTCATACACGAAAAAAAAAATATTTACTAGTTCAATGCTTTATGCTGCACACATGTTATTTTTAACGCATTTGTACTTGTGTACATCTTGATTCCAAATTTGGAGTAAAACAAAAAAACATTTAAAGATTAATAATAAGAATGCATAAAATGAATAAAAGAAATCCGTCACCGAGATGACATATCAAAATTATCGTATGTACTCGTTACAGTACCCGTACTAATGTATTCCGTGATATGCGATTTATTGCAATTACGTTTTGGAATTCAGGAAATCCAAATGATATCTTGCATAAAAAATTGCGATCCAAGTCGATCTTAACTATGTATACATACTCACATAATGGCGTATTGTTCTTAATGCAATTCTTTGCATTATACCGACACAATAACAATAAAAGGTTAAAATGTTATTATGATCATTGTACTCGTTCAAGATTGCATATCTATGTGTAGTATATAAACGAAGGTATGTCTTATATACCGAAATGCATGTATCAACCGAAATAGATCACTTAAGTACGAAATCTTAAATATAATTTCAAGGTACTGTGACTTTTTAATATTCTTACATTCAAAAAGGTTGTCTTCAAGTGGTATAGGTTAAATTAATATTTTTTTGTCTTCACTCACAGGTTTAGCTGTGTCTACATACGATCGTACATACATATATATACATTCCTTTCAAGTGGAGAAAGATTTCTATTTTGGATTTTTAATGGATCAAAAACCAACAACAACTCAAATTCGGAATTTATGTTTATGTTTTTTAATTACATATATCCATTCAACAGCATATCAAGTACCTTAAACATATATCCAAGTATTTTACATGTATGTATATGCTGCATCTTCTAGTGCAGCACGTCACTCGACTGATGATAAAATATTAAATATTTAAAGCAAAAAAAAAATATTGTTAACGATAAAAATAACACTTGGAGATGACAAGTTTTCTAGAAAATCTGAAGAATTGCATCTTGTATACATAAGATTCAGCTTATGTAAACACTAGACTGAATAATCGGTATCTTTCGAGAAGTCAAGAGGTATATATGGTCAAGAAGGTATATTATATAGGATATTCTTATCTAGGTTTTGTATTTATCTTTCAATTTTATGATATTTGCTTGCAAAAATATTCGTGGGGTACATAATAGATATCACATATCATCTGTAGATCAACCAATCTTAGATAGAATAGTTTTATCTTAATTCAATACAAATATAATTGTATTTACAATATATATATATATATATATATATATATATATATATATATATATATATATATATATATATATATATATATATATATAAAAATATATATATATATATATATATATATATATATATATATATATATATATATATATATATATAGTAGGACAGAATAAAACTGGAAATAAGAGCATAGGTGAATCCAAACAAGAAACTTTTCGCAGTGCAATTCAAAGTTACCTGGATCCATGTCGTACTTCAACGCCAGCGCAACTAGTAGATGCGACTAGGAAGGCATGTGAGGAGGTACTACCGACTGCCAGACGAGGCAGGAAAGTAGGCGTGTACTGGTGGACACCGGAAATTGCAGATTTGCGCAGATGTTGCAACTGTGCTAGAAGAAAATTATTGCGAGAGAACAGGCGTACCCGTGGTCAAGTGGATACAGCTATCCAACAGGAATTGAAATGTGCAAGGAACAGCATGAGAACGGCTTTACTGAAATCAAAGAAGAATTGCTGGCAAAAGCTCTGCAGCAGGATAGAAGAAGATCCATGGGGAGGTGCGTATAAAATTGTAACCAAGAAGTTTGGCCGAATGGTGCCCACCATTGCTGCAGAAACTGTTGCCACCATATTTAAGGAGCTTTTCCTGTTTCACGAGCGAGCAAACCATAAGTCCATAAAACTACAAGCATTTCTACCATTCACTAGGCAGAACTAGAGACTGCATGGACAAAGCTAAAGATGAAGAAAAGTGCAAAACCGGATGGGATCCCACCAGAAGCGGTCAGAATTGCATCTGAGAATATACAGTCGTGATTTGTTACCTAGTGGACACGAAAGCTTGAGAAAGCTTTCACATTGATCTGTATTATCACTAAAACTGAGAAAGAGTCCGGATTCTTTTCTAATATAACACAGTCGAGCTCGAATGGTTTATTTATCGGTGATTAGATCGTCAACATATATATATATATATATATATATATATATATATATATATATATATACATTTATATATATATATATATATATATATATATATATATATATATATATATATATATATATATATATATATATATATATATACATATATATATATATATATATATATATATATATATATATATACATATATATATATATATATATATATATATATATATACATATATATATATATATATATATATATACATATATATATATATATATATATATATATATATATATATATATATATATATATATATATATATATATATTTTTTTTTTTAACAACTTCAACAATTAACACTTTTTGATCAAAATAAACTTAATTATTTAATTAAAAAAGTATCTTTCCACAAAATTATAATTGTTAACAAGAATTCTATTTTCGACAATAGTGCACTAGCTTTTGGTAATGACACGAACACTACATATGGTCATTAATAATGACAATCTCACCACATATTTTGCATCGAAATTAACAAAACTGAACTCGGATTAATGTCACATTATAGCAAACATAGATTCGGTAAAATCCTTCATTTCTACAGTTGTTACTCATCTTTAAACTATGAGTCTTACGCAAGATGTTTGAATGAAACAATTCGACAAACTGTAGATGTTCGTTTATTTCAAAGCCTTCTTGATGTCTGAACCTGCTTGCTTGTCAAACAAATTATTATCGCGCCTACTATTGTCTGATATATAAATTTATTGTACATAAAACAATCGTAAATCCCCCAACCAAACCTCACTGTCATTCATATCTGACTCACTTCAAACCTATAAAAACAAACAAAAGTGAATTATTGGTAAATCATTCAGTTGGATTGTCAACACGACAATTTGCAATGTCATTTAAGTATGTACATTCGGTTCATCTAGGTTTTCGTCACTCATGCACAAAACTTTGGAATATTTCCAATTCCCACTCAACTGTAGCGGAAGGTCCTCGGTTAAATATGCAAATGTAGCATAAATACTTTACACTACAACGGAAACATAAAATTAACTCTTTTTTAATTGGATTTATGTAAAATGTTAAGAGATGATCTTAAAAGGAATAAAATTAAAAACTTCTGCTATTAAGTGTATACATGCATGCGCTCGTACAGTAGTAGATATGCAAATTGTTTTAATTTACGAACCAAAAATAGATTTTAGTGCAATGTGGGTGTTTATATATAAGAAATAATCTTGCACGCGTATAAGACGTCGAGAATTCTTTCGATTCTAAAATTGATGCAGAAATGTGTTTTACGCTATCATAATGTGATGTAGTTTCATCCATGTACCGATTTTCGTCAAATAGTGTGCATATACATATATTATACTAAAACTAGACTTGTCTCGAGAATTAAATCTTACAATTTTATTGACATGTGAAATGAATTTGTAGCACAAAATTTTTATTGTTTCTCGAAATCTATTTTTGGATGCTACCAGCATTTGAAATGTTTTATGAGATTGTCTTCGTCGTTTTGTTGTTTTGAGGAAATTTAATTAGATGAATTTTATTTAATTTTCTAAATTTTATGAATCTCGAATGATTTATGAGCATCTCAATATTTTCTCGTCGTCAGAGTTCCTCTATGTAGAGAGTGAGAGTACCAATATTGTTCTTATAGAAAACTACGTCATTTCTTTTACTGATTTGAATGAAAGTCGCCACAACGTTCTGTCTTGCTATCACCAATGCCAAATAATTGCTATCATCTGTCATTTAATCTTGTTTATAGATTCAAACCACCCGCAGCCAGGGTTGGGCGCGTAAATTACACGATGTAATTTACACAGTTATTTACATGTAATTAACATGTAAATTACACACGTTATTTTTTACATTACGTAATGTAAATAACGACTTTTTCATGATAAGGGCGCTATCTATTATATAATTTAAATAACTAATAACTAATAATTTCATTATTGTAAAAATTTACTGTGTAACGTTACAAATAAAACAAAAACAAATTAATATGTCAAAAATGTTTGATATCGTTTTGATAAAAAAAATGTAAGTATGTATTAGCATTGGTAATATCTGTATTTTAAATTTGAACACAGATGGCAGTGTAGATACATAAATGAACTTTATCTAGAATTTGTAGATAACTAAAAGTTTAAAATAATTATGATTGACCGTCTAAATGAGCGGTTTGATTGATATTTATGATGTGTATAACCCTTACAAACAAATATTTGTTACATTTATACACTATTTCCAGTTATTTTTCAGAGTTTTCACGTTTTTTACATATTTTATGTAAATTACACGTTTTTTACTGTAATTTACGTTATTTACAATAAAAATGTAAATAACGTTTTTTACATGTAAAGTGCCCATCCCTGCCCGCAGCTGAGTATTGGCACCGCAGCACAATCTAAATATAAAGCGGAGATCAATATTTGCCGATAAAATTTATCGATGACTTTTACAGTGTATACACAGGATCATGGAACAACAGCAGCTCGAAAATATATCTCGCGTGGTGTAAATATATCTCACGTGGAATTACACTCCCCTAAAATGCATAAAAATAATAAATGCTGTCGCCTTAAATGGTAGTTGGTTAATTTTTAATTAAAATTGAAAATCGGGGTGAGTATGATATCTCCGGGGATGTATCGGTTAAAAACAATGCAAGAATGAATACGGTCCTACTACAAAAAACCTGATGCTCTATAAAAATTTTAAGCATGGCTGAAGTAGGTCCTTCTTATAGAAACTCTCTTGTTTTTTTATAAACTACTCACTTATGTCTTCTATCGTAAAATAGAATGCTGAGGAAAGTCCATTGGATATGTAATATGTTTTGAATTTTCGACTTACTCGCTGGTGCTGGATCATGTGCAATGGTGGCATGGAATAATACCAGTTTTGAAACAAGGACAATTAGAATGTGTAAATACTAAAATTTGTGACAACTTTATGTATAAATCCGCCCTTTACAAAATCAATTCGGTCTGCTTGCAGACTAGATACACTTAAGGGTGGATATAGATCCTCCAGTTCGATTTCATGTACTTTCGAAAAATCTACAATAGTCATATAAAACTGTGGTATATATCACCATTGAATGCACCCAGGTTTACTTTGAAACAATCAAAGCTCTTCATACTGTTAGAATTCTGTTTTTTCCTCCAGTCACACGAGTGGCTCAATTGGCTCAATTGGCCCATTGTGACATCCCTTACCAGACGCAGACTCTCAGTTCCGGAAACTGATTGTTCTTCTAATGTAGTCCAAGATATCTGGTATCCTCAAGGTCGTCAATTGATCCTGAAATAAGACTTGTGAGCCAAAACAGCGCAGTCTATAAGAATAAAATGAAGAATACGAGCACAAAAAGTGCTTCACTGTTCAACACTGTTCGCAGTATGAGTTTTTTCGAATTTTCGTTCGAAACATGACTATTCAGGCAGCAGTGCCCCGTGAGAATGGCCTGCAAGATCCTTAAACTCCGTCTATCATAATTTAAAAAGGACTGGGATCTTTGCTGGTTTGCTGATCCAAAGAAGATTTTGGATAGACCACAAAAGATGAGATTATCCCATCTCTATTGGTGCAGATATCCAAACTGAAAGTCAATTTCTTATTCAAGAGATAGTGCCGTCACTCCTAGAGCGGGCTCAGGTTCCACAAAAGTAGGTACCGTACCTAAACGGGCCAATTTATCGGCAAATATATTCCCTATGATACCCACGTGACTGGGTATTCAGTGACGTCTAACTTTATTTAGCAAGCCTATTGTCGATTTAAGGCACTTATCGTTTCCAAAACAAGTTTCAATGAATCGATTTTAGGGCAGCCTTGCTGTCAGAAAGGATAAAGATATCTGCAATTTATCCCTTCTACAAAGACTATTGCTTTCAAAATTGCAGCAGTTTCTGTCTAAAAAACTCAGGATTTTACGTGTATATGTCGGCAACAGCTAGATGACGGCTTATTGAGCGGTCAGTAAAGATTAACACACCGCTACCGGAGGGGTCGGATGGGCTGTTATAGTTCCATATGTGATTTCCGGTAATAGTTACATGAAATAATTGCCCGAAGACGTGCTTCGTCACCACCGAAAGAATTTGGGCTGTTGTGTGCCGGCCCACCTCCTTCCATATTTGACAGTGCTCAGAAGGGCCAAATAGATTGTCTTTGCCTTTTAGGCGAGTGGCTGTTAGTGCTGCATACCTTCAGATCGAAAGATCAAGTGGGGGTTGACTCACAGCCATCTCATGAAATGCAATATGTGTGGTGTGCAAAGCTCTCACAATACCCAGACAAACAAATTTTTGAAGGTGGTTTAGAGGTCTCTTCTCAAGGTAGTATTGCCTGATGAACATAATCAAATTGCAACCCGGGATACGATAAGGAAACTCTTTCAACTATAAGATCGCGTCGATATACCATAAACAAAACGAAGGAAAGCATAAAAACTTTTTTCAAGCTTGTCGATACAGGTGAGCTGAAGTCGAAATGAGGCATTGATAACGTTTTAACTAACAATAAATAAGTTGATTTGTTCACAAAAGAAGACTATATTGATTGATTGATTGATTGATAGGACTGTAGGACCAAGCACTAGGCAAGATTAGGAAGGTATGTTAGTAAGGAGAGAACGACCCGGTTACAGACTATAGCAAATCGTAAATAAACTACTGTTTGCAGACAATCACAATTCTAATCTGCAAACGCCAATGAGCATTCTCAATTAATTTAATTAGTAGTATGATAGATTAAGTACCAGCTAACCTTAACAATGATCAGAGAATCAAAATAGATATTTGAAAACTTCTTATATTCCAAAATTATGCAAATTACATCTTCACACTAAAGGTCATAACACTCCTTTCGTGGAACTACCTATCTCCACATATCAAATACATTTCGGCAATCATCTTCAGCAACTACTATGAAACAAAAAATAAATTCCACCTCCATGCCCTCTTAAACCACCTCCAAGACACAGTGCCCCCGTTCTAGCGTACAACACTCATGACGCACCCATCAAAAGCAGTACGCAAACTCTGCCCGTCACAGCACCAACCCCGCTGCCGAGCAGAAACCCACTTCTGTGGCCCCTACACATCTCAAACTCTCCTTCATCCAAAGCCTCTGAACAACTCCCGGACATGCTGGCCGGCGTTTCCACTACAATACAGAACAATGCATCTCTCCCGAGTACCATCACCAAACCGTAACGCAGTACACCGTCGGCCACTGGCCTCGAACATATATCTCCGATCCATCCCGTTAACCCTAGCCGTGGTATAACCATTCCCACCCTAGCCCTGGTATAACCATTTCGAACGTGCGTCTGCCGCTAGATGCCTTCAATCGCTAGATCGAGAAAGCCAACTGAGCTACTCCGTTTTACTTCCAATGCGAATCAGGACGTACCCACAAAGAACACGAGCACCTCATCCACACATCTATGCCAATATTTAATAGACATGTAGATGATACACTCATACCATCCACGGGCACATCCAGACAATTGTATAAATTATATAAATAGTACACACGAAAACACAAAATTCACATTACAAACAAAACAAAAAAACTCAATCAACTTTCCGGATCAAACGATCAAAAACAGCAACAACAAACACACATTCAAAACATTCAGAAAACCCAGGCAAACGTATCCAACCATACATAAAAAATCAAACCGCCCATTCCAGCATAAAACAGCCGATCCCGATCCCGATCCCCATTTCAAAAGAAGACTATCAAAACAAACCCAAGACCACCAAGCTCATCGTACACAAAAATGGCCACAACACGGCCAAAGTCGACGGGACAAATCAAAAATACATATTCAAAACCAAACCTCGACAGAACACTACGCCACAACCTGATGAAAATACTCAAGAAAAACAAGCTATCGTGGATTACAACAAAAACAACAGCCAACACATGAAGAAAACACCCAAAACTTTTGATATATAAAGTTGCATATAAAACGCACAACAGATAAAAACAACAAACCAGACCTAACAGTAACATTACATCAAACAGCGGAATCAACAAATTAACATGTTCACACTGTCCATCATTCCACATAAAAGAAACCGGCAGATCCCGTAAACCAAGATTCAACTAACATACAACGGATATCAGCAAAATGAGGACTGAATCAAGCCCTGCTCCCCACATCAACGATACACAGAACAACTACACAAATATGGATACAAACCTACAAACTCCATAACAGATGAAAAAAGTGACCAAATGAACAGGCCAGAAGAATTTGAAACACATAAACATCACAAAAACAAACCTCCACTAACAACAAACCCACGAACTCCCTTCGACAAACAGGTCATAAAACATTACACCCCATAACCAAAACACTATCTCTGGAAAAAGTACAAAAAGGCATGGAAACAAAATTCATCTTCTAGCTCACAACAACCACTGAAGATGGCAACCCGACCACCGAAACACATCTAACATACCAAAATAAACAATTTCATCATAAGAAACCCTTCGAATCAAAAACATCAAATATCCCATTTGATTGAATTTTAAAGTGGGAAAAGTCACACATATGAGAAATTCTAAATATGAATTTCAACAGAATAGAAATTTCCGCAATGACCCGACAGCACTTTCATAAACATTCGCACAATACACAACAGTTGGGTGGTCATTTTGTGGTGCTTTATCACATTTCGTGATAAAAACTGTGATATAATGAAATTGTCGTAGCTTACTGCAGATTAATTATGAATGAACAACTTCAAGTCATATATTGAAACGAGTAAAACAGGTGGCAATATATTCCATCTCGCTTTTACTTGTCAACATTTTATAGTGTTAGTCATGTCATGTTTACATGGTTTCCAATATCATTAATTAAGTTAACTTCCCATACTTACACTAATAAAAAAAATTTCTCACTACCAATTCAACCACTTCTTATAAAAAATGATATAATTAATTTCTGGGTTATGCGAAACGTCAATTTATCGCTCTAAAATTATCATTTCTCCTTAAAATTCAGTATTTACCCTTTATTGTTTATTGCACAGGGTTGTGTTTGTAGACTTCTTTTATTTTTTCTATATCACGAAAAAAGTCTCCAACCGTAATATTAAAGTATGACAAAGCACCACAAAATGACCACCCAGATCTTCCGGACGACACACCACAATCCAATGAAAAAAATCAGCAAAGCAACCATCCGTTTCAGAAAGTTTGAAATTTGTAAAAGAATTATTTATACAGCAAAGTCAACGCTTATTGAAAAAACATAAACTTTCTGATCAGACCACCGGTCAAGCGATCGCCATCCAATCCCAAGCATGTCGCCCCGGTTCACAAAAGACGACTCTATTGTCAACATATTAGCATTGTTGGGACAGTTCGAAACCGTCTCATTCAATCACTGAAATCGAAACACTAGAGTCTTAACTATAAGTCCTATTGATCTGCTTCTTACACCAAGACGCCACATCGTTTTGTTTTGCTCTTGTGTTTATAAATATAGTCATTATACATTACAGGGAGCGTTATTATTATTATTAAATATGGCTGGAACCCTTAGAGGTTCCGCACTCAATGCCACAGAGGGCCCATGGTGCAAACCTTGGATTCCATCAAAGCGCACAGATGCGCTCTGCAACCTTAGCAAACTGGAGCAGTTTGGACCAGGGCAGGGAAGACAGTAAATTTACAGGAATATTCCTGAAGTTGAACACTAGGGATCTCATGCGATCGAAAACCGGACATCTGCTGATAAAGTGGAACAAAACTAAAAGCTATGCAAGCCTGGAACAGATGCAGTAAATGTTCCTTAATTAGAGGGTATCCATGCTGTAAAACGGCATGGAAAATACCATCAGGACCAGCGGATTTAAAAGGTTTGAAGGAGAACAGGCTCCAACGTAAGACCTCATAATTGATTAATATGCAGGCTAGGTCCCAATTGGGAACTACATCCCGATCGTTAGTGACTACACCAGTATTCTCGGTTGCAATGGTTTTACATTCTGGAAAATGGGTAGTGAGAAGTAGGTCGCCTACTTCCTTTTTAGAAGAAGTAAGCTTGCCATTAGGTAGACGAAGTGAATCAAGTCTACGGGTATTGTTCCTGCTCAGCGACTTATTAAGTCTAACTACCGCAGGTAAGCTATTGATTTCCTCACAGAAGTTCACCCAGGAGGTTCTTTGTGATGTTCTTAATTCTTTTTTGTAAACTTTTTGAGAAGCTAAGAAGCTGTCCCAATCAGACCGAAGATTCGATTTCCTGGCCTTATTCTTCAGCTTTCTAGTAGTTGTCCTTAACCTTTTTAGAGCAGAGCACCAGAAAGGTTTGTTACGAGTTTTTTGGTTAGTAATAAGTGGACACGAAATCTCAAACGCAGTTGTGATTGCTTTTGATATTGCAGAAGCCTGCAGCTCTATATCCACAGATGAGCGAATTTTCTTAGATGATTCGATTAATGAAACATAGAGTATGTTTCCCAGTTGGTAAGCTTCCGACTACGGTAGGGTTTTAACGGTGTTCTTTTAAGATTAATATTAAAGGAAATGCACCTGTGACCGGAGGTGAGAATATCATTCGTTACTCTCCAGTTTAAAATAAATTTAGAGAAGGACATGGAGCAATAACTGATGTCAATTACCTCCCATCGAGCAGAGTTAACAAAAGTTGGCTCGCATCCAACATTGAGGATGTCCAACTCAGAAGAACTTAAGTAGTTAAACAGAGCAGAACCTCTGTTATTAACGTTAGTACTCCCCCATAGAGAATGATGTGCGTTAGCATCACAACCCACTATCAAAGGAAAGTTTTTAACCTTACACTTACTTACTAGATATGTAAACTCCTCAGAGGGAGGTGGAGTAGCGGAATCGTAAGGAAAATACACTGAAGCAATAGCCACTTGGTTCTAGCGGTTAATAGTGATTCTAGCAGCTGTAATGTCAGCCGAACTACACTCCTCAATAAGAGAGATGCATACATATTCTTTGAGATACAGATGCAGGGAGCGTTAATTATGTCAAAACATATTTCCAATTCAATCCGTGAACACTCGGTGTATACTAAACACTTTCAAGTGGGCTTAAATATATAATTACATACGCGTACATACAATATGTAAATTGTTAAATACAAATTGTAATCGATATGTTATGGCATGAGATCATGCTCACTCACAACACAATAGAAACGATTAATTGTGTGTACGGCATGTTCGTTTTGGGCGAGCTACGGGAATTTTATTTTCTTACAAGACATTCATCACTCCACTTGAAATCCATTTTGTCCAAAGTGTCAATATACCAATATGCAAATGAATTGGTTTTGAATCGATTGTGTTTATAATGGTGAATGGTATCTCAAATTAACATTTTTCAAAATTACAAAAAAAAAACAAATGATTTATTATTTAAGATTATTTGTTTGTCTTTTGTTTCGCGGTTAATTATAAAAATTATTGTTAAGTAGTGTTTTGAACAAAGGAGTGCGATCGTAACCGATTTTAAGCGCCATTAATTAATCGCGCAAATCGCAGAGTGTTAAATTATAGTTGTCACGATTAATAGTTAAACATGATATACGTGGTTACATATACGAGTATATGTGTATAGATGACGCGGTGTCAAAACTATATCTCGAGTGGTTAAGGCCGCAATAAATAAAAATTGTTTTATTTATGTATGTATATAAATTAAGACCATCGCCGCCGCAGCCGCCGCCGCCGCCGCCGCCGCCGCCGTCGTACATCACAAAACACATTATGTAGATGAAAAATCTTTTGAAAATTCCATTAAGATGAAGCGAAAAAAAAATTAATTGAAAATATTTCAAACGTGTGAATATTAAATTTGCACAATTCATTCGATTTATTTATTAATAATCGATTTTTTTTGTTGTATTATTTGTAATCGATTATGTGCGATCGCGAATGCACATTATACATTATTTGTACGCGTGTTATTGAAATGCGCGCAAAAATGCAATTTATAAGACGTCAATCGTTGCGCCAATACGATTGTTTCCTAATTGGGAAGCACAAATATTAGTCGATCTACATAAAACTTTGGCTTCCTAATCGATTCAATACAAAGCCAAGGTCTGAACTAGAAAGATGCACGTGATTTTCGAGTATATAAACAATCTTAACACATCTCCTTATATGTCAAGTTTAAAAACAAGAAATCGAGTTTTGCACGTTTGTTTCTCACAGTGCTTATTGCAAAGTGTATTTTCTAATCGTGTACCGCAAATATGTTATAATCGTACATCTTAATAAAATATTTTTTATTTAATTGTCAAGGCCCATGGTGTATTATTATAAAGTGCTAATGGATGTGTACATGTACGTGTAATCCTATATGCATGAACATACAACACCAGCTACAGTTTATGCGCGATTGTGTAAACAAAACCCATTTGTATTTTTATAATTGTTTGGTTGATTTTGATTTTGAGTTAATGCCAAATTCGAATGGGTTGATGGTTGTAATACTATTAGGGTTTAACTGTAGTGCCATTTATATTAATGGTCGAAGGGACAGTTTTTATCCGATCACGACCAGGGATGTCACTTGTATGTGGGGTGTGTGGAGCAAAGGCACTTTGGGGTGGAGTGGATTGACATATTTTGGATTGGGTTCCGACTAGGAATTTTTGGTGGTGGGTGGATTTTTTCACGAGCGGTTCGATTATGGGCATTTTAATTGTAAACGTGTTCAAGACATTTTCAATAGCGGGACATTGACTTGTATAGCGGGACATTAACCTGGATTGGAGGTGAGGACTTGTTTCGGTTATTATGTTAGCGAGGGGTTCTCAGCCGTTACCGTGGTTGGATTGATTTTTATGTTTGTCTTAGTTGGGTTTAGTTTTGGGAGCTTCTTTTCAACTGCAGAGGTGCTGTGGGGTGGAGAGCTAATTGCCTGCGTGTATAGATCCAGGTATAGAGATTGGTGCATCCAAGATCTTCTTGTACGGTTTCGGCTCGGTCCGGAGTCTAGTGACGTCCTCCAAAGGTCTAGCCGCGGTATCGAGGCTTCTTATCGATCTACAGGATTGATTGTTTAGTGTTTCTAAATCGCGATTGTGGAGCAGTTGCAGTCTCGTTGATATTTGAGTGTTTTGGTGGTTTTGATTTTTCACCGTTGTAATCGGGTGTGCGCTTGACTTGGTCGTGGGTTTCGGGATTGAATGGTTTTCAGCCGTAGTCCCGGGGTGCGTTTCCAGTGATGGAGGATGCAAGTTTGTGTCTTGTATCGAGTTTGAGTGTCCTTGTTTTGTAAAGTTTTTGAGGATGTGTATGCCTATGTTCAGGGATGTCACTTTGCTGTAGGTGTGGCGGATCTGCTTTGATTTTTACTGTTTGTGTGGTCTCTAGCCGTTTATTCAAAAGTTAGTTGATGATGACTTGGTGCTCCATTTATTTCATTTGATAGGAAGTCGGATTTGAATGCGAAATTTAATAAATTGAGGTAGTAGGGAATAGGGAAGGTGTACACATCTCCAGGGATTTTGTAGGACGGGAGTGTTTAGATTTAATCTTCCATTATCGGAAGTACATTTTGAGATTGTGGTTGAGGGTTGTTTAGTCTTGAAGTTGGTGATGGGTCGGGCGTGGATTTGATTGTAGTGGTGGGGAGTTGAAACTATTACAATGTTTGGGTGTCGGTTAGATTGTAGCAGTGTTGCAGTTTTGATTTGGAAACATTCAATTTTGTGGATTGATAAGTGATTTTGTTGTCTGATTCTGGAGTGGGCTGGGGTTGTCCAGGAGTATCTTGGAGGAAACGGTTTTTGTAGATGTTTGTAGCTGCATGCTGGTGGTTTGTTCTTTGCCTCATGTTTCTTTGGCTGGATTTGATTGGCACGGGCATTAAGGTTGATCTAGTTGCGGTGATGGTTGCGAGCCTTTGTTGGCATGAGGGATTTTGAACGTGAGTGGAATTTGTTAGGAGCTGGAGGATTCGCCGGAATGTGGGGTGTTCGGATGAATTTCGGTTTGTTAACTGTCGGTTGAGATAGATCTGCACATTTGATTTTGATTTTTGTGTAAGTTGGTGTCCCATTGTTGAGGGTCGCCCCAGTTGTTTCTGTGACTAACATTCCTTCCCTGAAAGCCTTTAGTGGTATGGTGTAATTTGCATAATTGTTGCATATTTATGGAATGTAAGTTTTCAGATGTCTATTTTGATTCTGTGATGAACATGTTCCATAATTATAGTAACATTATCGTAATGGATGGCTTAAACTATCATACCATATTAGTTAAATTGTTTCAGATAGTTTTGTGATTGTCTGCTAACAATAGTTTAGTAATAATTTACTAGGTGTCTGTAACCGGGTCGTTCTCTCCTTACTAACATACCTTTCCATCCTTACCTATCGTTTAATGTAAACGGCTGTAGGAATAGGCCCGGTGTTATCTGGGCATCTTGCCTAGCGCTTGGTCTTACTGTCCTATCAATCAATCAATGCCAAATTAAAATGGGTTAAAGGTGGTTCGGAGAATCCACTCTGCCACAGTCACAGTTTATTAAACAAAATGCATCGCTTAAACTGAGACCTTATTGGTCCTAATACAACTTTTTAATGTTAATAAGCTAGAACATCTCTAATTATTATAACTTACTATTTTAATCCCGATTTTAGTCTTTTGCCAAATAACTTAATCAATGTATACCTCAATTAAATTACGTTAGCATCCATTTATTACCACAATGCAACCACCTTTCGAAGAAAACCAAAGTTAACTCGATTAGAGGTATCAACACAAAGAGCCTTGGTTCTTCCACTACGTCATTCATAAAAAATATCGTCCTGACTTCCAATGAACTAACCTGCCCTAATAGGTGGAAGTGCTGATTGATTGGTTGTTATTCTCATTGAGATCTTCATGATGTTGTTTGGTTAAAACAATATAGTACTTAACGTCGTGGGAAAATTTCGAATCTATTCGCAAGGTATATTACGCATTAGGAAATTTCATCGTTACGCGATAGTTGTACTGGCTGTACGAACTTAAACCTGATGGGCCTTAACGTACAAAACGACAATACCATATTCCTTTCCCATTCCCACCATTCTTATCAAAAACTGTGCCGACGATCCTGTCACTCCTATTACAATTATCTTTATTGAAAGAGTTTAAAACGTATAGAGATCATAACTTGACAATGTCGTTCAGTGGATTGAACTAACACATTTTGACTATATATATATATAAATATAAATATATATATATATATATATATATATATATATATATATATATATATATATATATAAATATATATATATTACGCCCTGTGGTTGGGGGCAAACATGTTTTGTAAATATTTCGAACGAAACATGAGATCCATAGAATACCTCCACAGTATCCAGAGCTTGTCGTAGGAGGCGACTAAATCTGGTTGGATCGCTGGGCTGACGACCCGCATCCGTAAAAACCAATAACAGTTAAAAATGTCAAGAAAACCAAAAAAATCGGATACCGCCTAAATAACAATGACCCCCCGCTTAAGTACCCGGATACGAGAATGAGGATCAGCACGTGGAACGTGCAGTCACTAAGAAAACCTGGCGCGTTGGACGGCCTTATCACATGTATGAAAGAGTATCGGCTGGAACTCGTAGCGCTCCAAGAAACTCGATGGCCTAAAAGTGGAGTCCATGTGTCCCAAGGCTATACGTTGCTACACAGTGGAGATGACCTCGGAAATCTTGGAGTTGGCTTTCTCATTGTGCCGCAGGTAAAAAAGGCTGTCTTGGACTTCCAGACAGTCGATAATCGAATGTGTAAGCTTCGCTTGCACATGAAATTAGCCAACCTGTCAATTGTTTGTGTACATGCGCCCACTGATGTAAGCCAATCCCAGGATAAAGACTCATTTGACAATAATTTGGATAATCTGATGGGCTCTATACCTGAGCACGATATCAGATTGGTGATTGGTGACTTTAATGCTAGAGCTGGCAGAAATCAGACCGACCTATGTAATAATATAGGTCCGTACTCCCGACACGAAACTGCGACCGAAAATGGGGAAAGAATGATGTACTTTGCGATCGCTCATGATCTCAAAGTGGCAAGTACATTCTTTCCCCATAAAAACATCCATTTGGAAACATGGACACATCCACGTAAAACATCCCGAAGCCAAATTGACCATGTGTTGATTTCAAAAGACCGAGCTCGGGTTGTTCAAGACGTGAGATCGTATCGGTCGTCAACAAAATTCGTAGGCAGTGACCATTTTATGGTTGCTGCGAAGCTGCGATGGAAATTTTCGTACAAGTCAAGGAGGACAGGAGAATATAAAATGCGATTCTCCTGTGAAGGTCTGATAAATGAAGAAACGCAACGAAAATACCAAGATCTTGTCAGCAATAGCATTTTACGATCCAATTACCAATCTGATGATGTGAACAGTGTCTGGGAAGTATTGAAAACCTCGGTTGTCGATGCCGCCCAGCACACTCTCGGTATAGTGAAAACTAAGCCCAAAAATGATTGGTTTGATGAGGAGTGTCGTCTTGCTGTTGAGCAACGAAATAAAGCCCACAATGAAGCGCAGACTCGGTTTACAATTGCAAGGAAAAACAAAGCAGTTCTTGCTAGGAGGACAGCTAAACGCATTTGTAGACAGAAGAAGCGCGAATGGTGGAAGGCCAAGGTCTTAAGAGTACAACAACTCAGCAATGAGCACAATTCGCGTGGTTTCTGTAAAGGAATCACCGAATTGCACCATACCTTAAGATCTCGGTCAACTGCCATTCGGGACCAGGATGGAAACCTCTGTGTTAACGTCGATGCGGTACTCGATACTTGGCGTGAACATTGTTCTGATCTACTTAATGTTCCACATGTATCACAAGTTGAATGCGCATTGTATAGCTCCTTGTCAGAGGATCCAGATATATGTTCATTTTTCACACCGATCGTACCGCCCAAACGATCGAAGGTGAAAACCCCATTTGAATCTTGCCGGGATTCGAACCCGGTACCTCTCGCTCCAACTGCCGCAGCTTTAACCACTGCGCCACCTGGGCGGTTTTATATTTAAATAATATTTAAATCAGTTATATTTTAATTCAGAATAGACAAAAACACAATAAACAACAAATCCATATGACGTATTTCCACCTGTTGACTTCAGATCTTCTGTGAGACGTCTGGGCATAGAGTCGATTAAAAATCTACGTGCACGGTGCTCCGCGCATTTATTATCGCGCTCCAAGTCGCTTCTTCAGTCCTTTCAACAACACAAAGAATTTGTCTTTCTATTAACGCCCATTTATTCTTAATCACATTAAGATCCGGGCTCTGAGGCGGCCATTCAAAGCTGGCAATTGTATTATAAGATCTGTGAAAATCAATTCAGAAACGACGCAAAACAATTTACAAAAGTTTATAAACTTTTCAAGAAATAAACCCGTAATCCAACCAAGAACCAACAATACATAGAAGATTAAGAGAGGAAGGTATTAAAAAATACACCACTCAAAAAAACTATCAAAAGTAATTAAATTAAAAAGATTAAAAGTCGTTTGAGTTTTGGAAGAATATTTCATGGATGAACGAATCATTTTTCTCTCTTGATGGGACCTGGGTAAGAAAATAATTTTATTTGAAACCTTCAAAGAAGTTAAAACGTACAGTCGTCGCATCACCGCCTCATTCTGGTGGAGGCCACTTAATGATATGGAAATGCATATCGTATGACAGTGTTGGTTAGATTACTTGGTTAAAAGGAAAGGTTATGGTCAAAGCCGTTATTTGAATCTTCTAAATCATGTGGCGTTAGTGGCTGGATGCAAATTAATTGGAGAACAATTTATGCTGCAACAGGATAATGCTCTTATTCATAAAGGCCAAATGGTACTAAAATTTTTAAAATGTTTGGACCAACCTTTATTGAAATGCCCGATATGATTGAGAATATGTGAGAAAGTTGGGTTTTTCGATTTCGACGGCGGCACAATTTTGTTTTAGGCACAATTTCTGGCGAGTCAGATGTTCAGCACGGCGCACCTGATGAGTGGATAGCAAATGTCTGGCCCAAACTTGGTGAGTGGGATACACAACAAGTGAAAATTACAACATCGACGCAACGGGTTTATTTCATAAAATGACACCAGAAAAAACATTTAAGGTCAGAGCTAAAAAGTGTGTAGGCGGCAAAATGTCTAAGGAGAGAATATCTTTGTTAGTATAGGATGTAACATAGATAGTGACAAAAAAATTGCTTGCTATAGCAAAACGTAAATCACCCAGGTGCTTTAAAAACATTAAAGCTTTACCTGTCGAATATTTAGGTAATAAAAAGACTTGGATGACGTCCGAAATGTTTCGATCGCCGCAAATTGCCGAACTGATTAAAAAGAAAAAGAAAATCTTATTACTAGCCTACAATTGTCCTTCACACCCTTACATTAACAATTCGAAAGCAATTAAGTTAGCATTTTTGCCACCAACACATCATCCGATGGATCTAGGCGTTATAAAAGCCTTAAAGGTCATTACAAACGTAATCTCTTATAAAAATTGTGTCAGAAATTTAGATAGCGGTCAAAATACGATCGTAACATTGATAGATGCGGTTGAAATGACTGCTATAGCGTGGAATCGGGTTAGAAGACAAACACTACACATGTCGGATTATGTTTAGAAAATAATTCTAACGCTGAGTATCATTTATACGACGAAGATGATGAAATTCCACTTAGTGAACTAGCCCAATTGTCTTTTCCTAGAGCATATGTTCAAGATAAGAAAGGGATGATTTGTGACCATTGATAATTTAGTATTAACCGATGGAGAAGATATTGTAGGCGAGGACGTCCATCAATGTATATATAAATATATATATATATATATATATATATATATATATATATATATATATATATATATGTAATATATATATATATATCTATATATATATATATATATATATATATATATATATATATATATATATATATATATATATATATATAAATATATATATATATAAATATTTATTTATATATATATATATATATATATATATATATATATATATATATATATATATATATATATATATATATATATATATTTATATATAATTATTTAATTTTCAGATTCGCTAGTAAAAGTTATAGTTTTACAATTTAAATTCAATCGGTTTAGACCTAATTTCAGCAGTTCACAAAATCTTATAAAACTATGGCTTCTAAGGAAATCTAGGGATTTGTGAAAATGAATTCTAGACGCTATTCATCCTTCACATTGTTACACAACACACTCAATTGACGTTTCTCTTATATGCTTAAGAAGCTAACCTCTCATTTCCAGAGTACGGGGTTGAATTATTCGCACACAATACCACTATGGCACAACACATATGCCACGATAATTTGTTGCCACATTCGGATCTCAATCCTGCTTAGGAATAGGCGGTGCTCTGCGTTCTTTCCAACTGTCTTTTGTTTTTTAACTCATCCACTCATTCACTATTTCAAGTAAATTGCATTTTGCAGATTTAACTAACAATTGAATCTTTGAATCAGTTTATAGCGAATTCCTCTTCATCCATGGAGTAATTGTTTGGTCCAAATTGTTTGTTATTTTCTTTATTTCTTCATTATCCAAAATATTGTATTTTGTATTTTTTGAATATTTTGTATTTCCCGAGTAACGATTGGGACTTTCTGTATATTTTAGGCGTTTGATTTACCACTAAGATAACGCAAAATTCGGACCTATACATATTGCTAGATTTCCAATCGACAAACCACTATAAAAATAGAAAGTACATACAAACCACTATAACCTTTTGCAAGCTTTTTCATGAATTTGCGAAATGGTAATTTAAAAACAATATTTGCATTAGTTAGTAGTAATCAAACCTGATTAGCAATAATTAACTATTTTCGTATGATTCAAAATACTATTTCACAAAAGCTTAAATCTCAAGCTTTCAGTTTTAAAGTTCACAATCGAATATTATTTACTGTTATTTACTATTAATGGTTAATGCTCGAGATAACGTAAGGTAAGCTATTTCTTTTAATATTCTTTTCTAGAGATTTCTAGAGCTTTAAAGAGCTTTTTGTCAACAATTTTGGAAAATTTAAAATAGAATTTGCATTTGTTAAATCGAAACTGGGCAATAATAAAAAATATTCGAAATATAATTTCATAAAAGCTTAAATATTAAACTTTTAGTTTTAAAGTTCATGACCTGCAATTATTTAGTATTCAATGTTTGAGAGAACGAAAGGTTATCAATATCTTTTATGTACCACTTTTATGAGCTTTAGAAAGCTTTCTAAAAGCTTTTTCGAAATTGTTTGAAATTTTTATATTTTAGTTAGAAGTTATCGAGATATGAAACAAAAACTTTTTTGATAAGATGCGCAATATAAATTTATAAAAGCTTAAGTCTGAATCATTCAGTGGTACAGTTAATGTTCGGAAATTATTTAGTATTTAGGTTGAATTACTTCCCTAATTACCGTTATAAGAACCAGTTTGAGCTACTTATGTAGCGTGATATGTCTCACACCTTACAGTTTTCGAGACCAGAGAAGTTTTCAAATCACTAAAACTTCTAGACCTAGTTTCTTTGCATGTTCTCCAAGTAGGCAGTGTCCTGTGAGTATCCCTTCGATCGTTTTTAGTTCACGTCTTCGTAGGAAGATTGGTGTCTTTGAGCGTTTTAAGTTCAGCTTTGAGACTTACCTTGCTACCCTACATGAGAGGGTGTTCGTCCACCCTGCATTCGCTGAGGTTATGGCCACTTTACTAAGCACAGTCTTGAGTGCCTTTATAGGCCTCCCCAACTTTGGCTTTTTCGGTAGCAATTGGAGAGTTGTACCATGACTCGCTAGTTCATCCACCTGCAGTTCCCCATGACGCCCGAGTGGTCAGGGACCCAGATAATCTGAATGTTGAACTGCTCACTCATCTCCAGATGAGTGATCAAAGTCCAGCGACTTTAATGCCACCTTACTGTTCGCATAAATTACGATATCAGTCGAGGATACCACATTATGTCTTAACCAATTCAGTACCTCCTCAATCGCTATCTCCTCTGCTTGGTACACACTCCAGTGATCAGGGATACGAACTGATATATCTTCCTTTAATTTATCACAAAAGACTCCAGTTCCTACTTTACCGGGAAGCTTGGAGCCATTCGTAAAGAACTGCCTGCTTCTGTTTCCGCAAACGACCCGCTCCCCCAAGATTCTCTTGAGGGACAGGAAGTTCGATAACTTTTCGGAAAGTTCCTTTTTTTGCGATCTAATTATCGTCGAGTGTCTTATCTGGCGACATTTTCACTAAGATATGGCTGATAGTCACCCTGGTCGTAATTGCCGCCATCTGCTTATGATAAATATCGACAGGGTGAAGGTGAAATACGAACTCTAAGGCACGTGTAGGTGTTGTCCTCAGCGCCCCGCTTATAAGCATGATTGTCATTCTTTGCACCTTGTCGATCTCTTTTTTGTACGTAATTTTATAAAGAGATGGCCACCACATGCTCACCCCATACATAAGTACAGGTCTTACTACGGAAGTGAATAGTCAGTGTGGCAGTTCCGGCTTCACGCCTTAACTCTTACCAATGGCGTTCCTGCACGAGTACAAAGCTATATTAGCCTTGTATACTCTTTCCAAAATGTTGAGCTTCCAACTAAGCTTACTGCCCAAGATTACGAATAGAAATCTTGCCTTGTCCGTAAAAGCTAGTCTCCTACCATTACGAGAAATGGATCTTCTACCGGGATTTTAAATTTTCCAGTAAATAGAAGTCAGTTCAGTTTAAAACGAGCCCACCTCATAATGATTACGAATGCATTTTGGATTACCTCCTTCACCGTGCTTAAATATTTCCCAGAAATAGCTATCGCTACGTCATCTGCACAAGCTCTCTCTCCAGCTCTAACAGCAACCCATTGATTGACACCTCCCTTTGAGGTTCCCTTAGACACTCGCCTTCTTACTGTGGATTCCCCCAGCTACAAGTTACCCATCCTGCACTCAAGCACTTACAGGGTAATCCCCCCCAAGGAACGATAGTCTCTCAAGAATTACCTCCATCTCTACATTGTTAAAGGCGTCCTCAATATCAAGGAACGCCACCATACAAATCTCTCGCAAGAATATTGATTTCTCAATCATAGGGCGTGCAGAGCTGTGTCCACAGATTTCCTTTTACAGTAAGCATGCTAAGACTGAACCCAGTCACAACGCTTTATTTTTTAACATATATAGGTATCTATTAGACTTTCCCAGGTTTTCAGTATAAAGGATGATAGAGTTATGGGTCTTATGACCTTTGAGTCGCCATGTGTGCTTTTCCCCGCTCACGGAATAAAGGTTGAAGATTACTTCCAGCCAGGGGAGAATAATTCTCGAGTTGTTCTGAGTCTCCGCTGGAAAAGTTCGGTTAAGAACAGCCGGGGTTTGAAACCTTCAAGTGCCCATAGGATCCGTTTTTAGATTACGATATCTTCTATGCGCAGTGAATGTGCTTCTCGATGAGTACTAGTCGAGTCGTCGAAGCTTCCTGGAAAGTGGGTTTCGATAAGACTGCTTCTGTGAAGATTCCTCTTTTCGGATCCATCCGGTTTAAATAAATAACTGGGGCAGGTAGGATTAGTAGACAGTATCATTCTAAGACGAGAGGTCTCGGAGATTTCTTTTATTTTATCGCCGAAGAGTCTCCATGACCTCCTCATCTGTGCCTTCCTCAATTCTTTTTTGTATACTTTGAGGTCCTCCTTATAGGAGTGCCAGTCTTCAGTCTCTCTCGTACTTTTGGCTTTATTTAAGGCTATCCTTCACGCCTTTCGGTAGAACTCCAGTTTTTGCTTACCATTGGACTTAATATATGCAAGTAGCGTGGAAGGACCGATTGCAGACACTAGTGATTATTTATTTATTTATAAAAAAGTCTACAAATACAACTTGATATTAAAAATGATGTAATAGTCAGACATATAATAATAACTAAAATCAGGAAGAAGAAAAGTGTTGCTTCAATCTTTGGTTTAAGATATCCTTGCTAGAATTAAAATCGAACAGATGATGTATATGATGAAAGCTTTTGCACATCATGTTAATCGGTTCATTAGAACCGTAGTTCGTTCTATGAACATCAACTTGCAAGAACTCATTTTTTCTTAAATGTCTACTGGGTACTTTAATTTGTAAATTTTCCAGTATTGATTGTGCGTCAATGCGACCTAATAAAATATTACCAACAAACGAACACTTTAAAAGCTCACGTCTATTTTCCAGAGTTGCTATGTCGTTTGTTTTGCAGCCATTCAGATATGGTGGAAAACGCTGCAGGTTTTCATGGTATGGTAATTCGTGATCATACTCCCAACCGCTTTTTCTGAACGGATAACTTTTTCTGAATGCCCTCTGGGGACATCAAACAGTAACAGCATATTAAAATTGCGACCGGACGTATGCGAAATACAGAATCTTGATTGTCTCCAGGTCATAAATATCTTCCGTCTATCGTTAAAATCCCACATAGCATATATTTGTTACTACTCATAATTACCACGAAAATAACACCGAGGTCTCAGACGCTCAATTTAAAACTGGATTTAATTTCCGGTCGAATGATAAAGTTTTACACTTATTGATGTTCAGACTAAGAAGATTTGACTCACACTATATCGCTAAATTGTCAATGTCCTTTTGGAGTTTCTCGGCATCGCTATTTTGAGGTCGTCAGCAAACATTACAATTTTTGAGTGTAGTTTGACTTCAGTGACTGCGTCGATGAAAATGGTAAAAATCCAAGGGCTAAGATGGGAGCCTTGTGGATAACCCGATGTAGCTTGAATTGACTTGGAGCTGCTGTTACCAATGTCGATGTATTGGATGCGATTGCTTAAGTAGTTTTTAAACCAAGCCACATATTTATTTGAGAACCCAAATGAGTATAACCGTTCTAGTGCTTTAAAATGGCTTATGGAGTTAAACGCCTTGGCAAAGTCTGTGTAGACCACGTCAACCTGCTTATGGCTTTCAATAGCTGGCGGCTCAGGGGCCCAATGTTCCTTAAGCCAACCTATGATAACGTAGAGGTATCAATATTTTTTTTATATTCAACTTTCATGAGCTTTTTCCCAAATATTTTGAAAATAGCATTTGTTAAAAACTGATTTGGATGAAATACCAGCGCATTACGATTATCTGTAACGATTAAAACCACTATTAGCCCTTTACATTTCGGTTGACAGATTTTGCAACAGTATACGTCTAGTTAAAATATATTTTATTCAAAATAATTTATTTGTTTACAAACATATAGGCAGACATGTATCATGCTGGGTTAAATGCCACCATCATCTTCTAATCAAATCACTATGTGTGCATACTCGTACATCTTATTCTGTCTACGCCTTTATTTTATTTCACGTTAACCATCATGTAATCTTATATTTTATTCGAATCTCACATAATATTAGATTAATTCAGACATTTATCATAAAAAAAATTTTTTTTTTTATTATGTCAAATTATAATTTTAAAATATTTTGACAACATTGTTGATCGATCCTATGGATCTCATTATATTATGTTTATCGCGCGAGTGCGGTGAAGACTATATAGGCATACATACTTGTACATACATAAAGACGATAATAAACAAAATTAGAAAGATGTTATTTTAAATTAAAGATCATCAGCATCACTTTAAATCTAATATGTTGGTTGTGTTATATGCTATAGAGGGAGACGCACACATACATAAATTTATGAATTATTTAATTTTAGAAACAAAACAAAATAAATTTTATGCTATAAAGTCGAAATGTGAAATTTATTTATGTTACATATATGTTTCGGTGAAGATGAAAATTCATAATTTTAAATGACATCTGTTACATCGGATAGATGAACGTGTAGGTGAGGAACAACTTACTTTCGATTTTCTGTTCGTTCTGATCGGGAACAACACTCAATATCAACCCTATCTTACAATATATACGAGTATGTGCATAGTTCTATATGCTCCAATTTAGGTAATTTAATGTTGAGATCGTTTTGTATTTTATGATGCAAAAACAAATAACGGAAGTAAACGGATAATTAAGAAAATTGTATACGGAAAATAAAGAAAATGTTAAACACGTGCTGGAATAAATTAAAATTACGATTGGTGGATGTACACTGCGGGAACGTTTGCTAATATTTCTTAAATGTATCGATTTATCATAATCTCGAACCGAGCGTACCATACACATACATTTGGTGGTTTAATTTTAAATAAATTTAATTGATTTAAATTAATTCTGGATATGATCCACCAACAATACTCGTACATATATACTTTTTTAAATGGAAGATGAAATTAAAATAATTTCTTTACCGGAAATAATATTCATAATTTATAAAATAAAAATCATAAAATTTAAAATGTTTAAAAATAGATAAATTTTACAAATTTTTAAGATGTGTAAGATTGTTAATGGATGATATCATAAATGAATAAGAGTGCGTTCTGTACATCTCACCAAAACGTACTCGCCTTTTTTTATTAACGGCTTTTACAGGTCATTATTGGCCCGTACCGTGTCCACAATCTGACTCCATCGGTTTTGATCACGAGCCACCTCTTCATATTGTTGCAAGCAACCATAAGATATCACAGATCGCTTTCTACGCCGTTTACCGTTTCGCCTACCGAAAGGCGGCCCTTCCTTCAGAGATCGCTGTATCATTCGATTCGAATCCGCACTCAGAACGTGGCCGAGCCAGCGTACTCGTTGTCCTTTGATTATATGCACGATACCAGGAATTTGCATTATATTCCTGATCTCGTGGTTGAAACGAACTCGGTATGGGCCATCATCGTCGCGTTTTGGGTCATATATCATACGCATGATTCTTCTCTCGAATGTTAGAAGCCATCTTTCGTACTCATCCGTCAAGGTACAACTATCACATTCATACATGACAACGGGTCTGAACAACACTCTGTACAGTTTCAGCTGATCCGTATTTGCAAGATATTTTGATTTCAGCAGTGGACGAAGACGATATAGAATCCTATTGCCAGTGGCAAGCCGAGTCTTGATATCCTCTCCCACACTATTATTGTGAGTAATGGGAGATTCAAGATACTTGAATCTCACTACTCCTTTAAACGTGCGGTTACGACTACTGAAATCAGTTGCGTCTTGGTATTGAAAACCAGAGATCAGATATTTTGTTTTGGACTCATTGATTGTGAGACCAACGGAAGCTGAAAACTGTTCCAGTGGATCATGTATCTCTTTCACTCCGTTGCTATTTAATTTAATCACACAGATATCATCTGCATATGCAAAAATTATTGTGCATTATTGTGCGGCCACTTTCCATTCTTCAGCATAACTTCATTTCATCATACCAATCAAACAAGGTCGAAAAGACAGTTCCCCAATGTTCGCCCTCCGAATATCAAGAGCTCTGAATTAATGCAGTCAACTCCTGGTGAACGATTTTTCTTTAGTCTCTGCATTGCCATTGCGAGTTCCTCATAGGATGGATCCTCAATGAACAGCTCTGCGGTCTGTATTTGAGGGTATTAAAATACAGCTTGTGATACATGTGGAAAATTAAGTAAGTCAGAAAAATGTTGTACTCTTAAGACCTTAGCCTTCCACCATTCGCGTCTCTTATGTCTACAAATTATTTAATAAAGCCAAGAGGACCAGAGAATCTCAGGACTTTGACTCGTACAAGGAGACGCTGAGACTATATAAGAGAGAGTTTTTTTATTGTGGTTTTTATTCCGAAAGTGGGAAAAGCATCGCATGGCTATCTAAAGGACCTAAGACCTATAACATTATCATCCTTTCTGTTGAAAACCCTGGAAAGGCTGGTAGAAACACATATAAGTATGGACTTAAAACAGGAGAAATGGTCAGCCTCTCAACATGCGTACTGTAAGGGTAAATCGGTAGATACGGTCCTACATGCCTTGGTACGCACAATTGAGAGATCAATTCACTCAAAGGAGTATTGTATGGTAGCATTTCTTGATATTGAGGGCGCCTTTAATAACGTTCAGACAGATGCAATCCTGAAAGGATTACCGTTCATGGAAGTGGAATCCTCCATAATCAAGTTGATCAGTCATATGCTGGGAAGCAGGACTGTAAACTCAGAGTTGGGGGAGTAAACCATAAGAAGGCGCGTGGTTAGAGGAACCCCACAGGGGGCAGTCCTGTTCCCTTTTCTCTGGAACATGGTGATCAATGGATTACTTCTGGAAAGGGAAGGTATAGGAGTGGTTGCCTACGCTGATGACGTGGCGATCATGGTATCAGGTAAATTTTTACCGACCATTAAGGTAGTAATGCAGATTGCGCTTCTTATTATTACAAGATGGGCCAGTAAATGTGGATTGGAGGTCAATCCATCTAAGACTGAGCTGGTACTCTTCACTAAGAAATATAAAATTCCGGCAGTTGACCCACCTACCGTAAATGGCACTAAACTGGCCTTTACTGATAAAGCGAAATTTCTGGGTGTAATCTTAGACAGTAAACTAAGCTGTAATCTTAGACAGTAAACTTGGGGTCTCCAACTGGAGCTGGTACACTGGCTCTACACTGCCGTAGTAAGACCCGTTCTTATGTGTGGAGTGAGTGTTTGGTGGCCAGCACTGGATGGAGTAACCTATAGAAAGAAGTTAGAGAAGTTGCAAAGGATGGCCTGTATGCTCATAAGCGGGGCACTGAGAACAACACCTACTCAGGCCTTAGAGGTCATGTTACATCTTCTTCCAGTGAATATACATATCAAACAGATGGCAGCTAACATAGCCACAAGACTAACGTGTCTCAGTGGAAACACCTTCAGGCAGGTCACTCGACAATAATTGGTTCGCTAATGAAGGAAATGGCGAACCTTAATTACATTACACCGATATTATGCTTCCAAAAAGGTTTTCAAACCTTAATCCCTTCAAGAGAATTCTGGAGGAATAAGGTAGCACTGGAAACCGAAGCTATACAATTCTACAAGGACGGCTCAAAGCTAGATGGTAAGGTCGAAGCTGGGCTGTTCTGTGGAGCTTTAAATATAAGCACTTCTGTTCGTCTTCCTGACCAGTGCAGCGTGTACCAAGCGGAGATAATAGCGATTGAGGAAGCCTTGAGCTGGTTGAGGCATAACGTGATATCCAAGAAGGATATCACTATTTATGTGGACAGTCAGGCGACTATCAAGTCGCTGGAAGCAGTGCTGTTGAAGTCCAGGGTGGCATTGGGTTGCCATTTCAATATTCAGATTATCTGGGTCCCTGGCCACTGTGACGTCGTGGGTAACTGCAGGGAAGACGAACTAGCTAGGCAAGGTACAACTCTTCAGCTGAAGCCTGAAAGGCCAATGTGGGAAGGCCTACAGTGGAGCTTAGACTGGCTCTGAGGAAAAGGGCGGAAGCTTCAGCACAGGAGAGGTGGTCTAACACCCTCACAGGCGAGAAAGCGAGACAAATGTGGCCAAGGTTGGATTTGAATCGCTCCTGACCTTAATCTCTCTGGAGAAGAGAGATCTAAGAAGTATAGTAGGAATATTAACGTGACACTACCTTTTCGGTGAACATGCGAGAAGGCTGGGTCTAGAAACAAATGACTTCTGTAGAAGCTGTATGGACAAGGAGGAGGAAGAGTCGCTTGTAGCATACTAAGAAGGCATTTACACTTGGGTAGATATGTAATGCACAACATTTCAGATATTAAGGTGCGGGACATTTTATGCTAGATTAGTAGCTCAGGATGGTTCCAATAGTGTTAGGGGTATTAGGGGACTAAGATCCTGTGGTATCACAACGGACCGGCAACGGTCTAAATGTGCGTTAGCAACCACTCTAACCTAACCTAACCTACCCTATGTCTACAAATTCGTTTAGCTGTCCTTGTGGCGTTCACAAATACGATGAATAGTCACGCCACAATAGTGAAGTATTAACAAAATAATCGAAAAAAAATGTCGATTCAAAGTCTATAATTCGATAGAACTGTTGCAACATAGCCTCGCAATATATATAGAAAACGAAATGCAACAAACATCATATCCGGTCGCATATACCTGATGAGATATTTTCGATCACACAACGAATCAATGACGTCATCAGATCGAAACCGGCCTAGCGAACGAATATTACAGATTACATACAAAGATAAACGTCTTCATCGGCTGGTTGATTCAGCGCCCTAGCTGTCAATCAATGCCACTCTGTGGAGTTCAAGTTTAACTACCGCCATTCATCATTTAGCTGTCACGATTACAGCCACCCAGCATCATTTATCACAATTCAATATGCTCCTAGCAAGATCTGCTATGTTTCTTTTTGCAATGGTAAACCGAGTCGGCACTTCATTGTGGGCGTTTCGTTGCTCGACAACAAGACAACACTCCTCAACAAGCAAACATTTTTGGGCTTAGTTTTTACTATACAGAGCAGATTGGGCAACATCGACAACCGAGGTTTTCAATATTTCCCAGACACTGTTCACTTCATTAGTTTTGTAATTGGATCGTAAAAGGCTATTGCTGACAAGATCTTGATATTTTCGGACTTTAGTTTTTTTCATTTATCAGACCTTCACAGAAGAATCGCGTTGTATATACCCTGTTCTCCCTGCCTTTTAGAAAAATCTCCATCGAAGCTTTGCAGTGACCAGATAATAGTCACTGCTTACGAATATTGTTGATGACCGATAAGATCTCACGTATTGGATCACCCGAGCCCACCTGTGGAAATCAACACATGAAATCAACTCAATTTGGCTTCGGGATGTTTTACGTGGATGTGTCCATGTTTCCAAATGGATCTTTTTATGAGGACAGAATGTACTTGCCACTTTGAGATCATGAGCGATCGCAAAGTACATCATTCTTTTCCCATTTACGGTCGTAGTTTCGTTTCGAGAGTACGGACTTATATTATTGCATAAGTCGGTCTGATTTCGGCCAGCTCTATCATTAAAGTCATCAATCACCAATCTGACATCGTGCTCGGGTATAGAACCCATCAGATTATCCAAATTATTATAAAATGAATCTTTATCTGGGGGTTGGCTTACATCAGTGGGAGCATGTACATAGACAATTGACAGGTTGGCTAATCTCATGTGCAAGTGAAGCTTACACATTCGATTATCGACTGCCTAAAAGTTCAGTACAGCCTTTTTTAACTGTGGCCCAATGAGAAATTAAACTCCAAGATTTCCGAGGGCATCTCCACTCTGTAACAATGTATAGCCTTGGGACACATGGTCTCCACTTTTAGGCCATCGAGTTTCTTGGAGCGCTACGAGGTCCAGCCGATACTCTTTCATAAATGTGACAAGGCCTCTGCTGAATATCCAAAGATATGATTTTCTAGGCTACGCGGTTGATCTATGGAAACGATGTATCCAGGAAAGACTTAGCGTAAATCCAATCAAACGGAGCGCTCGAAGGACTGCCTCTTGACACATAATTATAAAAAAAGGACCTTAAACGGAAAATATGGTCGGTCACCTGTAAATCATAAGGAAGTTCTAGCTAAGCTGGACTGCAACAAATTCTTCCATGTAGTCATACCAGATCGATAATTTTAGAGCATAGAAGGACCATCGTTTAAAAGAATGTCAGTTGTATGGTACACAAATAGCTCAATAGACATAAGGTGGAGTGGAGATATCCATTTGATCTGTGAAATCATATTTTCAAGCAGGAATGCAAGTCATCTAGCTATGTGCCATAGAGACTGGTGTTGCTACGGTTTTTATTGGACCGGAATCTTTTTCGGATCGATTCAAAATGCTTCTCGTATTTGGCACGCGTGAGTTAAGGATTTTAATCGACTTCTTCAGCGTTCATGTTCTTTCAAGCTTTCATTTAAAAAAACGGAACACTTACTGTACCGCAATGCACGATTATTTTCCGCCAGTAATGGACACGGATGCCCTCACTTTGGGTGGGAGCATCCATGTTTCGCTAATATTTCGAACGAAACATAAGACCCATAGAATACCACCACAGTATCCAGAGCTAGTCGTAGGAGGCGACTAAATCTGGTTGGTTCACTGGGCTGACGACCTGAATCCGTAAATAATGACCAAAAAAATAATGACCTCCCGCTTAAGTATCCGGAAACAAGATTAAGGATTCGCACGTGGAACTTGTAGTCACTCAGAAAACTTGGCGCATTGGACAGTCTTATCACATGTATGAAAGAGTATCGGCTGGAACTCGTAGCGCCCCAAGAAACTCGATGGCCTAAATGTGGAGACCATGTGTCTCAAAACTGTATACTGCTTCACAGTGGAGATGGCCTTGAAAATCTTGGAGTTGCAAACATCGACACATCCACGTAAAATACCACAATTAAGACAAATTGACCATGTGTTGATTTCTAAAGAGTGGACTCGGGTGGTCCAAGACGTGAGATTTTATTGGTCGTCAACAAAATTCGTAGTCAGTGCCTATTATCTGGTCACTGCAAAGCTACAATGGAAAGTTTTCTCGCTTCAGAAGATTATTTTCAAGTACTGCGAAACATTTCGCGATGTACACCAGGTATTGCTGGATTTCAAGCAAGCCTATGACTCGATCAATCGAGAGAGGCTATGGTATGCGCTTAAATATTTAGGAATGCCAAACAAAAACGTACATCTGTGTAAATTGACAGTAACGCAGTCACAATGCTGTGTCAAAGTTGAGAACAAGCTATCGAGAACTTTTGCAATTACTTCTGGTGTTCGACAAGGAGGTGCGCTGTCCCCGATACTTTTTAATGTCATGTTAGAATACATCCTTCGTAAAAGTGAAACACCTCAGGACAATATCTTATTCCGACAATCCATCAAGTTTTTGCATATGCAGATGATATCTGTGTGATTGGGTTAGATGGCAACGGAGTGAAAGAGATACTTGATCCACTGGAACAGTGTTCAACTTCCGTTGGTCTCAAAATCATCGAGTCCAAAACCAAATATCTGATCTCTGAATTTCGAGACAAAAACGTAATTGATTGACAGTTGTGGTAACCACATGTTAGAAGTAATGAGATTCAAGTATCTTGGATCTCTCATTACCCACGATAATAGTGTGGGAGAGGATGTCAAGGTTCGTCTTGCCGCTGGCAATCGGACTTTATATCCCCTTCTTAAATCAAATTATCTTGCCAATACGGATAAGCTTGAGTTGTATGGAGTGTTTTTAAAGGGAAAACGATTGCTATCGAGGACGAAGAGATTGCTGTCGAGATCGATGCCTCCACGGCCTAGAGAGCGATCTGGCATCTTCTGGTTGCTTGCAATAGTATGAAAAGTTAAAATGGCTGTTCGTCCACATGACCATCACAAAATAAATGATCTCAGTTCTTCGTGATTATATAAATGAAAACATGTGACAATCACACTTCTCTTGAACTGGATACGATTGTGCTTCGTCGCAACGATCACATAATTTGCGGGTGGCAATTTTTTTGCGATCATAAACTAAATGTATTAAATTATAGATTTATGATATATCCATTAGACAAACGATATATGTGTATATAGACGAACAGGAAGGAAATTATAGTTTAAATAAAAATCATGAAAATCTACCATAATACCCGGCGCGTACAGCGGAAAACACTGTATGGTTACAATTTTTTGTTTTGTTATAAACAAAATCAATCTAAAACGTGTCGATTGTTTGGTAAGTTTTAACACGTACCAAAGTCTAGAATCCGAGTTTAAAGTTGAATTGTTTGTATAGTTTATGCGAATGCAAATTGCAAGATCGTCGAATGCACTATAAATGGTTTCCTTTGTAAATATTATGAAAATGCGCGAATGCAAGTCAATTTCGTGTTTTGACATTTTGATTAGACAGTTTGATTGGAATACAAACAATGGTATTTAATTATAGTTTATTGTACTTACCGATAAATTATAAATTCAATAATTTTCTTGAGGAAGTTATTTCGTTAATTCGAAGTTCTGTTTCCGTAGATTGATGTTAGATTTTCTCAGACGACCAACAAATAATAATATTTCAAATGCAATAAGTATCGATTGTGTTGTTTTAACCTATAAAAAAAAATTGTATATGGTGGGAAATTCGATGTCTTCCGGTACACACATGTCGGTTATAAAACACAGTGTTTTAAATCGTTTAGTTCCGAAATCCGGGATCCACCTTCGCATGACGTCCATCTGGTGTTTAAATCATATCGCTTCTGTGTATATATAGTCGCAATCCAACACCGCACAGTTGTAAATTTATTAACAAGCTAATGTGTCACAAAACGCGTATATCTCTAAATCATCAATCATGTCATAACAAACTGCCGTCGAATACACGATCGTGCACATTTCATAAATGAATCATAAAAAACCACCAACATAAGTTTTATTTTTTAATGAAATCCATAAATTTTATTTTGTTTTTATGTCACCTGAATAATAGTGAAGCAACATGTTGTGCAACATAATCTGTTTTATGATACTCGTACACATCCACCAACATATACATATTTATATTTATAATATTTTGTCGTTTCCTCTCGAGCTGTCAAAAAATATGTAAATAAAAATTCGATATTTTCACCCAAAAAAAAAAATGTTTTTGACGATTGAAATATTTCGGAAGTTTCAAAAATTTATTTTATTTTTAGACAGATTATAAAAATTGACGGGTTCGTGTCGTTTTTGGAACGGTATAAAAAAAGAAATCCAGCTGATTATTTTAATACTTTCACTTTCAATCGGGATTTCCTCTTTTTTTCCACCGTATAATGATGTGGGGTGATAATGAAAACTATTTTCGACAAACGTGAGAAGGATGTATTTAATGATCTAGCGATGGTGTGTCAAATTGCTCAGTATATTTATTGAATTAAAGATGGTTGGAACCCTTTAAGATGTAACACTTAATGCTACAAAGGGTTCATTGGGCAAATTTGATCATTTCTGGCGTTGAACATAGGGGATCTGATGTTATCGAAAACCGAACAACTACTGATAAAGTGTAAGCTATCATCAACATCCTCAAGACATTCGTCGCATACGGCGTCACTTCCGATGAAAATGACTTTTAAAAGGGCCAGTAAGTATAGAAACCAATATTCTCAAGATGTCCTTTTTAAATGAAAGAACATAATTGGTCAGCTTCGGGTTAAACCCTCTGACAAAGTGTTTCGCCTTACTACAAGTAGGGGTACAAGACATCGTCAGCTTTAATTTGACAGGACATCGTTTTTAATGGTTTTGTCTAGTTGGTTTAGGACCTATGGAATATAAGCGAGAGTTATTGCCAGAAAGTTTACAGTTTGGTTGCCCTCAATGTCACAATAGGCAAGAACCTACATGACCGTTACCTTGTTTTACGACCCAGGAGGTTTAGAAGTTTCTTACAATCCCCTATCAATTTAGAGCGAGTTACGCAGGATTGTTCAGTAAGTAAGGTATCCTAGGAAGGTTACTATGGATCTTATATTGATAAATGTTTTATTTAATGTCGGCAATTATGTATCGAATACAATATCAGATAAATGTCCGCCTCTTTTAGCCTCACAAATACGAGCCTTTTTGAGCACATTTTTCATTACATTCTTACAAATTTCACGCGGAATTGTATTAATTTAATCACGAATAACTTGTTGTGGAAAGAGGTCTCGCAGTAATTCCATTGTAATCCTGGCTGTATGCGATGTGACACCGTCTTGTTGATACCACATGTTAATCAAGCCCAAAGCATGCAGTTGTGACGTTAAAAAGTTTTCAATCATTTTCAATCACTTCCCATTCACATTTACGGTTATGCCGTTTTCATTTTGAAAGAAGTATAAGGTCCAATGATTCCTCTTGATCAAATTGCACACCAAACTGTCACTTTTAATGGATGTAAAGGTGACTGATGAATAATTTGAGGGTTTTCCATTGCCCAGAACCGACTATTCTGTTTATTCACATATCCATTCAAATGAAAATGTGCCTCGTCACTCATAATGATTTTTTCATGAAAATCGGGGTTGTCATGAGCGAGCTGTAACATCCTATTGATATATGTACGGCAGCGTAAATGGTCTTGTGGAAGAAGCTCTTGTGTCAACTGAATCTTAAATGGAAACAAATGCAAATCCTTGTGCAAAATTGTGGCCAAACTGAATAGTTGGATTGTTTTGAACACTTTCTTGAGCAACAGTACTGTTTTCAGCTGATCTTGCTGTACGTTGTGGTCCATACTTGGGCCTATCACCTACAGACCATCTTTCTTCGAAATTATTCACTATACGATAAATAGTGCGTTTTGTTGGCACGTTGTTTCTCCCAAAAATTTCACGTTACTTTCTCATCATCACAGTAATCGATAATTGATTTTGATAAAATGATTTAACGATTAAAACACGTTGGTTTATCGAATATTTTTCCATAATAAATTTGCCACGTGTCTACTTCACGACTGCCAAATATGAAGTGCCCAAAAGTAGTATACCTTCCCGGCGGAGACCCGATTTATATATACGCGATATCTATTGAAGCTTTTCCACCACGTAAATAAATATTTGTGTCGAGACTTAAACCTACCATTACTGACAGTAAATTCAATCAGTTTGTGATAAATAATCTTCATATTTCGAATGCTAATTGTATTCGGATCAATAAAGTTTCACATAACAGTGTAGCTGCGCCTTATATTTCGTACAAAATAAGTGTGTCACTTACCGCCCAGGTGGCGCAGTGGTTAAAGCTGCGGCAGTTGGAGCGGGAGGTACCGGGTTCGAATCCGATTCGAGGCAGGATGCAAAATGGGTTTTTCACCTTCGATCGTTTGGGCGGTGCGATCGGTGGTGAAAAATGATCATATCTGTATCCTCTGTCGTGTTTAGAATCCTTGGGCCGATCCATCTTCCATGTCAGTACTATAGGCCTGACATAGAGCTATGCAATGCGCAGATGGTTCTACGAAAAGACTCGGACCTATAGCCGTATAGAGTGGTATCACAACGGATCAAAATTGGTCTAAGTGTGCGATAGCAGCCACAACAACTTAACTTAACTTTTAAGTGTGCCACTTGAATCGTTTGAAATTATTATAAATGAACACGGAATCCAACTAAGGAATTCAACCCAATCAAGGAATTCAACTTCAATCAACATTGAAGAAATTTTCGGGGAGGACGCCGGTTCCCTCAACGGATACCTTAAAAATATCAACGCCTAATAATTTTGATCTAAGAAGCAATTTTATATATTTTCAAATTGTGCGGTATTGCCAAAGAGAATAAATATAAAGAGGAATATCTTATATGAACCGTGGTTGCATATGAACTAATTATTCTAAAATATTTCTGAGTTATTTGTTGATGGCAAACAAAATAGGATAAACATATATTTTTGATTTCGTTTTCTCTTTCGAACGATAGCAAAAAAAAATATTTGACTATTTGAAAACTACGCCTACTATTTCGTTTTAAAATTCAATTGTAAAATGGAATAGATTATTATATGAAAATATATCTATTCCATTTGACAAGCGAATTATAATATGAAATAGTAAGCGAAATTTTGAAATAGTCAAATATTTGTTTTTGCTATCGTTCGAAAGAGAAAACGAAATCAAAAATATATGTTTATCCTATTTCGTTTGCCATGACTAAATAACTCAGAAATATTTTTAGTTTTTAGCAACCGGTTAATTCTCTTTGGTATTGCCTCAAAATCCACTGAGTTTTATCGCTTCGTCGTCGCTTCTATGTATCCCGTTTATGTGATTGTGGAAACTAATTTAAATCCGAATATTTACAGTTCAGAGTATTTTCCGTCAGACTATAATTTATACAGGTGTGACCGCTCGGCACTAACTAGTGTCAAATCAAGTGGAGGTGGAGTACTGATGGCTGTTCATTATTTGTTGTAAGTGAGGTAGTTGACGGTGATCCAACAATAGAACTTGTATGTGTTAAGTTGAAAGTTATTTACATCATTGGTCTTTACATTCCACCGAGGTCGCCATCTGAAGTTTATACAACATACGAGTATACAAACTGTTTGTATAATACAATTTCTCAACTTAATTTTGATGATAAGGTGCTGATTGCTGGCGATTTTAACTTGGCAAAGGTTGAATGATTGATTGAGTGGTAGATGACGACGTAAACTGCCTCATTCCGTACAATGTAAAGTCTGATGTTGAGTCTATATGTATTGATTCTATTTTGTCAGATAAATAACGCTCCCACCTACAGTGATACATTTCTGGAAAGGTTTTTTGCAATTTCTGCTAATCTAGTTATGGTGGCACCAGTTCCGTACATCATCAACGATATTAACCATAAGTCTATGGAAATCAATTTAAACATGTCAGTTGGTTTCTAATTTTAATATTAACAATTGTAATTCTCGATACCAAATTTAGTACATGCATTCGTAATCGAAACGAATGTAGTACTATAAAGGCTTCTGCAATATCCAGAAAAGTGCCCACAACAAAGGATTCATCACATCCTAGTTATGAGTTCCTGTAAGACAATATCATATAAGATACTGAGACTACATATAGATTGCTGAGTGGAGTGGTAATAATATTACAGAAAAGATGCTGACAGACATATAGGCTGAAACGATTTGGCGTCGGTATACTCCGTTTTGCCAACTTCTGGAATAAAAATTACTGTATTTCTGCTCCACGATTGTGGTACAAAACTTAAAATGATGCATGCAGGGAACAGACGAAGTAACTGATCCGAACCATCAAGAAGAAATAAAAACTCACTTCTTTAATTCTACACAAGCTGGTTGACTATGTTGCAAGTTAATCTGTTTAATTACATGCATAGATGCCACGAATACAATTCCGATTTTTCCCGAGCAGCCAATACATTATCCGATCTTTGATATTAAGTTCATCTTTTTTCTTTTTAACGTGCTCTTTCCATCTGAGGCTGGTATCCTGTAAGACAGTCTGACAGAATTTCCTGACTCTGTAACGATGTTGAACGTAATTCAGCGGAGCGGTAATCAAATGTTGGTCTCTAAGAAACCTATCAACATTTGATATTAAGCCTTAGTTGTATACGAAATCTATGCAGACTGTTAATGATTAAAGGACCCAACTTCTTGAAGTTTAGTTGTCCATTCCTCGATACCGTTTCCGACTGGTGAGAACTGCAGTATAATCAGCCAATATTGCAACGGTAACTTCGTTTTATTGAGGTAAAAATCTGGTGTAGAGCAGGTAAAGAATATAGGTCCCAAAACACTACCCTTCAAGATTCCTGCCGAAATCTTCCTTATCTCATAAAGTTCCTCATCCGAAATATTGTTTTGGTAAATCTGTATGTAATTTGAAGAGTAAACCTATGTGCCACACCTAATCGAAGGTTTGCACCACATCTAAGAACTTTATAAACCTGTTCTATAGATGACTGTGAAATACTTCCCAAAAAAAATTCCCAAATACGTATACATGTTATGAATGTTTTTGTGTTTTATTCGCCTTAATGACCTTATTAAAAAAACTGTACCAAAAAAGTAATCATTTTGGAAAATTAAAATTTTTTAAAAAACGCTAAAAGCATCTTATGACTTTACAAACTAATAAATAATAAGATGTATTGATATTAAAAATACTCGATCCAAAGGAAAGACAGTATGGAAAGCTGACGTCACAACTTCGGTATGTTGCAACAAATTACAATTGTTGTGTAGCAATGCACTAATAAATAATAAATTTACTTTTGTAAGCATTGCACACAGTAAAATATTTATAATTATATATTAATTTTAATTACCGAAATTCATAATTTAAGTATTAGTATGTCATAAATATTATATCCCGTAATGCTTCTATATAAGCATAAAATTATATGATGAAAAGATAGATTGATATCTGGTTAACTAACTCATTACATATTGAGATCCAGTCGTGTACACAAAAGTATAAATTAATATATAATAAACAAAAAGTTACAAGTAAATAAAAATCTTATTATAAATAAAACTTAAATATATTTCCTATAAATTAAAATCAAATCAAAGTGTGTTTTATTATTCAGCAACAACAAATTAAATCTTCTAATATCCTAATTATAATATAACACGCATTAATTCATTCTAATAAAACAATTATAATACAACACAATGAACAAACCTATTTATTTTGGTGCAACATACCGTAGTTGTGACGTCACTTTATCATATTATCGATCCCTGGGATTGGCTGTTTAGCAATTATTTTACAAAGTTCATAAACTTAGTTCATTCTTTTTTCAATTGGTTATTGATATTCTTAATTTGCTTTAGTATTTGATGTTTAAGAATTTCCATGCAACATTTATGGTACAATACTTTGCCCAAATGATTGCAATTTTATATTAGCTCACACATGTTCATATTTTTGTTATTTGGGAAATATTTAACGTTGGTCTCTATAGTTGGATATTTCTCTCTGAAACAAAACTGATAATCTTGAATAAGGCCTCTTTGTTCTATATTTCTTGCTCAAAAGATGGGAGCGAGGGCTTTTCAAATAATTTCACTATTGTTGGTAAAAGTGAAATTGGCCAGTAAAATATTCTATCATTCGGTGGTTTGTCCAGTTCGAAATCATTATTACTTCTGCTACTTTCCACTGCGTTGTTACATATTTTTCCTGAGGATCGCATTGACTATATGCAATAATTTTCGGGTGCCTTTCTTCAGCAGCTCCTTTATTATTTGCCCTGATATTAGATCGTAACTGGGAGCTTAATTTGCTTTTATGTTCTTAATTTCAGGTTGTAGTTCTTTCAATGTTACAGGTCTGATATCTCCGAAGCCAGATGTTCTGGGTGTAGCAAAAGTATTTTCATAACTAGTCTACTGACTCAGTGGTTAAAATGTCTCTTCAATATGTTCAACACAGGTCACTCTTATCTTTTGCACTTCTAGCTCATTTAAACTCTTTTGTTGCTTTCTAGAGGAAAAAGTCGGTATCTAGAGATATTATCCAATTGTTTCACCTTTCACTGCTTTTAAGAGTGCCTTAAGTTATCCTTGATGATTCGGTGTGAAGTAGCGATTAGAAATTATGTTGGCCAGAAGGACATGGCAACCATCTGTGTCAAAAAACACATGTTGACTTTATGTTCTCTTATTTTAACAGGATTTTATCAAAGCCAACAGAAACGCTCTTTAGCAAACTGCAGCAGTTTGAGCCAGGGCAGAGAAGACAGTACTTGTACAGGAATAAACTGATGTTAAGTGTATTTTTTAACTGTGAAAAGAGGTAAGGTCAGCACCCTATTAAGAGAGACAGCAAGTATGGTGAGAGCCACATATCTCCGGATGAATAAACCACCACAAATGATCTGTGGAAATTAGAAATAGGCAAAATCTTACCATTAACCATGTCAATTTCTGGCATAGCTTGTTTAAATTCATCAAGACTTGATCTATGGCATAAAGTAGTACCGAAAGCATTTCACGACTCAGCACTCCTCAAGGCAGCCGAATGAGCTACATAGCTTGGAACGGAGTTCAAGACATGACTTCAATAACAGCCCGACAAGAGATATTTTACAAACTGTTAAGTTTTACAACTAAAAATCTTGCTTTAACAACTGGAAACCAACCAACAGATGCATAATTAGAACCAGTGATTTGTAAATAAAATATAGTATTTTCGAGGACAATCCCCAAGAATTGCCAAAAGCTCTGAGGCATTTTGTAAAACTCTCTCAAAAAACCTCTTGCTCATTATACCAATGTTATATGTAACCACATCAAAATGATCAATGGCATCGACTTAATCTTCATAAGGACTGCAAGTGATTTGATTGAAAATAGCGGCAAGTGCACTCGTTTCCGATTGTTGAATGATTGATCCGAAAAATCCTAGCTCGCTTATATAACATCTGGTATATGCTTGACCCGAACGTTTCAACACTCATGCAATGAGACCGATGTTTATTAATCCAAACCAGTTAAATGTTGACCAATGATGGCTGTGAATTTGGCACTACTGTTGATTTATGTTATTATACGTGATATTATAACCAACGTGATATTATAACCAACGATACACATTCGACAGTAGTGAAAAGAAATTACCGATTTTGTATTACAGAGGAGGTTGTAGAAATACCATGGGTTGTTCTGATGACGAATTGATTAACTAACGGACCAGTTGTGCACATTCTTAAGATAACAGATTAAAATAATTGCGACTGGCACCATATCACGAGTAATGAGAACTCTCAAAGCTCCAAAAAAGTTAATCGAATAAAATCTCGAACCAACTACTATTTAAGATAACTACACGGATAACCGTTTGGGAGGGAGGCGATGAACTGCTTTTCCAATTTTTATTTATTTTTTTTTACAGCCTATGGCTTTTATTCTTGAATCTTTCCTAAAAAAGCTAAAATAAATTTATTTAATAAGACTTTACATAAAATATTCGTTCTTAATATTAACGTGCACTCGGTTATCTCTGAATTACCATCTATAGATCCAGAGGATCCATTTTTTTTAGTCGCCTATTTCTTGGTTAATTCTTTGAGGCTACTTCCCTGGCTAATTCGTTGGGGTGAAAAACTATCAGTTTTAACTGGTAATTTTTGTTGTACTGATGAATTGAATCGTTTACGGTATCGATGAGTTATTTAATCACGATGTGTGCAGATTTACGCTCAATGGCTTTAATTCTCCATTTCGTTAGCGATTTTTCGATTTTGTTTAACTGTTCCAGCAGGATTCTTGTTGCTTTCGTAGAATTTTGATAGACAGCTAGGATTGCACTATCATCCGCGAATGTAGAGACCTTCACGTAATTTGATGTTGGTAAGTCTGCTGTGAATTTTGCATAAACTTGTCGGTAATGCGCTCTATAGATATGTGGTCCATCTTTTCATTCTATATACATTCCTACAGTTGTTTTCCTTTCGTAGAAATTAATCTCGAGCCGTATTGAATATGAACTTATCTCTTAGAGTTTTGAAGTAATTCGCAAAATTATTCACTTTTTATTGAGTGTCTTGTTTTTGATTTTTAATAAGAATTTGGTTGAGAGTATATGCATGTTTTGAAGCATAAGACTCATATTAGTCTTCATCATCTGCATAAATTTTATTGATGTAATTTAAAGGATTAAACCACTCACTGAATCTTAACGGATTCCACTTGTCATCTTAAAGTGTATGTAAAGCATTATATACATCACCAAAAATTACTTCATTTTATGGTTGCTGCAAAGCTACGATGGAAATTTTCGTACAAGTCAGGGAGGACAGGAGAATATACAACGCGATTCTCCTGTGAAGGTCTGATAAATGAAGAAACGCAACGAAAATATCAAGATCTTGTCAGCAATAGCATTATACAATCCAATTACCAATCTGATGATGTGAACAGTGTCTGGGAAGTATTGAAAACCTCGGTTGTTGATGCTGCCCAGCACACTCTCGGTATAGTGAAAACTAAGCCCAAAAATGATTGGTTTGATGAGGAGTGTCGTCTTGCTCTTGAGCAACGAAATATAGCCTATAATGAAGCGCAGACTCGGTTTACAATCGCAAGGAAAAACAAAGCAGTTCTCGCTAGAAGGACAGCTAAACGCATTTGTAGACTGAAGAAGCGAGAATGGTGGAAGGCTAAGGTCTTAAGAGTACAACAACTCAGCAATGAGCACAATTCGCGTGGTTTCTTTAAAGGAATCACCGAATTGCACCATACCTTAAGATCTCGGTCAACTGCCATTCGGGACCAGGATGGAAACCTCTGTGTTAACGTCGATGCGGTACTCGATACATGGCGTGAACATTTCTCTGATCTATTTAATGTTCCACACGTATCACAAGCTGTGTTTGAATACCCTCAAATACAGACCGCGGAGATGTTCATTGAGGATCCATCCTATGAGGAATTCACAATGGCCATGCAGAAATTAAAGAAAAATCGTTCACCTGGAGTTGATTGCATTAATTCAGAGCTCTTGATATTCGGAGGGCTAACTTTGTGGAACTGTCTTTTCGACCTTGTTCGATTGGTATGGCGAAATGAAGTTATGCCCGAAGAATGGAAAGTGGCCGCGTTATGCCCAATTTTCAAGAAGGGTGATCGCTTGAAATGTGAGAATTATCGCGGTATAGCTCTCCTTTGCACAGCATATAAGTTACTGTCATACATTATCTTGGGAAGAATTACTCCTCTGGCGGAGGAAATTGTCGGTGACTACCAAGGAGGATTCCGTCCAAATCGGTCAGTCACTGATCAAGTTTTTTCGCTACGGATGATTCTTTCCAAGTACTACGAAACATCTCGCGATGTACACCAGGTATTCCTGGATTTCAAGCAAGCCTATGACTCGATCAATCGAGAGAGATTATGGTATGCGCTTGAATATTTAGGAATACCGAAAAAATATGTACATCTGTGTAAAATGACAGTAACGCAGTCACAATGCTGTGTCAAAGTTGAGAACAGGCTATCGAGAACTTTTGCAATCAATTCCGGTGTTCGACAAGGAGATGCGCTGTCCCCGATACTTTTTAATCTCATGTTGGAATACATCCTTCGTAAAAGTGAAACACCTCAGGACAACATCTTATTCCGACAATCCAATCAACTTCTTGCTTATGCAGATGATATCTGTGTGATTGGATTAAATGGCAACGGAGTGAAAGAGATACTTGATCCACTGGAACAGTGTTCAGCTTCTGTTGGTCTCAAAATCAACGAGTCAAAAACCAAATATCTAATCTCGGGTTTTAGAGACCAAGACGCAATTGATTTCAGTAGTGGTAACCACACGTTTGAAGGAGTGATGAGATTCAAGTATCTTGGATCTCTCATCACTCACGATAATAGTGTGGGAGAGGATATCAAGGTCCGCCTTGCCGCTGGCAATCGGGCTTTGTATCCTCTACGTCCACTGCTGAAATCAAAATATCTTGCAAATACGGATAAGCTGAAGCTGTACAGAGTGTTGATCAGACCCGTTGTCATGTATGGATGTGAGAGTTGGACCTTGACGGATGAGTACGAAAGATGGCTTCTAACATTCGAGAGAAGAATCATGCGTGTGATATATGGTCCAAAACGCGACGTCGATGGCACTTACCGAGTTCTTTTCAATCACGAGATCAGGAATTTAATGCAAATTCCTGATATCGTGCATGAAATTAAAGGACAGCGAGTACGCTGGCTCGGACACGTTCTGCGTGCTGATCCGAACCGAATGATTCAGCGAACCTTTAAGGGTGAACCGCCTTTCGGTAGGCGAAGAGGTCGCTGTAGGCGACGATGGCTCCACGGCGTAGAGAGCGATCTGGCTTCTTCAAACTGCCTACAACGGTTTGAAGAGCTGGCTCGTGATCGAAACCAATGGAGTCAGATTGTTGACACGGTACGGGCCAATAATGGCCTGTAAAAACCGTTAAAAAAAAAAAAAAAAAAAAAAAAAAAAAAAAAAAAAAAATTACTTCATAGTTCATACTGTGTTTAACCAACTACTGAACTTTCCATTGGTGAAGCAGCTCCTTCTAGTAAGAAATGTTATAAGCAACATTGAATTACGTGGAATTATGCCAGGACTATCTCCAATGCGTGAAATAGAACGAATAACTTTATCGTCTATTTCAGATGTGTGTGTGTGTGTGTGTGTGTGTGTGTGTGTGTGTGTGTGTGTGTTTGTGGAAGACGTTTAAAAATTTCGTAAGTGCAATTCTTAATAAGGTATGGAAGATATTCTTCATTAGATATTCTCCTTTCTGGTTCGTAACTTTAGTGCCAGCTTCACCCTAAATTACGTACCTTGTGACTGGAGAAAGGTGATTTTATTTTTTATACCAAAGGCGGGGCAGGTCATGTTCCAAACATATATACACCAATAAGTATTACCTTGTAACTCTTTCAGACGATGGAAAATATATTAGATTAGCATGTTAGAAGAGATGTTCCATCTATAAATCTACTCCATTAATTACTTATCAAACTGATCAATTTGATAAGAATCCGAGTTCTTATGGAGTGAAAGGATGCTCTTAATGGGCGATTTATTGGATAACTATGGTTTTTGTAATATGCCTAGGCCTTAACTAAACTGCGCAACCATGGATTTTAAGTCCAAGGCTATAGCAAAGATAATAAATATAAAGAGGAATAGCTTATATGAACCGAGGTTGCATATGAACTAAAAATTTCAAAATATTTCTGAGTTATTTGATGATGGCAAACGAAACAGGATAAACATATATTTTTTATTTCGTTTTCTCTTTCGAACATCAGCAAAAAAAATATTTGACTATTTCAAATCATCGCTTACTATTTCATATTATAATTTCATTGTAAAATGGAATAGATATATTTTCAAATAATCTTTTTTATTTAATTATATGAAATATTGAGCGAAGTTTTGAAATATTTTGTTTGTTTGTTTGTTTGTTTTTATCTCTACAATCTATTTTGGGGCTCGGGGCACTTCCAACTCTTTCGCGGTTCACTTTTTTACGTCCTGACCTTACGCCGTTACAGCTGAATCGAGGACGTACGGCTATAGATCCGATTTACGTAGAACCATCTGCACATTGCATAGCTCCATGCCAGCCTATAGTACTGACATTGAAGATGGGTTGGCCCATGAGTTCTGCACTCCAACAGGGGGTCATAGATGTGTTCATTTATGGTAATCGTATGGTGAAAAATCCCTTTATTATCCTGCCCCTTTCGGGATTCGAACCCGGTACCTCCCGCTCCAACTACCGCAGCCGCCTGGGCGATAAGTTTTGAAATAACCAAACATTTTTTTTGTTGTTGTTCGAAAGAGGAAACGAAATCAAAAATATATGTTTATCCTATTACCACAGAGAACCAGAGTCAAGTATACTTTGTTGTGTACTGTTCAAAAATCAACAAAATTTTAGGGGAATAAATGTATAGTCAACGGTGCAACTATACATTTTATAGTCTTCTCATTTCTTCTTTTATATAAAATATGAATTCAAGCAACCGAATGAAAATAAAGTAATGATTTTGAATGGGTGCAAAGTATTTTATAAAATTGTAAAAGGTTTATTTGGTAGTGGTTTATTTGTAGCCTATTAGTATTAGTTTCAAAATAGTTTATACCATACAGTACTGAAGAAAACCTTGTATTGAAATGCGAAAATTTTATACAGAAATGTTCCGAGTGGCGTGGTTTTTTTACTGTAAGCTAAATATTCCAAAATATTTGTAACAAAAATTTCCACTTGAAAACGGGGACATACGAGAATTCTACGTAAAATATGCCGTAGCCAAATGTACCATAAATGGATTTAAAAGACGGGCTATAGAATTGAAATATCTCACAAATGCAGATAACCTAAGAGGTTTCTGAGTGTTAATCAAACTGTCCTGCAGCTGTGTATGAATGTGATAGTTGAATGAATTTAAAAAATGGTTTGTTTTATTCGAGAGAAAATCTATCATAACTGAGTTCTATTCACTGACGCGATCAGGAACTTCTGATATTGTGCTTAAATTTGAAACAAACCGTTCTGCATGGTGATTCGAACCGAATTGTACGGCAATGTTTAAAAGAAGATACAATGGCTTCACATTTCCTGGTTGTTAACTAGAGCTTATGAAGAGTTGGCTCAAGATTACAACCGATTGTCAGATTGTTGACACGATACGGCTTTTTCTTGCGTCTAGTGATGCTAATTTGGAGAAATCATACATAGGAAATTTTAGTAATGGGTATGATGCGAATGAGAAGGTGGTGAATTTCCTTTAACACAGATCTCTTTTCACCCTTGCTAATGGTGGAAATATAATTTAATAAATACAAAAGTTTATATTTTGTAGTTTAATGTATTTAAAATTTTTAATTTATTTTGATACTGCGGATGGTAGTGTTTTAACAGTTGACGCTTCTTTGATTTCAGAAATTCATTATAACTGACCATTTACAGTTCTTTCTTATCAGTACTAAAATAAAAAAAACACTTTTTGTATGTGATCATAATACACTCGACATATTCTTCAACCGAAATTGGGTGTAATGTTTTTATTTTTTACATACACTTATCAATCATATTTTGGGAAATATTAGAATAATGGCATTCATTTTGGTAGCTAATTCCAAAAATTTCCACAATCGTCCGGGCAATATTTTCATAAAAGATAGTAGGCGCCTTTAGAGCTTCAAAACTACTAACATCCTTTTTAAAAAAAATTTTTGATTAAGAAATGTCTCCATTACTGAAATGTCAGACACTTCTTCATTTTTTAACAATAATTGTGTGCATTTCTCGCAACTTGATGTTCTACAGGCACAATAGCCTGCAAAATAAAGAATTGCGTTTCACTTTAATTCGGGAATATTTGTTGTTCTGAGAATAGTCTCTATGTGATCTGCCCCATTATTTTTGCCAATTCGGGGTGTTTTTAGACTATCTTTATAATCATGTTCGAGTTTCTCATCACCTGAAATTATGTAAATTAATTAAGTATTTATGTTTGTATAATTGTTAGTTACGTCCCTAAACACTATTCACTAGTCCATTGTTGTATTATCATTCACTACTGTCAATTATTACGTACAGTCGAGTTATTATGTGATTATATTTCTATTTGAATGTTGCAAGATGAAAACTAATGTAGAACGCAATGCAGGTGGATGACAAAAACCGAACGCAATTGAATTATGAACTTCAGGCACCCCTATAATATTAAGTGCTTGTGATCACCGCGAAAAAAGGTAAGTCATCTTGCAAAATTCAGCCATTCCATTTTTTATCATTGAATTGAATAGTCGAACGATCGACTCGAGTAAAAAATTGTTTTACCAACTAATCCAATATAAGTGTAAATCAAGATCGTAATAAAATCTAAGTGTACATCAAGATCGTTATCAAATAAAATCGTAAATCAAGTGCGAAAAGTCGAGCGAGTAGTCCATCATTATAATCATTATTAAAGGACAATTAAAACCTGTATTCCGGATTATAATCTTGGACACCATACCAACCACAAGTAAATATTATTGCGGGCGTCCTCCAAATCCAGCCAAATACAGTCCACTCAGTACGTTCGAATCGGTTCAAATCATTTCGAATAATACTCCAATTTATTTTTAAATTTTCACTTTCATCATTAATAGAGTTTGAAAACGGTATTTTAAAAGTATTTTCATGCTTATAATATTGGCAAAATGAATGCCAATATCGTGGCTTGTTGGTGTATAATTATATCCACCTTTACCTCGAAGAGTAGAAAAAAAATTTTCCAATGCGTCTTGATTAGTTTTTCCCGTCAGCAAAATAATCGATTCCAAAACTTTCATCTAAATATTTTATTAACATTAATTGAGAATTAATGGTTAATTCAAAACCTTTCAAGAATTTAAAATAATTTTCATTCGGTAAATTAGTTTTAAATTTTTTAAATAAACTATCGATTCTTGTAAATATTTGCATATATAATTGCCTTTTCGACGAGGCTGTTCATAGAGATTCTTCATAGAGAAATTTCGGCAATTAGACAGTCGAATATATTATTAAACCTTTCGACTAAATTGGCTGTTGGAATCGCATTTTCGAGGTAAAGTCCAAACGTTTCCAGTGAAACCTGTAAAACGAAAATCAATCTTAGGTTATCTGCATTAGTGAGATATTTCAATTCTATAGCCCGTCTTTTAAATCCATTTATGGTACATTTGGCTACGGCATATTTTACGTAGAATACTCGTATGTCCCCGTTTTCAAGTGGAAATTTTTGTTACAAATATTTTGGAATATTTAGCTTACAGTAAAAAACCACGCCACTCGGAACATTTCTGTATAAAATTTTCGCATTTCAATACAAGGTTTTCTTCAGTACTGTATGGTATAAACTATTTTGAAACTAATACTAATAGGCTACAAATAAACCACTACCAAATAAACCTTTTACAATTTTATAAAATACTTTGCACCCATTCAAAATCATTACTTTATTTTCATTCGGTTGCTTGAATTCATATTTTATATAAAAGAAGAAATGAGAAGACTATAAAATGTATAGTTGCACCGTTGACTATACATTTATTCCCCTAAAATTTTGTTGATTTTTGAACAGTACACAACAAAGTATACTTGACTCTGGTTCTCTGTATGTTCTCTGTGCTATTACGTTTGCCATCACCAAAAAACTCAGTAATATTTTTTGTTTATATGCAACCTCGGTTCATATAAGATATTCCTCTTTATATTTATTCTCTTTGGCTATAGATAGGAAATGCTACTAAAGGTCGCTGTTCTGAAAGTTGCAACAGTTACATTTAGTAAAGAGATGAAATGTCGAGGATTAATTCCAGATGAGAAACGGACTTGGAATCAATAAGCCACCAATGCCTGTAATAAAGCGTCAGGTGCTTTCTGGACATAGATAAACTTTATGGTGGTATATTATACTTTGAGATTGATAACGAAGATATGATGTAGTAGCCATAGTTAACCATATTGTTTGCCCCTTGGTATGGTAGCCAATGACAGATGATAAACGTTCATGATGGAAACACTACCGCATTCCGAGCAAGAATGCATGCGATAGGTAAATGTGCGAAGCCTGGTTAAACCAAAGGCCGTAACAGTGTAAGAATATATTTTATAAGGCAAACAATCAACTTTAAAGGTGGATCTAAGCTAATCTGAGATTCTCTTAACTCAATTCAGATAAATGTGGCTAATGTGGCCAATGATTCTTTAGAAATATTGCGAGGCACAGCATGACTACAAAATAGGCAGCCAATATTGACTAAAAATCCCATCAACTACAATTGTCGGTTTTGAGATTTGGAATTGAAATCTGCGAAACAAGAGATAGGACTGCTATTGTCTTCCTACGATATACGATCACCTTATATGGATCGATTTTTGAACAGGGCTAATCTGGAGGTCAAGGATGAATCTGGAGATCACGATGATTTAAAGTTAACGTCCATTGGTCTTAACTTGTATAATAATAATACCAATAGAGGGACAAATTTTTGTTACAAAAAATAAGATTAAGCTTTTACCATCTTAGTAGGAGACGAAAATCAGTTGCCGATGCGATTTATTACAGACAACAATAAGACCATGGATCGTCAATAGCTACCCAGAGTTTGAATGTAACAATTACATAACATACTGACCTATATAAAAATGACATGGTTTTACGCGCCAATTTTGTCACGACGCCATTTTACGATTCCAGCTGAGTGATCTTCACGTTAATATTTGTTGGTATACAAATTCTTCTGACATTTCGTACAATCGTTTTATTAACTCAATTGAATAATTATTACATTTATTTTTATAGTTTGTGGTTGACTATTTATCTGCTTTAATATAAAAACTACGACATCAGTAATGTATCACAATCTTATGTATAAAGTCTTAGACTCGCGCTGTATAAACTATATACACATAGTTATCACTATAATCTGATCTTTTTCTAGGTCTTAAGTATTTTATTTATTTATAAATGAAAGAAACAAGAATTGTGTGAATTATGCAATTGAATTATTTTAAATTAAATAATAAAAAAAAATGTTTTATATAAAAATAAGACTGTAATAACAAAACTACTATACAAGATATATATAATCTACTGTAACTATTGTAACTACCAAACACTACATTTATCTATTGGATTCATCGGCGATCCAAACGGGCAATTATACACATGGGCAAAATCTTCCGAGTTCGATAGTGTCCCAATCACCCGAAACTTTCCTGGACTATGGACGGCCGTCTTCAATTTATTTCGCGTTGCTTCGGGCCGCATTGCACCACACCACACTTGGGCAAAATTCAAGAAAAACAATTGTTTGTGCGTTGCATTTATATCCGGTAAGACTTCATTTTTCAAACTCACCGCGTCGTTGTGCTCCATCAACCATTTGTTATAGGCGCGAAACGCTTGTTTTATTCCCCCATTATCGGCAATATTTTCACCTTGCGTATTCTCCCCGTCGACCGTTATCCCAACCTCGGCCACCGTATAATTACTGTACTGTGCTATTAGGCATGTCGCCCGTTCATGAAAACCATCTATATCGTTATCGGTCCACCATCGATGTAAATTACCATCGCGATCGAATAGTCGACCCTTGTCATCGAAACCATGGGTCAATTCGTGTCCAATCACAACCCCAATTCCGCCATAGTTTAACGAACGGGGAAAATGACGATGATAAAATGGTGGCTGTAGTATACCGGCCGGAAACATGATTTGATTTTTATTACGACTATAGTACGCATTGACGACGGCCGGTGCAGTATGCCAGACCGTTTTATTAACAACCTCGCCCAATTTATTTTGCTCGTTTCGCGTTAAATGGACGAGCACGTTCAATGTATTCTCAAAATATTTTGTCGAATCGATTTCCAAATCCTTGTATTTATCATTCAATTCGATCGAATTTAAAATATAATCGGGATAGCCGATTTTTAGTGACATAGCATTCACCTTTAGTTCGGCTAATAATTTCGTTGACGTATCGATCCATTCGGTGTTGTTAAGTATTTCACGGAACGCCTGTTGCAATTCGTACGTCATCGTAAGCGTATCTTTTTTACTATTTTCGTCGAAATATTTACGCACGAACATAGCGCCCACGGCCATGCCCATATTCGAGTTCACCTGACTGACACAATTTTTCCAACGTGGTGGCGATTGTTCTCGCCCGAATAATACTTTATAAAATTTTTGTTTCGCATCTTGAAAACGATCGTCCAAATTGTTGATCCGATGGCGAACGAAACGCCACAGTAGATAATTTGATATCGTACGTTTGTCGGTGATCGACAACAGTTTGACTAGTTCTTGCATATAATTTGTGGCGAACATCACGATCATCTCCGATGAGTTAACGGGTCGTTCCAAAATTATCATTAAATAACGGATCCATTCGATCTGTGGTATTAGCTGGTGCAGCGTGCCGAGAGACATGCGTTTATACAGCACCGAGACGTTTGTTCGCTCTTCGGGGCTCGACGTAATTCTTGCTAGTTCCACCTCAAATTTAACAATCTCTTTCGATACTCGATTCGCATTCGATGTGTTCGAGCCCAAAAGCGTTATAATAGTATTCATATATACCTCGTACGCGTCTAAATACTGTTGATTGCTAGCCTGCAAGAAATAATCGCGGGTCGGTAGTCCAAGACTAGTTTGATCGAACTGAATAATATTCTCTTCGGAATTTTTGATATCCGGCCCGACCCATTCGGCAAGAAATATATCATTGTTGTACAAGCGTAGACGGGCTGTTAAATTTAGCCAATCGAAATTTTCTTCGGTCCATGTATCGTCCAATACTGGCCACCCGCCCAAATTACTCAGTAAATCTAATAGTGGTTGAATGCCGCGCTTCTCGATCAGGGCATAGTTCATACACGATTCATATAAATCTTTGGCCTTTTGTTCGGCATAATTATTACTATCGTCATCGGTTTTCTCGTCGTACGACAATCGAGAATGGATTGAGGGACTGTTGCGTCTCCTTCGGCGGTACTTAAGAAAATTTTGCACCAACTGATTGAGTTTATGTCGCTTCTCGAGTATTTGTCGTTTTAAACGAATTTTTGTCACCTCATTCGATGCCGTTTTATTCTCGACGAGTAGATCTTGTAGTACAGAATCCAAACTCTCGCGCAACATTTCGAACGTATCGTATGCTGCCTTATCTTTCGGTATTGGATTAAGTTTTTCCCAATTTCCACATGCGTATTGATAAAAATCGTCGCACGGATTAACGGTTAGATCCATGTATTGCTTCATTATTTCGGCTTGGGTGGCGCGTATCTTTTCCGCGGTTCCTTCACCCTTCCAAAATGCGTGGAACGGGACGAGTGGTTTACGATTGTTATTACAATTTGGTTTTTTGTTCGGCATTTCGTCCGCCCCGAGTTCGTAATTGATCGGCAATTCACAATCGTTTGACGTTTTCCATGGTGGTTTATCGGCATGTTCATCTTCAACATCGTCCACATCGTCTTCGAGCAATTCTCCCGATTCTAATAATTCTTTGTATTTCGTTTGATTTTCGATTTCGGCACGTTTCCGTCTCAAATATTCGGATATTTGTTCTTTTTGTCTGTCAACAATATCGTTTACATTTCCATCGTTACTCGCCATCTCCCAGTCTGGATCACTGCTGTCGTCGTCAGTTGGGCGACAATTAGGTGGCACCACAACCAATTCGGGCGGTATAAACGATGTCCGTATATCTTTGAGTAAATCACGTTCTTCGGTTTCCAATGTTTCCGATTGTCCAATTCGAACCGTTTTACAAATCGTATCACTTTGTTGGGCCACTATCTCTTTTGCACTGTCGTCGATTATAGATGGATAATTTGGTTTTTGATATTTTTCATGGCGAACGGTTCCGACCAATTCTAAATGTGTGAGCAATACAAAAATGATGCAGAGCGGTACCATTGTTGCGGGGATGACAATCAGAATACGATGCAAATTACAATAACCGGGACACCATTGTAGGCGGCCGGTTTTCTTATTAATCCCAAGGCCACATCGTAAATTATGTTCGGACAATTGATCATCATTATTTGAGTTCTTTCTCATTTATATATAGTTGGAATGTTAAGATGGTTGATACGTCTATCCACACAAACACGCACAAATTGTTATATTTAAATCACTTAGCGTTCACTATACATATACAACGATCTCGCTCTAAAACATTATCATATACGGTCATACACGCATACACAAATCACTTTCAATTTAATTTAATTGTTTTAAACAATTCTAAAATAATGTCATGATAATAAGACAACACTATAATCCGCAAAGGTTTTATCTAAACGTGTATACGTTTTGATTGAATTAAAACTATCACAAAAGCAAGCAAATGAAAATGGAAAATATTTTATCAGCGCGATCACACTTAATATCAAAATTACGAGATCATCACAATAAGACTGGAATAAATTTGATCTTGTTGAATCAATTTAAGTCAATTTTAGAAATAAAAAAAAACAAATAAGAATAATTTACAAAATACAATCACAATAAAGAAGATCTTCTTATATATTGTGTATTATCACAACCCTAGATAGAGGCGATCGCGAGAGGCAGCGAAAAGATCGCAAGACGGTATATAAAATATAATATAAATAACAATAATAATAATTAACAGATGATGTCAGATAGTTGTAACTGTCACTGTCAAAAAAAAAAAAATACCGACCGCCAACTTGTCTCGACTATGACCAAAGTGTATACGGAGGCAAGCGATCGCGACTAAATGCAAAGTGCTAAAAGCATTCAACTATAAATATAATTACTAGTTGTTGCTGATTATTGAGGCGAATAAAATTTATAATAATTATTTAATTATACAGAGATCTGAACAAAACAAAAGTGTGAAATTATAATATGAAGCTCGGATCTCCGATTCCGGACACTCCAATCTAAAAATATACTCTAGTCGTAATATACTCGCATATGACATATATAGGTAGTGTAGACGGTGTATATACATAAAATTGAACTAGCATTGACCTCAAATTACACATTTGTGAAAATAACATTACGTTCAATTAATAATTTGAATAATAAATGTTTAATTAAAATATTTTGTCGTAGGTCATTTGGTTGGTATATGTGGTTCGAATACACGTGGTCGTTTCAGAATTATCGCAACTTCTCATTCGGTCGTATACGTATAGGACTGCATTGAATCGATTGAGAATGCTATTTGAAAGATAGGACAATAGGTTTATGGTGTAAACCTTGAATCAGATCAGAAAAGATGTTAGATGTATAGCGATATGGCTGGAATTGAACACAAGGTATCAGATACACTCGTAATCACTGACAAGTTGGCGTTTTTTATGGAAAGAGTCTACTTGGTTAGCTTGGCTAGAGAAGATCCAAGTATTTCTTATACTCTCGGTTCCGTTAGTAGGAATAATGATCGAAAGTAGTGGAATAGGCAACAAGAGATGAGATTCATTTCTTCTAGTCTAACAAGAACAGGAATTATAAGCTGAATATTTTTTTTTTTTTTTTTTTTTACTATGCTATCTTTTTTGGGGCTCAAGGCTCTCCCAGCTCTTTCGCGGTTCGCTTATTTACGTCCTACTTTACGCTTTGACGGCCAAATCGAGGACGTACGGCTATAGGTCCGATTTTCGTAGAACCATCTGCGCATTGCATAGCTCCATGCCAGCCTATAGTACTGACATGGAAGATGGGTCGGCCCATGAGTTCTGCACTCCAACAGGGGGTCATAGATGTGTTCATTAACACCACCGATCGTAATCAAATGGTAAAAAATCCCTTTTGCATCCTGCCCCTATCGGGATTCGAACCCGGTACCTCCCGCTCCAACTGCCACAGCTTTAACCACTGAGCCACCTGGGCGGTTAGGCTGAATATTTTATTAACTCTATGCGTTTATTAACTTTTTTTATTAACTGAATATTTTATTAACTCTAAGCAGATAAAGAGGCTTCGCCCGTCTTAAGCAAGAAAGTCATAAAGGAGATTAACTACCTCTTGGCGATGCGCGAACTAGAAACATTATTGACAAAAGAGATTTAAATCAGATAAGAAACAAAGTTACCCGACTAATAACATAAAGAAGGTTGCACTGAAAATTATTTGAAAGGACTAGGTTCTGAAGCTGACAAAAATTATTCCCTTTGTAAAGCAATTAAAAGATACAAGAGGCCGATAAACCAAGTGACACCTACAAGGAAGAAAAAGGGGGTCATAGATGTGTTCATTCACACCACCGAACATAATCGTATTGATTGATTGATAGGACTATAGGACAGCGCTAGGCAAGGTTCCCGGATAACACCGGGCCTATTCCTACAGCCGTTTACACAAAACGATAGGTAAGAATGGGAAGGTATGTAAGTAAAGAGAGAACGACCCGGTTACAGACACCTGGTAAATCGTTACTAAACTACTGTTAGCAGACAATCACAAAACAATCACAATTCTTATCTACTAATCTGCAATAGCCAATCAGAATTCTCCAGTCCGCAACACCTGTCTGTTTGTAACAACAGCCTCAAAACACCCTCAACAACAGGACACCAACTTACACAAAAATCAAAATAAAAATTGCAGAGCTATCTCAACTGATATTCAACAAACCGAAATTCATCAAAACACCCACATGCCGGCAAATCCACTAGCTCCCAACAAATCCCACGCGCGTCCAAAATCCTACATGCCAACAAAGGCTCCCAACCTCCACCGAACCTAGATCAACCGTCATGCCCGTCCCAATCAAATCCCCTTCCCCTCCCAACCACGGCAGTACCATGAGGCAAAGAACAAATCACCCGCATGCAGCTACAAACACCTACAACAACCACTTCCTCCAAGATACTCCTGCACAACCCCAGCCCACTCAAGATCGGGCGGCATCCTTCAAAAGCCAGCCACAACATCAAAACCTGACAAGAATCTACAAAATTGAATGCTTTTGAACTACAACTGCAAAATTTACCATCTCGCCGACACTCAAACATTATAATAGTTCCAACTCTCTGCGCAAGACTAAACAACCCTCAACTACAATCCTAAAATGTACCGCCGATAATGGAAGATTAAACACTCCCGTCCGACAAAATCCCTGAAGATGTGTTCACCTTCCTAATTACCTATGTGATACACACACGCACCCTCGTGCCTCACACACGTTACCCCAATTTACTAATTTCACCTTCAAATCCGACTTCCTATCAAATGAAATAAATGGAGCCTCCTGAAGTCAACACCAACTATTCCTTTTATTAACATTAAAAAGGCAGACTTGAATAAGCGGCTACTGAGCCCATAAACAGTATAAATCGAAGCAGACCTGTCACACCCACAGCAAGATGACATCCCTGAACGTAGACATAAACATCCTAAAAAAACTCTACAAAACAAGGACACTCAAACGCATTCTTGCATCCTCCATCACCGGAAACAAGCCCGTGACTGCGGCTGAAAACCATTCAATCCCGTAACCCGCGACCAAGTCAAGCGTAGACCCGATTGAAACGGCGAAAAATCAAAACCACCAAAACACTCAATTATCAACGAGACTGCAACAACTCCACAATCGCGATTTAGAAATACTAAATAGATCAATAGGAAGCTCCGATACCGCGGCTAGACCTTCGCAGGACACCAGACTCCGGACCGAGTCGAAACCTTATAAAAACATCTTAGAGGAACCAACCTCTACCGATACCTGCAACTACTCGCCGGCAATATGCTCCCATCCCACACAGCACCTCTGCAGTTGAAAAGAAGCTCCCAAAACTAAACCCAACTATGACAAATATAAAAATCAATCCAACCACGGCAACAGCTAAGAACCCCCGCTAACATATGAATCTTCAAACACGAATAAAATCCACCGGGAACCAGAAGATCCACCAGAACATGAAGTACTCGGACAAAGCTCAGCCCGTCAAATATCAACCGAAACAAGTCCACACCTCCCGCAATGGTCCGCTATACAGGTCAATATCTCACCAACAAATATATATTCAATTAATTACCGAATCCAGAGCGGGTTTGCTCTACCTAGCCGAAACCCACTCCAAAATATGTCAATCCACTACACCCCACATCCACTCCATACCTCCCACCCCCCACACACACAAGTCCACCAGCGATCGTAATCGTATGGTGAAAAACTCCCTTAGCATCCTGCCCCTATCGGGATTCGAACCCGGTACAATCTGTAACGCAGAACTGTTTGCACAACATTTGGCAAAAGTATTTCAACCACACAACATATGTCTACAATTGATCCTAAACCAGACGTACTTTAATACTTAGATCGTACTTAAATATCAGAAGTGTCACCCCACTAGAAATTGCGCACGAATTTGGAATTGATGAAACTTCTCCAAGGTTGTTTAAGGAGATATCAAAGAAAGAAGACATTATGTTAATATATATATATATATATATATATATATATATATATATATATATATAATATATATATATATATATTTATATATAAACACATATTCTACACGTTTATCAGGACGTTCATTTAGCAGCCATCCATCCATAGCTCCCAACATAAAACGTCTAATAGATACTTTTGACGAAAAATCCGAGGTCTTCGTGTTCTTGGTGAGTTAGCAGAATCGCGAGACCCATTGCTCATTTACATCCTAATGCAAAACATGGACTCTATGGGCTGAACATTCGGCAAAACTGACTCATCCCGTGTTCTCCGAATTTCTTACATTTTTGAGTAGGCGTATGGAAACACTAGAATCTCTAATCACCCCAAGAAAGCGCTCTAATATAATATCAGATTTAAGATGTTATGTTGCCTTAAGTGAACCAGAAACTCAAATTGAGGGTAATATGGCCCTCAACTCCACTCAATCTCGCCCGTACATATTCGATCGTAGCAACAATTCTAAGGTTTCGAATTACAAAGTACATTGTGCTTTTTGCAACAAAAAAATTTGGACACTTATTGTTCAACATTTCACAAGATGGACGCTCATAATCGTGCCGAATATATTAAATCAAGTGAAAGATGCTAGAATTGTCTTAGCATCAAAGACAGACTAACAGATTATCAATCAACCCAAAATTGCTAATAGTGCGGCAAACGTCATCACACACTACGGCACGACTGTCGTGTCGACACGAACACGTAAGCTAATTTAAATGCGACCCAATATGCAAGTAAATCCAGTGACTACCACAAAAATCAATGTTCAGTATCCAGTGACAATGCAACATAATCTTCGTACACATCCAATCAAAATTTTCCAGCTGTCCTACCAACCGCTTAAATTCGACTACAAAATAGAAGCGGCAATGAACAGTTATGTCGTGCATTGATAGATTCTGGCTCGCAGGCCAGTTTCATTACCGAAAAGTGGGTATACAGAGACTAGAACTAAGACGAAACAACTCGTACATGGTTATAACAGGACTGGACCAATTACAAGTTGGGGTTAGTAGAGGGAAAGCAAAACTGGTAGTACAATCGGAACATCGTGAAGAGCTAATCATTGAATCAATCATTCTGCCAAAAGTCGCATTCTCGAGAGTATCAATGTCTGAAAGTTACAATATAATAAACTCTTTGGTACACTTTAAGCTTGCTGATCCATTCGCAGATAAGGTGGGAACGATTGATATCTTAACTGGCGCAGACCATTTCTTTAACATTTTGCTGAACGACAAAATTCAAATCTCAACTCGTAGCACAAAACACACCATTCGGTTTGGTCATAGCTCAAGTCGATTACCGTCTATAAAACATCTTTTTGATGAAACAGTATTGAAGTACATCATCTTTAGAGCAACCATACTGTCAGAAAGAATGCAGATGCGACGATCCCTCCAATTCATCCAGCATAGAGTACTGATCCTTAAATTGCAGCAATTTCTAATAGATAATTAGATATCAGGCACCAGCCAGAACACATCAAATTGGTATAGATCATTTTACTGTCACCAAAGTGGTAACATGGGTTGTTGTAGTCCCATTTGTTCTTTTCTGTAATAACTATCTAGAAGGGACTAATTAATTGTTGCCAAATTGCCACCAGCTGTTTGTGCTGAACACCTTCTGATCCACCAATCAAGCGTCAGCGCAGAGATACAGCCATCTAAAGGGCTACAGTAGGTGTAATGCGCATATTTCTCACATTCCCCACAGATAAACATTCCCCACAGATAAACGACCGGAAAGGTCCTTTTGTGTCATAAGCCATTTTAGGCTGGCGTGGTCGGTGATAATGGTAAAGTTGTATCCCTCAACATACGCTCGAAATTTCTTGATACTCAACACAGCTGCTAAGCACTCAAGCTCAGTGATTGAATAATTGCGCTGTGCTGAGTTCAATTTATGTGAAAAATATGCGATAGGATGCTCGTGACCATCATCACCTACCTGACTTAATACACCACCAACACCAGTGGAACTAGCGTCGCATTGTATGATAAAAGGTCGATCAAACTTCGGATGAGCTAACACGGGCACATTACACAAGGCGTGTTTAATTAATGAAAAAGCCGTTTGTTTCAAGGGACCATTTAAATTTGATACCCTTTTTTAAAAGATCAGACAAAGGAGCAGTGATGGAAGCATGATTATGTATGAACCTTCGGTACCAACCAGCCATACCGAGGAATCGCCTAAGTTTGCGAACAGTGTTAGGTACTGGAAAGTCGATAATGGCTTTCACTTTGTCTGGATCCACTTGTAAACTACCATCTCCAACAATATAACCCAAATACTTAACATTTTTAAGTAAAAATTTACTTTTACTTATATTAATAGTAAGCCCTGAGCCTTTTAAAAAGTTAGCAAGCTGTCATAATAAATTTAAATGTTCTGTAAGAGTTGCGGACGTTACCAACAAATCATCTAAATAGACAAATATATGGTCATGTAAATGGAATGGGACGACTCGGTGCATCAACCGGCACATAGTTTGTGGGGCGTTGCAAAGCCCAAACGGCATCACCGTAAATTGATACAAAGGACAGCCAGGCACCGTAAATGCGATTTTATCTCGGGACTCTGGAGTAAGTGGAATTTGCCAAAAGGCATCCTTCAAATCTATACTTGAAATATACCTGGTTTGTTCCAACCGACTCAAGAGTCCGTCGATAATTGGCAAAGGATACGCGTCCTTGACCGTCACTTCGTTCAATTTACGGGCGTCCAAACATAAACGATTTTTGCCGTTGGGCTTGCGAACTAATGTTACCGGAGAGCTCCATGCGCTTTGAGATTCTTCAATAACACCTAAATTTATCATTCTGTCGAGTTCTGAATATATTTCAAGTTGTATGGCGGGTGATACTGGGTAATGCCTCTGCTTAATTGGAGAAAACGTAACTTCTATGTTATGATGGAGTAATGTGGTTTTACCCAGTCCAAGAGTATCACAAGAAGGAAATTCTGCGATTACTTGGTTAAGTTCGACACGTTCTTGATCTGTAATAGTATGTTGATTATCACATACATCTATTTCTGAATGAGATATTTCTAACTCTGATATTACTTTTGGAGCAATTCGAAATGCTTTCCAAAAATCAATTCCAAGTATTAGCTGTTGTTTTATACTAGGTACTAAATGCACTCGTAAAGGTTTAATTTCATTATTGTATGTAACATTAGCCCAAATATAACCAAATGTTCGTTGCGGATCACCGTTCGCAGTTTTTACAATTCCAGGTAATTGAAAAATCTTATGATGAGGATCAGATAAAATCCAATCACAAGCGGATCCCAGCACAGTGATAGAAGCACCACTATCCAGAAGTCCTTTGTAAGGCCTATTATCAACGAAAACATTCAAATAGGGCCTGTTATCTAATTCATCCGAGATAACAGTCTCAGATATTAACAATTTTAAATTGAATCTTTGACACCAATATTTCTTTACACGGGCTTTAGAGGATTTAGAAAACCGACGTTTATTGTAATAAGAGAGATTTTCTGCAAGACTTTCCGAGTTAATACGGTTTGTGTAGTTTTGAAGTCATAATCTGGTAAAATATTCGTACGAAAAGTAGTTAATGGTTCATTGTTAATTCGGGTTCCGTATTCGCTGCACGCTCTGATGTTTGTGCAGTTGGGACTTGAGGCTTCGGTCGTGCAGCAATTCGAAACCTCGTGGATCCGTTTCCCGAACTACAACGTAAACAGTTGTCTATAATTATACCCTTGCGTCCACAACCATAACAGAATTTGGTACGGGGTTTAGTACACTGGTTAAAATTGTGTCCAATGTCATGACAATTCCAGCATACTTCCAATGACCGATTATAATTGCTCATACAATTCGGTTGTAATTTACGAGGTTGATCAATGGTAATACTGCGTTTATTTCCGGTACTATTTATTGATCTATCATTAAACGTATTCAAAGCATTGACTTCCTCCTCAGTTGCATATCGTTGAGAATCCCTGGTTTTAGATACGTCAACCGGTTGTTCATTTAAACTTAGTCGATCTAATGCAAAAGAATCAGGTTCAGTAACTAGTTCGTTTATGTATCTACGCTGGCACAACGTTTCCGGGTTATATCTGGTTCGTTCAAATGTCTCTTCGATATCCAAACACTTATCAATTAAAACTTCTAGACTTTGGATCGATTGACCAGCTAAAGCAATTTGCAATTTAAAACGAATGTTCTCTCGAATAATTCTTAGGAAATCTTCTGGTGGTAGAGGAACTCTGAAACGATTTCCTATAGACTTCATAACTGAAATGAACTTTGACAATGGTTCATTAGCTTGTTCTTTACGGGATTCTAGACAACATCTTATGTGAATATCCCCTCTTCGATCTTGAAACTCTTTTTCAAAGGCACACCGTAATTGTTCCCAAGAAGCTTCACGGTTGCGTAATTAATAACCCCAGTACCACTGTGATGCAATACCTTTCAATATGCAATGAAAACCAGCTTTAATTTCAGTTTCAGTGGTTTGATGTAGATTTGCAAGAAATTCGACTTGGAACAGAAAAACCGTAACCGGATTGCCTTCGGTCGCGCCATCAAAAGTAATTTTCCAGTGATATAATGGATTATTATTACTTTGACTAAAATTTCGTACACGATTGTTCGTTAGTGAACTAGAACCACCTGGTAAATTATGATCTACAATTTGGCCGAGCGTTGATTTGTCATTATTTATAGATTCTTTAAACGTGGAAAATAACTTATCGTTAATATTTCCTTGAGAAATATGATGTTTCAACACAGGTAACATTTCATCGTCGTCAGAAGAAGATAATTCAAGTTCATTCAATGACTGTTGTTTAAGGTGTTCAGAGTTTGATTTAAGTCGGGTTTACCTTCAACAATTTGTTGTAATGCACATAATACGGAATCACAACCACCAATAAGTTCAATACATTGAGTTTTATATTTCTTACTGATGTCGTACAATCGCTTAAGTCTGTCTACTATATGAGTAATCCTACCTGTTCGAGTTTTAAGTTGGTCCTCAGATACAAGATTCGTTTCAATGTCGGTAAGCCAAGTCTTGTGCTCAAATAATTTGTTCTGGCATTTGTTAATGTGTCTTTGAGGATTTTTACTAGCTGCGTAATGAGCTTTAAAAGGCTTTAAAATAGGGTTAGCCACCTCATCCGCTAAGATATTCTTAAGTGTCTGTAATTTAATGATCGGGTCGCCTTCAAGTTTTCGTACCTGACATTCAACTTCGAATTCGTCAGGTGTTAAATAATCCGCCAACATTTTGGATAATATATAATTACATAATTAAATACAAAAAAAAATGAAAATTTTCTTCAATTTAATCTGGCAATTGGTACAAAGAGGAATAATTTTGATTTCTGAAAAGCCTTAACAACTAAAAATTCAAAAAAAAAAATTAAAATAGTTTAAATATAAAAGAAGAGAAAAAAAATAATAATAATGATTAATAATTATAAAAATATTATTTTACACCACAAAAACAAAAGATTGTTTTCTATTTTTGTCAATATATTATGTATAACTAGTATAAGTTTGGCTTGACATCATAAAGCGATTCGAGGAAGTTGAGAACAAAAAAAAATTTAAGAGAAAAAAAAATAATAGTAAACAAAAATTTAAATCAAACTACAAAATCATATTTAAACTGATTCAACTCCGCACTAGTACTATAATCAACTCGTATATAACCGAGGTATTGTATAGATGGTTGAACACACTTTCAACATAATTGAAAATTATTAACGATCAGACTAAAACCAAGAATCAATCCACAATTGTGAAGCTTAGTTTAATGATCGTTTTAAATGAATTCAACTGTACAGTAAAAAAAAAAAATAATTTAAATTAAATTTATCTAATACCATACGACACACCAATATCAACATCAATTGAATTAACGGCTAAGTCATACTAATCAATCCAAAGTAACTGGAGTAATATGCACCGATATTTCAAGCAATGATAAGGGTGTCGCAAATAAATGAACTGGTTAATAAATATACCGATTATAAATTCTGTACATACTTCGTACACCAAAGTTGTAATGTACACTGCAAAAATATAATTCAAAATAACTAAGTAAACAATATTCCATAAATCCGAACACATTTTGGGCGCCATTATGTAACACTTTGGTTTATAGACCAAAGTATCACATAAAATGGATGAACACCTACTACTTCATGACCCAGCTCAGTCTGGTGGAGGTAAATAGGTCGTGGTAAAATTCATGTTTCGTAGGGTCATCCTTTTTATTATTTTCGTTTTACCAAATACGGCAACATCCTCGAACCTACTTTATTTAGTCAAGCCATATAATTAAAATTTAGTAATTCATTTTAGCAGACAACACCAAAAAAAAAATTTAACTGGATGGTATACATAAAACTTATATGAAAGTAATTTAGGAATATATAAAGAATATCAAAGTAATAAAAAAAAATTTAGTAAACCACAAAAAAAAATTAATAATAATAATTACAAAATTATATTAAGAATATAATTAAAGATTAATTAATAAGAATAAAAAAAAATTAAATAAAAGTAAATAGTAAACCTGTATATAAATACACCTGTTGTAGAAATATATTTTTCCTCGTGGCAACCTCCAAAATATACCCTTTTAATGAACGATTCAGCACGGAATCAGCAAAACACTTTGTGTAGAAATCAAAGGTCCTTAGGATGTACTCCTTATCCCAATAAATCCTATAGTTCCCACTTCCCAACTAGATTTGGTATTTGATATACAGCAAATTACGGCACCGCTTCCATAGAACGCTTTATATTTTGGCGTCCTTGACGTTAAACCGTTCGATGATGGTAGCACACCGCATGTGGTACATGTGGTCAATGAAAGGGAATTTTGTCTTTCAATCCCATGAAATATTGTATTATAATTAAAATCACCGTTTACATATATTTTATATATACTTATTAATTTATTATATAGTTTAATTCGAAATATACACTTTATTTATTATATATTATATTATAGGTACACATTTTTCAAATTTCAAAGTTTATACACTATATACAATTAGGGTAATACTATAAGAACTTAATTATTTTAGATCTTGTCTATAATTTTTTTTAATTATTTATCATTATTACTATCTAAGTGTGATCGCCTATGAAATTATTTCCCGACTGACAAAAAAAAAAATTAATTACAATTCGATCGGCTCCTCATAAAATAAAATCTATCCGGTTTTGATACCCAATTGCCAAAATGAGACAACCCTATTTATCCAACCCAAAATTAACGTTTAATAAAAAAAAATGTATCTGTATGCAATTAATAGATTTAGTACAAATTTTTATTTTTTTATTTTTAAAGGGTGATCCTAAAAACAATTGAAACATTGTTTCATCTGTAGTTCTTGTTATTGCTAACAAAAGCACAGGCTTTAGGCCCCGAGCAGGTATCCATGTATACTTTCCGAGAAGCCAGGGTTCTTGAATCTAGAAGACAAATTTAGATATTAACGTACTGCAGTCTTTCATGCTATGAGAGAGGACGAAGCTTTTGAGTGCTGCAAATTTAACTGTATTATAATTTAGCCAATCAAGTTAGGATGGTGGAGGATAATTTTCCCTGACACTTATCTCTTTTTCCACCACATTTTGTGTGACCCTACTAAAAGTGAAACAGCGTTTAAGACCAAGTGCTTTCAGCCTTGATTGAGATGGATCATCTAGGCCAAGGTGAAGAAATATGTTATATTTCCTGTTTTGGCCAAATATATAGTCCATTTGTAGATCTTGAGCCCTTAAAGGTTCTATAATATCTACTCTGGACAAAACCTATAGCCCTTACACGCCTACAACTTCGAGAACCCAGTTCAGAGTTCTATCGTTTGCACACATCATGCTAAATATGCCGTTAAACAGGCCACAGCCCTTAAAAGCCAAAAATTTCCAGAAGCACAAAGTGTGTTTTTCACTTTTCGAGAAATTTTCTCGAAACTCGTCACTCGTGAAGTAGAACGTCTGTGAAGCTCAGTTTCTGAACGGCTATAGATCCCTGGCCCTCATCCCGGATGACTTATCCGATCTGATTCTCCTTCCAAGGGAGGAAGAAGTTTTGCAGTCGTAATCTGCAATTGAACTTTTCAGTCCTTGCCTATTTCGTCACTGGCTTCCGGAAATCTTATTTTTAACCGCTTGCACCCCCGGTGGTTGTATATTTGTGTCTAAGCTTATGTTGGGACATCACTGTTTCACTGATTTATTGTTTCACCAGTGATATGTTCCCTAGAGAAGCCGAAACCAACTCGAAGTTCTCAGATTCAACTGCACTATTAAGTTCCTCTAGTTCTCTCCATTTTAATATATGTATATTCATTGAAGGACTTGAAACACAGTCTCTTCGATATGGGTTAGTAACATAAGGCTCACAGTTATTAATATTTGCAGAAATAGCATCTCACTACAAGGTATTTAAAATCGTCAGAAGGAGGTGGCGTAATGGAATCAGAACGAAAATACGCTGAACCTTAAAACCACGTCAGTTTGAGAATTAATAAGGCCAGCCAAGCTAAGTTCTTCCATGAGAGAGGCATTAATAGTCCAGAAACTTGATGGTCTAAAAGCCATTTGTTCCAAGGGATGATTACCTTTAGGTCATAGACAGGTAAAAAAAGGACTGTGTTGGACTACCAAGCAGTCAATAACCAAATGTGGCAGCTACGCTTGCACATCAGAGCCAAACTGTCAATTGTCTATGTGTTTATGCACCCACTATGAAGCTACCATATATTCTTAGAGTGTTAAATACATTTTTTCCTCATAGGGCCATCCATTTGGAAACATGAACACATCCACGTTAAACAATTCGAAAATCAACCATGTGTTGATTTCTAAAGGAGACTTGTCCACGACGTGAGATCTTAGTGGTCTTCACCAAAATTCGTAGGAACTGACCAATATAATTGCAAAGGTTCCATTGGGATTTTCGTACAAGTCAGGGAGGACAGGAGAATATACAACGCAATTTTCAAGTGAAGGTCTAATAGTGATAAATGAAGTCTGATAAAGTTAACACTGTCTGGGTGCCACTTAATAAACTCTCGGTATTGTGAAAACTAAGCCCGAAAATGATTGATTTAATGAGGACTGTCGTAATGAAGCTCAAACTAGGTTTACAATCACAAGAAAAAATAAAAATATTCTTGTTAGGAGGACAGCTAAACGGGACAGAAGAGGTGCTAATGGTGAAGCATGAAGGCCAACGTATTAAGAGTACAACAACTCTGCGCTCATACCGTACAACTCAGGATTACCTTAAGTTCTCGTTCAACCGCCATTCGGGACCAGGATAGCGATGGAGAGATTTAAGATGAATGTAGGTATGACCAATTGTTAAAGATCAGGAACTGAAAAGACAACAATTTTTTATTTTTAATCAATTTAATCTGGATTCACTTCCCAAATCTGCGTGAACTATAAGTGTTTGAGTGCAAGTGAAAAATGAAAGGATCAAAAATATAGCGATCATTCAATAAAACTATTAGTTGAGTGCTCGAGCGTTCCTTTTTATTCCCGTGTGACTGTGTAATACGTTTATAGTGTTCCTGCGGTATTAAACATTGTTGAATCAGCTATTTCAAGATGGAGGCCCTAAAAGAAAAAATAACCTATGGTAAAGGTCAAATTACAAGACTTGAAAACTTTGTTCGTACAGTTAAGCACGATATGAGTCATTTGTTCAAACATTTGTCGATCAACCGAATGTGAATCAAGTAACAGCACAATCTGTTACACGTTTACACGATACGTGCGATGAAGTGATAAGTGGACTTAAGTCACTTGGTATGGAAGCAGAGAGTCGAGATCCATGGCTCACTTACATAGCTACCCAAAAAATTGATCCCGAAACCAGACAAATGTGGAAACTGGAAACAACGGAGCTGATGGAATACAATAGGCAATTTACAAGGAATCAAGCAAGAAACCCTTGGAAACAGACCCGTTACAAAACAGTCGCGACAGATAAAGGCAATGCACACTGCAGTCGCACTAAATTGTACATTTTGTGGTAAGGGCCACAATTTAACTGGCCAAATTTTTAGAAAGTGAAATTCAGCAAAGAAGAGACTATGTGAAGCAAAATGTTACAACTGTTTAAAAAATAACCATTTAGTTTTTCAATGCAAATCGAGACGAAGATGCAATTTGTGCCAGAAAAAGCATCATGACATTTTGCATTTTCAAACATCTGCGAATACCTCTGCAAGTATTTCCGAGCAAACTACGTGTATGAACTCTGGATCTCAGACATCTTTCGTAACCGAGGACTGTTTTCTACGTGTATGTATATAGGCTTAAAAAAAGAAAATGTCCAAATCTAGATTCAAGGATTTAACGATACTACGTCAGGAATTTCAGAGGGCATGTCAAGCATACGCATTAAATTTAGATTCCAGAATGATAGATATAGGACCAGAGCAAACTTTCTTATTTTACCAAAGATATCATCAGATCAACTATCAATGACAGTATTGGCCGATCTACGAAGCTTGGACAGTGTGAAACCAAATATTGTTTGAGCTACTGTATGATGGCAAGAGGTACATTCCCAATTTCTGGCTAATAGCATATACAATACGAGATTGGGGTGTATCATAGCAGGAACGCCAATGCAAAGTGAAGGTATTAAATCATTCCTATGAAACCTACACATGGATGTTGACTCGACTCTTCGAAAATTCTGCGAGCTCAAAGAAATCAATCATATTGTTCCATACACAGACGAAGAGACGTTTTGTATTGAGCATTATAAAATTCGCACCCACAAAATCATCTTCACGGCTAGAAAAGATGTATAGGCAGATCTGGGTTAACCGAAGAGATAGCGACTATCAAAAAATTGTGTGGAGAAAAAACCCATTTGATAAGATTTGAACGTATACAAGCTTCTTACTGTAACGTATGGTACGTCATCAGCTCCGTTTTTGGCAACACAAACGCTAAACCAACTTGCGTTGGATTATAAGGAAGAATTTCCAGAAGCCACCAAAATAGTAGAACGAGATTTTTATGTCGATCACCTAATGTCGGGTACGAACAACCTAACGCATCCTAAAACATAGTGCAGGACCTAATAAACTTAATGAACATGGGAGTATTCAATCTTCGGAAGTAAATCGAGCCACTACAATTTTAGATATTGAAGACGGATCACAAGCGATTTCAATACTAGAGTGAGTTTTTGGCCCGATAGGTTGGTTATCACCAACAGTAATAAGAATTAAAATCATCTTCCAAAACGTATGGCTGTTACGAATCGATTGGGATGAACCCAGTGTATCAAGAATACGAAGCGATTAGAATCAACTTGAAGCGACTAGAGGACATTAACTGGCTTATGCGGCAGTAATTTATAGCAGAGTGAAGACTAAATATGGGTACAAAACCAACATAGTTACTGCAAAAACGAAAGTGGCCCCACTTAGATCAGCATTCCACGTCTGGAACTGTGTGCTGCTACATTGCTGACAAAACTATTAATGTCCGTCCTGGAAATATTTAAGGGCCTAGACATTACCTCTCGTCAGTGGACAGATTCCACGATTGTGCTCAGTTGGTTATCATCATGTCCAAGAAAATGGCAACCATATGTGGCAAATAGAGTGTCATCGTCAATAGATGTATCGTCAATGATAACCCAGTTGACTGCTCTTCGAGAGGTTTATTTCCAGAGGAGTTACTAAATCATGAGTTATGGTGGAATGGGTCGTATTGGTTGAAGAAAGTCGAAGAAGAATGGTCAAGTCAAACTAGGTTATATATTAATCAATCAGAAGCGCAGCATTGATAGAACAAAATATTGATTCAGTGTTGAGCAAAACAATTTAAGGGATGAAAGAAACGATTGGCTGTCTACACTCATTGACCGATGCTCGAGATTCACGAAACTCATATTTACCATATGTAGAATTCTGATGCTGTTTAGAAGAAAATCAAAGACCACAGCAGCTGAGAAATTAGAGTCTTCGAGATTTGAGAACGAGGCCAAGATTGATGCGTTCAATTTCGTTATCCGATGAATCCAATCAAATAACTTTCCATCAGAAATAAATGCGCTCACCAATAACAAACCGTTAGAGGTAACTAATACTCATTTGCACAGTGTATAAGTTACCTATATAACGGAACAACTGCCTTTCGGTAGTCGAAGTGGTCACTGCGGGGGTCGATGGCCTAGGAAATCGAAAAACCGGTTTCCGGATTCCGGTAAAATCGGTTTTTAGACCAGTTTTTCAAAACCGAAAACCGGTTTTAAGTTTTTTCAAACCGGTTTTTTTGTTAAAATTAAATATGATGATTTCAATCCGCTACTAAGCTTTTGGGATCAGTGCGAATAAATGGAACTCTACCTGATTATTATTTTTATAATATTTCATGGTTAACTGCAGATGGTGCATCTGTTATGTGAAAAGTAGGGAAATTAACTGGAATCGATCAGCAATTTTGTTCCGCCCACGGAATTTAATTAGCCGTGTTCTGTATCCAAAAGTGTTGTACCGCGAATACTGTTCATGACAATGAGGTAACTAATGATAGAGACCCAGTTGATCTCGATAAAAATGAGGAAAACGAATTTTTGTTAGAAGAGACAGAAACTGATGAACATGGTAAATACCATCTCAAACAAAATTTTGGGGTTTCTTTTGATGGCGATGACAGTCTGGAAGTAGTCATTATATGGAACACTCTCACTTACTACCTTTTATTTTTAAAGGTATTCAAGAAATGTTGTAGAAAGGTGGTTTTTATCTTCTGACGGGCACCAACAAAAAATTACGATATTCTCCAGAAATAAAACAAAATACAGAATGAAACAGTATTGTAATGATGTTGGAACGATCTTATCTTTTGCTTACATGCAGACTCTCCGAAGAAAAGGTTCAATTACTTTCAGAAGTAATATCGATTCTATTGTCTGTTAATCTAGCAGTTGAATCATTTTGTCGAAGAGATACCACTCTTCTGAATGCTGATGTCACTTTACATTCACTAAATTGCAGGAAGTTTTCACTAGAAATACGAGTGGCCTTATTTAATCGAATCAAGCAAAGACGTACTCAACTATCAACAAATGCAGAAAAATATTAAACTGAGATATTTCTTAAACTTAATAAGTTTGATTTTTTAATATTTGTTGTGACATTGCTTCAAAGAACTGAAGTTTTGGTAGACAATATTGCTGTAAGCTTACAAGGCATAGATGAAGATGAAGAAAAATGTTTTACAATAGAAAATAACATTCACGCCCGAAATATAACAACCACTGAAAACCTTAGGCAAATGAAGGACCGAGCAATGAAGGGAACTTTACGGCGGTTCAAAATAAAGGGAATGTTAGAATGACAACACGATTGCGTCGAGGCCATTATTTAGATTTAGTTTACTTTGCAGGTTTGCACTCACTTAGAATAATAGCATTTGTGGCGTTCTTGAGCAACTCCAACAAATACAATTAAATTATCTCACGCCACAATTAATTAATAAAAATATTTCGAGTTAAGTTCTTGTAATTCACTAGTACTGTCGCGACACAACTAAACATATATATACGAATCGCACAGTACCGGTAGCATATGCCTGATGATATGGATTTTATCTTTTCGATCACACGGTCATTCAATGACGTCATCAGATCGAAACCGGCCTAGTGGATTACAAGATACAAGCAACAACTCAGATTTATAATAACCTTAGGTATAATAATTATAATAGATTTATAATAATTTAAATCAAATTTAAATTAAAGCAATACGCTTTCTTCATTGGTGACCCCAACGGCCCTGTTTAGGGCATTACACGTCAAGATCTTCTGACACCAAAGCACCCGCTAATTTCATCCTACCTCCTGCCTAACCTAACACGGCAAAAAGTTTAACTTCCCACAATGGAATTGCCCGGTCTTCTCTTTCAGTACGCGGTAAGCTCGTTTCGCGTTCAAATGTTTTGTAATTTAACATTTAAGCCTGTCTACTACGGTTTAACTCTGTTTTATAAAACCGGTTTTAAAACCGGAATCCGGTTTTCTATAATTTTCAACACCGAAAACCGGTTTTATTATTTTTGTCAAAAAATTGATTCCCTACGATGGCCCCACGGCGTAGAGAGTGATCTAGCATCTTATAATTGCTTACAGCTGTAAGAGGAGCTGGATCATGATCGAAACAGTTCAGTTGTCTCAACCCTCCCTTAAGTCCTCACTAGAGTGGACTTAAATGATAGGTAAGCTAGTTTAGCAGGCTTGAATACATTTCCATTTCCAACTAGTACATTGTAATAATCCAAACATGTCACTGTATTAAGTGTATTGAACATCTGTAATAACATGTCGTACATATACAAAAACACGTAAATCGATCACATGAGTGTCTAATTTTAAATAGTTAGTTTTTAAGGAACCCCCAGCAAACCGTAAATTGCAGGATCGACAGTGTTTTTTTTTGTTTATGTTATGATTTTGTTAATTTCCTGTTCATTTCGTATAATGAACAAAATACCAATGATAATAGGATGAAACCTATCCATAAGGAAGTTCATATATAGACAATATTGCATATATATCCAAGAAAATTATCTTCCTTCATCATTGACAATAAACTAACACTAAATCTGTCAACAGCACATATTTCAGTATCAATTACACATAAACGACAAATTACATGTTTTGTCGTCTGCGCGCACAGTTAAAATGATACATACACACACACATATATATAATTAAGATAACAACACCGCGAGATATTTTGTTACACTAACTGTCGGAAATACGATTTTCTTTTGATTCCATCATCATCATCATCATTACGTATTATCATCATGGTACTCGAACTCGTCTACATACTCTATAGTTTTTTTTATTGTATGTACAGAGCGAACAGATGCATCCTTCCGATCTATGTATATAGAGCCACGCGCTCGCGTCCTTTAAGATAACAATGTCATAAAAATTTTACTTCTCTGCATATAACATTTTAACTGCGTGGACCTTTATCAACATCTTGTAATTAAATTAGAAAATTAATGTTGTTATGTGTCTTATGCGTAAGTTATTTGGCCTCTTAGAATGTCGTAAAATTACAATTTATTGGTTGATTATACCAGAACAAATAATAAATTCCACAGCATGGATCACGAGGTCATTCTTCATTACATCTCGGGATTGTTTCGAAAAATTAGCCTCTTGCCACTAGTAAAGGGCTGTACTCATTTGAGAACTACTGTAACTCATATCCGCACTGCAAATTTATGTGTTGCTTTCTTCTTGCATCATTGTTTCAGTGTCGTTAGGCTAGATTTGGTTAGGTTAGGTTGAGTGGACACTTAGCTGTATGGAGGAGGAGGAAGAAGAGACGGTAGTCCACCTCCTATGCGCATGCACCTCTTTGGCACACAAAAGATATGTATCTTTGGGTAAGTTCTTAATGGACTGCCTCTCTGATCTCGAAAACTGTAAGGTGCGCGACTTATTACGCTACGTAAGAAGCTCAAAACTGGTTTTCATAAGGATAAAAGGGGAGTAAGATTCGTTGTGATACCATAGGATGATATTTAAATAAAAAGGTTGATAGAGTCTTAAGTCTTTTGGGTAGCCCTGTGAGCATTTACCTGCTTTCGGAATAAAAATCACTCTGACCACCCACTCCCGCGGAATACAGACTAGTTTTAAACACCCTTTGAAGATTACTTCCAGCCAGGAGAGCGTAATTCTCGAGTTGTTCTGAATCTCCGCGGAAATAATTCAGTCAGGACCAGCCGATTTATAAGGTTTGAACCCTTCAAGTGCCCATAGGATCCGTTCTTTAGTTACGATATCGTCTATGCGCAGTGAGTATGCTTCTTGGTGAGTACTAGTCCCTATCGAGTCATCGAAGCTTCCTGGAAAGTGGGTTTCGATGAGAAGTTTTAAAGATTCCTTACTAGAAGCAGTCTAGGATCCATCCGGTTTAATTAAATAACTGAGACTGGTAGGATTGGAAGACATATTCTTCCTAAGATGAGAGGTTTCAGAGACTTCTTTTTTATCGCAGAACAAATGAAAGTCTCCATGACTTCCTCTGTGCCTTTCTTAATTCTTTTTTATATACTTTGAGGTGCTTCTGGCAGGAGTCCCAGTCCTGACTCTCTCTCGTACTTTTGGCTCTATTAAATGATGTCGATTTTTCCTTACCTCTGGGCTTAAGTATTGGGCAAGCAGCATTGAAGGGCCGATTGCAGACGTTTGTGAAAGTGTCCACTATGCCGTTCTGTTCCTTCACCATACTTGCTCCAGTTTGTCTTTCTGGGATTCCTGAAAGCTTTCCTTCTTCTCATCAAAAGGAGAAACGTTAAGGCTAAAGGTTATATAACGATGGTCAGAGAAGGAGTGTTCCTGCGCCACTCGCCATTCCCTGACCATAGGGTACACATTTCTCAGGTGAAGGTTACGTCTGAACCTACAGTCGATTTTTAGTAATAAAAGTAGATTTTTGCCCACTATTACACACCAAAAGGTTCTTATTTAATAGGTAATCAAAAATTAACACTCCCCTCTTGTTGATATTAGTGCCCCAGGTTCAGTGGTACGCATTTGCATCACATCCAAGGAGCACCACAATCTTTTTCTTGTTCGTTTCGAGGACCAGGTTCTCCAGGTTATCCGGCGGAACCTGTTTATCCCGGTCCAAATAGGCCATATGATACTGCCACCAACCTCCAGGCTGACCGCAGTTATGTCACCATTGCTGTATTGAGAAAGATGAAACACTTTTAAATTATTTTTTCCAAGAATGAGCTGATATTCCACGAATTTCTTGAGTATATTAAGTTATACCCCTTCATTCTAAGGCCACAGATCCTGTTGGTGTTTATCCAAGGTTCTTGAATAAGGACCACGTCCTCCTCTGATCTAGTCATTCTGAGGAGTAAGGCGGCCGACGCCGTCTTTGTATGGTGTAGGTTAATTTATATCAAATTTAGCATAAACCAAGTTGAGCCTACTTACATATTCACTCCCCTTCGGTTCCATTGGAGTCCCCGGTGTCCCCCACCTCTCCTCCCACGGAACTTGTTTCCCGATGTTTGCAGTCCTCCCTTCCCTTGGGTCCGACAAGTCTTTCCGCCCGACCAGGGACAGTCGGTTGCCCATCTCCTCTCCAAGTGCGGTCACCTCGGAGAGCTCCATTGGTTGGGCTGTCTCTCCTCCTGGTGCAACTGCATCATTTGTGGATAGGCTGTCGTCCTCTCGTGTTTTAGCTTCGTCTTTTTTTAATACTTCGAGAGTTGTCGACCCTAAACCGAAGTCGATTATTCCCTTAGTCACGGTAAGCGGCGCCATGGCCTCCGTATTGATTATTATAGTTCATAATCTAGACCCCCTTTGCATCGTCTTGCCTCACGACCTTCCAGTTTCCTGTCGGAAGATTAGGGTTGCTTATCCTAATAATCTCTAGAATTTCTTCTGGGCTAGCCGGATCGGTTGGTAATCAGAAGCGTGCTAAGAATCTCTTCCCTACTGAACTCCTTACCACACCTCCCCTTCATCCGCTACAGCCCTTTTATAAAGCTCCACTGATCGAGCATCAGAGCACGCTATAAGTTTAACGAGCTCTTGATGCCAGCCCGCATCTCTGCAGGATGGAAGGGGTCCTAGTTTTCCTCTCAGGATTCTTAGGAAAACGGAGTTTAGTGCATTGTACATAACAAACTCCATTTACCCATGGTGAAGCTCCCATTTTCCTGTGAATGACGGCTAGCAGCAACACACGCTCCTTCACAATGTTCCTGACGGATTTTGGTTTAGCATTATTAGGAGGCAAAACCTTGTGAGGAGTTTTCTTCTCCGCTATTGACGGGCTCTAGCTCATCCTGGGACCGCTGTCTTTTCGACACATGGTCCCTGTCTGAGCTATCGCCGTTCCTAAACAAAATCCTAAACACCGAGCGTCTATTCCTATAGCACTACTTTGATTGGCGGACGTTAGTCGAACCTCCTTCAGCAGCACTTGATTTCCTCTGAGTTCCTATCGTCCCCGTCTTAGATGCCTTGAATTCGTTATTTTTGAGGAAGCCTCACCTTTACGGTTTAAGCTCTCACTCTTTGTTTCCGATTTTTGGAGAGTGCCGGTCTCGGTTTTGGTTTTGTTTTCGTTGGATTCCATGTTATTCCCACGAGTCTTGGAGAAATATATGGTTCACCTGCGCAGAGATCCGTTTACGCAGTTAATGCTACTTACAACTGGAGGTCGCCAGGTATCCAGAAGGCTTCGTTTGCTACTGGGCTTTGTTAAATGGGCCCCCATCCTAGTAGTTTGTTGGCACATGTTGCGTAACACCTTAAACCGGCCCATCTGCCGTCATTTAGCCTAGGTCACTTTGTCTACCCGTTCTAACTGGCCCTCAGAGTACTTGTTTGATCATATTTAATGCTCCTAAATCCAGGCATTGTAAACCACGATTACGCCATTCTTCTAAGGAATAACTGATCAGTTGCTTCTAGTTTCGGCCGTAGTTATTGAGTTATTCAAGTTAATATGACCAACTGCTTCTAGGAATTGTCAAGTCGAGATAAAAATACTTGTTTGAAGGATGTAACTTTGCCATGAGTTAACGATAGACGTTGGTAGATAGGTAGATCCCAATCAATCCTAGTCATTCCAGCGGATCGTATATTTTAGTGGCTGTTGAAAGCTGTATCATATTTGTTCATGTGTCAGGCTCACTGCTTCCAATCACTTTGAAGCAAAAGGTGTCCCTGTCCGAGTTCTAAAACATTCCTTCGAAAAATATGCTGTTCCACACGTGAATGTGTCTGTAAAGCTATACCCAAATTTGTCAATACACTTTCTCTATGTCTGCGACAAGCGCCACATCATATTTCGGAATCTTAACAGAATTGATGATAGATCGACTTGTATATTTGGCCTAATTTGTAAGATACGGTTTACTAATCTTTGTGATAATGTTTTGTATAAGGCATCGAACACGACTCTCTGTGGTTCAAACCTCACTGGGTGTTAATCAAGTCAAAAAGTTCTGGTACCTTTGAGAAACTTGCTCTCCAGCGACGATAAGACTGGATATCCATCGACCGTGCAACTAGAAGGTGAGGTGATGTTACGTATAATATGAGCCGAGACGGATTTATGGACTCTTAAGTGAATGTTGTGTTTTCGTTTGTTTTTCCAGCCGATGCAGAAGAATGGGCCGTAAATTAGGAACGTTTCAAGTTGAGGTATTGTGCATATGGTTTCATCATAAAATGGCTTGAAAACTTCCTCAGTCGCAAAAGCTCAGTATACATGTAACGCAAAATATTGAAAACATACCGCAATTTTAAAAGATTTAACTAACCATTTACTCTGAACACTAAGCAATCGAGGGGGTTACAGGATACCTGACATAACTCTCGGGACTTCCTGGCCAGTAGACTTATTAATTGGACTTATTCTGGGGCTTGCAGAGTAGTCATTTAAACAGTCTCGTCACAATAGCAGACATTGACCGAAAATTGACAAACAAATTGACGAAAAAGCTGAGCAACTATACCCAGACAGAGTCTGGATACCCATCTACAAAGATATAGCGAGATCAAACCAAATAGAGCAATTTAACAAGACAAATTAGTACTATAAATAACTCTATTGGATGGCGATTATCAAGTAAGCATCTTCCAGATTAAATTGTATTCAGTGATGATCTAGTTTGGATTGAGTGTTGTGCTTTATAAGCTGGTACAATTATTGATCTCAATATTTATAAAACTGATCGAACGTTAAAGTCAATGGAGACTGGCTAAAGAGGCACGACTACTCGCCTTTCACTTCCCCAATCGAATTGCATTAATGATAAACCATAGACGATGACAACTAGAAAGTTATCTTAAGTGGATGTAATTAGACTTTCAATAAAGGCAATACTCCGCCCATTGCAAAACTATACTTAAAAACACGCTGTATAGGTAAAACCAATAACCATGGCTTAAAGGCCGTTAATGTGCACATTGTATACGTGATAAGCCAACGAATGCTATTTATGTCATCCGAAACATGTTATGTTTTACATAATGGCAAAAACCTACTGGAGACTACTACGTCATAAGACAGTTTGACCGGTTAGCTCTCGTGGCACAGAAAGTATAGCTTCCTCTGCATTTCGATGGTTTAAATTCGATTCCCGGTGGTGACAAATAATTACAATTTGGGTTGAACCAACTCTAGTAGTGCTTCTTTATTTTTTTTCAACCACTAAGCCAGAACCGGCTACGTATTGGTACAACTATATGGAACAAATATCACGACCTGTCAAAATTATATATCAAATCATTAAGTCAGAATCGCCACAAGACTCTCCCGCAATTGATTCCTCCTCCCTAAGAGAAAACAGTGTGATTGGCTGCGATACGAACAGTTTTATGCGGTTTCCGAACTGAGATTTGATCAGTTGAACAAAGTATGCCGTTAGCCGGTTTAAGCCGGTCAATTGAAATGATTTGACCTTCATAGACAGGAGATAATCCCATGCGAACCTTGTCTGTTCTAACGAACACAAAATCACAAGTGGCGAGTGACTTCGGCACAAAAACGTCGTTTTGTTTAGACTTACGTGGTGGTTTCGGAACAAGATCCTGCATGGTTTGTTTCAGTTGGTCGACGACTGTGTCGCTAGTTGGTAATGGTAAAAGAGGATTGTCGACGAAGAACTCACCTGGTAGCTTGATAATTTGTCCATAACCCATTTCAGCAAGTGAGCACTTCAGATCTTCTTTCACTGTTGCTCGGATACTAAGTAAAACGATCGGTAGCTCCGAGCTCCAATGAATTGTATTGCTTTTGGCTATTAAAGCAGCTTTGAGTTGCCGGTGGAAGAGTTCGACCATGCCATTGGCCTGTGAATGATAAGCCGTTGTACGTATACGAGTTGAGCCAAGGTTTTGTAAACTCAGTGAAAAGTTTGGACTCAAATTGCGTTCCTTAATCAGTTGGTATATTAAGAGGCCCGCCGAATCGAGAAACGTAATTATTGATAAATGTTGCGGCAATGGTTGCAGCTGACATATTTGTCATGCAGTAAGCTTCGGGCCAGCAAGTGAAGCGATCCACACAAGTGGGAATATAAGAGTATCCATTAGATAGAGGAAGTGGTCCTACGATGTCTTTATGGATATGTTCGATTCGACCTGATGGAATTTCGAATTGTCCATGGGGTGATTTTGTGTGCCAATGGACTTTAGCACGTTGGCAGAATAAACAAGACTGAGCCTATAGGCTTACGTTTTTGTTTATACTGGGCCAATTCCAGCAAGTGATTCCCGATCGAATGCGGAATATTTCTTTTCGGAATCCGAGAGTTTCTTAGAAAAGAATCTCAAAGGCTCCCAACACTTATTAACGTACTGTTGTTAAGTCGCTTAGTTGATGGCGTAGAAGTATTGTCTTAGCAAGTTCAGCCTTAGTGTGAATGCTAGTTGACATTCGTCGGGCCAAGAAAAATTCTTATCTGTTTTGGGCTAACGTATAGAAGTAATGCCAGGTGGTTGTGAACTATGGTGCGAGTATTTCAGCAAGCTTAGGTATAAAGCGGTGGTAGTAATTTATCATGCTGGGAATTCCCTAATGGCGTTAATTCGTTCTTCTGACGGCAGAATACCATTAGGGTTTATCTTGTGGCTGAGGAAATCAAGAGCCAAAAATGAATTTAGAACTGTTGATATGAACATCAAACTCAGTCAACTATTGGAATAGTTTTTCTAAGTGAAGCTTGTGTTGTTCCTCAGATTGTGATGCCACAAGAATTACGTCAATGTAGACGAAAACGCAATCAAGATCGTGAACAACTCGATTCATGAATCGCTGAAACGTTTGTGCGGCATTGCGTAGACCATGCATTCGAGTAAATTCGAAAAGGCCGAATGGGGTCGTAATTGCCGTTTTAAGTACGTCTTGAGAAGCTACAGGAATTAAATGATAGGCTCTAACAAGATCGATTTTCGAAAAAAATTTGTAACCGTGCAACTGCATGGAGAAATTGTGAATGTGTGGTAATAGAACTGGAACTAGTCTACGTAGCCTTGCCACCGGCAGATGTCCTACTGTTACAATATGATGAACCACGTTGTGTCGGACTGGCAGTTTGTAATTTGGCTCTGCTGTGAGTTGTAGAAATTTTTTCAGAAGAGTGCCGTATCCATTGTTGATCGTAAAATGGATCGGTGTCGGTGTATCGAGTCGAACCATGGTGGCATTGAATGACAGCTAAGTTGCTGAATCATTCAGCCGTTTATTTCTAAGTTCAACTAAAAGTCGGGCGATTCACAGCAGCAAGTATAAATGCATGTGTGGAAGTTCGCTTAAGCCCGTGGTCCACCTGCAGCAACTTGGTGCCGTAAGTGTGGATGGTTGTGCCACTGGCGGCTGTACACAACCAAATAGACTAAATTCGTTTTTGTAATTGAAAATTGGAATAACCGAAAGTTATTCCAGTTTTCAATTACAAAAACTGTTTATTCGGTCGAATGCGAATAACCGAGATGTATTTTGGGTGTTTGTGATTTGGGTCCTGTCCCATTGACTTACACGTTTTTTGATTGATTTTCACATACATCCCTCTTGTTGATGTTGTGAGCCACTGACAATTGTACCGAAGTGAAATCGCATGGTTCGTGGCGACGAGAGAGATTGGTGATCGTGCTCGTGAACGTGATTGATCTCGTTTGACATTCGCGTTGCTATGGCCTCGAAACAATCCTTCCAATTAGGCTCGAGCCGAGTAATCCTGGATTCAAGTGAGCCACCAGTTTGGCTCGTTGACTGAGCACGATTGGTACGAACAGTAGGTCGGGAATCCCGAAAAGAAACTTGTGATATATTTGATTGTGGTTGGCCGAGTATCAGGTTGTGCGAGAAGAGCTAATCTTATGCGTAAACCAAATTAGTATGCGTGGTGGTGAGCGAATTGCAATTTATAGTTTGCAATACGTGAGTCGTCACATGTCTATCTACTAAACCGAACCGATAAAAGTATGTTTCCGACCGCCAAACCATGTACTAACAACAATTAATTTTTAACACCCAATAAAATCTCGATTACTTGAAGAATTTTGTCTCCAAATGTCATGATCGTTCAGACACCGAAATTAAGGTACCTGTAAATAAAATTATTTCAAGGATGTGTGATGAGAAGTGATCGCGACAATTGGTTTTTGGTGGGTCATGATCAAAATTTTAATTTACGATTGATTCAACTATACATTCAACTCGCATACATTTACATACAAAATTAAAGATTTAGCTCAAAATTGTATTTCTTGACTCGATGTCTAACATAAACCATTCCCGCATAATCGTACATAATCCTCGGAATATGTGTTTATTCTTCATTTTAGTGTGTGTGTGTGGTGTGGATTTCTACCAAAAATAAATTTAAATCGGTTCTCTTCTTCTTAATAAATGTATACGATATGCGCTCGAAGACTTAAGACCGGATGTCCTTCTGTTTAATATTCATAATAAGATACATGTTGCTGTGGTTGTTTGTTGTTACAAGAACAACATTATTTGTCTTTCGTTTCTCTTATTGGAAATACATAACTTACAGTGGCTATACGCACCTAATTATAAAACTGTCTGTTGGTGTATCGTTAACTAACTAGTACTGGCAATAAAAAAAAATTATTTAAGATTTTAACTGCAGTCTTGCTAATTTTAATGCATCTGCTAGTTGAATAGTTTAATGATCGAATTGTTTAGTTTTCGGAGTAATAAAATGCCAAAACCATTAATTAGTTTAAATAAACAATTATGCAAATAAATTATTTAGAGCACATTGCACGTTCATTTATATTTTTCCCTGGTGCGTTTGCTCGGCTGGAGTTGGTGCTCGGCTGTAAGAAACTCGATGACGAAAAGTGGAGAATATATACGTATCATCTTTGAGTTAAATTATTTATTTGTCCACGGGTTAAACGAGCTGCGTTGAACTTTCAATTAGTCGCGACTAGCTGAATTGCCAACTGTGTCTAGAAGACCATCGCGGTATGGTACAAACAAAGCCCATACCTGATTTATTTTATTAGCAGTTTCGTTTTGCTGTTGACAACCGAAATAAAATCTAAAATGAAGTTCAAACTCGATTTACCATCAGAACAAAAAATAATACTGTTTTTGCAAGGAAGACAGATAGTCGAATTATAAAAAGTATGAACAATCACTGAAATCGGTATGATAAAATCTTATAAGTGCTAGTGATCTGTATCTTACACCACACACTTGTGGCACATAAATAGGTATCCGCTAGCCTTTCCAAGGGTTCCAATAGAAAGGACGATAGAGTTATTGGTTTTAAGTCTTTTCGATAGCCATGTGAGTATTTTCCCGTTTTCGGAATAAAGATCACTCTGACCTCCTTCCACCCCCCGCGGAATACATACCAGGTTAAAACACCCTTTGAATATTACTTCCAGCCAGGGGAGCATAATCCTCGAGTTGTTCTGAATCTCCGTGGGAATAATTCAGTCAGGACCATCCGATTTATATAGAGTTTGAACCCTTCCAGTTCCCATAGGATCCGTTCTTTGGTTACTATATATTCTATGCTCAGTGAATGTGCTTCGTGGTGAGTACTAGTCCCTGTCGAATCTTTGAAGCTGCCTGGAAAGAAGGTTTCGATGAGAAGTTTCAAAGATGCATCACTAGAAGCAGTCTAAGACCCATCCGGTTTAATTAAATAACTTGGAATGGTAGGATTGGAAAACATAATCTTCCTAAGACGAGGAGTCTCAGAGACGTCTTCCATTTTATCGCAGAAGAGTCTCCATGATTTCCTCTGTGCCTTCCTTAATTGTTTTTTGTATAATTTGAGGCTCTCCTTGTAGGAGTCCCAGTCCTGAGCCTCTCTCGTACTTCTGGCTCTATTAAATGAAGTCCTACACGCCTTCTTGTAGGTCCCTAGTTCATTGTACCACCAAGCCAGTTTTTACTTACTCCATGGCTTAACTATTGGACAAGCGGCGTTGAAGGACTGATTGCACGCATTAGTGAATATGTCCACTACGTAGTTCAGTTCCTCCACTGTCGCTGGTGGCTCAGAGGTCTCTGGTGTTAGTAGTTCTATAAGCGTTTCCCCATACTTGCTCCAGTTTATCCTTCTGGAATTCTTGAAAACTTTCCGGATGACAGAAGAAACGTTAAGGTTAAAGGTTATATAACGATGGTCAGAGAAGGAGTGCTCTTGCGCCATTCTCCTGCCGATTTTTAGTAATAAATGTGGGCCCTTGCCCAATATAACACGCCAATAGGTTTGTATTTAATACGTAATCAAAAAGTAACTCACCCCTCTCGTTGATATCAGTGCTGCCCCAGATTGTGTGATCTGCATTTGCATCACATCCAAGATAAACTCCAATCTTCTTTCTATATTCGCTTCAAGGTCTCGGTCCCAGAGGTTATCCGGCGGAACCTGTTTGTCCCGGTTCATGGAGGCTGAGACCAGCCAAATTATACAGCCGCTATTGAGAAAGAAGAAACATGTTAAAAAAAATTTCCAACAATGCGTGATCTGATTTTCCCCGAATTTCTACATAATAGGTTATACCTCTCACATCATTCTAAGGTCACAGATCATGTAAGTGTTTATCCAAGGTTCTTGAATAAGGACCCAATAAGGTGAAGCTCCCATCTTCGTAACTCATGTCAATGACGACTAGCACCAACACACTTTTTCCTTCTCCCCTTGCAGTTTGCAAGGGGACTGCTGTCTTTTCGACACATGGTCCCTGACTGAGCTATCGCTGCCACGGATTCTGTTTGCTCAGCCGTGAGCTGCCCCTCAGGGGTTGCAGCCCACCTGTCCAAAATCCTAAACTCTGAGCGTCTATTCCTGTAGCGCTGCTTCGACTGAAGGACATTAGTCGAACCTCTTTCAGCATCGCTTTATTTCTTCCGAGTTCCGCTCGTCCCTGACTTATATGCCTTAAAGCCCATTCCGTTTACGCAGGTAAGGCTACTTACAATTGGAGGTCGCCAGGTATCTAGAGGGATTCGTTTGCAACTGGGCCCCCAGCCTGGTAATTACACCTTAAACCAGTCCATCGGCCATCTGCTGTTATTTAGCGTGACTCGCTCCACACCTAGGTCATTTTGTCCAAACGTTTCTAACGAACGAGGACCTGGAGGCAACGAAATTGTTAGGCAAGTTAATAGGTTGAATTCTTGGTGGTCTCGCTCCGGTTTTTTGGGCCAAATTTAACTTATCGGAGCGGTTGCTTATTTGCTTAGTCTATACATTTTCATTGAACCTTTATACTTTGAAAGTTGTTTTTAGTAATAATATCTGATAACCAGATGTTCTTAACGATCCCGTCACGTCTAACACAAAATTGACAGAGACAATTCAGTGTAAAAAATGTGGGTGTGTAAGCGAGAAATGGTTTTTATGCAAGACAGGACACACAGATTCAGCGCAACTAGAGTATAAAGGTATTGTCTCCAGCATCTCGGTATATAGACATAAGACAAACATATCAAAGTATTAAACCGATGTGAAATATTTCCTAAATAACAAAAAATGAACATGTGTGAGTTAATATAAAATTGCGATCATTTAGGCAAAATATTGTACCAGAAATGTTGCATGAAAATTCTAAAATATCATATACCAAAGCAAATTAAAAATTTCAATAACCAATTGAAAAAAAACTGAACTATAAAATACAAAGTTTTTGAAATGTGCAAAACAGTTGTCAAATGTCCAATCCCAGGGGTCGACAATATAGAAAAGTGACGTCACAACAAATCTGTTCAACCAAAATCAAAAAGCAATTATGTGAATAGGTTTTCTAGAATAGCTTATGCATGTCTAAGATAATTGCCTAAGGTGTCTAAAATAATTGCCAAATAGGTTGTACATATGCCAATGGGATGTTACAGCTCGCCCATGACAACCCCGATTTTTATGAAAAAATCATAATGAGTGAAGATTCACATTTTATCGAACTGCATAGTCGGTTCTGGGCAATGGAAAACCTTCAAATTATTCATCAGTCACCTTTACATCCATTAAAAGTGACAGTCTGGTGTACAATTTGGCCAGGAGGAATCATTGGACCTTACTTCTTTGAAAATGATAACGGCGTAAGGGTAACTGAGAATGGGGAGCGATATCGTGATATGATTGAAAACTTTTTAACGCCACAACTGCATGCTTTGGGCTTGATTAACATGTGGTATCAACAAGACGGTGCCACATCGAATACAGCCAGGATTACAATGAAACTACTGCGAGACCTCTTTCCACAACAAGTTCCACGGTCGCCTGATTTGAATGCTCCGGACTTCTTTTTGTGGTGATATCTGAAAAGCCAGAAACGCTTGAGCAACTAAAACAAAATACTCGTGATGAAATTAATGAAATACCGCGTGAAATGTGTGAGAATGTAATGAAAAATGTGCCCAAAGGGCTCGAATTTGTGAGACTAACAGAGGCGGACATTTATCTGATATTGTATTCCATACAAAATTGCCGACATTAAATAAAACATTTATGAATATATAAGAACGATTCTATTTCACTTAATCAAAAATTATAAATAAACAAAGTAGTAAACCTTTCCGGCGGACACCCTGTACTTTTTGTTTGTTTTGGTTTTAACTCTACCATCTTGTTTCGGGGCTCGAGGTACTCCCAAATGGTTCGCGGTACGCTTATTTACGTCCTTATCTTAAGCCATTACAGCCAAATCGACGACGTATGGCTATAGGTCCGATTTACGTAGAATCATTTGCACATTGGATAGCTCCATGACAGTCTATAGTGCTGACATGGAAGATGGGTTGGTCCATGAATTCTGCACTCCAACGGGGAGTTATAGATGTGTTCATTAACACCACCGATCGTAATCGTATGGTGAAAAATCCCTTTTGCATCCAGCCCCTATCGGGATTCGAACCCGGTACCTCCCGCTCCAACTGCCCCAGCTTTAACCACTGCGCCACCTGGGCGGTCACCCTGTACTTATCAACATCATCCTTTTTAATTTTACTCGCATTAATAAGAGATCAATTTTATTTATTTTAACTATTTGTTTTTTGGTATTTTAGTTCCCACAAATTCATGAATCGTTACAAGACACGACAGCACTAGAATATACTGTACGAGTTCAAGAACGTAATATTTTTGAAACTAGAGTATTACATATTAAAGGACGTTTAGAACGAATAAGTGTCTCTAAGACTGTTGCCTTGCGAACCGTGAAACTTCTAGAGCTGTCTAATAAACTGTTGGCGGTAGTTTAAATCTAAAAGATCGTCATGGCTGTGGTTATCCTAATGTTCTGAAACCTCATTGCGTGCTTGAAGTACTACGAAAATGGCAACCCGGGAGTAAGACTAGGAGGCCCCCATTTCCAAAAGATCTTGAAACGCGCCTCCGAACCCTCAGTAATGGAGAGCGGTCGCAATATCCATCCGGAATCGAAACATCTTTAATCACAGGAATATAGAAATAGTAGAAAGTACCATTGACATACAACCAGACCAATTCCTAGCATCTCAGAAAATTAACCGAAATATAACTTATTTTAAGAATCAACGCAAATTGAAAGCCAAAATTTCCGAATCAGTGATAAATACGATGTACGATGAGCGACCATACGCAGATGTTGAGATGTGTGGAGTTCCATTCCGCGGATTGCTCGATAGTGGAGCTACTATGAGAATACTTGGTTCCGGAGTCGACACATTTCAAAAGCTCGAGTGCATTCGCTTTCATCACACGTTTTAATTACAAATAGGTCAAAACAATGAATCGACGGATATATTTACGCGACCATTAAGTATCTTAATACCGAGCGTGCTATGAAAATCTTTTTAGTCCGCACTCTACAACAACCTCTATATCTAGGAATTGACTTCTGGAAGGTCTTTGGACTGCCAGTTGTCATGAATCAAAGCGATCCTAAATAAAGAAGCCGCAATGATTGACCCTTTAAATTTATCGAGCTTATTTATGGGGTCTAGATTTTCATACACTCCAAAAGAACGAATGTAAAATTGAAGATTTTTGGCTCAACTTTAATGAATGAAAAATACTGAAAACAAAAATTATTTTTATATCAAAATTTAAATCAAACATTTTTATATAACATATATGGAAATCAAAAGAAAATACGAATTATTTTAATAGTTATGATAAAAATAAAAACGTTTTGATTTATTTAATTTTTATACATGTATATGTTATAATTGGTTCTAAACGCCGTATAAAAATATATAAAACGAGATCAATGACGTATGAACTACGAAAAAAAACATTTACTTCAAATATTGGATAAGAGATGGCACTTTATAACTTTAATAATATAAATCGTATTTATTGATATTTTAAAGCATATTGATAATGCGATAATACGAAGTACACAATTAAAATACCCAAACATGTTAATGAAAGTGAATACTTCAAAAATTATTTAAATTTTTTTGATTTCCATTCAATTGTTATACTCGATACAAGATGGCATTATAAAAGACAGCAGTTGTTAAACTCGATATAAGATGGCATCATAAAAGTCGTTACAATTTTTAACAGTGAGAATTTTTAAAAAAATTTTAAGTATTTGAATTGTTTTTTTTATTAAAATACATTTATTTAGACACAAACAGTATTTAACAACAAAACGGTAACTCTTTAGCTTCGTCCACAGATTAATTAATAATTTATTATAGTCTACGGACGGGTATAACCTATAAACATTTTGAAAAAAAAATTTTTGACAGCAAGGAAAAACAAAAATAAAAAATATTTGTTTATTTTTTCTTTGCTGTACGCTGTTCAATTTTTTAGTAATAAATATGAACTGTAGGGCGATTTTATTATTTTTTTTAATGACGTCACAACTTATTGATGTGTTAGTAAATATGGGGTCTAAACTTTTTAAGTTAAATTTCGATTATTGCGGCTTCTTTATTTAGGATCGCTTTGCATGAATCAACCTTCTATTAGTGCAGCTATCGACGTAGTAAGTTCAAACATCATTTCTTTAACGCATGCCCAATCTCAACCACTTCCTAATGCGATAAAACAGTTTCCAAGTTTTAATCAATGTGGGTTAGGACGGATACATCTTGTATCAGAATAAAGCAGCGATATTATTCGATATCTCTAGCGATTCAAGCTGAGATTGACGATGAATTAGATCGAATGCTTTAACTTGGAGTTATTGAGGCAAGCAACTCAGCTTGGTGCTCGCCGATGAATTTGGTACGCAATTGTAATGGAAAGGCCAGACTTTGTTTAGATGCCAGAAAGATAAATGGTGAATAAATAATAATAATAAATGAAGCTGAATAATAATAGCTGAATAATAATAAATGAAGTGGGTAGTGTTTTATTCCAAAAAGGTGATGATGGTTCCGAGAACCCCATCGCATATATGTCGCATAAATTAAATGCAGCACAGCGTAATTATTCAGTTACCGAGCTTGAGTGTTGGACTTGCCAGGTGGAGTATAAAATTGCAAGGTTTCAATTTTGAAATTAAATACTGCAAGGGCAGCAACAATATCGTACCGTTTGCCTTATCACGCGTATACTATGATGTAACAAATGCAATCAATTTATTAACTAGTGCCGATTCTGAAATTCCACCTTACATATCGATCCTTGTAACAAAAATCCACAGGCTCTTAATTTAAAAGTTAAGGATATGGCAAACTCTTTATTAATACCTCACCAGGAATAGTTTATCTGGGTTCTGGTCACCCAGCATGGAAGCTGGTCGTTCCCGACTCTAACATCCTCATTAATAGTTCAAGCTCACAATGCTCCATCATTTGCGCATTTGGATTTTTCCAAGACTTTAGAGTGTTTGAAGAGACATTTTTACTGGACGAATAAGTATATGAATGTGGAAAATCATATCTCAACGTGTGTTACTTGTAAGACGTGTAAAAGTCCTAATCATATTCTTCGAACTACTATGGGTCATCAGATAATAGAATTTCGTCCATGGCAGAGAATTTATGTAGATGTTTGGGTCCCTACCCTCGATCCAAAAAGGGTAACACTCATATTGTTGTTTTGCTAGACCATTATTCACGCTTCGTTCATTTAAAACCAATTCGACTAGCTACCGCTTCTATCTTAGTGGAGTACTTAGAACGAGACATATTCTCTATTTTTGATATTCCCGAAATCCTAAAATCGGATAATGGACGACAGTTCGAATCAAATATCCTAAAAGATCTTGTAAATAAATACAGTAACCATATGTTCACGCCAAAATACTCTCCACAGTCCAATGCTTTGGAAAGGATTAACAGGTCAATTTTGGTTGCAATTCGTGCATATATTGGAGAAAGCCATCCAAACTGGGATGTGCACGTAAGTAAAATAGCATCGCATCGCATCTGCCTTTCGTTACAGGTTCCAATTAAGACAAAACTACTTACTAATGCTCAAAAATAAGTGTTAGCTCATTTGAAACTCGCACACCAGAAAAACTCCACACGTTATAATCTAAGAAGCAGAGAACATCGTTTTAGTACTGGTCAAACAGTTTTCGTTCATAACTTTACTTTGAGCGATGCAACAAACAAATATTCTGCCAAACTGCCAACTAAATTTCTCAAAGCTCGTATTATAAAACCAGTTGGAAATGTAGCCTATGAAGTGGCAGATGAAAAGAGTACACTCTTAAAAATAGAAAATGATGGTCGTAAAATTAATATTAAAATAATTGTAATTTTGTGTTCATTTTTGCCTAGATTTACGATTGATAAGAGAAATTACTCCAAAAAGATGCACCAAAAATATTTTTCATAAAATGATGTAAAATTAAGCCTTATGTTCTATCAATGCGTATATGTATACGGCCGTTTCCCATCGAAAAACATGGCCGATCCTATGTATGTGTAATGGGTTAGAAAGTGGTAAATACATCAACAATCGTATGAAAAAGCTGATTTTTTCGAAATTTTTGACTTTTAACTTCCTATAACTTGGTAGACAGGCCCGATAACCAATTACTCACTTTCCAGAGTTTGGAAAATGATTATTTATCAACAATCCTGGATTAATAATTTTCATTTAAACCAATATTTTAATTCATGTTTTTGAAGATTTAAGAATCTAGATTTTTATATTTTCGATCGTGAATAGAAAAATAAAACGAAATGAATTTGTAATATCGGGTTTAAATACATATTGTTTGTTATATTTTGCTCTGTTTCCCGTTTACAAGTAGTAATATGATTTTATTTTACATCCCGCTCGTTTTTTTTCATTTTCCTTCGTTTCAATATTTTTTAGAAATAATGCAAACAGTTTTGTGCTTCGTTGTCTTTTAGTGCATTTCGCTTCATTTTTATTTTATTTTTGATTTTGTTTCCTTGTTTTAGTTTGCTACGAGCATTTGAGGCGAAAGCACGTGTTCGTTGTCAGTATGATTTGGTTTTTACGTAATATTTTTAGATTACATAAAATTTTATGCGTTTTAATTTTGTTTTAGGCTTACAGAATTTTTATTTAGGATTATTAAAACAGTTTTAATTGTATACTAAAATTACTTAATTCTTTATAAAAATTATAAAATTGATATTTTGGTCAATTACGTTTTGTTGTGCTTTGTTGTCTTCTAGTGCATTCGTTTCGTTTTTAATTTATTTTTGATTTTGTTGCTTTGTTTTAGTTTGCTACGAGCAGTTGCGACGGGAGGATGTATTTGTTTTATGATAAATTTTATGTTTTCGTAATTTATCTTCAATTTACATAAAATTTTACCTGTTCGAATTTTTTTTTTTAGGTATATAGATATTTGTCAATTTTATTGGGATTTTGATAATATCTATCTGAATTTTGACTAGGAAATAAATTAAACAAAACGTTAATTTTATTATTTCCAAAAATAATTAAATTGATGTTTCGTTTAATTTTTCGAAATAGAATTAACGAATTAACAATTATACAAATTTTGACAACCGATATAGTCAATAAAATTATGAATTGAATAATATAAAATTTATTTATATTTATATGTTTATTAAAATTTATATTTTCGCAAATATATTTTAAATTTGTCAAAAATTAAATATATTTTAGGTCAATTTTTTTCATACTGGCAAGTAAACACACAATATAATACAATAACAGTAACAGACAATGTACCATCAAAAACAAAAAGAAACAAAAAAATCAACGTAAACAAAACAAAAAAAATAATTTTTGTGACTTTGTGTATTCTTTGTGTGCTAGAGTGTTTTTCCCATACAAAATTCAAATGCAAAAGAGGAGTTACGTTATATAATCACTGTTTATACATTTTCTCGAATCACATTGAACCATTTTGATCATGTGATCATATTCGATAAACGAAATATTATCGAACTAACATATTAGCCGAAAATAAAAATAAAAATCAGGAAAATTTCTTATGAATGAAAAATTTGAGCATGTATCAATAAATGGGAAATTTATTGAACAGCAGTCTTGATAAATAATCATATTTAGATGCCTCATATACAAAAAGTGATGTTAAGGCCTGTATTGTAAGATACAACAAAGCAAAGTCAAAAAGTTGCGAGAAATCGACAGTTTACGAACGAATTGTACAAATTTTGTTGTTTTCTAACCATTTACTCATACTAACTCTTAAAAGAGAATAATCGGCCTGATCTTTAAGCCTGATTTCCATTATGAAAAAATACTGACAAAATAGTCAAGGCGGGATAAAAAATTAATTTTTTCTTAAAGGGTGAGTGAAATAAAAAATATTTCCAGTACAAAAAATTTAGTCAGTACTGAATAAATTTTTATGGTTACTGAGAAAATAATTATAGCAGTACTGACAAAATATATCAAGAGAAGTATTTTTATTCAGTACTGGAGAAATATCTTATAGGAAAAATAAAGATGGCTGATTTTTTGTGGTCAATGAATAATTTTAACATTTTGTTTTGTGTCATTCATCTTAATTCATTGTGAAAATAATTGAAATAATGAATACTTATGTTCAGTTTATTTTTTTTTAATTTATTGTTGTAGATTTAAAGAGTATTTTGTTCTTTTTTATTAAAAACCAAAAAAACATTGAAATTTATTGGTTATGTTACACGCATCTGTCAAAATAAAAAAAGAAAAAAGGAAAAAACGATCTCAGTCACTCTAATGGCATTTTTAATTTTTTTCTCGCTCTTGCTTTTTCAGTAAAAAATACTGACAAAATTTTTTTCATAATGGAAATCAGCCTTTAGTGGTATTGGTTCTATACTTACAACAAAATCGTGTACAATTACAATGAAATTCGATTATTCCACTGCAAAGTGTAATGAATTCACACAGTTACGTATATTTACACCTTATTACGTAAAGAGAATGTAATTTCACATATATTAGAAGTAAAAATTTGTATAACAAAAAAAATCTAGAAAACATTTCGACAGCAGCAATGGTTCTAACCTTCGACTCTCCAAACCTGCCGGAAACAATATACGCGGGATTTATTAAACTGGCAGTAAGGTTATATACCAAATCCAATGAAGTACATGCCAAAAATTCGGCCACACAAAAAAAAGGTGTCATAGTGCACCGGTATGCTACAAATGTGCCGCAGTTCTGGGAACACCTCACGAGACTCCTTGTACTGTTTTGAAATGTGTTAACTGCACCGGACCACATTCGAGTGTGAGCAGAGAATGCCCCACATTTAAAAGAGAAACCGAAATTGCCAAAATTAGGACTATACTGAAAGGCTTTCTTATTTTGAACCGAAGACAAAATATTACAGAAATTCGGCAAATACAACTCCAGCTTCCGGATCTTACACTTCATTATTTAAGATCAACCAACAACAATTTCTAACAGATCAGAGCAAAATTAAACATCAAACGATTTCTACCGAATCTTTAATTCAACGATCACCAAAGCAACCAATACAAATACAACCAAAAGAACAACATCAACATCAAGAAGAAAAAGAAGAAGAACAAAAACAACAAGAACAACAAATAAAACAATTACAACAACTATTTACACATCAACAAAAACAACAGCATCAACAACAACCACAACAGAAGCAGCAGCAGCAACAACAAAAACAACAACAACAACAGAAGCAGCCGCAACAACAACAACTAACACTTCAACCAAAAATTTTGCAACATCAAACGCTACAACAACAACCTAAACAACAACAGCAACAAAAAAAATATCATCAATTTGAACCAGAAGATCGACAATTTTTACAACAGAAATCATTAGTTTTTCCACAAGGAGAATCAAATGATGTCAATCTAATGGACATCGAACATTGTACACCATTAATTAAAAAAATATTATTTTTGAGTGATTCAAAATTGGCTTTGTATAACAACCAATGGCTATACACCATCCAGATTCATCAAATAAACACATCAATCAGCATAACAACATACTAACCAAGTAGTAGATAATGAATCCAGTAGAACTTAAAAATACCAAACAACATCAATGAACGGCCGTAATATAAAATCCATCGAAATAATCCAGTGGAATTGTAAAAGTTTCCATCGATAAAGTTATTAATTAATAAATATCTCCCCTGGGTCATTACACTAAATGAGACACACTTCAAACCCAATCGCAAACCCATATTAAAAGGGTATAATATAATTACTAACCACCCCTTGAATCCTTCGGGAGCAGGAGGCGCAGCGATACTAGTCAGAGATAATTTAATTTCAATATCATTCCAATCACCTCCAATTTGCAAGCCGCCGCATGTATAGTAGATATGGCTGGAACAAGGATCACGATCGGCTCAGTCTATATATTCCGCCATCTGACGTCATTAATTTGAATGAACTCAATCAACTAATCTCCACTCTCCCAAATCCAATGATCCTTCTAGGGGATTTTAATGCTCATAGTACTTTATGGGGATCACCGACAGAAGACCGTTGAGGCAAAACTATGAAAGATTTCATCAACCAAAACGCACTAGTGTGTATCAACGACGGTTCGCCTACATACTTTCATCCCAACGAAACCCAAACACATATTGATCTAGCTATATGTTCTCAGGAGCTAGCATTAAAATGGACATTTAAGGTTATAGAAGACCTGCATGGAAGCGACCATTTCCCAGTTTCACTATCCTCTAGTACCTTCGCACCTCCTAACGGCAGACGACAGAGGTGGAATGGAAAACACGCCGACTGGAGTATGTTTTCCGAGTTGGCAAATCTTTCGGATATAAAATTAGACCAGGATGCTGACCACCTTATCCAGCAATTTACATCTGTAGTAACACAAGCCGCTGGATCGAGTATGACATTAACGACAGACAAACCTCTAAAGAATGTTGTTCCCTGGTGGTCCTCCGAAATCAAAGAAGCCATCATCGAAAGAAAACAAAAACTGAGAGTATTTAAAAGATTTCCGTCCAATTTAATTGCTTTCAACAGAGCTCGTTCTCGCGCCAAGAGACAGATAAGGTTGGCTAAACAGTCCTCGTGGAACGAATTTCGAGCAGGAATCCGACCAAACACAACCAGTGTTGAGTTGTGGGGTAAAATCCGAACATTAACAGGTAAAATCACTTCAAGACAAACAGTTACCATCCATGAAAACGGCATCACCTTTACAGACCCAACATCCATCGCTAACGTATTAGCGTCTAACTTTGCCAAAAACTCATCATCAGCAAATTATTCCAGCGACCTGATTCCCCACAAAGATATTCTAGAGAATCGATTCAGAATAAGTAGTGACATCGGGCCCGCCGATCTGAACTCCCTCTTCAACATAATCGAATTTTAAAACAGCACTTAAAAGAGGTAAAAGTAAAGCTCCCGGGGAAAACCTCGTTACCAATAATATGCTGAAGAACCTAACCATTCCCAGCAAAGATCATCTCCTGAATATTTTAAATAAAATCTGGAACACCCACTCTTACCCGTCGCAATCGAAAAAGGCAATACTCATACCAATTCCCAAGAAACCTCAAGCGAGAGTTGCCACGGAATTCCGCCCAATATCTCTTTTGAACAACGACTGTAAATTAATGGAGCGTATGGTTAACGAAAGATTAACGTGGTACTTGGAAACAAATCATCTGCTTTCCAGGGATCAATACGGGGTTCGAGCATACAGAAGATGTATGGACGCGATACAAATACTAAATGAAGCTATAGCCGAGGAACTACAAAATTCGTCCCATATAACTTGTATATTTTTCGACATCGAAAAAGCGTACGAAAGGGTGTGGAGGCTCCGAATACTCCAACAACTAGAAAAATTGAACATCAAAGGACACATACTTCATTTTATATGGAATTATCTAAGAGAACGCAGTTTCCAAGTGTTATTAGGAAACGTTAGGTCACAAACTTTCGTACAGGAGAATGGAGTTACAACTGGTTCATGTCTGGCAGTCATGAATCAATAAGGTTTGTGTTATATGCTGACGATTTAACTATATTTTACGGCGGACAAGATATATCAAAACACAAAGAAGAGATATCTCGAATAACCGGCAAACTTCAACTTTGGTGTAAAGAAACCGTGTTCTCGTTTGCACCAACTAAAACTAAGTTAATGCATTTCTGCAGGAAGCGAAGATGTATCCCACCACAAATTATCCTCAATGGAAATACGCTAGATAAGGTCGAATCACATCGGTTCTTGGGAATTATCCTAGATACCAAGATGACTTGGAAGCCGCATATAGAGAACATCAAACAAGAGTGTCATAAAACACTCAATGCACTAAAATGTTTGAAAGGTATACATCGTGGGAGTAATAGAGTCACTTTATTACAAGTAATACACAGTACCATCATATCCAAAATACGGCTGCGATTTCTATCAAAACGCGGCCAAATCGACACTCGAGCACCTCAATCCTTGTATCAACGAAAGCATAAGGATAGCTACCGGAGCTTTTAGAACCTCTCCCACCGGATCGCTAATCGCAGAAGCAGGGATTTTAAATTTATCCGAGAGAAGAGAGCTAGCCCTCTTGAAGCTTTTTATCAAGCAAAAAGCCAATCTTGACTCTCCTTACTATACTTATCCCAATTTTTCAACCCAAAGTTTGAAACACAAGGGATCAGAACTGTGTGAACGGTATAACATTTCCACAAATGTGTTAAGCACGAGAGCAGCTACGTAACACCCTCTTTGGAAAAATGTAAACATTAACATAAACAAAAAGCTCCACCAGTTCCTGAAAGTCAATACCTCACCTGCAGAATTAAAAATTAAAAGTATCAACTTGCTCTCAAAACTACCATTCAACACACACATCCAGTACGCCGACGGTTCAAAAGTACAGAATAGAGCCGGATTCGCTATTATAAACACGTCAACACCACCAATAAAAAAACGAACCTCAAACGATTGGAGCTCATTAAGTTTGGAGGCAACCGCGCTAAGTGAAGCGGTGAAACTCGCAGTTGATCATCCTCTCGAAAAACAGGCAATATGCACAAACTCTTTGGCAATACTCGAGGGTCTGGTATCCAAAAGAAATCGAAATCCCCTACTCCGTGAAACACGAGAGATGATTCTCAACTCTTCAAAAAGGATCGTTTTGATCTGGATTCCCGGACACGTGGGAATACCCGGAAACGAAGAAGCCGATTTTGAAGCCAAATCCGCAGCCCAAGCAAATAACATCGATATAGAATACTCAACGATGGAAGACTTAGTAAAACAAGCATCAATAGCCATTTGGCAAGCCAAGAATAGTAACTGGTTGACTATGCATCCACAAAACCAGCTGGCAGCAATTAAAGATCGACCTGTTCGGACTAAGAGTAAATTAACCTTAACAAATTGTAAATTAACATAATTGTAATCTATATCTATACCAAAGGCGAAAATGGCTTAATGGTCGATCGCTTATAAATAAACAAATAAAAAAAAATAAAAATAAAAAAATACAAGTCCGGTCGCATATGCCTGATGAAATGGATTTGATCTTTAACATCTTAACAATAATGACGTCATCAGATTCGAAAAACCGATCGTTAGCTAGCGTGAGTCATCTTCACCGAATATATACAATAAGAGAAAGAGAGGCGCAACCCGACTAAACAATTCAAAAAAGAGACACAACAACGTTTGAACGGCTGGCTGGTCTGAATGAATCGGCACTTTCTAACTTAGCTGTCTAGTAAGCCGCCACATCGAAGTTTTTTACACACTACCCAATTAGTCGCATTTCAAGCCTTCGAGTTTATTTGTAAATTTACAAAAGAAATACTAATTTTCCAACAAATTATTTCCGACTCCTGGTGAAATTTGCACCATTTTCTTAGTAATTTTACAAATTCTAGTGTATTTATGATTTACAACAAACGACAAACAGACTTCAATGTAAATTTAAACGCGACGTCGATGGCACTTACCGAGTTCTTTTCAATCACGAGATCAGGAATTTAATGCAAATTCCTGATATCGTGCATGAAATTAAAGGACAGCGAGTACTCTGGCTCGGACACGTTCTGCGTGCTGATCCGAACCGAATGATACAGCGAACCTTTAAGGGAGAACCGCCTTTCGGTAGACGAAGAGGTCGCTGTCGGCGACGATGGCTCCACGGCGTAGAGAGCGATCTGGTATCTTCAAACTGCCTACAACGGTTTGATGAACTGGCTCGTGATCGAAACCGATGGAGTCAAATTGTTGACACGGTACGGGCCAATAATGGCCTGTAAAAACCGTTAAAAAAAAAAAAAAAAAAAAAAAAAAAATCAATTTGATTTAAACACCTCATGAGGTATTGTAATTTACTTATTTAATTTAATTTATTTAGTTAATATGATTTTAGCTCAGCTACTTAAATTATTTGATTTATACGCACAGTAGACATTTTGTATAATAAACACAAAACGTCAAAAGATATTAAAGCTATAAATATCAGGCGTAGTACTGATAAAATGTATGGAAATCGAATTACATAATTAAATTACACAACAATTTATAATTTCGATAGCTTAAATCATTTAAACTAGCTTAAACCTTAAAATAAAGTAAATGTTAGAAATCATCATTTAATAACTTTTTAAACGTTATTTTGAACTAACCAGAATTGAAAGCATGTTCGAGTAAAAAAAAAGAAAGGATTGTTTTCGAAAGCTATGACGCACCTTAATGAACACAACTGATACCCATACTAAACAATTTTAGTTTGTAGAATAGAATGGTAATTAAGAAATGTATAAAGTATCTCCGATGGTGATCCACTGTAAACGTGAAAAGCCCCAGAAACTATGTTATTTTTAATTGACTGCTTTAAATTTCTCACGTGACAAAATCAAACAACAAAAGTTTTTTTTTATCAAAATATGTCAAAGCGTGGCTAAACATCAGATATCGAGTGGTAATACCTGAAATCTTAAAATAATCAAACCATATAACCATTTAACTATTTCCATTATCTATAGTTATAATAAACTAACATATTATTCGGTATGGTACGCAATATTTTATCAATTGTCGACATTGTCTACAATTTGTCGACATTGTCTACATTGTCGACACAACTTTTTTAATTGTCGACATAGATTGTCGACACGTGTAGACAATGAATTGTCTACGTCATGTAGACAATACGGCACAACACTGAAATTTACCCCCTTTATCAATGACATCAAATTGCCTCCTATAAAAAACGTAAAATTACATTATTTTTTTTTTAGAGTGTAAACAAACATATAAAAGTATTAATCCATATGCTCGTTTCATACATGTTTTACACGACACTCTTTATCAGTTAACATTGACATTGAAAATTGGGATCAAAAAAATTTGTACAAACTGTTGAACGATGTGACAGACAAGTTGACTTTGAATATTGTCTAATACATTTATATTTCTTAGATCATCTGTCCTATATGGATCATCAATATCGTCACATCTTTGAGAAAGTTTGGAATCGAGGCAGAGCACTAATTAAAAAAATTATTGTTTTGCGCGCCAAACAATCCGCACAGAATCATTAAAAAATTTTGTTTTAATTAGTTTCAGTATTTTATGAACACAAAACTGACATTGATTATCTGTTTTGATTTAGTTTTTTTTTTATTTCGGTAAAGATCGTTACCGGATGTAGTTTTTTGTTTCAAAACTATCGTCTGACTCAAATTTGATAATTTCTTATACACACACACACACAAAAAAATCATAACTTAAATTATCAATGAAACGAACATGACACGCATCTGCGGTTTATTCGTATCGAGCGCGCATGCAGTTGGTTTCCCAAATTAACGTTGTATATGGATTATAATGTCTCGAAATGTATAAGAATACGAGTGTAATATTACGATAATTAACCGGATTACACGAATGTGGTTTATTGTTAACTATAACTGAGGTGTTTACTCGTATGTACGTCGAGTATGTGCTGTTAAAGGGAAAATCGTTTCTTTATACCACTTTCCGATATGTGCGTTAATAACAACAAATTTCGAAATACCGACATGATTTAAGACCGACCCATAAATTACGCGCGACAATTTTATAATTTGACATGTACATGTCTGCGGTACCGTATAATGCCTATATAACAATTTCGTTTTATGATTTATTGTCTAATGATTTTCTAATTACAGGTCTGTAACGTCTCTATATAGCTTAAACGACCACATGTAGTAAAGTGAAATGTATTTGACCCAGCTAGATGAACTGTACATGTGCGTTTGTTGTAAAATTTAATCGTTGCTCGCCTACGTATGTTAATGTAACGTTTGCCTGTCAAAAATGTAATGAATTTCTCGAGCATTCGGATACACGAGTGAGATGTGTAACTGGCGGCAGCGGACAGGCGCGTAATAGTTGTATAATTAAGATAAAATATAACGTGTATGTGTGTGATGAAATATGTAATGAGATGATTGACAAGATGTCATGAACGAATGAATGATGACTTATGGGATATGTACATGGTAGTATTGGCAAACTATTCGGAGTTCAATTGAGATAGATCTTAAAACATATAACAGGTTAAGTTTATCGTGGGAACACAACTGGACACATAAATGACATACTTGATGACTTAGTATAGACCAGCTTTTTAAATGCCTTCTAGGAAGCTAGAAGTTTAAGGTAACTTTGGGGGTTAAGCAAAGGGATACCCTAGGATATCCTTCGTAAGATACGATGTTTACAACGATCAGATAGCTTACGGCTGCAACTAGTTAAAATTCTGCTCACATAATCTTACCTAAGCCCGAAATTATATCGTGGTAAACCTGAAACTTTTTCGTACTCGAAACAAGATGGAGTTATTTTCATACCTAAACAATAATTGGAAAGTTCTGATAGAAACTCACTCGATATTTGAACGAGTCGAGCAAGATTCACTCCATTATCGGTTATCGGGTAGTGCTGACATGGAAGATGGGTCGGCCCATAAGTTCACTCCAAAAGGGGATCATAGTTGTGTTCATTCACACCTTAGATCGTAATCTCATGGTAAAAATCCCTTTTGCATCCTGCCCCTATCGGGATTCGAACCCGGTACCTCCCGCTCCAACTGCCGCAGCTTTAACCACTGCGCCACCTGGGCGGTTATCAGCTAAGTATATGGAATACTCTGTGGTAAGCTCTCTGGATATCGAGGATGCTAAGAGGCACGACCTCGACAGGTTATCTGGGTGGTGGTTCCGCCAGTAAATTTGCTGGCCAGCTCTAGTCAAAAGCCAAAAGTCTATCATTTAAGTTTAGAAAATCACCTCCTTATGTATAAGTGGTGTACCCTGGAGCACAAAAACTCAAGCTCGTAAATTATTTTATATACTCCGACACCTTCCTCTGGGATGAAATTTCTGGGATGAATCCTGGAATGTTGGGTTTGTGCGAACCATTAAGAGTATACTTTTTTGCGCCTTTCCGAATTTTGCAGCGTTTCAGTCAATACAAATCATACTTTGTTTTGATGATATATAGAGTTCAATATTGTTTGAGCTGATGATAGTGGCGTGACTTACGAAAAATGATGCACGCTCACAATTTTAGAATTCTGCGGCTTTTCCAGAAGAATGATGAGATTATTATTTTTTGTATTATTTTTTTTAAGATGGCCGATTACCAGCATCATTAAAGAACCCAGTTCTTTAATGATGCTGGTAATCGGACATTTTATATTGGAGTTTGATGTTTTGACTGTTTCGACACGCACAAGTTGGTCTTAACGATGAACTTCTATAATTTTGCCAATCAACCATAAACATGGTGGTACATTTTTCTCCTTGATTATTACAATATCGCCTACTTTAAGGTTGTCTTCTGATTTCTTTCATTTTCTTCGCTGTTGAATCGTGTGTAAGTATCACTAAATATGATATTTTTACAGAAAATTTCAACTTGCTGAATTAAGAATTACCTCAATTTGACATAAAATCGTCTGAAGCTCTTCGTACGTAAAATTGTTACTTTCTGTGGCTCGTAATAAATGATGCTTGACGGATTTAACAAAAGATTCCCATAAACCTCCAAAATGGGGTCCAGATGGTATGGGATTAAATGCTATGAACTCCATTTGTGATAATCTTCGATTTACTTCTATGAAATTGGAGCCATTGTCGGAATTTAAATTTGATGGCCGTTCTCGTCACGCTGTAAATTGGCGGAAACAGGCTTCAGTCGAAAGATTATGGACCACTTCTAGGTGAACAGCTTTGGTTACCATACAAACAAACACTACTAGTTTTTGCACGTCTTCTTCGGTGATTCAATTGGTCTAGCAAAATCCATGCCAACATTATGAAATGCCTTTAAAGGAGACTTTCTAGCACTCGGTAACTGTACCAGTAATTGACCCATTTTCGAATAATAGTACGACTGCCAATGATCCAACAGTGTTGTTTGAATAAAGCAGAAAGGAGTGATGGACCCGGATGGAGAAACCTGAAATGGAAATATTTAATAAGTAATATTGATATCTGATGTTTTGGCGGTAAAATTATTGGATGTTAGGTTTGTAAGAGCGAGTGGAATTTTCAAGTCGCTCTCCGACTCGTATTTAACGATTTCCATCCACAAATGGTGAAAACCCCTTTAATTTGGTTAGCATCTGCTGCTTTCTTGATCAAATGATTAATTTGAGTTCCATGGAAAACTTCTCCACTTCTAAAAGTTAATAAAAGATGGTTTAGTTCACGCCAAATTGAATGAAAAGACGTCTATTTCAGTACACTAGTAGATTCCAAGAACTTTAGTAATGATTGTGTCATCCAAAATGTCCACAATGCTCGTAGATGTTACTGCAGCGGGAAACATATTCTTGTGATTCAATTGCCATTTACGTAAGGGAAACCCAGCTTCATTGTGGACCGTTGATACCGTTGATCAAAATATAAATTTTTGGTCAGTATATTCGCAATGTCTGGATAATCTGGTCTAGCTACGTTGGTACTTCTTCGGTTTCTCAGATTTTTTTGTAAAGTTTCATTGATGTTTAAATTAAAGCTTTTCTTCGGGCATGGCTCCATATTCTACAATTGGACTAATATAACCCATCCTAATAGAGTTTTTGCGCAAATGGTAATCCTTTCGGTCCAGTTATTTGTTCATGCCCTATAACTTCAAAGAAACAATCTGCCCAGTATAATATCAATTTCTCTCGGGCGATAGAATTTTGGATCCGCAAACTCCAGCTCGTGGATGTATTCCCAACGAGGGCTATCAATATAATGTGATGGTCATTTTGAAATTAGTATATCCAAAATTAACACGTTTACTAACACGTTTACTCTTATATAAATCGAGTACAAACCGAAATCACCTCGCAACCCTCTAATGCATTACAGTATTTATTGAGAAACTCAAAGAATTTTCTTCGACAAGCTGTGCTCAAGCTTGTCTGGATTTATCGTCAATTTTTGTGAATAAAAAAAAGAGCCACGGATCTCGTGAGTCTGCCCTACCACCTAGTGCCTTTAACCCTCTTGCTACTTCAATCGACACATCACATATATTGCGCAATGCTTTCGCTGTACCTTGCGTGATTAGTATTTGTTGCATAAATATTTTATTAATGATGTCACCACGTGTTGGTTTCGACTGTACCGTTTGACAACCTTGTCCCATGTCTCAGGGTAGTTTGCTTCGGTTATCTGGATATGTTTTATTAGGCCTTTTAAATATGGGAGCTTTTGTGCATCCGACATGATATATCAACGTGGTGAAGAGCGCTTTCAAACAGATCCTTGAAAGCTGGAAATTCATCGTATTTTCCACTAAACCGGGATATTTGTAATTGTGGAAGTCTGATATTATCCGGATTTTAATACAATAAACTGCGTTCGTGTGGGAGATTTTCAAAAAAAAATTAAGCTGTTGGTCCACATATCGTGACATAGTCTCGTTTAATTGTGATTCTATTGTGTTAAACGACGTGTTTCTCTCTGTTTCAAACTTCCTCAAAGAAGATTGAAATACTTCACCAACTGCGCGTTTTCTTAACCTTCAGTACCACAGTTCAATTCGCGATCCCCAAACAGAGACCGTGGATACTTGTTAATACTTGTTAATTTTCGAGTTATTCAATCCTCATGGATGCTATCGTTCGAACTCTTACCAAAAAAAATTTTACCCTCCGTTTCAAAATACGACGGGAATCTCAAAACTTGCATAACTTCAGGTGTCGGAGTTCCATGTTCTTGATAGTTTGTTATTTTCTTCAATGGATCCTGTCAACATCTAGGAGGAAATTGTTTTCAGGAACCTGAAGACAATGGACATAAATAAGGCCACCGGACCTGATGGAATTCCTGTTCGAATATTGAAGGAGTTTGCCAGTGACTTGGTTCCAATATTAACTAAAAATTTTCTTCTCTATCATAAGCAAGGTAAATACCCTAACGCCTGGAAGAGTGCGATGGTGCAACAGTTCTTAAACGTGGTTGTGATAAAACTGATCTCTCAAACTACCGGCCAATTCAAGGCTTTCGACAAAGTTTGGAACGAGAATCTAATTTGTAAACTTGCCGCAAACGGCTTGGACTCCATGACCATCAAGTGGATACAAAGTTTTTTTTAAAGAACGAAGATCAACAGCTGTTAAATTTGGGGTGGAGCATATGGCATTGCACGCCAGTTGCTGGATAGAGTTTCGCGGCGTGATATCCAAATAATACGAAACTCCAGACTTACGAATGATCTAGACAGCCTACAGCACCGCAGAGATGTTGCAGAAATCTTCGTGTTCTATAGATGATAAATAGTTGAAGAAAGCGTGTAGCATTTATATATGTTGAGTTGTGACGCGACAGTACTAGTGAATTACAAGAACTTAACTCGAAATATTTTATTAATTAATTGTGGCGTGAGATATTTTTTAATTGTATTTGTTGCAGTTGCTCAAGAACGCCACATGGTAAATGTTCTGCAGAATTAAAAGAGAAAATACCACCATTTGTTACGCCAGGATGGGTAACACGAGGAATGGTCAATGCGCATAGGTTAACGGTGAAGCTGCCGAAACCTCGAACTAAAGGTGCAAAGTGCGAATTCATTTATCGAACATCCAGGAAGTGGAATTCGTTATCCGGTTTTCAGTTTCCGTTGAAGTAAAATGCACAAGTTTAAGGCAGCTATCAACCTTTACTCGAATAACCGCGCGTTGGATGCAGTAGCTCTGACAGTTACAAAGAGCTAGGGCTGTCTAAAAGTTCGTACTGCACCCATTTAAAGCAAAATTTAAAAAAAAAACTTTTAACATAGTCGCCAAACAAGAAATTATGGATCAATGGCAGGCACGGTAAAATAACATGCACTACAAACGGTGTAATCAGCTGCCCGCAGGAGCGTGCTGACCGAGTAAGACAGCTGACAAACACCATGAGTACCATGATAATGCCGATATTACGCCAAAAACTAAAAGAATAAATTGATGTGAACTATACATTAATTGAACCAACTATTAAGAACATGGAACTCCGACACCTGAAGTAATGCAAGTTTTGAGATTCCGGTCGTATATAGAAACGAGGAAAGTTTTTTTGGTAAGAGTTCGAACTAGCATCCAGAGGGTTGAATAACTCGAAAAATTTAACTCAACACCTTAAAATTTAACTCAACAACCGAAAAAGTGGTATTAACAAGTATCCACGGTCTCCGTTGGGCACATTTCACTTATATTGCCGAATGTTGCCCAAATCTCTTGTAATAGGGGTAAATTAAAAAATTCAATAATTCAACTCAACAATCTAAAAAGTCATTATTTAATCTAAAAAAGTAGATAGAATGTGTATTTTCCATATAAAAACATCAACTGAATGAAAGAGATGAATAAAGTTTTACCTTCTCGAATTAACTCAAGATTTTCTAATAAGAATATCGTTTGAGTGATACTACATGTTTTTTGATATTAACAAATTTTGTTAGAAACTTCACACCGGTCAATTTTCGTTAAAATTTTATATTTTCTTATTGTTTCATTTCATGGATGGTTGGGTTTAAAAAGAATAACCGTTTATACACAACATTTAGGCGATACAGTTCACAAAAATTCGAATGACAAGCCAATTAAATTGGAAACTACCCTTAATAGGTGCGAAATCGCAAATCAAACTTAATTGATTTTAAATAAACAAACGTGTATTTTAAATAATACTGTTACGTTTTCCCCTAGTAGAGATTCAAACCACTCCACGGTCCGATCACTGGATTGTGAATAATACACTTGCTTGTTTTTCACTTTAACTCTTATTGACAATTATCACAATTCACTTTCACAGTATTTTTATTTTACTGTTACTTTTACTATTTCACTATTACACTTCTTATTAGTTTTTCCCGATTTTAATTTATCGCTTTCCCAATTTAGACTGAAAGTGTATGCTTTCTACTCGCGTATTTATTCTCATTGTACTCGCTTCTCGGTCATAGTAAAATTTTCCATTTATTTATTATTTCGCCTGTATACTGCGATTCATGCTGGTTTCCAAAATACGAGCACTTAGTACTTCTATTCAATCAGAGATGTCACCCGTGTCCGTAACACTACCCTCCGCCCAAACCTGTTCGTCCCGAACAGGATCCAATTCCCTTCCTCTATAGAGAGCCAACCTTTCCAAATGTACAACCTTCGGTTTTCCTCGGATGCCCTTCTAAATTCGGTAGATTACATCATTGATTTTTGTAATCACCTTGTATGGTCCTTCCCAGCTAGGTTGCAGTTTTGCCGATAAGCCTAGCTTCCATTGTAAGTTGTAAAGCCAGGCTGACTGCTCTTTGTTAGGTATCAAGCCTCGGATTTCATATCGAGGTAGTCTTATCTTTTGAACTGGCTGCTCTTCTTCACTGAGTTTCACAACTCCCATCGTCTCTGTAATAATCTTATCTTCCAATTCACCACGAATTTCCGTTGAATGTCACACTATAATTCTTCGTACGATTGGCTCACCATTATTTAACTGTAGTTGTAGCTTAAAATCTCCACAGTTTAACGTAGCACGTCCTATGTCCAAAACGAATTTATTCTGCTTCATGAAGTCCACTCCCAAAATCACCTCATCGACAATATCAGCCACCAAAACTTCATGACAGAAGTCTCTGTTAGCAATTCGTATGGCCACTTCTTTCTTTCCCTTGATCTCTGCACTTTCACCGGTTGCTGTTTGCAATTTTAATCCTCCAATTGAATCAAGTTTATTTTCTATTAAATCAGCCCGCACAATTGTTCGCATTGCTCCTGTATCAAGTGTTATCATACAGGCTCTCCCGTTGATTTCTCCATCTAATGTTAAGCCATCACCACCTCTTGTCAACCGTGGATGGCTCTCATACTGGATTTTGTTGAAGAAGTAAGCCTTCTTTCTTTATCAACCTTCTCATTTATTGTTTGCAATATTACGTAGTATTTTTACATCTGGTACTATCATCTTATTAACAGTCTCAATTGTTAATGCACAAGTGATGGTCTCCGCAAATGTTGTTTTCGATGCTAACACTACCGCTCGTCTGGTTTCTACGTCACGAATTCCATCAGTAAACGCATCAATTTTAATTCTTTCCGTGTATTCGGGAGCCATATTAAAGTGGGTGAGGTACACCAATCGCTCAATGTCTGCTGCAAACTCCTGTAGCGTTTCACCAATTCTTTGAAAACGACCCTTGAGCTCCATCCTATATAGCTTTCGTTTATGATCAGCACCATATTTTCGTTCCAAGGCTAGCATGATTCGATCAAAGTCCCAGCGTTCGGTTTCTGGAACGATCTGCAACATATCTGCCGCTATGAGAGCTGTGACCTGGTCTTAACGCCACTATGAGAGCTGTGACCTGGTCTTCCTTACACCAATTATTTGTTACTGCTGCCGTTTCAAATTGCAATTTGAAAATGTTGAACGACGTTGTTCCGTCGAATGTCGGAGGCTTTAATTTAATTTCGCTGACTGGTTTCAAGATTTGAGTAGCACCGACATTATTTTTAAAATCTATAATCTCTTTTTCCAGTTTCAAAAACCTTTCATCAGCCGCTTCAAATCGTTGTTCCATTTGACATTTTACTGTATCCACTTTGGCATCTAAGTAAATGGACATTTTGCGGAACTTTTCACTGACTTCGGATTTAAAATGCCGTTGAATATTTTGTTGTTGTTCCAACCGTTCTAACACAGATTCTTGTCCGATTTTCAAATTTTTTTGGCCGGTTCTCATTTCAGTCTGCAAATTTTCTTGGCCGGTTTTCAAATTTTGTTCTAAACCGCTCATCATTTGTTCCATCGCCGCCATTAACTGCCCCATATCGAAGTTTGTAGGTGCTGGAGTAGGTTTATTTATTGCTACTGGAGCTATGGATGCGCCGACATTTGTTGCCCCTTCTATTGGACCCTCCGCATTAGGTACTCCAGTATTGAATTCGTACTGGTCTGGATCGATGTTCTGTTCCAGCAAAACTTTTTGTAGCCTCTCTTGTAATTCCGCTTTGCTTCTCGCTGTAGGAAAACCCCGTGCGTTCAGCTCGTTCTTCAACTCCGAAACTTTCAACTCCAATAGCTTCATGTCTCCTTATTCACAATCCCACCGCTGTCACCAATTGTTACATTTTCCCCTAGTAGGGATTCAAACCACTCCACGGTCCGATCACTGGATTGTGAATAATTAAAACTACTTGCTGGTTTTTTACTTTAACTTTTATTGACAATTACCACAATTCACTTTCACAGTGTTTTTATTTTACTGTTACTTTTACTATTTCACTTCTTATTAGTTTTTCCGGATTTTAATTTATCGCTTTCCCAATTTAGACTGAAAGTCTATGCTTTCTACTCGCGTATTTATACTCATTTAACCCGCTTCTCGGTCATAGTAGAATTTTCCATTTATTTATTATTTCGCCTGTATACTGCGATTCATGCTGGTTTCCAAAATACGAGCACTTAGTACTTCTATTCAATCAGAGATGTCACCCGTGTCCGTAACAATACGTTTGTAATTATTAATTTAATTACAAATTAATTTTGATCAACAGCGTTGTTTCCTTGACTGGTGGTAACAAATTATAAGATAGTGTAGTTAGTGAGTGGATGGCTCCATTTCTGTCTCTACCTCACTTAAATTTATGTTTACATTTTGTGTAGATAATTATTTTCTTTCTCATCACGTTACTCAAATAGAATTCTTTTAGATTAAGTAACTGATCTAAATAAACCCAAATAAGTGAATGAATTAGGGTATACTCATTAAAATGTATTTGCTTTACTTACTGATGTTAATGTTACTTCTCTCTGCGTACATGTTGGTTATATGGGAACGAAAATCGGATTGCCAATAATGTTCACTTTGCATCTGCATTTCACTATCTGGATCGAGATTTTCCATTTTAAATATAATTTTTTGATAAATTTATGTACAAATTATGGCGGCTGAATTCTTACTGTAGTAACGGACTTCGAATGACTAAAAGAACGAATTTTTGTTTCATATGTTTTCGTTATATTCAGCACAATTGCTGAATTATTTGAATTCTTGGTAGGGCTGAACAATAATGAATTTGGTAATAACGACGATAGATTGATTTAAACTTTTCGATGAGTATGTTGGTGAGATAATCAGATAACATAGTGCGATAAAAAAGGGAATTAGTAGATCCTCTAATTTTTGATTTATTGATAAAAAAATTGTCACAACACATTCGTTAAGTTCGTTGCAATGGAACGTCCGGTATACTTTGGACTTAATGGAACCGGTATCGTCTGGCCATGCTGTGATAATACCGAGCCGATTGTCGCTACTCACAGAACGGTATGTAATGTACATATATAAATCATAATTCTTGTAAAAATATTTAAAATAAGTGTAATTATAGGTTTGATATCATTTTTGTCGAGTGGTAAAAATCCCCATGATAAAATCGGACTGCACCTTTCGTGGCATGTTAGAGACAAAATTACCGTCCGAAACAGTTTGGATAACGGTTGGGACGCCGAAGAACGAAATGAAAATCGTAATCATGCATCTAAAGGTAATTCGCTAACTAATGAATATTTCAAATTTTAATTGCCGTGCATCATCGACGATTGGTACCGATGACCTATCCACCTAAGCCACACCGAGCGGGTGAAGATAATTTTTGTCATGATTTTCCTAGCCAACCGTTTTCGGGCCATGATATAGTAATTACAAATATGTTAAGTGGAAATCCAAAAGGAAAGTTTGAAATTTGTTTTGGACAAGGAACGCAAAAGAAACAAGCACTGCACATTTAAACGAGATTCAGTAAAAATGTGATCGTTTTTAACACTCGAGATGACATTGGAAGTAAGTATATATTTTTATTTGTTGATCGTTTATTTAATAAGCTCTTCTTTCTTTAAAAGTTGGGGGTCGAATTTGTAATATTTGTAATTTGTAATATTTAGTGGCTTTAGAAGGTTGAATTAGTGTGTTAGATTCGAATCACAACTCTTAAATCAATCAGCTGATTTTTGACCAAGAGAAATAAATCGATGATAATAGTTCATCGTTCTGTAGAACTACTGAAGGCCTCTAAATGCCATAGCATTTTGGTCTGTGAATATTATATTGCTATAGTTTGTAGGGTCATATACCGGATGTTTCTTTTCAACTGAGAAGATCAAATATCTCGAAAATAGCCACTCTAGGAAAAAAATTATTGCAGATACGGATTCTACGACTAAAAGTACGTATGATTTCAATAATATATTTTGTTCGGTTCATGATAGATGGCGTTGTAGTCGATGAAATTCAATATTTTCAATTTCATCTTCTTAGAACACACGCATTCGATTCTGCAATTCGTTTGAAATAAAAAACATTACGTTTTCATTCGAAATACTCGAAATTCGTCATCAAAACAATTTATTAATGTAAATGGCAGGTGAATAAAATTATTGTGTGCAGGACAACCATCATGTTCAAACCACATGTTCCGTCTCACTTCTAATCTCAAATTTTCAAATAATATTGGCAGTTCATTTTCCAAATAGTTTCGGTACATTTGACCATTCAAGTTGCCTTCAATAATGTGGGGGCCTATGAGTTTGTTGCCAATTATTCCACACCACACGTTGACAGTCCAAGGACACTGATATTCAATATGACGAAACCAGTGCGGATTTGTAACACGCCAATAATGCATGATATGTCGATTACCCGTTCCATGGTTTGTAAAAGATGATTCATCAGAGAACATGACGCACCGATAAAAATTGAGATTTTGTTGTATTTATTAACGTGCCCATTGACAAAAAGCTACCCGATTTTGGAAATCAGCACCATGAAGATCTTGATGTAAAGACACATGCTATGGATGATAATTGTGCCGTTTTAAAATTCTCCAAACATTGGTGAGGGACAATCCGGAATCGTAAATTATTTCTCGTGTACTTACATGAGGATTATGAGCCACTGCTGCCAATACAGTAATTTCATTATTTTCTCCAGTGACTGTTGCTCTACGGGTCCTCTTTTTCGGTTGAACATTTCCATCAGTAATAAATTGTTTGATAGTACGGCCAAATGAAGCACGTGAACGAATCCTATCCGGAAAACGTTGAGCGTAAATAGCAACAGCATTTTCAAGATTTCTGTCAGCTTCTCCATAAACCAGAACCATTGCAATTTTCTCTGTCACAGTTAAACGCTCCATTCTAAAGTATTTTATCGTTTATTTTGCAATTACGAAAAACATGAAGTTAAGAAATAACACAAACGTCAAATGTGATTTACAAAACTGAATAAATTGTTTTGATGACGAATTTTATTTCAAACGTATAGCAGAATCCAATGCGTGTGTTCTAAGAAGAAGAAATTGAAAATATTGAATTTCGTCGATTACAACGCCACGCCCGCGGTATGATTAAATTTTGATTGTGGACATTTTTTTCGTAGAGCGGATATTTTTCGAGATATTTGATCGTCTCAGTTTAAAAGAAACACCCGGTATATGTATCTCTCATCAATCTTGCAGTACTAACAATGTTACGCTAAATGTTAAACTGCCTCAAGTTCTAACATTTATAGCTTTTTTTCTGTGGATATATTCGGTCGATGTCAGATTCACGTGGCTTAGTTTTGAACTGTATATAATAGAAAGGCTTTCAATCATAGACTTCTCAGTTGCTTCAAATCTTGCTTAACTCATATGAAATCCTGCTTTTCTGGGTAGAAACTCAACTTAATTCAAAGCTCTCTTGAAATTTGCTCACCAGAGTAACTTTTATTATCTATAGGTAAGACCTCAAAACCGCCCAGGTGGCGCAGTGGTTAAAACTGCGGCAGTTGGAGCGGGAGGTACCGGGTTCGAATCCGATTCGAAGCAGGATGCAAAATGGGGTTTTCACCTTCGATCGTTTGGGCGGTGCGATCGGTGGTGAAAAATGAAGATATCTGAATCCTCTGTCGTGTTTAGAATCCTTGGGCCGACCCATCTTCCATGTCAGTACTATAGGCCTGACATGGAGCTATGCAATGCGCAGATGGTTCTAGGAAAAGACTCGGGCCTATAGCCGTATAGAGTGGTATCACAACGGATCAAAATTGGTCTAAGTGTGCGATAGCAGCCACAACAACTTAACTTAACTTTTAGGTAAGACCTCAACACAGTAATGGTAATAATTATAGTGATTCGATAAATGTTACTATAACTGACTATATTCATCTTTGTAGAAGGCATCATACTTTACTGCATGTGCGTGATTGCATTGATCCAGAACATTTTTTTGACAGCCAAAAGTAAACAGCATCGATAACTAAGTGAAACCGAGTGTAGCTATTTTTAACTTTTTGATTTGATTAAAATAAACGTCGCACAGAGGAAACCAGATAATTCACAACATACATAATTGTTTATGTATACACTTATGTTGTTGCATATAATAGAGTTGCTTTATACAAAACTCATTAGTTTAAGTTTAGAACCGCATCATAAAACATACCAGTTCATAAATAAAATGTCTTCAATCATGTACGCCGGTTATTTGCCAGCAAAAGTCGAGGTTGGACAATCTATTCTGGTAGCCGGACGGTTGAAATCGGGAGCATTGAAGTTTAATTTAAATCTGGCAGCCGGTCGAACTCGTACAAAAGACGTCGAAGTTCCATTACATCTGTCATGGCGGCCGAAGGATTCCATTATCGTACGCAACACACGACAAATTAAGGGTTGGGGTGAAGAAGAGCGCGATCAAAATCGTAACCACACTTCGTCCGATTTGGCAATCGAACAGAATGATTTCGAGTTTCGTTTCGATATGCTTGATCACGCTTTTGAGATATCAATAAATGGTTTACCATACTGTACTTATAAGTATCGCATGCCGATTTATAAGATACAAGCGATTTCGGTTGAACACGATGTCGAATTGATACGATGCGTTAGTCAGCGTCGAATTACACCGTACTTATACCCAGCTGTAACATTTTCGGTCAACAATCATGTGCGATTTGTCCAAGATTTTCCCAATGCGCCCCAATTGGGACACGTTATTCTAATTACAGCAACTCCACGAAGTGAAAGCGGTGAGTTTTTAATAAATTTGCATTATGGTTCTAAAAAAGGATTGACGTTCCGGATTCGAGTAAATTTTGACAAGTCTCTCGTTAAATTCAACAATCGTGACGAAAATGGAACATGTGGATCAGGGATCGCATTGAATGATTTTCCATTTGGCTTAAATAAAATGTTTAGGATCGCGATTAGATTTGGTGAAGATGCTTTTCATGTTAGTGTGAATGGAAAACAACTTGGAGACTTTAAGTTTGCCACTAGTGACATCTTCAATACGGTGCACACACTAACAATTAAAGAAAGTGGTCCCATGAATTTGGTTATAACAAACGTGGATCACATGACAGAGACCTCTGCTAGTGTTGATGCCTTAAATATATTATCATCTCTTTATCACCTTCTTGTAAGATAAGTATAAGGTAGTTAAGTTTCTATTTCTGCAAAATAAGAAAATTTTCTTGAAATAAAAATTTGGTTTCAATAAAACAACGTTTTTTTTAACATCTTGAATTAACGCCATAAGCCGCAATTTATGTTTTACCTGTACAATCATAGGTTTTCCGGCCCTCTTATTCATTCGATACATGTTAACGTATAGAATTTATTCGAATGATTCCCACAGTGCAAATATAAAATTGTTCCACCATTTTTTGATTGTTCCACCATTTTTTGATTCGCCATTTTGACAGGATAACCGGACGATACAAAATTTATAAAGCCGAATGGTGTGCAGCTGATAAAATATTTCCGCTTGCGATCCACCACAAAATGATCGACCATTGATTTTAGATTCTTACATGCAACCCGAGGATTATATAAATTATAAACATCATCAAAATCGAGTCGATGAATCCAGAAATTTGACGAGCGATTTGTGGTACACGGCGTTTAAATATGTAGTAGGCCGTCGAAGCACTCATTAAAAATAGTGTGGGCAGCACCAAAAACAAATCTAGTTTACAGATATGACTTGTGTATGCCATGAAAATTGTTAGCCTTGTTTTGCTAAGGCCCAACTCCCTTCGCAAATTTTTCATATAGTACCGAATGAGACGAGCTTGGGATGAAGCTTTGCTCTTCGGTGTTATTCTTTTAGTTTTATGAGTTAATTTTCCTCCATTGTGCCATAATAATATAATCCGCCGACGTTTACAAATAGACAAGATGTTTACGATGCACAAATCAAAGTTGGACTGGACTACCAGTAGCATTATAAAACGATTAATAAAAAATGTTATTTTCTTGCTATACAGATAACATCAGAGGTACGAACCGGTTTGTATAATTAGACATGGATTCAATCGATTTAGTTGCTTTTCAGTCGACCAACAACTAGTACCACCAACAACTAGTTCTAGTGAACCGCTAGTAGGTTGGTTCTTATCTTTGCTAGATAAACCATAGTACATTTATCAAAGGTACGAACCAAATTACTAACGGGTCACTATACCGGGTATTAACGGTTACTCGATTGAAATGCATCATAGCCGTGTTTAAATATTCGCGCTATCCAGAACTCGCTATCCGGAGCAAGGGAAATTTCTATACAAACTTATTCTATTATCCGCCAGTGTCACTGTAAATCAAAAAGTAATGTTACGTTTTACCCTAGTAGGGATTCAAACCACTCCACGGTTCGATCACTGGATTGTGAATAATTCAAACCACTTGCTTGTTGTTCACTATAACTTTATTTATAAAACACCACAGTTCAATTTCACAGTACTTATTTACACTGTCACTTTTACTATTTCACTTATTTCACTTATTATTCCTTTTTCCCGATTTTAATTTATCGCTTTCCAAATTCAGACTGACTGTCTATGCTTTCTACTCGCTTATTTATACTCATTTTACCCGCTTCTCGGTCATAGTAGAATTTTCCATTTATTTATTATTTCGCCTGTATACTGCGATTCATGCTGGTTTCCAAATACGAGCTTAGTACTTCTATTCAATCATAGATGTCACCCGTGTCCGTAACACTACCCTCCGCCCAAACCTGTTCGTCCCGAACAGGATCCAATTCCCTTCCTCTATAGAGAGCCAACCTTTCCAAATGTACAACCTTCGGTTTTCCTCGGATGCCCTTCTGAATTCGGTAGATTACATCATTGATTTTTGTAATCACCTTGTATGGTCCTTCCCAGCTAGGTTGCAGTTTTGGTGATAAGCCTCTCTTCCGTTGCAAGTTGTGAAGCCAGACTAACTGTCCTTCTTCGAATCCTCTATTATTTGCACGGATGTCATATCGTGCCTTCATCCTATCACTTGAAATTTGTATCCTTTCTCTAACAAATCTGTGTATCTCGTCGATATCTTCCTTCAATTTATCGACGTACGCTTGTCCACACAAAGCTGTCGTTGGAATCGCCCCAAACTTCAAGTCCCCAGGTAATCTTAAATTATTTCCAAAAACGATGGTAGCTGGTGTTGTTCCCGTTGTCTCATGTGTTGCTGACCGATATGCCATTAGGAACAGTGGTATATTTTTGTCCCAATTACGCTGGTTTCTATCTACGGTTTTCTTTAGAAATTCTTCCAACGTAGCATTAAATCGTTCAACCATGCCGTCTGACTGAGGATGGAAAGGTGTTGTTCTTGTTTTATTGATCCCCAATAATTGACACATTTCCTGGAACACCACTGACTCAAAATTGCGGCCTTGATCCGAATGCAGTTCCATAGGTACCCCGTATCGACTAATCCAATTGTTTACCACGGCGTTAGCGATTGTTGTTGTTTCTTGGTTCGGTATTGGATAGACTTCAGGCCATTTACTGAAATAATCCATCACCACTAAAACATACTTGTTTCCGCTTTCGCTGGTAGGAAATGGACCTGCAATATCCATAGCGATCCGCTCAAATGGTGCTCCGCTATTATACTGCTGCATTTTCCCATGGCTTCGTTTTGCAGGACCCTTAACTGCCATGCATTGATCACATTTTTGACACCATTCTGCGACCGATTGTCTGCATCCTGCCCAGTAAAATCTTTCGCGGACTTTGGCCAGAGTCTTATTGATTCCAAGATGGCCACCACTTGTTCCCCCATGATATTCCCTCAAAATTTCTGGAATTCGGATTCTCGGTACCACCACCAATGATTGTCTATTTCTACCATCGGAACTTTCCCAAACTCGTTTTAAACAACCATCTTCGATTACCAGACTATCCCATTGAGCCCAATATGCCTTAACTATAGGGCTCTTATCAGCTATCTCTTTCCATAATGGTCTGTGCTGATCTTCCACGAATTTTAATATGACCGATAGATCAGGATCTTCTGATTGCTCCTTTTTGATTTCCTCGTTGGTCCACTCATCGGATGGTAACACTTGCATAAGTCTTACATCAATGACATGTTCCTTACTCTCCACTCGACCACAATGTTTGCAATCGACGGGACATGGTCGTCTTGACAGAGCATCTGCATTACCGTGAGCACTTCCTTTCCGATGTTGGATGGTATAATCGAAGCAACCCAATCTCTCGATCCACCGGGCTATCTGTCCTTCCGGATTCTTAAACTGTAACAGCCATGTTAGAGCACCATGATCTGTCCTTATGAGAAATGACTGGCCATAAAGATACTTCCGGAAATGCTCTATACATTGTATTATGGCCAACAGCTCTCTCCTTGTTACACAATAATTTCGCTCCGGCTTTGATAAAACTTTCGAAAAATATGCTATAACACGTTCTTGCCCATCTATTTCTTGAGACAAAACCCCTCCAATACCATTATTACTTGCATCAGTATCCAAGATGAATCGTCGATTTGGTACTGGGTATGCAAGTATTGGCGCTGTGCACAACCGCTTCTTCAGCTCGCTGAACGCTTCCTCATGTTGTTTATTCCATTGGAATGGCTTGTTCTTTTGCGTTAATTCATGTAAGCTTTTCGCAACGTCAGCAAATCCCGGCACGAATCGTCGGTAGTACGTGCAAAGCCCAATAAAACTTCTCAGATCATGTAAGTTCTGTGGTTTTGGCCAATCCTTGACAGCTGAGATTTTATCCTCATCTGTATGTATACCACTCCTTGTTATCTTGTGTCCCAAATATTTAACTTCGTTGCGGAACAAGGCACACTTCTTTGGACTCAATTTTAACCCTGCTGAATGAATCCGCTCGAACACTTCGCCCAGGTTTTGCAAATGTTCCTCGAAGTTTTTACCCATAACTATGATGTCATCTAGGTACACTAAGCACGTTTTCCAATGTAACCCTTTTAGCACTCGGTCCATTAGCCTTTCAAACGTCGCAGGAGCGTTACATAATCCAAACGGCATAACGTTAAATTGCCATAATCCGTTACTCACACTGAACGCCGTTTTCTCTTTATCTTCTTCTGCGACTTCCACCTGCCAATATCCACTTTGTAGATCTAAAGTGGAAAATAATCGTGCACCCGCCAACGTATCCAATGTATCATCAATTCTCGGTAACGGATAACTGTCCTTCTTAGTGATCGAATTGAGTTTTCTATAATCGACGCAAAATCGCATGCTGCCATCTTTCTTCTGTACCAATACCACAGGTGAACTCCATGGACTAGTCGATTGCTCAATCACCCCTGCCGTTTGCATATCCGTTACCATGCGATCCACTTCCGACTGTTTTGCCAATGGTAATCTTCTTGGAGCTTGTCGAATTGGCATTGCTGTCTCGGTGTCGATCCGGTGTTTAACTAAGTTCGTTCTACCATTATCTTCGGGATCACCACAGAAAATGGACGTGTATTTTTCCAACAACACTTTTGCAGCTTGTTTTTGTTTTGGACTTAGTTGTTCCGTCCACTTCTGTGTCAATTCTTCCACGATTTTCTGCTGCCGTTGAACTTTAGCCTTTACACTCGGATTCGTTTCTTCACATTTGACTATAGTGGATATTTCTTCGCATTTACCGATAATAGTCCCCTTTTTGATGGTTTTAGTCTTGTCCGATACGTTGAGAACCCTCAATGGTACTCTATTGTCATGATCCGGTTTTATCAATGTTTTACCAAGCATTATTTCTCTTACTTGTTGGTCTTCGTCACTGGCTTCTACAACCCACAACTTTCGTGTCCCAGGACCTCCATCCAATTTACCCCAAATTACTGTTTCTGAGCGTGGTGGCAGCTTTGTTCGATGGTCCAACATAACGCGCCTGACGATTGGCTCCTTGCTATCCAATTGTAACGGCAGCTCAACATTACCAAAACTTAGTGTTTCTTTTCCCACATCCAACACGAATTGGTTCTTCTTCATGAAGTCCATACCCAAAATAACTTCATCTACAATATCGGCCACCAAAACTTCGTGACAGAAGTTTCTGTTTCCAATTCGTATGGTCACTTCCTTTTTTCCTTTGATTTCTGCACATTCGCCGGTTGCTGTTTGCAGTTTTAACCCGCCAATTGGATGAAGTTCATTATCTATCAAATCAGCCCGCACAATCGTCCGTGTTGCCCCCGTATCTAACGTTATCACACTAGATTTGCCATCAATTTCTCCACGTATTGTCAAACTATCTCCACCCCTCGCCAATCGGGAAACAGGGATGAAGGTCATGGAGCATTCGGTTGTGGGAGTCAGCTTTCGCTCCTTAAAGCTGACTCTTACTCGTTTAACGCCTGCGATCTTGCAGGACTCGCCTTCTCTTCTACTCTTTTGTTGTCCTCATTGGACCTTCGATACATAGGCGACTGTGTTCTTGCTCGCTTACGTCGAATTTCCCAGCAATCTCGTGATATATGACCTAGTTTATCGCAGGCCCAACATCTGATCTTATGGCTGCTATCCCGGAACCTCGTTGAAGTTTCATTTACTGCTCCTTTCAAATTATATCTCGAGCTGTAGTTCTCTGGTTCTACTTCGACCCGTCGCATTTTAACTGCCGGTTTGATTATGTTAAAGGCAGTTTCGTTTGTTAAGGCACATGCGATGGTCTCCGCAAATGTTGTCTTTGATGCTAACACTACCGCTCGTCTGGTTTCTACGTCACGAATTCCATCAGTAAACGCATCAATTTTTATTCTTTCCGTGTATTCGGGAGCCATATTAAAGTGGGTGAGGTGCACCAATCGCTCAATGTCTGCTGCAAACTCCTGTAGCGTTTCACCAATTCTTTGAAAACGACCCTTGAGCTCCATCCTGTATAGCTCTCGTTTATGGTCAGCACCATATTTTCTTTCCAAGGCTAGCATTATTCGATCATAGTCCCCGCGTTCGGTTTCTGGAACGATCTGCAACATATCTGCCGCACCGCCTTTTAACGCCACTATGAGAGCTGCGACTTGGTCTTCCTTACACCAATTATTTCTTACAGCTGCTGTTTCAAATTGCAATTTGAATATGTTGAACGACGTTGTTCCATCGAAAGTTGGAGGCTTTAATTTAATTCCGCTGACTGATTTCAGGATTTGAGTAGCACCGCCATTAGTTTTAATGTCTATGATTTCTTTCTCCAGTTTCAGAAACCTTTCATCAGCCGCTTCAAATCGTTGTTCCATTTGACATTTTACTGTATCCACTTTGGCATCTAAGGAAATGGACATTTCGCGGAACTTTTCACTCACTTCGGATATAAAATGCCGTTGAACATTTTCTTGTTCTTCCAACCGTTCAAGCACAGTTTCTTGGCCGGTTCTCATTTCGGTTTTCAAATTTTCTTGGCCAATCAGCATTTCAGTTTTCAAATTTTGTTCTAAACCACTCATCATTTGTTGCATCGCTGCCATTAACTGCCCCATATCGAAATTTGTAGATGCTGGGGTAGGTTTATTTACTGTTGCTGGAGCGATGGTTACTCCGGCATGTGCTGTAATGTAATAAACAGTAATGTTACGGACACGGGTGACATCTATGATTGAATAGAAGTACTAAGCTCGTATTTGGAAACCAGCATGAATCGCAGTATACAGGCGAAATAATAAATAAATGGAAAATTCTACTATGACCGAGAAGCGGGTAAAATGAGTATAAATACGCGAGTAGAAAGCATAGACATTCAGTCTGAATTTGGAAAGCGATAAATTAAAATCGGGAAAAAGGAATAATAAGTGAAATAAGTGAAATAGTAAAAGTGACAGTGTAAATAAGTACTGTGAAATTGAACTGTGGTGTTTTATAAATAAAGTTATAGTGAACAACAAGCAAGTGGTTTGAATTATTCACAATCCAGTGATCGAACCGTGGAGTGGTTTGAATCCCTACTAGGGTAAAACGTAACAATTGGTGACAGCGGTGGGATTGTGAATAAGTAGACATGAAGCTACTTGAGTTGAAAGTTTCGGAGCTGAAGACCGAGCTTAATGCAAGGGGTTTTCTTACAACGGGTAGCAAAGCAGAATTACAGGAGAGACTACAACAAGCTTTGCTGGAACAGAACATCGATCCAGACCAGTACGAATTTAATACTGGAGTACCTAATGTCGAGGATCCAATGGAAGGGGCAGCACATGCCGGAGTAACCATCGCTCCAGCAACAGTAAATAAACCTACCCCAGCATCTACAAATTTCGATATGGGGCAGTTAATGGCAGCGATGCAACAAATGATGAGTGGTTTAGAACAAAATTTGAAAACTGAAATGCTGATTGGCCAAGAAAATTTGAAAACCGAAATGAGAACCGGCCAAGAAACTGTGCTTGAACGGTTGGAAGAACAAGAAAATGTTCAACGGCATTTTATATCCGAAGTGAGTGAAAAGTTCCGCGAAATGTCCATTTCCTTAGATGCCAAAGTGGATACAGTAAAATGTCAAATGGAACAACGATTTGAAGCGGCTGATGAAAGGTTTCTGAAACTGGAGAAAGAAATCATAGACATTAAAACTAATGGCGGTGCTACTCAAATCCTGAAATCAGTCAGCGGAATTAAATTAAAGCCTCCAACTTTCGATGGAACAACGTCGTTCAACATATTCAAATTGCAATTTGAAACAGCAGCTGTAAGAAATAATTGGTGTAAGGAAGACCAAGTCGCAGCTCTCATAGTGGCGTTAAAAGGCGGTGCGGCAGATATGTTGCAGATCGTTCCAGAAACCGAACGCGGGGACTATGATCGAATAATGCTAGCCTTGGAAAGAAAATATGGTGCTGACCATAAACGAGAGCTATACAGGATGGAGCTCAAGGGTCGTTTTCAAAGAATTGGTGAAACGCTACAGGAGTTTGCAGCAGACATTGAGCGATTGGTGCACCTCACCCACTTTAATATGGCTCCCGAATACACGGAAAGAATAAAAATTGATGCGTTTACTGATGGAATTCGTGACGTAGAAACCAGACGAGCGGTAGTGTTAGCATCAAAGACAACATTTGCGGAGACCATCGCATGTGCCTTAACAAACGAAACTGCCTTTAACATAATCAAACCGGCAGTTAAAATGCGACGGGTCGAAGTAGAACCAGAGAACTACAGCTCGAGATATAATTTGAAAGGAGCAGTAAATGAAACTTCAACGAGGTTCCGGGATAGCAGCCATAAGATCAGATGTTGGGCCTGCGATAAACTAGGTCATATATCACGAGATTGCTGGGAAATTCGACGTAAGCGAACAAGAACACCGTCGCCTATGTATCGAAGGTCCAATGAGGACAACAAAAGAGTAGAAGAGAAGGCGAGTCCTGCAAGATCGCAGGCGAGAGTCAGCTTTAAGGAGCGAAAGCTGACTCCCACAACCGAATACTCTATGACCTTCATCCCTGTTTCCCGATTGGCGAGGGGTGGAGATAGTTTGACAATACGTGGAGAAATTGATGGCAAATCTAGTGTGATAACGTTAGATACGGGGGCAACACGGACGATTGTGCGGGCTGATTTGATAGATAATGAACTTCATCCAATTGGCGGGTTAAAACTGCAAACAGCAACCGGCGAATGTGCAGAAATCAAAGGAAAAAAGGAAGTGACCATACGAATTGGAAACAGAAACTTCTGTCACGAAGTTTTGGTGGCCGATATTGTAGATGAAGTTATTTTGGGTATGGACTTCATGAAGAAGAACCAATTCGTGTTGGATGTGGGAAAAGAAACACTAAGTTTTGGTAATGTTGAGCTGCCGTTACAATTGGATAGCAAGGAGCCAATCGTCAGGCGCGTTATGTTGGACCATCGAACAAAGCTGCCACCACGCTCAGAAACAGTAATTTGGGGTAAATTGGATGGAGGTCCTGGGACACGAAAGTTGTGGGTTGTAGAAGCCAGTGACGAAGACCAACAAGTAAGAGAAATAATGCTTGGTAAAACATTGATAAAACCGGATCATGACAATAGAGTACCATTGAGGGTTCTCAACGTATCGGACAAGACTAAAACCATCAAAAAGGGGACTATTATCGGTAAATGCGAAGAAATATCCACTATAGTCAAATGTGAAGAAACGAATCCGAGTGTAAAGGCTAAAGTTCAACGGCAGCAGAAAATCGTGGAAGAATTGACACAGAAGTGGACGGAACAACTAAGTCCAAAACAAAAACAAGCTGCAAAAGTGTTGTTGGAAAAATACACGTCCATTTTCTGTGGTGATCCCGAAGACAATGGTAGAACGAACTTAGTTAAACACCGGATCGACACCGAGACAGCAATGCCAATTCGACAAGCTCCAAGAAGATTACCATTGGCAAAACAGTCGGAAGTGGATCGCATGGTAACGGATATGCAAACGGCAGGGGTGATTGAGCAATCGACTAGTCCATGGAGTTCACCTGTGGTATTGGTACAGAAGAAAGATGGCAGCATGCGATTTTGCGTCGATTATAGAAAACTCAATTCGATCACTAAGAAGGACAGTTATCCGTTACCGAGAATTGATGATACATTGGATACGTTGGCGGGTGCACGATTATTTTCCACTTTAGATCTACAAAGTGGATATTGGCAGGTGGAAGTCGCAGAAGAAGATAAAGAGAAAACGGCGTTCAGTGTGAGTAACGGATTATGGCAATTTAACGTTATGCCGTTTGGATTATGTAACGCTCCTGCGACGTTTGAAAGGCTAATGGACCGAGTGCTGAAAGGGTTACATTGGAAAACGTGCTTAGTGTACCTAGATGACATCATAGTTATGGGTAAAAACTTCGAGGAACATTTGCAAAACCTGGGCGAAGTGTTCGAGCGGATTCATTCAGCAGGGTTAAAATTGAGTCCAAAGAAGTGTGCCTTGTTCCGCAACGAAGTTAAATATTTGGGACACAAGATAACAAGGAGTGGTATACATACAGATGAGGATAAAATCTCAGCTGTCAAGGATTGGCCAAAACCACAGAACTTACATGATCTGAGAAGTTTTATTGGGCTTTGCACGTACTACCGACGATTCGTGCCGGGATTTGCTGACGTTGCGAAAAGCTTACATGAATTAACGCAAAAGAACAAGCCATTCCAATGGAATAAACAACATGAGGAAGCGTTCAGCGAGCTGAAGAAGCGGTTGTGCACAGCGCCAATACTTGCATACCCAGTACCAAATCGACGATTCATCTTGGATACTGATGCAAGTAATAATGGTATTGGAGGGGTTTTGTCTCAAGAAATAGATGGGCAAGAACGTGTTATAGCATATTTTTCGAAAGTTTTATCAAAGCCGGAGCGAAATTATTGTGTAACAAGGAGAGAGCTGTTGGCCATAGTACAATGTATAGAGCATTTCCGGAAGTATCTTTATGGCCAGTCATTTCTCATAAGGACAGATCATGGTGCTCTAACATGGCTGTTACAGTTTAAGAATCCGGAAGGACAGATAGCCCGGTGGATCGAGAGATTGGGTTGCTTCGATTATACCATCCAACATCGGAAAGGAAGTGCTCACGGTAATGCAGATGCTCTGTCAAGACGACCATGTCCCGTCGATTGCAAACATTGTGGTCGAGTGGAGAGCAAGGAACATGTCATTGATGTAAGACTTATGCAAGTGTTACCATCCGATGAGTGGACCAACGAGGAAATCAAAAAGGAGCAATCAGAAGATCCTGATCTATCGGTCATATTAAAATTCGTGGAAGATCAGCACAGACCATTATGGAAAGAGATAGCTGATAAGAGCCCTATAGTTAAGGCATATTGGGCTCAATGGGATAGTCTGGTAATCGAAGATGGTTGTTTAAAACGAGTTTGGGAAAGTTCCGATGGTAGAAATAGACAATCATTGGTGGTGGTACCGAGAATCCGAATTCCAGAAATTTTGAGGGAATATCATGGGGGAACAAGTGGTGGCCATCTTGGAATCAATAAGACTCTGGCCAAAGTCCGCGAAAGATTTTACTGGGCAGGATGCAGACAATCGGTCGCAGAATGGTGTCAAAAATGTGATCAATGCATGGCAGTTAAGGGTCCTGCAAAACGAAGCCATGGGAAAATGCAGCAGTATAATAGCGGAGCACCATTTGAGCGGATCGCTATGGATATTGCAGGTCCATTTCCTACCAGCGAAAGCGGAAACAAGTATGTTTTAGTGGTGATGGATTATTTCAGTAAATGGCCTGAAGTCTATCCAATACCGAACCAAGAAACAACAACAATCGCTAACGCCGTGGTAAATAATTGGATTAGTCGATACGGGGTACCTATGGAACTGCATTCGGATCAAGGCTGCAATTTTGAGTCAGTGGTGTTCCAAGAAATGTGTCAATTATTGGGGATCAATAAAACAAGAACAACACCTTTCCATCCTCAGTCAGACGGCATGGTTGAACGATTTAATGCTACGTTGGAAGAATTTCTAAAGAAAACCGTAGATAGAAACCAGCGTAATTGGGACAAAAATATACCACTGTTCCTAATGGCATATCGGTCAGCAACACATGAGACAACGGGAACAACACCAGCTACCATCGTTTTTGGAAATAATTTAAGATTACCTGGGGACTTGAAGTTTGGGGCGATTCCAACGACAGCTTTGTGTGGACAAGCGTACGTCGATAAATTGAAGGAAGATATCGACGAGATACACAGATTTGTTAGAGAAAGGATACAAATTTCAAGTGATAGGATGAAGGCACGATATGACATCCGTGCAAATAAAAGAGGATTCGAAGAAGGGCAGTTAGTCTGGCTTCACAACTTGCAACGGAAGAGAGGCTTATCACCAAAACTGCAACCTAGCTGGGAAGGACCATACAAGGTGATTACAAAAATCAATGATGTAATCTACCGAATTCAGAAGGGCATCCGAGGAAAACCGAAGGTTGTACATTTGGAAAGGTTGGCTCTCTATAGAGGAAGGGAATTGGATCCTGTTCGGGACGAACAGGTTTGGGCGGAGGGTAGTGTTACGGACACGAGTGACATCTATGATTGAATAGAAGTACTAAGCTCGTATTTGGAAACCAGCATGAATCGCAGTATACAGGCGAAATAATAAATAAATGGAAAATTCTACTATGACCGAGAAGCGGGCAAAATGAGTACAAATACGCGAGTAGATAGCATAGACTTTCAGTCTAAATTGGGAAAGCGATAAATTAAAATCGGGAAAAAATAAAAAGGAGTGAAATAGTGAAATAGTAAAAGTAACAGTAAAATAAAAGTACTGTGAAAGTGAATTGTGGTGTTTATTAAATAAAGTTATAGTGGAAAATAAGCAAGTAGTTTAATTATTCACAATCCAGTGATCGAGCCGTGGAGTGGTTTGAATCCCTGCTAGGGAAAAACGTAACAGTAAATACATAAAAATCTTAAATTTTGACATTAAATGCAAAGAAATTTTTTCGTTTTCTGGGATGAACATTAAAAAACCCATATTTTTCGTAAATTGCCCATCAAATAATAGCTGCTCTGGATAGCGGCTTCGGATAATGCTCTATAATAATAGGTAGAGCTAAATATTTATTTTTACTAAATTTTGATGTCTAATTGAATGAAATATTATAGTTTTCTGTTAAATAAATTGTGCTTACCAATAAATAGCGCATTAAATTGGATTTTAAATAGAGAAAAGTGTTTGCTCAGTATCGCTATCCGGAACCGCTATCCAGAGCGAATAATAAAACACAGTTTATGTTGCTTTCCATCGATCAACCGCTAATACCCGCTAATTGTTTGGTTCTTATCTTTGCTAAATAAACCATAATAAACTTTATTTTGTAAACGTAGCAAAGACATATGCCGAATAAATTGTAATTTATTTAGTTGCTCAGCATGTTTTGAATGACTTGTCTAGTTTTCTTGATAGAACTACGTACAAACATTTTTATCATAATATCTGAAATTTTTATTTATTAAGTCTGATTTCGATTATGAAAAATATTTTGTCAGTATTTTTTACTGAAAAAACCAAAGCGAGAAAAAAATTAAAAATGCCATTAGAGTGACAGAGATCGATTTTTAACATGAAACATAACCAATAAATTTCAATTTTTTTTTGTTTTTGAAAAAAAGACAAAATACACTTTAAATCTACAACAATAAATTTTAAAAAAAATAAACTTAACATAATTATTCATTATTTTAATTATTTTCAAAATAAAATAAGATGAATGGCACAAAACGAATTGTTAAAATTACCATAAAAAATCATTCATCTTTCTTTTTCCTATAAAATATTTCTCCAGTGCTGAATAAAAATACTTCTCTTCATATATTTTGTCAGTACTGCTATAATTATTTTCCCAGTAACCATAAAAATTTATTCAGTACTGAATAAATTATTTATATTGGAAATATTTTTTATTTCTCTCGCACTTTAAGAAAAATTATATTTTTTATCCCGCCTTGACTATTTTGTCAGTATTTTTTCATAATGGAAATCAAGCTTTAAGCCTCTATGCCATGGGAAAAATTTGCTGACAGCATTTTTTTTTACTGAAAACCAAAAAACAAAAAAAATCTTAAAAATCCATAAGAGTAACAGAAAAAAGATTTATATGTTTGTTTCATTTTTATAGTAAAATTTATGGGATAATTTTGACACTTACATTTTTGACTTAACCTAAAATTTTCATAAAATTTGTAACATACATCAGTTGCCAAAAATTTATATACAAAAAATCATTTATATACGTGTATTATCACTATGGATTTGGATGATCTAGATTATTTAGATCCGCTAAATATAATGAAATTAAATAGTGTTCGGAAAAAAAAACAATAATATTGGGTATGACCATATTATTTGGAACGGGACCGAACCGGTGGATATAATTGTATATTTAAAGAGCTAAGGCAAGATCCAAAATTATTTTATGAGTGCTAGTGAATTTGACGAGTTACTGGCTATGGTTGGGCCGATAATTTCCAAAGAAACTGTAGTGAGAACGGCCTTGAACCCTATTTTGAGGTTAGCAGTTACATTGAGGTATGTAAACTATATATATTATCCCTTATAAAAAATATAGATCGAATATTTTTAAATGGTTCAATTTAATTCTATATGAACATTTATTATGTTGTAGATATCTTGCTACGGGTGAATCGCAAACAAGCTTGGCGATCACTTATAAGTGTTCACAAACCAATGTTCACCGAATTGTAACCGAAACCACCAAGACCATCACAACAGTCTTAAAAAGTAGAGTATTTCCCAAGATAAATAAGGACTATTTCAAGACTGTTGCATCCGGATTTGAAGAAAGGTGGAACTTTCCAAACTGTATCGGAGCCATTGATGGCAAGCACGTATTGATTCAGGTGAGATAAATTCAGATTTCCAAAAATTATTTTACTAGTTTATATTTTACTTTAGGCGCCAAGTAATTCGGGCTCCGAATTTTACAACTACAAAAAATCTTCCTCCATTGTTCTTATGGCAATCAGCGATCACAATTATAATTTTATAATGTGCGATATTGGTGCCGCTGGTCGCCAGAGCGATGGAGGAATTTTTAGAGAATGTCGATTTGGAAAGCATTTTTATGAAAAAACGCTTTCGTAAGTATTGAGATAATTTTAAAAATATATTATAGTAAACTTGAATTTAATTTTTTTTTAGTATTCCTCAACCACGAAATGTGAGCAATAATTTTACAGCTCCATATGTTTTCGTAGCCGATGATGCGTTTGCTTTAGACGAAAATATGATGGAACCATATGCAAGTACCCCGTTGAAGAAGCAAAAAAAAATTAATTATAGACTAAGCCGAGCCCGCCGTATCATCGAAAATTGTTTTGGTATTCTTGTATCTAAATGGCGTATATTTAAGACACCGATCATTGCGGATTCAGCATTGGTTGAGAACATTATCCTGTCCTGTGTCTGCTTACACAACTGGCTCAGACAGAATAATACCAAATACATTACTTCCGATCTGATAGACCGAGAAATTGATGGAGTTATAGTGCCAGGTAACCCATTTAGTTCGTAATTATAAAAATATTACAATTTACCATTATAATGTATGCATTCAACACTATAATTATTAAGGTTCATGGAATAGTATCGACAGTAACTTTACGCCTCTTCTAAAAATGAATAGAAATTCAACCAACACAGCTAAACAAACTCGAGATCGATTTGCCGATTATTTTTCTGGAGACGGACAAGTAGAATGGCAGGACTCACGAATATAAAAAGATTAAATCTAAGATAAGTATCGTTTCATATTTTTTATAAAATGTCCTTGATATAATTTTTTTTCTTGTTAATTTAGCGGATGTTAGCGAAGGGCAACGTTATAATGTCGTTAGTTTGCCTGGATACAATGGGATACAATGAAAAAAAATTGTATATGTATATATTAAATAATTTTTTGTGTAAAATTTATTTGCATGCTTTAAGGTTTTTATGCCTAATGAAGGCTTAATTTTTAATTTGTATTTTGTATGATGAGTCTCCATATGTGCTTTTCCTTACATAAATAAATAATAAACTAAAATTAAATATTTCAATTAGTTTCCTTTTAAACGAGTGTGAGAATAATGTGGTTAAAGCTGCGGCAGTTACCGGGTACCGGGTTCAAATACCGATAGGGGCAGGATGCAAAAGGTATTTTTCACCATGAGATTACGATCTGTGGTGTGAGGGAACACAACTATGACTCATCTTCTATGTCAGCACAATAGTCTGGCATGGAGCCATGCAACGTGCAGATGGTTAGGAAAATTGGACCTTTAGTTGTACCGTACGTCCTCGATTTGACTGTAATGGCATAAAAGCAAGTACATATAGCCGTATCGTACGTCCTCGATTTGACTGTAATGTCGTAAAAGCAAGTACATAAGCGAACAAGTAGGAACTCCCTTGAGCCCTAAAACAGATTAGATAATAATAAAAATAAAATAATAATAACAAATTGAGCAACATTTTCAAATTTCATATTTTATTAAGGAAAAGCCATATTGAGACATCTAAATTAAAAATAAGTCTCAATTAGGCATAAAAACCTTATATATAATTAAAAATGTATAAAAGAAATAATTTAGACGTATAAAATAAAATAATTAATTCTTGATAATATAATAATTATATAATAAAATAATAATTAAATAAAATAAAATAAATATTTCATTGCACCAAAAGAACGAGTCGCCACAAATTATTTCCTGTAAAACAAAAAAAGCGCTAAAATATCTGAATTTTTGATTTAATCATATGGAACAATACTTAACTTTTATCATTTTGTTTCTTTAAAGCATCTGCCAAAACTTTTAGCATGTCCTGCTGGGCTTGCAGCCGTGGAAAAACATTAAGTTGCTCCATGTATGGTGCCAAAGACATCAAAAAACTTACAACCGTGTTGGATTCGGTTGCACTGACTGGTGAAGAAGGCAAAGGTGCGGCCGTCTTTTTTTCTAACAAATTTACGTACCGCTGTTGTAGGTCTAACGCTCGCTCCTCTATGTTACGTCCTTAAAAGAATTAGAAAGATATTATATTTTATCTACATACATATAAGTACAATATTGGTGAAGCGTTAAAAATCGTTAATTGTACCTAATTGTAATATTATGTACATCTACATATACTTACTTTTACGACTATTAGGTGTCATTGTTTCCCTTTCTTCAAATTGGCGAATATCCTCCGAATTATCAGCGCTCTCGATCTCGCCACATATTCCTACACTTCTAAGCAACCGGCAAAACAAAAATTAGTTTTTTAGATATACAGCTAAATATTGTAATCTAAAAATAAAAAAATATTATACATATAGCCGAGAAGGTCACCCACATCATCCAAAAATGTCAGAAGTTTACTGTGCCTATACTCCTTTTTGCCTCCTGCAGCGCCACTGGGAGGATTTTTTTTAGAGCGCATGTGTGAGGCCTTTATTAAATCCCAATGTTTCCTTACTTTTAAGACGTTGAACTCATTTATTTCTAAATCTGCTAACAATAAGGACATTTTTTTAATTAAAATCAACTAATTTTGATTTTGTGCAATTAATTACTCGATTCCCGGGTAACTTTTTCCCATAACCTTCTTTTCTTACTCTGGTTACGGTACTCGGCATCCCTAATGTTCTATAGTGGTGACCTGGTTCGTACTGCATCAACAATTAACTCTAAAAATTTAATATAAAATCGTGTATTAACACCAACATTTCTAAAATTAAGATCACATCTTTACCTGTAAACTACTCTAAATTTTTTTCTGCAATGGGTGGCGTAACTATAGGTGCCGGCGTGGGTGAAGTGACTATAGGTCTCGGTATTGGCGTCATTATAGTCGTCTCGCACTCATGAGGTGGGAAAACCTCAGATTCATTTCCATACCCGGTAATACAAACGATTTCGTCGGATATAGGGTTTTGATCATATTGATCATCCTCATCGTAGTAGGTGGCAAAATAAGTTTGAATATCCGAACTTCCACTATTGCCCACCTGAAGAACATTATCAACACGGACATCCTCCAATACATGAATATTTTTTGCTCCTAAAATAGTAAAAAAAATTAAACCTCGTTTCATTTTAGTACATTTGGATTAACGATAAATTTAATACATATTTGCATAATGTATAGGCTCGGTATTGAAAAATTTTGTAATTACATTACCAATAGCCAATCGTCAAAATAACAAAAACCTAAATCAAACTTACCGTATTTGTCCATAGTAATTATTATGTTTAATGAGTACTATTATATTATATTATATTAATATTTATACTATTATATTATTATTTAAACAAAACCGTATATTTTAATTATTTTCGCTAATAATATTTTCACTTCACAGCATTCAATGAAATACGTTATGAAATTCGAAATACAAAAAATTGACATTGGACCATACAAATGGCGAACGATTTATTTTACAAGTGTGTGTGAAAAATGTTTTCATTTTTATACGTTTTTAAAGATGTAAGCCTGATTTCCATTATGAAAAAATACTGACAAAATAGTCAAGGCGGGATAAAAAATTACTTTTTTCTTAAAGTGCGAGTGAAATAAAAAATATTTCCAGTACAAAAAATTTAGTCAGTACTGAATAAATTTTTATGGTTACTGAGAAAATAATTATAGCAGTACTGACAAAATATATCAAGAGAAGTATTTTTATTCAGTACTGGAGAAATATCTTATAGGAAAAATAAAGATGGCTGATTTTTTGTGGTCAATGAATAATTTTAACATTTCGTTTTGTATCATTCATCTTAATTCATTGTGAAAATAATTGAAAAAATGAATACTTATGTTAAGTTTATTTTTTTTTAATTTATTGTTGTAGATTTAAAGAGTATTTTGTTCTTTTTTAATAAAAACGAAAAAAAAAATGAAATTTATTGGTTATGTTACACGCATCTGTCAAAATAAAAAAAAGAAAAAGGAAAAAACGATCTCAGTCACTCTAATGGCATTTTTACTTTTTTTCTCGCTTTTGCTTTTTCAGTAAAAAATACTGACAAATTTTTTTTTCATAATGGAAATCAGCCTGTATTAAAAATGTTGCCATAAAAAGTGCTTCGGTTTACATTTTTTTATAGGACAGTATGACAGCACACTAACACTATGATAAATATTTTGTCAGTAAAATCTTGCTGACAGCATTTTTGTTTCGTAACACAACAAGTAAATATATATTTTTCTCTCGCTTTTTTTTTTTGCTGACAGCAATAATTTCCCATGGAATATAGGCTTTAAGCTTATGACATATAAATAGTGTAATATATAAGGAGAAACCTATAATTATAATGAAACGTCTTTATAGTATAAACAGAATTAAATAGAATTGTCATATTTACCTTTTTTATTTTCGGGGCTGAAATTTTGGGCTATCTTCACAAAGATATTTTTCGTTAATTAATTTTTCTTTATAATTTTTTTGTTATATAGTGGAAGTCCAAATAAGTGAGCAAAGAGGCTTTTGCAGAAGAATAATAAGATTATTATTTTTGGTATTATTTATTTTTTAAGATGACGCTTCTAGTACTCTCGACTGACAACTAACAATTTTTTCATTATATTTTTTATTCTACAGTTCAATAATTTGTTATAATTATAGTAATGTAAAATTACCGGTAGTTTTAAATTTGGTAATATAACCGGGAATGGGTGGAGAGGGTAACACACTTTTTATACTATATTTTAATAGTTGCTTTCCAATCGACCAACCGCTAGTACCCGCTAGTGAACCGATAGTAGTTCGTTGTGTGTCTTTGCTAAATTTACTATGGAATATTTAGTAAAGACACGCAACGAACTACTAGCGGTTCACTAGCGGGTATTAGCAGTTGGTCGATTGGAAAGCAACTACCGTAGAGTGATAGCAACTTTTTGGGTTTGGACAAAAGACAGACAAAGCATAATCTTCGTTTAAACATATATTCCAATTCAAAAATAAAAGTAAGTAATTTATCCAATGTACTTCCAATTTCTGATCTTAAAAGTTGAAGTTGTGCAAAATATACGTTAGTTTCCCTGCACGCCCTACAGCCAATTGATAACGTCGGGAGCTGTGTATAAAACCGTAGGTACTGGGTGTCCTTTCCGTTGCAGTTGATGCGGGCATGATCAAAATATCAACCGCCAACGTACTTAACGGTAAAAAAGAGCATACACTTGCCTACCATATGTCACCAGAAAGATGCTCGCTTGCAACCACAAACGGCTTTGAAAAAAGTTCACTCCTTTATATTGTAATGCGCCAGTGACTTTAATTTAGTTGCGGTCCTTATATTTTGGGTGGAGTTCTGCAGTAAAAAAAATTAATTCAGTCGCTTCAAGTTTTTGCGATTGTAAACATTTTTTAATCCGTGATTCAAGGATGTTTCAACAAACCAGTTGACCATTTTGGACAAACCTGATTTCTTATCATTCTGAAAAAATAATATTCATTTAGCGATCGGAGTAAGTAAATTGTTTTATTTTTTTTCTAAAATGATTCACTTAGAATGGAGGAGATAGTGGATGGTTTCATAACGGACTGCACTTCGCCATAGATAGCTAGAGGCTTCCGGGCGTATCTTGCTTCAATCGAACTTGAACTCCATCGTGTTTCACAGGCAGTTTAATCGTATAATATACTGTGATTTGTGGTCGCGCTGTATTCGCTCAAAGGTAGCGTGGAAAGTATGAGAGTTTTTTATTTCGGAAACCATCCGAATGACTGAGGATTTTAATCTGCTGCTAGACTGAATCTTAAAAATGTCTACAATCAGCAAAATAAGCCCATGACAAATGTACCCATCCTCGATAATATGGAAATATCTTTTATTATAACCATTTTTCGAGACGCCCATTTTTTACTAACGATTTTATTGGAAATAGGTATAATCCAGTGGCGTTGCAACTTTTATCGCTTTTAAATTAGTTGAATTATATTGAAAAAACTATTTTAATTTATTTTACCGGTATTACCGGGGACTTTAGGTAATATTACCCAATAGTTGCTTTCCAATCGACCAACCGATAGTACCCGCTAGTGAACCGCTAGTAATTCGTTGTGTGTCTTTGCTAATTTATCTACTCGCAACTGCTCTTGCTATTTTTCACGAGTAGCTAGAAGCAGTTACGCATAATTTCACCACTACGCGGCGAAGTGTAGAACCTATTCGATTTTTCGTTCAAAAATATTTTTTTTTATTTCTATTTAAAATAAAAATAATTTTATTTCCATCGTAGCAACGGTCATAACTAAAAAAACAGTTTTGATAAAGATTTTTGACAATTTTTTTGCATACATAATAAAATATAGGTTATGTTTAACACATATAGGTTATGTGTTACTCATATTTATCAATTTTTAGCGTTCCAATCGACCATAGCAAAGACCGTCAACGAACTACTATTGGTTCACTAGCGGGTACTAGCGGTTGGTCGATTGGAAAGCAACTAATGTTACCTATTTTACCGGTAATATTACAATCGAGAATATTACCATTTACCGCACTAGTTATAATATAATAATTATGGTTAAACGCAGTTTGGTCTCAAACATTAACAAATTATCTTTACCGTAGATGGAACCTACATAATTTAATTACAATTTCTATTACATTTATAATTATAATTTTGGTTATACAATCTTTAATTGAATCTCACCCTTCGGTATCGGATGCAATAGCCCCTCTTGTTTACCCATTTTCTTCTCCGCTAAACTGCAAGGGATGCAGTTGTTTATGCATGTACGTATCTTCTGGCTTAATTTTGGAATATAAAATTGCCTCAATATCAACTCCTCTGTTTTCTGCTTTCCAAAATGACCTTGATGGTGATAATGCTTAATAACCTCCATTTGCATTTGCCTTGGTGCGACAATACATAACGAACCTTGAACTGATTTAAAAAGAATCCCGTTACTAACTATAAAATTATCATACGTACCTTTTTTGAGTAGCTCGAATATTGGATATAAATCTGGGTCCGTTCTTTAGACTGCTGTTACTCTAGAAATCACACCGTCTTCAATCAACAGAACCACAGGCTCCCTACTCAATGCATCAACATGCCTCATTTTAATCCCAGGCCGATGCTCGAGCTCGTAATTAAATTCTTGGAGTTGTAGTGCCCATCCCGAAATCCTTGCATTTAACTCCTTCTTATTCATTGTGACTTTAAAAGCGGCACAGTCTGTCACAATCTTAAAGCTGAGACCCAATAAATACACTCTAAATTTTTTCAAAGCCATGATAATCGCTAAGACTTCTAGCTCATAGCTGCTGTAACGTTCCTCATTTGGCGAAGTCTTCTTACTAAGATAAAATTCTGGATGGAACTGACTATCTTTCTCAGACCGCTGCAATAAAATGGCACCCAATCCAATTTTGCATGCATCGGTATGCAATTCGGTTACTGCAGTGACATCGTATAACTGCAAAACTGGTTGACAAGTCAAAACTTCCTTTAGGTTTCGAACTGCTTCTTTCTCGACTTCTCCAATTTTGAATTTAATCTTTTTCCTCAATAGGTCAGACAATGGTCTTGCGATCAGTGCGTAACCTTCGATGAATCTGCGAAAATACCCAGTTAGTCCTAAAAAACTTTGTACTTTTTTTGGTGTATCGGGCACTGGGAATTTCTCGATGGCTTTCAGTTTCACTCTTCCTGGCCTGACACAACCCTCTTCAATATCATAACCAAGGTATTCGATACGGGTTTTTAGGAATTGACATTTTTTCCAATTCATCTGCAAACCGTTTCAAACCGCAACTTCCAACACCATCATTAATCGATTCAATCCTTCTTCGAAGTGACTCGCAGGTACAATTAAGTCATCCATGTATATACACACGATTTTTAAAATGCTTAGTTTTTGGAAAATCCTGTTGATGAAGCTCTGAAATACCGCTGGCGAATTACACAAGCCGAACGGAGCTTTCAAAAATTCATATTGGCTAAATGGCGTCACAAATGCCGTATATTTGATCGATTCCTCTGAGATCGGTACGTGGAAAAATCCATTACGCTGGTCTAATGTAGTGAAATACTTTGCACCTCGTAGTTGGCCAATTTGGTCGTCAATGAGCGGGAGTGGGTACCTATCTTTAATTACGACTTTATTTAATTTTCGAAAGTCGATACAGAGTCTTTTCGACCCATCTTTTTTGTTTGACAGCACAATAGGGCTTGCATAGTTTGATGAGCTCGGTCGAATAATTCCCTCATTTATCCATTCATCTATTTGTTTTCTAACAATATCGGATTCGAGTGGCGATAAACGTCTCGGCCTCTGTGAAATCGGTCTCTCATCACTTAGAACTATGGCCATTTTTGTAATGTTCGATGATTCTTCTTTTCTCGGTGAATAATTGACTACCATCTTCTTGATCTCATTAGCAGTTTGTAAATCGTTTATGTGATCCATGTCCGCATAATAACAGTTCCAGGCGTCAGTATCGTCACGGTTTGGTTTATTAATTCTTTCCCAAATAGTATTTGTACGGGAAGCAATCCTTCATCTACAACATGAAAAACTGTATTATAATGATCTCCATCTATACTCACATCAGCCTCGAATCTTCCTTTGGTCATTAATCCACGCGAACCAACTCCATTAAATACGGTAACCCTTTTTTCGAAATTGGTTATGTCTAATTCTTTAAATTTCGACTCAGATATTAGATTCAAATCACTGCCACTATCGATCATGGCCATCCAATTTTTAACATTAATTGAAAATTCCTTCAAATCATTCCCAAAGTGCGATAATTGATTTTGAACCGCGGCCACATCTTTCTTCTTCTTTTGTGGACAAGACGGTGAAATATGTCCGAACTCTCCTCATGTGTAACACTTCCTTCCCTTTCCTTTGTTTGTGCAACTATTTGCAGTGTGGCCACTATCTCCACACTCGTAACATATGATTAACTTCGATCTTCGGTGATTCCTGCTTACAGATTGTGAACCATCGGCCGATTTTAAGTAGGACTTGGATGTTGAAGGCGCTTTTTGACCCGGTTTTGTATGTGTCCTTTCGTAATCATCAAGCTTTAACTTAAATTGCTCCATACTTGAAGCACCGTAAAGAATTTGTTTATTTACCTGTTGATCCGGAATTCCATCAATGCAATACTGAATTACCGCAGAATCTTCGACATTTCCCAGTATTGCTACCTCGCGGAGTTCGAACAAATAACGGTTAAATGATTCTTCGGGCTTGTTTTTACGCTCTGCCATTTGTCGATGAATAGTGGCGCTGTTGAACTTCTTTGAAAACTCCTTGATTAAAAACTGCTTCAGTTTTTCCCACGTATTCAATTCTCTCGTTGTTCTTAATGCCAGTTTAGCTGTTCCCGCCAACAATCGTTTTCCGTAAACGACCTTGTCCATATCCAACCACATGGAAAACCTCGATGACTCTTCAAAATCTTCAATCCACTTCTCGATTAAATAATTATCGTCTCCACTAAATACGTTAATCGATTCTTTTAAATCCGTAAATGTGTATCTCGGCAGAGCAGTTAAATGAGTATCGGGAACATTTGTCATTGGTGCGGAGGTTGAGCTACGCGACAATAGCAACTCGTTTTTTTCCCTCAGCAATGCTATCTCTTGGTCTTTCAATTCCATTTCCCGTTTACGCAGCTCGTCTTCATTGCAACCACCAAGTTTTGTACTATGACGTTGTTGATGTGACGATGAATTCAAATCCGATGACATCTCATTAATACTTTGTTTAAATTTATCGAACATTCTTTTATAGAAATCCTCATTAACATCCGATTCTCTCGATTTCTTAGTTTTCCCCATTTTATCGATTAAAAATTTAAATAGATGGTATAAATTTGACAGACCCGGTTGACTCAATACCAGTTTTAAGATTATATCTACTATGCCTCGTGGCAAATTTACAGCAGAATCCCGTTCTATCTTCCGTTTTATCACACGCTTGTCTCAATTTCTCACTGTTATTACGGTTTCTAACTTGTCACTAGTCTGTCCTTGTGATTATTTCCACTACACACAGTCCTCACTACCAAAATCTCTGCAGTTTTTTGTGAGTTATTCTCAAAAAATTGTGGCTTTCGTTCCCAAACTTTTTAACACACATACACACGCGTTGACGTACTAACTTCGTTTTTCAATCTATAAAACCAAGCTATAGTTGCGTCGACTCATCGAACAGAAAACTGCACCTTCCTATTTGTACGCCGTTCTTAACACACTAATTGTACAGCAAACGTACCGAAAATATTGATGCTTATCCTTATCAATATCCCGGTTGAGCCCCCATATAGGAAAAAATAATTTTGGTAACACTCAAGAAAAAAATAAGAACACAATTTAACTGTAGAAAATATTTAATTTATGAAAATAGACAGCCGTGATTTTTATGTCTTCTTCGGACGATGTTATCAGACAATCTAATCTGTAGGTAAAAATTAATTACCTCTATATCTTCTGTTATTTGGTATAATCGCAGTGTTATTCGGTCTAACCACAGGGTGATACATAAATTATTCTACATATATATATATATATATATATATATATATATATATATATATATATATATATATATATATATATATATATATATATATATATATATATATATATATATATATATATATATATATATATATATATATATATATATATATGCCTCTATGTAATAGAGTTTGTGATCTGAGCGATAAACATAAACCTGAAATTACCGGTTGGAACCTGGAGAATCAACATAAACTTGGATATTATGCGAACCTTTTTCAAAAACACAGATTTGCTATAGTAAACGATACCATCGTCGTTATTATAATCAAACGGGGTATTATGAGTGATGCTCTAGTTTTCTCAATCCCATGTACGAATCGGACCTTCAATATTCTAGCTATTTGCTGTAACAGTGCTATAAATCCAGGTTATATCTCCCTCTGGGAATATCTTACCTGCATTTGACCTAGTCATCATAAATGTTGAAATAAATCATTTTTTCCAACATCTTTACTGCAGGTGGCAAATGACATTATTCTTACCTCATGGAGAATCAGGCAATCTATAAATGTTCTTTATAAGGTAACTCGCCTTAACCAACTCTATGTATACTTTGGCTAAGTGAAGACAGACTTAAATTAGAGAAATTTAGGAACCCAAACAATCAAAACTGTATAGAAGATTTCTTTTCAATCAATCACTTGTATTGAAAGTATGTGTTTGAATAGTCTTAACTAAGCACACCTAAGACTTCATGGTGGTCTAGGAAGCTGGGCAGTTCTTGTTCAGATCCTTGTATCCGTAATCAAAAACATTGAGATGTAAATAAGTATCGTTAAACACCAGGCCCAGGCGAGAAATTTCCCGATCCCATTTTGGAATGTCACAACGAGCTTAATAAATAGATTCGATTGACATTTAACTTTTATTTATATAAACCTACAACTCACACTGTTGCTCATTAAACCGTTTCGGTGTTAGAAATTTATCTTGACATATGACCGGATATTTTAATTCACAGAATTCATCGTACCACTGATAATTGTACCTTGCATTTAGCAATAAACAATCCATTGTTGTTTTAAAAACAGCATGTCCACCAGAATTCGATGGTTTATTGGGCATCCAATTTTTGTAGATCACTGGTTGGCCGGTAGCTGTCCAATAAAATTCATTTATATTATGGCCCAAATCTGTACCGCTCGTCCAAAAATGTACGATTGTTGATGTTAAATTATTCTGCTCCTTAAAGTTTCTGATAACCGACAGTACGATTTGTTCCTCTTCATATGAATGGATCGAAACGGGATACATGGCGTTGTAAATACAAAAACGCATAGCTTCATACCAATTGTGAACCTGGTGTTAAAAATTTGATTAAGATCTGTAATGTAGTCAAGAATGTAACCTGCGGGAGGTACTCACCATTGGATATGTAATAAAGTATTTAATTCCCTCGACGTTATGGTATTCGGCCCCATCACTGAATCCAGCTGGGATTAAGACCGTGAACACCAACAAAATAAGTTTAATCATACTTGTCGCGATAACGTCGTTAACAAGAATACACATAGCTGATAATTGTTGCTCATTTTTATATACTTTTTGCGATGTACAAATGAAATGGTGTACGTGATGTTGGGAGCATTGTGCAAATAAAAAATCGATTTTGATAAAAAATTTAAATTATATTTATTTATTTCAGTCGTGTTGACAAATCTCGTGCCTCAATGTGTGTGGCAACTGTAATTTGTCTTGACAGATAAAATAATGGCCTGCCAAACAATATTGATTGTAGTATTTGTATTTGTGTGCTGCATGAAGTAGTAAACAATCGTAGGTTGAATTAGTCGCCGCATGTATCGCATTGCTGGGATATCCATTGATCCAATTCGAATAAACCATCGGGTAACCGGTTTCACTCCAAAAGTATTCTTTATCACTGTGGCCCAAATCCGATCCGCTCGTCCAAAAATGTGCCGACGTTGAATTGACTCCTACCTTATCGATAACGCTCAAAATCATGTCGTACTCTTCGATCGTATGGATTGATATCAAATGCATGCCATTGAAGCGACAATACTGCTGGGCCTGATACCAATTTTTGACGAGCGGTATGCTGACAAAAAATTTTGTTCCATTCACTGTGTAGTACTCGGAATTTACTGCCCTCGTCACGTAAAGCACCAAGAACGATAGTATTGTAATCGCGGATTTCATGTTATGTGTTTAAAGGTTCAACGAACAAATTTATAAGACAAACAATAATCGGTTGCACTTTATATACACAATTTTTTTGCTATGGACGCGGGGAACTTTTTATTTGATAACAAAACTGTACAAACAAGTATTTGCGCGCGATGTTTATGTAATCATAAAAACCGCGATTACAATAAACCGTTACGCAGCTTATTATTCATCATTAAATAAATAGTTGGTATATACTCGTTGCGATATCTCAACAAATTCTAGGGGAATTCTCTTAATCTTGAACGAAACAGTATAAAAGAAACAGAAATTACTTGTTTGCAAAGTAGTCAGACGTTGATAAAGTACAAAGCGAAATGAAGTATTTCCTAGCATTGAACCTACTATTGGTCACCATTCCGTTTATTCATGGAATTTATTATAACGTGAATGGCACAAAATATTTCATAAGCCATCCAATGGTAAGTGTTTCGTAATTTCACACCAGACCTCCATAGTTAACACATCATAATTCTTGTATATAGATGAAAAACTGGCATGAAGCCCAACGATATTGCACCATACAAGGTATGCATCTGCTAACGATACACACGCCCGAAGAAAATGACATCGTTTTGGATATAATAAATCAATTCAATCCGACATCGCCACACGTACATTTTTGGACGAGCGGAACTGATGCCGGCCACCCGGACAAAGAATGGTATTGGATCGAAACTGGACATCCGGTTTTATATACAAATTGGTTGGACGGTGCTCCGAGTAGTACAGATCGAAACTGTATATTACTACATGGTGGTGCACACAAATTTAAATTTTACGATCAGCTTTGTGGTGTTAAACATCATTTTATTTGTCAGGATCGGCTATCCGTTCCCGATACATTACAGCATCAACGGTGTCAAAGTGATTTGTAATGATTGAAGACAATAAATATTTACTTAAATTGAATTTTTTTTTTCAATACAATGCTTCCTCTATGATGTTGACCACATCATTGACCACATCGTTTACGTATATAAAGGCGCATTCAACTATCGGAAATCAAATAGTAATTTGTCATACCAAAAATGAAGCATCTACTCGTATTGCTAACCTTTATTGTCGCTGACTGTGCATTTGCCGGAGAATATTACAGCATTAATGGCACAAACTATTACATAAGTTATCCGTTGGTGGGTAACCGATTAGATGAATCGAACTATTTTCACATTAATCACCAAAATTCTAATTCCAGATGAAGAATTATCACGAAGCACTTCGTTACTGTACTATAAACGGTATGCATTTGGTATCGGTGCATACACAAGAAAATCATAACTCGGTTATGGAGGCGATCAATACATGGAATTCATCATTTCCAAATGTACATTTTTGGACAAGCGGCACTAGTTTGGGACACTACGAGAAAGAATTTTATTGGGCTGAGACAGGATATCCTCTGACCTTTACAAATTGGATTCCGGGTGCGCCTAGCAGTCCGGATCGAAAATGCATCATTTTGCATGGTGGCACAACGCATAAATATCAATGGTACGATCAAGGTTGTCATGTGCAACATCACTTCATTTGCGAAGATAAAATCAAGCTGCCAATCACTGTTAAAGAGCATCAATGTGAATTATAATTAATTTCTATAATAAAAGTTTGTTTTTAATTGGAGTCTCATATCCGGACAAATCTACTTTTTGATCTTTCTGGCCTTGTCCTGTATAGCTTATAGCTGGAGAAATCCCACCATGAGAAGAGGCCCTGCAATTCGAGGGTCGCTGGTTCAATTCTCGGTGGGCATTGAGTTATGAAATACTTTCCGTCTTCTTAAATTATTTAAGAAGTTGACGGATGAGCCGGTTGGAATCTAATGCAAACAATGTGCAGCAGTGCACTATAGCTCATGGACACATTTGCGAGATGAAGGCGACGTAAGGGCTGTTCTTCATCCAAGCTGTATGGTGCCCATGAACAACTTGCTGCTTAGTGTGTTATGGAAAACAAAACATACTTTTTCACTGCAATAATTCGGTATCAAAATCCAAAATTAAAGCTTAACCGACTTTGTAAGGAATCAGCATCCGCAACTATTCCAACTGCAGTAGTTGAAGCAGCTTTTAACACTAGTCAACTTATAACATTAAGAGCATTAACAGCTTCAGGATCACACCAATCAGTTCAAATTTTAAATTTCGGGAGTCGTTGAAAGACAAACCGGTATTTCTTTATTTTATATTATTTATTTATTTTTTAATTTAAAGCAATAAATTATATAGAATCAAATACATTTAGGATTTGATTGATTGATTGATTGGACTGTAGTACCAAGCACTAGGCAAGATTTCCGGATAACGCCGTGCCTATTCCTACAGCCGTTTGCATAAAACAATAGGTAAGGATAGGAAGGTATGTTGGTTAGGAAAGAACGACCCGGTTACAGAAATCACGCCTGCTTTTTATAAAAATTAAAACAATAACTCTGAAAAAAATTTATTAATATATTTCAGGAATCTGTAAGAACTAATTTAATAAATAAAAATTTTATTATTTCAAGTCTGTATCCAATCCGTAGTCTCTAGTCCGCAACACAGAGACAATCACACCTCCAAGACTCCCGGACAACGTAAGCAGACAACACGAGACAATCACATTGCTAATCTACCAACCTGCAATCGACTATCCTCAGTCTTCACACCGCAACACCTATCTGCTTTGCTCTTCCTTGATTTAAATCAAAACAATACAAAATTCTGAAATAAATTTACCAATTTGTAGCTCAGGAATCTGTAACTTAATTTATTTGATTAATTATCCAAACTCCAGTCCGCACACCTAATCCACATAAAGAATAAATACAAACTCTGAAAGAAAATGTATTAGCTTATGGCTCGGGGACCTGTAACAACTAATCAATTTATATGGTATGATAAATTGATAAACAAAGTACCATTCACCCATTATGGTGATATTACAATACAAACGTAACACAAAAAAAATCACTGTCTCAATTGACGACACCTGAATCCTGATATCAGACTCAACACAAAGCAAACCATGATGGTACAAAAAACGTGAAAAATAATACACAAAAACGATCATGAACGATTCACAATGTGCCAACGACGAACGAAGAGAATATAGTGAAAAACAAAATAATAAAACCCGTTTTAGTAAACAATACACTGACACAAACAAAAAGCAGCCATTAAAAGGTCAGTAATAATGTCATTACTAGTAATGTCAGTATTTATGTCATTACTTCATCATTATTTTTTAACACTACACGATCATTCCAAAACTTCAGTATTTTCATCATTACTAAGCGGATGACAGCAAATAAATGTGACTTGGTTTTTGTCTTTGATAAGTGTTTTTTTTCGTGCGTTTAAATTAATTGTTAAAAATTAAATAAATATTATTTAATTATTGGTTAGTTTCAATTTAATTAATTATTAAATTTTAATTGTTATTTTTATTTTATTTAATAACATAATAAATTAAATAATTTGTTTTGCTGTCATGAATGCTAAAGAAATAGCTTGTGTTGCTATTATATTAGCATTTTCTGTGAAACAAAATGTCCGGCGTCGACGCTGGGTAAAAGGATGGCTACAGCAACGCAAAAAATATTCGCATGTTTCATTATTAAAAGAAATCGTGACAACGATTTTCAAAACTACTTCCGGATGAATGGTCAAAGCTTTCGCAACCTTCTAGGGATAGTTGAGCCACACATTCAAAGGCAAGACACAAATATGTGGGAGAGCATATCAGTCGCTTACAATAAGGAATTTGGCAACAGGAAGGAGCTTCGAAGATTTGAAGTTTTCGGCTATTATATCACCAGCAGCAATTAGCCAGATTATTATAGAAACCTGCGAGGTGTTTATATATGTACTACAAGCGTACATCAAAGTAATTATAAATACTCATTCTTATAATATTTTATTTTTAATTGATGTTTAATTTAATTATTTTTAATTGATCAGTTTCCCACAACACCAGATGAATGGAGAAAACTTTCTGACGATTTTGGAAAATTTCATCAGTTGTTTAATATATTGGGATCGATTGATCGCAAACATATTGCTATCATAAAACCGGCAAATTCGGGTTCCTTATACTACAACTATAAGGGATTTTATAGTATAATTTTGTTGGCGATAGTAAATGCGAGGAAAGAATTTATTATGGTAGATGTTGGAATTAATGGTAGAATATCGGATAGAGGAGTGTTATATTATTCCAAATTTGGTGAACTTATGCAAAATGGAAATTTAAATTTACCGCAACCTGTTGCATTACCGAATACAGATGATATTTATCCGTATGCGTTTGTCGCGGACGAAGCATTCGCCTTGAATACTAATCTCATTAGACCGTATTCGCAAAAGGCTTTAAATCCCGAGCGATACGAATTCAATAAACGGTTGTCAAGAGCCAGAGTTGTTGTGGAAAACGCGTTTGGTATATTGGCATCCAGATTTGTTATTAACACAACTTTTTAGCCAAAGAAACCAATTCATATATGGCTTCAAATGAAGAGAATACGAATAATCTCGTTCAATTTCAAAGCAGAAACAGTGCATCAGCAGCGAAAGAGAATAGATACAAATTATGCCACTACTATAATAACGAAGACAAATTGGGATAATAGATAAGATATTTTTTATATTTTTCAACTAACTATATAATAAAATAAAATTATATATCAAAATTAAAATTATTTATTTTCATTTGGTTCAAATGTTTGAAAAAATACAGAAATTGGACTTGGTTGTTGATCCAACCGTGACGGTAAAGATGATTCTATTTCGAAACTAGTAGAAGATTGAGAATTTCTGGATGATGATCCATTTGTCTTAGATGTACTACAGGTTGGTGTTGTTGCACTTCTCCAATGTCCCTCATTAATTTTTACAGAATATCTATTTTATTTTCCTAGTCGAGCCTCAAACAACACTTCGTTTATTGCCTGCTCAGTAAATATCCTTTATTGAGGATCTAACGTTGTAAGTGTTTCACCCCATGCAATGGCAATAGTTGGTACATTGTCATTCTTATTATTCGACTGTCCCAAATAATTACATGCCAGTTGAAGTAATTCATTTTGTTTCGAAGGCGCATTGGATCGTTTGGTTCGTTGAATCGGTGGTGGAGGCATTACGCTTGAACGAAATGTATGCACCTGCTCTTTTTGAATATCAGCATCGTTTTCTGTAGACTGAAAAAATAAATTAATAAATTAACAATTCGTATACATATATATATATATATATATATATATATATATATATATATATATATATATATATATATATATATATATATATATATATATATATATATATATATATATATATATGTATATGTTTATATATATATATATATATATATATATATATATATATATATATATATATATATATATATATATATATATATATATATATATGTATAATAGTTATAACTATATACCCGCGTCGGATTCCGCAGTTGAGGAAGGATTCCATATACCTGTATCAGGTTTTCTAAATCTTTGCCAACTTCTTTGTTTGATTCACTTACGGTCACATCTTCGCTATTCACAGAATCGTCAAGAGATAAAACTTCATCACACGAATAACTTAGATCAATATTGCCACTAAACCAATCTTCCTCCATTTTGAAAAATTTTAATAAAAATTTAATTTTAATAAAAATATTTTTTTTTAAATCGCTTTAACACTGTTTTAAAAAATTATGATGCTCACAGACCGACGCTTTAACATATAATGGCGAAAAAAAATATGAATTTATTTAAGAATTGACATATATGTCTAAAAACCAACATTCCGAGAGAGTCATTAAAGTACATTTCCCAAAAAACTTGCACAATGTTGTTGCCTGCGAGGCTGCGATTAACCAATGTTGTAATATTATATGCTTTACAGCGTACAGTGTAAGGTGGTAAGAGGGCCAGGTTCTCATCGAATGGTAAATTATAGTTGTAGTTCCAGTTGGTTTTTTTTCATAATATAGAGGAAGATTCGCGGCTGCGAAAAGGGATTTTTACCATCGATCGTCTGGGCGGTACGATCGGTGGTGAGAATGAACTCATCTGACACCCAGTTGGTGGTTAAAATTCGTGTGCCGTCCCATCTGCCATGTCAGTACTATAGGCTGGCATGGAGCTATGCAATGTGCAGATGGTTTCTACGTTAATCGGACTTATAGCCGGGACGTACACTAATATGGTGGGAGGTCACAATGGGCAAAAAAAAACTCAAGAAATGTCTGGAGAGTAAAATTTCTCTGACAAATGTTACGCCTAGATCTTTGATTTTGGTGACGCGTTCACCAGAGTTTTAACTGGTTCAATTCACACTAGGAACAAATCTTGTCAATATCCTCTTGAAGCTTGTAAGAGTCACTTCTATCGTTAAATGATCGGAATATTTTAATATCATCAGCAAATAAAAGCACGGAAGTAGGTATCTCTTCTTTAAGTAAGATTGAAATCATTTGACAAACATTGACGAAAAACCAACTTGTCAAGTTTAATCAATATCTGGCGATATTGGATGGAGTCAAAAGCTTTACTGAAGTCAGTGTATATGGTGTCAATTTGCTGATGATTTTCTAAAGCTCTAGTAGTAATGCTAGTAAACTCAACTAGGTTGGTGGTAGTTGATCTGCCAGGCAAAAATCCATGTTGATGGAATGATAGATGGCTTTAGGTAAAATTGAAGTGGTTGCAATTCCTCGATAGCAGGAAATTTCATTTCTTTTACCAGATTTGAAAATTGGGTTGAGTCTCGAAATTTTCCATTAATCAGGGCAAATTCCGGTTTGTAATGATTTATTAAAGATGAGTTTTAAAGGCTTGCAAACTACATCAGTCAATAATTTAATGATGGATGAAGAATCAGGTCCATAACCAACTCCTAGTGATTTAATTTCAGTTAGTATCTTCTCTTCAGAAAAAGTTAGGATATGTATTGGACAATTTGCGTAACTCGGAGAATGATTATTACAAGGTGAATTATCAGGACTGTAAATTGTTTGGAAAAATGATGAGAACAGGTTGGCTATTTCTTTGGGTTCTGATGCAAATAATCTATCCAGATGTATAGTCAAACAAATTGTTTTTCCAGATGCATAGTCAAAGAAATTTTTATTATTCAAGAAGCCTGTTGCTCTTCGAACTTATAATAATAACACGAGACTTATTCAAACACAAGTTATTTATTTTACTATGTGGTTATAATGCACCACAGTTCATATATTTCAATTCACTTTACTAAAATTACTACAATGTTTATAAAAATATTAATTCACCACACCAAAATCAAATCGGTACGTACGACCAAAGAAACACGAATATATATACGGGTGTCCCCGATTGGGATGCTGATCCGTTACGGGCTGATTCCTTGGTTCATTTCATGAAAAAAATCGTATGGCAGGGGGGGGTCAATTTTTGATATTCTTTGAGATACAGCGCGTTTAAAAAATTTGGTACGGAAAAAAAGTACAAGCGGATATTAAGCTGTAACTTACAAAATTTTTATCGGACAGCAACTAACAAAGTCTCATTTGACGGACAACTAAATAGGCTATATTTAAGATCTCATTGGCTATCTCGCATCTGTATCCATTTAAGAGCTATGGCGTTTTAAAGTTAAAAAAATAAAAAAAAATGATATTTTTTTTCATAAATTTGAGTTTTTCTCAAAAAAATGCCCTAATAATTTTTTTTTTTACTTAATTTTAATCCGCTATGATCTCCTCTACAATCCCCCAATACATTATTTGTACCCATGTGTTATAGTTTTTTACTTATGAGACGAAGAATGAAAACACTACCCACAAATATTTTCTGTTAAAAGATAATGGTAGTGTAAAAATTGTAACAATTTTTTTTCGTTAGTAAAATAAGAGGCGACGATTAGCAACTCATTTGTTTAAATGTTGAAAAACAAAAATTAAATATTTTATTAGTTGTGAGAAACAATCTATAGTGTTGTGTCGTTGATTCAAATGAGAAAATAAAATTGATTTAATAAAAAACAAATAAATCATAATAAATTAAATATCACAATGGCACAGTTCTCGGGCGAGGAGTACACGGATATCCATTTTATTTATGGATTCTGCGATGGTAATGCAGCAAGAGCTCGCAATGAATATCAGCGAAGATTCCCAACGCGTCGCGTTCCGGACGCGAAAGTATTTATAAATACTCATAGAAGACTGCCAAACATAATATCAACATCAAATATGCGGGCCGAGCCCCATGCAGTCTCATCCAATCATTTGGATGTCGGTGAAGAAATCATAAGAAATGGAACAGCAAATCCAACTGTCAGTATACGGAGGCTCTCCTTACAATTGAACGTCTCTCGCCACAGAATTCATGAAGTATTGCAGAAGGAGAAACTTCATCCGTATCATTCAACACCCGTTCAAGAACTTTTACCGATAGACTTTAGTAAAAGATTGGAATTTTGTAATTGGTTAATTGAAAAGAATTTTGACGATGATAGGTTTGTGAAACGTATTCTTTGGACGGATGAATCTCAATTTACAAGAAACGGTATAACAAACTTTCACAATCTACACACGTGGGCTTCTGAAAATCCACATTCAAAAAACAAACATCCTTTCAGCATCGCTTCAGTGTAAACGTATGGGCTGGTGTAATTGGCGATAATTTAATTGGACCATTCATATTACCATCTACATTAAATAGCGAACGCTATTTACAATTTTTAGAAAACGATTTACCACTGCTCCTTGATGATGTTCCACTTGCAAGCCGATTCTTGCATACATATCAACATGATGGTGCACCTAGTCACTGCGGTATAATTGTTAGAAATTTTTTAAACGAAAATTATCCAAATAATTGGATTGGAAGGAATGGTCCAATTCAATGGCCTGCAAGATCGCCCGATCTAACTGTGTTAGATTTTTATGTATGGGGAATGATGAAGGCACTTGTATATACCAAAGAGATAGAAACAAAAGAAGAACTAATTCAAAGAATACACACAGCGGCTCAACAGATTAAGGAAGAATTACCAAGAATTGAAATTACGAAAGGTATACTTAATCGAACATTAGCCTGCATTCAGCAACAAGGACATTTTGAGCATCTTTTATAAATTTTTATAGTTGTTTTATTATGACACTGAATTAAAATTAATTTTAAAAACATTCTAATTGTTTTTTTTGTTTAGAAAATACGGTTTGTAGAAAAAAAAATATATGTAGTTTTAAATAAATATTTAGGGAAGTACATTTTAATATTTGTGTGTCGTGTTTTCATTCTTTGTCTCATAAGTAAAAAACTATAACAGGTGGGTACAAATAATGTATTGAGGGATTGTAGAGGAGATCATAGCGGGAGAGGAGATCATAGCGGATTAAAATTAAGTAAAATTAAGTAAAATTCTAAAATTTATTAGGGCATTTTTTGAGAAAAACTCAAATTTATGAAAAAAAATATCATTTTTTTTTATTTTTTTAACTTTAAAACGCCATAGCTCTTAAATGGATACAGATGCGAGATAGCCAATGAGATCTTAAATATAGCCTATTTAGTTGTCCGTCAAATGAGACTTTGTAAGTTGCTGTCCGATAAAAATTTTGTAAGTTACAGCTTAATATCAGCTTGTACTTTTTTTCCGAACCAAATTTTTTAAACGCGCTGTATCTCAAAGAATATCAAAAATTGACCCCCCCCCCCCCCCTGCCATACGATTTTTTTCATGAAATTAACCAAGGAATCAGCCCGTAACGGATCAGCATCCCAATCGGGGACACCCTGTATATAAATATATATGTATATAGTATATGGATGTATATATAGTTACACTTTGGATTCTGCAGCACGTCTAACTTGAATACTCAAAAACTCATCCAAATATGTCGGTATACCAAAAATTAGGAAAAACAACAGGTAAATAAGATTTCCCGTTTTATCAATTTTAATTAAAACTGCAAACGCAACACTTAAATAAAAATTAGTGTGTTGGTTAGTAAAAATAAAAAATATGCGCGTAATTAGAATCGCGGACTATCGACTGTGTATGACTCAAAATTAAAACATAAAACTGATTTAATTTAAAGTGAGTCACTACATAACCCCCTTCGCAGCGATTTGGTCGCGCGAGGAACCGGAAAGAAAACTATTCGGCAAAACGCACGAATTTTTTAGGCCTCGAAACTGACATGGTGTTAGTCGAAGAAGAAACACCAAAAGCGGGTTTTAATCGATCGATTGAAATGTTATGGTTTTTTTTATTCATCGAGATAACAAATTGTTTTCGCAAACGGCGAATAACTTTGAAAGGACCCTCGTATGGAGTTGATAGTCCAGTTCGAACTTTATCTGTTCGTACAAAAACATAATCACAAGTATCTAAAGACTTGGGTATAAATATATTTTGTTTAATTAAACGAGGTTGAGTAGGAATAAGATTACTCATAGTACGTCTTAATTGATCAATAATAGTTTCAGCAGGAGGAAGTGGTGAATGAGGATTTTCGACGAAAAATTCACCGGGAAGCTTGAGTGTTTGTCCATAGACCATCTCAGCTGGTGAATATTTCATATCTTCCTTCACTGTGGCTCTTATGCCAAGCAATATAATCGGCACTTCAGTACTCCAATTAATAGAATTGTCTCGGGCCATAATAGCAGCTTTAAGCTGTCGATGGAAGCGTTCAACCATCCCATTAGCTTGTGGATGATAAGCCGTAGTACGTATTCGATGAAAACCGAGGAGCTTAGTAAGTTCGGAAAACAGCTTCGACTCGAATTGGGTTCCTTGATCTGTAGTAATAGTAAGTGAAACACCAAAACGTGATACGTAATTGTTAATAAAAGTGACGGCAATAGTAGAAGCTGACATATTAGTCATTCAATACGCTTCGGGCCAACGAGTAAAACGATCAACACAAGTGAGCAAATATTGAAAATTATTTGATGGAGGTAGAGGTCCTACTATATCTATATGAACATGTTCAAAACGACCAGGTGTTATGTTAAATTGACCGTGAGGAGAAACAGTATGTCGTTGAACCTTAGATTTCTGGCAGGACAAACAATTTTTAGTCCAACGATTAATATTTTTATTCATATTAGGCCAGAAATAACGAGCAGTAATAAGTTTAAGTGTAGCCCGGACACCAGGATGTGCTAAATTATGCAAAGAATTAAAAATAATTTTGCGTAAAGGTTCGGCGATATAAGGACGATGAGCATCAGTAGAAGTTTCGCATACGAACTAATTATTAGGCAATTTCAAAAGTTCTAGCTGCCAAGTTGAAGTAGAGTGACAAACAGAACCAGAAAGTAATTCCTGAAGTTCTTGGTCAGACTTTTGGTAATTAACAATCGTGTCGAAATTAAAAGAAGAAGATTCGACTGAAGATAAATCTGTGGTGCGAGATAAGGTGTCAGCAAACACATTGTCTTTGCCTTGCACATGTTTAATGTCCGTGGTAAATTGGCTTATATAATCCAAATGGCGAGTTTGCCTTGGATTTCTTTCAGTACGTGAAAGTATTGCTCTAGTAAGCGGTTTTTGGTCGGTATAAATAGTAAATTCACGACCTTCAACGAAGTAACGAAAATGTTTGATAGCTAAGTAAATGGCCAAAAGTTCTCTATCGAATGCGGAGTATCTTTTTTCTGCATCTTTAAGTTTTTTTGAGAAAAATGCCAAAGGCTCCCAGCGTTTGTTATTAAATTGTTGCAAAACTGCACCAACAGCCGTTCCCGAAGCATCCGTGGTAATCGAAATTGGTTTCGAATCCAACGGATGGTGCAATAAAGTAGCACTGGCCAACTGTTCTTTAATAGAACAAAAAGCGAGATCGCACTCGTCGGGCCATGAAAATTCTTTCGGGGTCTTGGGCTTACGTAATAATTCTGCCAAATGCCCGTGAATAGGGGAAAGAAAAGCGGCTAAATTAGGAATAAATCGATGGTAATAATTCACAATACCGATAAAACGCTGTATATGTTTAACAGTAGTAGGAGCTGTAAAATGTTTAATGGCATTAATTCGATCTGGCGATGGCAGAACACCATTAGCATCAATAGAATGACTGAGGAAATTTAAACAAGTTGCCTCAAACGTGCACTTAGAAATATTTATCCGAACATCCCACTCAACAAGCCTCTGAAATAATTGTTTCAGGTTTTTTTTTTTTTTTTTTTTATTTGTTTAAGAAATCTATATTTCTGTATAATATTACAACTAATCTCAGTGATTATCTAGTAAATGTTTTGTATTTTTAAGCAGTGTAGCATCTTATGGGATGAGAAAAATCGGTTCATCCCATTTCGTCCAGTCCTTTGATTTCAGTAGTTCAGGGAACCACTAATTCTAAAGGCTTTGTTCTTTTTAGGCGCTTTGGTCCATTGGTGTGATCCAGTAGGTTCCGCAGCTCCTCGTTGTCATGTTGCTGCAGTCGCAGTACATGACTCCTTGCAAGCTTAATTATTTCATCACTGACGTATTCCATGTTAAGGTCTCGATGGAGGTTGTCATTTCTAATATACCATTAATAATATACCATCCAGTAGGTTCCGCAGCTCCTCGTTGTCATGTTGCTGCAGTCGCAGTACATGACTCCTTGCAAGCTTAATTATTTCATCACTGACGTATTCCATGTTAAGGTCTCGATGGAGGTTGTCATTTCTAATATACCATGGAGCATTGACAATGCTACATAGTACTTTATTTTGAAATGTTTGTATGATCTTAATTGTAGTTTTCTTTGCACATCCCCAAAGTTGAATGCCGTATGTCCAGATAGGTTTAAGGATTTGTTTATATAATAGTAGTTTGTTTTGCGTTGTCAGCTCAGAGTTTCTTCCATTAAGCCACTGCATTTTTCTGAATTTAAAATTCAATTCTTGTCTTTTTTTTTTAACATGTGCTTTCCACCTAAGCTTAGTGTCTAGTGTCATGCCAAGGTATTTCGCATTGTCTGAGCAAGGAATTTGTTGAAAATTCAGTCTAATCGGGATGTATTCTACTTTCTTGTTGGTGAAGTTGATGTGTGTTGATTTTGATTCGTTTAGCATTATTCTCCAAGTTTTTGTCCAAGTGTTTACTGTATTAACAGCATTTTGTAGTTTCCGTGTTGACTCGAAAATACTAATATCAGTAGTCATAATTGCAGTGTCATTGTTTCAGGTGGAGATCATGTTCCTTCTCAGTCTTCGAAGCTACCAAAATATCGTCAATATAGACGAAAACAAAATCTAATCCTCTAGTGACTTCGTTCATAAATCGCTGAAAAGTTTGTGCAGCGTTGCGAAGTCCAAATGGCATTCGAGTAAATTCGAATAAACCAAAAGGAGTAGTAATTGCGGTCTTGAGAACTTCTTCAGGAGCTATCGGAATTAAATGATAAGCTCTAATTAGATCAATTTTTGAAAAATATTTGCAACCATGTAAATTCATGGAGAAATTTTGAATATGTGGGATTGGATAACGATCAGGTGTCGTAATAGCATTGAGCCTACGATAATCACCACAAGGTCTCCAATCATCATTCTTCTTTTTGACTAAATGCAATGGAGAAGAAGCCGGAGAACAAAAAGGTCTGCAAATTCCCAGTTCAACCATATGTTGAAATTCTGTGAATGCGGCCTTATGACGTACAGGATCAAGCCGGCGTGGTCGAGTCACTGGCAAATGTCCAACAGTGACAATATGATAGACCACATTATGTCGTACTGGCAAATTATAGTTTGGCTCTGCTGATAAAGATGGAAATAGTTTAAGCAGACGGCCATAGCCATTGTCGATTGAGTAATGAATAGGTGTTGGTGTGTTGACACAAATTGAAGTGGCATTGATTGACAACTGAGTCGCTGAATCAACCAGCCTTTTATGCTTTAAATCGACTAATAGTCCGAACTTGAATAAGAAGTCAGCGCCAATAATTGGACGGTCTACTTCTGCAATAATAAATGCATGAGTGAAAGTTTTATCAAGGCCAATGTCTAAATTTAAAAGTTTGGTTCCAAAAGTTTTAATGTGTGAACCGTTGGCGGCTGATAAAATTAAATTAGATCTATTGTCAGAATAATATGATCTTGCGCAAAATTCACGTGGGATGACCGAAAGGTCAGCGCCCGTATCGATTAGAAATATAAAATTATTAATTGAGTCGCGTAAAGACAAACGACTCGTAAAACGGGTGTTCTGAGAAACATTCGTCTCCACCCAAAAATTCATTCGTTTTTTGAATGACTGCTTTGATAGGGAAATGGCGAAGGTGATTTGCCATTCGCATTAGTCGAAACATATTTGCATGGCTTATTGCACGAATGGGCATTTTTGCCAAATTTGTGGTGATACCAACAAATGTCACCGATGTGTGTCTGAAATCGTACTTTCGACCTTGTACGTGATCGGGATTTTGACCGGAAAAATGGTCGACGAGGTTTATTACGACTCGGGCTTCTCGCGTTGAAAAATGTGTTCATCCGCTGCTCTAATTGGGCAATGCGGGCATCAACTGTCTCAAGAGTTGGTTCCGCGGAAACTGTAAGTTTATTCACTTCCCTTCTGCCGACTCGCATTAGCGATCTGGATTCTCTAGTCGAAATAATAGAGGTAATGTGTTTGTTTCTGGTAAGTGAGTCAAATATCCGATCGGCTATATTGGATAATGTGCCCAAGTCTACACTATCTGGCTGTGAAACGATTGAGATTCTTATGACCTCGGGCAGCCTTCGTACCCACAACGATTTAATTATTATATCTGAGAAACCACCACCCGAGAGCGCTTTAATTCGACGAAGAGCGTCGGATGGCTTCATGTCGTCTAATTCCGAGCCATTTAATAATTTTTCTAAGCGTGTCTCTTCGCTTAGTGAGCATCTTGCTAATAACGCTTTCTTTAAAGTTGCGTATTTGTTTTCTTCGGGTGGTTCTGCCAAAATGTCGGAAACTTTCTCGCATGCATCCGGCGAAAGTGCGTTTAATAAAAATGCGAATTTTTGTTCATCTTTCTTGATCCCTATATTGGTAAGCTGCAATTCCATATTAAACCACGTTGTAGGGTTATCTAGCCAAAATTTTTGCAGATTAAAAGTTCTCGAAATTGCACTTGCCACATCCATCTTTGGAGTTTTATTATCCTCTTCATCAGACATTTTGGACTTGTAAAAAAAACTTTTAAATTCAAATGAAATTGGGAACGGTAATTGTATTAGAGAAAAAAAAATGACTAACTTGTGCGTATAGCGATTAATATACGATCGATAAATTAGGAAGAACAATTTTTGATTATCATTAACCAATTCCAGTTTTCGCTGGAAAAGTTTCTTATGAAATTATATATACCATATATTCGAAATCCTTGGTCGCCGTCATACACTAAACATAAAGGATAAAAAGAAATTTGCTTGATTCTCGTATAGAAAGATATTAAGTAAAGTACAAAATTTGCCCCTCTCACTGCCAAAGCAGTTGCAAGCGAGCGACAAAAAAATTGTGACTCAAATCAATGTATCTGAACTAAACCAAGCAAATTTTTACTCTTCTATTGCGAATTTAGAATTATTTAAAAAGTATTTAGGTGTGATGGATTTTACAAAGAAATTAAAAAAAATTTAAGTATTGAAATATAATAATGAAACAATGAATTTAAATGGTCTTCTTTATTTTAGCTTCGCCCTTAATTTTGTTGTACTTGCGGTTTTTTTTAATGTTTAGTCTAATATGGTGGCACGTGGTTTACAGAACTGTTGTTGTTGTTAATTCGGTTTCCAATTGTAACTGTTGAATTTTTATATGGCCTGGTTTCCGCTTATTGAATTATCCCGTTGATGTTAGTAATCAGCAACTTAAACTGCTTTGGTATCGCTATCGTTCTTCTCGAATATGTGACCGAAAATGGATGAAAGAAAAATCACTGGCACGTTTTGTTATAAAAAATTTAAGTTTTTTTATGATTACGTACCATGTATCTGATACGAATTTATCGTATCAGATGTCCTTTTGTTATATTACGTGTTTTATCGCGCCCACGTGGCGGGTGAATCCACTCGATACTGCGTTTTTTTCTCGGTCAGCTCCCGTTATCCCGTTCTTTATAGCAAATCTTATGACAAAATCCCTAAAAAGGGACGTCGAGGTCACCAATTGTTGCTCTTCGCACTTATAATAATAACACGAGACTTATTCAAACACAAGTTATTTATTTTACTATGTGGTTATAATGCACCACAGTTCATATATTTCAATTCACTTTACTAAAATTACTACAATGTTTATAAAAATATTAATTCACCACACCAAAATCAAATCGGTACGTACGACCAAAGAAACACGAATATATATATATATATATATATATATATATATATATATATATATATATATATATATATATATATATATATATATATATATATATAAATATATATGTATATAGTATATGGATGTATATATAGTTACACTTTGGATTCTGCAGCACGTCTAACTTGAATACTCAAAAACTCATCCAAATATGTCGGTATACCAAAAATTAGGAAAAACAACAGGTAAATAAGATTTCCCGTTTTATCAATTTTAATTAAAACTGCAAACGCAACACTTAAATAAAAATTAGTGTGTTGGTTAGTAAAAATAAAAAATATGCGCGTAATTAGAATCGCGGACTATCGACTGTGTATGACTCAAAATTAAAACATAAAACTGATTTAATTTAAAGTGAGTCACTACAAGCCTTTAAGTTCAACGATGTTAGCTTTGGCAAAGCTATGTCGTATACCTGGTTCTTGATTGAAGTTGCAGTGTTCGTTAATTTCTGATAAAGCTGAATTCCATGGATTTGTGATGAGTATCGTTGCATGTGAATGGTGACAGTGATTCATTTACTTTGTCATAAGACCAGCTCACATTGGTAAGGTTGAAATCTCCCACTACTACCAAAGAATCACCCGGCTTTGTAAGATTATAAATTTCTTGGATAGTTTCCATGCAGTTTGCGTATGTTTCACTTGGTGAAGAGGGTGGTATGTACACAGTATAAATGTATAATTTTTTCTTATTGATTGTTATTATTTCACAGGCATGTTCGACTTTACAACAGGAGAGTGGAAAAAAAGGATTATACTGGAAGGGCCCAACTCAATATAACGCACCGTCTCGTCATCAGCTAATCAAGTCGATAGTAACATCACCAATACCATTCAAGGATCTTATTATGCCAAAGATTCGGATTTGCTGCCCCTGCAAAATCTTCTTCAGTGAGACTAATCCTAAATGATGAGTGGTCACGAGGTACACCATTAATTGCTTTAGGTATCATCTTGATACAGTTAGCTGTTTATATTTTTAATTTCTCTATCAGATAATTTTGGATGACTTCTACCGACGAAGATTTATGCAGTCTGCTTACAAAAAGGTGCCGTCTCGGTTTAATAATTCTAATTGGAATCATTAGATTGTCAATAACCTCTACTGAGAGACTGTCTTTCATCCACAGCTTAGTTTCCACAACATTGATGGTTTCTTGGTCATCCGTAATTGGCTTTTCATTGTTTGTTGATCCATTCTCATTAAGACGTAATCTAGTTACTCGATGTTCGGTCAATTGCGGTATCAGTTCAATGCGTTCAGGGACACTAGTTATGGCACTAAAATTTCGCTGAGATGAAGCAGCAGTTTCAGTTGCTATTGTAGTGGTCGCAGCTTTTGTTAGCGACCGAGTAACAACACGTTCTTCTATAGGCAAAGACACTGCAGATGGTTGCAGATATTGGGTTTACGGGATTCTTTAGTTCATGAATAGCATTGAGTATGGTCAGTTCGGCTTTCTGAATTGCTTTCAATGAGCAGTCCATTTTGCTTTGCAACTCATGCAAACATTCAAGACAATCAGTACAGAACCATTGCAAACCAGTTACGCCATCCATCAAATTTTTGACACCTTTTTTTATCACTGCAGAATTTGCCAAGTGGCTTTTTTAAGATAACAAATGTTGCACTGAAGAAGAAGTCAAGTTGAAAGGTCCAGACCATGTCAAACTAGAGGAATCCAAAAAGGTGGATACGCCCAGATTGTAAGAAAGTTTATGGAGATCTACTATCCAAATAACTTTACTAGGAATTCATGGAGGACAATTTAGGCCAAAACCACGTGGAATTAATTAAGAAAATGGCTAAGATTCTCCGTTTGATAACAGTTATTACATTCTACATCACAGCATAACCAAGCAAGATAGCATTATAACAAAACCACGAGTAGTATCATTCAATGACATCATGAAGACCGGTCAACATTACAAGAGGGTTTAGCTGACATCATACTTCAATGGCGCAAACACCAGTACTTTATAACCGTGATCAACATTAAAATGAGATTCTTTCGATGATACATACCAAGTGGTATAACTACGAGTGTTCACTTAAATTTATTGTACAAAAAAGTTAGTTTCAAGCACCTCAACAATCAATTATAACATTCTGACGTATTTATTTTAGGCAGATTAATCCTACCTTCACAAATATAGTATGCAACCCCTTCGCACGATTCGTCGTACCATCGATACTGGTGTGTCGCTCCACCGTGTAATAAAATACACTTTCGCGCAGCAGCATTCGGCGATGTTGAAATCCAATTCGAAAATGTTACCGGATATCCTGTTTGTGCCCAATAAAATTCTTTCTCGTGATGACCCAAACTTGTTCCGCTCGTCCAGAAATGAACTCCAGCGGGATATGATGAATTCCATCTATTTATGACGTCCATCAACATGTTATGATTCTCTTGTGTATAAATCGCTACCAAGTGCATTCCGTTTAAGGCACAGTTGCGGAAAGCTTGATGGTAATTATGTTTTAACGGGTGGCTAATCCAATAGTTGGTCCCGTTAACGTTGAAGTATTCCCCAGCAATGGCTCGTTCGGCAAATATAACCACAATAAATACAATAAAATATTTCATTTTGAGTGGATTAAATTCAATTTAGTTATCTTTAGGTTAGCGTGATGCTGGACGTTATATATAGCAATTTATAAAACAATGGTGAAGGTTATTTAATCGAGGGAGCATTGAAATTTTAATTTATTACTACGCATGCAAAGCAATCGCCTTGTTAACCATATGTCGTTACAGTATCATTGGTTCTCTTACTTATCACTCTAGAACGATCACCATAGCGGAGCGCTTATGAGATCGCGAGGCTCTCGCAATTACTGTGATATAGTGACCAACCATGACTTCAAATAGGGTTTGTTACTGTGATAAAAAAGTTGTGCTTAAACCGTTGTTCAAGGTACTCTGTTCCACATCCAATTCCAACCCCAGGTTGACCTCATCCGCAATATCCTCGACTATACATATCGAAAATGTTCGTTGCTGAATGGTTAAGCAACTTCCTTCTTTCTTTTAATAATCGTACTGTCAACTTTCGCTCTCTGCAACTTGAATTCTTCCATACCTCGAATTTCAATCCTGATATGATCCAGCCGCATAAACGTTGCCGTTGCTCCTGAGTCTAATGTTATCCTGAAGCTAATACACCTTCTTGCCAATCTGGAAATGGTGATGAAGATAGGTTGCCAATTTTCTGTGCGGGCTTGGTGCTTGTTACTGGTTTGTGACTTCATGGTAGTTCCAATCCTCTTGACTACTGACTTGATGTTCCTCATTTGTTATCTCACGATACTCGAACATTCTGCCTTCAATCGTTCGACGCAAAAAAGATTCCCTTATGGAGTGATTTAGATAACGCACTAGAAAACCGATTAGCTTCTCTTCCATTGAGTTATACAAGTGATGCGAAGAAGCTATCATCCAATCTGAATGCATCGTTCTCCTCGTCGAAGGAATCAATGAGGTATAGTAAAGCAACGCCAAGCTTAGCGACTAAGAAACAAAATGCATTTCACATATCCAATGTGAAATGCATTTTAACCTCATTACAGCGTCTCAGTACATTGTAAAGAAACACACATTTTGAGAAAATGTCCGTCGTTTCTCAAACTATCCGTACAGGAACGCTCGTCGTAAAATATAGGTATTGTTTCAATTGCCTCGGATACAATCATTGACTGTCGGACTGTCCAAGCCAGAAGAACGGTCAACTCATTCCTTTTCGGGCTTTAGTCGATCAAGGATCACAAGCCACTGTAATCACTCAAGCAGCTGCGGAACGTTTAGGATTACCTAAAATATCCATCCGCGCTCAAGTTATAATGGCAATGGTAGCTACCACAATAATAAAAGCAAAGCGTTAATTTCAATTGCCATCAAATCGTGCCACGACGATCGTTTCGAATGCCACACTGATGCATTGATTCTTGATAAGTTGACCACCAAACTACCTTCGTAGATTATTAATTTAACCAATTGGGATCATATTGAAAAATTACCTTTAGCGGATCCACTTTTTTCACAACCGAGCCATATCGGGTCTATGCCGTAGAAAAGATGCCACTCCAATAGCTCAATATACCGCTTTGAGCTGTATACTCTCAGGAGAGATCATTCCAATTCATTCTTCGACTATCACTGTTTCCAGCTTTCACTCTCAAATCGAAATTGATTCTCTTCTACGCAAATTTTGGGAAATAGAAGAGATCCAAGACGGAAAAATATTTTCAAAGGAAGACAATTGGTGTGAACAGTTATTTCAAGAAACCCACAAACGTCAACCTAACGGCAAATATTTAGTCCAATTGCCTCTCAAGTCACAGTACGATCCACACGCAGTCATTGGTTCATCACTAAAAATGGCTTATGATCGATTTTTACAATTGGAAAGACGTTTTCTTCGAGATACACGTTTTCAACATGTATCCTCAACACACTCAATATCAGCGAATTTTATGGCAAAATTCGCCAGATGAAAACATCGAAACGTATAGATTAAATACAGTGACGTTTTGCACATCGAGCGCACCATACACTGCAATTCGGTTTTGTCCACGATCGCACGCCTCTTTAATCCAATGGGGTGGATCAATCCAATTGTATTAGTCGCCAAAATATTTCTTAAGCTTTTGTGGTGCAAACGACTTGATTGGGACGGTAAACTTCCACACAGTCTAGTCCAAGTTTGGCTACCATTCATCGAGAGTATAAAATATATTAATCAGATCAAAATTCCACGTTGGATACACACAGACCACAATCAACAATCATTCGATCTACATACGTTTTGTGATGGATCCACGCATGCTTATTCTGCTGCAACGTATTTACGAATTGAAACAGTTCATCGTGCAGTTTTCGTTCGTTTACTATTCGCCAAATGTAAGGTAACTCCACAGCGGGTTCTTACGATTCCAAGGAATGAATTGTGTTCAAAGGATTGAATTCGTCAATCCAAATAACCAGTTATTTTTGGACAGATTCAACTATCGTTTTATCATGAATCCGAGGAGATCCAGATCGATGTAAAACATTTGGCTGCAAAAGAGTTCATAGAATTCTAGACACTACCAACATCAATCAATGGCGTCATATATCCACTACAGATAATCCTGCGGATATTTCAAGTCGTAGATTAACTTTCCGTTTAAAACCTTTTGCCTTTCCGTTCGAAAGCCACTGGTGTTGACTATGCCGGGCCGATAAATTTTAGAGTATCAAAGGGCCGTGGAAACAAGTCGTATAAAGGATATATTTTGAGCCAGTCAGTGACCTCACCACGTCAGCATTCATAGCAGCATTACAACGATTATTTGCTCGTCGTGGTTTTTGTCGTGACATGTACAGCGATTGTGGTACCACATTCATCGGAGCAAATAATCAACTTAAGGCAAATGAAACTGCTAGTAAAAAAAAATATTCGAGAAATAAATTCTGCCAGCTCTCATACCACAAGTAATTCAGTAGCATTTCATTCCACCCTTTTCACCACATTTCGGTGGGCTGTGGGAAGCCGAAGTCAAATCAGTCAAATATCATTTGAAGAGAATCATCCCAAGTTCGATACTTACCTTTGAAGAAATAGCAACTGTACTTTGTCGCATCGAATCGTGTTTATACTCAAGGCCATTGTGTCCATTATCACCGCATTAACACCTGGACATTTCATCAGAGGAGATGCCCTGTTAGCACCGCCCCCTGAACCACCAATCGAAAATTTATCGCCAGTCAATCGTTGACATCAATTACAGAAAATCATACACGCGAGTTTTGGAACGTTTGGCACAAAGAATTCTTATCAAGATTACAAATGCGGCCAAAATGGAATCAAGTCAAGGAAAATGTCGTTTTTGGGGAATTGGTTCTAGTAATAGACGAACGATTACCTCCTAATCAATGGAGATTAGGCCGAATCATTGAAGTATACATGAAGGTAAAGACAAATAAGTTCGAGTCGCTTCTTTGAAAACCACCAACGGAATTATCAAACGCCCGATTGTGAAATTGTGTCCATTACCTCGCCTTGAGTCAGCTGACGAAAGCGTAACTGAGCAACTCAACTCAATAAAAGAACGAAAGTTGCACACTAATCAAAACTAATTAAACCTTGCTTCCATTGCTGTAATGATGTACCCAACTTTAATTTCATCAATCAACTAATTTACTCCGCCGAGTAGTGGCGGCGTAATAACTACCGAATTTCAACTGATCATGGAGGAAATGCCGATCAGTTTCTTAATCACATTAATTTCATCTCTCATCAGGTCATGTTCAATATATTTAAGATTTAAAGCGCACCTCTCTCACAAATCACAAATAACTACTACAGATATCCAAACTATATGGAGAAATCATGTATACTAAACTGAAATATTTCTATATATATATTTTTGGTCGTGATCGGATCTTATTAATTAAAAAAAACAAAACAAATTTTAATTTAGTTTGAATTTAAAAAACTTTTTTTTTTTTTTATATATTATATTTCGCGCCATTGTGCGACGCATCTTCAGAAACAGTTTTAAAAAATATATTTTTTTTTTTAATTAATAAGATCCGATCACGACCAAAAATATATATAGAAAAATTACTATCACGGATCAACAATCAACAAATTTAAATAAACTGAAATAAGGGGAAATAATTGTACCCTGGATGAAAAGGCTATAATTAAATTCTATTTTCTCTTTCATTCCTTTTAGCATTGATATTACGATAAATAAATGTTTGTATATAAATTTTGTATAAAATATGAAGAACTCATTTACTGTCCTGAATGAAACTAATCGCAGTGGCATGAAACATTTATTTGATTTCATGTATGTATTTGAACTTAGTTTTATAGATTTGATTGAATTTTATTTATCGTAATATCAATGATAAAGGAATGAAAGAGAAAATAAAACTCAAATATAGCCTTTTCAACCAGGGCACAATTATTTCCCCTTATTTCAGTATAGTATATACATATGATTTCTCCATATAGTTTGGCTCTCTGTAGTAGTTATTTTTTGGCCATACCACAGATAAGGATATACAGATATGGAACTTGTATAGCCGTTTATTACATGAGAATATTTAGCTAGTGAAATATCTTCAAACTCGAATCTAGCCACTTAAGAATTAAGTGATGTGGTAAATTCCTGTGTTGCATCCACTTCAAGAAATTTAGTTGTAACCGCCAAATCAACATTTAATTCTATTGGTACTCAAACCGAAAAATTAGACGAGGAAATTCAATTTTTAGAGAACGACTACAAAACGACAGAGAACGACTACAAAACGAAATTGGTTGCAACAAATGTTTGAAAAAAATAAAGACAATTCAAAAATATCAAAAGATTGTTAATAATTTAAATAAAAAAATTACGTTACTTAAAACTAAATATGGTAGATTACACAGAAATTTTTATAATTTAAATCATTTTAGATCAATTAACTATCAATAATAATACAAAGAAGGTGTGTAAGTTACTCTTTAAAAACGACTATTATTACAATGAAAATGAAATAATTTCGCACAGTATTTATTTTATAAATCATCAAGGATCTATAAATATTTGCTATCCAGTTTAAATTTAAAACTTCCATCCATTTCATCATTTATAAATGGTCACCAATTCAATTCGTCCCACCAGGTACAAATTCAATTTTAATGGCACAATTGGAAAGTTTATTCCAAAATATGACACCGAATTCAAAAATATGTGTTTTGTCTTTTGACGAAATTAAAATAAAAAAAAGATCTGACAATGAACATATCCACAGAGAGAATCGACAGTTTCTGTGATGACGGCGTTAATAGGAAAAATGAACTGGCCATATCCGCATTATTTTTTATGTTGAGGGGTGTGATTGAAAACTGGAAACATGTTCTGAGTTACGTTCTAGTAAACAATTTAAACTCAGAAACGTTATCGGAGCTAATAATTAATAATGTAAAAATGTCAAACTGTTTTGAAATTAAACGTAGTTATGGTGACGTGTGACCAGGCAGCGACAAATATACAATCATTTAAACATATGGGCATTGATCAAGACAAACCATACATTATTGTTAATAATTTTAAAATATTTGGACAATTTGACCCACCCCACTTAATAAAGTCAACGAGAAATGCGTTTCTTAAAGAAAAAATATTGCATTTAGAGTTTGGCACTTCCGACAGTATCATTGTTAAAAAGTATTTGAACATGATGTTAACAACAAAATCAAATTAATGCCGAAGCTTACAAAACACCATATTCAGCCTACTAATTTTTACAAAAATGAATGTGAAACTCGCGGCTCAACTCATACTGTTGCTAGTTCAATTAAAACAGCGTTAAGCGTTGCTCTAGAAATTTTTTAACAATATGTCAATAATATTTTGCCAACAGTGAAAATGATCGAATTCTTTAACAATTTGTTCGATTGCTTAAATTTCAGAAATTTTTCCTGTACCGCTCCATATTGCCAGCCATTATCTAAAAACAACAAAATTTACAATTTTTTAGAAAATAGCTTGGAATATTTAAAAAATTTAAAAATAATATCAAACAATGAAAATTATTTTAAATTCATTTAAGGGTTCCAATTGACAGTAAAAAGTCAACTTGGTTTGATTGACTATTTAGAAGAAAAAGAAATAAAATTTATTTTAACGGGTAGAACCAATCAAGATGCTCTTGAAAATTCTTTCTCACATCTTCGAGGAAAAGTAGGATTTAATTATATGCCAACCAGCTCCGATATCGGTCATCATTTTGCAAACATCCTAGTAGTTAAATTCCTCCACAACTCAAATCACTCCAACTGTATCTTTGAAGTCAGTGAGACGATAGAGTTTGATTGGGATATTTTTAGGAAAGAATACAAATCCAGCATCAAAGAATTCAATGTGGAAAACGGCGATTGTGAAATTGAAGAATTGGATACGGCACTCGAAAATCTGGATATGGTAAAATTAGAAACTAATGCTATAACGTATTATGCAGGCTATTGCTTACATAAAAAACTCAAATGCGAATTGTGTCAGTTAAAACTATACAAAGCAAATGAAAAATTTTGCAACAGCGAAAGCTTTATTAAAGAAAAAAATTATGACAAAGAAAACACTACACTTGGTTTTCTGAAAGTTCCTTCCGAGGAATTCGTTTTAATTGCGAAATTAGTTTACAAAATATTTGAATCTAACTTTTCACTAGAAAGTCACCTTCCAAATATTCGAGAAAAAATAGCATCAAACAGTTTTAGTAATATATCTCAATTATATCCAAAATTTCTTCCGAAGAATGATGATCCTTATGCTATAAACATTTTGAAGATTTGATTTCCTTTTTTATATTGCTTCTTTTCCGAAAAAACTGTAAATGGTCAGTTTTAAATTATGAATTTCGTAACAAAAAATCTAGACCAGCAACCAATTTTCAGTCGACTCCAAGTTCAAAGAAATTAAAAATTTTAAATAATTAATAACAATTTCTTTCTGTAATAAATAATATTATGTTAAGATTACTGTTTGTTGTTTTTATGTTTTTTGGAATGAAATAAAATGTTCAAATTGGAAAAATGTCTTTCTAATGTTGCAAATTAAGCTTAACACATAAACAAACTATTGGTCACTATTAAAACAAAACCATATGTGGTTTATCAAATTCAATTAAAAAATTATTTTATCACAAACAGTCTCGTTTTGTTTTTAAACGAGGATCATATTTTGTTGTCTGTTTTCTGTCTTTTCATTCACAAAACAATATATTTGAATTAGTTCATATCGTTTTTGTTTCGTAAACGTAAAATAGAAGGGATATTCAAAAACAATATAATTATATGATTGTGTTTGTGGCTTCAATAACAAAAAATGTGGCATACATACATAAAATATCAAGAAAATGTAATTCCCTTCACATTACACCATCAACAAATCTATTCAAAAAAAGATTTTTTTGTCTACTATGTTTAATTACTCGGCAACCGAAGTCTATTATCGTTAATTGATCGGTATTATTTTATTTTTTCATTCGCAAAACAATAAAGTTGAATTCGTATTGGTTCATCATATGTTTCAATATATCGTTTTTGTTTTATTTACATCGTAAACGTAAAATAGAAGAGACAAATATAATAATTATATATATTGGCACTTTCTTAAGTGGCTAGATTCGAGTTTGAAGATATTTCACTAGCTGAATATTCTTATGTATTAAACGGCTATGAAGTTCCATATCTGTATATCCTTATCTGTGTCAGAAGTACATGTTCTCGCATTATGCTCCTTTGATTCGATACTATTGTATGACATGTTTTTCGTAACTTCTCGAATTTTTCGTTGTGTTTTTTTATTTTATTTATTTATTTTATTTATATATTTACATTAATTGTGTGAACTACACTTCTCATTTTGAGCTTATAAGCTCATTCATAATGAGGATGTGCAGTTCATCGGTTTCAAAAAAATGTATTAAAATATTTAGTAAACCAAAGAATTTAGTTCCAAAACCGGCCACCAATCGCTTCGATCGATTTTTTAATCGTTAGTACGTCATAGGTAGCTTCACCTTTTTGGTACTTTTAAATGTGTCTTATCATATACCGTGACATAATAGTACACTTCAGGTCGTTGTGTGGCTGGTCACTATTGAGCAGCACATGTTAGTACACAAATACATTTATCGAAATATGTGGAGTGTTGCCACTGCAGTTGAAATTATGGAGTCCAATATAATTCAGCGACTAGATGATGGTGTAGATTTCGAAGCAGCCGTAGGATTAGATCCAGATTAACATTATGATGCTGCTTACAGCATTTGGAGAGTTTTAAAATTAAGTCATATCATAAAAAATAATTTTGTGAAAAAAATTAAACTTCGACTAGACAAGAAAGTCAAAGCCTATCATTTTAGAAGCTTATAGTTGCTTTCTACAGTTGGTTCTGACAATTTTTCTATAAAAAATATATATTTCTTATTAATTGAAAATATTGAGAAAATTTAAATTTACTTTGTATAGATGTATTGAGTTCATCTGAAGAATCTGAATCATTATTAATTCGCGTTTTAAGGGAATTTTTATGATGCTCTTCAATTTTCTCGGTGGATGTGGTTGGCATTGTTGTATTTACTTTTCAGAAGTTCTGGTATCCCATCTCATCGTCAGACCAGCAAACTGTATCTTCGGGAATTATAGGAGCACTAGGATTATTTTTTTTAACTGAAAGTAAAAAGATTCATGTTATTTTTCTTTTGAAAATTTATTATTTTAATAAATCCACCTGTTTTTGCAAAAGCAAATATACTTTTTAAATGTTCCTGGGACTTCGACATTCTACGTAAGAAAATATATTATGACATAAGTGGTGTGAATATGATTTCTAATTTAGTTTTCAGTGCCACAAATTTATATTGGATTGCACTAATATCAAATTGTCTTTAGAAATTATTTGCAGTAATCGTCGGATTTGTGTAATAAATTTTAAGATCTGCAAACTCTATTGGGGAACTGAAATATTTATTTAAATTTGGAATAAAGTAGCCTATAATTGAAATATCACAATTTAAATTTTGAATTTTGAATACTTCGCTATCGATACAGCAATGATTGTTCGGTGGAATAATGGAAAATATATTGTTTTTGATTAACACTTCTAGGAAGAAACAATCATCTAATTGGTATTGAACAATAGCATATGGCTTGACATTATTTACATTTGTGATGGGTTGTTCAGCTTCCAATTGCCTATTTCTGAGTTGCTGCAGAGGCTGTAATTTCTTCTTAATAATGCGTTTCAGTTCCTGCATGTTGTTTTCAAATCTGAAACCACTATAGCTATCTTCACTTCCATACATTAATACATCGGCAGGAATATGGATTAAATTATGAACATTGTATGATACTGAATGTTCCTCGTACAAATTTCCAAAGTTTCTTACATATTCCCTAATCATAGCTGTTGCACATGCATTATTGCGGGAGCATTCATCCACACTTCTCACCTAATATTCGCATCGAACAAAATAATAATAGAAAATGGTTGTAATACGGTTGCGGCAATATTCCGTTTAAGGCATAAATTCCATAAAAATTGCCGTAGCTCGGTTGCTTTCCATTTGTCAAACTGTTTTAAGGTTATTGAAAGCCACAAGCAAGTTGACGTGGTGTACACAGACTTTGCCAAGGCGTTTGACTCCATTAGCCATTGTAAAGCACTAGAACGTTTATACTCATTTGGATTCTCAAACAACTATGTGGCTTGGTTTAAATCTTACTTAAGCAACCGCATCCAATACATCGACATTGGTAACAGCAGGTCCAAGCCAATTCAAGCTACATCGGGTTTTCCACAAGGTTCTCATCTTGGTCCTTGGATTTTTACCATTTTCATCGACGCAATAACTGAAGTCATTCTACACTCTAAAATTTTAATGTTTGCTGATGACCTCAAAATATATAGAACTGTCGAGAACTTAAGCGATGCCGAGAAACTTCAAGAGGACATTGACAATTTAGCGATATGGTGTGAGTCAAATCTTCTTAGTCTGAACATCAATAAGTGTAAGACTTTATCATTCCACCGGAAATTAAATCCAGTTTTAAAACATTACGAAGTAAACAATATGCCACTAAAGCGAGTATCAGAGATCAAAGACCTCGGTGTTATTTTCGTGGAAAATATGAGCAGTAACAAACATATAGAACAATGTGTTGCTAAATCTAATTCTATGTGGGGTTTTATTAAACGATGGACGGGAGACATTTATGACCTGGAGACAATTAAGATTCTGTATTTCGCATACGTACGTTCGCAACTGGAATATGCTGTTACTGTTTGGTGTCCATTTTATGATACAAACATCAGTAAACTTGAGGGTATTCAGAAAAAGTTTATCCGTCACTTAACTTGGAAAAGCGGTTGGGAGTATGATTACGAATTACCATACCATGAAAACCTGCAACGTTTACCACCATATCTGGATGGCTGCAAAACAAACAACATAGCAACTCTGGAAAATAGACGTGAGCTTTTAAAGTGTTCGTTTGTTGGTAATATTTTATTAGGCCACATTGACGGACAATCAATACTGGAAAATTTACAAATTAAAGTACCCAGTAGACATCTAAGAAGAAATGAGTTCTTGCAAGTTGATGTCCATAGAACCAACTATGGTTCTAATGAACCGATTAACATGATGTGCAAAAGCTTTAATCACATAAATCACCTGTTCGATTTTACTTCTAGCAAGGAAACCTTAAAACGAAGATTGAAGCAACACTTTGCTTCTTCCTGATTTTTATTATTATTTTATATGTCTGACTATAACGTCATTTTTAATGTCAAGTCGTATTTGTAGACTTATTTATAAATAAATAAATAAATAAATAAAGGATCGTGGTTTTCTTGAAAACTCTTTGGGTATTGATGATTTTATTATTCTCAATTTTTCATCAATCTCTTCAAGATTGGATGATGACAACGAAAATTGTTTCATTTTAACGGATACCCAATATCTTAAAATTTGTCGCATCACACCCAGAAGCACGCAGTGCATATAGTACACAGGAAATTGTGATACACATCCAATGTTAATTTTCTCTAACTCGATTTCATTAAACTCCTTATTTAATGAGCTTGTTGCCTTTTTCGAAAGCTAACGTCAGTTGTTAATAGCTTATCAATCTCAGAATATACCACCCTTCGTTGTATATAATTCCCTTTAATTTCACTTTTAGAACATCCGTAATGTCTCGCAAGAATTCCCACAAACTCCCGCAAGAAAGTATTTGCACAGCTAGGTTTCGTGTATCCGTGAGATGCTCCAATCAGAAATACATCTTCCAAACCTACGCCGTTTTCTTATATAGGCTACAATTGGCTATTGGAGCTTTTTGGCCGAGGGAGACCATCAATACCAATGTCAATAATTAGGTCTTCATTAAAATTTTTGTATTTTTGCAACAATAGCTGCGATTTGTGTTTCAGTCCAAAGTGTAAATATGACCCAGCACCCAGTGGTGTTAATTCTTTTTTTTTTTTAGTTTTTTTCACTGTCCTACAATCTTTCGTAAGGCTTGGGTGGTATTTCCTTAGTATTTTTAGTAAAGAATTCATCGCGTCATTTGTTGCATTATGTTTTATCCCCCATTTGGCTAATTCTGTTTACAAATCAAAACATTTATTGATAGTTTCATGCTCATCATCTGCGCGGTTTACCGATAAATTAATATTCTCACTTCCAAGCGTCGAATCAATATTATTGATATCTTCTACAATACTATTACCACTAAAATTTTCCACTGCTTTTAGCCTGATTTCCATCCATTATGAAAAAATTCTTACAAAATAGTCAAGGCGGGATAAAAAATATAATTTTTCTTAAAGTGCGAGTGAAATAAAAAATATTTTTAGTATAAAAAATTTATTCAGTACTGAATAAATTTTTATGGTTACTGAGAAAATAATTATAGCAGTACTGACAAAATATATGAAGAGAAGTATTTTTATTCAGTACTGGAGATATATTTTATAGGAAAAATAAAGATGGATGATTTTTATGGTCAATTCATAATTTTAACATTTCGTTTTGTGTCATTCATCTTAATTCATTGTGAAAATAATTAAAATAATGAATAATTATGTTAAGTTTATTTTTTTTAAATGTATTGTTGTAGATTTAAATTTATTGGTTATGTTACACGCATCTTTCAAAATATATCCACTATAAAAAAAGGAAAAAACGATCTCAGTCACTCTAATGGCATTTTTAATTTTTTTCTCGCTTTGGTTTTTTCAGTAAAAAATACTGACAAAATTTTTTTCATAATGGCAATCAGCCTTTATGCAATTTTTTTTGTTGTCCTTACTATTAGAATTATTTTCACTATAATTTGTACTGTTTACAGAAAACTCTATTAAATTGTCCACTTCACTTTTTATTTTTCTAAAATAAGTTCTCTTTGACATTATTATAATAATTATATAATTACCTGATAAAGAAAACTCGATCAGCTTTTTATAAATATTTATTTTTTTAATATTCAAATATTAAATAAATCAATAAAAGGTGTAAGAGTTGTGACAGAGTTGAGAGTAATGCACTTTAGATTTTATTCTATTATAACATTAAGATCAATTATTTTACTAGCCTGAATGATTAAAATGACATTCAGTACCTTTCAATCTAGGAAGAATGATTTTATCCTCACAAATAAACTGATGCGCGAGTTCACACGTGTCGGCCCACCAACGATATTGATGCGCTGCTCCACCATGCATTGCAAGACATTTTCGTATAGCAACAGTCGGTTGCCCTAGTATCCAATTAGAAAACGTTACGGGATATCCTGTTTCGGCCCAATAAAATTCTTTTTCCGGATGACCCAAATTTGTACCACTCGTCCAAAAATGAACGCCTTCCGGAAATGAAGTATTCCATTGAAATATCACTTCCATGATCGCATTATGGTTATCTTGTGTGTGTAGCGACACCAAATACATTCCATTTATAGCACAGTATCGATATGCTTGGTGATAGTTTATCGTTAATGGATGACTCAGCCAGTATCTGGTCCCATTAATCGAATAGTATTCACCACCAAAAGCATGTTTAGCGATTATAAACAATACAAATACCATTACACTCTTCATTTTTGTTTGTAAAGACCTCAATGGTTCAAGACTGTCTGTTCTTCGGGATTGTTTGGAATTGCTTATATATTAAATATAAAACAATGATGTGGTGTAGTCAGCGAAGAAGCGTTGTTATGATTGTTAGAGCAAATTCCGCCGGAAAGACAGTACCTACCACAAAAGGGATAGATAATTCCGAAATAACGTACTTTGTCACCATAGTGTCCGAAGGCCTGTGGGTAGCGTTATGCTGGCCCACCTTCCTCCATATTTAGCCGATCGTAAAAGGATCAAAATAGATCCAACAATTAAGCGACAGCAGACCTACAGCCATGTCAAGTGGGTATGGTGTGCATAGCGCCTGCAATACCCAGACAAACAAGTCCTTGAAGGTGATTTAGAGGTCTCCCTCCAACCCTATACTGATTATTCTAGGCCTCCAAATAAGTGCGACAAACAAGATTATGGTTCTGATAGCCGAAACGTATAGCCAGTACACGCGTCTAGGTGTCAGGCTCCAGGATATACTGAGTGATCGTCCGATCTATCCGATCTAACCAGATCCCCAGATACATAACTTCTGAAGAAAGTTGTATCATATGATCCCCAATTTTTGCAAGACTAAAGTTTTCCAGAGTTCTGCGCCTTGTGAAAAGAATCATCTCAGTTTTGGATGGGTTACAACTGTGTTAATCGCAATGTCTATGTGGTCACATTGTACATCTGTATATTTACATACCAGTATGTATTATGGCGATGTCATCAGCATAACGCTGGAAGTAAAGTCCGTTGTCATTTAATTGGTGTGGTTTCATGCCATTTGTTTCAACTGCAGAGATCACCGTACTGAAAGAAGCCTTTGTTGTTCATCGAGAGCTGGTTTAACAGATTACTCTTTCTGGTATGCGTGTTGTCTGGAACGTATGGGATTTTCTAATAGTAAATAATCCCTAAAGTAAAAAAGAGGACAGGTGGAAATATCCCATCTGGACCTGATGTTTTAAATTTTAAGAGATGACCGATGCTTCATCGGATTCTATCTTTTGTTTCCGACAGTAACCTTCATATTTTCACAAAGAACTCTCTCCAGATTAGCGATAGGCTCAGTCTGACAGTTCTCTGGTCCACCATGGTGTCCCAGTTCTTTTAGATAACAAAGAGAACAGTTCTTTTCATTGGTGCTGATTAGTGATTCTTCAAGATTGTTAGCTGCCCCGCCATTCGTCCACACTTTCACAGGTTGAGATGTTATTGGTTAATGGAGTCTATAAAGTTTCAACTTAGTGTCTCTTAGGTTCCTAAATTCTCTATTTTCAGGTTTATCGCTTCTTAGAGAGATCGAGATGAAGTGATGATCAGAGAGAGAAACGTCATCTAGCACCATCGAATATTAGACTTTCCCACTTAGCCTCCATGAGGCAAGAGTAATATAAATTCGTTCCTGCCATGAGGATGTCAAAAAGGTATTGTCAAAAAGGTAAGTCTATTGTCTACATTCAAGGGGACTAGGTTAAACACATATAGGTATTCAATCTGGCAATGATTGGGATATCATTATGGTTATTCATAAACTCTTTAATAGCTCTTTAGTGGCGGAAGGACTTTGAGAATATGCAACTAGGTAACCCTGAATTTTACCAAACAGGATCAACTACCCTCCTAGATGAAACTAATACATGTTACCTAACTCACATCATTCTGTACTCAAGGAAACCATCAGCAGTACCACGGTCTTTGACAGTTCAAACAAAACAGCGACTAGCACTTTCCTAAACGAAAAATTTAGTCGTAGCTCCGAAATATTACGTAATGAAAAAGGCGATAAATTTGAGCAATGATGATGTTATTGCACATGTATTGGGGTTGCATTGGCATCAAAATAATGATATATTTACGCTTAAGATGAGACCTGAAAAAGATAACTAAACGTTAAGTGTTATTCCAAATGTCTGTTTGGTTCAAATGCTTTGGGTTCATCACATCATAGACTGATATGTCAAACCTGCGACAGTCTGATCATGGCTCCAGAGGTATAACTCTACAAAAACTAGTTAATTTATAGAAGACCAGCAGTCGGTTAATAGGAAACCTGTCAATAGAGCAAACAGTACTAACACAACCATTTATAAACTGTGAAATTTATTTTGCTGGTCCACTTCAGTTTGCGACAAAAAAAGGTCGAGATGGCATACAACCAAGTCAAGAATCTACGTAAAACTGAATAAACTCAACTCTCGTCTGTAATACACCACACCCACTGATTAGGAATATGATGAGGCTCTTACACCAGCCCAGTTATTGATTGGTACTTCGACTGGACCCATCTCCGAAAAATCTGTGTCATAAGCAGATTCTGTATTAACTGGATAGCAGAGATTCAAGCCAGGATGCTTCACCAACAGAGGTCTCCGTAATGATCTCTAAACATTGATAAGCCCCGGCGATGATGGTCGAGTAAGAGCGGTGGCTATCAAAATTTCATGTGGATCACTGATATCTATCTGCTAAGCTGGATAGCTAAACCCAACTTTGTCATCGGATTTACCTGCGATTAACATTGGTTAATATATTTTATTATATCGCATTGTACAGACCAAACACTCGAACAAGTTCAAGAGCGACCACCCAGGGTTCGAATCCCGATAGGGGCAAGATGGTAAAGGGATTTTTCACCATACGATTACGATCGGTGGTGTAAATGAACACATCTATGACCCCCTGTTGGAGTGCAGAATTCATGGGCCAACCCATCTTCCATGTCAGTACTATAGGCTGGCATGGAGCTATGTCTTCGATTTGGCTGTAATGCCGTAAGGTAAGGACGTAAATAAGCGAACCGCGAAAGAGTTGGAAGTGCCTCGAGCCCCGAAACAGATTGTAGAGATAAAAACAAACAAACAAACAAGTTCAAGAGCAAAACAATAATGTTAGTCACCTAATTCATGTATTTATAATCTGGTAAGTAACTGTTACATTTCGGAAAATTGTTTGGCGGTTTTACCATCTCACTCAATTCGCCCGTCTGTAGCACTAAACCCATTCCAACACCCATATGCCATTCGTAATGACAATGCAGTAGCCAAAAACCTGGATTGTTAGTTTTAAATCGAAGCACAGTATAGCCAGTTTCTGGCACAATTACAGTGTCTTTCAAAACTAATGCCCTCTTACGGTGTTTTACACTGTCTAGTATATCCTTAACCCTTGATCGATGTTCATTGGAAACAAGACCTGTTTCAACAATATAAAATGGTTGTCCGTGTAGATGAAATGGATGATGCAAACCACGTCGACTTTTCTTAATGTCCATTATTACAATCTCAACCAAAGCGTTCAATGCAATCTTAAGACGGTGTGGACAAGTGCAAATTTCACGATGCTCACAATAGTCCGGAATTTTGTTTGGATCACAAAACGTGTTGCTATCAATTTGTTCGGACTGGGTTAGTACTGGAAATGATGGAAAAACAAAACTTAAGTTGTTTATCCCACCGACGAGAGTTGTATTCCCCGCGGTATCTAAAAATAAAAAGGTCTCAGTTGAATATAGATTATACTAAGAGACCCAAAAGTGGATTTTACTCATAAAGTGGTCGTAACCGTAATCCAGAATATTATTGACTAGATGGTTGTCAAATCTCAGCACAAACCGATAGTCTGGCTCCTTCGCTACCTCAATATCATCACTATATGACCTCAAATCGGTGATACATAAACTAGTTCTTTTCGTTGCCGAACAATTGGTATCCGGATTATTAAGACTCTACATAAGAAATACCATTAAAAAATCATTTCTTATCTAAATACAGTCAGTCCGATAAAACACTTACAATTTTTTCAATGAATCGATAATCATTTGGTCGAGCAACGTTTCCGTTTAAATTGTCTAGCTCATTGCTGTATCGTAGAATTGCATACTGTTCCAAATTGAAACGTTCACAGTGTCCATACGCTTTCATCCGAATCATATAATCAGTTTGATCTTGATCTGCCGTCAAAACAAAATCGTAACGTTCGCCCGATGCAAAGTACAGCGTATCGATGTCTTGGGATCGTACATCGTGCGAGTCACTTGATATTATTGTCATATTATGATTCGAAATTTGAAGTTTCCATAAACATGTGTGACTGGCGCCATTGATAATTCGAAATCTGTATCGCTTACCCCGATGCACCCGAAACACAGCCAACGGTGCTTCTGTTTTCGATGTATTATTTATATATTGCCCATGTCCATTTATAAGAAAATTAACCGGATTTATTCCAACCGATTTGGTAGGTAAACCCGGTACATACATCTCAGCTAGTTCGTGCATCCAATCAGAAACAACGATAATATGTTCGGCTAAATCATAATCGTATAAATCTCGATGAACCCGATTCTCATTTTGCTCGTATACAACTACAGCACCATAGATTCCATTCGTTTTGTGATGGCCCGCGTGCGCATGATAAAATTGGGTGCCCGATTCAGTTGCATTAAATTCGTACCGAAATGTTGTACCATAAACGATTGGACATTGTGTGATGAATGGAACTCCATCCATGTGTGGAGTTTCTTTTTGATTGAAACCATGCCAATGAATACTGGTTGCAGTGCCACCCATTTCATTAGTTACATCAACCACAATCCGATCATATTTGCATACCATTATTTTAGGGCCAGGGATTCGTCTATTAATCGACATAACACCTCGTTCGATTCCATCGGCTGGAATACATCCGCGATTGAAACAATCTTGTTGTATCCCACTTGAACAATTACCGCAACCACTGTAAATATATAATTAATATCTTATAGTATATACTTGTGTACCTTGTATACTTACGGGCCCATGGCGTGAAAGTGTTCCAACGTAAAATGAAAATAACAAATTTTTGGTATTCGATTTTTGGAACAATCTCGGAGACAATCTTCACCGTCATAACTATTTATTACGACACAGTTTATCGAAACGGATAACGACACTAAGAGAAGTAAGCTGACTGTATAGTTAAGCATCCTGCTTACGATTCTTACTATATCCAACTACGATATAGTTTCGTTGGCTCGGACGTTATATATTTATAGTCTTAGTTATGTTGCTTTGATCAGATTCAATTGCATGAATATGATTGGATAAGTGTCGATGAAATCGTGACGAAGGTCTTCGATGTGTAATATGTGCACTTCTACGTAAGTATTGTAGTAAAGTAATCGATAGTATATCCCCTTAGTATACTTAAGCCACTTAAGTGGATATGTATTTGCTTTTCGTCGAAATCGTGTCGGCTTTTACACTTTAAAGCCAATGACGTCGACAGCAACTTTATCGACCGAAAAAACCGAGAGATCAAATCTATATTATAGTTACCAATCACTTTTCTGACAACGGGTTCTGGTATCGATTTCACCTAAATACTTATCGAAATTATGGTCACCTGCGGCCTCATCAAAATTAGTATACTTGTTGGGATTCGAATCTTCAATCGTAGGAGGCAGTAAGCTCCCGCACAAAGAGTCTGACCAGTAAAATCCTAACCACACATGAGTTTTTTTTTTTATTATATTTTATATTACGACTGAGTCTTGTACCCATTTAGTAATTTACATTGCATAATACGTTTTCATTTGTCGGAGTAATAACATGATCATCCCTCTAGTTTCGTTTAACTCCTCCTCAGATTTTTCGCCACAGTATAGGTCTACTGACCTCCCGATCGAGATAAGTCCAGCGGTTTGATTCTTTGCAGTCGTCTTGTTGGAGTGGTAGTCAGCATACAGCGTATGTCCAGATTTTCATGCTGGTGCAGACATTGTAGATGTTTTGTTGCATGATAATTAATCTCATCCACGACAAGCTCGATCTTTAGATCTCGATGGAGGTTGTCGTTTCGAATGTACCACGGTGCATTAACGATGCATCGTAGGATCTTATTTTGAGCTGTTTGTATGATTTTGATATTTGACTTTTTGGCACAACCCCAGAGTTGGCTGCCATATCTCCATACAGGTTTTAGAATTTATTTGTATAACAGAAGTTTGTTGTGGATCGCTTGTTCAGATTGTCTCCCTAAGAGCCAATAAATTTTTATAATTTTATGTTTAGTTCTTTTTTTTCTTTTTTATGTGTTTCCTTCTAAAATCATGCCGAGATATTTAGCAGCGTTTGCATGCGGTACTGCTATCGAGTTTATCATAATTGATATATGATTAACTTTTAGATTTGTAAAGTTGTCTTGGATTGATTTTGCTTCAATTAATTTAAGTTCCGGGGACCGAGCTTTGCTCGGAAAAAGAAGTTTTTTTAAACACTTTCGCAAAACAACTTTAATTTAATTTAATTTTATTTATTTTATTCGATTGGGAAATCGTCGCTGTCAATATCAAGGCTTATAGAATTTAGATCAGGAGCGTTCAATGCTTCTTTCCACACAACATTATACGTGCTACGTTCATTTTCAGGTGGTAACAGAACTTTCAAGCTATTTTGTCGTTTAACACGGGAAAATGCTACGTACAACATACCGTGATTAAAGACAGGTGTACGCAAGTCGACGCCAATTAATTCGAACGTTTGTCCTTGAGATTTATGCACGGTAATGGCAAACGCTGGTCAAAGCGGAAATTAATGTCGTTGTATTGTACATCCAAGTTGACCTTTACTGGAGTCGAGCGTAACTCGAGGAATGTGTACTTCTTGTTCAGCTTTTTCCCCAGTATATTATTTTTCCTTTAACTACGTTGTTACATAATTCGGTAACAATCAGGCGTGTTCCATTGCACATGCCCTCCGAAATATCTAAATTACACATTAGCATAATTATCGTATTTTTCTTTAGTTTTAATTCATGGGGTGGCAAATCAGCAATTTCAATCGAATTAAGAAATTCTGGCGTGAATTCAATACCTTCTTCCTGTTTATCCTTTACAGAATCAAAACTTTTATACGATTTGTATTCTCCAGGGAGACGATCGACGATCTCAGCATTGATATAACTGACTTCTTTGTTCAGTGGCGCGAGAATAACACGTTCCTTCATTCCTTCGTAATTTAGATTCGCAAGGCAATTTCCAAATACTTCTTCGATTAAATTACCACTAGAAATTATATCCTCAAGTAATTTGATTTCATTGAAATCATTTTTTGGAAGATTTCCATTTCCCACTTTCCCAGTTTCAGGATGTACTTTGCGAATGCTTCCTGTTCCGGATCGACACGCATATATTTTTTAACGAAAATTTTTTGAAATGCTTTCAGATATGACTTTTTTTTATAGACAAATCGAGTGTTTCACTACGGTTGCGTCGGAGTTGAACAGGTAAGCACTGACGGAAATCACTTCCAGTGACTAAAATTTTCCCTCCAAATGGCAAGTTTGGATTTCCAATAGACCGAAACAACTGATCCATATTTTATAAACCATCTTTGGTAACATCGGTGCCTCATCCATAAGGAAAACATCAACTTGAGCGAGTTCTGTAGCTTTGACTGAACTAGGTTTAATGTTGGAAATTGAATCTGACGAAAGCGGAACTTTCAGACCAAATGTCTTGTGTGATGTTTGTCCAGCAGGCAATAGAGTTGAAGCGATTCCAGTAAATGCCACACATTTTACTTTGCGATTTTGGCCACAAAGTAAGTGATATAAGGCCTTATACACGAAGGTTTTACCGGTACTGCCTAGTCCATCTATGAAAAAACATTTTGTTTCAACATAGTTAGAGTCATTGGCTGCACGTAAAATACTGTCCACAATTTCAACCTGTTTTCCTTGCAGAATATTATTTATTTTTATATCATTATATTTTTTAATCGAGTGTGCATTGCGTTTGAATTGCAATTTATGCGATAGGGTAAAAAGAAATCAAAATTAAAAAATTCAATGAAAAATTCAATAACGAAAAGTGGTTACTTTGATCGAAAAAATGTATTCAAAGTATTTGTGACGTCATTCATATGAAAAATGTTTTTTCAAAATCAAGGCCATAAACGGCCAAAGTCGTGACCTATCTAGATCGTTTTTTCACACCGGAAAATGGTAGTATGCCAATTTTCAGAAAAAATAATAGTGCCGTTTTCGGGAAAAAATAAACAAAAATAAATATATACAATTATTGCTCGTTTAATATATAAAGATTCGCCATTTCTTTGTCCAATTACATATCAGGTTAGTAACCCTCTGTAATTTACTAGTGGAGTCATTGATGTTATTTGCATTTGCAAGTATTGCCGTGTCATCGGCGAAAGTGGCCAATGTTGCTTCAGTAAATGGTATATCTCTTGTATATAGTCGATAAAGCATTGGTCCAAGAACACTCTCTTGTGGTACTCCTACTTTTATTCTTTTTAATTGGTAGTATTTATTCCCATATCTTACTCAGAAGTGTCTCTCTGATATGTATGATTTTAAAATTTGAAAAAATTGCTCCGGAAGATCTCGGTGAAGTTTGAATTCTAGCCCTGGTGCCATACTTTGTCGAATGCTTGCGCTACATCGTTGAGCATATTTATTTGTTTTAAAGTGATTTCTCGATTACATCAGTAATTCGATGTACTTGTTCTATCGTAGAATGTTTTTCCCTAAAACCAAACCGATGTGTGGGGATGAGATTCCTTTCTTCGATAATTGGTTTTAATCTTTTAAGAAGAACCTTTTCAAATAGTTTCGATAATGTTGGTAGCAAAGAAATTGGCCTATATGAAGCTTTATCATTCGGGGGTTTGTTCAGCTTAAGTATCATAATTACTTCTGCATTTTTCCATTGTCTTGGTACATATTTTAGTCGAAATGCTGCTTTAATTATATGCACTAGTTTCCTCAATGCTTTCTCTGGTAACGCTTTTACTATCTGACCCGATATATAAGATCATACCCTGGAGCCTTATGTGCATTCAGATTATTCTTGATTTCCCAATTGACGTAATATTTTCCTCTTCTGTTTGGTTGGGGTAAGGCTGGAATGTTTCTTCAAGGTGATTGGCAAACAAATCTGATTTTAATTTAGCATTTCGAGCCCAATTTTCTTTATTTTTAATTGGAGGAACCTGGAATTTGGGCCCTTTAAGGTTTTTAGTTGCTTTCCATAATGAATAATCAGTACCTTTTTGCCCAGTTAGGGTGGTTAGATATTTATTAACTGATTGATTTTTAATGTCTTTTAATAGGTATTTTAATTTGTTACACAAATGGTTAAATACCTTCTTATTTTCCGGATTTCGATATGTATGCCAATTCTTTGGTGCTTTTCTTTTATTTTTAAGAAGTTCTCTTACTTCTTCTGGATAGTTAACTTTGCGTGTCATTTCCTGACTATAATTTGGAGTACTTTCCCACGCAGCACTTTGGATATCATGGATGAGCTTATCTAGTTCGTCTTATTTTTGGACTGGTCCCTGTATTGGGTTCTGCAGACTTTTTGTTAGCTGTGTTTGGAAGAAGTCCCAATTAGTTTTGTAGTTTGTTAATTTCGCATTACTCTCTTTCATAATGATTGTTTGGCTAAGTATCATAATAACTGGTGAATGATCTGATGAAAGACTTTCACTGTTCGCTATATGGATATAATTATCTGAAATCCCTCTTGTAATAAAGAAGTCTATAAGATCTGGAGTCTTGCTGATATCCGTAGGCCAATGGGTTGGTGCACTGCCTGAGTGAAACTCGCATTTTAGCTGTTTGCTTGCTGCGAACAGTTCTTTTCCTTTAACAGTCGTTAGCCGTCATCCCCAATAGGTATTTTTTTAACGTTTTCGATTACTCGCTCTCTTTGCATGTTAGGAATTGGCGGTTTTGGTTCCGTGGTTTTTCTAATAGGTTGTATATTTCTTACTGAATCTGGTTTGCGTGATTTATCTCTCAGTTTTTGTAGTTCTACTACAACTTCACACCCTCTGTAGTTTGCTGGATGCTGGCCTTTACAATTGATATATTTCGTGCTGTATTTCGGGGAACTGTGCAGTAGTTTCCTGCATTTTTTCGTGCGCATTTAACACACCTTGCTTCACGGTGATAGTACTTTTGTGTATGATTATAATCTTGGCAGTTTTTACATTGAAGTATTAGTCGAGTGACCTTTCTCGGTGTTTCTATATTAACCCTGAGGTTCAGGATAGCCTTAATATTATAAATATTTTCTATTTGTTCTTGGTTGTTGAAGGTTAGCATGAAAAGTGAGAGACCTCTTCTCGTGATTTCAGCATTCCCATCTCTGTTTTCTCGTCTCTCTTTTCTGATAATGTTGACTGCATCAATTATTTTTAGACCTTTGTTTTGCAGGTCCTCAATAATTTCATTTTTTGAACAAGTTGGATGGAGACCTCTTGCCATTACTTTAATTGATCGATCGTTTTTAGCTTCGTAGGTATACCACTGGTGACCATCAGCATTTAATTTGTTGGTTAGAGCTTTGTAGTCTTCGGCCTCCATTGTGTTTATTTTCCAGATGTTATTATTGAGTGATATTACGTTACGATGAGTCATTTCGTACTACTTCCTTTCATCAGTTTCTGAAGACTGCCGTGATTTGCTATTCCTAGAATATTGATCGGAGGTGGAACCGTATTCCTTTTTTCTGGGTCACGCACTTTATGTGCAGTAATTGCATTGGCACTTTTGATGTGAGTTTGAATTGGCTCAATTTCTTGTGATGATTCAGCTTAGGTTTCTTTCTTTTCTTGGTTTCTTATTTGCTCTCTTGGATTTCTGTAGTATCCAGTTGGTTTCTCTTTCAAGCTCGTCTTCATCAGTGTGATATTCGGCTTGATCTGAGGTGAGTACTTGGTTGCTCACTAATGTTGAGTTTCCTGCGTTGTTATTTGTATTTATTGTTTCTTTTAGCATAATGTGTTCTTTCTTTAGAACGGCAACTTCATTGGTCAGCTGCGCGATTAATATGGTGAAATTTATTTACTATCTCCGCGTTGTTTATAATATCTATTGGAGCACTGGAGGTTGCTTCAGCAGTTGACTTCAGTAATTCACATCGCCTTGTGGTGATCTCCGGCGGTAGAGTTGTTGGTGGTGTTCTAAGAAGTGCATTACTTCTTCCACCAAAAGGGCCATTTTGTCGTTTTTTCCATATCAACCCAAAATTTATGTCATTATCACTTTATAATGTACGCCACTACACTTTTAAAATGATATGCACACAACAATTAAGTTTTTGATTAGCATTGCCATTTCACTGCAAAACTAAAACACTGCACTTTATAATTAAAATAAAATTCTTGTGAAATTCGAGTCAGAATGACAACTTTACACTTTTAATTATAATTATTTAACTATAGTGTTCGAGAAATACGTCTGCTCGCATTGAATGCTCATCGTAAACTACCACACATGAGTAACAACAAATTAAATGGAAGAAATACTTTGACCACTATTCAAACAAACCGGATTACGAACTTCTAGAGGATAACTATTCCAACTATCAACACCAGCAACCACCAACGGAGAGGGAAATTAGAAAAGATGATAAACAGAAAGGCCTCTGGCACAGATGATAGTCAAGGGCGACTCACGTATAACTAAGGAGTTCTTACACCACTATTAGTTGAGCTGTGGAATGCCGAGAGAATTTCGCAGAAATGGAAAGATGGTTTAACCATAACGTTCCGCAAGAACAGCAACCTAATTAAATACATGAACTGCAGAGGTATATGATCAAAATCCTTGATCATAAACTCAATTAATCGGAAAGCAATCTGGCAGGCACTTTACGAAATAAACTTATCGAACAAAATAATTGAACTTATCAAAGAGACGTATCGGGATGCCAAAAACCAAGTTCTCAATGATCTGGACTTCGTAGATGACATGTCCCATGAAGAGGTTGAGAAATTCGTACACCTCGGTTATACTATAGTGTCAAAAACAGGTGGCACAAACGAATACATCAACCAACGCATCAACAAAGCCGAAAATTCATTCAACATGCTGCACTAATAATGAAATGAATCGGTCCTGTTGCGAAAAAAATCTGCGATTGTTCAATACGTGTGTGAAATCAGTTCTGCTGTATGCGTGTGAAACATGGATACACATACACACAGCAAAATGCTTCTGGTCAGACAAGATCAAGAAGGAGGAGCTTGTGCAGCAACCAAACCAAACAGACATTGAATACGACATCATAAAATACAAGGTTACACGGTGAGAAAGACTCCGAATGATGTCGGAGCGCTAGCAATGACTTGGACGAGAATTTATCCGGTCTCTTCAAGCGGTGGAAGATGTAGTCATCATTTCTGTGTATACCGTCACAAGCATCACTTTTTAATCTCGGCAAGTCACATCCGTGATATTCCTTACAAAGTTGTCTTTAATTGAACGGGCCCCAATTTTGATGCTCCAATGTTCGAACGAATTCAGTGATGGGAAAAATGTCGGTTATAATTTATGAAACTGAATTGATGGACGAAATTATTCAAAAGTTGACCACATTTTGACCAGGATTATAAATGGATTTATCAAAACTTTCGTCCATCTACCTCCGTGCTCTCATTCAAAGTGAAACAATGAGTTCATATAGCAGCTTATTGTTCATTGCACCAAGATCGCCAGACATCAAACCTTCACATTGTGTACTGAAATTGCCACTGAAGCTGCAAATTATCAGAGCAATGCAAAGATTCTATACAATAAGATGCAAATTAATCATTTAGGATGAAAACACGATTACCTACCAAAGATAATTGGAGGCACTGGGCAGAACTTTTAAAGATCCTCGTCACAGTCATAACCATGGAGCAATTCACTATCCACTTTAATTGAGCTATATCTCTCTCTGTCTATTTCTCTCTCCCTCTCTCCCTCTCCCCCCCCCTCTCTCTCTCCCTCTCTCTCTCTCTCTCTCTCTCTTTCTCTCTCTCTCTTTCTTTCTCTCTCTCTCTCTTTCTCTCTCTCTCACACAGAAAGAGCCTATATCTCTATACCCTGCGGAGAGAGAAACCGAATTTCACACAGTCTCCCAAAATTGGGCGAGGTGTTAACTTAGACAGCGAAGAGTGCCACAATAGCGAACAGCCTATTTATTTTGGCTCAATTTACAAAATTGTGACCGACAGCGCCACTTTTAATTTCTGGATGGACACTGCGGGTTCAATGCAGCAATTATCTTGCGAGCATCATAAAAAATAACTATAAGATCACGCCGAGACAAGTTAGAACCAGTCAGTTGCAATAAAGATAAACCAGCAATAAATGGGCAACCAACGAGATTCCAGGATAGCAATCACAGAATCTGGCATAATTGAGAAATATTATCGTGAGGAACAAGTGGCGCCCATTTAGACAAAAATAACTTTGGAGAAGAGTGTCACCAATAGATGGCGGTCAAAGGTCCTGGAGAGAACATGTTAAGGTTTTATTAATTTTGTGGATCATATTTATTAATTAATTATACAATTATACGTTAGCCCAACTGATTAAACTCACATGGCGTACCTTTGATTTTCGGTAGTACGATTCGGTCTTCACAAATAAATTGATGTTGTACATCGCATGTTTGGTCCCACCATCGATATTGGTGTGTCGTCCCACCATGCAATATCATACATTTACGTGCTGCCACACTTGGTGAATTCGCAATCCAATTTGAAAATGTTATTGGATATCCTGTCTGTGCCCAGTAAAATTCCTTGTCCGGATGCCCTAAACTTGTACCACTCGTCCAAAAGTGAAGGTCAGGTGGATATGAATCGTTCCATCTTGATATTGCTTCCATGACTGCATTGTAATTTTCTTGGGTGTGTAACGATACCAGATACATTCCATTAATTGCACAGTATCGAAATGCTTGGTGATAGTTTCCTCTTAGCGGATGACTTATCCAATAGTTTGTTCCATTTACGTTGAAATATTCGCCACCAATCACTGGACCGGCAATTATGAATATCAGAAACACTACTGAAGTCTTCATTTTGGATATGGATATTTTCCACTGAAAGTTTTGAGTTTATATACAAAATATATCTAAAACAATGACGTGGTCAATTTGAGCTAGGGAGCATTGGTTTGCATTCGACGAAATTGGCCAAGACATAATAATATAATATTATTCAGTGAAATTATTTGCAGACTGTTTCAACACTTATATTAAAGCCTTCCTTTGAAATAGCTTCTTTGTGCTAATGTCCGACAGGAGCAGAGAAAGTGAACCCAGCCTTCTTTCCCTTCATTCTCCCTGAATGCAGTGCCTTAACTATGAAGTGCAATTAACGCTTTTAAGAGTTTCCAAAAATTTTCGTTGAACCATGGTCTCCGATTATCGGGATATTGACATGTTACCCATCATTAGAAGACCTCCTTTATAGCTCAACTTAATACCCGATTCAAGGTTTCATTCTTACCTCTTGGTTCAACCGGTCCATATAATATTATAATGCTTCAGGTTCCGCTGCCGATCCATCCTGCCAGAAGTCTCTCGAGGAGCACATGGTCTGAAAACCTTGGCAGATTAGTTCAACATTCACCTGTCGTGGGTGCCAGGACATTTCAGAGTGGCGAGAGATAAAAAGTCGGACAATATACACCTTCTTTCACTGAACAAAGAGCAGACAATAAAATGCCGCTATCTTCATGTAAGATCCTGCTTCGGGAGTAATCAATGAAAATAGATGGAGTAGCGTAGCAGCAACTTATATGCGTTAAATCTGGACAGATCTAGCCAAAATTGGATCGATCCATATATACGGACAGCTGATTTCTATTCGGTGACATCAGATAAGTACGGTTTTGGTGATTGTTACGGGGTAAATACACTGCCATGCAGACAGACTTGTAGTCTCTGCACACGATTACTGTCGTAGCTATGAAGACGTGGAGGTGAAAGCAAATAGTGGAAACATACTCCAAATGATTCGCACCTGTCAAAAAGTGTAAGCCTCAGTGGTCAGATATTAGAGAGAGTTACGTAATGGACATTCAACGTTCCATGAAAAGTTTGGGATGGTTCGATTAGCAGGGAGACTATATCACTATATGGTATGGCTATATAGAGCTGGGTCATTGAGAACATCTACCCTAACCCTTGTTATTACAAGAGATATTTCGGACCTTCCATGCAACTATTCTTTCTAGTACTGATTATGTTTCCGATCACACATTGTTAGAGCACAAACATAGTTTTGAGATGGTAAAAGAGAGAATTTTGAGAACGGACATTTATTTAGAACTGGTTTTTCAACCGACTTGATTGAAATGCCACTCTGTACCTTTAATCTGTGGCAAAATGAGTTTATCTTCACAAACGAAATAATATTTAGTCTCACACACTTGTTCCGACCACCGATATTGATGAGTTTTACTGCCAGTTAAGATCAAGCATTTTCCCGCAGGTTTTTCTAGTGGACGGCCATCGATCCAATTGGAAAATGTAACCGGATATCCCGTTTGTGCCCAATAAAATTCGTTCTCCGGATAACCCAAACTTGTGCCACTGGTCCAGAAATGTACTCCGTCAGGATACGATGTTGTATATTTACTTATCGCCTCCATTACGGCATCGAAATTATTTTGTGAGTGGATCGACACCAAATACATACCGTTTATGGCACAGTTCCGAAATGCTTGATGATAATTGGCCATCAACGGATAGCTTATCCAATAGTTTGTCCCATTAACGTTATGGAATTCTCCTCCAAAGACTTGTTCAACAATGATGAATGTGAAAACTATAATCTTCAGTATACACTTCATTTTGCCGATTTGTATAAAAAACTGATTCGATGCTTAACATGGTTTATAGCTTATATATACACTGGATATTGAACAACGATTTGGTAAATGTTAACTGGGAAGCATTCGATTATTTGGAAATAGTGAATCTTTTCAAAATCATCTGAATCTTATCTCATAAATTCACATGCTTGGTTTTTGGAGTTCAAGCACTCCCAACACTTTTCCACTTACAACAGCTATTGGCCTAAAGTAAAACCATCTGCATCTTAATTGTAATTATATTTTATTATATGTAGCTTATAGATTTATTCAACATTTCATTCAACCTATAAATAGTTGAACTGACATTTTCCACCCTTAATTTTCGGCATATTAATTTTATCCTCACATATATAATGATGAGCGTCCTCACACGGTTGCTCCGACCACCGGTATAGATATGTTTTCCCTCCAGTTAAGATCATGCATTTTCCCTGAGGTTTGGCTAGTGGATGACCAGTGACCCAATTCGAAAATGTTACCGGATAACCGGTCTCGGCCCAGTAAAATTCTTTTTCCGGATGACCCAAACTTGTGCCACTGGTCCAAAAGTGAACCCCCTCAGGATACGATGTTGTATATTTATTTATTGCTTCCATGACTGAATCGAAATTGTCTTGATTGTGGATCGACACCAAAAACATACCGTCTAATGCACAGTTTCGATATGATTGGTGGTAGTTTCCTTTCAGTGGATAGCTTATCCAATATTTGGTTCCATTAACAATTCGGTATTCTCCTCCAATGGCTTGATTTATGATCATAAACACAATGAATATAATTAAACTCTTCATTTTGGGCTTAGATTTGTTCTAATGACTTATGTGGAATTTCGGCAGCTTATATATTGAAATACGTCCATATTTATACAATGATGTCGTTAATATCAGCTAAGAAGCATTGAGTGTAGAATATTGTCCAAACAAAGTTCACGACATTAGACTGGTATAGCTCATTAAGTGTCTGTCTGTCTTTATCTTTGCAATTTGTTTTGGGGATCAATTACTTTAAACCATTATATAGTCAAATCGAGAACGTGCGGCGATAGGCCCGATTTTCGTATAACCGATTGCACATTGCATAGCTCCATGCCAGTCTATAGTACTGATATGGAAGGTGAGATGGCCCATGAATTCTGCACGATGTGTAAAATCCCTTTTGCATCTTGTCCCAATCAAAATTCGAATCCGGTACCTCCCGCTCCAATTGACACAGCCCTAACCACTGCATCACTAAGTGTTATAGCTTAGAAAGGATACGTGCTACTAGCAGGACTAATCAACAAGGCATAGCAGTCTAGACCACGGTTGACATGCAAATTGATCAAATAAAGTATATGAAATGCCTTCTATATGTTGACATTGGCAACACTACATAAGTCGACTGAGCCAGTCTTGGACGGGGTAACATTTAGAACCTTGGAAATTTAGGGTTTGAAAAAAATAATCAATCAGAATATGCGTAACTCTGACGGTCGCATATGCCATGACGAGATGGATTTGATCTCTTCAAAAACACAACAAATCAATGACGTCATCAAATCGAAACCGGCCTAGCGAACGAGTATTACAGATCACATATAAGATACTTGGTTGGTTGTGATTCAGCGCCCTAGCTGTCAATCAATACCACTCTGTGGAGTTCTGGTTTAACTCCCATCATCTCATTAGCTGTCACGATTACATCGACGTCCCTGACGTCCCCGACGACCCTGTTTAGGCCATAGTACATCAATAACTGATACGACCTCCCAACATTTCCAAGTGCAAAGTAGACTACTACAGCACATAATAAAGCCTTGTACCCAGCAACAGCATATAAGTATGCATTAACAATCGCCGTCGAAGGGGTGAAAATCACTTACGGAGGGAGAGAAGGGTAATGTGAGGCGTTCACAAATACGTCGAATAGTCAAGCCATAAATAGTAAAGTATAACAAAATAATCGCAAAAATATTTCGATTCAAAAAACTCTGTAATTCGCTAGCACTGTTGCAACAAAGCCTCACAACATATATACGAGTACAAACGAAAATGCAGCAAACATCAAGTCCGGTCGCATATGCCTGTTAAGATCGTTTTTGATCTTTTCGACCACACAACAAATCAATGACGTCATCAGATCGTTACCGGCCTAGCGAACGAATATTATAACAGAACACATATAAGATGCCATATATATCATAAGACAAACGTCTTCATCGGCTGGTTGTGATTCAGCGCCCTAGCTGTCAATCAATGGTTTAACTCCCGTATCAGCTGTCACGATTACAGCTTCCAGCATCGATAACATTATTCTACGAATCGTCTGCCTCAAGTTCAACAATTCGATATTTGAGCATTGATTCAAACCAATAGTTCCAAACCCATAAAACTGTCTTCAATTGTTTCAAGAGCTTTCAGAAACATCTAAGGCGCCGACTAATGTACTACAATAAAACATCATATAAATTGAATGGGAGCAAAACTTTTATTTAGGTTAGCTAGAATCAGTTGTTATGTACTTAACAACACAGTGTTTAAACCAATTTGCAGGTGGTATCCGGTTCGTATTCCAACTGTGACGAATTATGAATTCAACTATATCCACCAGATGGTTTGAGGTACGAGTCACGGATCGAACCATCGGTTTGGGGCTATGTAATTCCCAGATAAGATTATTATGTCGAATGAGTCGATGAAAATAAAAATTCTATGGTATTGCAACGGACCGAAACCAGTCTAAGTGTGCGTAAGGAATCGATATAGCCTAAGCCAAAGCCAAAGAGAATAAATATAAGGAGGGACATCTTATATGAACCGCGGTTGCTTTAAACTAATGATATTTCTGAGTTAAGACAGATTTCCATTATGAAAAAGATTTTGTCAGTATTTTTTACTGAAAAAACCAAAGCGAGAAAAAAAATGCCATTAGAATGACTGAGATCGTTTTTTCCTTTTTTCTTTTTATTATAGTGGATATATTTTGACAGCTTCGTGTAACATAACCAATAATTTTCAATTTTTTTTTGTTTTTGAAAAAAAAGACAAAATACACTTTAAATCTACAACAATAAATTTAAAAAAATAAACTTAACATAATTATTCATTATTTCAATTATTATATAATATTTTCACAATGAATTAAGATGAATGACACAAAACGAATTGTTAAAATTATGAATTGACCATAAAAAATCATCCATCTTTATTTTTCCTATAAAATATTTCTCCAGTACTGAATAAAAATACTTCTCTTGATATATTTTGTCAGTACTGCTATAATAATTTTCTCAGTAACCATAAAAATTTACTCAGTACTGATATTTTTTATTTCACTCGCACTTTAAGAAAAAATATTTTATTTCCCGCCTTGACTATTTTATCAGTATTTTTTCATAATGGAAATCAGGCTTTATTTAGTGCTGGCAAACAAAATAGGATAAACATATAGTTTTTATGTCGTTTTCTCTTTCGAACAAAAGCATAAAAAATATTTGAATATTTGAAAACATCGCTTACTCTATCATATTATAATTCACTTTAAAAATGGAATTGATATATTTTCATATAATAATCTATTCCATTTTACAATTGAATTATAATATGAAATAGTAAGCGTAGTTTCCAAATTGTCAAATTTTTTTTTTTGCTATCGTCCGAAAGAGAAAACGAAATAAAAAATATATGTTTATCCTATTTCGTTTGTCATCACCACAAGGCACAGAAAAAAGTAACATATACAGAAGGAAACCTACGAACAACAAAATTTCTGATTTTTAAAATTGTCTCTTTACAAAAACAACAATTGAAAGAGAATAAAAAACTAGAATGTATAGCTCAAATTCTCTGTTTAAAAATTTAATTTGTTTGTGTGTATTTATTTTGCTTTGAATTTCAACGCACAAATTCAATTATGCATATTCTAAAATACATACGGCATGAGTAGGCTTTGATAATACATTCTCATTTTTTTGCTATTTCGAGAGTGTAAAATTGATTGTTTTAAATTTTTACTCTCGTATTTTCTGAGATAACTCCAAACTAACGACATAACCCCAGAAAAAAACGACAATTTTTTATTCGTAGGTTTCCTTCTGTATATGTTATTTTTTTCTGTGCACAAGGTATGTAGATTAATATGGTATGATTTTGCGCATGTATAATGCTATCTCTTTCTCAAATTTTTACGTAACGTGTATGGTGATATATTGTGGTTTTGTTTTATTCGTATGGAATTGTTTGTCAAACGCAGTAGTGAAAAAGTGTTTTATACAAAACAGGGATCCTCTGGAAATGTTTTTTGGCATTATGTGAGCAAAAAGAGGTCTCTATGATCATCCAACCGTGTTACAACTTAAATATCGACTTCGTAGTCATTTATTGGGACAAAATGAGTGTATTATTTCAGAATCAGCCAATGTAAAATGTGATTATAGCCATTTATTCAACAGGTTGACACACATTCAGGGAATTATAGTGTGTACGAAACCGAATTAAGGGACGAGAGACTAGATAGTTCCAAAAATTTACTAACATCGAATTTACTTTCCGATATTACCGAAACCGAATTACATATATATGCAACCGCGGTTCATATAAGATGTTCCTCTATATATTCATTCTCTTTGCCAAAGCTATATACCAGTGGATACATATACATGTACACATACAAATTGAAAGGATGGTTGCCTTATACCATTCGATCACGGCTCATGTTGCGCAGTGGTTGGAACACTGCGGCATGGAGCGGGATGTACCGGGTTCGAATCCCTATAGGTGCAGGATGCGAAAAGGGATTTTCACCATCGATCGCCTGGAGCGGTACGATCGGTGGTATTTCGTAGGATATGAGATATAAGAGATGAGAGACATGAGAAATGCTGGGCTTTACACGACAGGGATGGAGGTTACGCGTGAACTCCAACCAATATGATTCTGTAGTATTGTTTCACCAGGCCTGTTTCAATCTGATGACGTCATTCAATAATTATACGATCAAAAAGTTAAATTCTATCCCATTAGACTTCGTTGAATCGTATTTTGTTGTGAACGTCACAATTTCAGGTTACACTTTTTAAGGGGTCTTAGGGATCTAAACAGATTTAATCGGTCAAGTAAACTCTGTTTATTATGTGGTGCGAGCAATCATGACTCACCTGATCCGTACGGAAATTACTATCTCAACTATACATAAAAAAAAACGATTGATTTGAAACAGCGATACCACTATTCAACAATTTATTTCGACTTAAAATTATTTAGGAATTCAGAACTTCATCAATTGAATCTCTGATTAAATTGACACTCGGTCCCCTTAATTTTCGGTAGATTGATTCTATCCTCACAAATAAAATAGTAAGCAGTTTCACACACTTGTTCTGACCACAAATATTGATATACTTTGCCACCCGTTAGTATCAAACATTTTCCCTGAGGCTTCGGATAACCAGCAATCCAATTCGAAAATGTCAGTGGATATCCGGTTTGTGCCCAATAAAATTCTTTATCGGGATGGCCCAAACTTGTACCACTTGTCCAAAAATCAACACCTTCAGGGTATGACAATGTAAACTTGCTAATCGCCTCCATGACAGCATTATGATTGTCTTGATTGTGTATCGAAACCAAATACATACCGTTTATTGCACAGTTTCGAAACGCTTGGTGATAGTTCGCTCTCAGTGGATAGCTGATCCAATAGTTTGTTCCATTTATATAATGGTATTCGCCCGCATTGGCGTGACCAACGATTATAAACGTCAGAAGTACAATGAAGCTGTTCATTGTGTTGTTTAAGAGTGCTACATTGTTTGAGCTTATATAGAACGAACCTCAACAATGAAATGGGTTATTCGATTGTGGAAGCATAGTACGGAGTTCACTATGATGAGTCGAAGGGTTCATTTCTCATCCCCCAACCAATTATAAAACTCGATTTAAAATTTTTAGAATGTACATTTATTTAAAAATTTTCGTTCTCAACCGACATGATTGAAATGGCAATCTGTACCTTTAATTTGAGGCAAATTGATTTTATCTTCACAAACGAAATAATATTTAGTCTCACACACTTGTTCCGACCATCGATATTGATGAGTCTTACCACCAGTCATAATCATACACTTTCCTTGGGGTTTGGCTAGTGGATAACCGGCGATCCAATTGGAAAATGTAACCGGATATCCTGTTTGTGCCCAGTAAAATTCTGCCTCCGGATGACCCAAACTTGTGCCACTGGTCCAAAAGTGTACCCCATCAGGATACGATGTTGTATATTTACTTATCGCCTCCATTACGGCATCGAAATTATTTTGTGAGTGTATCGACACCAAATACATACCGTTTATGGCACAATTTCGAAATGCTTGATGATAATTGGCCATCAACGGATAGCTTATCCAGTAGTTTGTCCCATTAACGTTGTGGTATTCACCGCCAATGACTTGATTTACGATCAAGAATGCGAAAAATATACTCGATATCAAACACTTCATTTTGCAGGTATGTATGAAAACTGATTATATTTGCTTAACGTATTTCTTGAGCTTATATACGTTAAAATAAAACAACGATGTAGTTTACATCAGGTGGGAAGCGTTAGGATTTAAAGTATTCATTTAACAATTCACAAAACATACATAATGATCCCCTTCAAGCGAACCAGACCAAAACGATGTGCGGTACATATGACCCCTGTCATTAGGTTATGGTATATCGGAACAAGAATCCGTAATCGGAAGTGATCCCAAAACAATGTCTCAACCACGTTGTGAATCACGATCGGCGAGTTGTTTAAAAGATAAGCATAATAGCTTTACTGAAATGGGCAACGCTTATCATTCAGCTTTTAATGGCTATTATTTGTATAACAGGGACAAACAACTGCCTGCAAAATGGGTCTGATATAACGTGGCTTAAAAAGGCCTAAAGTGAGGGCAGGAGAAATTATTTTACACCATCCCACCATGATTGAAATGTTCGGTGTAAAATTTAAACAAAAACCTTGGATTCAAAAACCTTGGATTCGCGCGAATTCAGAGATTCAATCCGGAGACCTCATGCTCTGTCCCTGGTTAGTGTCCAAAAGCATGCGGTTATGGTAGCAATAATATAAATTACAGACTCTGCGATAAGATTCGGACTTTCATCCTACATTTTGTTTTTTGGGGCAGCTCGGCTCTATCTGGATCTGACCTTTCTGATATCCTCAAGACATGATGTAATTGAATTTAGGAAGATTTCAAACTGGAAAATAGAAGATGACTTAATTCTTTCTGACAATGGCTTAACTTATTTTTCTCTAAGGGAGCTTGTCGAACCAGACAAGAAAACATCTCTGCATAGTTCCAAAAACCGATAAAGAGGAAAATGGAAGATTGGAGTTTGTACAGATCTTCACAAAGACAGTACAAGTAATTTATTGGGAGTAAAAAGACATCGAAATGAAGATCGCTAGAGTTAAGGGAGTTCGTTATCGAAATATAAAGATCACTATCGAAACTCTAGAAAATCCAAATGACAATCACAATAGTACAAATATTGGAACCTGAAAGCAAAGGTCGTGACTAAAGATATTTACAGTCCCTCTTGTAGGAGACCACGAAATATCCTGCCGCGCCCAGACAGGATATTTCGTGGTCTCCTACAAAAGAGACTGTCTAGAACATTTTGTGACATGAAAGAATCGTTTGAAAAGGAATACTTCACTGCTATAATTTGACTGCTCAGAAGGTAGGTCCTCAAAGTGGAATTTTATCTCCTTTTTTGTAATGTCGTTTAGTCAACTAGCAGGGAGTCCAACTTAACGACTACGGATTGTTCTGTTTATGCCATAAGGTACTATGTGACAGCTATTGTCGTGATCATGGCCTATCAGTTAACCTTAGGATACCTGAGCCCTTGGACACTATGGAGTTCAAACACTGCTTTGGGAAATTGTTAATGGGTTGTATAGATAAACTGTAGATGCTGGTTTAAAGACTGTTATCTTTAGTACTACTTTTTCCAAACTTCTTTGAATTTATTTGGCATTTTGAATGAACTTGGACTTCATTGTAAAGGGGAAATTCATTTAATTTTGAATAGCCTGCTATTTGGGCAGCTGTCAATTTTAAATCTGTCATCTTTTACATTACTTAGGTCTTAAAGCTTTTAAAGTTCAGTTAACACAAGAACTCAAGCCGGTTGATCACCATATACGTCGTATCTTCGCTGATTGGGTACTTCAAATGCATCAAAACGATCCGAATTTTCATCGAAATATTTATAATTGATTTCTCTTAAAAGTACTCGTTTTTTATATATCAAAATGAAACCTCTTATTGCAAAACCCTTTATGTGGTGCTTTCACTTCTGTGAGACTTATGACAGCCCTGAGTGTGACATTGTTGTCTTTAAAGAGACATCGACAGACACTTTAATTATAAGTTTTGACCAGGTGTTGGGATAAACTTATCTCAGAACAATTAACCAGTAAAGTTCTCCTTGAGTTATGACAGATATATTTTGACAGTCTTGTTAGGTAGTCTCAGTTAACACTGTGTATTATCACATGATCCGCATTAAAATCGATTTCATTACAAAACAATTCCAAATCAAAATGTATAAAATGTGCATGCAATTGATTTTATATTCGTCCAATGCTTCCCAAACCATTTCATTGTTTCACGGGGAATCAAGAAAGGGGAGTTTTTGCTGAGCAATTTTTTATTTTTATTTTATCAGTAGGAAGCTTATTCACTTATCGCGGGGTCTAAGAAACCATAAGAATTTTTTTATTCTTTGTTGTAAGAATTTGTTTGTATATGGAATTATGAAATAGGCGGAGGGGGAACCACATTATCTTGGGTAAACAAGTCTGTGCACACAGATAATGAGTATATAAGCAAACAACGTTTGTATTCCAACAATTATTAATCAACAGTCAACGTGAATACGCAACCGATAGATAAAAATGAAACATTTTGTCTTTATATGTGCAATGTTTGTCGTGGTCCAGTCGATCGAAGCTGGGAAATTCTATAACGTAAATGGGACAACGTACTATATCAGCCATCCAATGGTGAGTATATCCAATATATTTCGACACTCTAAAATTAATTCCAACATACCTAACACTATACTATCTCTCCCACATATACTATCGCTATATAGAATAAAAATTGGTATCAAGCACAACGATATTGTACACTACACGGTATGTATTTGGCGACAATTCACACCGAACCGCAAAACGATATCATTTTGGATTTGCTCGATAAGTTTCAAATTACAACGCAACATGTGCATTTCTGGACGAGCGGCACCGATTTGGGACAGGCAAATCGAGAATTCTATTGGACAACATCGGGTCTACCGCTAACATTTACGCGATGGTTGGCCGGTTCGCCGCGAACCAATATTCCTGAAAAATTGTGCGTTCTATTGCATGGTGATGCCGCCAAATATCAATGGTACGATTATGATTGCAATACGGTACAATTTTTCATTTGTCAAAGTCAGTTAGAGCTGCCCGGCCTGCTGGAAGATCACAAATGTCAGAATGATAAGTAATTAATAAATCGTATAATTGGTATTGTATAATGTTTTAATTTATGACGTCATTTCGTGGTTAATTTTTTTCGCGATTATTTTAAGTCGGAAGTTCAAGATTATATCTGGATTTTTTTTTATGTTTTGAGAAACAATGTGTTGCTGCCCAATTACGATAAGATATTTTATATATTCACATACCAACATACTATAAAGTCAAAAATACACCAGATAACGTTAGAGGCGTGGTCTGGACTCTTATCAATTTTCTTCCAAAAAATGCCGAAATTTGATATATTTAAGTTAGTAAAGTTTGTACTTTCGTGGTGATTTCTTTAGCTCGTGAATGGCACCAACTATTCCCTACCAGCCATCGAATCGTAAGTAGAAACCTAATATTTATAACATATATCAAGTCATTCAATCGTTTCCAACATATCGTTACGGATAGTCAGCCCAGCGATCCAACCAGCGTTAGTCGCCTCCTACGACAAGTACTGGATACTGTGGTGGTATTCTATGAGCCTCATGTTACGTTCGTAATATTTACGAACCATAATTGCCCCCACCCACACTCTAGATGAAAGCCTCCGAGGAACAGGATATCAAGGCTTGCCTTGCTGCTGGCAATAGGGCTTTATATCCTCTACGTCCACTGCTGAAATCAAAATATTTTGCAAATGCGGATAAGCTGAAACTGTACAGAGTGTTGACCCGTTGTCATGTATGGATGTAAGAGTTGACGGATGAGCACCAAAGATGGCTTCTAAAATTCGAGAGAGGAATCATGCGTATGATATATGGCCCAAAACGTTGATGGCACATACCGAGTTCTTTTCAATCACGAGATCAGGAATTTAATGCCAATTCCTAATATCGTGGATGAAATTAAAGGACAGCGAGTACCCTGGCTCGGTCACGTTCGGCGTGCTGATCCAAACCGAATGATACAGCGGTCTTTGAAGGGAGAGCTGCCTTTCGGGTAGCGAACAGGTCGCTGTCGGCGACGATGCCTTCACGGCGTAGTGAGCGATCTGGCATCTTCTGGTTGCTTGCAACAGCATGAAGAGCTCGTGATCGAAACCGATGGAGTCAGATTGTTGACACGGTACGGGTCAACCATGGCATGTAAATCCGTCAAAAAAAAAGATGAAACCCAAGTGTATTCCACACTCAATTCTCGCATACATTATACTTATATAGACCCTAATTTGAGCATTTTCCAAAGCCAGGGCCTACTCAGATTAATTCGAAGCGAACAGTTTGTTCGTTTCTTTGTTTGTTTTTTATCTTTCCAATCTGTTTTGGGGCTCAAGGCACCAAAGGAATTTTACACTCCAACAGGGGGTCATAGATGTGCTCATTCACACAACCAATCGTATACTCAGTTGGTGAAAAATCCATTTTGCATCCTGACCCTATTGGTCATTTTGCATCCTGTCATTTGGTTGGTCCAGCAACCAGTTTACAAGACAAGATACCAGTCCAGAAGACAAGAATAAGGTTGGTTCAGGGCCAATGAATATTAATCGTGATTAACCAGGATAAATAATCAGTACATCACTATTATTGGAGCAGAGAAGATGAATGCATTATTTAACAAGTAAATCGAATAATTTTGAACGAATAATTAAGAATTAATTACAGTCTTACTTTCAGAGCTATCCAGCTTAAAACACTGTATAAAAAACAAACCTACATTGTCAGACGATGGGTCATGGAATAGAAAAAAATCATGTCGCATTAATTCAGATACACACTCAGACGTTTACCTGAAACAGTTAGCCAGACTGTTTCATCTTAATAAGGAGCTCGTCAATGACAAGAAGCTAAAGCAAAGGTGAAATTACACTTTTCTGAGGATAACCTTTGTTGTGCTAACCTTTGGTGGCTTTGTAGTAACAAAATCAGAACTGAGCTCAGACTTTTTTTTTAATCTTTTTAAACTACTAGTAAAATGTACCGAACAACAGGACAGATTAGAAACTCTAGTCGGATTCTGAACGCTTTGTGTTTTCTGTTAAACTCAGCAGTCCAAAAATCGATAGCCATAGAACACACAGTGCTGTCAATTAAAAAACTCCCTGCGAACATAAATGAAATAGGGTGACTATAATCATAAGGATGATGTTTCCGATAACTTCCCATAACTAAATTAGTAAGCTTCTCTGAAGCAGTAGGTCCAATAAAGTCTGAAAGACGCCTTAATAGAGAGTAATGAGAGCTTATAGAGAATGAGAGCTGTTAGATCAGCCTTGCTCTATAGAAGATTCTTCCTTTACTGGTAATGGAACCATTTCAACGCTTACGTCATTCGTATTATGTCACAAAATTTGTTGAATGTTTGATCGCAATGGATTGCCCTACGCTTGATCGAAATTGAAAAATTTTGAAAAGATACTTTCACCCAAACTGTAAGAAATTAGCGTGGATAGAAATAAAATGTCTGTAGCATAATTTGTGGAGTATTTTATTGGTTAGTTTGTAAAAATAGATTTTTATTGGATAAATATGCTCAAGTTAAATTAGTGCAGGAGATAAGGCAAAATTACCATCCGTAAAGTTTTTGGTTCCCAAATTTTTGTTACCTGGAATACAAAAGGAGGACACATACACATTTGGTTTGAACAGGAGGGCACAACTTAGTGACGGAAAATATCTTTTGCAGACTATAATCTTCGGGTATTGAATAATATCAATTGGCCACCAAGCTAAACGATTTGAATCCGTTGAAGTTTGTTTGTGGATATAATTAAAATTAAATATTAAAATTAAATATTTTGTTTGAAATAACGGTAAAATAGACAATTTAACACAAAACTTGTATATTTACCGTTATTTCGGACAAAATATTAAATTTTTTACGTGCAATTTTATGTTGCGTGGGGTTAAATTATCAATTTTACCCACATGTTGAACAATTTAAATATAAAAAAATTGAGAAGAATAAGGTTTATGCTAATCATCCAGATACCATCCAAGACTTGAAAGATCACATCGAAGTTGCCCCTGTTGAGGTAGCGTAAATGTTCTGAAAAAATGGGTTTGATGTAATAGTGTACTGCAAAGCCATCAGTGGAATTTATGTGAGTGAAATTGTAGTCCAAACCTCAGGCATCGCCTGATCCTTGTAGTGGAAAATTTTCTATCTCATGGTAGAGAGATTTAAATTCTTTTGATATTTTTTTTCTCCTATTTTAGGACCATAAGGCGTCTTCTAGGCTTGATAATCTTTTACTCTGTTTGTGGCTACTCTTCCCATGATTTACAACGTTGTTACGGTTCAGCTAGCATTATTCTCTTCCATGTCATAACTGGTCTTCCTACAGATACTTCATAACCACTTTCGTCTCTTTATTTTGGTCTCAATGCCTGATTTGGTTTTTCTATGCTAGCTAGGGTGTTAGGCCTGAAGGATTTCAGCATCTTCAATTTGTACATTGCTGGTGTGCATCAGTCTGGTTATATTTGTGTTCACTCTCATCGTCTTGGTTTTTCGGTTGTTTATCTTGAGACCAAGTTCGTTAGCTAGATCTGATAGCTGTAAGTTATCTGCTGCATATCTATGTGAATGTTGAACTCGAATTATAACATCACGAAACATTTCTTGTACGATTTCAATCAATTTGTTTGGAATTTCACAAAGTATCTGCCATATGTGTTCCTATTTATCGTATCAAATGCGCGTTCGAAATCGACGAAGAACAGGTATAGTGATAAATTCTACTCACTGGATTGTTCAGTTGTATTGTGATACGTTAAGTCAACTTTCTAGTTCCTTAATTTTACATTGATCATATAGGTAAGATTCTGTCAAGGATGATCATTACGTTAGCAACGTATTAAGATCAATATTGTACACGCCATGGTGCTAAGATCGAATCATAAGAATTGCAACATGCATTACCTTACGTTCATATCATTTATTAACCACCCTGTTCTTTAATTAAAAAAAACAATTTCTTTCGGTATATTATCTTCACAGTTCATGGTTATTCGCTTTCCGTTTTACGTAGAATTAATTATCACAAACAAAACATTAAGAGAGTCACCTCATTAAATTAAGACGTTTTTTGTTATAATTTCCACCTTCTGCTCAAAACATTCACCGCAACAGCAACAACAACAACAAAAAAGGAAATAGTAAAGAGGGTTCCAGACGCATCGCATCTTTACCTTTTCGAAATATTTTTATAAAAGATGATTTGTTACAAATCATTATCGTGTTCTTATATACCAAAGAGTCATGAACAATATTTGTCTTAGTGTTTTTGACAATATCTAACGCAACAGCTGAACATCTTCGTAAAAAAACAAAATATTTTTGGTTGATTGACAATGACAAAAATTTAGTCACAAAGATTAAAAATGTTGCTGTTCCAAATGTATCGATAATTGTAGATGACATAACGTGAATCCTAGCCATCATGAGCATAGAATCGAGGACCATTTATAAAAACCGCAGGGTGTAAACATTATTGAAAATCCACTCGATTGGTAATCACAGCGAGAAGAGTGGCAAATATTGTCAAATCGCTTATAAAATAAAAGAAGGCGGAAATTATTCTAGAGCTCAATCTCACTACGGCCCACGGTTCAACCCACATACACTTATCGATGAAACAATTGATGTTTGGTCACCACCCCGAGAATCGAACCCGAGACTCCCAAAAAAGACAGAACAAGCACACAACTTTCTCTGCCACGAGAGCGACAAATCGCTTACTTCCGCACCAACCACCGGATGAGAATGTGATGCGATAATAATTTTATTCTATCTCGTACATGCAATGCTCCATCACAAATTGCATTTTTTCATTGGCATCGTACAACATGCATATAAACTAATGAAAAATCATTCGATTCGGATAGTCAAGCCTATAGATTATAACTCCAATAAGCATCAGTATGAAGAGTATCATCGTGTTGTTGTGTGTATTATATGCAACCAAGTCTAGCGATACGGCTGCATACTACACTTCAAATGGAATTAAATTTTTCATCACCTATCCGATGGTACGTATTCAATCTATAGTGAGTATAGGTATACGGGTACATGTTTCCGAATTATAATTATAGGTTTACGATTGGTTTCAAGCGACGCGTTACTGTATTTACAACGCCATGTATCCCGTCTCAATCCATTCATATGAAGAGGGAGTTTTTTTTTTTTTTTTAAATAACACCCTTATTGGTATGACTACTACAATCTTAAATATTATAACTTAATTCATTATTAGGGTTGACATTAGTACTTATGAGATAAGCATAAAACTTGTTTGGGTCTGCTGAACCAGTGTCCAGTTCCCTTGTTATATAATATTCATACGGTTAACTCATGTGGTTTCATTCGTTGGAGCCGCCTTACTTCGTTTGTACTGTCCAGTAGTTGTACGGCCTCGACGTTGGTATGAGTAAGAAGTCTCTTCTCATGTCTTATAGCACATTCGCGGATGACGTCGTCAATCAATTGAATTTCTAGATCATTGTGTATTTCCCGGTTAGTCACGAATCGGTAAGCGTTGGTGATCATTCGAAGAAATTTATTTTGACTACGTTGTATAATGTCTCTATTAGACTTATGAGTACAACCCCATAGCTGCGCGCCATACATCCATATTGGTTCGAAGATAGTTTGATAGACTAGTCTTTTGCAATACAGGTTCATTTTGGAATGATACTCAATTAACCAGTACATTTGACGTTGTTTAAATCGTATCTGTTCAGCTTTTTGTATTACGTGATGTTTCCAGTTGAGCCTTGAATCTTAATGCAGACCAAGGTATTTTGCCGAATCAGCCTGCGGTACTTGCGCTCCATTGAGGTATAAGCGTAGATTGTTATTTTGGTGTCGAAGTGTAAATGTCACATGGGTTGATTTAAACTCATTAAGCACAATTTTCCAATCAATTGTCCATTTAGTAACGTCGTTCAATGCTCGTTGCAGATTTTCCACTGCCCTTGATTGTGATTCGTCTACTGACATAATTACGGTGTCATCGGCAAACGTACCGATAAATGTTTTATTCGTTGTAGGTATGTCCGCAGTGTAGAGAAGGTAGAGGACAGGTTCCAAAACACTTCCCTGCGGAACTCCCGCTAACGTTGGATAAAAGTCAGAACATGTTTCTTCATGGATGACTCTGAATTGACGATCAGAGAGGTATGATTCAAGCAGCTGGCAATAGTTTTGTGGCAGCATTTTGCTCATTTTGAATATCAATCCCTCGTGCCAAACCCTATCAAAGGCCTGGGATACATCCAGAAATACGGCGGGGCAATATTTCTTTTCTTCTAACGCTTGCTCTAATACCGTAGTTATTCGATGGACTTGATCTATTGTAGAGTGGTTGTTCCTGAACCCAAATTGAAAATCAGGGACGTTTACCATGGGCTTTAGACGTTTCAGTAGTAGTTTTTCAAACAGCTTTGATAGGGTCGGAAGCAGTGAAATTGGTCTGTATGATGTTACTTCTTCATCTGGTTTACGAGGTTTCTTCAGCATAATTATTTGGGCCGTTTTGAAGCATTTGGGTACATACTTCAATCTCATACAGGCATTAAATAAGTATGTGATCATGATGATTGCTTTACGTGGAAGCTCCTTGAACAGACCCGGTGATATTTCATCAATTCCTGGTGCCTTCTTTTGGTTCAGACTTTTGTCGATTTCTTGAACAATTTCCATTGGTGTGACCCTTTTAAAATCCTGATTCGGTTATAAGCAGGTGTTGCGTCAACGTTGAATTGAATGTCATGGGGCTGAAACACCCTTGCAAGGTGTTGAGCAAAGAGTTACGCTTTTTCTTTGTCTTGTCGAACCCAACTGCCTTGAGCATTTCTTATAGGTGGTATTCGAACTACAGGTCGTTTAAATTGTCTGGTTGCTTTGCATAACGAGTAATCCTTATTCATTTCAGGACCTAGCCCTCTTAGGTAGTTGTCGAAGCAATCCTGTTTGAAGCTTTTAATTAGTCTATTGACTTTGTTACTTATACGATTGAAAGTTGTCTTGTCAGCGGGATTTCTGGTCAGATGCCATATTCTCCTTGTCTTTCTTCTTTCTTTGATTTGTTCTCTGATTTCAGCTGGATATTTGACTTCGAACTCCGCTTTATCCGTTATTTCTGGAGTAGTTAGACTGGCGGCCAATTGAATGTATTCAATAAAATTGTTTGTTTGTTGTTCCAATTCGTCAATACTTTTAATACTAACTTTTAGCTCAACTATATCTTCCAATTTTTCTCTGAAGAGATCTCAATCCGTGAATCGATTAGTTAGGTTTTGCTTTTTCTTTTTCTTGATGACTATAGTGTTTACTGATAACAGTACAGGGATGTGATCAGACGTTAACTCGTTAATTCCTTCGACACTAGTGCAACTGGATGAAATACCTTTTGTGATGAAGAAATCAAGTAGATCTGGAATTTTTCCTGCATCCGTTGGCCAATACGTTGGCCCTCCTGGAGAAAAATACTCGCAGTTATTTTCATGAATGGCATTGAACAAAGCATTCCCTTTCCCAGGGGAAATTAGCCTGGAACCTCAAGCTGTATGTTTTATATTATAGTCTCCCTCCAATAATAAACCTTGGACCGAGTTTATTGAAGACGTTATTAAATTGTGACTTCGTTGGTGAATGACGTGGGGGATAGTATGCTGCCGCAATATTTAAATCTGCGCCATTATATTGGATTGAGATCACAGTTACTTGCATATAGCTTTCACGAATATCCTCTTGTTGATTATGTTTGGTATTATTTTTTATTAATACAGCGGAACCGCCTCTGGCTCTTCCACTAGGATGGGTCGTCCAGTAGGAGGTAAATCTCTTTATTCTGATAAAGCTTTTGTTCGAGAAATGTGTTTCTGATATCAGAGCAGTGTCTATATGTTGTTTGTATGGAGGAATATTTCCAGTTCTTTGGCTCGTTGGATGAGCCCATTAGCGTTCCAAGTTACAATGCGTAAGAACGAGTTAATCATTATTGTGTATGCTGACTTTTTTGCTTTCTAGCTTTGATACTCTCTCTGCTAGGTGACCAAGTGTCTGTTGAATTTGATTAAGCAGTTTAATAATTTCATAATTACTAGGCTCTTCATTCCATTCTCTGTGTTTGTTGTTTTGGTTTAAATCATCAGCAGATAATTTTGTGGCTTGCGCATAGGATAATCCAGCTGTGGATGGTGTAATTGTTTTTTGTGTTTTAGCAGCTTTGGTTTGTAATCGCTGTACTACGCTTGTTCTATTATTTTGTTGGCTTTTAATTTTGTTTTGGTATACACAGCATCCTTTATAGTTTGCAGTATGTCCTTGTTGGTGACAAAGAGCACATGAAGGTGCGGTATCTGGTTGTTTATTGCATTTTGTCGTGTGATGATTTCCAGCACACTTAACGCATTTGGTTTGACGATAGCAAAAACTCTTGGTATGTCCAAGTTGTTGACAATTCGTACATTGTGGGATGCCCCTTGTCTTGTTAGGTGGCTCAATTTTAACTATACAGTACGCAAGTTTCTTGATATTGTATACTTCTTTATTGTTGTCTTTTGGTTTTAAGTCGACGTAAAACAATGAAAAGTGTTTCTTGACTTGTTCTCCATTAATTGCGATCATTTTGTATATGTTGGTAATACCTGCGACTTCATGTCCTATTTTTTCTAAGTCTGCTTTAATTTAATCGTGACTAATGGAAGATGGTAAGCCTCTGATAACCACTCTATAAGCCTTTTCGCTCTTCAGCTGGTAAGTGTGATATTCGATATTTTCTAGTTTGTTGCTGGCTTCTTTTTTTAATTCTTCCAGTAATTTTTTGACATTTCTGTAATCGTGTTCATTATCAAAGGTAATTCTAACGTCACTATTTGAAAGCGCCTTAAACTTAGTTGATTCACTAGTGGTTTTAATTACTTTTTGTCGAAAAAATTCGAAATTATTGATATTGCTCACGTTAATGGGTGGAGGCGGTGGTATTTTTGGGTTTTTCTGTTCAGTGTTATTGTTCACACAGTGTGTAGTATTTTTTGGAGGAGTTTTCGTTTTTGTGCGCCTACGTTTCTTAGTATTTCTGTTATCAGCACTGGACACTTCTTTTTCCAGTTCTTCCTCTTCTGTGCAATAATCCTCTTGACTCAGAGCACTGAATCTATTATTTTGTTGAAAAGCTGGAAATTGCCGCAGCAGCCAGTTGGAATTATTTGAATGATCATGTATACTGGATGATGGCTGAATATCGTTCGAAGACAGATTGTTAACTCGTGCTGAATCCTCATATTTGCTGTTTTTAATCTCCTCTTTTATTAAAGAGTTTTCTCTTTTAAGTTCAGCAACTTCATTGCTCAGCTGCGCGATTAGATTCTCCATTTTTTGAAATTTATTTAACAGCTCCTCACTGTTTAAAATATTTGTTGATGCTCTCGGCATTTGTTCTGATAATAAAGTTTTTTTTCAGAGGAGACTGCGTTGTTTGCAGATATGACTTTGCTATTTAAAACTGGTGATCTCAACATTTTCGTGCTCTTCGGAAAGTTATTTCCTCTATTTGGCGGTAGTTGTTTCTCCACAGGATCTATGGCACCGGCCTCCGAGCAGCTGGGTTGATTTGATGCTATTAAAGATGCATTCGTCTCGATTTCATGCATAATGACCCAAATCTAGGTCATTATCATGTTGTAATGCACACACTTCACTTATGATTTGCACTGAATAAAGTTTTTTCTAAACACTGCACTTTTTAGTTACAAAAAACAATTTTTTTTTTGTTGTGTTGTGTTTTGGACGAGTGGCACTGATTTGGGACACAATATAAATGAATTTTATTGGACTGCTAGCGGACAGTCGGCTATCTATAAAAATTGGATAAATGGTCATCCAAACAATGCAGCTGGACATCCTGAATTGAATTCGTCTGTGGATTGTTTACTGTTGAATGGACATTTCAACTATCAATGGTATGATGAGTATTGTGAATTAAGATATCCGATTATATGCCAAAACAAATTTCTAATCCCAAAACGATTTGTTGAGGATGATCGTTGTTAGCCAGTAAATAAATTAATTTAATCAATTTGATTGTATTATTTGGGCCCGCTATAACCACTTGAAGCCCTGGTTGAAGAAGCAAGAATTGTTGCATACTTAAATAGTTGCTTATGTAACTTAATGTATTTTCATTATATCATTTATTGTAATATTATTGTTACTTATACAATCTAACTTATACTTATATTTTGCTCTAACAGTTAGATTATAACAAACTGTAACTTATTAAATCAATTTACAATACTGATTTTTAGTATTGTTGAGTTAGTCTGAAATAACATTCGATTAAATCAAGTCATAATAAATGGTGTTCGAAATTGTTGGTGCTGCGTTTTTATAATAAGGTGAAACTTGCTGTTGCTGCTGCAATTTATATACGTTTGCTGCTATACAAGGAAGAAAAGCCTTTCTTGAATTTTCATTGGTGTCAGATGTGGGGTACTTTCGAGTACATTTTTTTGGATTGCTGCTAAAATATTGCATACGCTAGCATTGGAGTTCTATGTGTTTATAGCTGCTAAGACATTGATACGTGTGGTTATACGGTTGATTTGGACATATACTTTGTGGAAATCATCAGTGAAGGCTACTGTAAAATATACCTCGAGGCGTAGGTCATATAACGGGCTACATCAATTGATGATCTTCGTAAATCGTGTGGAATTACGGTATTCGTCTATACTGCAATTAGTTGTGGCGATTGGCGTGGTATATTGGCGTGGTTAATATTCACGAAATTTTCGAATATTATACAACCCTTGCAACATTTGATAGATCATACTTCTATTTAAGGCCTGCACTTGAAGATAGACTAGAGCAACTTAAGGCAGAAAATAAGATAAAAAACGTTCATAAAGTTGAAGATTTAAATTTAATTCCAAAATTGCCAGACATGAAACTTGATAACTTTTCTGGAGATATAACTAAATGGAAATCGTTTTTGGAGTCATTTGACACACATGTGCATAATAACTCGCGGTTATCTGACCTAACCAAATTTCAATATTTAAAAAATTCATTAGAAGGTAATGCTGCCAAGGTCATAAACAATTTGGACTTTGTGTCATCCAACTACGCACAAGCACGACAACTATTAATAGACCGATTTGACAAAGTCAACTATATAGTCGAAGAACACATTAGCGCTTTATTCAACTTGAAATCAATTGATCGTCCGTCTTCACACAACATACTCGAGCTGCTCGATGAAACAAATTCGCATTTACGCTCACTTAAAACTCTTGGTCGCCCGACTGACTACAGGGATGACATTATCATTTATTTGCTGATCTCCAAATTTGATAGCATGACAAAGGCAAAATGGAGGGATCAAGCGCCCATTAATGCTCTTCCTACATTAGAAGATATATCCAATTTTATTAAAACTAAAAGTCATTCAATAGAAGGTCAATCTCGCGATGATGTTTCGATTTCAAGAATACACCAGACTAGTAATCAACGCACATTGCACAATTCTGCTCAAGTTGTAAAACCCAGATAAGCGACCTCATTTAAATCGCACCCACGGGCATATTCAAATGACACTTTTCATGTAGCCAACCGATTTTTTGCGTGCATTGCAAACGTGATGGACATAGTATTATGTGATGCAATCAATTTTTGGCAATGTCGGTTGACGATCGCATTAAAACTATAAAGGCAATTCAGTTATGGGAAAATTGTTTAAGATTAAACCATGACATTAGCAAATGCCCGAATCAAGATGTTTGCCGATATTGTAAAATGAAACATCACTCGTTACTACATATTCTACCATCAGATAAGGGTTCATCATCATCTTACAATCCACAAACAACGAGCCTATCCACAATATCTTCATGTTCAAAACCTGCACAACCCTCCACATCAGTTGTTCTTCATGCACAAGCTGCTGCATTATCTACCATGACGAAAAATTATATCATACTAGCAACTGCTGAAGTTTTAGTTTCCAGTTATAGTGGAGTCGTTGTAACTGCTCGAGTCATGCTAGATTCTGGATCTCAAGTTAATTTTATCACCAAATCATTGGCTTCTAAGCTTGACATACATCAAACAATGTCAGGTATATCAGTACAAGGAATTGGAGGCTCATCACTCTCTTCATTTGGATCTGTGTTTCTAACAATTAAATCTAAATTCAATGGATATAATACCAATCTTGAAGCTCAAATACTCAGCAAGACAAGTAACCATCAACCGGCGTTCGACGTTGATATCTCCCAATGGAATATTCCAAACAATATTCAACTAGCTGATCCAAAATTTTACTCCTGTCATCAAATAGACATGCTGATAGGAGCTGAATCTTTACAAAAATTTTACAAAAAACTCAGCTTGGATGGGTGGTATCATGTGGAATAGATATATCAACTAGAATTGAAAGAATGTGTCATCTTAGTGAGCTCAATTCGCCTGAATATTTAAATAAATTGCTTCAGCGTTTTTGGGAAATCGATGAAGTGGAAGTCAACACGGATAAAGTTCAAAATTTTTGGGAACAACATTTCATATCAACTCATGAGCGAAACAGGTATGGTCGTTTTGTGGTGCGTTTACCATTTACTATGCCTGAACGGAAGCTGGGAGAATCCTCAGAGATGGCACTTAGGCGGTTCATTCATCTAGAGAATCGATTGGAGAAGGATATAAACCTGCAAAACGCCTATAATCAATTCATGGCAGAATATATAGAACTAGGACATATGTCGGTAGAAGTAAATCCATCTCATGACCACTGTTATTTACCGCACCATTGCGTTTTTAAGCCGGATTCTTCGTCCACTACGTTACGTGTTGTCTTCGATGGTTCGGCTAAAACAACAAATGGCGAATCACTAAATTCAATATTAGAAAAAGGGCCAGTGGTACAAAACGAATTATCAGATATCCTTCTACGTTTTAGAACTCATAAAGTCGCAATCAGTGCTGATATATCAAAAATGTACCGGCAAATTTTGATTCATCCGCTTGATCAAAAATTTCAATACATTTTTTGGAGATTTAATATACAAGAACCGATACAAACTTTTAAGCTACAAACCGTTACCTACGGAACTACTTCTGCTCCATTTTTGGCAACTAGATGTTTGCTGCAACTAGCTAAAGAAAACGAAATTAAAATTCCTGTTGCCAGTCGAGCTATACGTCATGATATGTACGTTGATGATTTGTTAACTGGAGCGGATTCCATCAACGACGCTGTTCATCTTCGACTTAAGGTTTCCAAAATTTTAAAAGATGCTGGAATGCCATTAAGAAAATGGCAGAACGAGAAAATATGCTATTTTTTGAAGAAACGGAATTCATAAAAACTTTGGGGCTCTATTGGCACTCTACACTGGATTGTTTTCGAATTAGGGTCTCACCATTGAACAATGCTACCAAGGTGACTAAAAGAAAGATTGTGTCTGAACTAGCAAAAATCTATGATCCCATAGGTCTCATTTCTCCAGTGGTTATGGTGGGAAAATATATCATGCAAGAAATCTGGAAGCTGAAATACGACTGGAACGAAGCACTTCCAATTCAATATCATACTGACTGGTCTAATTACCGCATTGAGTTGGAACACCTACAACACCTATATATACCACGTCATCTATTTGATCACAATTCTTTGCCATCCGTAATTCAAATACATGGATTTGCGGATGCAAGCGAAAAGGTTTATGGAGCGGTCTTATACGTGAGGTACAAAACAACATCTGGTTTTTGCATCCTATTACTATGTTCAAAATCTCGCGTGGCTCCTATTAAAAACAAACCCACGATTCCTCGCCTCGAACTGTGTGCTGCTGTTCTTCTAGCTAAGTTGATTGCAAAATATAGATCAATAGTAAATTATAACATCTCTCATACTTATTGTTGGAGTGATCATTCAACTCAATCCATTTAATCGAAGATCTGGACCTCTAAGCTGCAATGAAGTCAAGGATGGTTTGAAAACACTTATACGCCAAACCCAGAAGATCTGCTTTCCTGACGAATATAATGGACTTAAATCATAAAATTTTCTAATTAAAAATTCCTCGCTCAAATCACTATCGTTGTTTATTGATGACGATTGCATAATTCGCGTAGGAGGACGTCTCAAGTTCGCTGCACTTTCGTATACGTCTAAACATCCAGCCTTGTTACATACAAAACATTTTGTTACAAGCGCCCTAGTTACGTTTCTTCATAAGTTAAATTTGCATGTTGGTCCTCAGGGACTATTAGCAATTGTCAGACAAAACTATTGGCCGGTACACGGTAGAAAAATATGCAAAACGATTTGTCGGAACTGTATTGTTTGTGCTAGAGCCAAACCAATAATGCTGAAACAAATTATGTCTGATCTGCCAAGCGAACGTGTCAATCAAGCCTTACCATTTTGCTTCACTGCAGTTGATTATTGTGGACCATTCAATGTGTACTACAACGTGCGCGGAAAGATTCCTACAAAGGCGTATTTGGCTTGTTTCGTTTGTATGGTTACCCGATCAGTTCATTTGGAGTTGGCATCTACAGTATCTACGGAATCTTTTATGGGAGTCCTGAAACGATTCATCGCCACAAGAGGATTGCCGAAACAAATATTGTCCGACAATGGAAGTAATTTCAATGATATAAACTGCTTACCAGTCCTAAGCTATTGATGAATTGACCATAACTGACAAATTAGAATGGGTGTTTATTCCGCCTGGAACGCCTCACTTTGGTGGTCTTCATGAAGCAGCGGTAAAGGCTGCAAAAGATCATTTACGCCGACTTACTTACAATCAACAATTTAACTTCGAAGAGTTTTCTACATTGGTCAAACAAGTTGAGGCTGTGCCCAACTCAAGACCTTTGGTGCCACTTCTTTCTGATACAATTGAATTTTTAACTCCTGCTCATTTTTTGATAGGTCGCCCGCTAAGGTCAATACCTGAGTCTGCCGAGTTTGACATAAAGATACCTATACTAAAGAAATGGGAAATGGTTTCGAGTTTACATAAGCAATTCTGGGCATCTTGGTCAAGAGATTACATCCATCAACTTCAACAACGCAAATTTTGGACCAGAACGCAACCTGATTTAAAACTAGGAACAATTGTAATCATTAAGGATGAAAATCTTCCGCCATTGAAATGGAAAGTTGGACGCGTAATTGAAGTTTTTCCAGGTCCCGATGGCCATGTACGAGTTGCGAGAATCAAAACATCAACAGGAGAATTAAAGAGATCCATCACCAAAATGGCTGTTCTACCTGTCAATCTTGAACCAGTTCAACGCGGGGGAGAATGAAGAAGCAAAAATTGTTGCATACTTAAATAGTTGCTTATGTAACTTAATGTATTTTCATTATATCATTTATTGTAATATTATTGTTACTTATACAATCTAACTTATACTTATATTTTGCTCTAACAGTTAGATTATAACAAACTGTAACTTATTAAATCAATTTACAATACTGATTTTTAGTATTGTTGAGTTAGTCTGAAATAACATTCGATTAAATCAAGTCATAATAAATGGTGTTCGAAATTGTTGGTGCTGCGTTTTTATAATAAGGTGAAACTTGCTGTTGCTGCTGCAATTTATATACGTTTGCTGTTATACAAGGAAGAAAAGCCTTTCTTGAATTTTCACTGGTACGTTTCTGCCTATTGTAAAAATTTTTCATTTTTTCTCAAGAGCCATACCATGGATTTTTTTTTATTGAAAACTCTTTCTTTTACAGGACAGCTATGTTCTCATGTTTTCATCTGTTGGTTAAATAATATAATGCAGCCCGCGGATGATTAAGTGCTAACCTTTTCTAACGGTATTTCTGATCCAAGAGGCCCCGTTTTAGTAGACTTAAACACTACCTGAGAAGATCATTGCTCCAGGCAATTCACTTTTCGTGGCAGTGATCTGCTCACTTGTACTCCTTTACATGGTTAAATTTGCCCCAACTACGATGTATATAGGTATCGTAATGTTAGGCCTTATTTCGGCTCTTGCTCTTGTTTCCTAATTGGTATCTTGTAAATTCCAGATTTGGTTATGACTGAGCCCACTCGTACGAGACCATCGAGGCCAGGCTGTGTTTGAATGGCTCCCTAAAGGCCATTGTGCTGGAGCTGTATTATCGTTCCGCAGAAGGACTATGTCGTCAACTTTAAGATTATTGTGTTTGTGTTGCCATTTCGAGCGGTTATGAAGAGTTGTCAAATACTCGTTATAGAAGCGATTCCAGAAATCTTTCATCATATATTGTACATGATGCCAGCGAGTCAATGTGGTTGGTTTGACATCCGTATAATCTGGATCAGGTGGCAGTGTCAACTGGTGCCCGGTAAGAAAATGTGCTGGTGTTAACATGTTTATATCATCAGGGCCTGACGTTAGCGAGCACAAGGGACGAGAATTTAACACGGGCTCAATTTGTGTTAGCAATGTTGAAATTTATGCTCTTCGAAATTTAATATGGTGTTTCCGAGAACCCGTCGCAAATAGAACTTCGTTGATTTAACTGCTGCTTCGTATAACCCTCTAAAGTTTGGTGCGGATGGTGGTGGAAAATGCCATTTTGTTTCGAAATCTAACAAAAAATTTGTCGTGCACCCACGAAATTCGTCCCATTGTCATTTTAGAGGTCAATACAGATACCGCGCCTAGACATAAAGTTTCAGCGCCCCAATGAAAGCACTCGTAGGCAGGTCGCTCACCAATTCGATGTGAACGGCTTTCATGCTCATGCAGACAAATATTGATATATAAGCCTTGGAGAGCTTTGGTCGTCTGCCAACCATGGCACGAAGCGGTATAGGCCGGCATAATCGACTCTGGTCTTGTTAAATGCATATTTGAAGTTTATTCGAGCAGGTGCTATGTCTCCCATCAATTGGTTAATTCTTTGTGTCTTATACCTTGTGCAGGTAATTTTTTGTCGCACCAATTGTTTACAATTATTTATCCAATACCTATGACGTAGGATGGATACCATAAGAGACTGTGCTGCATGGAAATATTTTGTATGACCTTCAGCAATAATGAGGTTTGTGATATTATGAGATGCAGGCAAAATGATAGAAAATTTCTTTTGACACTCGATGTTCGCATGCTGAATTCGGCTTCCAACTTTTAGCAATCCTTGATCGTCTATAAACGGATTTAATGACATCAGCTTGCTGCCTTTTGGTAAAGATGAGTCGTTTTGGAGCCAGGAGAGCTCGGTACTGAAACTGTTGGTTCGCCCATTTGACTAAAATATTGGATCGTTTGAGGTTACTGTAGAACCGGTATGTGAAAGCAATGATTCGAACGAGTTTGGAAAATGTTGAATATTTCGTAGACAGCTCATCTAGAAATTCATTTCCAACTATAACATCCAATTACTGTGACTTAGTAGGTTTGTCTTCGTTAGTATGAGGCGCTGTTTGGGCTAGATTCTTTTGATTAGGCCAATATTCTTGATTTAATTTGAGCCATTCCGGTCTCATCCACCATAAGTTGTAATTTTTTAGGAATGACGGTGAGATTCCTCTTGATGAACAATATGCCGGATTTTCTTCAATTGGTACGTAGCCTCAATTATAAGGTAATTCTAGATTTCGATTCTAATATTTCGGCCGTACGGTTTGCTACATAGCTTTTCCAGCGTTTGGGAAGCGACGTTAACCACCATAAAACATTTTTTGAATCTGTCCAATAAAATGACTGTAGAGCTTAAGGTTGTAAGGCTTCGATCACTACCTTCGTGGAATAGAGACATTCTTTATAGGAGCGACTCTGGTTATAGTGCACACTAGGTGGGTTTGGACCTTACCTCCCTTATTTTCTGATCGACAGAAAACAACGGCCGCATACGCAGACTCGGATGAATCTGAGAAACCATGAAGCTGGTAAGTTTCACTATCGACACCTAGCCAGCGTGGTATGGAAACTTGATTCATGGTGATTAACTCAGATCGAAGTTGATTCCATTTCTTCGCAACAGTTACAGGCAATGGATCGTACGCATTGATGGAAATAAAACCTTGATATTGATTGTAATTGGTGTTAACCACCCTAGCGGGTCAAATATCTTGACAGCTTCCGATAGAATCTCACGTTTTGTTCTAGTCGCTTTAGAGTTTAGTACAACCTTAAATTTAAAGGCATCGTCAGTTGGACACCAAATCCAGACCTAGTAACTTTACCGAACGGGTTCCTTCTGTTATTTCAACTGGCAATAGTTCTTGATTGGTGGTATTGATTCTAGTAATGATGCTCGATTTGAGGTCCATTTACGCAAGTGAAAACCAGATGACTCTTAGATTTTGATAATTTGTCATTGTAATAAAAGCAAAATCGTCTATATATACATCTTGCTTTTACCTGTGATGCAACTGGGAATTGAGTAGAGTTGAGATCTGCAAGAACTGTTAAGTTTTTTGTAGCTAACTAGGGAGCAGATTTCTCGCCACAATATTCGTTGAAAATCCGCATCGTCGGCGTTAATTAATATTTGGCGATACATTTTCTCAATATCACTCGAGAAGACTGTCTTCTAATCCATACGAAGATATTAAAGATTCTTAAAGACCGTATTGATAAGACCGTAAAGATATTAAAGACCGTAGGTGCAAGACAGTCCTACCATTAAGTTGTCGTTGAGCGAAATATTACTGGTCGTTATAGCTGATGCATCAAAGACGACCCTGAGCTTGGTCGTACTACTCGATTCCCTTACTACCGCATGATGTGGCATATAATATGAATTGTTTGGGTTTGTAAATGGTACGGTTGGACAAATACGTTCCATATGACCCAACTGCATATATTGGCGTATAAATTCAACGTATTCTGCTTTCATATCTGGATATTTATTCATTAGATTTTCAAGAGCTCTGTCTCTTGAATTTTCCAATGGGTTTCTAGACTGTTTGAAAGGAAGGTTGACCATAAATCACCCAGTCGGTGTTCGTTGGTAGGTTTGCATAAAATGATCGTCACACGAACTTTCTTCTGGTGATAAAGGCAGTCTTGCTGGTACTTCCTCAGCTTTCCAGAACTTCTGCATGACCTGGGTTATTTCAACTTCAGTTGATGAGTTGACTTGTGCTAGACAATTGACATCGCCAGTATCGGTTTTTCCGGCGATGACCTATCCGAATACGGTATTGTGAGCGATTGGGTTTCCTCGATTGTGCGTTAACTTCTCTTCTTTTAAGATATCGATGTTGATATTGAGGATTAGAGACCATGTACCAGCGATTAACCAGCCATAATTCTCCATCAGACCTGTTTTGAGTGGATATAGCGGACAGAGATCCTATAGCATTCCATTATATTTTCCATTCTGGAGGGTATCTGGGATATACATTGGTTCAGTTTCGAGATTGCTTGGTATCCAGAGTTCACATATTAGAGATAAGTTATCCTAATAATTTTGGCATACGGTGTTAAAAATAATATTAGAGGATTTTTTCAAAGTTCACTACATCAGCACTATACTGGTCGTTTTAGCTGTAGTTGTAACCAGCACTTACGGAAGATGGTATATTGCTGATCAATCAGAGATATGTTTAATGATATATGGTTATGGAGCCGAAGGCGAAAGCCACTCGACTTGCTCCTCCCCATCGTATACTTCCCAAATAGTCAACTTAATTTATACGCAGCAATGAAATAACGTGAGCTCAGATCAAGGCCCAGCTGGTTTTGAATGTTTCCCCCCTAAATATTAAGCATCAAACCGATATGTACATGTGACAGCCCAAATTTGAAAAAACGAAAGAAAGGACATCGATTTACATTTACCACGGTCAAAATTCAGAAGGCATGTATTATATTAACAGATAACCAATCGAATTATATACGTATGGGCAGATCAGATGTTCATTAAATTGATATCTGTTTGTACTTTCTTTCGGTTGGCGTTATGCTTAATCATTCATCACATAAGGAATTTACCAATACCATGCTTTTGATACCGTCCATGAGGTCAAAGGACAGCAAAACGACTGGCTTGATTATATTCTATATGTATACTGATCCGGTGGGATTTCATACAGATCAAAGATTCCAATGAAGTCAGAATTATGGCACGGTACCGGTTAACATTAACGACGATCAAGGATTATATCCGACCATTCCACTAATACAAGTAATCACAGTGCCAATGGAGAAATCGTCAGTTAAGTCTTTGTATTCAGTTGATTTAGCGGAATCGCCCAGGAGTACCTATGCAATGTAATTTTTCAAGTCCTCTATAAATCCGTTAAATTTGACATTTTATTCACATCTTCACGCTTGACAATAGTGATTTTTTATCGTTGGTGGCAATTCTAAATTATTTTGGCAAATGAAGTATTGTTTCGAATCACAATCATAGTCATGCCATTGATATTTAATAACTGTTTCACTACTCAATAGAACGCACAATTTGGCGACATCATTTATGGGATGGCCAGCCCTCCAATATGAAAACGTAAACGGGAATCCGGTTGTGGTCCAATAGTATTGCCCATTTGCCTCCCCCAGATCAGTGCCGCTGGTCCAGAAGTGTACATTATTATTAGAAATTTGATGTTGTCTTATCTCCTCAAGAGAATTGTTGTACTGTTGTTCTGTATGCAGGGTCATTAAATACATGCCATGGAGCGTACAATATCGTTGTGCCTGATACCAATTCGCAACCTATTTGATAGTACCGATGTAGACCGCACCTATTGGCGATGTTATCATTCCAGTTTTATATATCATTTTGACAAACCGCGTATATTATCACAATTTCAACCGCAAATTACTGTAACCGTGAAACGATATCGATAATTGGTTACCTAGTGCTTCCATGTTCAATAAACCACATCAAGGCGTGGATTTTATTGTATATAAACTCAAAACCTTCAATACAATACAAGAGTCATTACATACAAATGAAACTTACCGTCGTTATTTTAACTATTTTCATAGTTTTTGATCCGGCCATTTGTGGTGAGTACCACAATGTTAATGGAACAAACTACTGGATCAGTCATCCATTGAAAGGAAACTACCACCAAGCGTATCGGTACTGTGCCATAAACGGTATGTATTTGATATCGATACATACTCAAGAAAATCATAATGCCGTCATGGAGGTGATTAACCGATTCAACGCTTCGTATCCATTGGATGTGCACTTCTGGACGAGTGGTACAAGTTTAGGCCACCCGGACAAAGAATTTTACTGGGCCGAAACGGGATATCCGATAACATTTTCAAATTGGGTAGCAGGTTTACCAAATGCTGCCAATCGGAAATGCGTAATTTTAAATGGGGGGTCCGTGCATCAATATCGATGGCACGATCAAGTGTGCGACATAGCACATCAATTTATTTGTGTGGATAAAATTGATCTGCCAAAAATTAAGGGCAGTCAATGCCACCCCAATCGTTTTGAATAGATTAATAAAAGTATATTTAATTGAACCAAGTTTTATTTATGTTTGTGGTTGCGTGATACATTATAGGTTATTATAAACTAGAGGTTCATTGTAAATCATTGTAACGTCGACAAGCCTAGTACATGCGCGTGAAGTATTTCCTAAGCCTATACTAAATAATAAAAAAATCTAGGTATAGTTTAGGAAAAATTTCATAGGCTTTTTTAGATTTGCGAAATTTTTACTAAATAATATTTTTCAATGAATATTTAAGTAGGTATTGGTGAGTAACGATTGTAATAAACATTTAGGAGAAAATGATATATGGTATGTATATCCAACTAAATACTATTATCAAATACCAGTGCTCATGAATAATTTTAGAAGTTTGTGATTGAAAGTTTAGTTTTAATGCTTCTGTTATTAATTTAATCAGAAACATCAGAGCTGTAATCAGTTAGGGCTTCTAGTTGGGATTGGATTATAATTTCTTTTGGTTGGCTATATTTTCTTTTGTTTTAAATGATTTATATGCAAAATTGGCAAAGTTTACCATTTTCTAATATTACTTGATGTGTGTTTCATGTTCTATGTATTTTTCTTTGGAATTGTGAACATTGAATAATATCATCAGTATTTTCAATAATTTCGAAACAGACTAAACAGTAGAGTTTCACGCAGTCAGAATTATTTGCTATTATTTTTTTTTAAGTGTTGGCGATATGCCATGATGTGTTTAGAATATTCAGTGTCATTCTCTGAATGAATACCAGGCCTTCGATTGTTCTTGGATACTAAATCAATAGCATATAAAATTAATGAACCACAACTGTGGCCATCTCTTTGAATGGGAAAAGTGTACGCTGTATCAGTTCGAAAATTTTCTGAATCTTCGTTCCATGCTTCTTTTAAATAATTTACAAAATTCTGTCCTTTACTAATTAGAGAATTAAGTTTTCGTTCTGGCGATAATGGATCATAAGAAGTAATAGATTTTTCGTCTAAATTTATAATTATTAAAACAAAGTGATTATTATCACAATGAGGAATATAAATTCGTCGTAGCTCCCGAGATGCAATCTTACGAATATACACCTCGATTTTAATGTATTAGCGACATCATTGGTTGAATAGCTGATTTAACTATTTGATCTAATCATAAAGACTCAACCATAATTATCAGCTATGAGCTAATTATTTACCGACTGTCAAACGGTCAACAAATTAACAACCAATTAACAAATTAATAATAAAACTAGTAAATAATTTGAGCTGTCGCAAGTGGATAGTCATAGACATCCCGCCGGCCATTGAATCACTATATTCAATTAAGTGGAAGTAGACATAATTTGTGAATCGGTCTCTTAAGATTTCCAGACTTGGTTTTTACTGTGACAACTCTAATGCGACCATCAGGACCAGGATGTATTTCTTCAATTTTGCCAAGCACCCAATCGTTGGAGGGACGTTTTCATTCTTTACTAACACAATATCGCCTTGTTTCATTTCAGATGTTTTGTTATACCATTTGGTTCTACTTTGGATTGTAGTTAGATATTCGTTAGACCGCAGCGCTTCCAAAAGTGTTGTGATGTTTGTTGAACAAGCTGCCATCTCGTCAAACGATTTAACGGTATACTTTCAATGTTGACTTCAGGTATAAGCGTAAGAGGATGGCCAATCAAAAAATGAGCCGGTGTTAGTGCATCTAGATCATCGGCTGATAATACACACAAAGGCCGTGAATTTAAAATTGCCTCGATCTCAATCAGCAGCGTACTCATCTCCTCGTACGTAAGAATATTCTGCCCAATGACCCTTTTTTAAGTGAAACTTTGTGGATTTAACAGCAGCTTCCCAAATACTGCCGAAATGTGGAGCACTATTGGTGGGTTGAAGTGCCAATTGACTCTGCTTTTAGTGAGATGCTTCGATATAGTGCTACTATTAGTTTCAAGAAATTCGTAGAGGTTCTTAAGCTCTCTGTTGGCACCAACAATGTACATATGTAATATGTAACTTTTAATTGACCGCTGCCCACGAGCTCTTTTCATGTAAACCTCAATCGGTTCAGCATAATCTATTCCTACCTTGAGGAATGGCCTATTTTGCTCAACTCTAACTGGAGGTAAATCGGCCATTAGTTGCTCTTGCAGTGATGCTTTGTTTCTCACCCAAGTTGCACATTTGTGAACCACCTTCCTGATCAAATCACGACAGCATAGGATCCAATACCTCTGACGTATAAAAAAAAAAAGTTAAGTTGATGTGGCTGCTATCGCACACTTAGACCAAATTGATCCGTTGTGATACCACTCTATACGGCTATAGGTCCGAGTCTTTCCGTAGAGCCATCTGCGCATTGCATAGCTCCATGTCAGTCCTATAGTACTGACATGGAAGATGGGTCGGCCCAAGGATTCTAAACACGACAGAGGATCCAGATTATGCTTATTTTTCACCACCGATCGCACCGCCCAAACGATCGGAGGTGAAAAACCCATTTTGCATCCTGCCTCGAATCGGATTCGAACCCGGTACCTCCCGCTCCAATTGCCGCAGCTTTAACCACTGCGCCACCTGGGCGGTTACGTCTGACGTATGGTGCAAATTAAAAATGACTGTCCGGCATGATGGTGTCGAAGATGTAAGTCTTGTATTATAATATACGATATGTGACACTTAGGCAAGATAACTGGATGCTTACTTCCAAATGAGTGCTTTATTCTACCTCCAACTCTAATAATACCATTGTCATCGAGAAATGGGCTTAAGAATTTTAATTTACTGGATGCAGGAACTGACTCTCGACGCTTCAAGCTACGTAATTCAATTGCAAAATGATTTTGTTGCATTTCGGTAAGGACTAATTTTCCACTCAACTCAATATCCGCTACCCTGATCATTGAATAAAGTTGTTGATTGCGGTCGCCTTTTTGTTCTTGTTTCCTTGGGGCTTTAGCTTTATTGATGAATCGTTTGATGATTGTTAGAATCTTCAGAAATTTGAACCAGCTAGAAAACCTTGTGGCCAGTTCCTCAATAAATGTAGGTAATAAAACAATGAGTATTTTAGCCGTTCTATTGGCCACAAATGTTGGCCATCGTGATGGATGGGATGAAAGCCAATCAAGCACGATCTTTGAGTCAGACCAAGCATAAATTCCCTCAACGTTTATTTCTATGGCTTCTATAACTGATTTCATTAGATCAGCCAAAAGCGTTGCGGCGCATAGTTCTAATCTTGGTATTGTTGTTTTATTAAGCGGTGCAACCTTGGTTTTTGCTGTTGTAATTAAAGAAACTTTAGCCTAGTTTTAGAAACCACAGGCTTTGAAAGAGTATTTTGATCCTAATTATTACTGGAGCTATACCCAGCCCAATGGATCAAATACTCGCGATGCTTCTGACAGTATTTGACGTTTGGTTGCTATTGGCTCACTTCGCAACGTTACACGAAAACAAACGCTGTCAGAGAATGGATTCCACTGGAAACCTAATAGCTTAATCGACATATCATTCTGTTCTATCTCCTTCGGCATTGCTTCACGTTCATCTTCGGGTACATCTTCAATGAGTTGCTGAGAGTTGGAAGTCCAATTGCGTAATGGTAAACCAGCCTCTGATAAGATTCGAGCTATAACAGACCTCAAGACCGTCGCCTCTTAAATTGTGTCTGCACCAGTCATGACATCATCCACGTAAATGTCGTTTCTGATGCGCTTGGCTGCCTCTAGGAACGTAGTAATACAATCTTCCGCTACCTGCTTTAATGTTCTGGTTGCCAAGAATGACGCAGGACCCATTCCGAAGGTTACCGTTTTTAATTTATATGCTTTGATTGCATCTGATGAGTTGCTTCTCCATAAAATCATCTGATATATTTGATCTTCTGGTGACACTAGGATCTGCCTAAACATTTTTTCTATATCTCCCGTAAATACTACTGGACATTTGCGGAATCTCACTAATATTTGGTATAAGCTGCTTTGCACGATCGGACCAACTAGCAGTATGTCATTAAGAGAATAGCCATTGCTGGTCTTAGCTGAGGCATCGAATACCACTCTCAACTTCGTCGTTGTGCTCGATGCCTTCATCACACAATGGTGAGGAAGATAGCATGTGTTACGCTCATTAATATCTACCGCTTCTTCCTTATGTCCCAAGGCTAAAAACTCTTCCGGTACAGCTCATAAAATACCGGATTTTTAACACCTTTCTTTTCTATTGCCTTCAGTCGCTGCAACGACATAGTGTAGAATTTCTCAATCAAAGTTGGTGATGCTTTGAACGGCAATCGTACGACGAATTTTCCTTCGCTATTTCTCTTGGTATTTCTTACATAGTGTCGCTCACATTCTTCTTCGTCTGGTGTAAGATGTCTACATCTTCTGGTGTAAGATGTCTACTCTCTCAAGGATTGATCGACGTCTACTTCAACCTGTGAACAAGTAGATGCTCTATTCGAATGAACAACATGTTTAGGTTCTGTGTTTCCAGCAATGATCCATCCAAAAATCGTGTTGAGGGCTACTGGTTGATTGATGTTTCCTGTGATCTCTCCATCGCTAATGGCTTGAAAAAATGGTCAGCTCCGATCAAAAAGTCAATACCTCCAGGAATGTTGTAGCTAGGGTCAGCCAGCTGCAGATTTTTGAGATGGTCCCACAGATCGACTTGTAGCTAGTTGGTAAAATCGACGTTATGATTGTAGTGACATGCCTGCATCTGAATAAAGTGAATTTATTGCCACTGTGATTTTCCCTCTGGATATATTTGTACCGATTTATCCAAGTCCAGTAATCATCAGACGCGCGTTATCTCTTGGTAGTTGTAGCTTCTGAGCGCAAGCTTCAGTAACAAAGCTTGTTTCAGATCCGGAATCAAAAAGCATTCGACATTTTAGCATGCTTCCCATACTAGTTTTCGCGTTTACTAATACTGCAGTTGGAAGTATAGAGGCAGGAGCAGAGCTCTATACACTAAATGAATTCACGTCACTGGTTATTTATTTAGATGTTGACGTTAACAATGCAGGAGTTTGTGTTTATATATTAATATGTGTTGGAGCGACTAGTCATGCTGAACTTTTCCCACCGCTAGATTCATTAAGATTCGAAGACGCAGCAGTTGGCACGGTGTTGTTAGTGTATGGTTGATCAACATGTAAAATTGCGTGATGTTTCTTATGGCATTTAACACATCTTCCCTTAATTTTGCAGTCATATGATGAGTGTGAAGAGTTCAACAATTGAAGCATCTATTGTTGGCCTTGATGAAGTCACGTCGCTGTGTTACGGACATTCCTCTAAATTGATTACAATTTATCAATAAATGGTCGTCCACCTTGCAAACTGAGCATACTGTTTTAGTTGTGGCATGCATATTTCGGGCGTGCCTTAACTTTGACGACTGTGACTTACTATACAAAGGACTTATTTTGACTGTTTCCAGAGAATAAGCTCGAGATTGCAAAAATTCGAAAAATTGTTCCAGGGTAGGAAAATCATTTTCGGCAGAGTCTCTGGCCCACAACATCTTTGTTTCGTCATCAAGTTTATCTTCGAGGATGCGAATAAGCCACGAATCTCTCGATTCGGCAGCGCTACCTAAGGCTTTTAAACCTCTAACCACCTCATCTGCTATATCTCCTACTTTTCGAATATTTAGTTGATCCGCTTGCCTCACTGGAGTTATATTCAAAAACATGTCAATAAATTTTCTCACCGTATGTTTCTTCTGATCATATCGTTTACGAAGCTTCTGGACGGCCTCTATATAATTGGCATCCGTTATATTCAGGTGCTTTAACAAATTTGCTGCCTCGCCTCGTAAAAAGCTCTTGAGGTACTGTAACTTATGTACCGGTGTTAGAGAATGATTCTCATGAATGGTGATATCGTACAAATCCGAGAACGATTGCCATTCTGTATAATCTTCTGACAATGTCGGGATGTTTATTTTGGGAAGCTTTACATCGGCGCCATTAATACCAGTCTGCATGGTGCTATCATTTAAATTCACTTGTGGGTGTTCCATACTTCGTACTCGGATAGATCGAGGTAGGTTAGCAACCACGTGGTAGTAGTTCTCTTCAAAATCGGACATATCGCAGTTCTCAGTTGGATTCAGGCTAATAATCGTATTGTCTATACACTTAAAATCTCTCAGCAGTGCTGGTGCTCTATCTAGTCGAACGGTTAAGTCTTCAATTGATGTATATATTGTAACCTTTTCATTTACGTAGGTTACAAGCTTGGTCATCTGACCTTTTATCACAGCAAAGCGTCTCTTAACAGCAGCTAGTGTTTCAGTTGTTTCAGCCATTTTGTGAATATACGAGTAATTTTATGTTACACTTTCCTTTATAAAACTGTTGAAATGTTGTCACAAGCGAATAGATTTTATGACGCTGTAGGCTTTTTTATTTTTAATCTAACAAGATGGCTTTTCTTCCACAAAAATCTTATTAGATCCGGCTCGAAGGACCATTTGACTATAATCCGGCGTATAGATAAATGTTCACAACACTGATTACACTGATTACACAATGTGGCAAAAGAGCTACTTAATTTGGGACACGGTTTCCGTTTTCTTGAAACCAAATGAGGAGCTAGTTCAATTGAATTATAAATCAATTGAGTTTTTTCCGCCAAAGCATCTATAAATCTCCCTAATTTTTGGTGGGGCTCCTTAATTAAATTATTTATAATTATGTTGAACCAGTTTTCGATGTTAGCATTCGATACTCTTTGGTGTTGGTCGTAAAACTGAAGAAATATAGTTCCCCATAGTGGTAGGTACGTAAAATACCGCTTTACACAAAATTCGACAAAATCTTTACAGTAGTAATCGTTCAATAGCTCGTCAGGGTTTTCTGATATATCAATATCTTGTAAAATTTTCTGAAAAATGTCATTGTATCGTTTGAAATACAAAGATTTCGAGATACTCGAAAATGAATAATAATTATCATCGTATAAGTTTATCTACCGGTGTGAAGTTTCAAACAAAATTTGTTAATATCAAAAAATATAAATATGTATTAGTTTCACTCAAACGATATTCTTATTAGAAAATTTTGAATTAATTCGAAAAGATAATACTATATTCATCTCTTTCATTCAGTTGATGTTTTTATATGGAAAATTTAAATTCTATCTCCTTTATAAGATTAAATAATAAATTTTTAGAAAGCTTTATAAATTATTAATCCGAAATAGAACGATTTATAAAATATAATGCCGAAATTATGAAAATAAACTAATATCACAAGTATTTTTCAAATAAATCAATAAATATGCAACAAATTAATAAAAAACATAAAAAAGATGTACATATAAATCAAACTTTATTTTTCAATTTCAAGTGTTAAGTTAAATTTTAGAATTTTTCAATTAACTCATATTACAAGAGATTTGGGCAACATTCGGCAATAGAGGTGAAGTGTGCCTATATATGGCCCATATTATCCATATGATGCGATCCCCAAACGGAGACCGTGGATACTTGTTAAAACCACTTTTTCGTTTTGGCGTGTTGAATTAAATCAATATAATTGTAATTCAAATTTCCAAAAAATGTCAAAATAGAAAAAAAGATGCTAAAAATTTAATTCTTGACTTTTTTTGCTTATTTTTAAATAGTAAAAATATTCAACTGATTGATTCCATTTTTGAAACATATTGTATTATTTTTTGTAGTCAATATATTACTAAAACTGTAATAGAAGCATTCCAAAAATTTTAAAGTGTTGTTGAATTAATTTATACAGAAACAGACTATCAAAAGTCGAGTGATGAACAGTCTCAAGAAATGGATCTGCTAACATTTGATGTAACTGGGGAAAATAGTAGATATACAGTCAAAGCCTCTTCTATAAAAAATATGTAACAATTTACGAACGAATAGTTAAAAAAATTAACTCTGACTGTTCAAAATATGAATCCATAAACGATTTTTACTTCCCCAATTTCGTATCATTCACGATTGAAAAATATTTTTCATATCTGCCATTATGGTCGACTTGTTTTTCGAATCGTATGGGCATTAATGGGCGTCTTTCAAATTCAAATGTTGAAAATTGGTTCAATATGGTAAAAAATCAATATTTACAAAATATTAAAATTGGTAGATTTGTGCAGCTACTTAGCGATAAAATTTTGTTAATTTTGAACTGCATTACTTTTTCGGATGTATGAATGTCTTCAGAAAAAACTCATAAAAATTCCAATTATTGTAACGATACTAATGACATGAACCAGAAAGAAATGTGGAATAAAACAATCAAACTAATTGTAACAACTCCAAAACATATCGGCCAGCGCGTCATTGAACTATATTCTACAAAACGATTGTTCAATGAAATTAAAACTATTAAGAATGAAGATAGTATCAATGACCCAATACTAATCAAGCCTCTTAAGTGCTTCAAAAATGGATTTAGAAATACTAAAAATTTAAAAACAACAGAAGTCGTAAATACTTGTGCGTTTGATTCATTGTCTCAAATTATGTATTGCTTAGCATTAGACTCTAACCCGCACAAAATAATATTCCAGTCTTCTTCAAATAATTATTTAAAATACATAACATTTTTGGAAAAGCACGGTCTCAAACAATCGGTTTACTTCAAAAGAACCAAATTATTATTTGAATGCTTCAAATCAAGGATACAATTGATTAATAACAATTTAATTTCATTAAACGCGGAGTGTAACATTTCGGAATTAATCGAATACTTTTTCAAAAGGTCGTGTAGTTTCAAAATAGGGTGCCACAAAGACGATAACATTTTTGTTAAAGATTTTTTTTATCTACCTATTGACATGCTATCTTTTAAAGAAGATGACTTCAAAGAAATATTTAAAAAAATATTATTTCCCAAGTCGAACTGCTGCATATGTGAGGACCATATGATAGCAAACAAAATAATAACTGAAAATAAAATTATATTTATTGATGTTCAACCATACGATATTGAAACTAAATTCAATGTAAAACTTAATGATATTCAAAACCCCTTACAAGTATTGAATGAAACTTATTATTTAAAAGGAGTTGTCAATTATATTTTTCCACCAACGTTTGGTGCAATTGGATACTACACTTGCTATGTCAAACGATAGAATGATGACTGGCATTTGTACAATGACCTTTTAAAATGTGGCAGTAAAGAGCAGTCAAATACAGTCGTAAATCCTCATACTCTAATTTACACATCTCGCTAGAAAAGAAAATTCCGATCAGTCAAATCAATGAATATATATATATATATATATATATATATATATATATATATATATATATATATATATATATATATATATATATATATATATATATATAGTAGTTTTCGCTTATAACAACTTCGGTTATAACGACATATCGTTTATAACGTCGGAAATTCAAAATAATGAATGATTTGTTCAGTTATCCTATTTAACAACATTCGCTTAAAACGACTTCGGGTATTACTACAATTTGGATATAACGACCTATATTACAGTACAATTGTAAATATTTTTCGTTTATTACGACTGAAAAATTGCACCATGGAAAAATCATTATTAAAATGGTTTATCTTTATAAATACAACAGAGAATTAAAAATGTATATTGGTCCAATCCTTAAGACCAAGGCAGAAGAATTAGAAAGAATAATGAATTCCAATGTACAGAAAGTTGAGCTTTTCGATCTCGACAGCGACAGCGCCACAAAATTGTTTTAGGCAAAATTTCTGGCGTGTCAGCAGATGTTCATTAAGGCGGATAGCATATGTGTGGCCAAAACTTCGAATTGGATACACGGCAAATGAAATTTAGAACATCGACGGAATCGGTTTGTTTTATAAAATGACACCAGAAAAAACATTTTAGGAGCTAACATGGCTGGTCCTGGTAATGACAAAAAAACTGCTTGTTATAGCAAAAACTAGATTACCCAGGTGCTTTAAAAACATTAAAAAGCCTTACCTGTCGAATATACAGGTAATAAAAAGGTTTGGATGATGTTCGAAATTTTCGAGCGTTACTTACGGAAATGGAACGCCGATCTGATTAAAAATAAAAACAAGATTTTATTACTAATCGACAACTGTCCTTCACACTTTAAGTAAGCATTTTTGCCACCAAACACATTATCCGTTTACAGCCGACGGATCAAGGCGTTATAAAAAGCTTTAGAGGCCATTACGGACATAATTGGTCAGAAATTTAGATAGCAGTCAAAACATTGTCGTAACATTGATAGATGCGGTTGAAATGGCTACTACAGCGTGTAATCGGATTAGTAGCTAAACAGTAGCTAACTGCTTTAGACATGCCGGATCATATTTAAAGAGTAATCCTCACATCGACACTCATATACGACGAACATGATGAAATCCCACTAAATGAACTAACCCCATTGTCTGCTCTCATAGGAGCATATGTCCAAGATAAAAAAATTGAGATCATTTTGTGACCATTGATCAATTATATTAATCGATGAAGAAGTAACATTACGAAGATATTGTAGGCGAGGTGATTAGAATATCCATCAATGACACTAGCAAGGAAAATGATGATGACGCTCATAATAGTACTGTGTTTATTCCTCCCTTTATTCCGTTACTGAAACATGCGAAGCACTATCCATTATCAAACGTTATGTGCAATTCTTGTCACAAGCTCACTAAAAGTGTGCTTTTTACCGTCAGAAAATTGGAGCAGGAATATATACGGAACAAATGTATGAAGCAATCAACCATGTCTGAATATTTTACAAAAATACAACAAAGTTATTGTTGACTTCTTCTTTTTATAGTTTTAATATCTTAACAAAATCTTAGGTACATATGGTATGTACTATTAAGTTAAGACAAGTTTTTTTTAAAGGGTTTTAATCGAATTTCGTTTATTGCGACGTTCGGTTATAACGACGGATTCTACTGACATTTTCAATGTCGTTATAAAAGAATTTCACTGTATATTTATATATATATATAAATATATATTTATATATATATATATATATATATATATATATATATATATATATATATATATATATATATATATATATATATATACATATATATATATATATATATATATATATATATATATATATATATATATATATATTATATATATATATATATATATATATATATATATATATATATATATATATATATATATATATATATATAGGGGTGCAGGTCATCTACTTACCTCCTCGTGGTGCACCCCTGGCAACGAAAAATTCGGCTGAAAGTATGATGCAATAGACAAAAACCGATTCCATAATTGATATATTTTAATTAAAATGTTTTATAACCTCTTTTTTAATATCGCTTCATATGTATAATATAGGCCATATATGGGCACATTTCACCTATATTGTCGAATGTTGCCCAAATCTCTTGTAATAGGGGTAAATTAAAAAATTCTTAAATTTAACTCAACACCCCAAAACGAAAAAGTAGTATTAACAAGTATCCACGGTCTCCGTTTTGGAATAAATTTAAATGACATTCATTAATAAATTCAATTATTCTTTATTATTTATTACATACAGGTTTATTCTATTTTATTAAGCTTTTTAAAAAATCAAAAATATATACATTTTTTTAAATTTTGAGTGAAAAATATTAGAAAAAGGGATACATACATCGAAAAAGAAAGAGACAGATACATTATATACACCAATACATATTTAAATGTAATGGGATTCCAATACGATTTACTCAGCGCCATATTATCCCATTGACATTGTATAAATATACAATTCCAATAGGAATATTTTTTGTTAGAAACTTCACAGGCTCAGTTTATCTGTAAACCTACCATTGCTTTCGGCTGGTAAAAATCATTAATTATTTTTATTTTTAATTATTTTTAAAAAATTTCTACGCAACATTGAAAGCTGAGTTTTTGTACTTGCAGCAGCAAATAATGCACAAAATTTTAAAAATATTATCAATGTTATGTCTAAAGTTTTTGGATCTATAATTTAAAAAAACCTACTCATGAGTAGTTCTCTTAACTTTTTAGGGCAAATTGGCATTTTGGATTTTATCTGGCGAAATGTGAGCAACAAATAAAAATCCCTGTTCATTATGATCTGATATGAATTATTTATATAATTCATAATACTTATTTCATTGAATATAAGTGTTGTGGTATTTATAAATACCCAAGACCAATCGGATACAAAGTACTTGGGTAAAGGCACATTTGGTTTAATTCGTTGTATCTCCGATTTAAATGCACTTAGAAATGTTAGTAGCGCATGCGTATCGTGACGATGTGAAATTAATTCAGCAATGGGGATCAATGTACGGTTAATCTTCACTACGCATGCGCAATATAAAATTGTATTAAAATTATGATAAGAACAACACTTTGGATTACGTACCAGTCCACCTGTTGCATCTATAAAAACGACATCTCTACCAGGCTTTCCGAAAAGATTTAAGTATTCCGGTCTCATCAAAATGAAATACAGTGAATCTCCTGCCAAATAAATATATTTTTTGAGCATTCCATTTTCTTGTCTGCGGGAGGCATCAACCAAGTCACATTTGGCAACGATATCATTTAATTGAATTTTTTCTGACCGTATACTTTTCTCAAAACTTCAGGATTGCAAAGCTTTTGAGTATTTCCAGCTTTTAAAAGCTGTACATCGATTTTGGTAAGGCTCTTTAAATTTATAAGATTTGGGCATTTGTTTTTAATATCTCCTGTATTTTTATTCTTTCTACGCCTCTTATTTGTGAGAATTCTTTGATTTCGCCATGATTCTTCATATCTTCTCCTAGAGTATACATTTCAACAGTTTCGTTTTGAAACACTACAAATTTATATTTTTGTGTGTGATGTTTATATTTACAATTAGCAACTCACTGTTTATTCAACTTTATTTCTGTTGATTGTTTTTGAAACTTATCACACAGGTGTTTTTAGCAGAAATTAAAAAATCTCGTAAACAATTTCTTAAATTGGTCATACAACTGACTTTAAAAATACTACGTAGTCGCCATATTACTGCACTTGGTTCTTGTAAAAATTATTCAATTTGAATTTATTTGTTCACTATTTATTTGGTATGGCATTTTAGATCAAATTAATATACTTAGCAAATATTTGCAATCGCCTGCTATTTGCTTAACGACGGCTGTAAATATGTTACGGAATACAAAACAGTTTTTGTCAAACTTAAAAAATGATGAAAAATTTGAGGGGTTTATCCTTCAGGCTAAAGAAATGGCTTTAAAATTAGATGTTCCACTAAATTTTTCTCATGCTCCAAGACGTCCCAGTCGTAAACCTCAACTTTTTTCATACGAAGGTAGAGACGATATTATAACAAATCCTGAATGAAAGTTTAAGGTTGAATTTTATTTCCAAATCCTTGATAGGGCTATCCAATCTGTTACCGAACGATTTGATCAAATTTTGGAACACAATAATATTTTTAAATTTTTGCATAATGTTTCTGTAGTTTTATTAAATGATTCTGATCTTTTAGATAATTGCCTTTCCCTAGAAAAGCATTTAACTTTCAACTCAAATTCCGATATAGCAGGATTAGAATTATTAGACGAAATTAAAATATTTCAAAGTACAGTTTCGGGAACTTTTTTAAGCCCAGTAGAATCGTTAGATTTTATATTTAATAAAAAATTAGAATCAATATTACCAAATCTAGTTGTAGCCCTTAGAATTTTATTGACAATACCAGTTACAGTAGCTTCTGGAGAACGTAGCTTTTCAAAGTTAAATATTATTAAAAACTATCTACGAAGTACCACAGGACAAGAAAGACTGGTAGATTTAGCTAGAATATCTATAGAAAGTGATTTTCTGAGCAACTTAGATTATACTGACTTAATAGATGATTTTGCAAAACTTTAAGCTCGGAAAGTAAATTTTAATTAATATATTTTTACAAAATATTTATTTTATTTATGTATATGTACCCGTGAATTTTAGTGCTTTTGAATAAATATTTTTAATTTATTTTTTGTTATAGATATTTTGTTATGTATTCGTACGTTGAATTAGTACGATAGCAATATTTAATCTTTTTATTTATTTTTTAAATATATATTTTTGAGGACTATACCTACGTGGGACACCTCGTTAAAAAAAATGCATTGCATGTCCTACCTCATGGGTGATGTGGAAACGGATGATTTAAGGCAAACAACCTTTACTTAGGGCGAAATTTTTGAAAAGTGCATAGGGCGCTTAAAGGGCTTGCGCCGGCCCTGGAGAAACCATAAGAACATATAATGATATATTATCATTGCACATATAATTATTTTAAACATATTTATAAAGGATATGTTTAGCTTGATCATAAATTGATAGATTTCATTAGAAGCTTAATCATTAAAATCATGGGAGTTTAGTGGAATTATTTTATGATCAAATCATATAATAAATTTCAATTATGGTACACTAGGTTGAAATCATGTTATGGTTAATTGAATCACAATGTAATACGGAAAATCCAGGCTTTTCCATATTAAAACCACGTTTTTATTCGAAGTTTTATTTTTAATTTGGGAAGTTGGATTTACATTGGGACATATATGTTGAAAAATAGTTATTGTATATTTACAAAGTGATTAAAATTAAAAAAACTATTGAAGTAAAAACAATATCAATAAGTGAAAATACAAACGAAAGCTTAAAATTAAAAGTGAAATAAAATAGATACAAAATTAAAAACTAATAAAATGATAAAAATTGGTGATAGTCTCAAATTGGAATAATGAAACATGAAGAACTACAATTAATCCATTAAAAGAAACAGGTAAGAAAACAGCTAAAGGTAATACATTTATATAATTTTAATAGTTCTAGAATATTTGATGAATTAAATAATAATCAGATTGTTTTGAAATCTAGCATTATTTATTCTCATTAGTCTAGGTTCCATGCAATTTTTATTCAAATTTAATGCAATTAATTATACTTGAAATTTTCATATTTACGAATCTAAAGGATTTTTGTTTTAATTCACAGAAAAAGTCAAAGCACCATTTCACAATCGGAAGAACATCTGATAGTTTATAATAAATCGACTGGCTCAAATCTAAACAAAATCGGGAAAAATGCGGACAGTTGGATAAATCAAAGCCCTCTGGAATCAATCAAGAATGCTTTAGATAGATGCATCACAATAAAAGTTTAGAACCTATTTATTAAATGTGCAATAATTATAATTTAAATAAATAAGTTCCTATAATATGCTTTTGTTTTATTTTAATTGTTTTTCGCTGGATAGAATTACACATAACCTACAATGTGTAATGATAGTATGATTCTTCAAGTTTATAGTAAATAGTAATATGGAAATCCCAATCATAAATATTGTGGTATACTTAAAAAATATCATAATCAATATGATTAGATACTCCATAACTAATGAGTATTAAAATTATATTGTATTTGAAAAATAATTGCAATATAATTAAATTAACATAAAAACAACCATTAAATAATTAAATATTAATAATAATATGTTCAGGAATCATAACTTATGTTATTTTCACAAACATATTATCATAACGAAATAAAAATATCAAAAATAATATTTTAAAAATAACCATAGTATATTTAAAAGATTGAAAAATATCAACAATAACATAATTAACACCAAATCATTTTTTTTTGCGGTTTTTACAGGCCATTATTGGCCCGTACCGAGTCAACAATCTGACTCCATCGGTATGGATGACTCCATTTCGATAACGAGCCAGCTCTTCAAACCGTTGTAGGCAGTTTGAAGATGCCAGATCGCTCTACGCCGTGGAGCCATCGTCGCCGACAGCGACCTCTTCGCCTAACGAAAGGTGGTTCTCCCTTAAAGGTTCGCTGTATCATTCGGTTCGGATCAACACGCAGAACGTGTCCGAGCCAGCGTACTCGCTGTCCTTTAATTTCATGCACGATATCAGGAATTTGCATTAAATTCCTGATCTCGTGATTGAAAAGAACTTGGTAAGTGCCATCGACGTCGCGTTTGGGACCATATCTCACACGCATGATTCTTCTCTCGAATGTTAGAAGCCATCTTTCGTACTCATCCGTCAAGGTCCAACTCTCCCATCCATACATGACAACGGGTCTGATCAACACTCTGTACAGTTACAGCTTATCCGTATTTGCAAGATATTTTGATTTCAGCAGTGGACGTAGAGGATATAAAGCCCGATTGAATCTCATCACTCCTTCAAACGTGTGGTGGCCACTACTGAAATCAATTGCGTCTTGGTCTCTAAAACCCGAGATTAGATATTTGGTTTTTGACTCGTTGATTTTGAGACCAACGGAAGCTGAAAACTGTTCCAGTGGATCAAGTATCTATTTTACTCCGTTGCCATATTTAATCCAATCACACAGATATCATCTGCATATGCAAGAAGTTGATTGGATTGTCGGAATAAGATGTTGTCCTGAGGTGTTTCACTTTTACGAAGGATGTATTCCAACATGAGATTAAAATGTATCGCGGACAGCGCATCTCCTTGTTGAACACCGGAATTGATTGCAAAAGTTCTCGATAGCCTGTTTGTTACGGATATCGAAAAGCACAGATGATTTTTAATGATAACTTTTGTTTCAACTCGATGTTTGTACTTTTAAAAATCTTGTGTTGTTGTTGTAGTTTGCGGCAATATAATTTACGTAGTGTATCGTTGAGGTTCTCGATACGGGTATATACATATATACAGCTATATAATGAATTTAAATCTTTTGAAAGTATATACAATATACAATATAATAATGTATTAGTCATAATCTTCATGATGATTGAATTTTCTTCCGTCTAAATTGTGTGTACAGGTTAAAATGCATTTTTATTATATAGGTATTTACCTATAGATTTATATAGGTGTATGGGTCTATGTATCTATGTCTATATGTAATACGGTCTATGTATTAAAGATTATTGTATACTACGAGTACATACCATTAATCTTATATATAGGTCTTTATAAAAAAAAATATATATTTTTTAGCTAAAACAAAAAAAAATTTACAAAAATTCATTTTCTTGTGAGGCTTTATATGTAAAGCATATATATTAAAAAAAAGATCTGTGAATTTACCAAAACTATAATTGCATAAATTGAAAAAAAGTGATAAGTCACTGTCAAAAGACAAAAATATTAATTGCGAGTGTATCATTCATATGGTAAGCATTTTTTTATTCTGGCTTTGAGTTACGGCATTTATAAATAATTTTTTTTGTATGTTTTACTAAAAATACAGATTGAATGAACTGATTGAATTTATCTGACAGATATAAATATATATATATATATATATATATATATATATATATATATATATATATATATATATATATATATATATATATATATATATACATATAGCTATACATATATGGTATATAGGAATTGAGCGTATAACGCCTCACAGAGAGCTTGTAGATTCATACATGTTACGGATAAACGGATATACCAGATTGGAATAACCCCAATACGCATATGGTTGTTGAAAAAAACGGCCATATTTAATTTTGAGTGTACTTAAAACTTTATTATGAACTGAATATGTCAAAAAGGTGCAAAAATATTTAAAAAAAAGAATTAAAATTTTTGTAGTCTATAGTTTGTAATTTTAGAAATAATTTAGTATTGTTTGTTAATAATAATAATAATAATTTAATTTAAAGTGTGGAATATCAAAGTGAAAAAAAAAAGTATCGATAGGTGAAGGGTTTTTTTTAATTAAATAATTTTTTTAGCCATAACTCCTAGAGTACTCTCGGCAGGTATTCGCGGGTAGTTGGTCCTAAACTGTCCTAAAATCCAACAATAAATACTGAAGACAGTTTTAGGAAAAACTTCATATTTCAATATAGCAATATGAAGTTTTTCCTAAATACTAATTGTGTTTAAATGTGTTAGTGACGATGAAATACGAGTATAACTTTTAATTGAATTTGCCGAAATGATGACATTTTTCAAATAATTTGAAACTAAAATAAAAACAACACTGAAATTGGAAATTTTCATAATTATTTATGAATATACGCAGACAGCTAACACTTCTGTAATCAAAATTACTAATGGTTTGAGGAATAAAATAATCAATACACAACCCTTCCTTGATCGTTCCTTATCATAATCAATGATTTTTATGAATTTTCTTTGAATAAAAGAAAAAGGTTACCACACCTGGAATGGCAATTTTCTTACCAGGTCTGGCCTGAACTTTACAAAACAATTCGGTTCTTTGAAAAATCTAGGTGAGAAAGTGGTTAGTATTGAATGTTTTTGGGTGACAAGTTACTTAGAAATTTCAATACTAACCACTTTCAATACTAACCACTTTCTCACCTAGATTTTTCAAAGAACCGGTTTGTTTTGTAAAGTTCAGGACAGACCTGGTTAGAAAATTTCCGTTCCAGGTGAGGTAACCTTTTTCTTTTATTCAAAGAAAATTCATAAATATCTTTGATTTCTAAGTCAATTGTCACCCAAAAACATTTAATACTATGTAGTTCCTACTTTTATTTTGTTATCCTACAAGAATACAAAATTTTCATTCCAGTATCTGTGTTCATATTATCTCCTAGATATATTGTTATTAGTAACATGTTAAATGTATATTTTCGATGAAAAATGAATTATGATTCATGATGAAAAATGAATTATGCGCGCATCTTATTTATTTTTATTATGTTCTAACGTTTCATTTTTAAATTCATATTGGTTTAACGAAAGCATAATTGTATTTCGCCTAAATAAAAAATTTTCACGTTTTGGTTTATCACTACTACATTCTCAATATAAATGTTTTTGTTGTTGGGTTAGAAAAGTTAGGACAAACTTCCAATACGTCGGCAGGTTATGGTAAGTTTTCATATTTTGTTTATAAAATTTTATCTGTTTTTTTCCACTTGAATCTCCACTTAGAATTAAGTATATATATTTTCACTATCATTTTTTTTCTTCTAAAATTACTTTATTATTGTTCATTTTTTTATTAACTAAAACTTCTTATGAACCCTTATAAACTTTATAATAAATAATTAAGTATGGAATGAATTAAGTTCTTTTAATGGTTGATGGTGATGTAAACCACGTTGAGTTGAAGAAAGGACACGATGTGTTTGTACGTATCGAGACAATCTACGAAAAAGAACCTCCCATTGCCGATTACAGTCTAACCAAATTTGATCGCGTTAGTCATCATAGAGGTACGTAACATGTTCTCAACTTTAACACAGCATTGTGACTGCGTTACTGTCATTTTACAGAGATGTACATATTTTTCGGTATTCCTAAATATTCAAGCGCATACCATAATCTCTCTCGATTGATCGAGTCATAGGCTTGCTAGAAATCTAGGAATACCTGGTGTACATCGCGAGATGTTTCGTAGTACTTGGAAAGAATCATCCGGAGCGAAAAAACTTGATCAGTGACTGACCGATTTGGACGGAATCCTCCTTGGTAGTCACCGACAATTTCCTCCGCTAGAGGAGTAATTCTTCCCAAGATAATGTATGACAGTAACTTATATGCTGTGCAAAGGAGAGGTATACCGCGATAATTCTCGCATTTCAAGCGATCACTCTTTTTGAAAATTGGGCATAACGCGGCCACTTTCTATTCTTCGGGCATAACTTCATTTCGCCATACCAATTGAACAAGGTCGAAAAGTCAGTTCCACAAAGTTAGCCCACCGAATATCAAGAGCTTTGAATTAACGCAATCAACCCCTGGTGAACGATTTTTCTTTAATCTCTGCATGGCCATTGTGAATTCCTCATAGAATGGATCCTCAATGAACATCCCCGCGGTCTGTATTTGAGGGTATTCAAACACAGCTTGTGATACATGTGGAACATTAAGTAAATCAGAAAAATGTTCACGCCATGTATCCTTGCAATTGTTAACCGAGTCTGCGCTTCATTGTGGGCTATATTGCGTTGCTCAACAGCACGACGACACTCCTCATCAAACCAATCATTTTTGGGCTTAGTTTTCACTATACCAAGAGTGTGCTGGGCAGCATCGACAACCGAGGTTTTCAATACTTCCCAGACACGGTTCACATCATCAGATTGGTAATTGGATTGCATAATGCTATTTCTGACAAGATCTTGATATTTTCTTTGCGTTTCTTCATTTATCAGACCTTCACAGAAGAATCGCGTTGTATATTCTCCTGTCCTCCCTGACTTGTCCGAAAATTTCCATCGTAGCTTTGCAGCAACCATAAAATGGTCATTGCCTACGAATTTTCTTGACGACCGATACAATCTCACGTCTTGGACAACCCGAGCCCACCCTTTTGAAATCAACACATGGTCAATTTGGCTTCGGGGTGTTTTACGTGGATTTGTCCATGTTTCTAAGTGGATGTTTTTATGAGGAAAGAATGTACTTGCTACTTTGAGATCATGAGCGATCGCAGAGTACATCATTCTTTCCCCATTCTCGGTCGTAGTTTCGTGTCGGGAGTACGAACCTATATTCTTACATAAGTCGGTCTGATTTCTGCCAGCTCTAGCATTAAAGTCACCAATCACCAATCTGACATCGTGCTCAGGTATAGAGCCCATCAGATTATCCAGATTATTATAAAATGAGTCTTTATCTTGGGATTGGCTTACATCAGTGGGCGCATGTATACAGACAATTGACAGGTTGGCTAATCCCATGTGCAAGCGAAGCTTACACATTCGATTATCGACTGCTTGAAAGTTTAAGACAGCCTTTTTTACCTGTGGCCCAATGAGAAATCCAACCCCAAGATTTCCGAGGTCATCTCCACTATGTGTAGCAACGTATAGCCTTGGGACACATGGTCTCCACTTTTAGACCATCGAGTTTCTTGGAGAGCTACGAGTTCCAGCCGATACTCTTTCATGCATGTGATGCCGTCCAACGCGCCAGGTTTTCTTAATGACTGCACGTGCCGATCCTCAATCTCGTGTCCGGGTACTTAAGCGGGGTTCGTTTTTTTTTTGTTGTTTTGGCTGTATCCGATTTTTTTATTTTAGTTGACATTTTTAACATTTTTACTTTTTTTACGGATGCGGGTCGTCAGCCCAGCGATCCAACCAGAACAACAAATCATAGGATACTTAATTTTAATGATAATAAGTTTATTAGCTAACCATAATATTCTAAAAGACAAGAATATTATGATAATTGTATCAATGATAATATGATTCCTTAAGACCTCTCATACAGCACTCGTAACCATAAAATATTTGGTCTTTCTATAAACACAATTATGGTTAAACATTTCTTAACCGTAACATTAATCATGCATGATTAATGTTACGGTAATGTTATTTAACCACAATACGCATGCGTATTGTGGTTAAATTTACCATATTTTTTTCTCCGTGCAAGTATGTTATAAACACAAATATTACAGAGGCTGTGAAGTTACCAAACAGCTGCAAAGAATGAGAAATAGTAAAAGAAATCCAACAGAGAACATCAGAACTCTTAGTTCTCAACCTAGGACGCCATCCTATCCAAACCACATCGCTCTTAATAGCGCGAAAGTAAGAGGAGGCACGACATATGCCTAAATGGCTAGCTAAAAGGAAAATGTCAAGAAAGCACCCAGTCAGAAGAATCATGTCCTGCAAGAAATACTGCAGAAGTTAACCACTATAAATTCTCATCTGGCGACGCAAGATCAACGAGTAGAATCTATGAGTGAGCTACTAAAACAACAAGAAAAAAGACTAGGAACACTGGAAAATGCATCGATTAACCAAAATAAAAAAATAACAGACGCGACAGGTAAAACTGGAGAAATTATTGACTACCTTAATTCTAATCCATTCAAATTAAACAAGAAAAAATAATGACACACTATTTAAGAATTGCTACCTGGAATGCAAATGGTCTTGCGCAACGCATTTCAGAATTACAAATATTTTTAAACACAAAAAACATTGATATATGCCTAATCTAAGTTAGTAACTCTAATAGAATCTCGTATTTCAAATTCGTGGATACCAGTGCTATCAAGCTCTTCACCCAGCAGAAAGAGCTAGAGGCGGAACAGCAATCTTCATCAAGGAAAATATTAAACATCAAGAAGATCTTAAAATAGAGGAAGAAGCTATGCAAGTAGCACCTGTTTCTATTAAAACTAAAAACTACAAGAGCTACACTATATCAGCAATCTACTGTCCACCCAGATATAACCCAAAAAAGGAAGACTACATCAAACTTTTTAAATCGCTTGCTAAAAATCTCATTGGAGGCGATTTTAATGCAAAAAATATATTTTGGGGATCAAATCGAACTACACCCAAAGGAAGAGAGCTTTTTGAAGCAGGCAGAACATTAAAATGTGAGTTCCACTCCAGTAAAAAGTCAACCTACTGGCCTACGGACGTAAATAAAATTCCTGATCTTCTAGACTTCTATATATCAAGAGGTATCTCCGAAAATTACATAGTAGTTGAAAATAAAGAAGGACTATCATCGGATCACTCTCCAGTCTTAATGACAATAAGTTCCACGGCAATAGCGAAAGCAAGCCCTCCAAGACTAACAAATAACAAAGCAAACTGGGAATACTTTCGCCAGCTAGTCGAAAAAAGCGTCAATCTACATGTGCCGATCTCGAACGATTATATGATAGAAGAAGAGCTGGAAAATCTCATTGAAAGTATACAGAAAGCGGCATGGGAAAGTATCCCCATCCAGCAAGGTATAGTACAGAAAAGTATAAGCTACCCAGTTGAAGTGAGAGACTTGGTTAACGAAAAAAGACGAGCTCGCAAGACTTGGCTCCTGAAGATAAAACAATCCTAAGTAATCTGTGCAACAAACTTAAACTGCTTATAAAAGAGATCAAGAATGAGTCAGTATAGCTTGCTTTCTAAGTAACCTGACAGGTAAATCTGACACGGACTATTCGTTGTGGAAGGCCACTAAAAGTCTGAAAGACCTAAACTGCAAGTGCCACACATAAAAAAAGTTGATGGAACCTGGGCTCGCAGCGATAAACAAAAAGCTGATCTGTTGTGAATATTTAACACCGGTCAACAAAATAGACGAGGTACTTCTTCTACCAGTCACTGTGAAAGAAATCAAACAAGAAGTAATAAATCTTAAAGATAAAAAAGCTCTTGGTTACGACCTGATAACAGCAAAAATAATCAAAGCACTACCAGAAAAAGCACTACGGAAGCTACAGCATATAATCAAAGCATCCTAAATAATACAAGCCAAACACAAAGACCCTTTAAATTTATAGAGCTTTTTTAAGGGGTATAGATTTTGATACTTTCCATAAGAACTAATGTTAAATTGAAGTTTTTTGAATCAAATTTAATGAATGAAAAATACTGAAAACGAAAATTATTTTTATACCAATATTTAAATCAAACATTTTCATATAACATATATGGAAATCAAATGAAAATACGAATTATTTTAATAGTTATGATAAAAATAAAAACGGTTTGATTTATTCAATTTTTATGCATGTATATGTTATAATTGGTTCTAAACGCCGTATAAAAATATATAAAACGAGATCAATGACGTATGAACTACGAAAAAAAACACTTACTTCAAGTATTGGATAATAGATGGCACTTTATAACTTTAAAAATATAATCGTATTTATTGATATTTTAAAGCATATTATTAATGCTATAATACAAAGTGCACAATAAAAATATCCAATTATGTAAATGAAAGTAAATACTTGAACAATTAATTGTTTTTTTTATGCCCATACAATTCTTTTACTTGATACAAGATGGCACTAAAAAAATCGTTACTGTTTTTAACAGTGTGAATTTTTAAAATAATTATAAGTATTTGTATTATTTTTTATTATTAAAATACATTTATTTAGATACAACTTGCATTTAACAATAAAACGGTACCAATAGCATCGTCCACAAAGATTTATATTCAGCGATTTTGTTTTTGTCTTGTTGTATTACCGAAAAAGTTCATTAAATTTAAAATTATCATCATTACTATGAAGACGTTTCACTTCAGATGAATATGAAGCATTCATGTATGGTTTTGTTAACCAACTTAATTTATTATGTTGTTAAACTTCTGCAACATTTGCAAATTTAAATATATAACCGATTTTTTGGCTACAAAATAATTATTTGTGACAGTGGTTAACAAAAATAATCAATCAGATCAAGGAAATCATCAATGTTTTAGTATTAGATTGATTTTTGACTATTGGAATCCGACCAAGCAACGACGAGGTAGTGGAAAAGCGATGTGAGTAGCCTGCGTAATAGTCTGGATGTGTTATGTTAGGTGCCAACTACTATTACGTTATGATTCTGAAAGCTTTGTAATATTAAGAAAATTGAACACAAAATTAAATTAACAAAATTTAGATTACTTACATTTCACGATCAAACAGCATGTTATTTAAAATATTAAAGTTGACGAAAATTAATTTATGTTTCGCCAATGCCATGGAACTCAATTCTATGATTGAAAATGAAATTAAAATAAATTTGTTTCAATATTATTTATTATTTATTAAATAAAATAATTAAATTTTTTTTAAACATTTATAACAATATTTTTTACATCGAATTTTAACGTATAAATTTAAAATTAGTATATTTTTATTGGAAAGCCAACTATGGCTTGACATTCTAATACAACTGTATGTATTAGAATGTCAAGCCATAGTTCTCTGACGAAGAATGAAAACACTACCCACAAATATTTTCTGTTAAAAGATAATGGTAGTGTAAAAATTGTAACAATTTTTTTTCGTTAGTAAAATAAGAGGCGACGATTAGCAACTCATTCGTGTTTCGTGTGTCGTGTTTTCATTCTTCGTCTCATAAGTAAAAAACTATAACACGTGGGTACAAATAATATTCAGGGATTGTAGAGGAGATCATAGCGGATCAAAATTAAGTAAAAAATAAAAAATTTATTAGGGCATTTTTTTGAGAAAAACTCAAATTTATGAAAAAAAATATCATTTTTTTTTTATTTTTTTAACTTTAAAACGCCATAGCTCTTAAATGGATACAGATGCGAGATAGCCAATGAGATCTTAAATATAGCCTATTTAGTTGTCCGTCAAATGAGACTTTGTTAGTTGCTGTCCGATAAAAATTTTGTAAGTTACAGCTTAATATCCGCTTGTACTTTTTTTCCGAACCAAATTTTTTAAACGCGCTGTATCTCAAAGAATATTAAAAATTGACCCTCCCCCTGCCATACGATTTTTTTCATGAAATGAACCAAGGAATTAGCCCGTAACGGATCAGCATCCCAATCGGGGACACCCTGTATATTATATATATATACTTTCGTTCAAATTCTGTTGTTTATCCGAAAACATTTAAAATAGTCATTATGTCAATCGATTTTGAATCGTAATGGAATGTAAACATTCATACTGGAATGTAACATAACCAAATACTTTTCGATTTTGTTTTTTTTTTTGTGTTGCACAGAATATTATCACAATTAAGTTTATATTTATATCACATATTATTTATTTATATCAAAATTGTTATTGAGCTCACATAAATTAATTTAAATATAATGTTTTATTTATTTATTTACACTCACAATTGTAACAACAAAAACAAACAAAACAAAATTGACATTCGAAATAAAACCAAATTTATTTTCTGGACACTGTTAAATTTTTAGTAATAGTAATGAAATGTAGGCGGATCAAGTTCGTTTTTCATGACGTCACCAATTATGAATGTGTTGGTAAATAAAGGGTATAAACTTTTTAAGCTCAATTTTGATGTGTGCGGCTTGTATATCTAGGAGCTTTGATATAATCCATGCTGTCTTTAGACAAAGTTATGTTCCGAGACAGTGGAAAGTAGCAGAAATAATAATGATTGCTAAGCCTAATAAACCGTTAAATAACAAAACATCATACAGGCCAATCTCTTTATTAACAACCACATCAAAATTTTTCGAAAGATTGTTTCTGAACAGACTTAAGCCAATTATAGAGACTAGGAAACTTATACCACCACATCAGTTTGGGTTTCGAGAAGGCCACTCAACAATAGAACGGGTACATATAATCACTGATACGATGGAAGAGGCGTTGGAAGAGATGAAGATATGTTCAGCAGTATTCCTAGACGTAGCCCAAGCATTTGATAAGGTTTGGCACTATGGTCTGGAATTTAAGCTTCAAAGAGGTCAACCAAAACAACATTTTGAATTGCTTAAGTCATACATAAATGACCGTTATTTTCGAGTGAGACAAGAAGAAGAGTACTCAAAACTAAAGAAAATATTGGCAGGAGTCCCACAAGGTATAGTGTGCTTGGCCCTGTGTTATACCTTCTGTATACAAATGATTTACCAAATATAGCAGAAGCCAGAATATGGACTTTTGCTATTTTGTTTTTTCGAGTCAATACGGAAACTACAAAATGCTGTTAATACAGTAAACACTTGGATAAAAACTTGGAGAATAATGCTAAACGAATCAAACACACATCAACTTCACCAACAAGATACATTCCGATTAGACTGAACAATACATCCCGATTAGACTGAATTCTCAACAAATTCCTAACTCAGACAATGCGAAATACCTTGGCATGACACTAGACTCTAAGCTTAGGTGGAAAGCACATGTTAAAAAGAAAAGACAAGAATTGAATTTTAAATTCAGAAAAATGCAGTGGCTTATTGGAAGAAACTCTGAGCTGACAACGCAAAACCAACTACTATTATATAAACAAATCCTTAAACCTATCTGGACATACGGCATTCAACTTTGGGGCTGTGCAAAAAAACTACAGTTAAGAACATACAAACATTTCAAAATAAAGTATTTCGTAGCATTGGCAATGCTCCATGGTATATTAGAAATGACAACCTCCATCGAGACCTTAACATGGAATACGTCAGTGATGAAATAATTAAGTTTGCAAAGAGTCATGCACTGCGACTGCAGCCACATGACAACGAAGAGCTGCGGAACCTACTGGATCACACCAATGAACCAAAGCGCCTAAAAAGAACAAAGCCTTTAGAATTAGTGGTTCCCTGAACTACTGAAATCAAACGACTGGACGAAATGGGATGAACCGATTTTGCTCATCCCATAAGATGCTACACTGCTTCAAAATAAAAAACATTTACTAGACAATCACTGAGATTAGTTGTAATATTATACAGAAATATAGATTTCTTAAACAAAAAAAAAATTATTTATTTAGCAAATATTTCACTCCGGTGCCTGGTACCCAAATTTCATAAATTCATAGGTTCACCTATGAAGCTTCAGTTCAAAAGTTAGATGGCAAATCTAAAATTAAATGGTAGATTTACAAGCTCAATAATTAGAATACCCTATACACGGCTAAAACTAACCATAGATGATTTAACTATGTTTATGCGCAGTAGGCACACAATTCAAAGGTTAGTCAAATCTGTATATGATATCAAAAAGGAAACGCCACACTTTGCTTCAGTTAGCAGGATCTATGGTAGCCGTAGTTCATCATAATAAATCTGACAACAGTCTGGTTCTCAATTAGGCCAAGACTCTTACACGCTTAAGAAATCTCACTTGATTCAGTACCACTTCATTTTCTTTCGAGTCGTATTGAGGAAGGAACATACTTCGTTCAACTTGAAATGTAAGGTTAGGTTTGTTAAGACGAGCTCAACAGTTACTTATTAATCAGCATTTATAGCATCGTTATAAAATTGCATTTATAAAATGCGGTTATCGCACGTATATTATATTACTTATATTTTATATTTTTAGATTACTACAAAAAAATTGTTACTATAGTTCAGTTTTGCGGTATAGACCATTTTTATATATAATAAGTAAAATAATAATGTAGAATTCATATTATAAAAAAAGTTAAATGTAAGCAATTTTTTAATATATAAGTGCCACGCAATTTATATAAAACAGAATAAAATATTTAAACTACGAAAAAGCCAACATCGTATTATTTGTTCTCCGTAATAATTAATAGACCCCACCCGAGGTAATCTATTTAATTAATTATAATACAAGACTCTAAAATACTTGATCTTGAATTATACATGGTCCTTCGAGCCGGATCTGAACCAGCGACCTATGGATGGGGAGATGCAAGAAGTAATCAGCTTGGAACGAAGGTCGATAAGAACATTTACAACAACAGAGCGGAAAGCAATGGTTGAATTCGATCGTTTCTCATCATTGAAACGGCTTGTTCGCAGCATTGCATACTGTTTACGATTTTCATCAAATACAAAATTTAAGACTAGAAACATCTCCCCCTTTCAACCAGAAGAACTTAACAGATCGTTAAGAGCACTAGTTAGACTAGCACAGCAGGAAGCCTTTGCACCAGAGTTAGAAAAGTTAAAAGCTAATAAAAACTTACCACAAGGCAGCACAATCAGATCGCTTACTCCATTTATCGATGGAGACGGTCTACTAAGAGTCGGTGGGAGGCTAAAAAATTCGAATCTCTCATTTGAAGAAAAACATCCAATAATAATGCCCAGAAGTCATAACACACCTGAGAGCACAGTATTGGATAATAAATGCTAAAGATACAATTCGTTATATCATACACAAGTGCATAACCTGTACCAGAGCAAGGCAACTAGCATCTCACCAGCTAATGGGTATGTTACCTAAAGAACGTGTAACACCAGCCCCCGCGTTTACAAACAGCGGCGTAGACTATGCAGGACCAATCACCATAAAATTGTGGAAAGGCCGCTGCAATAAAACAACAAAGGGTTATATAGCCTTATTCATATGCTTAGCCACGAAAGCAATTCATCTCGAACTTGTGAGTGACCTGTCAACAGATTCCTTTCTAGCCGCATATCGTCGATTCATATCGAGAAGAGGGATATGCCTGAGAATATTTAGTGATTGTGGCACAAACTTCGTAGGAGCAGACAAACAACTTCAAAGAGAAGCCAAACAGCAGCAAGCTGCGATCACAAGTAAGACAGCTCAGATTGGAACTGAGTGGCATTTCGTGCCCCACTTTGGAGGATTATGGGAAGCCGGAGTCAAGTCAACAAAACAACACCTCCGCAAAGTAATTGGAACTCATACATTAACCTTTGAAGAGCTCTCAACACTTTTAGCTCAAATTGAGGCATGTTTGAACTCTAGACCACTAGCACCTCTCTCAAATGACTCAGACGATGATGGATTTTTGAGCCCAGCACATTTCCTGATAGGGAGGACAATCATTTCAACGCCACAACCTGATATCACGAGTATAAATGTCGTGACAAGGTGGAACTTGCTAACTAAACTCAGCCAAGAATTTTGGAAAAAATGGCACACGGATTATCTTTCGCGATTACAACGAAGGCCGAAATGGTTGCTAGAACACCCTAACATCCAATTAGGAGAACTAGTTATTCTCAAAGATGAGCAACAACCACCCACGCATTGGCCTCTAGCAAGAGTCGTTGAGCTGCACCCAGGACAAGATGGACTGGTTAGAGTAGTGACACTTAAATACAAAAACAGCACACTCAAAAGGAATATTACAAAATTATGCCGCTTACCTTTGACCAATAACAACATACACTGCGAGAGGAATAATTCTGGCCCTTCAGTGGTTGCTAACGATGAAAACACGGGTCAGCAGCCACCAGAAAGTTCCGAAGAAACGCTGACAAAAACCACACAGATAGACAAGCAAGAGTCTATGGGAACCAAGCTACTTCCGTCCGGAGAAGACAACCACGGTACGAGAAAGCAACCCCACAAGCGAGCAAAGAGTGGATGTAATATAAATTCTCTGGCATTAGCGATACTTTCAATTTGCTGCTTACTTGGGCAAACACAAGCTCAGATCAAGATTACCCCATTTAACTACTCGGCAGGAATTTATTTCGAGAATCTAGGCAAACTCGAGCTGGTAGCAATGAAGTGGACTTTAGTGATTTATTACAATATGACCAGCTATTGGGAGGAAATTGAAACCTTTAAGCAAGCACAAAACGAATTGATAACAGCTTGTAAAGGATTGTCTAGTTTAAACTGCAACGTAATCCTACAACAACTTCAGTGGCAGTTTAACAACCTAATCGCAGACAATGATCTTCTACTAACAAGCAACAAAGAACGACGACGGATGAAGCGAGGATTGGGAGACACAACCGGTATTATCTTAGGCGATATGTTTGGCATTCTTTCCCAGCGCGACGCTAACCACTATGAAGCCCAATTTGATAACATCAACAACAACGAGAATCATCTAATGGCGCTAATCAGAAACCAGACGTCGATAATAGATAACACAATCAAACTGACGAAACATAATTCAAACCTCACAATGACATCATTGAACAATCTGATAAAGGACCAACAGAGATTAAGCTTAGAAATGTTGCAACTAAATGAATATAGAACATACGAAGAAAGAGTTCGCTCGATATCAATGAGCATGATCGCGTTGACCTTGATACTAAAAAATTTAGAGGACACGCAACAAGGTCTTCTAGATATTGTGTACTCTGCGCATCATAGCACTTTACATCCTTCAATACTTGCGCCACTACAACTAGAGAATCAACTGCAATTTATAAGCCAACACACACCAGCGACTATAACCATCCCTGGCCATGATATTCATGACTTAATTCATGTATATCAAAGCATGAATATACGTAGTAGAGTAACACAACGGAATGTGATAATTGAAGTTATAATACCATTGGCTTTTGCGACGGATTATAATCTACTAGGTGTATTCGCGGTTCCAGATCTTAATAATAACAACACTCAATCTCACATCATTACATCAACGGAATATCTAGTAGTCGACAATCATCGAGAACATTTTGCCGCTTTAACAGCAGAAGAAGTCAACCGCTGCCAAATATTTCAACCCACACAATTTCTATGCGAAGTGTCACCAGTTTTCAATGCAATAGCTAACAAACACCAATGCGAAGTAGCAATCTTACAGCGAAAACCCGCGCTTCATTCAGTATGCAACGTTAAAGAAACAAATTCAACTAAACATTGGATAAAGCTGCATGCTCCAAATGAATGGATATATATCATTCCTAATAAAACGACAGTTGATGTCATATGCGGATCCAACGTAGATACATACAGCTTTCAAGGATCTGGCTTAGTAACGATTAACGATCTTTACATCATCGCCATCGGCACAGCGTACAACAATATAAGCAGTTCATTCAAAAAATCATCTTATTTAATAAATGGAGGGATCAACCTGAAGGAATTTAGTTCACAAATACGAACTACAATAACCGCAAACGACACTCTGAAACTGGTACCATCAATAGATATTACAGACCTGGAAATAGAACTAGAAATGATAAAGAAAAATGAACGATTGCCATCAGTGATGAATCATCATGATGTTCATCATTACACGATTTCCTACGTTACTATAGGAATCTTGATAGTATTGTTCGCCATCTCATATTTTAGATTTAAAACACAAAATCAATCTACAATACCAGCAGCACTACCTCGTTCGTTGGGCGAAGTGTAAAACAACACCATTCCAAATAATGTGGCCCGGGAATATGTTAAGACGAGCTCAACAGTTACTTATTAATCAGCATTTATAGCATCGTTATAAAATTGCATTTATAAAATGCGGTTATCGCACGTATATTATATTACTTATATTTTATATTTTTAGATTACTACAAAAAAATTGTTACTATAGTTCAGTTTTGCGGTATAGACCATTTTTATATATAATAAGTAAAATAATAATGTAGAATTCATATTATAAAAAAAGTTAAATGTAAGCAATTTTTTAATATATAAGTGCCACGCAATTTATATAAAACAGAATAAAATATTTAAACTACGAAAAAGCCAACATCGTATTATTTGTTCTCCGTAATAATTAATAGACCCCACCCGAGGTAATCTATTTAATTAATTATAATACAAGACTCTAAAATACTTGATCTTGAATTATACAAGGTTGTTGTGGCTGCTGTCGCACACTTAGACCGGTGATTGGTCCGTTGTGATACCACTTTATGTAGGGCTATATGTCCGAGTTTTCGTAGAACCATCTGCGCATTGCATAGCTCCATGTCAGCCTATAGTACTGACATGGAAGATAGGTCGGCTTATGGATTCTTAACACGACAGGGGATCCAGATATGTTCATTTTACACCACCGATCGCACCGCCCAGACGATCGAAGGTGAAAACCCCTCCCGCTCCAACTGTCGCAGCTTTAACCACTACGCCACCTGGGCGGTAACTTGAAATGTTACAAATAAAAGAATCTTAAGATCAACAATAATAATAATAGATAAAAAATATATTTTTAACATAAAGAACAATAACAGAAATTATTAATTAATTGCGACACAATTTTGACAAGGAAGATCTACTCGCTTGAGCCAAGTAAGCCGATTCTGACAAACAAAATGATGTTTTGCATTACATACCTGATCGTACCATTTATAGTGATGGACACCACCGTGTAACAAAATACAATGATTAGATGCAGTTTTGGGATAACCTGGTATCCAATTCGTATACCAAACGGGTCCTCCCGTCTCCATCCAATACCATTCTCTACTGGCAATTCCTAAATCAGTTCCACTTGTCCAAAAATGAACTGTTGATGGAGCCGTCTTCTTTATAATTTGTAGGACCGCACTATTTTCTTCGGATGTATTGATCGTTAGTAAATACATTTTGTGAAATCTACAGAAACGTAGGGCTTCGTGCCAAGTTTTAGTCTGCGAAATAAAAATTGTACATTAATTTTATCCGACACACGAAATATATCGTTGTATAGATATGATTGAATGTGGGTATATGTGTGTGTGTACATACCATTGGATATCCTATGAAATATTCTAAGCCCGTACCAGCGGCACGATAAGTTTTAATCCCATCAATTATTTGAATTGCCGCAAGCAATGTAACAAACACCACTATAGACTTCATGTTGGCGAACGACTGGTTTAGATATCATGATCGGTTGCTATATATACACCAAATTCAGGGTGTTAGTCATCTATATACCAGCAATGTTATCTATTGATGACAATAATTAAATGGGCTGGATGGATCACTCTATATATGGATTTCCTAAAATAGATTAAATTATCAAACTATATAAATTGAACCATGATTGGAGCCTCGATTTGTTGCCCTGTATAAGTTTAATTGTGGAAAGATCTGTCTTTTCGCTAGGACCTTAAAATATGTTAGGCTACTTCCAACTAACCAACGAAAAGCTTAAGTTCTTACCATAATGATAATTTTCCGAGAGCATTTTACCATATTTTATTTTAACGAATTTTCATTCGAAACATATGACTATTCAGGTAGCAGTGCCCCGTGAGAATGCTCAGCAAGATCCTTGAAGTGCGTCTATCATAATTTAAGAAAGACTAGGATCTTTGCTGGTTAACTGATCCAAAGAAGATTTTGGATAAAAAAAATCCGTTGTCGTTTAGTTGGACTAGGAGTGAGTTGACCACAAAAGCGGAGGCCGAACCCTCCCCGTTCGGGCGGACACCGTCGTCGTATCACTACCTAAGTCTGCAGTAATTCTCTTTGACCTAAGCATGTATTTCAGCTGCAGAGATCATTGCATTGAAGGACGCATTGTCAAAAGCGACTTCAATTTCCAGAAACGCTCCCAAGGCAAGTTCTTTATTGCCCAGTGATCTTTCAATCCGTCCAACGTCTTCATGGAGTGATATTTCGACAGATCTGCCTTTCTGGTATGCATGTTGTTTGGTGTGTATAGGATTTACTAATAGTGGATTATCCCTGAAATGCTTGTCAACCAATCGCTCTAAGCATTTAAGTAGAAAAGAGGACAGGTTGATAGGCCGAGAACTTTTTGTCTGATCATATCTAGACCACTCAGGATGAGATTTTTCCACTAATAATCCGAGAGGCAAGAGTAATATCAGTCTATGGCCCAAATTTGCGATGACTAGGTCAGACGCAGATAGGTGGTATTCCAAGAGGGAAATTCCTTTAGGATTAATATCGGTGCTGCCCCAGCATACGTGATGTGAGTTTGCGTCGCATCTGGCAATGATTGGGATATGATTGGAAAATAAGCGGGGATCACTTGAACCTCACGTCGAATACCCTGTTCTTTAACTTCAATGGCAACTGATGTATGGTCATTACAACAAATTTCATTTAGGAGTCTGAAATTCATGTTATTAATAACAATAACATAGGCTCTAGGTCTCAAGCAGGTTTCACTAACCAGGAGAAAACCTGAGGTCCCTGGATTAAATCTTTTGATTTTGTTCCCGTGAATCCACGGTTCCTGATGGTTTAGATAGATGATCAGATGGTCAGGTGTGAACCTGTTTCGGGGAATCAAGTTGTCAGCTTCGTATCTTGCAGCTTCCACAAGTGTTTGTGTTACCTCCACATGGTGACCATCGGACAACTGGCTAACCACTTTAAGTTTTTATAAAAAACTAACTATTAATTTAGAGAAACTGAACACTGCATCCAAGCCTAATAAATTGGGGGTGCTTTCGATTTCTCTAGAAAACATATCTCTGGTGGCATCAATGGAACATTTAACAGGGAACAATGATGCCCCAGCTACTACCTTAGACACTAACGCACAGCCATCGATGGGTGCTAGTGGTCAAAAGCTCTTCAACTAAGAAGAAGATTTTGGGATGCCAGCCACGGAAAAGACAGGAACTGAAACGTTCTCTTGTCGATTCTGACAGCAAAACTCCTTCTTCCCTTGGAAGAAGAAACAGGACGGATACGACTACGCCCTCTCCAGGAAACCAGATTAAAATACAGAGGATATCTTCTGGCTTCAAGTCACAAACCGGGAGAAGGGCTCAAGTTCGGAAGAAATTCCGAAACTGAGTTTTAAAGAAGACATTGATCTTGATGAGGGACGACGTTCATCACTTTTAGAGGTAATTGCTCGGAAAGTGATAAACACACCTTGTGCTTCTGGAGATCCTTTGGTTTTTGAGGGCTGTAACTCTTAAGTGGGTCCTTGAAGCTGTACCGTCTCTACATCCCTGAGAGAGCTGAGCTGGAGTGTATCCTGTTCTGCGACATACCCAGCCCTGTAAGGGGTACAGTTTTTGCCCCGGGCCCGATCCAAAATAAAATCAAAACCTAGAAAACCAAAACTTAGGACTTAAGACCAGCAAATGGGCCAGCATTGCCAATAATAGGGAGCCGAAAGGCATACTTCTTCATGAGCCATCTGTTCCAAGGCTGGAATCCTTTGGTATTAAACCCTTCTTTGCTCTATGCGCAGGGTCACAATAAATGTGACGCAAATGAGCTGAGGAGGGTCAAGGAAAAACTGTCTCCCACCATGCAAACTTGATTGGAATGTCTGGCGAACAGTTTACACAGATAAATTTGCAACATTCAAAGGTGACGTCCTCTCTCATAGAACGACGCATGAAAAACTGCAATACTTTACTATATAAACATGTCTCACATCCATATATGACAATTCCAGCTAATTCCGCATAGGTATACTATTTTGATTTCGGAAGAGGATTTAAAGCTCGATTTAAAGCTTCAAGAGATCCATGATACTTCAATTTCACAACTTCTTTAAACGTGTGGTCACCACTGCAGATATCAATTGCGTCTTGATCTCTAAGATCAGAGACCAGATATTAGGTTTTGGACTCGTTGATCTTGAGACCAACGAAAGCTGAATATTGCTCTAGTGAATCGAATTTTTCTTTCACTCCGTTACCATTTAATCCATTCACAAAGATATCATCTGCATATATGTATCAATAGACAACATGTCAACATGTTGTCTTGAAGTGTTGAACTTTTACGAAGGATGTATTCCAATATGTGATTAAAATTATTCGAAAGTCTGTTCCCAAATGTGACACAACATTGTGACTGCGTTACTGTCATTTGACACAGATTGAGCGCATACCATATACTCTCTTCCTAAACTAAATTTCGTTGCTTACATTATACAAGGCTCAAGTATACAGACAATCGACAGGTTAGCTAATCTCATGTGCAACCGTAGATTACGCATTTGATGAGCGATTGGTGGAAACTAGGATTAGCTACGGCCACCATAGATCCTGCTAAATGAAGCAAAGTTTGGTGTTTTCTTTGGGCCCGTTTAAAGATAATACTTTTTTACGTGATGGCACCCTACTGCATCCAAAATTACGACTCACTGAATCAATAATAGATCACTCCATAGGTATATAATTAAACAAAGTGATAAGTCCCAAATGGTCAGAATATTTACTGCCCGATCAACCTTTAAAATATATGTAATCTGTGCTATGTCACAGGTTAACAAACAATTAGCAACCAAGCTGTCGATTCAAATTGTACTGGCCTAGTATCAAAAACGGAAGAGACTAAAAGGTTTATAAATTATATATTTGCTTATTCTATAAATCCCTAGCGATCCGTGTGGAGCTAGCAACCAACATAGGCATTCTTCCGGAAACTACATATCGTAAGTCGTGACATTTAATTCTTCCACATTTCGGCTTCCACAGGTCGTCAAAATTTCATCTGAAAATAGCAATCGAGAACATTATACTTATAGCAAAAAATAAGTGCATTCCAGACCTCTCTGTGCAGTAGATGCTTCAGATATAGATGTCCTAGCCCCATCTCATATTATAAATCGACAGTCATCGACAAAAATTCCAAAAATTATTATAATCGACATTAAATTTTCGTAACATGCTAAATGGCAAAGTACAACTGTCAAAAATCTATAGCATGCTGAATACCTCACGTTTCTACAACCCAGAGCCAAATGGAGAGCAACAGAAACTTAGCGATTTAGTTGTACTAAACTAACATAATTTGGGTATCAATCAGTGATCATTGGGCAAAATCATAAAAGGTGTTATTGCAATCACTAAGAGTCAAGTAACCATCAAGATAAGTAATCCACTATCACACGCTAATTAGACATTTTCGCATTGAGTTAATGATTCTTGATGCCACCGAATTGCCTTTACATACCCTAATACCTCGGTCAACTGCTAATCGGGACTAAAAATACATACATATGTGTAGAATGACTTTAATACAGTGTTGAAATGTTGTATTTTCAGTAGTAGAACCGTCACAATTTTAACAGAAACATCACGTATTGTTTGACGTAATTCGGATCTTCCCAACCTTCTGGTAAATCAAGTATAGTCCAGCGAGTCGTAACTTGATACAATTTTGACCACAAATACCGAGAGGAAGGACATTTGTACAAACGGTGATTTCCTGAACCAATTTCAACAAAATAATTTTGTACTTACTGAAGGATCCGTTCCACCTTTACCAAGTGTCAGACATAATTTAACCTCTCTGTTTACGTTGGTTGCAGATCCTCTAAAACCATTTTAATGGTGCAAGCGAACTATGGCTTAACAAGTCTATAGGTGTAATTATAACGGGTGGTTAAATTTTAAGGGCCAACGTTGAATGTGAACCACACTAAACGTCAAGTTTTTTTCTGCATCTTATTTGACATTTCTCAATTTCAGACTAACACAATTTGAACCATGGAAATATACACAATCGAGCAACGCGTTAAAGTTATTCAGGCATATTATGAAAATGGGCGTTCAAATAAAAAGCACGTGATTTTTTCTGTCAATTTAATCGTCCAAATGTGCGTACAATCGGAAAAATTTGAGCAAACCGGGGATGTAGGAGATTTTAAAACACCAGTGCATGCTCGTACAACTCGTACTGCAGAAAATATTGCTGCTGTTCGCGATAGTGTGGCTGAAGAGCCGTCCACCTCAACTCGTCGTCGTGCCCAACAATTGAACCTCTCACGCTCGTGAGAACTAAAGCCTCTTGACCATTCCAAACGTCGTCAATGGTCAGAATGGTGGCAAGAAATGGCAACAAAGTATGATCAATTTTCAGAATTGCCGCATATGGACGATTCATAATCCAAGAGTGACTGTCGTAAAACCAATGCACCCACAAAGAGTGACTGTTTGGTGCGGTTTATGGGCTGGCGGCATCATCGGGTCGTATTTTTACCAAAATGGTCAGGCAGCTACTGTGAATGGTGTTCGCTATCGTGAGATGATAACGAACTTTTTATGGACTGAATTGGAAGATATGGATTTGGACGGTATGTGGTTTCAACAGGACGGTGCCACTTGCCACACAGCTAACGAAACAATGGCTCTTTTGTGCGACAAATTCAATGGACGTGTTATCTCATGTGGTGTCGATGTCAATTCAAGAGCTAAAGGATGAGATAATTTGGCACATTAACGGCATATTACCTCAATTATGCGAGGTGTGCGGCCGAGTTCGCGGCGGTCATTTACCCGATATTATCATAGTAAAAAGAATTGACAATAATTGGTGTTTTATTCAAAATCAACATCGGCCCTTAAAATGTAACCACCCCTTAGAACCAAAGAAGCGTAGCTAACAATCTTTAAGGGACAGATAGTTCTTTAAGATTGATACGGGCCCGGAGATGTCATGCAAAATACCAGCAAATTTTAGGAAAGTGTGTAAAGTTCTAGCCTTCATTTTTTTTCTACGAGATGGTTACTTCAGAAACCTTTTTAAATAGAGCATTGTTCCTATATAGGACATTCAGTTGACTTGGATTCAAATTAGAGACAGTTGTCAGAAAGTCCAGTAAACTGCTTACTGTAAATGCAAGTAGCTAATTAAAACGCTCAATCGTTTTTTCAATTTTGGATATGTCACTCAAATATGAAAGTGAAAATCGTGGATAGTCGGAAGTCCAATATAACTACGATATGATCTCAGGAAATTATCATTGGCAAAAAAGAGTAGCTCATTGTGAGTACAATCTTGAACCAATTTATATAGTATGATAATAGTTTGATAATTAAATGTATTTTAGGAATTCAATTTATAGAAATTATTGTCATCAATAGAATAGATAATATTACTATATATCTGAATATATAAATGAATTTTATTATATAGATGAGTAACACCCTCAATATGGTGTATATATAGCAGCCCACGATCATGATATCTAAACCAGTCGTTCGCCAACATGAAGTCTATAGTGGCGTTTGTTACATTGTTTGCGGCAATTCAAATAATTGACGGGATTAAAACTTATCGTGCCGCTGGTACGGGCTTAGAATATTTCATAGGATATCCAATGGTATGTACTCACACACACACACACACTCATCCCACATTCAATCATATCTATACAACGATATATTTCGTGTGTGGAATAAAATTAATGTACAATTTTTATTTCGCAGACTAAAACTTGGCACGAAGCCCTACGTTTCTGTAGATTTCACAAAATGTATTTACTAACGATCAATACATCCGAAGAAAATAGTGCGGTCCTACAAATTATAAAGAAGACGGCTCCATCGACCGTCCATTTTTGGACAAGTGGAACTGATTTAGGAATTGCCAGTAGAGAATGGTATTGGATGGAGACGGGAGGACCCGTTTGGTATACGAATTGGATGCCAGGTTATCCCAAAACTGCATCTCATCATTGTATTTTGTTACATGGTGGTGCCCAACACTATAAATGGTACGATCAGGTATGTAATGTAAAACATCATTTTGTTTGTCAGAATCGGCTTACTTGGCACAGTTAAAAAGCTCTCCCTTGTCGAAATTGTGTCTCAATTAATAAATAATTGTTGTTATTGTTCTTAGTGTGAAAAATATATTTTTTATCTATTATTTGTGTCGCTTATCTTATCCCTTCCTCAATACTCCCAAAACTTAAGACGACTTGAAAGAAAATGATGGATGGACAGTGGTAGTGAATCAACTGAAATACTTTGAGCGTGCAAGAGACTCCAAGGCCGTCGACGAGATTTTGAAACAACAAATATCTAAGAGGGATATCAATCTGCGGGAGGCACCATTTTTACAAACGAATGGATATGTCACCAACATTAAGTAGTAAAATGTGTATTGAAATAATATTTTTATGATTTTTCAAACGGATCGTTAATGTATAGCTTCTTTGAATCTGCGTACCGTACCATACATATACATACAAAACCATAACCTAAGAAACGTTTGAACTTCAAATAACAAACGATGGTTTTGGGAACGGAACCCACAATGGGAACGGAAAACCGGGCGACCCACTTATAAAGATAGATGACTCAATCTAGTAGATGACCAACATCGATCAAACATTTTTTAAATTCCCACAATTTGCAGAACCCAAACATCTGCTTGAAATAAATATTGTATATCCATGCTAGAATCCACTATTGACGCCAATACTACATGCTGACATCTATCAATGCTCAGAAGGTACTTCTTAAATGAACCTATAATGACGTGTAACTATAAGATCCATTTTCCATATCAGTACTATAAAACCTGACACGAACCTGACCGGACCTATAGCCAGCCGTACGCTGTTGATTTAGCTGTAATGGTGTAATGTTGGGCTTAAATAACGGAACCACAAAACAGTTAAAAGTGCTTTGAGCCCTCCAAAAAAGATTGTAAAGATTTAAACACCAAATTACAGATTTTGAGATAAGATAATCGTAAGATAGTGGTTTTGGACCCTTGAAAAATATTAAAATTAAAACTCTCCAATTCATCTTAACATTTTACCAAATACATCCAATATAGACTAGTACAAGCTAATGATTTATAGATGTCAGTAAAATTATTTAACAGTGACATCTACAAAAAATGTAACATAACTATACAAAAAAGTGTCTACGATAAATATTTTATCCAATAACAAAAATTGAGTAAATTTGTTTTTGTTATTTTATCTGTCAAACAAACAACCAATATCTTATTTGTCCTATAAGAATCACATAAGAAAATAGTTTTTTCTTATCACGAGACCGGATTCTATATATTCGGTTAAGTGTCTTGCTGTTATCTTAGCATATATAAATATCTTGCACAATACTCAATAAAAGTGACAGTAATGCTAATGAAGTGTAACATATTGTTAGTCTCGTAAACTATATAATTAAGTGTGTCATCGAAAACTAAACCAAATTTGTCTCTATCATGGCTTTACGATTTTGTGCCAATTTGGCATTTCTGTTTTTGGAGAAATCAAATTTAATCGAACGTTATGCCGCCGCTGGTGCTGCCGGTTTTCGTGGCGTAGAAGGGCCATTTCCAGCCGGATATTCAGTCGGTGAAATAACAACAGCAGTCAATTCGGCCGGAATACAGCAAGTGCTGTTGAATATCGCAACGGGTGATGTACCCAACGGCCAATTTGGGATCGCATCGTTTCCAAATCACGAGGAATTGTTTCAAACAAATTTTAATGCCACGCTAGCCCTTGCCAAAGCGTTGAATTGTAAAAAGTAAGTTACTAATGTAAAATATCGTTGAAGTTGTAAAATAATATAATTTTTCCATGTTATAGAATTCATGTAATGGCCGGTAAGCTTAGTGATCCGCCAACTGAGGCCAACCATGCTGCATACATAACAAATTTACGATATGTTGCCTCGATATTAGAGAACGAAGATATTGTTGCTGTTATTGAACCTATAAATGGTTACTCACTACCCGGATACTATTTGAACAACTATCCAAAGGCGATTGAAGTGATTGATACAATTAATAGTCCTAAAATTCGTTTAATGCTCGATCTCTTCCATTTGCAATTGATCCAAGGCAATATTGCCAACACAATAACGGAATTGGCCAAATATATTGGACATGTTCAAATTGCCCAGGCACCAAATCGTAATGAACCGAATACGGACGGAGAAGTTAATTTACAGTTTGTGTTGGAACGTGTGATTCAATCTGGATATGCCGATTGGGTTGGATGTGAGTATGTACCGAAGAATGGTACAGTGAATGGACTCAATTGGATTGAACAGTTTGGCTTTGAATTGTAAATTTTATTGTTATTGAAATAAAACTTTTTATTACGATCGTATATACATTTTCTTCTATGAGATAAGTTATTGTTCATAAAAGCCCAACAATCCCAATCACGAATTCCAAAAGCTTTGAAGTGTACACAATTTCGGATCCAAGACGTGATCTTTAGACTAGGATGAATGAACTCATCAATAATCATATCGACCAACTCGGGTGTGGGTTGGAACATTGCTACGCAACTCAATATTCAATTCGAAATAAGCCTTTTTTTTTAAAGCCAAGTGATAAGGAAAAAGTACACTGTTAAGGTCATTTAGACTGTTGTGATGGCCCTAATGGTTTGTTCCCATATATTTAAGATATCCGCATAGTTCATAAACAATGGCCACATTGTCCAACAATCTCCTAATCTAATCACATCATTTTGTTTGTTTTGTTAGAATTTTTAACATTTCAATATTTTATGGGCGTCTACCCAGGTATTTAACGTAATTATTTTGCCTCCTACGATTATCTTTGGTTACTGTGATGGTAATTTATGGGCTTTGTTTCTTTCACAATATTTACGAAATATATGGCCCCCACCTATAGGGCACCAAAAACGTATATAAATATCGTTTGTATGTCGCATCAGTGTTAAACTTGGACCAAAATGTTTATATTTGTATATTTATTTATTTGTAGGGGTAAACTAAAACCGGCAAGGTGGTCCAAGAAATTGGGGGCCTATCGGAAGGCGAGTAAGATTGTAAACCTCAAAGTATACAAAAAAGAATTAAGAAAGGCACAAAGGAAGAGACTCTTCTATGATAATATAGAAGAATTCACCGAGACCTCTCGTCTTAGGAAGATACTGTCTTCTAATCCTACCAGTACCAGTTATTTAGTTAAACCGGATGGATCCTGGACTGCTTCTAATGAGAAATCTTTGAAACTTCTCATCGAAACCCACTTTCCAGGAAGTTTCGACGACTCGACCGAGACTAGTACTCGTCGAGAAGCACATTCACTGCCCATAGAAGATATCGTAACCAAAGAACGGATCCTATGGGTGCTTGAAGAGTTCAAACCTTATATAAATCGGCAGGTCCTGATTGAATTATTCCAGTGGAAATTCAGAACAACTCGATGATTATTTTCCAAAGGCTGGAAGTAATATTCAAAGGGCGTTTAAAACTGGTCTGTATTCGGCGGGGTGGGCAGAGGTCAGAGTGATATATATTCCGAAAGCGGGTAAATTCTCACATGGCTACCCAAAGAACATAAGACGAATAACTATCATCCTTTCTACTGAAAACCTGGGAAATGTTGATATCTACATACGCTCAAAAATAAAGCCTTGTGAGTGGGCCTAGACTCAGTATCCTTAATGTAAAGGGAAATCGGTGGACACATCCCTGCACGCCAAGGTAAGTACAATTGAGAAATCAATACTCTCGCAATAGTTTTGTATGGTGGCGTTTCTTTAACAATATAAAGACTAATGCAATTCTGGAGAGATTGTTGTTCTTAGGGGTGGATTACCCTGTAAGTGTATTAATCAATCACATGCTTGGGTGCAGGATGGTTAACTCGGAGCTGGGGGAATCCATCATCGGGCGAATGACTAAGGAAACCTCGCAGGGAGGTGTCATGTCTCCTCTTATCTGGAACATAGCAATCAATAGGTTGCTGTTAGAACTGGAGAGGAAGGGGATCGATGTAATTGCTTATGCAGATGACGTAGCGATAGATGTTTATTGTAAATATTTAAGCACGGTGAAGGAGCTAATTCAAAACACCCTCATAATCATTACGAGTTGGGCCATCAGATTATGGACTGGAAGTTAGCTCGTCCAAAACTGAACTGGAACTATTTACTAGGAAATATATAATCCCGGTGGTAGATGCTATTTTAAATGGTAGGAGACTAGCTTTTACTGACAAGGCAATTTCTAGGCGTAATCTTGGACAGTTAGCTTAGTTGGAAGTCCATCATTTTGGAAAGAGTAAACAAGGCTAATATAGCCTATACTCGTGCAGAAATGTCATCGGAAAGAGATGGTGCCTGAAACCGGAGCTGGTACACTGGCTATACTCTTCCGTAGTTAGACTTGTACTTATGTATGTGGTGAGCGTGTGGTGGCCAGCTCTTGATGAAGTAACATACAAAAAGGTGACCGAGAAGGTGCAAAGAAAGACCTGCATGTTTATAAGCAAGGCGCTGAGGACAACACCTACACGTGTCTTGGAGCTCATTTTTAACCTACTTCCCGTGGACATTTAAAGTAAGCAGATGATGATGGCGATTACGGCCCCCCGTCTATCAACCATGTCTCAGTGGAAATATCTTCAGGCAGGACACTCGGCGATAATTAGATCGCTAAGGAAGGAACTGGCGAATCTAGACGTCGTTATACACCAACTTTATGCACCGAGCGGGTCGATTGCGAAAACTGAAGCACTGCTTTACACGGTAAAGAAGGAGCTAGAGTCTTCTGTGATAAATTGGAAGTAGATATATCAGTTCGTCTCATTGATCACTGCTGCGTGTACCAGGCAGAGGTGATAGCGATTGATAAGGACCTGAACTGGTTCATACATAATGTGATATCCTCGACTGATATCGCAAATTATGTGGACAGTCAGGCGGCAATCAAGTTGCTGGCCTCTGTTTCGCTGACATCTAGAGTGGCGTTGGTTTGCCGCTCGTCTCTGAATAAAATGAGTGATCCTTTCAACATTCAGTATGGGTCACGCATAGTACAGCTCTCTAACTGCTACCAGAAAGGGTAAAGTTGGGTCGGCCCACTAAGGCACTCAAGACTGTGCTTAAAAAGAAGGCAGTCGCCTTAGCGAACGAAACGTCGACGAACACCATCTCAAGTAAGGTAGCAAGGCAAGTCTGGCAAAAGCTGAACTTCCTACGAAGACATGATAAAAAACGATCGTATAGGGATACTCACAGGACACTGCCTACTTGAAGCTCATACGAGAAGTCTAGGTCTAGAAGCAAATGACTTTTGCAGAAAATGTATGGACGAGGAGGAGGAAGAGACAGTAGTCCATCTCCTATGCTCATGCTCGGCTTTGGCACACAAAAGACATGAATATATTTGTAAATTCTATGGCTTTTTTCTCTGATCTCGAAAACTGTAAGGTGCGAGACTTACCACGCTACATATAAGTAGCTCAAACTGGTTCCCATAAGAGTAATAGGGAAGTAAGATCCTGTGGTATCACAACGGACCGTTGCTTGCCAGTCTAAGTGTACTGTAGCAGCCACTCAATCTAACTTGACCTATTTATTTGTATTTTGCTTATAATTTTGATTAAGAAAGAAAAGCACATATGGAAGCAACATGTAAAAAATTTGCAAATTGTTAAAACCTCTTAAATTGTTTACTGCAAAAAGTCACACACATCCCATTTTGAGTACAAGCTTATTTACAATGGGATGAGCAGCAGGGATCAAACAATATTTAAAAAATCTTTACAGCTAACTTTAAACAAATTATATTGTCATTCCAGCACGAAATTACGTTTAGTATCGGCAGATCTCAAACTCCTAATACTCAATGGAACAGAATTTCATAAAGCAATACCTCTTTAAAAAACTGACAAAATTAAGGACCTAGAAGAATTTCGACCAAAATAATGAGTTGGAATAAATAATTACGTTCTTTAGTTTTGAGTAGCTTCCTAATAAAAGTCCGAAACTAGTTAAACTACAACCAAGAACAAGCCTAGTATATGGTGAAATATGGTCAAATTTCCTAATTCCGAAAATGAAACGAGTGCAAGCATTAAAACTTCTTTTTAGAAAGTTCTTTTTAGAAGAGACATATTTTCCTGAAACATACCAAATAAGACAACATCACCATAGAGGAAGGAGATAGAACATAAACATAGTTTTAAACTGGATATCCATAAATCCTACCACTTTATAATCCAAATATCTTTCTACTTCTAACTAAGTAATCCAAATATCTTTCTACTATCTTTAACTAAATGGGCACACAATGAAACGGAATGAGTGACCCATTAAGATTAAGTCAAGGAAAAGAAAACGTATCTAACGATTTTTTGTAGATAATTATAGATTGCGATTAACTGGCGTTTAGGCGAGCCCATTGGAAATCGAATAATTATAAATTCTATCTAAATGCTGATGCAACATACTATTTCTATAAATTTCGACATCATCAGCGAAAAAGTGAAACGAACAATGGTGAAACGAGGATTCTATGTCATTAATGTTAGTAGAAAATAATACCGAACCATAAGGAACACCTGAAGTAACTGGAAGAAAATAAGAATAACAACTACAAAAAAACGATCTAACGCAGTATTCGAGCCATGGAACTTTCTAAGCCCAGATTAAAAGACATCGAGTAAACTATTATTAATTATATGGGGCCAATTTATTGTTTTTTTTACTACTATCTCAAAGTCTTTGGAAATGCAATTTAAACTACTGACAGGTCTAAATTGAGATAACTCAACAGGATTGCTAATTTTCGGAACTGGAATTATTTTACTGAATTTCCATTGCTCTTGAAACGAAGAAGAGGTTAAGATAAAATAAAAAATGTGTAATAAATATTTTGTGACAATACAAGAAAACTAACCCTATCAAGCCCAGAATATTCTGATTTAACTTTCCAAACAGCAGAATGAAACTCCTGATAGGAAAGTTGGATACCCAGCTGATAAAATAAGAATTTATATCGCCAGCTTTGAAATCTAAAATACCATTATTTCTAGATTTCGAGCATTACGCCAAAAAACTTTGGGTGGAAGAGAAGCATCTTATTTATCCTAACTACTTTTGGCTGTCCTAATCCATCCCACTACTCTATTGCGAGCTTGGTTGTAAACTAAAAATCTCTCACCATCCCCGAATCTTTTCCATAAGCGAAATTTATCGATACCCTTATATTTGTGACATCAAATGCGGTGTGAGAAACAGATCAATAGAACTGATAGTTAAGATTTAAGTATTTCGATTTCATTGACTGAGTGAGACGATTTCGAACTGTCCCAAACATAGATAAACTATGCTAATATCGATAACATGTGTCGTATCAATGTCAAACTTGGCCCAAGTTTAAAATTAATACGACATAAAATTAACGATATTATACCATAGTTCATATACGCTTTGGACAGCTCCCAATCGTCTCGATCTCATCAGTGAACTTTATGATTCGTGTATAGTTGTTTGTCAACCAATATTTTTAATCATTGGAAAATCAATACTTAATACGAAGTAAGTAGCTCAATCTAGATTATTAAGTGGACGAATCAACAGTTCGTATACAATTTTAGCTATAAAATTTAATGAAATTCTAACATTAAATTAATGCATTGATATCATACACGTGAACTGTAATTTTGAGAAATTAAGAAAACTTTTCTTCGTTAAATGGAACTTTTTCCCCAAAAAATTTAGCTTGAAATAATTTCAAAAAAGAGACAACATATTGGCACTTGTCAGGTGATTTGGTTTTCTCTACCCAGATAGAAGTTTATACAACGTGAATCCCAAAAAGATAGCCATTACCTTTTCGGTCGATGAAACCGCCGTTACCTCAATACGGATCATCGTCAATCCAAAAGTATAACCATGGATGCTTCATTTTTTAAGTTTCGGGTGCCTACAATCATGCTAGAACTATCTCAACGTGATGTCATTCAATAAATGTCATTTAAACCAGTCTATGTTGCAGTCTATGCGCTTATGAATTTTCAACGCAAAAATTTATATTTTATTAGTACTCTATTTCCATTTTTAAAAAGAAACTAAACTTATAAGCCAGTTTTAATAAGAAATTTTTAACTTACTAAACATGGTCAAACTATTTTGACGTAGACTAGCAGTGTGCCACCGACCTGTTTTTGGGATAGATCTTACTAACAGATCTTTAGAAACAAGTACCACTAGACTTGGTATTATTATCAGTCATACGACATTCTTTTCAAAAGTGAAACGACACAAAATAACATATTATTAAAGACTATATAAATATACAAAGACTTTCTATTTCATACAAAATATAAGTAAATTATTTTGAGTACGATCGCACGAAAGAAGACTGAAATCCTAACCTTGTTATAGTAGTAAAATAATTGTATGCATTTGTTTTTCATTTTAAAATTTTTTCGTTTTAGAAGTTGCACTGTAAAACATCAATTTGAAATGTATACTTTTTTATGTTATTATGAGCATCTTTACACTTAGGTAACTTTTTTTTTACACCCTTCACGTCCACCTTTGCGTCCACACACATTTTATTTGTACTCGGTAACTTTTATAAATTTCTACCAACCCAAGTAAATATCAAAAGCAAAATTAAACTAAAAAAATACAACAAAATGTCCTTGAGTATATTTCTATTTCATTTTTCTTTGTGTTGGTGTGTTGCAATTTTTTGAAACTACGAAAATTGTGGTTGAAAAATGAATCCGCAAAAACAACCTATTTTGTAGGTAAACGGAGTAAAACGAAGTAGTTACCGGATAAAAGTTACCGTAGAGTGAAGATGCACTATGAGAAGTCTTTGTATATTTACAGTTTTTGATATTATCCAATCATGTGCTTAAGTCGACTTCATGCTTGCGTCCCATCGTTCTGACATTTTTTAAAGCAATTTCATTGGTTGAAAATGACGTGATTTTTGTTGTGAAATTTTTTTATCAAGATGGTTTAACTTTATCTTTTGTCGGAACGAACATGGCGAGAAAGAGATAATATTATATTTAAATGAAAGAGACGAAAATAAAATGCTTTCAAATGTAATGTCAAACATTTTATGTCGGTATGTCGAGGGAAGAACAACATATATAAAAAAATTTAAATAACAAATTAATTAAAAATAAAATAATTAAAATTTATTTTAGTTATGATAAATTATAATAAATGTATATCCGCTCCAAATATAAAATTAAAATATTTACCACAGATATCACAAATAATCACATTCATAGTTTTTAAACTTTAATAAAACATAAAACATAAATTTATAGGAATCAACAAACATAATCGACAAAATTTTATGAAAAATGGCAACTATCACGAATAATGACAATGACTTAAATTATTTACCTATAGATGGCAGCAATATCGTTCTGTACTTTTTCCATCAAGCATGATATCGCAAAAAAAAATAGTCCGAACGAACGAAGGGACGCAAGCCGAAGTCGACTTTACATATTGAGACAAAATTTGTGAAAAGAAATGGTGACGAAATAAAAAGGAACTTGATCGATTGGTATTATAGTATTCAGCTTTAGTTGGTCTCAAAATCAGTGAATCCAAAATTAAATATTTGATCTTTCAATTTAGGCACAGTTAACTACCCTTTAGATAATATGATGAGTTCAAAGTATTTTGGATTTCTGGAGGGTTATTATGAAATAAATTTGAGTCGGATTTTTTCGTTAACGGATAAATCCGTGCTATTACGAAACTAAAAAGCAACATAGAATCGGATTTTTTCCGAGTGCACAAGACAAAATCCGACTGCTATTTAGTTGTCGTATTTTCTTTTCGATTGATCGTATTTTGACGTTTCATAACATTAAGCAAAAAATTATCGCAATTTTAAGAATTTATATTCTTTGATCGAAACGAATTTTTCCGTTAACGGAAAAATCCGACTTGGATTTATTTCATAATAGCTGATCTATCATTAATCATGTTAAAAGTGAGGCAGAACATATCAACCTTTACTTTGTGAAAAGTCGTTATCACTTCAAGTTTTGAGATTATCAAAACTCGTGCAACAGAGTTCCGGTACAGCTTAATAAACGTACTTCATATCAAATTGTCGAACTTTTTGTTTTTTGCGGTTTTAACAGACCATTATTGGCCCGTACAGTGTCAACAATCTGACTCCATCGGTTTCGATCACGAGCCAGCTCTTCAAACCGTTGTAGACAGTTTGAAGATGCCAGATCGCTCGCTACGCCGTGGAGCCATCGTCACCGACAGCGACCTCTTCGTTTACCAAGAGGTGGTCCTCCCTTAAAGTTTCGATGTTTCATTCGGTTCGGATCAGCACGCAGTACGTGTACGAGCCAGCGTACTCGCTGTCCTTTTAGTTCATGCACGATATCAGGAATTTGCATTAAATTCCTGATCCCGTGATTGAAAAGAACTCGGTAAGTGCCATCGACGTCGCATTTTGGGCCATATATCACACGTATGATTCTTCTCTCGAATGTTGAAGCCATCTTTCGTACTCATCCGTCAAGGGCTAACTCTCACATCCATACATGACAACGGGTCTGATCAACACTCTGTACAGCTTCAGCTTATCTGCATTTGCAAGATATTTTGATTTCAGCAGTGGACGTAGAGGGTATAAAGCCCGATTACCAGCCAACGGCAAGGCGGTCCTTGATATCCTCGCCTACACTATTATCGTGAGTGATGAGAGATGCAATATACTTGAATCTCATCACTCCTTCAAGCGTGTGGTTACCACTACTGAAATCAATTGCGCCTCGGTCTCGAAAACCAGAGATTAGATATTTGGGTTTTTGACTCGTTGATTTTAAGACCAACGGAAGCTGAGCACTGTTCCAGTGGATCAAGTATCTCTTTCACTCCTTTGCCATTTAATCCAATCACACAGATATCATCTGCATAAGCAAGAAGTTGATTGGACTGTCTGAATAAGATATTGTTCTGAGGTGTTGCGCTTTTACGAAGGATGTATTCCAACATGAGATTAAAAAGTATCGGGGACAGCGCATCTCCTTGTCGAACACCAGAAGTAATTGCAAAAGTTCTCGATAGCCTGTTCTCAAATTTAACACAGCATTGTGACTGCGTTACTGTCATTTTACAGAGATGTACATATTTTTTCGGTATTCCTAAATATTCAAGCGCATACCATAGCCTCTCTCGATTGATCGAGTCGAAGGCTTGCTTGAAATCTAGGAATACCTGGTGTGCATCGCGGAAAGAATCATCCGCAGCGAAAAAACTTGATCAGTGACTGACCGATTTGGACGGAATCGTCCTTGGTAGTCACCGACAATTTCCTCCGCTAGAGGAGTAACTCTTCCCAAGATAATGTATGACAGTAACTTATATGCTGTGCAAAGGAGAGTTATATCGCGATAATTCTCGCATTTCAAGCGATCACCCTTCTTGAAAATATGGCATAACGCGGTCACTTTCCATTCTTCGGGCATAACTTCATTTCGCCATACCAATCGAACAAGGTCGAAAAGACAGTTCCACAAAGTTAGCCCTCCGAATATCAAGAGCTCTGAATTAATGCAATCAACTCCTGGTGAACGATTTTTCTTTAATTTCTGCATGGCCATTGTGAATTCCTCAACGAACATCTCTGCGGTCTGTATTTGTTGTACTCTTAAGACCTTAGCCTTCCACCATTCTCGCTTCTTCAGTCTACAAATTCGTTTAGCTGTCCTCCTAGCAAGAACTGCTTTATTTTTCCTTGCGATTGTAAACCGAGTCTGCGCCTCATTATAGGCTATATTTCGTTGCTCAACAGCAAGACGACACTCCTCATCAAACCAATCTGGGCAGCATCGACAACCGAGGTTTTCAATACTTCCCAGACACTGTTCACATCATCAGATTGATAATTGGATTGCATAATGCACAATCGATAACTTATTCTGATCAAAATAAAAAAATACCGACCAAATGGTACAGTAGTTAGAGCTACGGTACTTAGAGCAAGAGGTATCGAGTTCGAATCCCGGTAAAGGCAGGATAAGAGATTTTTCACCATTTCATAACGATCGGTGATGTGAATGAACACCCCATGGTTGGTGAATGGAGTGCAGAAATCATGGGACAACCCATCGTCTCCATATCAGTACTAGAACTGGCGCATGGAGCTATGCAATATGAAGATCGAAACTAAATCGAAATAGCCATACGTCGTCGATATGTAATGGGGTAATAAAGACATGAATAAGCGGAAAAAAACCTTACAAAGATAGAAACAAACATAATGGTTTTAATAAGATAAATTAAATTATATTTCAGAAAAATAAATTTTCAGTTCTTATTTTTAATTATTAATTTTCCATCGACTTCTCTATTTCTAGATTTTCCATTGATTTCCGTTTCGCTTTAGCAAATGTGTTTGTACTGATAGCCACAGTATTGTTGTCACTATTTCCTCCAATTGAATTTTCGTTTTGGTTATCTTCCAGCATCGTTGTTGTTGAATTATCTTCAACATTCCGATTGGACAAAAAGAAATCTTGAAGCAAATTATGAAATTGATTCCAAGTAACAAATTGTTGATTTAATTCGGGTAAGTTAATTGAATCCCGATAAAAATGGCCCCATAAGTCGTTAGATATTCGAATGTATTGAGAAATTGTAAAATTGCTTATATTTATTTTATACAAATAAATTTCGTTCCGTTCCTGATGAAATTTTATCGTATCATTGAATTCGGATATAATTGTGTCGAACAGCTGGGCTTTAAAATTCTCGAATGATTCAATGGGTTCAGTTGCGGGCAATGCACTGATAAATATTTCAGTTGGAGTTTCAAGTGTTGTATCTTCGCAATGCTCGGCAACTATGCCGGTTTCTAGTGGATCTTCATCACGAAACCGTTTACCTGGTGTACGATCACATTCTCTGCGAGGGAATATACAAGGTATCGCGTCTCGATGAACCATGGGATGTTTCAGCGGAAAAACCAATCGGCCATGGTAGTTGGCCAACTTAACATCATGTTTATTGAAATGTTTTATGCATATCATTGTACTGTTATTAGGTGTAAAATCTGCCCGGTTAATAGCCTTCACCCAGGCCTCTCGTCTAGCTTTATCTTTTGGAAATTTGAATGAAGTAATACGTGGACCTGATGTTTGCACATAACCTGATTTACAATATGGAACACAACATCGAGTGGACATTATTATCAATATTTCATTTATACACAATATTTTATGTAAACATCAGATTAAGAACCCAAATAATCCAACATGATGAGCAACATATAACAAATATGTAGAAAAACTGTAAGAAAAATCAAATCAACTATTTCAATTTAGTTTTTATTTTATTGTGTATTTTATTTTATATTCACTAATTTAAAATAAATTGAAATTAATTTTTAGAATTCCAAAAATCTAGAACCTCAATTGCGTTAATGAACAATTTTTGACATTTGCCCTACAAACCAAAATGTTTTATCAATACCCTTATGTGCATAATCACGTATTTAAATCATAGATATATAATATATTATTACACTAGTCCTGCTGCATCATCTTTGCTTTCACACTAGAATTCGTCATTTCGGATTTTTTTTCATATTTGTTTAGGGATATGATTTACTTGGTCGAGCGAACACGGTATATTAATAACATGACAAATAAAGCAAATGTTAACACGTGTTTTTCGGCTCCTTGAATTTAAAAGGGCTGAATTTAAAAAGGCTGACTTAAACAAAGTGTTTTTATATAAAAAATTGGGACTTTTTTTAATTCATGTTTTTAGTAAATTTAATGACTTAAAAAAGGAATTTTACATAAACAAATTTAATTTAAAAATGACATAAGAAAGGAATAGTTTATGTCATATAAATAACACTAATCTTAATTCATTTTCAAAATGACTTAAAAAATGCATGTTTTTTGTAATTTTATAAATAGATATTTTAAATCATTTCCAAAATGACTTAAAAAATGCTTATTTTAATGTTTATATAAACTGCAAATTTCTGGAACACTGATCTAATTTTTAATTTTTTGTTTCTCTTAAATTATAAGAGGTTGAAAATAAATACATTTGTTTTCGTTAATGAAAATTTGCAAAAGACAATTGCAAATTTCTGGAACATTAAAGCCATTCGAAATTTTCAAGTAATGCTTTCATTATGAAAATTAATGAATCTTAATTCATTTTCAATATAAATTAAAAAAGGAACATTTTGTTTCAGTTATAATTCATTAAATTGTATATGCAACCGTTAATTATTAATTATTATTACATAAATTAAATTTAATACACAGCACTAAATCAAAGATCATACAGCCGCACGCTATGTTGCGTGACCATTTTATGTTAAAAACCAAAACAAGCCACGGTCAACTTTTAACAAACCATTTTGTTAAATTTTTGATTGAAAATGTTTAAATTTTGTAATTTATTAATATATTTGTACACGTTATATTTGTGGATAAACAGATTTCCATTATTCCTTTTGTGTAATTTTATCTCTGGCTTAAATATATATATATATATATATATATATATATATATATATATATATATATATATATATATATATATATATATATATATATGTATATATATATATATATATATATATATATATATATATATATATATATATATATACATATATATATATATATATATATATATATATATATATACATATATATATATATATATATATATATATATATATATATATATATATATATATATATATATATATATATATTTATATATATATATATATTAATTCAGGTTTAAAAATATTATATCCACTTAAACACTGCCTTTTTTGTAGCAATCACAAAATTGACAATAGTTGTTTTGGTGTTTCGATGGAAAGAAGAATCCACCATACTAAATTTATATATATACCTTCTTACTCTTACTTTTTTGCAACATAAGATTTTGTATGAGGAAACAACACAAATTTGGTTACGTAGTAAAATTATCAACAATTTTTGAAAAAGTTTTCTATTTTTTAACTTTTTATACCTAAGTAAAATGGCTCCAAAACCAATTACTAATATCCCAGAACTAAGCATATCAATATTTATCAAAAATTCAGGTTTATTGGTATTCATACATTTTTATTTGTGTATAAAAGTTTGTCAAACGAGTTTGTTTTTTTAGGTTTCGTTTAAAAATCTATTGAAGATGATATATTAATAATTGAATTAATGAAGTTAATTAAACAGAAGGTTTATAAAAATAATATTTTTGAAACTGCAACCTAAAATATGTTAAAACGTTATTCCATAGAAATTTATATCAACGAATAAATATCATAAATATGTATAATAATTTTGGTTTAGTTTGAGTTAGTTTATGATAGATCACTGAGGTCTATAACTATAGAGATGGTACAAAGCCGACTGTGGTGTGTGTGTTCACACAAGCCTGCTTCTTTTTTTTACACGAGCATAATCAAACGAAAATATCAACCTTTGAGTGTGTTGGTAAACGAAAAAGACCATATAAAAAAATTCAAAATTTGACGTTTCTCACTAACACCACTTAAGGTCTATTTCGAAAAACAAACGCACACTACAAAAGGTTGAGTACTATTATTCTCTTTTAAATCTCTACTAAACTGATGAACGATTGTCAAATGATAATGGTAATTATGATAAACAATGAAAATGGCATCTATGCAATGCAACTTCATATTTTATTTTACTTTATAATAAATATAGATTAATTGTTGTGTAGATAAACAGTATATTATTGTGAATAACACAAAATAGTGTAATAATGTGGATAACATCGAGTGAATGTTGTTAGTTTTGTGTTAATGCGAGTAGGTTAGGTTATTCAAACCAAAATAAAATATATATGAATTGCATAAGGATGAGTGTATTTTGATTCGAAATTCATAAAATTTTTAATAAAATTTTATCTTTTTACATTAGATTTTGTTAAAATATTTTTATCGAATTAAAATGTTGATCTCTTTAGGTGTATCGTGAAAAAATTTGTGAAGATTTTTCATGTACATGGTATGAATTTTCAATTCTGATAAAAGATACAAATGCTGTTTAAAGTTTGAATGTTTTAATTTGTCCTGTTGAAGTAAAAACTGGGAATAAATTTTGCAATAAAATCATATTTTCCGCAATAAATATAATGTAACTTTAGTTTTGACGTCAATATATGTAGTTTTTTAAATGATCGTTGAGTTTGACACAGAGAGTAAGACATGCTCATTCGTTTTTATTGTACATTTTTACTCAATAATACTTAGGTGGTGTGCGTTTGTTTATTTTTGTTTTATACTGTATTCGCAATCGTGTACGAATAGAAGAATATGCAGTAATACCACGAAAGGTTGATATGCTTCTACAGCATATGTATGCATAAAGTTTGGCTTGTGTAAACACACACACACTACAGTCGGCTTTGAGATGGTATCTTTTAAAATAAATATTGAAAACAACCACAAATAACTCATTTGTATTATGCCTCTCGCTCTTAAAATGTTTTTAAGAAAAATTGATGAATAAAACAGCGTTAGTCATAAGATCTAACTAACAACGTTCTCAAATAATTTAAATATGTTTTTCGAGATACAGAAAGATAATTTTTCTTTCTCTGTTACACACCAAATACGTTTCTAATGTGCCATTTTACACTGGCACTCTTGCGTGTGACTCAAACCGGTTTTTTCCTCGTCTCTTTCTTCTTTTTTCTATAAACTAATTTTGGAGTGGGGATTTCTCGACGCACAACTTTCAACAAAAATTATTTTGTACTCTTGTTAGTTTCGCACTAATACATACAATAAGCAATAAAAATATTTTATGAGGTTCAAAATTTTTTTATTGTTTCCGACTCAACATTTTCATTTTGCATTTTGAAGAGTGCAGATGAAATATAAAAATATGGTTATGTATGACGATTTTTGTTTTACAGATGAGGAAATTTATTACAGATGACGATTTTTTTACAGAAAATTAATATAAAATATATTGATTCGTAGAAAATATAATTTTTGTATGTTAGTTTGATAAATTGTAATTTATTTTTATATTTATTTATATAAATTGTAATTCATTTATTTATTATTGTAATGAGTTATTATAATATTTTTTTATTAATAATCAAATATTATACATATATTGATGACGTTTCTAAAAATGGTAAAAACGCTGGAATGATGAAAATATATAAATACATATATAATATATTAAATAATATTATATAAAAAATATACATGTTCTGTAAAACTAAAAAAAAAATCGTGCTAAATTTTTTTTCTTCATTTGGTTATATGATGTTCGTTCGACCAAGTATTCATTGTTAATGAAATATTTTCTACACACACATAGACAAATATGAAAAAAAACTCTGCTGCACGAAAAAGCGAAATTGACGCGAGAGTGCCAGTGTAAAATGGCACAATAAGTCGCTTATAATGGTGTGATTTGTGTTAATACCTTACGAAATAAATATTAGAACGTGTCTCCCCGTAATTACAATACAAAAATTCACTGAACTATAATCCCTAAATTCAAGTGACTTTTCAAGTGCGTTCATAGCTGACGCTTCTTTTTATTCTTTTTCGTGTAATTTTTTTATTTTCACATAAAAAAAAATATTTTATTTTATTTGGTTATGTTATTGAAAAAATAATATTACAGTGATAATAATAGCGAAACAAAATTTCAATTAATTTTATAATATAGTTCAAGCAATATAAAAGTATAAATAATGCAAATATAACTCAAAAACAAAAATTGAAATGTGATGAAAAATCCTCCATAACTTTTTTTTTATTGATATGAGAACTTTTCAACACTAAGCATTTTTCTCTCAGGCAATCATTTTTTTTTGTTCATACAAGGCAAATAATTAATATAGAATAATTTAAAATGTAATATAATTATAGAAAATATGATTATAACAATACAAAAATAAATTAAAGTGGTGAAACTAACCTCATTTAATAAAGTATCATAACCTCACACGTCAAACGACGACGATTATATTTTGTTTGGCAATCCGCCATAGTTGTGTCGATTCTACATGGAACCAAATATCTAAATTGATTACTAGAAAATTGTTCTCTTCAAATTTGGCGTTATAAAGTGACTCAATAAATTATGATTTTTGTTAAAATTTGTGATTAATTTGTTAAAAATTTTACAATCGATTTAATATGGGGGAGGTACCACGAACCCTCCGAATCGATTGGGATATTGATGATGATATGCAACAAGAAATTATCAACGAGGAGGTAATTGAAATGAATAATACTGATGATGTCGACGATGAGTATTTGGTTGGTGAAGAAATTATACCTTCGACGGATGTGACAAATAGTTTAGATCATATAGCTGCCGAAAATTTAATCTATATGGCACATGATGGCCATGTACAGAGTATGGGTGATCTAATAGCCGAACAAGTAGAACAAGTTGAAAATGCAGATTACAATGAGCAACAATATTTTGAATGTCAAGTCACCGAAGAGGTAATAACCGATGATTGGGTGCAGCAGCAAGGCGAGGAACGAGTTGAAATACCAGTCGATCAGTTATGTACAAGTGGCGAAGTAATCAATGAAGAAGATATGGATGTACCACTACCAACGGATCAAGATGAATATACAACATCGAGACCATATCCTTGTGATTTTTGTAGTCGGCGTTTTCGTAAGAAAGCGACACTTATGAATCATATGGTGGCCCATCAAAACGATCGACCTCATGTGTGCAATTTGTGTGGTGCCCGATATATACGGCGTTGTGATTTACTTAATCATTTGAAAATACATGCGTATGTACCAGAAGGTGGAGATTTAGAAGAATTGGAAAAAATACGTAAGTAATTGGGTCTGTTAACCAGATGTTTAAATTTTTGTGTTTTGCTATTATATTCAACTTGCGAGTGAATTAAATTGTACTTAAGTAGAAATATGAATTACCATGGTTTAGAAATGTTGTGTAATGTTCTACGGATTGAGTTCAACTGGCTAAAAATTAAAGACTTAATTATTAGAACAGTGATTGATTGGCGAAATGAAGTTATGCCTGAAGAATAGAAATTGGCTGCGTTATGCCCAATATTTAAGAAAGGTGATCGCTTGAAATATGAGAATTATCGCGGTATAGCTCTTCTTTGCATAGCATAGAAGTTACTGTCGTACATTATTTTGCGAAAAATTACTCCTCTGGCGGAGAAAATGATCTGTGACTACCAAGGATGATTCCGTCCAAATGGGCCAGTCACTAATCACGTTTTTTCGCGACGGATGATTCTTTCCAAGTACTATGAAACATCTCGCAATGTACACCAGGTATTCCTAGATTTCAAGCAAGCCTATGACTCGATCAATGGGCTTGAATATTTAGGAATACCAAACAAATACGTACATCTGTGAATAATGACAGTAACGCAGTCAAAATGTTGTGTTAAAGTTGAGAACATGTTATCGATAACTTCTGCAATTAATTCTGGTGTTCGACAAGTAAACGTACTGTCCCCAATACTTTTTAATCTTACGGAGTGTTGACCAGACGCATTGTCATGTATGGATGTGAGAGTTGGATCTTGACGGATGAGTACGAAAGATTGCTTCCAAATTCAATGCAAATTCCTGATATCGCACATGATCCGAACTCAATGATATAGAGATCTTTAAATGAAGAATCACCTTTCAGTAGGCGAAGGGGTCGCTGTCGGCGTCGATGGCTCCACGACGCAGATAGCGATCTAGTATCTTTTAATTGCTTGCAACAGTATGAAGAGCTGGCTCGTGATCAAAACCGATGGAGTCAGATTGTTGAAATGGTACGGGCCAACAATGTCCTGTAAAAGCCGCCAAAAACAAATTAGAACAGTGGGAAACGAAAGAAAATTGAAATATTATGTGCTCATTGTCGAATGAATTTTATTTATCTTTCGGCAGCTTAGATGTATTTTGTCTCTAGATCCCTCAATAAGTTGAGTGATTTATATTTTTTCTTTTGTTTCAATTCCACAGAAAAAGAGAATACAGTTAAATTAAAACGAAAATACGAATCAAAACGTTACAAGTCGGAAAATCGTGTTTCACCCAAAAAACTAAAAATGGAGCAGCATTCCGATGATACTACTGCATCAGTTAAATATGAGTATGTGCAGGACATGAAACTTCTTAATTCCGATGATAATGATGGGGATCAAGATGGTGTAGTTGAATCACAAAATGAAGATAGCTACGAAGAGGTTCATAACTCGTATATTCGTTATCCCGTTACCGATCCAAAAAAACCATTTGTATGTCAACATTGTGGGGTCGGGTTTGCGCGACAAAAAGCCTTAGCGTCCCACTCAAGGGTAAGATAGAGGAATAACAATTTATTTCTAATTAATTTTCTAAACCATTCTTTAAAATAGATTCATGGTGGAGATTCACCATTCGAATGTGAAACGTGTGGTGACATGTTTTGGGATCCGGCTGCGTTACGTGAACATCAACGATTGCAACATCAAGGTGAGGGAGCGGAATCGGAATACGAACCAGAAAATGACGAAAATGATGAAGATGCATCGGAATCGGAAGACTCTACTTTTGGTGGATTTTTCTGTGAAACCTGTGGAATGTCATTCCACCGATATGAATTACTAAAACGTCATTCTCGACAGCATGTCAAAAAAGAAATAACCGATAGTGAATTGGCCGGTGCTGGACATTGTTGCAATGTATGCGGTGATTCATTTGCTGAAGCTTTAGACTTGTTAGCTCATGCTGAGGTGCATGCAAGATGCCAACCTTTAAAATGTATGTTATGTGGTGAATCATTTCTCGAGGAATCAATGATAAAATCTCACATACGGATCGTACACGCAAATGAATTAACGCAACACTCGTGTCGCCTGTGTGGCAAATTATGTCGCGATAGTCGAACTCTAGCAAAACATTCATGGGAACATACGAGCGAAAGAAATCATTCCTGTTCGAAGTGTGGCAAAAATTTCCATAATAAAGCACGTCTAAAACGACACATGGTTTCTCATCGTAATAAAACTGTTACGTGTGATATGTGCGGTGAAGAATTTCCTGATGGACGGTCTCTTATGAATCATCGTCATTCACATACGAATGTCACAGGGCGGCAATTTCCTTGTCGCGAATGCGGTAAAACATTCGGTTCGCGTAGTTCACAACAAATTCATATACGCATTCATACGGGTGAACGACCATATGGGTGTCGATATTGTTGGAAAGCGTTTGCTGATGGTGGAACATTAAGAAAGCATGAACGTATTCATACAGGAGAAAAACCGTATGTTTGTTCAGTGTGTCCTCGAGCCTTTAATCAGAGAGTCGTATTGCGTGAACATATACGATCTCATCATTCGAGCCCCGATACAAAACGTGGCAATGCAGCTACACCATACTTTTGTCAAGTGTGCCACGAATTGTTTGTAACGTCGCTCGATTTAATTCAACATTTGATTCAACACAGTGATATGAACACGGCAATGAAGAGACAGCCGATTGTAAGTAGATCGAAAGCAAGTATGGATTATATAAAATGTGTATCAATAATTGTTTTTTTTTTTATTGTTTTTAAGACGGGACCAAGAAAATATAAACGTAGAAGGAAATTAAAACCGCACGAGTTAGAAAAATTAAGAGCAGAAAAAAATGCAGGCAAACTGGGCGAAAACGACTATACCGATGATGATGAGCAGTATTTGCAAGATGAAGATGATAATTTCCAAGAGGAAACAATTACGTTTAATAAGACAACTCGAACACGGAATAATATGAGCTCCCAGATAGTTCAATCACCGCCACCATCTTCAGTATCCTCGTATACAGCAACTACGTCAGTGGTGGAAAATAAGAAATCGAATAAAAAGAAGAATAATAATAATATTGATGATGTTGATACATTAATTAATAATTTAGGTGCACCGATGGCATTAACTATTCCTTCGAATATAATGTCTACATCGATAACCACAAATAATGCTAAGCCGACCAAATCTACCAATAAAAAGAAGAAATCCGAAGATAATCAACCAACACGACCAAAAATGATACATACGCAAAAAACTCGAGTGCCAATCGAAGATGGTAAACGAAAAACAAAAACATTAGTTACATGGACGACACAATCGAGTGAAGGGCATAGTGGTACTGGTAGCAATTCGAAAAATGAACGGAATCGACCACGCACCAAAAATGTAAACTATCACATTCTAGTACCTGACAAATTACCTAATGCAACATTTTCAAACGAACTAAACGATATTATATCGATTAAAAACGAGGATCAGGATAATAAAACAAATAGTTTTACACTGCGGTACGATAAAGATATACTCGAAAGTGATATAAATAGTTTTGGTAATTTAGGCAATCACCTATTTGAGTTGCCACGCAATAGTTTAACCAAATATAATAGTGACATTGTCAATGATTTAGAAGAAATTTTACGATCACCAATTAAGGGCCAAGCTATGAATCAATCATCGATGAATATGATATCACCTGGTGGTGGTGGTGATGGTACAACATCTGATGAAGCTGCCGATTATCATAATCAAATGTTGATAAATAATAATACTACGGCTAGTGGACGCCCCAGACGTAATATTAAACGTAAATTCTCATTTAAAATTGAATCACCACCGCATTCGACACCATCATCGTCGTCATCATCTTTGCGGCAAACTAGAAAAGTTACGAATTCTACTAAAAAAAATGTAAATAATAGTAATAGTTCTAATAATTATAGTAATAGTAATGGTAAGCAAACTAAATCATCAATTAAACGTAATAATAGCGCTAATAATAATAATAATAATAATTTAAAACTAAAACTTGATTATTCAAATGTCATGATAAAATCAGAAAATGAGCTAATCATACCGGATAATTTGTACAAATGTGATATGTGTTCAGCGGTTTTTTCTGATCGGTCCCAACTATTGATACACGGGGCATCGATGCACATATGATTTTCTTATACATAATGTATAAATAAATATTTTCTTATTATTTTTATATAAGAAGTTTAATGTAATATAAACATTTATATATATATATTGTAATTATATATTTAGGTATGCATTTAGTTTTTAGTAGATTAGTACTATGTATAGTGTGATTTATCCGCTGTGGGATAAATGGGCCATATAACAAAGATAATGAATTCGATATTTGAGAGCAATTTATCTACAATATAAAATTTTCTTTTTGTGTTTTTAATTTTGTTTTTATACATTATGTAAAATACATAATATGTTCACGGTTAATTATGATTAAAAGGAAAAATTAAAAAAAAAAATATTATTTAGTTAGAAGATAAATTTTAGTTATTTATTTACTGTGTGTTTTTAAAACTGCAACAATGTTTTTCTTATATATATATATATATGTACGAATATACTTATATAATGTTGAAAACCGTATACATACCTATGTATATGTATAGTGAATAAAATATAAATGAATAAAACTATTAATTTTCAGATTAAATTTTTTTTATTAATATATTACGACTGAGTCTTGTCAACTGCGATTCGGGACCAGGATGGAAACCAACTCGATACATGGCGTGAGCATTTATATGCTCTACATGTATTTATTTATTTGTATATTGCTTATAATCAGGCTATCAGAATTTATTTATAATCAGAAATTCTTTGAATTTTTGTCAGACAAATGTGATGTCATTCGCAATTAACATCCCTACTGCGAATTAATTATGATTGGTGACTTTAATGCCCACCATAAAGAATGGTAGAATCACCAAAATACGAACTGTGCTGAACGTCAGACTTGCTGTTTCGCATGATCATTCGCAGATTGTTAGTGATTCCACGGATCTTTGTCTTACAACAATTCCACATTCCATGGAAGTGCGTGTCGAGGCTGGAATTGGAAATTCTGACCACAACCTGATAACCGTAAAAATATCTTTCGAAACACCACCAACAGAAGGAGTATATGGCATTTTAACGAGGCTGACAATGATGGGTTACGGTCATTTTTTCAACATTTCCCGGAAGTGCCATTTTTTTTACCGTTAGTTTTAAGTGGGTGCAGGGCGGACTTTTAGACTGACCTAGCTCATTGTAACTGTCAGAGCTCCTGCACCCAACGCACTATCCTTCAAGTAAAGGTTGATAGCTTCCTTAGCATTTTATACTTCAACGGAAACTGAAAAACAACCAACGAATTCCACTTCTAAGATGTTCGATAAATAAATTCGCGCTTCTTCAGTTCGAGGTTTCGGTACGTATCTTCACCGTAAACCTATGCGCATTAACCGTTCCTCGTGTTACCCGTCCTGGCGTAACAAATGGTGGTATTTTCTTCTTTAATTCTGCAGAACATTTACCATTTATTAATCTATAGAACAAGCAGAGTTCTGCAACATCTGCGGTGTTGTAGACTGTCTAGATCTTTCATAAGTCTGGGGTTTACTTTTACCAGATGGTCGATCGGTTGCCAATATTTCTAAAACATCTATTTCAGCATTGAAATGTGTAGACGGTTCTTTGGTGGTTCTTTGGAGATTATTGGGAAGCGTCTTCACTTCAAACTCGGCTTTAGTTGTCCCGGATGGAAGATGTTGACAGGATCCATTTTGGAATCACAATACGAATCCAACAATTCCGTATTGTGATTCCAAAATGGATGCTGTCAACATCTCGGAGAATCCTGAAAAAATCTGAATTAAGAAACTTGAAGGCAATGTTATGTCCATTATAAGGCCACCGGACCAGACGGAATTGCTGTTCGAATATTGAAGGAATTTGCCAGTGACTTGACTCCAATTTTAACTAAAATCTTTCTCCTTTCTTATAAGAAAGGTAAATACCCGAACGCCAGTGATGTGGTTGCACCATCGCAAGAGTGCGATGGTGCAACCGGTTCTTAAACGTAGTTGTGATAAAACTGACCACTCAAACTCGGGCCAATATCAATTGTGTCAGCCGTGGTGAAAGTTTTTGAGAAATGCATTCACCAACAACTGGTGAATTATCTTGAGATTAATAAAATAATTTCAGATAAACAATATGGCTTCCGCGATAGCCGCTTCACAACCGATCTTTTGATGCGTGTAAAAAATGGCACCTCACCCTTGAGCAACACGGAGAAGTCTTTGCAATCACTTTGGAAATATCCAAAGCTTTTGACAAGGTTTGGCATGAGAATCTCATTTGTAAACTTGTGGCATACGGCTTAAATTCGATGACCATCAAGTGGATAAAAAGCTTTCTCAAAGATCAACGTTTAACAAAATGGGAGATCCTCAACGACACACTCCCCAAATACGGGGCACTATGAACCCTATCCACAGTTTTGCCAATGATGCAACATTGCACTGGTCTAGTCTACTCCTTCAGAGTTAAACGGTTAACGGCTGAAAGTTGTCTCTTCGCTGAAAAGAAGTCACAATGAATACCCTTTGGTGGTAAAAGGCCACGTTCTCGTGAGTTGTGACACAATTCGGTTGATTGGTGTTCAGATTACCAACAATTTAAAATGAACACATAAGGCATTAGCCAAATCAGCTTCACATAAACTCGGATTCCTCAATAGATGCAGACGGTCTTTTAGATCGCATCAGGTTCTCCAGATATATAAAACCTTTATTAGATCGTGTATAGAATATTGCTGTAAGGTTAGGGGTGGAACATGCAGCTCTCAAGTTGCAGGTAGAGTTAAGAGGCATGCCATCCAAATAATACGAAACTCCAGACTTACGAATGATCTAGTTAGTCTACCACACCGCAGAGATGTTGCAAGACTCTGCGTGTTCTACAGATTAATATATGGTTCTGCAGAATTAAAGGAGAATACCATTTACTACCATTTGTTACGCCAGGACGGGTAACGCGAGGAACGATTAATGCACATAGGCACACAATGTAAGAGTTGTGTTAAGAACTATCCCCAAATTACTAACAGTAGTTGAAAACGGAATGAGTGACCAATTAAGATTGATACAAGGGAACGAAAACATATCTAACGATTTTTTGTAGATAATTATAGATTGCGATTCACTAGCATTTAAGACATGACCATTGGAAATCGATCTATTCTATCTAAACGCTAATCCAACCTGCTATGTCATAAAAATCATCTGCGAAAATGTGAAACGAACAATAGTGAAACAAGGATTATTCTAACAGAGGACCAAGTAACGAACCTTAAGGAACACCTGAAGTAACTGGAAGAAAATTAGAATAACAACTACCAAAAAAACTGTCGGAACGATCTGATAAATAATTTATAACTAATCATCACTGATATTCAATAACGCAGTATTCGTGCCATGGAACTTTCTAAGCCCAGATTAAAAGACATCGAGTAAACTATTATTAATCATATGGGACTGAATTTGGTTTTTTACTACTATCTCAAAGGCATTGGAAATGAAACTTAAAATACTGACAGGTCTGAATTGGGATAAACTCAACAGGATTGCTAATTTTTGGGATTGTTATTATTTTACTGAGTTTCTATTGCTCGGCAAACGAAGAAGAGGTTAAGATAAAATAAAAAATGTCTAATAAATATTTTGTGACAACAGGACAAATTTGTTTCACCAATTTTAAACTAACCCTATCAAGACCAGACTTTCCAAATAGCAGACTGTAACTCCTAATAAGAAAGTTAGATTTGAACTAATAAAATAAAAATTTATATCGTCAGCTTTGAAATCTAAAATATTATTTCTATACCTTCTTAGACCTAGATTTCGAACATTGCGCCATAAAACCTTGGGTGGAAGAGAAGGATCTAATTTATCCTGGAAAAAAACTACTTTTGGCTGCCCTAATCTATCTTACTAAATCTTTTTCATAAGCCAAATTTATTTATCCTTAATCTGATTGAATCCATTATTTCTCCAGATTTCCATGGAGGAGATATAGGTTTAACTATCACTGATCTAAGAGGAACGGCACTATCAAAAACCGAACTAATAAATCCATTGAAAAGCTGGATTTTATTAGTAGAGGAATCAAGAGAAAAAATGTTATCCAAAGGAAAAGAGCTACAAACTAGTGCTAAATGAGAATCATCTATAATAGAAAAATCCCTAAGACTTAACCTTTTAGGTTCGGGCGAGAGTAAAAATTAGTTGAGTATACTTATATGCCATGATGGGATCGTAAACCGAGAGAGAATTGATTGACAAAAAAGAAAGAGTTATCGGTGAACGATAAAACATGGTCAATAAGTTAAGAAGCGATACTGTTAGTGGTTTGATAAAAATAAGTTGGCTCACCAGTATTATGTAATACATTAAGACTATGCAAAATATTCAAATACATTCGCGAAATATCGTAGTTATATAAGTAGTATATCGAAGTTCAAGTACCTGAGATGAATATTTCATCAAACTGGCTGCTGAGGTAGCTTAATAAAAGTTCAATATCTAATAGGGATTTTTTAAATTGGTATAACACAGCTTGCTTGTTAAGCTGTATTTGAATACTCTGAAATACAAACCGCAGAGATGTTTGGTGAGAAATTCACCATGGCCATGCAGGGCTTAAAAAACATTCATCTAGAGTTGATTTATTAATTCAGAGCTCTTGATATGCGGAGCTCTAACTTTGTGGAACTGTATTTTCGACCTTATTCGATTGGTATGGTGAAATGAAGTTATATTTAAAGAATGGAAAGTTCGATTCAAGAAAGGTGATCATGTGAAATGTGAAAATTATCGCGGTATAGCTCTCCTTTGCATAGCATAGAAGTTACTGTCGTACATTATTTTCCGAAGAATTACTCTTCTGACGGAGTAAATTATCGGTGGCGACCAAGAAGGATTCCGTCTAACTCGGTCAGTCACTAATCAAGTTTTTTCGCTACGGATGATTCATTTCAAGTACTATGAAACATCTCGCGATATTCACTAGGTATTACTAGGTTTCAAGCAAGCCTATGATTCGATCAATAGAGAGACACTATGGTATGCGCTTGAAGCAGTCACTTTTTAATACTTTTTAATCTCATGTTGGAATACATCCTTCTTAGAAGTTAAACACCTCAAGACAATATCTTATTCCGACAATCCAATCAACGTTTTGCATATGCCGATGATATCTGTGTGATTGGATTTAATGGCAACGGGATGAAAGAGATATTTGATCCACTAGAATAGTGTTCAGCTTCCGTTGCTCTCTAATCATATCTGATCTCTGAATTGACCTCTGATCGAGGCCAAGACGCAATTGTAAATAGTGTTGACCACACGTTTGAAGGAGTGATGAGATTATCTTGGATCTCTCATTATTCACGATAACAGTGTGGAAGAGGATATCAAAGTTCACCTTGCCGCTGGCAATCGGGCTTTTCATATATCCTCTATGTTCCACTCTTGAAATCAAAATATCTTGCAAATACGGATAAGGTGGAATTGTACAGAGTGTTGATCAGACCCGTTGTCATGTCTGGATGTGAAAGTTAAACCTTGACGGATGAGTACAAAATATAGCTTCTAACATTCGAGACCGATCGATATACCGAGTTCTTTTCAATCACGAGATCAGGAAATGCGAATTCTTGATATTGTGCATGAAATCAAAGGACAGCTGTCGGTAGGTGAGGGTGACAATGGCTTCACGGCGTAGAGGGCGATCTAGCATTTTCTTTTTGTTTACCACAGTATGAAGAGCTGGTTTGTGATCGACACCGATGGAGTCAGATTATTGACACGTTATGGGCTAAAAATGCGTAAAAATATATATATTTTGTTTAGTCGACATAATCACATGATTATCCCCAGTCTCCTGAACTCCTCCTCAGATTTTTCCCCAGTAAGAAACGACCTCCTGGCTGCGACAATTCTTGTGGTTTGGTTCTATGCATTCTTCTTGTTGGAGTGGTAGTCAGTATACAGCGTTTGGCCAAATTTCCATACTGGTACAGACGTTGTAGATTTTTTGTTGTTTTGTTGCATGATGCTTAATTTCATCCGAAGTAAGCTCGATCTTTAGATCTCGATCGAGGTTGTCGATTCGAATGTATCACGATGCATTTACAATACATCGCAGGATTTAATTTTCAACTGTTTGTGAAAAAAAAATTCTCAATGAAGCTTGAATTTTAGCCACTGGTGCCATTCTTTGTCAAAAACTTGCACTAGATCAAGGAATATAGTTAGGAATATTTGTTTGCGTTCTAGTGATTTATCGATTACATCAGTAATTCGATGTACTTGTTCTATCGTAGAATGTTTTTCCCTAAATCCCAACTCATGTGAGGGGATAAGATTCCTTTCTTAGATAATTGGTTTTTATATTCTAAGAAGAAGCTTTTCAAATGCATGTGAAGTTAGACCTAACTAGAGTAGAATTAACTTTAGGATTACTTTAGGTCTAACTTCACACGCTTGTATATAAGTTTGAAGTTAAAACTAAGTAATCGTAACCCAAAAAAATATCTTAAAAGTTTGAATGTATTGGTGAAATAGGAAAACAATGACATTTAGGCGAATAAATCATTGCTGTTAAGATAGGTTGTGAAAAATATAAATATTTGCTTAAATGTTCATTAAAATATTACAAATCAGTTAGGACTATTTACATGTCAAACCATTTGAAAAGCTAATTATTTTTACGTCGTCAATTCAATTTTTAGTAAGCTTTACTTTCGTAAGAAGTTAGGATTTTCTTAAGAAATTGAATATCTCGAGAACTAATATGTTTATCATCAATGTGTGTGTAATTTTCTGAAAGGTCTCAGTCAGGACTATTTACATTACATAATACAGGACTATCTATTGACACAATATATTCGGCCAAAACTTTTAAAATTTATAAAAGACGATTACTGCAATGAAATAATAAATGCATCCGGAGACGTATGTTTAACAGTTCTTAAGTTTAATATTCATGGACGAGATTTTCATGGACTTTGACCAATGTCTGTTTTTCATCGTTGGCAGTGAATAATCACTTAACATCAGACATCATTTATGTGTGTGCATACAACCTGCTGCAAAGAAATGATGTTTGCATAGACCCTATACTAGGAATAACAATCTTTGACGATCGTTGTAATATGTAATATTCATTATGTCGTGGTAAAAGCCGAATATATTTACCAACATGTATAAATAGTCATTGGGTGTTAACAATAATAGATCTAGCAGCGAAAAAGATCATAACTTACGATCCAGTATACCGCAATGCGGTATCCATTGTTTTTGTGTATCCATAGTGTTTGGGTATAGTTCTGGTGACGTTTAACAATTGATTTTCTACTGGTCTTGCATTAATACCGTTTGTTGGATATTGTCAAACGGACCCTGTCAAGTTTTTTACAATAGTTAAAGTTAAGGTCTGAGATTCAAATACAATTAGTAAACCACAATGAATTAGAACGATTATATACCCATCCCTGACATAAAGTTTGTTCCCAGAACCAAATTTATATAGCTTTATGAAATCCACAGACAATGATCGTATATACGTAAAATAACCCGACTCAATCATTTAAATAAATAATTCTTGAATATTTTAGGAAATATTGTAACTTCTCTTGAGTGTTGTAGAAGTTCATTGTGAACCATATCTTAGTCCTGTGACATAATGACTTTCAAAATTTTGACCAATCATTGAGTCTAATTTTCTGAACTACAACAAAAAGTTCCAGACTTATCTCAAAATCGACGAATGTGAAGCATTTGTTTTGTTGCATTATCGCTGAATCGACCATCAAAGGACGAAATTAAGAAATTTTCTTGTTATATTCCCAGTTTATCCATTTTCGATTAAATGACGTCATTGAATTACTTTTAGCTATTTATACAAATCGAAATAATGATTGAAATAAAATTCTCAACTCTATGATGCGATCCTGTGTTTTGTCATCCATTCATCTTGGGAAACTTTATCAAAAAAGCTTTAAAGCTCGATGTGTTGCTATCATTCAACTAATTTAGTTTAAAACCAATATATATTTAATTTTTATTTGCATAATCTTAAAAATGTCAAATTACCGCCATATTATTAATTAATGATTTTAGAATAAATTTAATTTTATAAAAAATAATTAAATAATGGTTTTACAATACAATTATAAATTATGACAAACAAACCAATCTGAAAAATTCGTTTGATCCAAAGTAATCTGCAACACAATTATTTAAATTATTACACAATTATTTTTGTTCAATTTTTTTACACAACAAACCTTTTTATTTTCATGCGAGCATTTTCCATGCTGCTTACATCGTCCTTGAGCACATACTTTCTGATCCCCATCATATAATTTTCTACATAACTGTCCCAATCCCAAGCCACAGTGCAATCAAATTCTTTTGAATCCTTTGTCATCCGTACGTTATTAATAAGCCGAGACAAATTTTTATTCTCAAACTGCCATTCGTGAACAGCAAAGAAGGTGCCAGCATCGGCAGCAATTTTAAATTTTCTCGCAATTTTCATCATTATCGGTTTACTACCTTGTGCTCGCATAATCACGTCGAATAGCAATGCTGGCAGAAAATGATAGAATATTTCGTAGTATCTGTGTACGAACTGATTTGTACGAAATTTAAAACCGGGATACAGCATTACGTATTTCGAAGGATTTTTACGAGCATACTTCTCGGTTAATTGGCCATAATTTACCCATTTAATTGGATTTAAAGTACCCGATGTGCAGTTATATACTTGGATATTGTTCGATCTAGAATTACATTTGTATATAGATAGTATGTGGCATTTTAATATATAAAGTACAAACTTACAGAGTAAACGTGTTCTCCCATGCTGCTGTAATCAACGTTTTGACGACTATATCGACTGGAATCAAATCTACAATGAAATCTTTTTCACATAGAATACTTGTAAGCATACCACGTCCAATTTCCATCATAATACCGGTAATGCCCGAAATATTGTCAACCCATCCCGGTACTGGTTCACTCACCGCTCCCGTTACAATCGACGGCCGTATTATACAAATCGGAAATTTTGTATTATAATCGGCCACAATCGATTCGGCCATCGATTTAGTTAATGTATATGTATTCGGATGATTACCTTGAATACGATCAGCGATCAAATTAATTTCATCACCACGAAACGTATTCAAACAATTTACGAATGTGCTCTTGTCGATCGGATGCGTTGGATAAACTAGCTCATCAACAGTTGTACGATTTGGATTACTATATGCTGTCGATACATGAACAAAACTTTTGATTTGTTTCATTTGGCAGCACATATCGAGAACACGTCGTGTTCCAATCGTATTTAAATCGGCTGCATCACGTAAACTTTCGTTAAATCGAACTGTTGCGGCCACATGAAATACAATATTCACATTATTGAGCACCTTGTCTTTATAGTAGTCATCCAAAATGAGGTTAGGTTGATTGATGTCGCCGGCAATACAAATGATTTTGTCGAGATGGTCGGGATTTGCTTGCCGTATTCGATCAAATATCGGATTTTTGATGAATTCTTTGTATCGTTGTTCGCTCGTCAGACCACGCTTGGGTCGCAACAATATATAAATATGTTTTAGCTCGTCACAGCTGCGCAATAGTTTTTCAATAAGGGCTTTGCCCAAAAAACCAGTAGCACCTGTAATATATAATTTGTTATATGTAACGTTCGGTTTATACTGATCAGTACTCACCGGTTACAAAAATTTCGGCATTTTTGTAAAAATTCTTGATCGTGGTAACATTCTCACTGATTATCTCGTTGGTGTTGTTGTTTAAGTCTCGATGCGTACAACTCTTTGGTTCGGCGATCTTAACACATGTTCCGTCATCTTCCAGAAAGTTAAGATTGAAAAGCATTTCTTTGTTCATGATGTATGTTATTATGTACTGTTTTTGTTGGTATATATATGCTGGTATACAGGTAAACCTAAACGGGATTAATTGGTATCATTACACAATCATGATAAATAAATTTACTATTATAACTGGGTTCAATTAAAAACTATTCGCGACATAGTTTGTAAATAATTGGGTCCATCCGGTTAGAACATTTTTTTGTTGATCGTTTCGTACGATATGCGAATTGATTTATTTCGGTTTGAAATGTTTCAAAATTTGTTTTCTACAAATTACAGGTGTTGTTGTCTCAATTATGTAGAATAGTAATTTGAGTATTATGAAAATCGCATTTGAGACCATTCCGTATCGTGTAAATAAACTAGCTTCATAAGCAACCCAGGATTCCAGATCGTCTTGAATCATTGTCAGCATCGGCCGATCGTGACGACTCCCAAAACAATCATCAGCACTCAGAACGTAAAATTAAGCCAAAGTACTCGCAGCCTTTCAATTCATGAACGATCATATCTCATACGATGCATATCTTAAATCTCGATCACTATTTCTTATCTGCCAAGATTTGATTTTCAAATCTAAATAAGCAGGTGTTTATCTTACATTAAATAATAATCTATGGCATAGAGGCCGTAAACGACCCTTACCGCGTCTCAACTGAGACCTTACGAACCATTGTAACGAGTGGTGCACATTGTAGGTGGTCAGCCCAACGAATGTTTTTACACACAATCGCATTTTATGTCATCCGGTGGCATGTTAATTTTTGGTCAGCGGCGAGAATCGAACTCGAGACCGCGGCGTGATGAGAAACTCTCTTAACCATTAAACTACGACCGGCGATTATCTTACATTACCATTATTTAATAACTTACAATGAAATGATTTAAATAGAGGAGCATCAAAAAAATGGTAGCTTTGGAAAAATTGATGTTACATGCCAATGTTACATGCCAGAGCTATAGGCTGGTTGTCGGCTACGCAAATCGAGCTTCGAGTTGGTGAGATGTGACAAGGAAACTACGGAAGAATTGGGAGTGCTTCGTCACACAAACATATTGTAAGATTAAAACAAATCAACATATGTAAGATGTTTTCCAAATAGTGGTGGGTAATTGCAAATTAGGTTAATACCAACAACGGACGATTTCGTTCCTTTAAATAAACAGTTACAACATTGCTTACAGTATTAAATAGCAAAAAAACACAAACGAACGTTTACATTAGTCTGTACAAGATCACGTCTTAGTGTATAAAATAGAAATTCAAATGACAAAATCAGTTAGTTCCACTCTACTGATCCGTATTACTTAAAAAATAATAATATTTTCTTGAACTTGAAATAAATATCCAATCGATCCTGACGCAGTTGAGCTAATTTACTATTTGCACAGCAATCAAAATTTTAGGTATTAAGTTCATTACAGTGATGTCAATGACTTCGATCGTTAATATTATGTAACTTATCCAATTATATATAATATCCATTGTAATGATTCACACTTTACCTTAGTCCACTTAGTGCTATAAACTAACACTATATATAGTTTCACTTATTTATCACTATTTATTCCACTAGTATAATTATGTAACTCGACCAAAATATTGTTTATTTAATCACCAATTTTTTTAATATGTTCTATTCCAGATTAGGTGTTAACCGATCGACCAAACTTCACTAACTAAAGTATAATAATTTGAAAATAATCATTACATACCACAAAATGGTTAAATGAACACAGGTCACGCATATAATTGGCCGCAGAAAAAAGAGGAAAATAAAAGATTGCAATTTTCTAATGTTTTTTGGTTAAAAAAACAAAACATTTTCCCTCTTCTAATCCATACCCCCATGCACACGATATCATGGTCATGATATATGTTTTTCTTTTCCATTTCTTTTCTTAAAAAACAAAAAAAAATATCTGATCATTTCCTGTATGCGAGATCAAGTTTTTTAAAAACAAGATCGTTACATAAAATATCGTTTTTTCCGTAGAAAATATGTAAGATTATATAAGTTGGAAGTATGTCGCGGATCACACTGTCTACAAATAGAAGAAAATACGATAGATCTATAATGATGTCTGATGATCGTGCATATAAGGTGCGTTCTGTTAAACCAATTATTTCCAACGCGAGTCAAGCTATTAGGGAACTGTTAATGACTGTAACATAAATTGGAAAATATTTTGCAGAATTTTATAACTGATTTCCTACTCGAAATTTTACTTTTGTATACGAGATCAGAAGTATAGTAAAAACTAAAGTAAAAGTTATCTAAACCAGTCTTTGAGTCTTTTTTATACGTGATCTCTATGCATATGTATGTATGTACTTGCAATCACATTTCTTTTACTATTTAAAATATTTTCTTTTATTTTACCATGATCTATATTTAAGATATGTGGGCAACAATTTTCACGTAATTATCGCGTATTAATATGTAATTATACCGCAATCGAAACGCCTGAATGTCTACTATTTTCAATTTGTGTCGTCTTGTGTAGTGCGGTCTGCAAGTAAAAATCTATTTTAAATCTAATACAATTATCGTGGAACACATCATATAATACTATCTCAGAAAATCACAACTGAGTTTAACACAACTGAATAGCTTCATGAAACTTGCTCGAAACTTCGTCTCTCGAATATACGAATATACATGCTGAAATTATTGGTCAACTATTAGGTTTCTGTATTGAGATATTTCCACCCAAACGAAGATTATGAAAATCGTGAAAGCATCGAAGTCTTATGAGATTTTCTCCAAATAAACATCATTGTCTTGACCAATTTTTTTGACTGCATTTACATGCTTTTGTTGGTCCGTACCGTGTCAACAATCTGACTCCATCGGTTTCGATCACGAGCCATCCTTTCACATTGTTGCAAACGAAGCCAAATTTAGAAATGGTTACCACTACTGAAATCAATTGCTTCTGGGTTTCGAAAACTAGACTCATTGATTTTGAGACCAACGGAAGATGAACACAGTTCTATTGGATCAAGCATTTTTTCTATTGGATAAAGTTGATTGGTTTATCGGAATAAGATATTGACATGAGGTGGTGTAATACGTAGGATGTATACCAACATGAGATTAAAAAGTATCAGGAACAGTGCATCTCCTTGTCGAACACCAAAATATTTGCAAAAGTTCTCAACTTTCACACAGCATTGTGACTGCGTTACTGTCATTCTACACAGATAGATGTACATATTTGTTCTTTTATACACGGCCGTCAAACGCGCCAGGTTTTCAAAGTGACTGCAAGTTTCACGTGCCGATCCTTAATCTCGTGTCCGAGTTCTTAAGCGTTATTTTTACCGTATCTGATTATTTTGTTTGTTGACATTTTAAACATTTGATTTTTTTACGATTTTTTCTTACGATCGTCAACCCAGCAAAGTAACCAGATTTAATCGCCTCCAACGACAAGCTCTCGAAACTATGGTGGTATATTATGGTTTCCTTCGAAATATTTACGAAACATGGATGCACTGTTGGGGGTGTAAACTACACGATGTAATTTACACGGTTTTTTACATGTAAAAAATGTGATAATTACATAATTTGTACATTCTATTTGTAAAAAACGTAAAAAACGATTTATGTAAAAAAACTGACGCGCCATCTCTTAAAAATCTTACTATTTTATGAATGTAATTTGTGAAACAATTAAGTGTGTACCATTTTTTTTGATAACTTACTGAATGTCACAATAATTTTTGATTTAGATTAAAATTATTAACCTTTTCTGGTTTTCCCTGGGAATTGGGAACTGAGAAAAAATTTCCCAATTCCCAACTACAATATTTCCCAATATTTTATTCTCCAATTCCCAAAAGTGTATTCTGGCGTGCTGGGAATTATTTCCCCTCTGTGAAACACATAGTTTTAAATGTTCGCCAATAGAGTACCTTTATCATGGTGCGCTATGTTACATATTATATTTGAATATGATTTAAATATTGACGGATGAAAAAAATTGGTGTTTTCGCTTTTGAAAAACAATTAAACATTTTTTAGGGTCGGAATTATTTTCTGCATTCACTATTTATTATGATTATAAGTATGAATTGCCTAATGTTTTTATAAACCAAATTAGAAAAAACCAAATTTATAAAAATAGGTGTTTTTGCTTTTGAGAAATAATAATTTTGTTTTTAAATTTATACTCTTGTATTATGATTATGAGTATTTATCATAAGAAATATGAATTCCCAACAATTTTAATAGGGGAAAAAAACGTCAAAACTGTTATAATTGAGAATAATTTTTTCCAAACGAAATATTTTTCCCAATAGCCAGAATATACTTTTGGGAAAAAACTTTTCCCAACTGTTATAAAAACGTCAAAAATTCTTAATTCCCCAGGGAAACCAGAATAGTTTATTTCGTTAAAAATGTTTTAACTGACTCGAGTGAAGGTGAACAAAATCACTTTCCAACTTATAATGCGGACTTGAAAACTAACTGACTTTGCAAATAACGATTTATCAATGTTAATTAATTATGAGCAAAGCGAACGTTTGTAAATTTGTGACATTTTAAAATAGATGGCACTGCGAATGATGTGGTCTTCGTCTTTACATGTTATTACGTTCTATGTTATTTATGGTGTTTTTTACATAATTTACATGAAAAATGTAAAAAACGTTTTTTACATGTAAAATCTCAACATTGGTTTTAACACGTAAAAATTTTGTTTGTGTGTGTAAATTTTTTTTGTGTGTGGAAAATGAGCTTGTTTTCAGGTTCACATTATTAATTGGAAAGCGATTTTTGTCATCTTCACCCGAGGCAGTTAAGAAGATTTTTAACGATATTTACCTGTTAGTAATTTTAATCTTAATCAGTTATTGTGACATTTAGTATGTAATCGAAAAAATGGTAGAATTCACAAATTCTATTCGTAAATTGGTAAGCAAATTTTTTAACAAATGGAAGCATCATCTAACAATAAGATTGTTAGTTTTTCTACATAAAATCATATTTTACGTTTTTTACATATAGAATTAACATTACACGTTTTTTATATGTAAAATACCGTGTAAATTACACAGTATAATTTAAAATGTATAATGCATAGTATAATGCCCAACTGTGATAAATTACATAAAAAGCAAACTATATGTAAAAAACGTAGGAAACACCTGCCATTTGTTTGGAAATATCAAAACTCAACCGACGTTCGATTTGGTCATTAACTTGGTAGATGCGTATTATAATCTTTTAATTTTAAGGTTTACGTTATTATTTGGCAAGGAACTACTATAAAATGCTTCATATTGACTGCCGTTGTACTGATTCGTTTGTCATAAAAAGTTCAAACATTTCACACTTCCTTCGCGGCCAAAGAACTGAACATTACTACTTTGATGTTGAAGATTTTGTTAGTCTTCAATGAAATAATGTAAACACAAACGGTTACTTTTTTTATTTTTTTTTATTTACGTATTGTTTTAGTTGCGTGCAGGGACTTTTAGACTGACCTAGTTCCTTGTAACTGTCAGAGCTCCTGCACCCAACGCGCGATCCTTCAAGTAAAGGTTGATAGCTGCCTTAAACTTGTGCATTTTATAACTTGTGCATTCAACGTCATTCGCAGTGCCATCTATTTTTTTATTAACTATTTTTAAATTGTTAAAAATTTACCGATGTTCGCTTTGTTAATTTTTAATTAACATACCATATATAAACGGGTATTTGTTAAGTCAGTTAGTTTTCAAGTACACGTTATAAGTTGAAAAAAGATTTTTTTCACCTTAACCCGAGCTAGTTGAAATGATATTTAACGAAATTCAACTGTTAATAATTTTAATTTAAATCAAAAATTATTGTGACATTCAGTATGTAGTAGAAAAAAAAATTGTACACAGTTAATTATTACACAAATTCTATTCATAAAATAGTAAGAAGATTTTTTAACAGATGGTGTTTTAGTTACAATTAGATTTAATAATAGATGGCGCCTCAGTTTTTTGTTTTACATAAAATTGTTTTTTACCTATAAAATGTAAAAAATAACCTTATGTAAATAACAGGTTTTTTACATGTAAATTACATCGTGTAATTTACACTCCCAACAGTGGCTTTAAGATATGTCAAAATTATACACTCATATATAATTAAAATATCCCTTTGCAAATATTTGCATGCATGTCATGTCAAGTGTTAACTATCGGTTACTTGGCAAATTTGCAAATATTGCATAGCGGCTAGTTAAAAATTTACTTATGCTGCAATCTTCGAGGAGCAATCTAAAAATATGTATTACTTTTACGTAGCAGTATACTAAATTTTACATAATTAGTCGCCGGATGTAGCTTAATGGTTAAGAGAGTTTCTCATCACGCCGCGTTTTCGAGTTCGATTCCCGCCGTTGACCAAAAATTAACATGCAACCGGATGACATAAAACGCGTTTGTGTGTAAAATCATTCGTTGGGCTGACCACCTACAATGTGCACTGCATCTAAAATTTATTAGAATCTCATCTACAGAAAAACTCCATTGAAAATGATTTTGAGAATCTATTAAAATGTGTACCAAACATTTATAACGCTGTACATAACACCAATAATACTATAAACCTAAACAATTATTCAATTTAAAAAGGAAAATAACAACAAACTGTGTAGGTTTGAACGTTACCTTTGTCACCGATTTCACACGTATTATATTCTCAAAAGTAAACCCAAATTACATATCTGTCCTGTTCCGTTCGCAATGTGCCGCTCTTGACCCGTTACACACTTCCAATAACCATTGAAATGATCTTAAAAAGAACATCAATCCAATTCAATTCACCATCACTCTCATTCCAAAGCCAAATCAGTTTTCCAGCTAACCGACTGTTGATGGCCGTCTTATGGAACAATACAACTTAGTTCTGTAAAATGGGTGAAAATAACAAAGACAAGACCGGTTCTTCTTGAAGCCATTCTTATGTTTTAAGTTGTAAGATATCTCCATACGTATATGTGCGTAAAGGTTGTCACCAAGAGCTGCATGGGCTCACCAGTTTAAAAAAAAGATAGATGAAGCTGATTTATTTGTTATTTAAATATGTTTGAGTTGCAGTTTGTGTATCAAGGATAAAAAAATTTGGTTGAAGACGGCTAGTATTAATCAAGGTGTGCATCTACTGATAAAAATATAAACCAAATAAGAGAATACTGAATGTAGCGCAAAGCCACACAGGCAAACCGAAGATATCAAATGTATTCACAGCTGTGTAAAAAATAGTTGTTAAATAAAACTCAACTCAATACAATATACGTCTTATCGAAATAAAAGTATCACAAAAATTTCAGTATTTTATTCAGTTTGAAATTAATGTTATAACATATATTAGATTCTTCATCACAACCTCCACCTGTACCATATTGTTAATTAGCAAAATAAATAGCAAAATTAAATAAAATGTTTAAAATACCTTTGAAATTGTAATTTTATAGATAACTTAAACACACCTGTCTCGTATAATAGAGAATATACTACTGAATATTTAAAGTGTTCCACCAATAAAAATGTTTAAAAGCTTCCCAAAACAGAGCTTACGCCATTCGACACAGTTGAAATTTTACATGTAAAAACGTTATCCACAATTTTATGTAAAAAACAGCTTAAATTGCGATTGCAGTGTCATTTGTTGTTTGAGGTTTTTTTTAAATGATATTTGGACTTAGGGTGATAATGCATTAAGTGTAGTTAGGATTACAATTTTGTTTTATTATTTGGACGATATGTTAATATTATTTGCTTCATTTGAGCATTATTTAATACATCTTGAAAGAATTTGTAATGGGTTCTCGGCATTCAGTTTGATCATTAACAATTGGATAACTGTAACCGAGCCAATTACATTGATTTTTAACGAAATTAATTTGATAATAATTCTTATCTAAAGTTACCTGATAATAATAATATATATATATATATATGTATATATATATATATATATATATATATATATATATATATATATATATATATATATATATATATATATATATATATATATATATATATATATATATATATATATATATATTGTAAAACAAAAATTATTTTGACGATCACTATATAGTCGAAAATAGTTGTACACAATTAATTATTTCATAAATTGTATCCATAAAATAATTAGGACGTTTTTTAACAGATGGTGCATTTGTTACAATTACATTTCATAATAGATGGCGGGCCATTTTAAAAAACAATTTTTGTTTAAACTTAAAATCATTGTTTACCTATGATATAATGTAAAAATAATCTTTACATGTGAAAAAACCGTGTAAATTACATTGTGTTCAATTAATTTTAATGTATACGAAATACTAATCAAGTTTTTATTCCCCTCATAAATCTCGTTTTTTATTCACCTCGTGAAACATCTAATGAAGTACTAGAATCGCACAACTACTTGCGTTCGAACTGTCATCGAAAATGTTCGTTTGTTTTAAATGTTTAATGTTATTTTTTTCTGTGTAAAAAATATATTTAATTTAAATCAAATTGAATTTAGTTTATTTCACCTCTCACTACTATGTTTCCCTACATTGATACTGAAAAATTGATGTTTAATTTCGGTTTTATTTATGCTCTCGGAAAAACCATAAAGCTCTTTTGTGTATCAACTATAATTGATACACAAAAGAGCTTTATGGTTTTAAATCCACATTCTTTTCAGGAGTTACATCTGCTGACCTCTTAGGTCAGCAGATGTAGCTCCTGAAAAGAATGTGGATATATACATTGAGTCCCATATATCGGTATAAGTTTAGCCTTTTAATACTATTAAGAACAATGTAAGTTGTATATCACTTCAACTGCATATTGTGTGAATTAATGGATACTTTGTTGCCCCAACAATTAATCATCAGTTTCAGGCAAGTTATTAGATCCTGCCGTTCTCGATGAATTTCGAATTCTACTCTAAGATATTCGTTCGACTTTGTGGAACTGCCTTTTCAACCTTGTTCGATTGGTATAGCTGAATGAAGATATGCCTGAAAACTGTCCAATATTCAAGAAAGGAGATCAATGCGAGAATTATTGCGGTATAGCTCTCCTTTACACAGCCTACAAGTTTCTGTCATACATTATCTTAGGAAGAATTACTCCTCTGGCAGAGGAAACTATCGGTGACTACCAACAAGGAATCCGTCCAAATCGGTCAGTCATTTTTTTCGCTACGAGTGCTTTTTTCCAAGTGATGTGAAAGGTGAACATGAAAGGTGAATTTTGAAGTGGATAGATCTTATACGAGTCAGTACTCTATAGTATGATGGTATAGTATGGAGCAGCACAACATGTGCGGAAGGTCAAAGGAAATTTATGAAGAGAGATTTTTAAAAAATACCTCATAGGGTTTAAGAAATGCTTAAATTCCATTTCATATAAAGAAAACAAACCACAGTGATTTGTATAAATTAACTTGGTGGTTAATTATGAAGGAAAGTAAAGATGTCAATATTCAAGTAAAAATTTTAACAGTTAAGGTTTGACAGTCATGTTATGTTATATATATATGTGGCTGTTAAGTGGTGTATGGTGTAGATATTAATATATTTTAAACAGGAATTAAAAACAAAATGAATCTTGGGCCCGTCCGGGATTTGAACCCGGGACCTCCCGCACCCTAAGCGGAAATCATACCCCTAGACCAACGGGCCATATAAAAACTCATTTACTTAATAGTTTCAAATTATTAAGTCCAGACTTGTTAATTTTCTTTAGACAAACTGTAGAAATTGGGGCGATTAATTCAACTCCAATACACACTCTATGATCTGAAAAGGGTGATTCGCCTTTCAATTAAAAGAGAGAGTGGACCACCGTGCATTTAATTGTGAATAAATATGAAAGATAAGGCGTTAGTGAATGAAATGATAACCAGATTACAGGCAGGAACAGTCTTTAGGAAAACTCAAAGAACCCATATGATTTTGGAGAGTATGAACATATTCGACAAGATCCAAAAAGTGGTGCCAACTCTATTCCTCCTGCAAATCTGGTGAATTCTGGTGAATGCTTAAATTTTGGAGACCCGATAAAAGCTTTGATGAATGGGTTATCAGTTAAGAAAAAATTTTACAAATTGTAAATGAAACGTTCGCTCATTTGACCGTGTATACAGATGATAGTGTGAATGATGATCGTGTGGGTGTTAAAATTTACTTCCCAACACTAATTGATTGGGATATTAAAGGATACAAGTTGGCAATGAATGACGGGAGAAGGATTATTTTAATATCCGACTCTCTGACTGGTTTCGAATTAGTACGTAAGGGAGGGGTGCTCAGGGTCATGTTTACGTGAACAAGTTGTTTGAGTATCTTCGATGTTGTGGGAATCAAGTTATTCTTCAACGGATACCTTCACATCTAGAGATTACATGAATGAGGTTACTTGAAAAAAAAAGTTACTTGAATGAGGAGGTAAATGAATAACAATTTTATGGATGCTAGAGATGTATTTCGTTTGTTCTAAAATAAATAAGTGCAAAACTGTCAAATAAAAAGCAAGTAATACTTTGAATGGTGTTGTGTCCCCTTGACATAACCTTTAGGGAATCAAAGAAGACACTATAATGATTCGAATAATGGAGTGAGTGAGATTAAACCATGGAAATTGGAAGGAATGTTTGCTTAACCGTAATTTGAGTGAAGAAAATTGTGTGTGATCCTTGTATGGTTGTAGAGGACATTGAACATTTGCTTTTAAAGTGCACCTAACATGGTTACAATAGAGTACACATCGATTTTCTCGTAAGTGCAAGGGTTGTGAACGAAATATTAAAAAGGGGTAAAAGTGGGTATATTAGGCTATATATGAGTATTTACTTGATTATTGACTCTGATAGGTACATCCATGGACCATTAGTATTCAGTGCATTGAACCAAGTGGAGCAAGAAAATATAGTTTATACAATGCGGAGTGAATAACAAAAGTGTGAAATTGTAAATCAAGGTTTTAACAGAAAGAAATAAGTTTCTCAGAGAAAATTATACAGTAAACGTTGGATAGAATGTGTATCAAAAATGATCTTATTGTAATGGATTGAATAGAGGAAAGAGCATTAAAGAATAAAAATTAAGTTTCACAAATATTAAAATGAGTTGCTAATCGTCGCCTCTTATTTTACTAACGAAAAAAAATTGTTACAATTTTTACACTACCATTATCTTTTAACAGAAAATATTTGTGTGTCGTGTTTTCATTCTTCGTCTCATAAGTAAAAAACTATAACACGTGGGTACAAATAATGTATTGAGGGATTGTAGAGGAGATCATAGGGGATTAAAATTAAGTAAAAAAAAATTTATTAGGGCATTTTTTTGAGAAAAACTCAAATTTATGAAAAAAAATATCATTTTTTTTTTATTTTTTTAACTTTAAAACGCCATAGCTCTTAAATGGATACAGATGCGAGATAGCCAATGAAATCTTAAATATAGCCTATTTAGTTGTCCGTCAAATGAGACTTTGTTAGTTGCTGTCCAATAAAAATTTTGTAAGTTACAGCTTAATATCCGCTTGTACTTTTTTTCCGAACCAAATTTTTTAAACGCGCTGTATCTCAAAGAATATCAAAAATTGACCCCTCCCGTGCCATACGATTTTTTTCATGAAATGAACCAAGGAATCAGCCCGTAACGGATCAGCATCCCAATCGGGGACACCCTGTATAACACCATCCCAGTTTTATTTTAATATTCGAATTTTTAACATCTTCCTACATTTCAATATTCAATAGTTATTGTAATATACTCATTATAAGAAAAATTTCAAAGTGGTTTATCTCCAAAGAACTTCGAGGGTTGGAAAATTATAGATAGAAGTGTTTCAATAGGACGGATCTAGGCTTTCCATCGTTTGGGTTGAACACTACCCTGACTTTTCTCCTAGACCTTGGAATGTACCCCAGAGCCAAACTTGTTCTGAAGATATATTTAAGGTAGACTAGGATAATTTCCAGTCCTTCCTATAGAAGATCCGGGAATATCCCGCCTAGTCTTGATGATTTAAATTTTGACAAAGAACTGATGCTCCAGCTGTCTTTTTTTTTTCATCACCTTCGCCACCAAGCTCCAATCTCTGAAACTTGGTAGTTGGTGTGGTAGTTGATTTCCATTAGCTTCATTAGAATTCTCACTTCTCGGAAAATTAGTTTTCATAAATACATCTAAGGCGTTCTGACTTGTACTCGTGTGAGTTCCATCAGGTTTCTCTAGAGTTCAGATAGTGACCTTCATATTCATACAGACAACTACTTGAGTTTAGCGGTTGCCAGGGCTATTCACTTCCTCACAGAAAGATCTCCATTTCGACGTTTTGTCACTTCGGATACATTTCTTTTACTATCTTTGTGAAGATTTGTACAAGTCCCAATCTACCGTTGAACCGGTTTTCAGGACTTTGTTTAGAAGTTTTCTTGTCTGTTTCCTCAGTCTGAAGATAGAAGTGACTGGTAGAGATGGAGTCTGTAGAGTTCCCAATCAGTGTTTCTTGGGTTCCTAAATTCTCTAATTTCAGGGTTATCGCTGGTTAGAGAGAAGGAAATGTAGCGATAGTCAGAGAGAGTTACATCATCGAAGACCATCGACGGTGAGAATTTACCACTAAGACTCCGTGAGGCAAGAGTAATGTCAATTACTTCTTGCATTGAGGATGTCAAAAAGGTATATGTCTATTGCCCACATTTGCGATGACTAGGTCAGACGCAGATTGGTGTTCCAAGAGGAAAATTAATATCGGTGCTGTCCCAGGATACGTGATGTGAGTTTGCATCGCATCTGGCAATGATTGGGATATCATTATGCTTTGCGTACTCTATTGCTTTAATAAATTCCTGAGTAGGAAGTTCCGAATCATATGGGAAATAGTCGGAGATCACTAGATCCTCACGTCGTATACCCTGTTTTTCCCTTGACTCTCCTCAGATTCTTTTGCGTCATATTTATTGTGATCCTACTTAAAGCAAAACAGGGTTTAAAACCAAGTGCTTCCAGCCTTGGAACAGAAGGCTCATCTAGACCAAGATGTAGAAGTGTGCATTTCGGCTACCTCTATTTGGCAAAGATGGTCGATTTGTTGGTCTTTCAAGACTGGATTAGTCTTAAGACTTGGCCCCCAGCCAGGTTGCTTATCGGTACGGTACGGTAAATACCTTAACCCAGCACAGTTGTTTAGCGCTGTGTTTTTGACTGGTTCTCCACTTAAAATGGAAAGTCAGTTGCTCGGTGGTCACCGCAAGGTGGTAACAATACCTAATATGAAAGCTCCAAGATATGGATTTGACAACTAATTCCATCTTGATTCCCCCAAACTGCTTCACTACTAACCACCCCATACTATTACTATGAGCCCAAAGTCAACTATGGCCAATTGTGGAAAACTGAACCATGGACTTGTACTTCTAAGATGGATTGTTATTGCCTATGATTGTGTTCTATTCGAAACACTTTTCAAATTTTCAGGTAATTTGTAAGGTGTTTGTTTACTCTTGTTTTATATGTATAATACATTATTATTAAATCCTGGGATGGGATAGATTAGTGTTGTCCGATTAAAATTTCTATTTTTTCTAAGATGAAAAAATGGGCTAACTTCACATGCTTATTAAAGAAACATGGGTTTATTAACAGAAGTAATGGTTTCTACTATATATAGTTTTATCTCACCTAGATTTATAACTATTTTTAGCACAGATTCTCCATTAACACATGTTTGTATCACTGTTTGATTAGCTCGATCATTTTGGTAGCTGGCGCTAATACGTGTATTCGGTTCCAATCTTTTACTTTATATCACCCCACTTAAGAATTTTGTGCAAATCAATATAATCAAACAAACGAAACTTTTTAACTCACTGTATTACTCCAGTGTTATAAAAATGTATCATAATTATATAATACAAATGGTAAAAATTTATTTATTATTTCAGGGATGTCAAACCTTTTATATAGTGTTCATTACTAGACGGCTGCAAGAGACGAACTTTTAATGATTCCGGATAATCTGTGGCTTTATTCCATGAATGAATGACTATGAAACTTAAATAGAAAAGGAGGTATCGTGAATTCTGTATTACTTCCGGAAAACACATTTATAGGCAGCTTCGACACATGAGTACTACAAGAGTAAGGACAGTTGAAAAAAGACTTCGTTTGTTTAATGTCATATTTTAATATCGTTAGGAATGCCACTATAGTCTGACTGTTTGCATGAAAGCAGGTGTATGTATAAACAATAAATTTTATGAGTGGAAGTGGAACGAATTGTAAAATCTAGGTCTAACCCACCTATAGGAATAAATATGAATACTAATCATCTAAATTTTATACCGATTCATTGCAGTCAACTGCCGCGCAATTTAAAAACCGCGCAATTATTTAAAGTAAACTTAATTTTTTAATTACCACGCGCGCGTAATTCACAAAGGAAATATTTAATTAAGCGACTCACCAATTTTCTCTTATTTAATGTTTACACATATTAAATTGTCGAATATGTTGATTTCCGTACTAACACAGTACACGACCGGTATTTACGACGCATGACTTGAGGTTGAGATCTTATCGATAAACTTGGTAATTATTTATATATTTTGACAATTCTTATCGTTTTATATTAAATTTCAATTTACATCAAATTGACATATTGGTCATCACATCATGAATTATAACCGGTGAATTCAATAAAATTAAAAAAAAACACAACGTGGTCTGTAATTAAATTAAACGTTTTATGGGGCCGTTTATATGAGTTAATACCACATTTTCATATTACTTTTTACGACTTTGACTGCCATATCCCATATCGCTTCGATATTTGCATCTTAAACAAAACAAAAAAAAAGAAATATTTGTATCTTATCTGTTATCAAAAAATGTAAGAGAAAATAGTATTCAATATCAGTATAGTTTAGATTCAGTTACATTTCAATGTTCCTCGTGATTAGCCGTTCAAAAAAAATATAATATGAGTTTGCTTAACGAGAATGGTGATGGTAGTCGAACAATCGAAATAGTTAGCGATGGTAAAATTATTGTCGACGATGATCTAAGTGAAAATAAATATAAAGCACTACTGGTGCAGCGAGTACATATTCTATCATGGATAAAGACGTACGATCGTAATAAAGCTATATCGGATTTAATTGCTGGTATAACACTCGGTCTAACGATCATACCGCAGAGCATTGCATATGCTGCACTAGCTGGACTACCCTCTCAATATGGATTGTATTCGTCGTTTATCGGTAGTCTAATTTACGTAATTTTTGGCACTATAAAAGAGGTATCGATTGGCCCAACGGGGCTCCAATCACTTTTAACATTTCAGTACACAATGAATAAACCAGTTGAATTTGTTTTTGTGCTCACGTTTTTAGCCGGCTGTGTTGAATTCATTATGGGATTAGCAAAACTAGGTCAGTATAGTGTTTATAATCCGTTTGATATAATATACTAATAGTTTTGTATCTGTCACAATATTTACTCTAGGTTTTATCGTTGATTTTATTTCAATACCAGTGACGAGTGCATTTACATCGGCCACCTCGCTAATTATTGTCGGATCACAATTAGGCGGCTTAATTGGTGTAAAAAATTCATCGAATAGTTTTGTTGGGGCAGCAATTCAATTTTTTACCAATCTAAAGGATACAAAACTACCCGATATGTTTCTTAGTGTTGGGTGCATCGTTTTTTTATTAGTTTTGCGACAAATTAAAGATATCAACATTTCAACAACGCGTCGATATGGCACCGTAATAAAGAAAATTTTATGGTATTTGAGTTTATCTAGGAATGCGATTGCAATTGCAATTACATCGTTTATCGCGTATTTATTCATTGAAAGTTCTCCGACGTCAACGTCACCATTTAAATTGTCTGGAAACGTGACGAAAGGACTACCCGAGTTTAAAATACCTTCGTTTACGGTAAACGTCAATGAAACGCTTTCGTATAGTTTTGCAGATATATGTCGAGAATTGGGCTCTGGAATTATTGTCGTGCCCCTTGTTGCAATTTTGGCTAATATTTCGATCGCCAAAGCATTCTGTGAGTATACCATAAATTTCAGATTATACTCACCATAATATTTTATATACGATTTGTATATATTTTATATAGCTTCTGGTAAACCAATCGATGCCACACAAGAAATGTTATCACTCGGTTTGTGTAATTTTATTGGCTCTGGATTTGGATCCCTACCAACTTGTGGTGCATTTACTCGATCAGCTGTAAGTCATGCGAGTGGAGTACAAACCCCATTGGCTGGTTTATACTCTGGCATTATGACGCTTCTAGCTTTAAGTTTGTTGACTCCCTATTTCTACTATATTCCTAAATCAACACTGTCCGCCGTTTTAATATGTGCCGTCATTTTTATGATCGACTACAAAATTTGCAGCGAGCTATGGAGAAAAAATCGTCGTGATTTTATTACGTGGGGACTTTCGTTTCTCGCCTGCATTGTTTTTGGTGTTGAAATAGGACTTATTATTGGCATTATGATAAGTATTGCCTATTTGCTATTCCTATGGGCACGACCAACTACCTCGATTGTAACGTCAAGCATGGGAGGTAGTAAGTTTATAGAAATTACACCAAATGTCGGAATGTTTTATCCAGGTGTCGAATATCTACGTGAAAAGGCGAACAACTTGGCATACGCGACCAAATTTCAATTGCCAGTTGTGTTGAATTGTGCAAAAATGACAGGATTAGATTACACATCGGCTAAGGTGTTTGAGTTGCTGGCCAAAGATCTGGCAAAACAAAATCAAATTCTTATTGCAACGAACTTCCAAAGTAGTTGGAAACAATTAATGGACGAAAAGTCAGCAGTACATTACTGCGATAGTGATTATGATTTAGTGCAGATAATTGAAAATTGTGGGCGAGACGCAGAAAAGGATCCGCTCATGCTTGACAACGTTACAGAACTTAAACCAATTCCCAGTGACAAGTGAATAAACAACATTTAATCATTTATTATTTATAACAAAGATATATCAGAGTTTTATTTTCGATTTGCTGTAAAAACCATAATTTTTAACTGCACGTATTTATTAATCATCACCGTGGTTTATTACGATTTCCAGTGCAAAATGATTATCAATTTTTGGAAAGTAGTAAAATGTAAGTAAGTACATAAAATTTAAATTGGCAGAACGATTTAACTGACTTCAATCGCTCAGTTTGTATAATACATTTACGTTGCCAAACCGATGGTTTCGTAGCGATATTATGTGCTTGACGTCGAATAGCGAGAAGTTAGGTGTGATACATCAAATGAAGCATGTTTGTATTTAGTAGGTTGTGTATGTATCTCTTCAAAGGTGTCTTTGAGATCATGTATCACAAATTGAATTTGATTTTATATTGTACTTTCATTAAGTTGTTGGTGATTATCATAATCCATACATTACCCACACGTCGTCCAATTTTTTCGACTATATGGTGCAAAATGTTCCCAACAAAAGTGGATTCCAAATCCGCACGCCTGTTTTCGGTGTTTTTATATTGTCTGCTTTACACCCAATAATGAAGGGTGATAGTTGTTTCTGGTTAACTATAAATTTCGCAATGATACGGGTATGCTCGAAAGTACGCACCAGATAACATCAGCATCTTAATTGTATCAAAGTTATAAGTATTCCCCGTTCAACGCTTCGCAAAATCAAGCATATAGAATTTGTTTTAACAATGCCAGTAACGAATATTATAAAGATTTCAGACCTAGCAGGGGATCGTGAAGCTACTCCTAAGATTGCTTGAATTATCTCCAACCTTTTATTTCTAACCATTGTGTGCGATTAGGTTAGATTAGGTTAAGTTGAGTGGCTGCTACAGCCCACTTAGATCAACGACGGTTCGTTGTGATACCACAGGATCTTACTTCCCTATTACCCTTTTGAGATTTACTCTACTTATGTAGCGTGATAAGTATCGCACCTTATAATTTTCAAGATCAGAGAAGCACTAAATTAAGAATTTACCCAAATATTCATGTCTTTTGGGTGCCAAAGCTGGGCATGAGTATAGTTGGTGGACTAGCATCTCTTCCTTCTCCTCCTCATTCCTACAGTTTCTGCAAAAGTCATTAGCTTCTTGACATAGCCTCCTCGCATGTTCTGCAAGTATAGCAGTGTCCTTTTATGCACAGTCTTGAATGCCTTAATGCGCCTCCCCAACTTTGTCCTTTCCGGTAGTATTTGAAGAGTTGTACCATGTCTCGCTAGTTTGTCCGCCCTGCAGTTTCCCATGACGTCCGACAGGAACCCAGACTATCTGAATGTTGAAATGCACACTCATCTCATTCAGAGACATGTGGCAGCTCAATGTCCACATAATATGCCTCTCTAATATGACTTCCTCAATCGCTATCACCTCGGATTGATACACGCTGAGGTAATCAGGGAGACGAACTGATATATCTACTTCCAATTTATCGCTATTGCCGATCGATTTCACTTAGATATGGCTGATAGCCGGAAGGCTGTAATCGCCGCCATCTGCTAACCATAAATATCGACGGGAGAAGGTGAAACATAACCTCCAAGACACGTGTTCGTGTTGTTCTCAGCACCCCGCTTATACAGGGTCATTCAATAAGTTCATATTATGGCACATAGATCGCATTACAGGAACTTTTTCTATATGATTTTTATTTAGTACTAACCTTCAAACGACATCTGATGGTGGATTTCCCTAGCTCCGACTTAATCATACTCAATAAAGCATGTGATTGATTAATCCACCCCTATGAACGACAAACCCTCCAGAATGGCCTCCGTTTCTATATTGTGTGCGATATACAGATACAATTTTTACCTAACAACAACTTGAGATACCAAATTTATGTAAGCTCTCCAATGTCAATATTGCTGATGGAGTTAAAGACATAGACGTAAGGCTAATCGCCAATCAATTGAGTTCCGGGTTGATTTAAAGTCTATTGAGAACATTGTTCTGGATCATCCTTACAGTACGTGCTTGAGAGAATCTCTATTAAGATTATCTCGGGCCCGTAGTGTTCTATTTTTTTTATCTTGCTGGTGTTTTCATGGCATCTATGCACATAATCAAACAGATCAACTTGCAACATATAGCAATTCAGCTTATGAAGAATTTAAGAAGTTGCTTGTTAAATCGCGCACAGATTTATGTTTCAAGAACCTTACCTTTTTGATGGTTTGGTTTCTGGACTTAACACCCCATGTAGTAGAATTCTGTACAAGAGTTCTGTATCGCGAGAACCAGAGCGTGCATCTGTACCTCGCAAAACATTAATGCGTCTCTCATTGAGGAGTGTAGTTCATCTGATATAGCAGCTGCACGCTTCACTCTTAATTCTCATTCTGAAGTTGTTATAGCATCAGTGTATTTTCCTTACGATTCTGTTACTCCACCACCCTCTGAGGACTTTACATACCTAGTAAGTTGGTATAATGTTAAAAATATTCCTTTAATAGTGGGTTGTGATGTTAATGCGCGTCACTCTTTATGGGGGAGTACCGATGTTAACATTAGAGGTTCTGCTCTGTTAAACTATCTAAGTTCTTCTGAATTGGATATCCTCAATGTTTGATGTGAGATTACTTTTGTTAACTCTGCTCGCGGAGAGATAATAGACATTACTTTGTGTTCCATATCCTTCACCAAATTTATATTAAACTGGAGAGTGGCGAATTATATTCTTACCTTCGGTGCATTTCCTTTAATATTTACCTTACCGTAATAGGAAGCTTACCAACTTGGAAACATTCTCTCTTGAGCTTGTTCTCTTACTCGAAACACCTATGATGAATTATTCGTATATTGATATACAAATGAAATAGATAGGGTTCTGCACTATCTAAAGTAATCTTAACTGCGTTTCAGATCTCGTGTCCACTTATTTCTCACCAAAACACTCGAACCAAACCTTTATGGTGTTTTGCTCTCAAACGGTTAAGGAAGACTACCAGGAAGCTGAAGAACAAAGCCAGAAAATCTAATCTTCAGTCTGACTGGGATAGCTTTCTAGCTGCACAAAAAGTGTACAAAAAAGAATTAAGAACTTCACAGAGATCCTCCTGGGTAATCTTCTGTGAGGAAATTAATAGCTTACCTATATGCTGCAGTAAGACTTAACAAGTCGCTCAGCAGGAATAATACTTGTAGACTTGATTCACTTCATCTATCTAAATGGAAGAAGGCGACTTACTTCTCACTACCCATTTTTCGGGCTATAAAATCATTCCACCCGACAATGCTAGTGTACTCACCAACGATTTGGAGGTAATTCCCAATCGGGACCTAGTCTGTAGATTAATTAATTATGAGGTCCTACGTTGGAACTTATTCTCTTTCAAACCTTTTTAATCTGCTGATCCTAATGGTATATTTCCTGCTTTATTACAGCATGGATAACCTCTCATTAAGGAACATTTACTGCATCTCTCCAGGCATGTCTCGCTTTTAGTTTTGTTCCACAATCTTGGAGCAGTAGTACTTGTATCTACAAAGTACTTGTATCTCAAAAATTGGCAAGTCGGATTATACCAACCCCAAATCGTGTCGGCCTATTTGTCTGTCATCAAGTTTTCTGAAATCTTTAAAAAGGGATATTGCAGGAGCCTTTGATTATACTTCATCCGTCTCGATCTCGAATGCATGTACTAAATTTGGTATCGAAGCCAACATCATCAGGTGGATTAAATGTATGCTTGAATCTCGCATTGCGATATATGAGGTTGAGGATACCTTTATTTTAGTCAAGGCTTCCAAAGGATGCCCGAGGGAGGTGTGTTTTCACCTCTGTTGTGGCTCATTGATGAACTTCTTGTAATTCTTCGTGAGTCTAGATTTATCACTCAAAGTAATGCAGATGATCTGATTTTGACAGTTTCAGGCAAGCATCTGAATGACTTATCAGATCTAACTCAACACTCTCTTCTCATTATAAGTGGTGTCTAGATAAGGGTTTACATGAGAACCAGTCAAAAACCGACATGGTTATTTTTACAAGGCGTAGGAACACCGCAGCTATTTATGTACCATCACTTTTCGGATGTAGGGATAACAGCTCAGCCTACGTCAAACACCTTGGTGTTTTTCTGGATAATAAACTTTCTTGGAAGTATCTTCTGATTTGAAGCTACAAAAAGCCACTGCGATATTTTGGCAATGTTGTAGAGCTTTAGGTAACTTCTGAGGATTATTCCCCAAAATGCTATATTTTATTTACAAGTATCTTTTGATGACTATTGTTTGGTGGCCAGTGCTTAAAGTAAAATCTTCAGGCAAACTCAACTATTTGCAAAATATTGCTTGTGGGGCTGTAACTGAAGCCATGTCTTCAACTCCGCTCCTGGCTATTGGGCTCATTCTCTCCCTACCACAATTACAATCCTTCATTTTAGGTACTGCTTGTTTGGCTGCGCTTGAGGAATGCTGGGGCATGGAATGCTTTTGGCACTACTTCAGGTCATAGATCAATTCTTAATGAATTCACACGAGCTATGCCAGAAATCGACATGGTAACTGATTGGCTTCTGCCTGTTTTTAATTTCAACAGATCATATGAGGTGGTTTATCCATCCAGGGATATGCTCTTGTATTATTTTCAGATGGGTCTGTCTCTGAACAGGGTGCTGGCTTTTGTTACTACTGTCCATCCATGATTTGAGAATATCTGGCAGTTTGGAGTCTTACTGTTTTCAACTCATTAAACAATCCTCTTACCAGCTCTAAACTGGTAGCGGATTGTAAAAAATTGCTGAATCTCCTTGGTTATAATAATAAGGTAACGGTCATGTGAGTTCCCGCTCATTATGACATTGATGGCAACGAAGTTGCAGACAGTTTGGCTAAAACTGGTTCTCGCTTATTTTTTTTAGGCTCTGAACCAGCTGCTTCTTTACCTCTTTACATAGTGAAACAAACAATTAAAACCTTTGCCCTTTCGAATCTAAAGCAGGCGTGGTCAACCACCTCTTCTTGCCGCAAGGCGAAATACTTTGTAAGGGGGCTAAATCCGAAGCTGACCAAATACGTTCTTTCATGGCAAAAGGACAACTTGAGAATATTAGTTTCTTTACTAACTGGCCATGACCGTTTCAAAAGTCATCTTCATCGCATTGGACTTACCAGTGATGCCGTATGCGACGAATGTCTTGAGGATGTTGATGACAGCTTACACTTCATCAGCAGCTGTCCAACTCCAGGATTATTCCTCTAAATCAATTGTCGTCTCTGCCCTGGTTCAAACTGCTCCAGTTTGCTAAGGTTGCAGAGCACTCATGTGCATTTTGATGAATCCTAGGTTTGCACCATGGGCCCTTTGTGGCATTGAGTGCGGAACCTCTAACTGGAACCGCTTATAATAATAGTATACAAACTAGTTTACCTCTTTAGGAAGAACCTATAATTGGTTACACTTAAAATTATACATAAAGTACTCAGTAGTTTTCAATCGGCTATAATCTATTAATAAATCGGAAGATAATCAACAATTAGTTTTTATGATCCCTAATATCTATAGCGAGTAGTTATACCATATTCATTCATAACCTACCTTAATTGATGGCTCATAAATGACAAGCTAATCAATTTAACAACATAATGATTAAATCAGGTGATCAGATAGCGCTTGCAATAAAGTTTGTACTATGACAGTAAAACGTCGATTGGGGAATTCTGCCGGTTATTTTCCATAGCAAGTGCACTTGTCCGCCAGAACGTAATAAATTTTAAACATATAATTTTATTTAACTATTTAATTTAATTATAAAATATACAAACAAAATGTATAATTAATAAAAAGCATAATAAATGGGGAAGATCATCCTTAATTTACATGTATGTATGTATGTATGTATAAGTGTGTGTGTATGTATGGCTGTGTGCTAAAAAATGTAAGTCTCATTTAATAAATTTTTTAATCGCTCGATTATCAAATTTTAATTGGAAAATCATAATAAAACAAAAATAATTAATTAAAATTTAAAGTATACAGTGTGTTGTGTAATATGATTATACAGGGTGTTCAAACTTAAATACATTTAAAAAAAATTTATTATTAAACATCTTAGCGAAGTTTCTTATTTATTTGTTCAATAAGTTCATCGATTCGAGAACTTGTGCCTTTAAACGATTTGGGCTCTGGCCCAATCATTTGAATAAATTGTGGAATTTCTGGTGACACCGTTGTGAAACGGGCTAGTGCTTTCATTGTCCGGTATAAATATTCTTCGGATGGTTTCGATTGGAAAAATTGTAGAATGGCCATGGTCAGCTCGACTGCAATATCATCAAATACCTGAAATCAAATCAATAAATAAATAAGCAAACTGTTCGAATGATTATATAAGTTATGCTTTCATTTTCCAATATTTGTTCGATTTAGCAACGTTCATAATTTGTATCTACCTTCGACTTACACCCTTTTGGTAATAACGATCGTAATGATTTGGCATGATGAAATTTCTGTGAAATAAAATTCATTCGAAAGTATACAGTCGGCCAACAAAGTTGTATAAAATTATAGAGAGACAAAAAAAAACTATATGAACAAAGCGGTTTGAGAACGTGCGTTATCGAACAATATTGAGAAATTCGGCATTCAGTTATATGTTAGAAAGCGATACAGACCACAGTTTTTACCTCCTTGCACGCTAAATTATGTATAATAGCCGTGCCAAGATCCTGTAGTGTTGGACAACTTGCCAATAGGCAATGTACTGATACTTTTGTACTGCCTCGAATATTTGATGTCTGTTGATTGTTGTAGGTCCACTCGGATATGTATAGCAACCATTCAGATGAACTTGTATTTTCGAATAAATTACACAACTGCGGGGGAGAAAAAAAAACCAATTAGTCGGCTAATACATGTATTTATTCGTGACTCACCATTAGCGCAAGTGCTTGTTGTTCCTCGGGTGTATGTCGATCAATATCCTGTGCATAGTTCATGAGGACATGATCGCGACGATCCTGATGCAATAATAATATGATGTCGTCTTTAAGGGCGGCACAAGCAAGTGCTCGTAATAAATGTACTCTGGTCTCGGTGGATATGTTTGGATCGCGTAAAATTCGGCCAGTAAATATTAAAAAGTCCTCACTCATTACCCAAGCACCTTCGTCCTCTAATAAATACTGATGTAGTTCTGTCATAGATTGTTGCTCTTCGGGCGATAATTTCCCGTCGAGTAATTTTACGAGTTCCTCTAATTCTGCTTTAGCATTTATATCGGGGAATACGACTGGGGGATCACGTTGTTTTTTCTTTTCCTCCTCTTCGCGTCGTTCGCGTGCTTCATCCTCTAGCGCTTGCTCCGATGGCAACATTTCCGATGGTATAATTGGCCCACCGCCCCCACCATTAACTTCTGGTTCAACTTCAGACATACCGGAATTTGATGAATTCGAAAACGAACTGTTACGATCTTTTTTGCTCTTCTTATTTTTTTTATCTTTCTTTTTCGACTTTTTTTCGATTTTATCTTTTAGTGCTTTGCGTTTCTCATCAAGCGCCTGCGAATCGAGCCGTGCCTTTTCTACTTCGGATATTAGCTCTTGGAAGCCGGGACTTTGTTCTCTTTGCCCTTCTATACTATTTGCAATTAATGAATTACGATTGAGTGGATCCAATCCAGAGCCTATACTATCGAAAACCGGAGCAATAGCTTGTCCTAGTTGTGTTGATAGGAATTCTTCAGGTAATTCAAGGATGTATTTTGGAATACCCTTGCCGCACAAAAACTGGGCGAGCTCGTCGGAAAAATTGTTGCAGTTGTGTTTGAGTAGCTCGTAGGTTGAACCTCTGCAAATACAAAATATAAATGACGTATTTTACGAAAATAATTGGTAAGTCGAAAAGACTGTAGTTGCAGTCAAAAGATAAGCGTCAAAATCGCTTATCTTTTGACTGCTACAGTTCTGAGTCCGACTGATGCCTACCACTAGGTTATTACTAGTGATAACTCGGTAGAGCTTTCAATATATGTACAGTGCAAAATATCCGCACAATAGTATCTGAGGCAAGTAGCCTTTGTTGCCTATAAATACCATTCGGTTCTGATATATCTGATCAATGTCCACCATGGTCCGAGTTCATACGACACCTATTGTTTCCCATGAAGTGCTGCCTGGTAGGCATAAACAAACGGGAGCTTATTGACAACCAAACATTGAAAAATATCATAGAAAAATATCGCATTGAAAAATATCTTTTACTTAGAAACACTTGGACAGTTTTACTCGACCCGCTGTATTCACCAGACAGTGTCCACTCTGATAACTTATTGTTTCGATCGATGAAGAATGCCTACCTCTGCAACACCTTACAACGAGTATTGGACAGCTTCAAAAGATGAAGAATTGTTTGGCCGTGGTGAAAAAAAAAGTGACATGTGAGTTTGTTAAATGGCGGAAAATTACTTGTATATGCCAATACGCAGGTTGAATTCAGAGTACAACTCACATCTTAATGTTAACCGTATTCTTCAATTTGCATTTAAATGACAGTTTTTGCGACAAACGAAATAAAAGAGCTATCGTTTCGTATCGCTAAGTCTGTGAATTTACCACCGCGCAAACATTGGTTTGGAACAAAAAATGATATTGTTTGAAGAATATGTCGATAAGCTTAAAGAGAGGGTCTATTTGTGAATGTCAGGTTTTAGGAAACTGGTACATTCAATTGAAAACCATATACTAGCCGAAATTCCTGTCAATATGAGAGGGACGATCGATTTGTCGTCACTGCACTGGTGTGGATGTGCAGTAAGAGCTAAGATAAGTTTGAGATGTAGGTTTTGGTGCATTGAGAGCAAAACGATGATTGAAGGAAGCCAACGTCATTCCAATACGGCCCACTAAACGTTCAGAACTTACAGCACGCCACCGCAAAGACCGAGTGTAGAATATGTCTCCATGGTAGTGATAGGAGAGGCTGGGTCTACGAGCGTCGAGGGCAGCAATTTTCGCAATCATCTTTACTAAAACAGTCTTGTACGGGAGTGGTTCGTGCATGGCGTAAACGAGTTGCTTGATGGAAAAAGAATTCTAGTCTTCGTACCTGCGATTTCTGACCTCTGAACGATATATCGAGGACATTTGTTTGGATCATGTAGTGTCCTATACGATTTGATATTAATTAGGTTGGATTTGGGACAAAATAGTGGACACAGTTATTAGTCCAGACATGATTCCAATCATTTATAGAACGAACTAAAAAGAAGCGTCTGATCCAGAAATCCGGTATCATCCAATATCAGTGACCTCAAGTATGCGTTGGATGAGGAGTAGCGTGCTCAATGTTTGAGTCGATGTAGATGCTCGGGAGTGTAGGATATATTCTATGCAAAACGGATCTATAAAGCTGACATCTTTAATTAAGGATTGTGAGAGTTGGGTTTGGATTGGATCGACCACCGAAAATTTGCTCGAGAACACATCATTTAAAAAACATCGAGCACCTAAGGTACACACACACCTAGTGATCTGATAAGAGAGGCCAACGTGCGTCGAAAACAGCGATATTCACAGTCCTGGTTTAGCTGAAACAGTCTCATACCGGAGGGTGGCGGTTCGTGTATGGTTTCAGCGAGTATTGCATGATGGAAAAACAATTCTAGCTTTCGGTACCACCTTGGTAGAGACCGTAGAGAAGTTCTGACCGGGTTAAAATGATATATCGAACACTTTTGAAATCATTTACTGTCTCCTTCCTCCTCCTTATCTATAACGCAGGATAAAATAGGGGAAGATTTTGAAGCGTGTGTATAAATATTATTGTAATCCGGGGGCTTGTTGCTAGTGTCCTTGTATAATCCCATTACACTAGGCCGGTATCGATCTGATGATGATGACGTCATTGACTGATTAGATTATCGAAAAGATCAAATCCATCTCATCAGGCAAATGCTACCGAATTTAATGATTCGTGTATGTACGATTGGTAAATATACGTTCAGTCGTGATGCGACAGTACTAGTAAATTACAAGAACTTAACTCGAAATATCGATTTTTTTTATTTAATGTGGCGTGAGATAATTCAATTGTATTTGTTGGAGTTGCTCAGAACGCCACAATTTCATATTGATGAGGTACTGGAGAATCACCAGTCCAGGCATGAATCCAATCATTAATGGAAAGCACTTAAAAGAAAGGTCCGATCCAGAAATCCGGTATCACCCAATATCAGTGATCTCAAATTGCGTTGGAAGAGGAGTGGGTTTTGAATCGATTTAGATGCTCGGCAGTGTAGATAATCTATGCAAAATTAAAGACATCTTTAATTTAAAATTGTGACAGTTGGGTTCGAATCAGCAAACGGGAATAAAATTCCGAATCTGCCATAAATGTCGCTTTTCGAGCCTTAAGACAAAAACAAAATAGTTTTTCAAGCATTTACAGTGTTTCAAAAACAAAAACATTACGTTGACGACATAAACACACGAAACGAAAAGCCGGTGTATAAAAACCGAAAAACAGGTGTTCGAGATCACGTTTTTAATGCGCGGCCAAAATTGAATTCCAACGATTTAAATTATAAAAATATTTTATGATGACATTATACGTTAATGATCAATACACTGGTGTGTAGGCGGCACACTTATTAATTTTAGCATTTCGAATCACATATAAGTGATCCAGAATGTTCTTAAATAAAAAATAATAATGTCATATAGTGAATAATATTACAATTACCTGAATGTCGATTCTGATAATCCGCTGATATAATCGCGAAACACAGAATATGGTATGCTCGTGAAACCAAGTGTTTCTATTTTTAATGGTTGACCTAACACGGTGCCACCCTATAATTTTAAATAGAGAGAAAAACAAAATATTAAATTACTCGATCAATTCGACAATTGAAAATCTCAAATTGTTAATCTTAAATTACACACTGCACTAGGTTGGTGGGGCTCTTTATATGGAGAAAATATAAACACATATACACACACACACATACACTCCCACAAACAAATTTATCACCTTTTGAATTTTCCAATTAAAAATTTGATTGTGATCTTTAGAAAAAAAATTTTTTTGTTCCTCCACAAAAACTCAATAACTTCAGATCATACGAAGACGAAACGCAAAACTAATTTAGTTGTTGTACGTATGGGTTTATTTTCGGACGGAAAAGTTTTCGAGAGTCGAACGAGAAAGAAATTTTCATCTATTTTCATTTTGCGTGAAATTTTCTTTTTCGTTAATTTTAGATACATAGAGAAAAACGGCCGATCGTTTATTTTTTATTTTTTTTTTTGTCGAGAAACTCGAATTATAATTTAATTTAAGTCGTGACTCATATAGATTTTCTTTATAGTGTTGCTCTCTTCTTATTGTACTCGTCGTTTACTGTACGATCCAAAAAATTTAAAGATCTGTCAATCTCTGCTGAGAGTTAAACAAAAAAATGATGAGATCATCGGACGTGATCGATATGCGATCGCGATCTTCATACTACAGAATAGTTTTGTAAAACGAGAAATATGATCGGAGGATGCTGCGAGTAGCGAGCGTGCTTCAAATTCAATTAAATTACGATATAAAACAATTCCAAAATTAGAATTCGGCCAAGTGTTTGAGAGGGATGGTTAAGAGCGAAACATATAAAGCGCATTTGGCTTATTTTTAGAATTGCACTTTACTCTCACTTTTTCACCTTGTTGTGAGAGTGAAAATTTATTTTTATTAGATAATAATAGCATCCAAGCATTTTATCGACAAGATTTTGTCGCTTTGGTTTGTTTGATCAGTGGTAATGTATAAGCACAACTATGACCGAACTATCATCTACGCTTTACAACAGTTGGGTGAATTGATTGGCTTGCTCTCTTTGAAGCATCGGCTTTATAACAAGAGATCATGCTGTTTAATTCGACTTATTGATGAGTAGCCGAGGAACATTCTTTTCCTGAGTAACCTATAATCTCAAAATTCACCCAAAAGTTATTTACGAGTTCTAGAAGAAACTGCTAGCTGGCAGCCGCTTATTATCAGAAAATTACTGATAGTAGTTACGATTGGGGGCAAAAAAACTAGTTTGGTGTATTTCTCAAAACTGGGAACCTACCAAAAATTTATGCACTGGGCCTTAGAATTCAGAGAAAAAACAAAGAAAGTCTTGGATATCCGAAAATGGAGTCACCCCATTCTTTGTAAGGCTATGTCACTTCCAGTTTGTTGATTAAATCGAAGTGGGCAACTTCAAATGGAGGATCTTTAGCACTCCTCATCGAAAGTCAGTTTCCGGTTTGCAAATCACCAATCTCTGCTACACCTAAGCGTATACCAGCAGAAATTCTGCATACATAGAAAATTATTCTGCCATGGTTGAAGCTAATAATTAGAGGGAGTATAAGAGACTTGTATCCTTTATTATACAAAAGCATGAAGCAGGTATAGTCTTAACATGCGCATTGCCGATAGATAAAACCCTACATACCATGGCGTAGCAGAGAAATCACTTAGTTCGGAGGCAAATTCGGTATTGAATAGGTTATACAGAACTGTCAACTCTATATAAGCTGTGAGGATCGACCCTCGAAAGAGAGTAGTCAGAAGAGTACCACAAGGCGTGCTATATCGCCTCTTTTCTGAAACATTACATATTGATGTCAAACGCAGCAGTAGGTTTGATGAATGAGTGTTCTCTTTACAGGGAAATACAAAATCTCATCAGAAGCCTATCTGACTGTAGGCGAAATTTTTTTTACGGTTGAATCATTCAGTTTCGGAACATGACCGAGGCAGCGTACTCGTTGACCTTTGATTACATGCACAATATCAGATATTTGTAGTTGATCTAGCTATAATATCCTCTACACCTAGCTTTTTCGTATACGAAAACGTATTCAAAACGATTTGCAAATAATTCACGGAATTGTAGAAGTTTGCGTTTGCTTTCTCCCAAGCAATATGCCAATTTGGCTAATAACTTTCCTGGGAATGGGTTTGCTTTTGGTTTACTAGAAAGTGAATCATGGGAATCACTCAGGCTCGATTGGCACATTTTTGTTCTTTTTATGAAGTCCAAAATATCTGGTATCCTCAAGGTCGTCAGTTGATCCTAAATCAGTACAGTCTATGGGAAAAGTATAAATGAAGAGCAGAAGCACACGAAGTTCTAAACAGTTTCATCTTCACCTCCCCACATACTGTTCGAATTTTTATTCGAAACATATGATTATTCAGGGAACAATGCCTTGTGAGAATGTCCAACAAGATCCTCAAAATTCGTCTATTAAATTCAAGAAGGAATAGGAACTTTGCTGATTCATTGATCCAAAAAAGATTTTGGAAAGACGACCAGAGATGAGGTTCTCCCAAGATCACCAAAGTGATAGTCGATATAATGTCACTCCTAAGGCGGGCTCAGATTCCACAAAAATGGAAGTTGCACCCAACCGGGCCAATTTATCAGTCAGTACATTTGCCATGATATCCATGTAACTGGGTGGGGAATTCTAACTTCATTCAGACTGCCTAGTCGATTTAGGGCAATTAACATCTCCAAAACAAGTTTCGAAGAAACAGTATTAGATTAAATCGCTTATAGAGCAGTCTGAGAGATAATTCGACCTTAGGATTTTGTGTGTATAACCCGGCACCAGAAACTGATCTGTCTGTAAAGATCATCATATCGTGAGGTAGGATAGGCTGTTGTAGTCCCATATGTGATTTTCGGTAATAACTACACAAAAGTATTGCCCAAAGACGTCACCCTCTCCATATTTGACAGTGCCCAAATAGATTGTCTCTGCCTTGTAGGCGAGAAGCTGTTTGCGCTGCACACCATCTAATCCAAAGATCAAGCGACAGCAGACCCACAGCCATCTCAAGAGCTGCAGTACGTGTTGTGTGGATAGCTCCTATAATGCCCAGACAAACAATTTAAAGGTCTCCCTCCAACCCCACATATTTCCAGTAAACGTTACAAGCTTTATTGTATTCCTCTTCTATATGTTTTTGTCAAGTAATCTTCTAATCTAACCAGATCTCCTGATACTTGACTTCAGAACAGCGGGGTCGTATGAGTTGCAAGTTGTGACAGACTAAAGTTTCACAAAGTCCAGAGTCTAGTGAAAAATATCATGTCGACTGATAAGCCCTGATGACTACACAAGGCTACAACCTTATCGGCATTACCCTGGCAGTGAAATCTATTGTCATTCAGTTCTACTAGGAATGAGTTGACCACAAGAGCGGAAACAGAACTCCACCCTGAGGACATCTCTTTCGGGTGGTCCAGACCTAAAGTCTGCAGTAATTCTCCTTGATCTAAGCATAGCACGAAACTACCGAACCCGTGTGGTCTCCATGATATGTCTTTCAGTTGCAAAGAGCATTGCACTCAAGGAAGTGTTGTCAAGGTATAGCACGAGAGTTTAATTCATAAACTAAAGGTTATGCTTCCGGAACCATATGTTGATCTTTTGAGATTATATTTATCTGAGAAGCTTTTTAGAGTAAGACAAGAAGATGAGTATTCTGGACTGAGAGGGGTAAGGGCAGAGGTCTGAGCCACACAGGCAGCATTCTGAGCCCTAAACATCCCCATCTTCCATTGTTCATGCCTTTGTATAGAAAGTTTTCTTGTTTGCCTCAGTCTGTCCAATTCCTTTGTCCACCATAGGGTGTCTCAGTTCTTTTAGGCTTACTTAGAGGACCGCTCTTATCTAATCAGCTGACTTTTCCATTCTTCCACACTTTCTGATTTTCATTGCTTAAGATAGAAGTAACTGGTTAAGATGGAGTCTATAAAGTTCCTCATCAGTGTTTCTTGGGTTCCTTAATTGTCTAGTTTCAGGTTTATCGTTGGTTAGAGAAAAAGAGATGTAGCGATGGTCAGAGAGATTAACGTTATCTTATCCATCCAGGATGAGACTTTGCCATCCGTGAGGCAAGAGTATCTAATATCAATTACTTCTTGCCTTGAGGATGTCAAAAAAGTAAATCTATTGCCCACATTCGAGATGACTAGGTCAGACGCGGATAGATATTCCAAGAGGGAAATGTCTCTAGGGTTAATATCATCCAGCATGATTAGGATTTCGTTACGGTATCTCATGTCGAATACCCTGTTACATAAACTACGATTTCTGTAAGGTCATAACAATAAATTTCATTTAGAAGCACAGGCTCTAGGTCTCGAGCCAGGTATCACTAACCAGGAGAGAGCCTGAGGTTCCTGATTTTGGTCCCGTGAATCCACGGTTCTTCGAAAGGATCGATATACTTGACTACAAAATGAAGTTCGCTGATAGTTGGAGATCATTTGACACAGTCATAGCAATCACAAAGAACTGATGCAATTCTGAGAATATATTTGAATGCACCGAACCGTGTCACTTGTATCTCGGCTTATAATGTTATGAAATGTGTTTTTCATTTTCTATTTTTATTTATATTTATACAATTTTCCACGTTATAAATAGAAAATAATAAAAAAAGAAAAGAAGGTGAAAATCTTTCTATTTGGCGTTGTTTGTGTATAAAGTGAAAATTTACAATTTTCGCAAGATAAATCTACGAACTGAAAAATTATATAAATAAATAACAGAGAGAGAAGCACGTTACATATGTACATATGTGCATATAAAAATTTAGAGACACGATTTTCTTAATTTTATACATTAATTTCTTTAAGACGAACTGACACGTTACAAGATTTATTTTAAGACTCATAAATAAAAAAAATAAGACAAATTGTTGTTACATGGCTGTTGACATTTAGGTTCTTTGGAAATCGTTGGTTGGAGGAATGACTTTGTTGCCTAGGATCACGGAACGGTCGCTGACCACATATAAAAGAATCGGCGACAAAATATTACGACTTTCGGGTGATGACAGCTTAATAAATCTGTTTACGTGGAATTATAATTGACGAAACGGTTTTATTTGGTCAAACAAAGACTGGGTGTATAGATGAAAAGTCTCGTTAATTTTAATTTTAATTATTTCACTGAAATGTGTGTTTTGTTCTATATATTATATAGTTGTGGACAAAGACTATATATATATATATATATATATATATATATATATATATATATATATATATATATATATATATATATATATATATATATATATATATATACAAAAGGTCAGGTAAGTTCACTGCAATCAAACCTCTAAGCTCAAATCAAGATCACAGTGCCCCAACATTGGTACTTTCTGTATATATGAGAGGCGCAAATCACGAGCCAAAACACCATATGGTTGCCAACCGTTGTTGTAGATTATTGCCTACACCGTGGATCTATCATCGCTTAACTTTTCGCTATACCATCCACTTCGGATCGGCATACAGAACTTGACCGTGTTAACGTACTCACTGTTCTTTGATTTGTGGCGTTTTGAGTATATACGACGCGTGATTCTTCTCGATAATATTAGAAACCACCTTTCGTCCTCATCCGTGAAGCTTCAACTCTCACATCCACGCATGACAACGATATAGACCATCGGAAGTTGAACATTGTTCTCTGTTTCACTCCGTTGCCATTTAATACAATCATACAGATATCATCTGCATATGCGGTTGATTGGATTGTTAGAATAAGATATTTTCTTGAGGTGTTTCACTTTCACGAAGGATGTATTCTTACATAAGATTAAAAAGATTAAGAGAGCATCTACTTGTTGATATTCGACAAGAAACTAATTGGAAAAGTCCTCGATAGGCAGTCCTTAACTTTGACACAACATAGTCACTGCGTTACTGTCATTTGTTTGGTATGCATTTGTTTGGTAATGGAGACTCTCTATACGAATTTGGTTGAGAACCGATCCGATCCTCAGTCTTGGACAACTCGAGCTCGTCCATTTTAGATCAACACATGATCTTTGGGATATTTTACGAGGATGTATCCATGTTTCCAATCCATGTTATCCGTATGTTTGTGTGGAAAGAAGGTACTTGCCACTTTGAGATCATGATCGATCACAAAGTAGATCATTCTGTATCCATTTTTGGTTGGTAGTACAGTCGGTCTGATTTTTACCAGATCTAGCATTAAAGTCACCAATCACCGATCACCAATCTGACTTCGTACATCAGATTATCCAAATTATGTTCACACACAGTTGATAGGTTGGCTATAATCTCATGTGGAAACGTATAGCTATAACATGGTTGCATGGGCTCCAGTTTTGGCCATCGAGTTTTTTGAGAGCCACCAGTCCCAGAAAATATTCTTTCATACATGTGATAAGGCCATCAAACTGTACCAGAATGTAAAATTCTACCAAATTTACAATGCCCTACCAGTTTGAGAATGATATCGAACGGTGAGTCAAACGACAGTACCCGAATGATTATCAGCTGATACGTGCTGTATTAGAATTATTATAGTTATAATTATAGTTAACACATACAACCAGCAACCAGAGTATAGATTGTTAGGTTGAAAAAGCTGAAGTGTTGTAAAGATGTGTCAGGAGGGTAATATCTGTTATGCAGACTCACAATAGTATGCTATAGGGGCGCACCTCACCTTACTCGAGTTGAGTGGCAAGGAAGGTGGCCACACAATCTGGTATATAGGTTGGTAGAGATATTGGAATTTGGTCTCGATTTGTTCCGAACGTTCGTAGACCGAGACCCACCAACATGTGATGATGTCCTTCGAATGCTGAATATCAGAAAACATTTCACACGATAAAGGTTTCAAAGGTTTTACCAGGACGTTTTACTCCTTGTGCTCAAGACAGTAGAACAATTTGAGACAATATCATTTGTACCATTCTGCGTATAGGCATATGCGAACAAAACTTCAGATGGCATTACACGAAAAGAAGCAGCTCTCCAATCTGTCAGAATTTATATTAAGACGGTGCAATTTCATAGAAGATATGTGACAATGATTTGGATGTGGAAGAATAGGAGTATTCAAGAGCGATTACTATACCAAACCGATGACAAGTACGGTCTAAGCACCAGTAAATACAAACCCCATCGGCGTTGGCATCAGTTAGCTTTGAGATTGTTGATACTCGTACCTTTGAGTATTCGATAACTTGCCCAAATGACTTGTTTGTTTCTCAAAACGGAAGCCGCAAACATTTAAACTATTAGTATAGTGCAACCATCTCGAATGAATGGTTAGTGGGAACTGTGACAAGCATTACTGTAGTCTCTTGGTATGATATAGTCGAAGTAGTGCTTCTTAAATACTCGTGTCAACAAAATTGGAAAACACACGGAATAGCTTTTAAAGCATCGAACCAGCGCACCTGTGCCGATGCAGTTCGAGAATTTTTATTGTCTATCAACTTGGACCCGTATAGAAAACGAGTTCACGCCAAAAATAACTCTTCTGCTAACTGTCAGATAAGTGGAGCATATATCTTTATGACCGCTCAAAACCGACGATGAATCACGATAACAGTCTTTCCAGGGATTTGTAAGGATTCCAACCCAAAAGATTCTCGAAAACATCCTAAATACATATACTGGAGATAATGTATTGAAGCCGGACAATCACTGTACGTGAACAATATATAGTTAGTCAAATAAATCCAAACTTAGAAATAGATCACGACAGAGGCCTACGAGAACGAATGAATTAGCCCCGTACACAAACGGTGTTTGCTACATTCCCAGATAGTGACGGGCTGTCTATGAATCGATCGTCTTGGTTATATCAAACCAGCGTTCTGTATAATCTATATCGATCACATTTCTATTTTTACGTTCTTAAGAAAACGGACGGATATGTCGGGGTCATTGAGACCGTTTTAATTAGCATAAGCAACGAATTTTGGGATTTATCGTAACTTATTGGAAGTATCTACCTAAGTAAATATCTCTAATTTCTCTTTTACTTAGGCTCGTTAGATTTGAAAAAGTGTGCTCCCAAAAACCTCAATCAACTTTTATCTAGACTAAAATAGGATGTCGAGGAAGGCAGAGTGGGAAAACGCTAAGAATACTCGCTTTTTTACCAATGAGATACTGTGCGGTTTTAAGTGATTACACTATATTAGGTTCAATTCTGTCCAGATCTAGCCTAGAAGGGCTAATTTGGACTTAAGAGCTTCAAGGTACTGTGCAGTTTAAGAACACAAAATTCTATCACGATGAGATGCTGATTGCCAGTACTATAAATGTTAGACGACAGCATCAGGTCAAACACACTTCAATCGATAATTGACAACACAAACCATATCACCGATGCCAAAACCGATTACAATGCACTTTATTGCATGAAATAGTCAATATAGTGTCGTCCGATTATTTCAAACCCATAAATCACCGCGATTACTTAACATGCTTTCAAGAATTTATATTTTATCGTCGTCGCATTCAAACCATACAGAAATGTGTAGTTTTTATTGCACATTTTAAGATTAACAATCGAGAATATATAAAATTTCTATTTTTAAGATTTGCATTAAGTAACAATCGTAATATATACTTACAGGTGCACAGACGCTTATTCCACCCGATCCAAAAAAGTATTCACGTCCAAATGCAACAATAGCTGTGTGCCATATACCTTCAAAGTGTCGGCCTAAAATAAACGAACACAAATAAATTCTAAAAGCCAAAATATATAGTTCAGTTGGTGATCTCACCTAAAAATAGTTGCGACATCATGCTCGATAATCCTTGGGTGATATCATAAATGTATAGTTGAACTTCAAAACTGTCGTCGTCCATTTTGGTACAGTTTAGCCTTGTCTGCGCCTTGATCGACACTCTTGTATATAGTGAATGTAGTTTGTGTGGAAATCTTCTCGAACTAGAAATCTAGAAATGAAAATGCATAAAATAGTAAATTAAGTGTCGGCTGTCTAATACACATCTTAAACATTCTACGTATGTCCAATTTAATCTTTTGTTCAGGCCGAGAAGTATTTGGCAATAATTAAGCAAAAAATCATAAAATTTTTATTTTAATTAAATCTATTATTTTAATATCAAGGTTTACTATTTGTTTACATGTGTGTTCTGTGACAACAAAACAAGTTCGTCTTAATATTGAGGACATGTTATAATCTTAAAGACGCGCTGAATTTAACATTGAAATTTTTCTTATTTGTTTAGATTACTCGTCTCATGTATCGCGTCAATAAATTTAGAACACATCGCATACAGCGAAGAAATTGATGTGAGTCGTATGGTGAATAAATAACAAACAGCGGCGTCGACTAATGATAGTAATGAAGGTCGTCTAACACGTGGTTATACTAATTCGAATAGTTTTGTGTACAGTTTAGTCTCGAACTTTCTGATCCGCTTGAAATTCTGAGATTTAAACAAAACGCAGCATTTAGATCCAATTAAGGTCTTGGATCCGTTTTCGATTTCTTACCTATACCAAAGAGAATAAATATAAAGAGGAACATCTTATATGCACCGCGGTTGCATAAAAATTAAAAATATTTCTGAGTTATTTGGTGATGGCAAACGAAATAGGATAAACATATATTTTTTATTTCGTTTTCTCTTTCGAACGACAACAATAAAAAATATTTGACTATTTGAAAACGTCGCTTACTATTTTATATTATAATTCGATTGTAAAATAGTATAGATTGTCAAATATTTTGTTTTTGTTGTCGTTTGAAAGAGAAAACGATTGGCCTGCTTTTTTATTATATCGGCGAGATCAGAGAAATAAAAAGAAAACCTTTTCTGTTTCTTTATTTTATCTGATCGATCCGATAGTTTTTTATTTTCTCTAGTCATTCTCAGATCGTCAATTTTCTATCTGAATTATTTTTTTTAGATAGATCAGAGAAAAACTATCTTTAATATTTTGACAGCTAAGATGGCGGACGCTATGGAAAATGGTAATCAATAAATTAATTTTTGTATATTTATGTATTATTATTTATATATTATCTGCTCTAATTTTATTTTAATTTCTATATTATATTTTGACGTTTGATTCGACAGCGAGTCAAATGCAATAATGTCAATCAGCCATAGAAATATATAATACTATATAGAATGAACATAAGCAAAATTGTTGTTGTTTTTCCATACAAAATCTTTTGTTTCAAGCGTTATCAGTATGAGTGAGAGGTGTATATAAAAATCCAGTATGGCGGTTCCTTCTTTCCATCGAAACACCAAAACAATGTTCTGTCAATTTGGTCATTGTTACAGACAAGTCAGTGTTTAAGTGATTATAAAATTTTTAAAAACGAATAAATAAAAAAGTGTTAAGTTAAATTTAATTAGAAAATATATAAACTTCATAAAGTATAAGTTTGAATAGTAATATTATAATTAATAATTAAGTGTATAGCGAAAAACTACCGAAATTAACCGGGGAAAAATATTTGGGATTTCGTTTATCCAGTACCGTTTTGTTTGTATTTTTTGTGTTATGTTTGTTAAGGTTAGTTTTATAGTACAAATATATCAATTAATTACAAAAATTATGCTTTTTTAATTGAAAATTTAACAAAATATTTTGTGAAAAATATGGCGCAGTTTGTTTTGGTGTTTCGAGAATATAAACATTTATTTTGACCAGTGCAGTAGGTTTAATATTACGAAATATAGTACATAATATGCTCAACCAAAATGGCGCGCGTGTATATGATATATGATAGCTGTGGTATTTTTGTTTATGTTTTGGTAACAAAATTAATTAATTAATTTTTGTTTATATTTTGGTAACAATAAAATAAAGTTAAATACAATAATTAAATAAAATAAAGTTGAATAACATTTAAATAAAATTAAGTTTAATTTATTTCTCATCGTTTAATTGGTTTATGTGTTCTTTTTCAGATTACCAAGGAGCGATAAAAATTGTTAATCAGTTTAGATGCCGAAGTATAAAATCAAACTAAAATTGCAAAAAAAAATTCATTTTTCTGCTCCATTTACAAGGAATGTAACTTAACTCTATTTTTGTGGATTAGGCCTAATGGGGACACCACTTTGAAAAAAACGCACCAAGTACTCTTCCTCTTGGGAGGTGTGGAAACGAGTACATTAAATAACTAAATATATATATATATATATATATATATATATATATATATATATATATATATATATATATATATATATATATATATATATATATATATATAATATGATCAACGGTTCAAATAGTTAAAATCGGCAACTTCATTGCAAATCCCTCTTTAGAATTATTAGTGCGCCTATGGCATTTTTCTACCTTTCTCTTTTCTTCTCCAAATTTGGAACGCTTGACGTTTACTTATATTCATTCTATATAATAAGTATATTTCTATGCAATCAGTTGTCTTATGTTCAGTGGTCTTTACATATTTTCAGCACAGTGTATAAAAATCAGAAAAAGGGCTTTTCTGATAAAATATTATCGGATTTTTCAAATAAATTATCTCTCTGATTTTTCAGAGCTCTCCGATATAATAAAAAAAACAGACCACATATATCGTTTGCCATCACCAAATAACTCAGAAATATTTTAAAATTGTTAGTTTATATGCAATCGTTGTTCATATAAGATATTCCTCTTTATATTTATTCTCTTTGCCTATACCTTCTTTTCTCCTTAGGCGTTTAGAGTGCTAAAACATAAAGCCATTGCCTTGGAAGCATTTTTGAACATTAATGGTGCTTTTAACAACACGTCCATTAATGGTATGCTTTGATAGACATGACATGGATGCAGTGGAAGGATGACGTATGATGGAATTTTATCTTTTTTAGTGTATCATGGTCAACAACAGACTCTATACCATATTGGTATAGGAAGTTTGGTTAAACCTGAAGATTAGCTACCGAAAACATTATGGGTGATCTACCTATCGTTTACAATTGGCATTTATGAAATTATGGGTCGGTTTATTGGAAAATATTGAAAACTTATGCATAGAGATGAAATTCCTACAAGGATATTGCTCAGAATGTGTCTCAGCATCAATCATCATCCTTGCTATCGTTCATACATTTTTTGATTTTACACAGTTCTGCGAAGATAACTTAAAAAGCTCGATTTCAAAGGCGTACAAAGCCTTAGTTTAATTAGTTAAGTAGCTTTCGAACGTTTTCGATTCGGTAATTGGGCCGTAAAACGCTTAATTGAAAGTGACTATTTTTATTGAAAAATCATCTTTATACCAACAAAGCTCATTTTCATCTCGGAGGCAATGTCAACAAGTAAAAAGAAAATCCACACGTTATCATGGAGAAGCCGATTCATTCAGAACGACTCTTTGGTCAATGGAGAATATTACCGAGTCACAATATACTTGTTTATTCCAAAAATTGAAGAAAAGGACAATCTAATCTCTTAGGACCTAATCTAATTCTAAAATGGAGAAATTAGCCTTAAAGATTTTTGATTCCTCGAAACGGACTTATCTATTTTGGAACACTCAACTGGAAAATTTTCCAGTTCTACATGAACTATTATGATATAAACAAAACCAGAAATACGGTGACAGGTGACAAAACCTGTCAAAATACACATAAATTAAAGTGGTGGTTACAGAACCTATGACGATTACACATGATGATTACACATTGATGCCGGAATCTATTTGCCCTCACTGTAATGATTTCTCTATTTTGTTAAGTTAGTTCTTAATTTTACTACCGTAACCAAATCAGAGATGTCGTTATTTGTTATGTTTATACTACATAGATGTGGTTTCGATGTATCTTGTTGCAGTGTCAGTTTTTGCAGCCTACAATCATTCTAAATTTGCATATCAAATTTAACTATTATATATAACTTTGAGACCGAAAGTCAACATGTCGTTTCCCCCTAAAAGTTGATTATTTCAAATAACAGGCTGAGAAAAAACAAAAAGTTACGCCTAAAAGACTACTTTATTTTCACATTATTTTATTTATACAATCATTTAGAAAGTTAAGACTGTGTGCAGTGCATAAGTACTGAATAACTACTGAACATTTTTGTAGTCCGATAAATTTCCTACATGCCTGAGATGCCTTTTAAGACAACAATAAGCCGTTTCGTATATAATTTCGATGAGCTTCCGACAAACTGGGTTTTAACAAATTTAATTCGTTGTTGTACACCTTTCCTATTATAGAGTACCTACCGTTCATCGAATGTTGATAAGGCACCTATTGAGAGATTAGCATTTTTTATCAGTTGGTATTTTATTCCTTCTGTCAAAATTATTAAGTAAAATCAATACGAATAGTAACTTTGAGGGTACCATCACTGAATGAATATGACGACACTACTAAAACTGTTTGAAGGGCAAACAAACACTGTTATCAGTTCTATGCTCTTGTCCTTCATATTGATAACTTTGAATCCCGGTACCTATTTGAGTGTCAACTCGACAAAATTTTGGGCAAAGTTAAAAAAACAAACAGATATTATAACTCAGACCATTCGTTAGAGAAGCAAAGTCATAATGGCCTAATCGAGCCTGAGTGACAGGAAATAAAAGTGCCGGTCTTAGTAAAATGGAATCGGCAATATTTTGGAAAATAAACATGCAGCATCTTTATACGGTTTTATACTAATATACACAATGCCATATAGTTCTGTCGTTAGGGTGTTAACAATGCAAGCATTTGGTGGTCTTTGATTTTTGACCGAGTATTTTAAATGAACATCCTCGCGATCCGTTCAGTAAGATGATGCTACCTGACAACAAGAACTGCATATGAATAACTTCTCTGTCCAAAAATCTAATAGCATACTCACTGACTCAGCCTCTCTCAATTAGATTTATTTACAGTGTGAACTCTACCCTATGAGGATCTTAGAACGACGGTTTTGATTAAGCACAGGTCGCTTTCAATGTGGAATTACTTTAATAAGACGATACTATACATCATGAATTATCGGTAGCTTACAAGGAGGATGCCAATCAAGCACGAAATGTTGTTACAAATCAAGCTACTTCGGTGCCAAGCAATGCAATCAGTAGAAAAAATATGAAAGACAGTTTCTGCTTTTCCCTCACTGGTCGCAGTTCTCGTTCCAAATTTGTGAGTACTTAAAGAATAATAAAAATACCCAATCCAACCTCAAAGTATACGCTTATCATATAGTTAAAGAAGAATGGAATCTTTGATGGTTGGTTCCAAGGAATATTTATAAGTGATATAAAGTGATGGACGAAACTCTATTAAGAGTCACAGTACCACAAAAGTGGAAAATGTCCCCAATCAAGATACGGACCAGCACTCGCCAAGTCAATTCAAGTTAGTTATGATGGAGTCAATTGCTCTATAAAGCAACTAAGTTGTCAGATTAACTGTAAATTAATAATCTTTGAAAGACAGTAGCGTATTGATACTATTGTATAATCAAGAAATGGTTCGTCCTTAGATTGTAAGTCTAAACCTTTAATTAGAGTTGAAGTATGCTAGTTAAGTGGATTACCACTGGTGGGATCCACTTCACTAGGAATAAAATGCTAATTAATCTATTTAAGTAGCATAGTTCAACTCTACTTCAAGTCCTAGCCTTACAATCTAAGGACGAATCATTCCTTGATTAGAGTTACATGGTCCTTCGAGCCGGATTCCAAAACAACAGAAACGGCACCAAATATAATCATTAACCATCTAAAATTATCGAACTTCAATCGCTAATAGCAAAGCAGGAGGAGCTCGCAGCCAATATCAATCAGCTGCAGGCCAATTACAAACTAAACCATATTTGGAAACAAAACTTTACAAATTAAAATCAATTTATACCGAATATGTCGGAGCTGATGATCAAATTCTGAAGATAGTACCACCTCTAGAGAAGAACCATCCCTACATTATTTCGAAAGAAGATCCAAGAAATCTTCAACACATTAATTGGATAAATACGTGATCGGTTGCATAATGGCCAATCGAAGATACCTACACCACCATCATTGAAAAAACCCGGTACCTCTCTCCTTCACATATACTAAGCCAGTAGGTGCCTCGGAGATAAAACAAATTAATAAGACATCAACATACGACTCCTATATAGAAAATTGGATATCAGCAATCAAGAGCGGGAAGCCGACAACTGCTCTCAAAGTCTCGCCAAGATAAAAATCGAGCAGATCAACAAAAATATTGTTGTATGCGACCCTCCTAAACCACTTTATAAGTCACTGGACCTTAGTACGACATTAAATTATTTTACAAGGGTATCTATCGGAAGTTAAAACATATATCCTGTCTGGCCCCGGTAGTTCAAACTTTGATAATGAAATGATGCCCTATCGAATTCTGTTTTATATACTTTTGCTACCAGGTTCCAATAGCAGATGGTTTGTAATATGATTATAATCTTCTGTAGTTGAAGCTTCGGGGAAAAGTATTTATTAGACTTAGAGTTTAAGACCTTCCGGTTTGAGACTTTGCTTGAGAGTGTCAGAAAGTTTTATCGGTTTTACATAAAGATGACCAGACCAGATGCAGATAAGTATTTCAGACAGGAGATGCCAACATATACGATGTGAGTATGAAAAACATCCGGCAATTATTGAGAAATCATAGCGATTTCGGTACTCTACGCTACTTTAATAATCTCTTGAATATGACTATTTTGTTGAGTGGCTGCTACCGCACACTTAGACAGGAGACAGTGCGTTGTGATACCACAGAATCTTAGATGTACGGCTATATAGCTCCGATTTACGTAGAGCCATTTGCGCATTTCATAGCTCCATTCCATGTCAGCCTATAGTACTGACATGGACAATAGGACGGCCTATGGATTCTAAACTCAACAGGGAGTCCAGATGTGTTCATTCACACCACCGATCACACCGCCCAATCGATTGATGGTGAAAAATCCCTTTTGCATTTCGAACCCGGTACCTCCCCTCCAACTGGCACAGCTTTAACCACTGCGCCACCTGCGCGGTTGAATAGGACGATACTCTTAATCAAACGGGATGTTGACAAAGATTACTTGAACCTCGTTCCTAATAACTATTTAGACAATTAAACCATTAGCCAAAAATTAATTTCATCGTTAAATATGATTTTTCGATAAATCGAAGAAGTTTTGGCGCTACCGATTTCACATCTCGTGAAGATCTAAACTAAGAACTTCATGACGCAAAATTCGTCACAGTATGGTTTGAGGCCCTCATAAGCGATATTTTTGGTATATACTTCGACCAGTGTCTTGTCTGACAGTGTCATTCAATTTTTACTTAAATTTATCCACTATAGCATTACAGCCAGGGTGGGACGATTATTACGACCGAAAATTGTAGTAAGAAGGTTGTTAAAAACTTAGACGTTAAAAACTTGACTTTGACGTTAAAAATCATTCATAACGTTCAAGGGCTAGTTTCTACAAGAGTTGAAGAAAAGTTTGAACAGGTATAAAGTTGACATCAATGGAGTTTGACGGTCTATGATCTGAAAATCGGGAAACGACTATTCTCTTTTCTATGGTGTCGAGAGAACTTTGATCCGAACAGATCGGGGTGTGAAAGTCTAGAATTCCTCTTAGAACAACAACTTGCAAACACGAACACATTCACATAAATCATTCCGAAGCCAATTTGATCATGTGTTCATTTCAAAAAGGCGGGCTGGAGACAGAGTAATATACAATTCAAATCCAGCGATACATGAAGCAAAACGAAATGGTTCAGATTTTGTCAACCGAATAGTTGAATGGAGGGCACCGTACTCTTTAATTTATTATCCGATTACGATTACTGATTTAGATGAACACATCTCCTTGGTGTGGTGCTAAACTTACAAGTTCGTGTGTTGTCTTGTATAATATTCACACAATTATGGCTATTTGAGAAATTGTTGGCGGTCATATTTATAACTGCAGAACCCCTGCTTTCTTTTGGTCATGGTAGCAGATTTCTCTCATAATTGTGTCATTCATTGCTAACATAAACACAGGATCTGGATCTCAAGCAGGTATCTCTTATAGATTTGTTTCATACATCACTGATGATCTCTCCATGAAACTGGCACAAATGAATGGGGTAGTGATCTATTTAACGAGAGATATCTTTCAGTACGTGAAAAGAAAGCTGTCCGGGTATAGGAATAAAATTACCAATTATGGACGTGAGTGCAGATTTTACACAAAATCAATAAATCTTTCCGGCAGCCTCGAAACAAAACACGACATATTTATTATATATGCGCAAAATTATACAAAAACCAAGCCAGTCCTCGAATAAATTGTCTGACCACCTACGTACGAAACTCGTACGATAAAAACAAAAAAATCTGTTTATTATTGCTGTACCCGTTTGATCCGCGAACTGCAATGTACATATAGCTGTAATTTACAATGAAATTTAGCTGGAATTTTTCTCAACTACTCTCGTTAAGCAAAATCTTACAATAATAAATAAAATTAAGAATTGTTTAATATATTTTTAAAAATAAATATTTATTGTTGTTGACATTGAAAATTAAAATAATTTTGTGTGTCCGCGATTTATAAAATTGCGTGGGTTAGCGCGTTCACGTGACGCCGCTAAAAATACCAACCCTTCGATTGAATTTACAGTCAAAATATAGATTGATGCCAGACAGCTTATATTTTGTGCCGAAGCGTGGCATTGAAAATGATTTCTTGGCTCTGGTATATGTACACTGAGTGGTATACCGAGACGGGTGTTGTTATGATACCCGTGTAACCCAGTAACCTAATTGTTGTTATGTACAAAATGAATGCGGAAACACATCGGTATTGGGAACAAACTAACATATAAGTGATTTGTGTTCGAGACCCCACGCACCTAATTATACCTATCATCTGTGGTGCCGGTAATATTAATTAGATTTGACTTCACAAAAAAAAAATTACTAATATTTATAACCATAAATTATAATTATATAGAAAACCTAAAACCTAATTTAACTCGATGATAATTAATTCACTAATTAAATTTGATTCATATATGATGATTCTATTTTGGTCGCGAAATGAAAATGAAAATTAATGTTTTCATCTCATCTCGCTAGTATTCTACTGGCATACAAAGATTTGAAATTTTCTTCACACCACATATACATACACACACACGTAACATACATATGTGTAGTCTCGATAAACGATCATCATGATGATTATAATTTAAATTAAGAATAGATCAGATGTATAGATTTCAGTCGAATAGTTTTATTGTGTATCCGAGTGGTTGCCAAATTAATACAAACTAAATGACTAATTGTTATAGATTTTATAGTTTTAAAATTAACCAAACGAAAGTGATTTATATATTTATAGGTTTACGAATTTAAACCGGCGTTTGACACTCCCTTGAGAAGTATGTAGTTCCAAAATTCCATCCCTAAAACGATTTTTAACAATGGGAATACTGCTATAGTAGTTGTGATTTACAGGATACTATCACGATAGAAAAGACGAGAGGCGGAGAAGTGTGTTTAGTACAGTAATAGTTAAGATTCGATCACAAGACAGCACAATTAAACACCGAAAAGATCCCAGATCGTGTACGACCCTATACTGCTATAGTAGTAAGGATATATACTCATAGGATACTATCACGATAGAAAAGTGTATACCAAACAGTTATAATAAGGGCATTGTTTCGATCACAAGGCAGCATACTTCGTACTGTTGTAAACAACCTAGAGATCCCAGATCGTGTACGACTCAATACTGCTATAGTAGTTAGGATATCAAGGATACTATCACGATAGAAAAGATGAGCGGCGTAAAACTGTGTACCATTCAGTTATAACAAGAGCGTTGTTTCCATCACAAGGCAGCACACTTCATACTGTTGTAAACAACCAAAAGATCCCAGATCGTGTACGACTCAATACTGCTATAGTACTTGTGATTGAAGGGACACTTTCATGATAGAAAAGGCGACAGACGATAACGTGGGCACCAAACAATAATAATTAAGGCGTTGTTTCTCTCATAAGGCAGCACACTACATACTGTTGTATACAACCTAAAGATCCCAGATCGTGTACGACTCAATACTGCTATAGTAGTTAGGATATATAGGATACTCTCACGATAGAAAAGGCGATAGACAAAAAAGTGTGCACCAAACAATCATACTTAAGACGTTGTTTCGATCAGAAGGCAGCACACTACATACTATTGTGAACAACCTAGATCGTGTAAGACTCAATATACTGCTATAGTAGTTATGATATAAAAGGATAGTATCACGATACAAAAGGCGTGAGACGGACAGCACACTCCTGACTGTTGTTAACAACCAAAAGATCCCAGATCGTGTACGACTCAATACTGCTTTAGTAGTTAGAATATATAGGATACTATCACGATAGAAAGGATGAGGGGCGGGAAAACTGTGTACCATTCCGTAATAACAAGAGCATTGTTTCTCTCACAAGGCAGCACACTACATACTGTTGTAAACAACCAAAATATCCTAGATGGTGTACGACTCAAAAAACTACAAAATATTCGTGATTAGTGAACAAATAAATAATCTATGGCTTCCTTACCGCGTCTCAACTGAGACCTTAAGAACCATTGGTGCATAACGTATTGGTGCACATTGTAGGTGGTCAGCCCAACGAATGTTTTTACACACAATCGAGTTAATGTTATCCGGTGCATGTTTATTTTTGGTCAACGGCGAGAATCGATTTCGAGACCGCGATGTGATGAGAAACTCTTTTAACCATTAAGCAACAACCGGTGGTCGTTGAAACTTAATCCTTCGATTGTTCCAATTCGCGCTTCATGGACCAATCGAAAAACAGTTGCGTAATATGTTAAACCAAAGAATTTTAGAGGCCATAGATTATACAGTGAGTGGGTTACACCAACCGTTACAAAAATCAAATTTTAACTGAAACTGCTCACACCAAACTCTTTGCCAATGTATTTTTGACCTACAATCCGTTGTTAATACCGACATCATCTAAATAGTTACATTCCACACAAGAAAGTTTTAAAGTAAAACGTCTCCAGTGACATTGCATGAAGATGAATTTCATTACAAAATTGAGGCACATCTTGCTGCGATCCGGCTTCGAGAGAATAAATGCATGATTCGACAGCTTCATTCCACCGAAGACAAAGTTATTGCAATCAGAAATACAGCTCCAACCATTAAAAAGGTTCAGCTCCTCTTTTAACCATCGATGGTGTCAAGAACTTGCATATTTTCATATATGGCTGGGAAGTGACAATAGTAACTGTCCACTAACCGCTCTTCAGATTGTTCAGTCTGGAAAAACCTACACCACATATTCCGACATCAAGAATGATGCGCTGGAGTATGTTCGTAAAGAGGACGTTAATACAGATGGTCTTGACCGTCGTCCAAATATAAAACCTTAACCCTTCACCGAAGAAGTTGAAGCACAAAAAAAATTTAAACAATTTTGAGCTCGTCAAAAAATCTAAGTTACATCAAGGATTGGCTTTCTTGAGACCAGCGTGTTCTCTGCATCTATAGCGAAAAGGTCATTCTCTCGTGAGCATAGTGTCAAGATCTAAGAATACATAAGCAATCGAAACATTTTTGGGGAGGAAACCAAGAAGGCTTGGTTCTGTACACATACATTTCACAAGATCATCACAATCAAATTCAATGTATCCAGAAGTGATGTCTGTTTCATCTACATAAACAGAGTGCACCATCCAATCGTTCCGTATAATTTTTATTAACCCGTGAGATTCCTTAAACAATCGTTAGCAATAATGGCGTTGCATTCACTTCAACCGATTTTGAAAAGTTTTAAAAGTGATATAGAATATGTCATACTTTGGCACTCTATTCCATCGTTCATTCAGTGAGCGTATATTGGTCGCACAATACAATTATTTGAAAAAAGAAACAAAAGCCAATGTCCACCAACGATTGGCAATATTTTTACTTCATCACTACGCAACACCATCGGACCAGTCCAGCACAGCAGAATAGCATATTGGAGCTTATTTTGGTCGACTTCATCCTCACTCGTTAATATAGTGCAGCTCCTAAATGCAGACACATACATCACAAAGCTTCAATAAACAAACAACAGGAAACGAATAAGAAGACGTCGAGGTTGAAAAATACGAGGATGAAAACTCCAAACTAAATGACCAGGAGTATTCACACATATCAAACTTCCAAACTCATTTCAATTGAAATTGGCAACCGAAAAATATATTTATTTATTATTTCATATAGAATATAGACTAAGGCTTCCATCAAGTCCAACGGAAAATACTGTATTTTCAGATTTAATACTGTATTTTCAGATTCTTATGGGTTTTGAGAGACTGGAAAAGGGCAACAAGCGATTCAAATTTGAAAAGTGCAAACACTACTAACTATAGTTGATCTGAAAACACGAACGGGACGTCATTATTCACTAACCGGCGCCATACAATTGCCAGCCTCTTTACAGGCACTACTAGACTCAAATTCGCAAAATAGTCTTATCACCAAAAGTACGTCAAATTTACTAAATTTGAGGAAGAACAAAGCATATCTCAATCTCAGGAATGAGTGGAGGCAACATCTGCTGGTGTACCACAGAACTAAATGTAATCTCGAAAAAACGGAATGGAAACGATCGAGAATTAATGTCCCAAGAAACTATTAAAAACTGTTCGACTTCAATGACAGGTACATTGTAAGAAAACGCTCTAAAACCAACCGATTGTTTAAGATAAAATCACATCGAACGAGGGACTCTAGTTCTGCAAATGAACTTCACATGAGCTTTGGCGGAGTGAACAATCATTTATACACTTAACAAGATCGAATGGGCTTGATGATATTGTATCTGACTCCAACCAATGGTTAAAATATATTATATCAATAACCGTAAGGTTGGAGCATCCATTTCTCTACGAGGAGTCTACCTGACTACAAGCAGGGCAACGATTGAACAAAAAGTTTGAAAATATTATAACTGAATCCCTCTTAGATGATCGCAAAACTCCTATATGACCAGAGAAAATCCAGGCAGAATTAATGGATCCACTAGTCTTGGACGAATCACATAACAATCTATTTCATAGCATAGAGTTTTATTATTCGATCGAATTGATCAATATCACTGGAGTGTATACATTTTTCAGTCACACTAGGATGAGCTGTCCATTTCAGGCTACTTACAATTTTGATCACATTTAATCTGTTATCGACTAATTTTTGTATCTGAATCCTCAAACTCAATCGTTTGTCGATCCATGTCTAGTCAGAGTAACATGTTCAGATTCAACTCATTTGAACACTTTGGTGACCTGATTGACTCATTCATCAACTTGAATTCGGGCTTGATCGATATTTTTCCCTGCAAATTACAAAGTGACTGTCAACCATACCAATGGATTGAGCTCGAGTATACAGATTGAAAAGGGTTGATGAAGTTTTACTCCCTTGAAGTAGTCCTCCAACAATACTGTCATTTTCATAAACAGGCCCGGATAGCGACGACTGGAATACGTTTCTAAATTACCGAGTACATTGAACTCATTAAATAAAATCTTATGACGATGACTAATAGTGTATAGCACGTATATAGTTTTAAGAATGACTAATCGCTTATATCAGCGTATCGGAATGAACAACAAATTTTCAGATCACAATCTATCGTGACGAAATAATCGTCACACACCATACACCTGTTACATATTTTGTCATACATCCACCCACAATTTAATTGTTTATTAGTTTTGTTTACACTATTCAAACACTCGTATACACAAAAGCACCAGATTGCGATAATTCGAGGGCGCAATAGAAAATTACTCCGTTTTAGATAAATGGGCAGCGCATATTGCCCAATGGTACAATGTATGTATATTTGGCAGGTATTCAGATAAGTCAAATAAAATGTATATGTATAATATTTAAGAAAATTTTCATCACCTACCCCAAAAATCGTATTGGTACAAAATGTCTGATTGATTTTCCAATTTAGATAAATTTTTCACGATCGCCACCAACTTTTTATATTCTCATTCTTAATAATTCTTGAACACACGGCACACGAATATTGTCACTTTTATTTTTGTACATAAACGATTTGGAAAATTATTTTATTTTCAAAATTTTCTAATTATTTCACTTGAAAATTTTTATTTAACTTTTGTTGTTATAAAATGAAAATGCAACCGCAACTAAATTGCAAACCAACGATCAAAAAACTTTTTATAAAAGATTTTCTCTTCCTCGTTCTAAAAATTTTCTTTCACTCTACACACTCGTTAATTTTTATTTTTGTAATTTTACTAAACGAAATAAAAAGAAAAATGTAACAGATGAAAATTTATTAAGGAAAATTAATTAGAAAACAACAATCTATACGGTAATGTTTAATGTTTGTCTCAATAAAATTTTTGAACACTTTTGAACCAAAGGAAACGAAACCATTAGTCTGATGAACAAAATACACAATACATTGATGAAAAATTCGACGAAAAAACAAAAACAAGAATGAAAACGTTTTTCATATTATACAGTATAGTGTGGATAATGCATACCCGAACCATAGAGTACGTACATAAAACTCCGTGCAGTGCGCGCTGTCAAAATTATACATGTCCACTGCTCACTATGTTTTGTACTGGTTACTGAAATCGACCAACCGCTAGTACTCACTAATAGTCCGGTTCTTATCTTTGCTAACTAAACTTTAGTTAATTTAGCAAAGACAAGAACCGAACTGCTAGCAGTACTAGCGATTAGAAAGCGACTATAAAACATCGAGAAAATCAAGTCAGCTCTTCATACTGTTGCAAACAATTAGAAGATGCTAGCTCGATCTACGTCGACAGCGACCTCTTCGCCTTAATAGATTGTTCCATCATTCGGTTCTTATCAGAACGCAGAATGTGGCCGCTATCAGAAATCCGCATTAACTTTCTAATTTTACGATTGAAAAGAACTCGGTATGTGCCATCAACTTCGCGTTTTTGAGCCATATATCACACGCATAATACCATCGACATGGCGAACCTTGATAACCTCTCCCAAACTATTATCGCAATCGATGAGAGGTCAAAGATACTTGAATCTCATCTCTCCTTCAAACGTGTGGTCACCATTACTGAAATCAATTGCATCTTGGTCTCGAAAACTAGAGATCAGATATTTCCATCGTAGCTTTGCAATGATCAGATATTGGTCACTGCCTACGAATTTTTATGAGGACCGATACGATCTACCGTCTTGGGCTTTTTTGAAAACACATGTTCAATTTTACGCCTACAATGAGAAATCGAAATTCAAGATTTTCGAGGTCATATCTACTGTGTAGCAATGTATAGCCATCGAGTTTCTTGGAAAGCTACGAGTTCCACATACCGATCCTTAATCTCATGTCCAGGTACTTAAACGAGGGTTCGTTGTTGTTTTGGCGGTATCCGATGTTAATTTTGTTCACATTTTTGACATTTGAATTTTGAACGGGTTATACCGACGTGTTCCATGGAAAGATGAGATTCAAGTATCTTGGATATTTCGTTACTCTTGATAATAGTATGGCAGGATGATATAACAAGATCCCTCTTGCATCTTTTAATTTGAATTTTTAATCCTCGTCGTTCAGTTAAAATTATACCAAGTGTTTTTCAGATCCGTTGTCATGTATATAAGACTTTAACTTTTACGGATAGGTAGAATATGGCTTTACATTCTATGTAGAACCGACCAAATGACACCGTGTTTCTTTTGGAGTGGGAAATGTCAAATTCAAATCCCAATAGGGGCCTGTTGAATGAGGATTTTCATTTTCTGACTAGAAAACATAGCCTTGATGGAATCATTAGAACCTTTAGCAAGGAACGATAATACAGGAGTTATTGATTTAGACACCAATGCCTTACCATCTGGTATGGGGATGTCGCAGAAGAGGAAAGCAGAAATATTGCACATTCCAATTCCGATGGCAAAACACCTTCAGGGAACCAAGTGGAAAGACAGAGACCTCTTAAGTGAAGCCACAGATAAACCGGGTTAAAGACTCAGGATCGAGAATGATTGCGAAACTGAGTTTTGAACAGGTAGCAAATCACTAGCGTTGAATGATTCAAAAGCAAGCATAAGCTCGTCACATTTAGACTAAATTGTACGATCTAACTATGGTTCTAAGCCGCCCAGATGCCGCCGTGTTTAAAGATGTGGCAGTTGGAGCGGGGAGGTACCGAATTCTCGAATCCCGATAGGGGCAAGATGCAAAAAGGGATTTTTCACTATCGATCGTTTGGGCGGTGCGGTTGGTGGTGTGAATGAACACATCTGGATCCCCTGTTGAGTTTAGAATCCATGGGCCGTCCCATCGTCCATGTACTATAGGCTGACATGGAATGGAACTATGCAATGTGCAGATGGTTCTATATAAATCGGACACCCGTACATATTGCGGTATCACAACGGACCATCGCCGGTCTAAGTGTGCGATAGCAGCCACCCAACAAAACAAAAAAACTACGGTTCTAAGAAACTACGGAGGGAGTGACATGAGTGCATCATATTTAGAGAACTATTTATTGCTTTTATATCGGCCCGATTCAATAACTTTACGATATTTTGAATGGACTAGAGAACCAAAACACGAGACTAACGACCGATAGATGAACCCTTTTCAGTTTGAGTAGGAGGATCTGGTGTACAATTAATGCAAATAAATTAGCAGCGTTTTAAAGCGTTCTCCTCACTCGTTAAATGTCGCTGGAAATATCGCAATTCATTCAATATCAACAGGTCTTCTTTATAAAATCAGAGGAATCAATCTAAGGATCTTAAGTTCTGTCCTGGTATAAGTGATGACAGCTAGAGACCTGCGTTTATATTAGCAATAACTCGTAAAACTGATTCCTGAATGACATTTGTTGCAATAATCTTGAAACAGTCATTATTGAAGTAAAGCAAACAAATCCACTAATTTCTGCCTATGATTCGAAGCTTCATCATCCTATACTCAAGAGTTTATAAAAGCTAGACAGTATGCAAACCGTAATGATATGCCATCACGTATATTGGAACCTCCTCAAATACTTATGGTCATCTTGGTAAAATACTATAATATTTCTAGACATTAACTCAATAAGTCTAAGTGGAAAGTCTCAAATGAGGTATAATTATCCCTGACGATCGAGAGTTCCTAACCCAATAATCATAGATTAGAAATTGTACAGACTCCATTTCAGAGTTGTCCTCTTATAAGCAGCCCCAAGAACAAGGGACACCTTAGTAGCCTACAGAGCTGGTGAAAGAATTTTGAAACATATATCTTAATGTTAGGAAGGGAAAAACTTCACAAGATCTGCTAAATATTAGAAAGATCTCAATCGGAAATCTATAGAGAAACCAAAATTTAATGGCTTCAAATCAAGAATTCCTAGAGTTCTAATCAAAACACATCTTTCCAAAACTGAAGGTTCAAATATATTTGAAGGGACTCATTTGACAAACTTAACAAACAGATTCCAGTGAGTGGAGCCGCCTAGAAGCCAAGGTAGTGACACGTCGTTCGGTTTTTCTCAAAAACACTACGACCGGATTGAATATTTTCTGGAATCCTAAAAGAGAGGCTGGATATCCTTCTAGACTAGCGTTCACATATAACTTTAGATTCAGTTTTGCTTTGCAATACATCCCAAAATCGTAGAGGGCGGTCAGAGTACTGTTTATTTCGAATCAAAAGCCTAGAAATGACAGCTGTGATTATTGCACGCCCTCGACCTACAAGGTTAGGGTTATATTTGGCTATATAATCACAGTTGAGCGGATCTATACGAAACAGTTTATCGGAATAAGAAAACCAGAAAATATGGATAACGAAGATTAATAAAGATTGGAAGTCGGCGCAGTCCGACTGGTAAAGTAATCTTATCTTAACTCAACCTTTTCGACCACATAGCTATTTAGGATGTGGAAGCAAGGTATCAATGGAAATATTAGCACTGGCTCGACAGATGAAAGTTGGCTCAAACTGATTGTGAACACTGGAAGAAGCCCAGGAATAAGCTAAACCAGCAGAATAGCGTAGAAGGCAAATTATCATGGCAGCATAAGGGTTAGTGTAAGTAAGTCACAAGAAGTTTTGAGAATTGTAGCGTTGAATAAAGTGAGAGAAGCCATTGTAAGCAAAATAATATCCACTATCCGCCATACGAATAAGATTGGAAATTTTCGACGTATCTGACACCAGAGCCGAATCGATGAGAAAACCAGATATGGTTCAAATTATTTACTGAAAGGAGGAAGATACTGAAGGTAGCACTGTTAAGTACAAAGGTTAAGTGTTGCTCAGTGAATCATGGATAACGATGTCTTGTAAAGGAAATACGAGTTTACTTATGGAATGACAAAATAGTGTTCTGAATATCACCTGGGGATTAACGAAACACCTGCCAAATAGTAAGGGTTATATTAAGTTGGAATCGAGATGTAGTAGGGGAACGAAAAAATATGAGAATATTAGTGGAATGAAAAACGATCGGTATAGGAGGACTGAATTTCACGGAAAGTGACCAGAAGCCTATATATACATTACCAAACCAGAAGAAAACATATAAACTCGGCTACTCTTAATATTTTTGAATTTATTTAGCACCTCTTCCCGACCGTAGTTATAACGTCTCAACTGTAATATGACATTAAATTTAAAATATTTTTCTAATAAATAACAAATAAGAAAAGTCAGTTTTCCAAGCAACATATACAACACACATACACAGTTTTTCAACATTAAAACAAAAAACTATTTTCGTAAAGGTGGAAAAATATTGCGAATTGAGAAACGTAAACGAAATATTTGAGAGACTCGTGTATAATAAATTTTCCGTGTTTTTCACATTTTCGCGTACCTACTCGTATATACAAGATAATCTAATTCGTTCCACGGCCAAACCAATAAGGAAAACTGCCGTCGCAATTACAACAGTAATTTAGGTTATGGGCAATTATTTTAATGTGAAAATTCGGAAAACTGTTATAATTGGGATAAACATTCCGTGAGGCAGTAAAGTAAATCATTTTGAGTATAACAATAATTTACTATGAATGCAATATATTTGTCTTAAAGTTAATTTTGAATGTATAACGAGGCTATTTTCGCGATTATATTTTGTGGAAATACTTGCATGTAATCATAATTTCCTCGTATGTGGTTAAAACTTTGAGTGATACATCGGATAAGTTGCATATGGTACACGTCTAGTAGTTTATTAGGACTTTCTGTGCCTGTCAACAACGTTATGGTAGTACTTGCAGATGGGAACCAAACAGACAATCTGCTAGTAGTATTTAACCATTACCAGACCTATTCCTGCTCAATATGGTGTCCAGCCCTGAAGATGTTGATGCAATTTTGTGCATTGGGTATTACTGATCCCTGTGGAACGCTTAGAATTCCACCACAGAGCACACTGCTTGTCGTAAGAGGCGACTAAAATGGTTGAATTGTTGGGCTTCACCCACATATTCTGGATCTTTATCTTACAACAATTCCGCATTTCATGGAAGCGCGTGTCGAAGCTGGAATTGGAAATTCTGACCACAATTTGATAACCTTAACAATATCTGTCGAAACACCACCAGAATTTAGACAGCAGTCAAGGCGTCTATGGCATTTCAACGAGACTATCAATGATGGATTACGGTCATTTTTTTAACATTTTCCGTGGGAGAGCCATTGTTTTTATAAGAATCTAATAGACGACGCGGTTTCCAATTTCACCGAAACCGTTCAACATGGAATGAATAAATATATCCCATCATCCTTTTCCAATCTCAATCCTAATTTTAAAATATTTTCAAAAGAAGCCGCCAAAGCAGCCATACAAAATAAATCTGCTTACAAGAAATATAAGCGCAACGAAATTTTGTTTGAAGAGTATAAGGCCACACGTAACATCTGTAAAAAAATATGTGCTAAGGAAGCGAAAAGAGCTGACAACAAGAAAGCCGCTAAGGCTTCCGACCAGATGGTCGCATGGGTTGCCAATATTTCTAAAACATTTTTTTCAGCATTGAAATGTGCAGACGGTGTTCTGGTGGTGCATCCATATTTGCAGGCTGACTTACTGGCAAGCGTCTTCACCTCGAACTCGACCTTAGTTGTACCCGATGGAGTTACGCCTCCGTCAATTCCGTATTGTGGTTCCAAAATGAATCCTGTCAACATCTAGGAGGAAACTGTTTTCAGGAACCTGAAGGCAATGGACGTTAATAAGGCCACTGGAACTGACGGAATTTGTTCGAATGTTGAAGGAGTTTGCCAGTGGCTTGGTTCCAATATTAACTAAATTTTTTCTCCTTTCTTATAAGCAAGGTAAATACCCGAACGCCTGGAAGAGTGCGATGATGCAATCGATCTTTAAACCTGGTTGTGATAAAACTGACCTCTCAAACTACAGGCCAATATCAATTGTGTCAGCCGTGGCTAAAGTTTTTTTGAGAAATGCATTAACCAACAACTGGTGAATTATCTTGAGATTAATAAAATAATTTCAGATACACAATATGGCTTCCGCGAAAGCCGCTCCACAATCATTTTGAATATATCTAGCTTTCGACAAGGTTTGGCATGAAAATCTCATTTGTAAATTTGTGGCATACGGCTTGGATTCGATGACCATCAAGTGGATAAAGTGCTTTCTCAAAGACCGAAAAATCAACGTTGTGCTACATGGGTGATCATCAACGACACACTCCCCAAATGCCGGAGTTCCTCAGGGTTTAGTTTTGTCGCCAACTTTGTTTTTGTTATACATTAATGACTTGTTGGATAGTACTGTGAACCATATCCACAGGTTTGCCGATGATGCGACATTGCACTCTTATTTCATTCGAGGTCGTGCTTACTCTTCAGAGTTAAACGGTAAACGGCTGGAAGAATTGTCACTTCGCTTAATTCCAATTTGAGTACAATATTTGAGTGGGGAGTAAAAAATGTGAGTAAGAAAAAATCACAAATATTCACGTTCTCGCGTAAAAGAAGTCACAACGAATACCTTTTTGTGGTAAAAGGCCACGTTCTCGTGGGTTGTGACACAATTCGTCTGCTTGATGTTCAGATTAGCAACAATTTCAAAAGGAATATACACATTATCGCATTGGCCAAATCAGCTTCACGTAAACTCGGGTTCCTCAATAGATGCAGGCGGTTTTTGAGATCACATCAGGTACTCCAGATGTATAAAACCTTTATTAGACCGTGTATAGAATATTGCTGTCAGGTTTTGAGGTGAAGCAAATGGCATTACTCTCCAGTTGCTGGATAGAGTTCAGCGGCGTGCCATTCGCATCATACGAAACTCCAGACTTACGAAAGATCTAGACAGCCTACAGCACCGCAGAGATGTTGCAGAACTCTGCGTGTTCTATAGATTAATAAATGGTAAATGTTCTGCATAATTAAAGTGGAAATTGGAAACAGGAAGTGGAATTCGTTATCCGGTTTTCAGTTTCCGCTTGAATATAAAATGCACAAGTTTCAGGCAGCTATTAACCTTTACCTGACCGACCGCGCTTTGAATGAAGAATCTCTGATAGTAACAAGGAGCTAGGACGGTCTAAAAGTCCGCCTGGCACAATAATATCGCCAAAAAAATCGAACATGTCCGACTACAGCTATGTAGGTCCTGTTTTGTACCCACTCCATTTGCTTATCAATAACAACGCTGCCTGGACTGTATTAAAGATGCAATGAGACTGAAAACGGGACATTTCATGGAACACCTACAAAACTCGAATGGAATTATAAGACTACCTACTCGCACTAGAATGCCTTCTGACAGTATGCCGACCAAAACAGAATTCCTTAAACCTTCCCTAATCGGGATGAGTGGAGTCGAATATTGGTATATAATTTGGTATATACGGACGGATCAAAGAGTGACGATTATAGAGTGGTCTAAGGATTTGTAGCGGCTAATATCTACATACGACTCACATCGAGCGAAGCAAAAATATGTATATCGCGCCGCTTAAGCGAGACATTGCTCGTCTGCTGAATATAATTATTTGACCCTTGTATAAGTCAATAACAATCGGTTTTTTGGATATTGTAAATTAACTATACTGTATGCAACCAACCGTTTCGTAAAAACAATTGTAATCATCCGCTATTGGAATGACAGTGGACAGTCTATTTTGGGTATCGAACGAGCGTACATCTCGGTAGATGCAAATGAGTCGTATAGTATATCGGACCAAATAATTGTATAATAATAAAAATAATTGTGAAATAATAAAACTCAATCTGTGAGCAAATTTATAAAGTTATGAACTAATGAATGATTTGTGCGTTTTATTGTTAATATAAAATCCCACTATCATTGGTGACCCCGACGACCCTGTTTAGGGAACAACACGTCAAAACCTTCTGACACAACCTACCGATACCCTCCTGCCCTAACGGCAAAATTTAACTTCCCACAATGGAATTTCTGCCTTCTCTCTCAACACGTCGTTTCGCGCTCTCAAGACACAGATATATCCAGGAAGTTCGTTTCATGTCACAACAAGCCTAATCACTAAGCGGGCGAAAGCAGGCACCCCAACGCATTGCGGCATAGATCATCAAACTCAAACGGAGGGGGAATTCACTTTCGGGGGAGTACTGTGGCGACCAGAGCAACTCAAACAAATCGCAAATTAGCTCACGACACACGCAATTCATAAAATCGATATTTCGAGTTAAGTTCTTGTAATTCAAGAACAAGCAGCAACTCGGAACGCGACGCACTTTCAATATTACAGCAAGCTACACGCTTCAGATTTATATTCTATCGGATAGCCAGGTTAAATATCTACGAGGGAAAATTGGTTTGAGACTGTTTAACCTCGATAACTCTTATATGGTTGTCGAAACTCTAACAATCTCTTGGTCGATAGAACCTTCTAAAGAAACTTCTTGCACTCAGTAAACCTCAGTAAACCCGAGTGAAGTCCTTTTTGGCGGATCACATCACATTAAATTACCGTCTTAAAGCAATGGAGTGCGCCTGAAAGTTGAAGTTTATGCAATTCGGGAGTAAAATCTGAGCACATTTTACACGTAAAGTGCCATTTCGTAGTTATTGTTTGGCATAAAAATAAGTCCTAATGGACTAAACATAGACTATAGACCGCTAGCGCATAGAGGAACATACCACAAAAAATCTTTTGGGTCGCATTGCTCAGAGGCTCACAACATCTACATATAATAATAATAACGCCTTACAGTACAATATCTAACAATGAAGAGTAAGTTCATCATGACAGTAAAGAATCTTAACACAGTTTAAAAGCATAAGTTGTGGTGAAATCCTATCGCGGCAACAAATACTCATTCCTTGGTACATTTTGGTATGCGGATCTTTCCAATCACATTTGCTAGAAACTTCTTATACATTTATCCTAAATTTATACTTCGACTTTGCCGAATGATTATTTAGGACATAATACGACTCTCGATAAGTTACCTATTCCCATGAACTTTCCAAAGCCACAAAAAAATAAAGCTCGCTTATGTGAAGATACATATAAGAGATTTAACTAAACTCAACGTTGATCCAACACTCTTCTAGAACCTCTGTATTCTTGTGTCTTTTACAAGGCGATCAATTTAGAAGGAAAGTTCTAAGGGTAATGAAAAGTTCGGTATAAGTTTTCAGGTCTGGATGACGATATTTCGACAGAGATCCAAAACACCATTGATTTTAACTACTCTGATGACAGTTCCATATGCTACAAGCACGTTTTATTAATGAGAGAACACCAAGAGTTGAAAGTAGGTTGTAAATCCATTTGAGTGGCGCGAACAAGGGATTGTTCATAAGGAGCAACTAAACTATGTTTTATCAATGGACCCAACACTCTGAATAAAGTCCTCAATCAGTCTGGCTTCGTGTGGTGCAGCAAATTTTTTGTCTCCAGAAGCTTAGTGAATTGATTCATTCAAACATGCTGCGAGGACAGCTATGAGACTCCAACCTATAAGCAATAATAAAAGGCTTCCATCTAACCCGTGGGTCCAAACCGCTGATTTCTAAACTAAAATTACCGACTAAAGTTGTGTTGGTTCACTTAAATGCTGGCAAAATGAGTAGAATGGTTCAAAAGTGACTCACTGAATTTTGTTCTGGTAATTCGAGCAAGAGAGATGCTAGAACCTAGAGACATTTCCCTGAAATCCGAAGTAAATAAAGGATGGTATATATGTCATACGGTCCTGGTTTGGCATGTACGATATGACCATTTGGGTTTGCTGAATGTGTCAACAAAATGGGTACCGAGTTTCAACTCAGCATTTGGGGGTGACTTAATTGCAAAGAATGCATACTGGGGATCGAGATTATAATCTCGTAAGCCCAAGGATCTGTTTTCAGAAGGACACGCTAACACCGATAATAATAAAATATCGGGCTTGTAAGACTTCTTGCCAATAGATAAACAAGAAACATAACTAATTGGGATGTTATGTTTCTTGTTGGGATATGGGCTTTTTTAAGTGTTTTCCATGACTCAGGTTATATTAGCCCATTGTGACATCCCACTATATTACTTTACATTCCGGCTACAGGTCCGATTTAGGTAAAAACCATCTGCACAGCCTATAGTACTGACATGGAAGATGGGACGGCACACGGATTCTAACCTCACTGAGACTCAGATGAGTTCATTCGCACCACCGATCGCACCGCCCAAACGATCGATGGTGAAAATCCTGCCTCTATCGGGATTCGAACCCGGTACCTTCCGCTCCACGCCACAACTAAATTAAACCACTGCGCAACCTGGGATATGGGCTTACAAGTACCAATTATAACTTTGACATAACTGAACCAATTAGATAAAGCAGTGTAGAAGAGTACGCCAACTATAAAACGGCAAAACTATTCATTAAAGTGAGCGATTTTTCATTGGACTCTACAAAATAAATCTGCTTATCAAAGAACTTAAAACGATTCGTTTAGATCGATCGACCTTATTAGCCTGTCAGGCCAAAGTTTCATTGACTATTCAAAGATTAGGCTAACTTGCGTGGAGCTCACCATGGCATGTTTCATTGACATAGACATATATATGTAGCTTCATGTTATAAACGTGGAGTTTAAACTAAGGAACGTTGCATGCCCGTGGAAGTAGAAAAGGTGATAATGAAACCCAGTAAACCACCCAACTTTTTCAAAAGGCTATAATCAGTAATAAAAAAATGGCACCTATTCCTACAATTCAATTTAGCTTTTTAGCAATTTAGAAAACGCAAAATAGCTGAAGATGCATCAGACTATATGATTCTCTTCAGTTTTTGGCATAAACTAAACCCACTACTATTCACTAAATGCCAAATTGCACACGGAACAATTGCACCATCTTTACATACTTATTCCAAGTAATTCCGAAGATTGTAGAGGACGAACCTCGAGAACTACTAAAATCTTGCACTGATGACGTTACTGTGGCTCTGGTACATTCAAAGTTGACGAAGATCCACGATTGACACAATAAATTATGCAATTCATAATGGCCTTGAGTGCCATGGCTGTATCGCGAATATTAAATAATCATCTAGGATGCACGAGGAAGTCTGTTCGATAGGTGCTACGAATTTTAAATGAGACCAGCACAGAGGCTCGAGTGTATTTTGCTAAATTTTAGTAAAGTCGTTACTGGTGACGAAACTTGGTTCTTGAGTGCTATCCGGAATCCAAATCGCAGTCTATGGTATGAAATCAGTTTACTTCACTCGATCAAAAATTGTAGCTGATATTTCCCTGGAAAAAGGATCAGAAGGTAACTACAAAATGGTATACCAAACACTGGTTACCAAAAGATTTCAAAAATTTCTTGAAAAATTAGAAAAAAGAGGATTTTCGGAGCTACTTTTTACATTATGACAATGCACCAGCTCACACTGCTCAAATAACAAATAACTTTATTACGATCTCTGGCATCGAAGAAATACGACCAGCATATTACCCGAACTTTACACCTTATGACTAAAACAAATTTGAGGGAAAGGTCTTTAGCAGTAAGGCGGAGATATTTGAGGCGGTCAATGCTGAACTTGTTAAGCTTAAAAGGCAAAATTTTAAAAACTGTTTTAAGAAGTGGATCTTTAGGCGTAAGAATTGCATTGAAATAAATGGCTGTTTTTTTTTTTGGTCAACTAAGCAAACTTCAAAGCATCAAAACGGCTAAAACGACCAAAAACTCAGATTCCCCTAATCAAAACAAACAACGGCAAATGGGCAAGAAGTTCGAAGGACAAGGCTATTATGTTTGCTGAACTTCTTGAAGAAACATTTCAACCTCTAGGTCGACAGACCAGTTACGAATACACTGCTGATCTGACATTTAAGAAATCAGGCCTGTAACATTGAACGAAAATTACTGCTGAAATTAAGAACATAAAAGTAAAGATAGCTCCTGATGAAGATCTGCCTGAAAAAAGCACCCGTAAATTATTGATCCTCAGGAAAAAATACGTATCAATGCAGTGAAAATTAGTAGAAGTAATAATGATTACGGAACCGGGCAAGCTATCGAATGATAGAAAATCTTACCGGACAATTTTACTTTTACCAACACTAGAGAAATAGTTTGAGAGGCTGTTGCTCAAAAGATTGAAACCTTAGAACGCTTATTCCAGATTATCAGTTTGATTTCAGTGAGAAACACTCAACTATCGAGCAGGTTCATAGGATTACAGATGTCACTGAGAACACATTAGAGAAGAATAAGATTTGCTCTGGTACCTTCCTAGATGTGGTACAAGCTTTCGTAAAGATGTGGAACAGAGGTTTATCCTTCAAATTACATAAAAATTTACCAAAACAATATTTCGAGATAAAAAATATTTCGGCAGGAGTTCTGCAGAGTAGTGTTTTGGGACCTATTCTTGACCTGCTCTACACCAAAGATTTACCTCAATTCAACAATGTTACCGTTGTTTGTAACATTGGCTGATGATACTGCAGCTCTCAGTAGGAGACACTATCGGGTGTGACAAAATCATAAAATGCACAAAAATGTGTCGTATCGGGGCACTAATCATTAAAGGTCAGCAGATTCCGTATACAAATAAGGCTAAATTTCTAGGGATGATCTTAGACACCAGGCTCAAAAATGATGAACTTAATATAAATATCTGCTCGGTAAAAATTCGGAATTATCAACCGAAAATAAATTGCTTATTATATCAACAGGCGCTAAGGCTGTATGGACTTACGGGATACAGCTCTGGGGCTGCACAAAGAAAACCATCACCAAAATAATACAAACTTTTCAAAACAAAGTGATAAGAGGTATATCTAACGCTCCGTGGTATAATAGGAATGATGACATCTATAAGGATCCACATATCCAGACGGTTCAAGAAGCTATAAAAAAACTGGCTGTAATTTATAGACAACGTATTAATCAACACGTAAACGAAGAAGTTCGTTGTATTTTGGACACTTCACATGTAGTAAGGCGATTGCAGAGAACGAAACCATTCATTAAGGATTTATTACTCTGATGGCAGAGAAAGTGGCGTGCTTGCTCTGTCATTCAGGGGTCTAGGGATCGATTCCCAGGGTGGTGATCAAACATCAATCACGATTGGGTGATTTTAATCTGTAAGTTTATGTGGATTAAACCGTGAGCCCTAGTGGCATTGAGTTCTGGAATAATTTCCGCCTTCTTTAATTTAAGGAGAACAGTGCAAAGCCTACTTCAGTAAATAACCTATAAATGGAGCTGGCCAATGGGCCTCTTCACATTCACAAGTGACTAAATTACTAGATGAATTGTATTCAGTTGTAATAATTATAATAAAACAAAATAAAAAATAATCTATGGCTTAGAGGTTGTAAACGGACCTTACCGCGTCTCAACTGATACCTTACGAACCATTTTAACGACTGATGCACATTGTAGATGGTCAGCCCAACGAATGTTTTATACACAATCTAATTTTTATGTCAAAGCCGGTGCATGTTAATTTTTCGTCAACGGCGAGAATCGAACTTGAGACCGTGGCGTGATGATAAACTCTCTTAAGCATTAAGCTACAACCGGCGAACTATGCAAACTTTTGTTCTCCTCTCGTATGTTCAAGTATATACTTTCTTGGGTGTCGAACAACCATTTGACAAAACATAGTACCAAAATTAGCCTGAGCTCCGCAACGGTCATTGGCAACAGTATTGGACGTTTCAATTACAAGACGGACTAGCATTGCAACATTCGAGATACTCGTAGCTGATAGTGATCGAGATAAACGATTTGGTCTGGTTCATTGTTACATTAGCTCTATTGTACACCGGAAACAGTTTCAATCCGAAATCTTTATGGAGAGATATTCTCGTAAATATACAAAATTTTAATTTATTTATTGTTTCTTTATACAATAAAACGACTTAAAGGCTAAACGAGTGTTTATAATATCGAATGACGGGAAAATAAATTTTCTAAAATTATAAATCCCAATACATTCCAAATAAAAATTTTCAAGATTTCAAAATTCCAAACTCCAATCGAAGATTTACAAAGGAAGCTGTAAATCACTTTCACTCTATAGGTATAAGATATTCATTTGGGTTATAATGATCCGAGAAGCGGCCAAATGATTGTGCCATATTTATCTGCGACTGAAATCGGGTTAAGACAATAAAAATATAAAACCTAGCAGCTAATAACCATAACAATATAACACAGCGAATGTGGTGCAGAAACAACCTTTAACCAAAACGACATCGCGCACTCCGCGCGACATTCGAACGCAAATTTTTTTTTTCTTAATCCAAAAAAAAATCATAAAATGTTCCTGGTCTTTGTTGCAGTAAAACGCGAATATAAAAACGCGATTTATATCATAAAATTAAAATATTTATAATTATGATGATGTTAATTAACGTAAGTCAACATTATTATAGAACAGCAAACGATTTGAGTGTACGGCGAAAGAAGAAAAATTTGTTATTTTAGGAATCGTGTTGTTCTAATAGAGAATTTAACACGTTCGCTGGTGATGTGCTCCACACACATATTTCTAACTTTGATTACGTTTCGATATACAAACGGTGACATGCTGCGGGATGCGGGTGTGGTATTGGTATTTGCGTGTTTTTTTTATTTATAAAACGCGACCGGCTGTGGTAGGTGTGTGTTAACGAATGATATGTTGTGTTTTGATTTATTTCGATAAAACGCGTAATACAATTTGAACACAATGGTTGGCAGGATTTTCCTCAGAATGCTTGCCGAACGAAATCATTCCCAACTCGAACCGCAGTTGTTTTATGAGTTCCATAGAGACACACAACTGGCATCTTTTATTTAAAGCCACTATAGTATGCTATAATCGAACTAATTCGATAAGCAGTCCATACCTTCACCAGCCTCGCGTCATTGTACGAATACAATTTATATCAGTAAGGAGTTAGGATCGTATACGGGAATCCTTAAAATCGAAATACTTTCTTCCTTATGAGAAATTACTGGATATCTAAAGTTCCTGGTAATTTATTAACCTTACAAATTAGCCTTAGAAATAAGCCTTACAAATTAGCCTTATGATCCATCAACAGTCTCAGTTTCTACAATGGTCCATCCAGCAAGCGAGCCAATGTGATAGACAAACGTTACAGATATTGTGACATCTTACGTTAACAATATTTGACTCTCTGTCTTCTGTATTTCAGTATTTCCACGCCACAAAAGATTCTAGAAGAAAATTTGAGGCCTCTCTCAACCTGCAGATATGCAGGGTAATATCAAAGATGAGTTGGATTATTGATCTGTAAATCTGTACAGGAAGAAGTAATTGCAGTAGTATGTGAGGTCTAGCAGAGGATGGAGCCAGCGGCTGTTACCAGGGAGAAAATAATAAACTGAAGGCAGAACACTAGATCCTTCACAACGCTTGAAACCAATACTTTCAATTGTCATGCAATGAGCTAGCAGTATAGTTTAGCGTAAACTTAGCCAAATAAGAGCTGGTCCCCTTTATTAAGAAATAAACAGTTTCGTTAAGTTCGCTTAAATCGTCCTCATTTGCCTTCGGGGCTTATAACCCGAGCTGACGTGTTTACTTTATACTGCCAACACTACTGTATGGAGTTTTAAATGCGTTTAAGCGGCGTTCGAGAGACTTAAACCATTGGCAGAAATCTTAACCCTTGACTAAACTGTGCAAAATATACTTAATGAAACTTCCAAACATCAGTTCGAGGTATGGGATCTGCTACCAAAGACAACTCAATGAACTAAGCTTGACATCAATCTTACTGAGATTCGTCAGGTCATTTAGGAGAGGCACTCTTAAGATATTTCATCCTACTTCATGCAAAACTGGAAGCAGATGCAATGAAAGTAGAAGGTTTCTTCTGTATAGCCTTCACGAATACGACAGTAATTAAATGACGAGATTTTTAGTATGTCCGAATATTTACTTATAGGGCGGTGCCACAACTGTCACGATTGCACTATATGATGTCGCCTTAGCGACATCGTGATCATTCCAGTTTTGTTTTGTTATTACACACGAGTTGCTATAAATCCATCTATCAATCACAGATCTTCTGAAGCAAGACCTTACATAAAACCAGTTATTGATATTTCAGAACAGTTCAAAGCCTGAATTATCCGATACCCGATCCTTCCATACTTTTTAAGAACCATCCGAAAACAAATTTAGAACTTAACTTTCCATGACTGAATCACTAAAGCCAGTCAATAACTTCATCTCAAAGAATAGTAATGGGATATTATACTCGATGTTAGTGCAGGGTTAAGGCTTTGAGCCTTAAACTCAGAAGTAACATTCAACGAACTCATATGGTTTAGGGCATGGAATATATACTTGATGGAATATCTAACTCGATTGGAATTTCTATTTGATCACGATGTCAGATTGAAGACTTGAACAACGATGATTTGATCGAAAAGGTTAAGTCATTGATCAAGTATTTCTGCTACGGTTGATTATTCCCAAGTTCTAAAAAACCTCTCGTAATGTACATCAGGTATAACTGGTTTCTAGACATACCTGGGTCCCAGATAGAAATCTGGAAGTAATAGAGGAACATATTCCTTTCATAAAGGACAGCAACAGTTACAATGCTGTGAAAACGTTAATTAGGGCTATCGAGAATTTTTACAATTGGTTCAGGTATTCGACAAACCGAATGGATTAAGGGGACAACGAAGTAAACCTGATCCATTAGAACCGTATAAATGAGCCTAAATATATCATTTCTGCTACTCATACGTTATAAGAAGTGATTAGATCGAGTTAGCTATTCATTCATTACCATCCACTTCTGAAATGAGAATATCATAACCGTGTAGAAAATACACAGGGTGCTGATCAGATTCGCATGTCATGTATTGAATGGTGATCTAACATTCGCAAGAAGAATCATGCACGTGATAGAAGTGACTATCGACAACGAACTGTTCCTAAAATTCAGGTGATGGTAACAATTTAACAATGTTGATAGTCAAGACTCGTTACAATAACAAACATGTCGATATAAGACCTATAGATTTTATAACAAGCTAGATACAAACTATTAAAGTGTTTTGAAATCTTAAGAAACACATAATGCCAACAGCCACGAGCAATTCAACCACGAGTCGAAATAACACAACACAACATTGAGTTACATTTAAGTGTCAATTAACCTTCTCGAAGCACCATCATAAAAGCTACATACGTCAAAGTTAAATCTTAAGCCAAAGTTCAAAATTATTTCTTACGCGTTTTTGGTATGTAATAAACCTTAAAATTTAATTAACAACCATAAATCTTTTAAAATTCCTCGAACACTTTTCACTACACAATCGTAGGACGTCAAACACAAAACCTCGTAACTCGCGATATAACTAGAACTACACTCGCACAACACAAAGTATAAACAAGAACTTACCACGTTTGAGCTTAGCAATTGCTATTTATACAATTTGGAATGAAATAATTAAATGTTTAATGGCTATTACGGTCATTAATCGTGGATGATGAAACTCCAAAATTTAAACTTCATTCAGAACGTCATAATGACAGACGAAAACATAAATAAACAAGATTGCTACATTATACAAGGTTAATGTATTTCGAGTGGTATCTAGTGTTGAGTAGATGAAACATTTATATTCGGTTTTACCTTTGAAGCATGTTCGTATTGGGTTGGATAGAAAACTTTCTTTGAAATTTTGTTTGAATCACACCTTGTCGTACGAAGTAATTAAATCTGTTTGGACTAACGACCCACATAATTAAAAGGAGTTCGGTAACTTGAAACTGAAGACCGTTGAAGTTGGAGTCCTGACTCGGCAACAAGTAAAAACGGTTGTGTTGAAGCAAACCAGCTTGTTAACTGTGTATGACGATTCTGCAATAGAGGTCTGGTTAAGCAAGAAACGCAAAAAATATCAAAATGGTCAGCAATAGTCATTTGAACAGTATTTAGGTTCCGTTTGTCTCAAATTCAACGACTCTAAAATCAAGTATCAGATCATGGTCTCTTAAACTGCGGTTATGTAAAATTAACGGTTATTTTGATACTTGTGTCACTTGTCAGAAAATGCACAAGGCTTTTTAGTTCTGGATAGTGGAGGCTCTGGACTCAATGCCACAAATGGGCATGTGATGCCAATCAACGATTCAAAAGAAGGGAAAAAAGCTGATTAATGTTGGTAACTGACATATTGTTGAACACTGAGAAACGAACTTTGTCTTAAGCCGAAAAGTGCTGCAAGCAAAGTGGATGAAATCATCACCCTTAGATAATTTCAACTCTTACAAACATTTTTAAATTACCACATGTATTTTAATGATCGATCCAAAAGTCTTGCAGTTTGTCGACGAAAACAAAATGGACCAATGTTGAATCGAGCCGCAGTGATAGCTTCTAGTGAAATTCACATGAAGAAACTTCAGAATATGCCGCGACTGTTGCTAGTATCATTCCGTTGAGTTGTCGGTACGCTAGTAAAATTATTGCGTATGTGCAGCACTTCCGTCTGTAGAGGATTAAGTAATAGTATCATTAACATCAATCGACTCCACAGCCAATAATGATAAGTTGGTCATTGTGTCGAAATAGACAAATAGTTTTCCAAATCAGATTCAAAACGAACTTCACATACGAACAGTAATAACGTCCAGACCAGAACGGCGGGCAATCATTTCATTAGATAGCGAATCTTTTACAGCAATCAGTTGGTATCAAAATTATATATCTGTTCTTCCAATGAACGATATAGAGAGAAGTAGTTCACAGAGTACATACGACCTCACAGATTATTATTCGGCATTCAGCTCGGATCAGTAATGCGAGATCCAAGATATCTGAATCTCATCACTCCTTCAAACGCGCGGTTGCTACTGCTGAAATCAATTACCTCTTGGTCTCGAAATCCAGAGATTACATATTTTTTTTTTTTATTTTATATTTTATTCTATGCTATCTTTTTTGGGGCTCAAGGCTCTCCCAGCTCTTTCGCGGTTCGCTTATTTACGTCCTACTCTACGCCTTAACGGCCAAATCGAGGACGTACGGCTATAGGTCCGATTTTCGTAGAGCCATCTGCGCATTGCATAGCTCCAAGCCAGCCTATAGTACTGACATGGAAGATGGGTCGGCCCATGAGTTCTGCACTACAACAGGGGGTCATAGATGTGTTCATTAACACCACCGATCGTAATCAGATGGTGAAAAATCCCTTTTGCATCCTGCCCCTATCGGGATTCGAACCCCGAATGATGATGGGCGGTAGATTACATATTTAGTTTTGAACTCATTGATTTTAGAACCAAAGGAAGCTCCAACACCAGAAGTGACTGTAAAATTTCTCGTTAACCTGTTCTTAACTTTGACACATCATTGTGACTGCGTTACTTTAGTAAATCCTTTTTTTTCTGCCATGAATAGGCTATATGAGCTTTGCAGCTGTGTTTCGTTCTCTAATCGAATTCCCTGATGCATGAACCGTCTAAATGTCATCTTTGACTATGTTAAAGAGAGTTGTTCACACTACTACCGGTTTCAGTCCCAAAACACTGCATTGCTATACTTTGATGAAGTGCAAGAACTTCTGCCCTCTATCGAGCTAGGGCAAGTGTAATGGAGAGTCTTAGTTGGTGGATCGCTGTATATCTGGAACAGAGACTATATCTGGAACAAAGCCTATATCCACTATCACCCGCCAAGGTAACGAATGTTGATGACGAGACGGACCAGAATCTTGGGCATAGACTTAGTGAGGATCTTCTAGTTAATAATCATAATAAAAAGATTTATCGAGCTGCAAGATTCTATTGAGCTCGCAAATTAGATGTAACCCCATTCCATTGATTAAGTTGCTGACGTGGTAGATATTCTTGAGCTAAGAAGAAATTGCGGGGCAATAATAGCGCCTACGGCCTACTTACTTCCCCGATGTGCAGGGTTCAATGCATCCTTAGAGTTTTCTGCAAGGAGAAAGGACTTAGTTTTATAATCGGTATGATGCAGATATGCACACCACATACTATATGAGGCTACAGAACTACAAATACAAGAATTGAGTACCTCTTTCAATGTATAGTTCGTAAAAATATTCAAAAGGCTAACTGTGTGAGTAAACGAACCTTGTTAGTAACTGGCTGTGTCTGATGAGGCTTCACTGTTTGAACACATGCATTTCATATTTATTCTAGAGGTAATAAAAATCCTCCTTTTAACAAACTGGTGCCTCTAGAAGGTTTTTGTCTTCTCGGACAAACTCGATGCTATTAGCCGCAATAAAGGTGGTTTCATCGAACAATAAAATATTATATATTTTATTAAATTTGAAATTTTAATTGGTAATCTACTCGATTTCGAACCTAGCACTTCAACAATTTTTATTCTTCGGACAACCATGCATGCTTCCATGACATCCATGCATGGATCCATGCAGCTTGAAAAGCATTCAAGTCATTAACCACCGGGGTTGAAAGTTGTTTGTGACCTTGTATAACAACCATTTTGTGACCAGAGTGTGGTTCAGCAATCAGAACTGCATTTCAGATTTCGTGCCATATATCACTAACCAAACAACTTGGAACAAACCTTTCTGGTGTTTTACTTTAAAAAGGGTTAAGAAAAACTACCAGAAGTCGAAGAATAAGGCCAGTAGATTGAATATTCAGTCCGATTAGGATAGCTTCCTAGCCGCTTAAAATCAGTTTACAAAAGATTTTAGAACATCACAGAGTTAGAGATCCTCCTCAAGCACTGCAGCTTTTTCTATTCTATCTCTTTTCGGACATTTGGCTAAAACTGGTTCTCGCTTGTGTTTCATAGGACTTGAACCTGTTGCTCCTTTACCACTTCACAAAGTTAAGCTACTCCTACTGATCGTAAGGTGCAATACTTTTTCAGAGGGTTTAACCCAAAACTAACCAATTACGCTCTAGCCATGAAAAAGAACAACTTGAGAATATGGATTTATATACTTACTGACGGGTGTCTTGAGGATACTAATCATAGTCTAGACTTCATCAGAAGTTGTCCGGCTGTCGATCGTATCAGATCCCTTGTGTTCAATTCAGTAGCCGAGAGGCTGCCGAATTTCTGAATTGACATGTTCCATTAGCCTTGATTCATGCTTCGTTACAAATCTTTTTATTTCGTGATTTATATCCTGAATCCCCAAATCACAATGCAGATCACTATTTCGAATGTTCCAGAGTGGATTGACTATATTCCCAAGTATCTTATTCTGGAACAGTTGTATAAATTTGATATTAGTATTCTTAGTACAGCCCTAAACACTGAATGTCCTATAGTCAAATTGGCTTTGGGACCTGATTGTAAATCATTATTTTGTTGTATATGCTAAATTTTCCAACTCGTCCAACTAAAGCCAGTACAATTGTCTATATTTAAGATCAAACTCATTTCTTTTCTTCTTCACATTCCATTTGAGCTTGACATCTAGTATCATACCCAAGTATTTAGCAGAGTTCTGGTACGGAACCGTCTCATCGTTTAACCTGATTGTCAGCGGATTAACCAATACCTGGTTTCGGTAACATAATAGCTTCCGCAACTTTTCAGACAGAAACAACATGCCGTAATCTAATTACACAACTAAGCAAATTAGTTAGTTTAACAATAGCTTACTTTGATAGATGCTTTAGAATTTCTCCCGTTAAAAGGTCATATCCAGCACTGCAGTCTTTGCTGTCTTCAGATTAAATTTAATTTCCTTATTAACTTCCCTCATTAAGTTCTAATAAGAGTCTCATTTGGTTGAAAATATCAGCCAGATGATCAGAAAATTCTTCAATTTGTTATCCTTATCCCACGAGCCATCACTTCGTATAATAGGAGTAATCTGCTTAATTGGGTTTTTTATTCTTTTTGTTGCCTTCCAGAGTGAGTAGTTCGTATTTTTATCAGCGGTCAATTTCCCAGTTTCAAAGAAAACGATTTTTCATTTAGTTTCTAAATTTCTCACTTAAGCTGTTGTGATTTGTTATATAGAATCGTCTTGTCAGATGGACTCCTCGTTTATTGCCATGTTCTCCTAACATCCCTTTTTTCTAAGACCAGGTTCCGAATTTCTCTCGGGTAACTTTACAAATAGTTTTGGATGCTTTTCCTTAGTATTTATTCCACGCTACTATCTGAATGCTATCGATGATATTATAATGAGCATCACTGCAGAATGACCAGAGTATATATCTAAATTATCCTCTACTTCAATCAAATTTGATGAAACTTGTTTTGAAATAAAGAAACCCAGTAGATCAAGAGTTTTACCTGCATCCGGATTGTTGTAAGAATAGAGTCAACACATCCACGTAAAATATCCCGAACCCAAATTGACCATGTGGTGGTCTGACGAATCACGAAGACGTCTGATCGTATCGGTCGTCAACAAAGGTAGTGAGTTTTATCTGGTCACTGCAAAGCTACAATGGAAACTTTCGTACAAGTCTGGGAGGACAGGGGAATATACAACGCGATTCTCCTTCGAAGGTCTGATAAATGAAGAAACGCAACGAAAATACCAAAATCTTGTGCGATAGCATTTTAGGATCTAACTACCTATCTGATGATGTGAACAGTGTCTGGGAAGTATTGAAAACCTTGGTTGTCGATGCTGCCCAGGACATTCTCGGAATAGTAAAAACTAAGGCCAAAAATGATTGATTTGATGAAGAGTGTTGTTTTGCTGTTGAGTAACGAAATATAGCCCACAATAAAACGCAGACTCGGTTTACAATTGCAAGAGGAAACAAAGCAGTCCTTGCTAGGAGGACAGCTAAGAGTACGACAACTCAGTAATGAGCACAATTCAAATACCTTAAGATCTCGGTCATCTGCCATTCGGGACCAGGATGGAAACCTCTGTTTTAACGTCGATGCGGTACTCGATACCTGGCGTAAACATTCTTCTGACTAACTTAATGTTCCACATGTATCACAAGCTGTAGTTGAATATCCCCAAATACAGACAGCAGAGATGTCCATTGAGGATCCATCTTATGACGAATTCACCATGGCCATGCAGAGATTAAAGAAAAATCGTTCATCAATCGTTCAAATCGTTTTCGACCTTGTTCGACTGGTATGGCGAAATGAAGTTATGCCTTAAGTATGGAACCTGGCCACGTTATGCCTAATATTCAAGAATGATGATCGCTTAAAGTGTGAAATTATCGCAGTATAGCTCTCCTTTGCACATCATACAAGGTTACTGTCATACATTATATTGGGAAGAATTACTCCTCTGGCGGAGAAAATTATCGGTGACTACCAAGGAAGATTCTGTCCGAATCGGTCAATCACTGATCAAGATTTTTCGCTATCGATGGTTGTTTCCAAGTAATACGAAACATATTGCGATATACAGCAGGTATTATTCCGACAATGCAATCAACGTTTTCATATGTAGATGATATCTGTGTGATTGGATTAAATGGTGGTGAAAGGAGTGAAAGAGATACTAGATCCACTAGAGCAGTGTTCAACTTCGGTTGGCCTCAAAATCAATGAATCTAAAACCAAATATCTGATCTCTGGATTCGAGACCAAGACGCAAATGATTTCAGTAGTGGTAACCACACGTTTGAAGGAGTATTGAGTTTCAAGTATCTTGGATCTCTGATCATTACTCACAATAATTGTGGGAGAGAGCAGAGAGGATATAAAGGTTCCTCTACGTTCACTTTTGAAATCAAAATATCTCGCTGAAATTGTACAGAGTGTTGATTAGATCCGTTGTCATGTAAGGATGTGAGAGTTGGACCTTGACCGATGAGTACGAAAGATAATTTGTACGAAAGATAACATTCGAGAGAAGAATCATGCGGTGTGATATACGGTTCAAAACTCTACTTTGATGGCAATTTAACGCAAATTCCAGATATCGTTCATGAAATTAAAGGCCAGCGAGTACGTTGGCTCGGTCACGTTCTGCTTGCTGATCAAAACCGAATGATACAGCGATATTTAAGGGAAAGTCGCCGGTAAGTGAAGAGGTCGCGATGATGGCTCCACGGCGTAGAGAGCAATTTGGCAACTTGAGGTTGCTTGCAACAGTATGAAGAGCTGGCTTGTGATTGAAATCGATTGAGTAAGATTTTTGGCACTGTGCTCCAGTTTTAACTGTTGAGGCGATACGAATACATATGATGAATTTAGAATCCTAACCTATCCAACTAACAATAGTCGTGTTTCATGACTCCCAACTGATTCAGAACAGATCACATTTTCCATGCAAACTTGGTTTGCATGGAAAATGTGATCTGATCTGAATCAGTTGGAGTCATGAAACACGGCTAATAATAACAAACTCAAATCCCAAGGTGAAAATTATTATACTAACAATGAATAATAATTTACTAATAATGTAGTTAGCAATGACTTTGCTGTGGATTATCAACTTAGTCGTTTCAGTGATTAACATTCCTTTTCCTAAACCTTATATGTTGAGATGGAAGCAGGGCCTGGGCCCGCATTATTTTGGAATAAGAACTCTCAGATATCTATTTCGAATTTTTTTAAACATATTCCAGAATTATGGTAACGTACCTAGGATCACCGTAACTGGTTGGCTTGTACTTCTCCTATCATATCATATCATATACCATTTCCTAGTAGAGTGGGTCCCAGATATCAGACATACATCGATATTTTGCATTTTTTTTAAAAGTTCATGCTTTTATTTTGATTACTGTTAGCATTCCAAATACTGCCCGCTCCAATCTTTCAGAAAGCTTGCTTATGCCATTCATAACATTCTACATCAATTCCATCATAGTATTCGATTGTATAGGGTTCAACGCAATGTACCAATGTGCAGCTATCCTCTACGACTGCAACATCATGGACTATTATTGAGTCTAGACAAATCTCTAATCTTCTGCTCACTTACCTTTAAAACTAATGAGTTCATTTTTGTTAACCGACTGACTTTCCATCATCAAAATCTGTAGATAATTTTTTTTAAATTAATTTAGTTTTTAAATTTTTATTTCAACAATTTATATATATATAATATATTTTTTTTAATTTAGATATTCATAAAAAACAGAAAAAATATCAGATCTTATTTAGAAAAATTAATTAATTAACAAGTACATTAATTAATTTATAATAATAATTAGACGAAAAAAAACTATTTACAAATACAAATTTTCTGTTACTCTCGCTCTCTCTCTCGCTTTCGATATATATATATAATATATTATGTATAAATTCATAAATCCAAATAATTAATAAAAATATATAAAATAATTAATGATATTTTTTATTTTTGCTTTAATTAATAATTTTTTGTTTGTTTAACGCATATACGTATATATATATATATATATATATATATATATATATATATATATATATATATATATATATATATATATATATATATATATATATATATATAATATTAATTTTGTATTAACGAATTAATTAAATTATTTAAATCTTACAAAATAATTCAAATAATAATTATTATGAAAGGCACTTGGTTACATTTTTATTTATAATTTTTTTTCCATATTTTTGTTATTTATTTCGTTTTGTGTTATTTAAATTAATTAATTAATTTCGGTGGGCGTAAAATAAACTCCCTCCATTGTAAATATAAATTTTTTAAATTATTCCATCGACTTTGTTTTTTTAACTATCAAAATTAAATTAAAATTCATACGTATTCATACAGACACTCTCATTTAATTAATAATAATAAATATAAATAATTACATTATTTTAATGTAAAATTAGAAAAAAAAAAATTAATTAATTTAATTATATAGCAGCGCAATTAATTAATAATTAAATACACAAAAGGCAGTGTTCTCTCTAATCCACACCTATTTCACATACACTAATTCATCATCTCGGCTAACTACACTTGGCTAAATATTTAAAAAATTGAGTTTTTTTACGAATTAAATTAATAAAATTAAATTATAATAATATTTTGATTATTGCACACGAAATATGATTAAAATATTTAATCATGAATCTTTTTAAACTTCCACCCCGTACGTACGATCGACAACATATTCGAATCTCTCCGATTCGGAATTTGTTTGATTACTACTATTTGCGGTTTGTGTTGCTTGCATCGATGACGGCATGGTGTGATTATGTACTGTGATATTGTTAGCAACGGTTATGGCCAATGGATCGTACATTTGATAACGTGGCGGTGGCGGGGTGATTATTATTTGTAAATTCTCTTCATCGCACAGAGAATTTACATTGTTGTGTGGTAATTCAGGTACAGATATTCCCATTTTTGTGAAAAATGCCATTTTTTCTCTGGAAAAAGATAATAACCACTCATCAGTATTGTTTACAACACGAACCAATTTTTATTTAAATACTCACTTGAATGACAAAAAGTCTGGTTGTCCTTTCGGCAATCGAGTTTTTCGTAGCTTATACACTTCCTTCGATTTTTTATGCAACAATTTTTGAAGTTTACGATTTTCCGTTGCTTTCGAATCAAATCCTTGTATTAATTTTTGGAAATCTTCATTTTCTAGCGCCCATGCCGCTATTTCACTATCATTTGAATCGAGCGCCTTCTCGAGCCTAAAATCATAAAATAATGTATATAAAATATAAACTATCCAGATTGATGGCCAAATAGTATCCTTACCTCAACTTCAAATCGTTCAGCTTTGATATTTCATCATTCAATGTTTCTAATTTTGTTTGTTGCGCTTGAAGATCGAGTTCTAAATCTAAACTGGTGATCGGAGTTGTTGAATGCACTTCTGTAACACAAAAACAAAAAACAAAGTTACTATCATGACACTATCGCGACACTATTGTGATTACTTACTACTTCGCACAGATTTTGGTAGCTTTATACTTCGATGATAGCGCAATGATCGTCGCTCAACCGATCCCCGCTGGAATGGACGTGGTGTTGCCACCCCAAAATGCATTGCTGAATCAGAATCGCTACGATTCAATCGACAAATATAACGATTTTTCGTTGCAACAGCACTCGGCGAAAATGTTTGCGATCGTTTAACAAGTCCCCGATCGTCTTCTTCTTTCGACGTACCCGGTCGTACACCATCTATTAAATTACGTATTCTAGATTTTTCAGGTAAAAAGGCACATTCGGTATTTGTTTCTTTATCGACGAGACTCGGTGGAACATAATTTTGTACACCTTGCATATAGGCTGCAATCATTTCGTCGGTCGACCGTTGTCGATCTTCATCTTCGGTACTACTATCGTCGACATCATCTTCATCGTCTTCGTCACCGTCGGGCCCATCATCACAATCATCATTTAGATTAAGACGTTCTTGGAGATTCAAATCTGTGGGGAGCAATTGCATTTCATCTTGACCTTGATTTCGAGTCAAAGTCGAAGTTTGCGACGAGATAATGGTCGACTCGTCCGACGATTCTTCTTTGCACGCACCAGATACTTGTAATTGTTCGATGCCTTGGATAAATCGGAAATTTAGAATGTTATACCATTTTAAGGTGATGTCATCGGTATTGAATTCTGCTAAACTAACTTGTGCACAGCCCTGGAATTCAAAAACACATTTAAAATTAGTCGCCAGCTCTTCAAATAAAATACTCGACTCTCGTCGTCGTCTAACTTACAAGACATTCCTCTTTCTGATTTAAAACACTCATTAAATTAATTTGTAAAGTTTTTGTAAATATTTTACTTAACGATATAGGTACTTGAAAGCTTTCATTGAATACAGGTTTCCGAAAGTCTTGAACGAATTTCGTCCGGAAGGTTTGTTGTGCGGATGCAATTCCCGGTAGTAGTGCAGCTTTGAAGTATCTATAATTTAAATGAATTTTTAGTAAATATACTTAAATTGGATGTATCTAGATCAACATACATTTGACTTCGAAGCGGCACGCAAAGAGCATTCAAATTGCGCGCCCTCTCGATACTAATGTGCAATATAAAATCACTTTTCGAATATTTTAATCCTATTTGAACTTGAGCTGCATCCTTATTTGGTAAAAGAGCACGCGATGCTTCGAAAACACCAGAATCTCCAGCAACCGATTCATTACTAACAGCTGCGGACACCGATCGTGAATTCGATGCCGATGACAAATGACTCATCGAGATTTGAGGCAAATCGAGCCCAGATGATTTTTCATAAATGGTTGATAGCGGAATTTGGCTAACCACTTGTTTACTACTATCCAATTCGGTCAATCGTTTTTCGAGTTCGCTCGAATCGAGCACCTTCGAATAGATACCACCTTGCGATTGATAGTATCGAGTATTTTCGTACATCGGTTCACCGTTTCGTAAATGTTCGACAGAATTACGCTGCGATGCGGATAGGCTACTTCGTGGCGATATCGATGTTTCAGATGGATGGCTTAAGCGCATGCGACGATGCAAATCGGTTACATCAACATTTGGATCGATTGCAAGCGGATCGCCATATATATCAGTGAAACTGAGTGCGCTGAGCGAGCCTTTACTACTAGCGGTCGATAACGAGCCCAAACTGGAACCACTACTAATCGAGAATGTACTACCCGACGAACTCGATTTCATACGATCTTCGAGCATTTGTGTTGATCGGAGCGCGTCCTGTAACTGTTGTAGTAAATGTTCTTTTTCTTCCTGCAATCGTAATCGATCGGCGATACATTGACTCGACGCTTTGAATGCGTTTCGTAAATCCTCCTCCAATTTTGCACATCGTACTTTTATTTCATCCATTTCGGTTTGTGAACGCGATTTTGACGATAAACATCTCAATTCTTTCAAATACTGTTCCTTTTCTTGGATCAACAACAATCGATCTTTATCCGATTCCAATTGTCCCGGTTCTATCCGATCCACATGATCGGCCAATTGCTGTTGCAATATTTTGATCCGTATCTTCCAATCATCATACTGTAACTTCATTTCACCCCGTTCTGCTAGCCGTGCACTATTCGAAAATATATCCGAACTCAAATCCGTTTGTGATGCAACACAAACTCGATCCTGCACGGCTAAATTGAATGCTGATGCGTCTGGACTTTCCTCGCACATATGAAATTTGGTTAGGTCACATTTTAATTGTACGAGACTCTTCTTGAGATCCTCCTTTTGTTTTTCACCGTAGACCAGCGATTTTTGTATATTCATGATTTGATCTTTAATCTCTTGTACTTCTTTGATATTGTAGCATCCATTTTCGCGTGAACTTAGTTTTTGTTCGACACTAGAAATAAAACACGAAATATGAAATTTATCCAATAATAATTTTGATCGATTTGAGCGACTTACGAGTATAATTTATCCACGCCACGTTGTGTAAACGAAATTTCTGTTGTTATTTGGGCTACTTCTCTTCGCAACCGTTCCACACGCTCCTTTGATATTTTAATATCAGCCCGTAATAATTCTGGATCTACTCGTGTACTTATGGAACTGGTTGAAGAGCATACTAGAAACGAAACATAACGATATATCAACACATCATTGAGAACAATAAATAAATGTTTGTACTTACAACTCGATCGGCTTGCTGCTAGTGCGTTTAGGGTGTTGAACTCTTCTTCGGCTAGTATTAGTCGATTTTGTTTAACGGAACAAATTTCTTTTTTCGCCTCCAGTGTTTCTTGTGCTGTACTCAGGTATTCTCGAAGCATTTCCTCTTGTTTACTTTTCCATTCCTGTCTTGGGTCTTCAATTTGAGTTGATTCTGTGAATCAAACAAAACAGTTGTGGTCAATGACATAACTTTTTTCGTCTGATCATATCAAAATAGAATGCAGTTGATTAAAATTTAATTGCAGACAAGTTTTGTAGATAAGATAGCAAAAGTAATCGGAAAAAAAACTCCATTGCAAATACTCTTTCGTTTACAAGGCCGTTTCTTATCCCTAATATGTGTCTACTTACGATGAATATGATTAATGAAATATCGTCCAATCGATGGATCGTACGATTCCTCCCATCCAAGGGGCAGCTCATCTCCAATACAGTCGGCAAAATTCTCAGGTTTGGTATATCTGTAATCGAGACAAATTAAATTCAGTTATAAACAACATTCCACACAAAGCAACATAATCATAAACGTGCGACACTCTCAATGATAAAACCTTATCTCTCGACGATACAAATTATGGTGTGCACACACAAACTATCAGGTTAATTACGTGAAACTTTGAACTATTTGTTCCAAGTGCATTACACTATTACAAAACAAACAAAAACTAGAGTACGTTTTCGTGTACGTGCTTCTATGCGATATTGTGTAAACCCATTTTAATGGTTCGTCGACAAATCGTGTATTTCAGCGAGTTGTTCTTTTTTTTTGTTGTATCGATGGATTATTTCAAATAAACAAAAAATCACCAATCTCGCGGATCGCGACATTTAAACCAAAATCAAGCTTTCTTATACCTGTCTGTTACATCTGTGTGTGTGTGTGTGTATTTATTAAACATTTTTGTTTGTTTTGAAACATTTTTTTTGTTTATCGTACGATAAAAATTTTGTTTTGAGTTCATCATCAAAAATACTTTACACAAAAAAAAACTTTCTTATCGATGAGCCAGCGGTGACAGAAACATAAAACCAAAATATTTTCCTTATCAGTACTTATATGAGTAGTCGCGAGTGGAGGTATGTTTGGAATTTATATTACACGTATCGATTAGGTAATTCTATATACCGCGCAACGACTGTCGATGGCATCAAATTAAACAAACAAATATTTTAGAGATTGGGTAATAAATCGGGCGCGCGCGATCAGTTAACTAATATATACAAGTTTGTGGCTATTTTTTGGTGGCACTCCCCGATCAAAATGATATATGTGCGCGCACCCATTATAAATATCGATATCATTATATTGGCGAATATTCAAAAAATTATTAAATTAAAAAATAAAAACAAAAACAATTTCCAGATCAATTGGCACAAGTTATTTTTGTACTATACGCGATTCAACGGTCAACTGATCGCAGTCAATAATGGTTACAGCAGAAACGGCAACTAGCATACAAAAACAAAAAAAAATTGTTTAGTATTCTCTTTAAGAAAACAATAAGAATTCATAATTTTTTATGTGCGATTGACATAATTTAGTTTTTTTTTTGTTATTAAAATTCGAACCGTAATTATCCGGGTAGATAAAATTGAGTTCAATTTTTGTTTGGTCTGCCGACTTGAGGTCAATCCACCATTTTATGTGGTTTAATGCACCAAATATGCTGTTGAGCTTGAAATGGTTACTAGTCAAGTGTGATCACGATCAAAAGTTACATATTCAAATTAACAAATACCCTATAGAAGCGATGTATATATAAAATTGGCTAGGCCTATCCGTTAAGATATTGGGTATGTAATATTGTCTCATAGGCACGCAAACCTCTTCCTTTACGATGTATGAAATTGGATTGGGTCAATGTAGAACCTATCACTCTAAGAAGCACAATAACGGTAACTGGGCTATCCACAGAACCATACGGGTTTTAGTTGATGGTAAAAAATGTAGGAGTCTGTTCAAAAAGAAGCCATCAGACCGTATAAATACGAGTTAAGAAATACCAAAACCAAAAAAAACGTGGTCAGTAAGTATTTTCTTAACATTACCATGGGTTGAAGTTAGCTTTAAAGGTAACCTAGAATTCTGATATATTCCTTAGAAATCAACTGAAGTAATATTTATTCCTAAAGTGGAAATAAACTCTCACTGTTATCCCAAAGGACGTTAGACCTATGAGCTTATCCTGCTTGATTTTGAACCCTTGAAAAGGTAGATAGAAGAGCACATCAGTGGCATTTATTAAAAGCACAACATGCTTAATATTAAAAAGGGGCACACGGTTCAATCCACATTATCGAGAGGGGTCTCTAGAGGACTACTTTCTAGGCCAACGTGCCTTCTATAAGGTTAAATTTGTGAATTCACAAAACAGCTCTTAAATCGCCGTAGGCCGTATCTCTTGAACACAAGGAATACTCCATGGTAAACTTTAAGGTTATAGGTGAGGCTGTTACCAAAACCAGAGGCAACTATATGGGCACTTGAATAGTATGAGCGAAAAGGAGTTATTTGAAAGATCATTTCTAAAATGCTTGATTCCGACAGTTTACTTAGATGGGTCCTCTGGTACTAGATTGGCGAGTGGAGGCACACTGCAAGAAGGGATTATGTCCTCTCTTTTCTGAGATTTGAATAAAAGGTTGCCATTGCAGTCTTCGGGAAGAATGCTTGAAAATTTCCAGAAATACCACAGTAGCTGTGGCCTGTATGTGAAACCATAATAGACCGGTCAGGTCTTGTTCACAACAAAGTCCTCGTTGTGAGTCACCAATTTTGAAGAGTACTTACTTTATCTTAACAAAGATTTGACTGATTACGGCTAACTGTGACTATTATGCATCAACTCCAATCGTCATTACAAAGGAATCATTCCAATTACATTACAAAGGAATCATTTCATATAGGCAGGACTTTTAACTCCGATAATACCATCTCAAACACATATTGTAATGCCGGTTAGAGAATTGGAGCCAAATAAATATGTTTGATATGTAAATCAGATAAAAGTGAAGAAATTAGATTGCATGCGTGTTTTTGTCCCCAGCTTTGGCAGACTCAATAATTAGTGAAAAATACGAGTCACAATTACATAAAATCGGAAGTGAAAATTAGTGACAGTATCACCGTACCAACATAAATCTAAAAATTTCTGTCGTTCTTGATTGCACTAAAGGAGCTGGCCAAACCAAAAAATTGATATTTTTGATGTTTATCAATTGCAATGAGAACTGGCTGGAATCGTGAGAAAACGTTTTTCATTTATTTGACAAGAGACGAGTTATATCTCGATGGGAAATTAGATTAATCGGCGAAATATTCGAAACTGTAACACAATAATGACCTAAAGCGCAGAACATCTTTGAACGAAAAAAAATACATTTTGACCCCCACAATCACCGGATTTGAACCCCAAAGAGAATGCAAGACTATATAGACTGTGAGCTTTGACTGTACATCAAATAATGTGAATGGTGAATGTATATATACAACATTTTACTATTTTGAGAGTTGTAGCGGGTACTACCTTCAAATCGTGAATAAGCGCACTGACTGACGTAATTTGAATCATACGAACGATTAAATTCACACAGTAAAACCAAACAAAATTATTATCAAATTCCTACGAATATCAATAACCCAAAATAATTCCTGTCAATCATCATCATTATCATACACCACAAACCACAACTTCCACCCATATCGATCCCAAGAAAGTATATATGCATATATACTCTTACTCATTTCCCTCTTAAACGAAAACAAAAACATTAACCAAAAATCGACTTAAATAATTCTTAGAACGTATTTTTTATAGCCGCGTATTTGAATACACACAATAAATAAAATAAATAAAAACGAAGATTACACCAAGTCTCTCTACTTAGTACTTATGCTTGGAATTTCCTGAGTTGACAAAAAAAAATATAAATCCACAAAGGCAAAAAGACGTCTGTTGTGTTTATATATAAAGAAGTAGATAAATGTACAGATATATTTAGTTTGCGTCAGCTAAATTTAATCAAATAAAACGCGTGGTTTGATTTTTAAATTTCTAAAATACAAAGTCGCGCTCAAGCTGATGTATTATTATAATCCAACAACACCAACAAAATATTATAAAGAAAGAATTTTAAGAAATTAATTTATTTTAGTCCTTGACACCTGCTATTTTACTCTATGGAGAACGCGCCACTCGTTACACACTATAAGTATAATATGGCAGACAAAATGGTTTTTGTAAAATAAAACGACAAACTTCTTAATATAAAGAAACCGCCAGCGGATAATATTTGTATATGTGAGTATGTGCCTGTTAGGCACTTGGCAGTATCACACGAATAGATCAAAACTGCATGTGACGTTGATTTTGTGTTGGGTTTGATAAGATACGACGACTTTTAAATACAGATGTAATCCGCAATGTTATAGAATTTTAAGGTGCAGTCTAATTTAAATGTGTTTATATTTTAAGACTGTCAAGAATATATAAAGCGCTATCTTAACAAACAGTGCAGTGCAATCTTAGGTGAAGTCGATTGGAACTACTATCAACGATGAAACATTATTCACACACTACTCAAATTCAAATGAGTGGCTTTTCATATATAATATTATGATATGTAAGATGAGCGCACTTTTATGCGACGACTGCGGTATTTGATCGATCGTTATCAAAAACAAAATATATATTTTATTGTTTGCCATGTTTTGGTTGCATCAGTAAAATAACCAGCTGTTATCTTTGCGATTCGTACACATGTAATCCATAAAAACATTTCAGTTTAAATCACTTTAATACAATACATTCGATCGTCATTCTTTTAACTAAGATAAGTATAACACTTATTCTAAACAATGGAATTGAACTCAACAATTTTAGAAATGTGATTAAAAATTGATTAGATTTGCGTAGTAGTTGAGTCAAGCATCAAGGTCTACTAGGACACGCTATATACCAGTAGTATCTACATCACTGTGGGGTTGAATTCCAATAATGAGTTCAAATACGAGTGACTTTTTCATCCACTATACTCAACAGGTTTGGCATCCGGCGATAAATAACGTGTATTGAGCTCTAAGGATTAGGCAACATTAAGCCCTACTTACTTATCTTGGGTTTTCGATGAAGCGTAGAACATCTCTGACATCCATCTCATTGACATCTGTCAGCTCGTTCATGAGAAACACTACAAAACTTTTAGTTTGCTTTGCGTTCGAATAATCATGTGAGAAAATAGAAGTCAAAACGCATGCTTGTCTATGAGACAGTATCTCGCCACAAATCACACAACCATAATGATGAGAAGCCTTTTAACACATGAGTTGTTACTATACCACCAGTTATTAAGCTTCTAGCTTCTTCCTAAAGCAACATCTTCCTTGGCGCAATAAGGCAGATAGACGAGCATAATCCTGTCATCTGAACTGGGGTTTACGTTACTACGTTAAAAAATAAAATGAGCTTGGTTAAAAGACTTTCATTCATCATGGACTTAATAAACTATTCTCGAATATTAGGGAAAGTCGAACTCGCAAATAGAGTATATCAAAATTTTGACATTTGATTTGTCCAAAAAAATAAATAATCTCAATCAACTATAAAACCAATATCAATAAAATGATTCCGGATCAATTTTATAAGATGTCGCATATTGCGACGGAAACACAATTTTTGATTAGATCGATCGGATTTTGAAACATGAAGCAATACTTTTAGCAATAATAGCCGTGTTTCTTGACGCACAGTGATCCGGATCAGATCACATTATCCATGCAAACCAAAGACACATTTTGATTCAAAATGAAATTTGGATCAAAATGTGTCTTTGGTTTGCATGGAAAATGTGATCTGATCCGGATCACTGTGCGTCAAGAAACACGGCTAATATAAAAACCGATTGCTACGGTATGTAACCTAGAGCAAGAATAGATTTTAATTAGTGACAACTGCATTTTATAGTCGATTTTCAGTTCGAAGTGTCTATTGAAAATGCTTTTCTCTACCGGCTGTGCTTAATTTTGATTTGCTTTCCAGCTAATATTCGATTTCCTTCAAAAAGTGTTGTCAAGGGTTTTAATGACAAGGATAGCCACTATCGCCTAATAGGACCCACAACGGGCAACTAACGGGATTTTTCAGCACGACGACTGTAGGGAAAATCAGTAACATGTACAATTGAACATTTATTCTGTAGCTGGTACCGATTCATAGCATAATAAGAATACCATTAGTTTAAGCTCTCACAATTCTGGTCGGCTATAGGCTAAGTAATTCGAATTTATTTATGTGATGATATCATCATAATAGCACGCTCTCGACTAATATGGTAAGCCATAAGTTAAAAGAGAACTATTAAAGTTATAAGTACTTCGGCATGAAATCAGGTGGTATAGTGATAGAAGCGAAATAATATTCCAAGATAGTTGGAAATTTGCGATAAGGCGCATATCCTACTATATAAACATTAATAAACAAAGTTCCGACACCGAAACCCAATCGATAGTCCGATATGTCTTGAAGATTTTTACACTGAGCTGACCAATTTGCTGTAAATGAATTTTCTCTTTGTTCTAAATTGATTAAAATATCTGTCAATACTACATAAGAGGAACTCGATCTGGTTTTAAATGTGTATGCAATTGTGTACTTCATGTCGACAACTTATGTGCAAATCAATATAAACCATGTTATTGACAATCTGAGACTGCCAGGCTACGTAAAGTGCACTGTCCTTCAGTCCTCCTACCCAGGTTAACTCCAACGAATGAATGGAAGTTTGATTTGGCTCGAAATTATCTTCAACGTTAGCTTAGAACTGTTATATTAAAAACAAATCAACTGAAGTAAATGCTATATTTATTGATAGAACGGGAAAAACTCTTCCTGTAATCCAATAATTTAAGGTCAATAAGTTTTATCCTTCTTTGTTTTAAAATCTTTAACACAAAGAATGCTTCATCATGACCTTTGAGAATATAGAAAAGGCCATTAACAACGTTAGAACAGTGGCAATTACACGGCTTGACATGTAGCGTGCAAGAGAACTTAAGAGTGTGTCTCCTACTAGCAGACTACAGAGGGAAAACCAGAACAAAGTGGAGTTTTGCCACACTCTTTCTCTAAAACACAGTCATTAATGACTTGTTAACTAAACTTAGAGGAGCAACGCTTTAGATTGTTTGTCTATACGAATGCTATTGTTGTTGCAGTCTTCAGGAAATACTCAGGCACCCTTACAGACTGCAAAAGATGAAAAATTGAGTTGTTTTTATTTTCTAGGAAGTAAGTATAACTTCCTTGATATTATCCATGTATTCTCTTTGACTGGGACACACCCAGTCAAAGAGGATCGGTAAGAACTAGGGAGTCAAGGATAGGTTGGAAACCCATATTGTACTCTGGTTCTATAATTCAGTCATTAGACCGATATAATTAATTGGGAATATAGGATATTTGGTGGCCAGCATAAATATCATGGCCAACCTGAAAACGTCGATCAAAGTTCAGAGAACAACCTCATTATATATTATATATATGAGAGACCATAACATATATGAGAGACCATCACAAGATTCAAATCTATATATCTGTGCAGTCTGCTTCTCTGTTCAAAACAGATATCCTCGATAATACTGACTACGCTATTCAGTTACCATACTTAGAATTGAATTTTCTGTTATGAATCCTGAGTTATGGAAATTTTCCAGATGGTTCAGAAATGAATGGGAAAATCGTTTGCGTACATTTTTTTTTTCGAAGGTAAAACCATCTTCACGTTTTCCTGACTATTACGATGTATATAAGGTGGAATTATTGCGATAATCGAAGCCTTTGAAGTATATTATCTACTACGGACAAATGACCGCTCAGGTGGCGCAGTGGTTAAAGCTGCGGCAGTTGGAGTGAGAGGTACCGGGTTCGAATCCGATTCGAGGAAGGATGCAAAATGAGTTTTTACCTCGTTTGGGCGGTGCGATCGGTGGTGACAAATGAACATATCTGGATCCTCTGTCGTGTTTAGTTGCCTTGGGCCGACCCATCTTCCATGTCAGTACTATAGGCCTGACATGGAGCTATGCAATGCGCAGATGGTTCTACGAAAAGACTCGGACCTATAGCCGTATAGAGTGGTATCACAACGGATCAAAATTGGTCTAAGTGTGCGATAGCAGCCACAACAACTTAACTTTTTTTACGGACAAATGAGAAAGCCGATCAATTCAATAGCCACTGATATGAGTACTGGGGCACTTTAATAGGTGATATAAGATCAGATGAATCCGCATGTTAGAAACTCCCTCAAGACATCAAGCAGGGTGGCTAATAAAATAACGGTTACTTTACTTAAGAAATAGACAGGTCTGGCTGATGCTGGATATGTCAAGATCCGTACAGTTGTTATTATTTTATACCTTTTAAATAAAAGATATCAAATTAGTATGGTTGGAGTTTGAGTTAATTCTCACTCGATTACTGCCGTAGCAACAAAAATGAGGATATAGGGCCTAACCTCGTCGTACACAACCACTTGGCAGATTTAAGTGAAATGGATGCTATGTATATTCGAAGCTTTATCCAAAGCTCAAGATGATTCGATGAGTTGGGAAAAGGTGATAGGAATTTATACCATTACGTGTCTATGTCTATACAAGACTTCTGGCAACCATCCAAATACCTTTTAGCTTACTGAGTTAATGGGCATTGTTGTCTAGTAAACCTAATAAACCTGATGCAGTTGCCTGTTTTAGAAAAAAATTTGAAACACGCATCGTATGTTACCAATTTTCAAAGAGACATCGATCTTGTTCTTATATTAAGCATCTTCGAAACAGCATATTATACAAAACTAATATGTATCGGATCGAAATAAACCAACACAAGTTATCAAAAACTATCACATATAGTTAAAATATTTGACCAACAATTTATTACAGTTAACCATGTGTGAATAACCAGGCGAACATATAAAAATCAGCAGACAGTTAAATAAAATATTTCTGACATAAATCAAACTATATATATGTATATATGTACGTACATGCACAAAAATATGAGGGTTATGACAATGCAAAACAAAATTTTCGACAAAGGTGAATAATTTCCAACTTTGTAAGATTAACCATTTTATCAACCGGAACGCGTGAAATTCTCAACGGGAACACATATATATGTGTGACAATCGACAAATGAAACTGAAAGACGATATATACTTATATATGCTGTGAATTTTGTAATGTTTGAAGAAGAATCGCGGCACGACATGAATCACAGCACTATATAACATTCATGCAGGGGATATAAGATATAATTAATTCAAATTACCTCATATCATGATGACCACAAATATTTCAAATAGTTGATTCTTCTTCTTATTCTTAAATCGTGTCTTCCTCGTTTTTATTGTTTTTCTTATGCCACATTACAAACAAATCTTGTGAATTTTTCATTCTTCATTGTCTATTGTTGTTATACATATGTACATCTCAATATAGTTATTTGACCTGTCTTATATATTTATGGAAATCAAATGAATTTCCTAAAATATCTTCTTCTCGATAGAATATGTATTTGAAATCATGAAGAGATACATATAAATACAACATACACACACACAAACGCTAAAATATATTTTCTTTTTCTTATAATAATCGAAAATGTACAAAATTTTCTTTTGAATTTCTTAATATATAATGAAATGAAAAGAACAACAATTGTGAGAATTTCTGTCGACTATTTATTATTATTAAAGTTTTTTTATTTATCTTTACGTATATAGATTTTTAAATTCTTAGAATATCTTGCTATTTGTAGAAAATGTATATAAGAAAAATAAAATCTTATTCTCCTCTTCCATAAAAAAAAAAAATATTGAATCTTTGAATTTTAAATTACATTCATACTAAGCGGAATATTTACCTCGCGGATGAGTTTTTTTTTAATAAGCTTAGTACTTGATATAAATTGAACGATTATGCGTACCAGTTTTCTTACATACACAACTTCCACGTATTGAATAATTTCTATCATCCCGTCAATAATTATCGAGATTTTTTTTTTTTTCGTTTGGCGTTTTCTTTTAATATATTCTTGGAAGTAAGTATAACCCGCAATTAACATGAATATCTAATTATGTTAAAGATTTCAAAGGCCGTAAGGTTTTTTTTATACAATATATTTGTTGTTGTGTCTTTGAAAGAAGCAACGGAACAATTACATTAATACATACTTCGGTACATAGGATGAGCATTTCGGTGGTTGGAGTTATTATTTTGCTTACATATCATGTATTGGTATGTAAGACGATCTTCGTAGCCAAAAGACCCGGAACAAATCGTTTTCGAATACTGAACCTCTTGGTTAAATTTATGTGGGGAGACCTGTGGCGTACACAACACAATACAAATTAAAAACTAACTTTAATTCGCTAGAACTGTTGCAACACGACTCACAAACATATATACACGAACACAAAGCAAAAATATCTATTCCAGAGGGATTTGTTCTTTTCAATCACTCAATGACGTCATCAGATCGAAACTGGCCAAGGAACCAACAATACAGAATAAACTGATGCCATAGAATTCAGCGCCGTAGCTGCCAATCGTTCCCATCACTAACACCGTACAGCCTATGGCGTCTCACCTTCATGATCAGGTACATAACCGGTCTACTTCATCGAATTTCCTTTTGCGATTTACTTTTGTGGCTGTACCATTATCTGTAGCCCGTATAAAGTGGATGGTCATGGTGAAATTTTCAGCATGGTTTTCAATTCATGTCCTAATATTTTTCAAGATTGCGTTTAGGTACTGTTCCACAATCGATGGAGGAGCACAGAGTGGTCAAAAATTCGATTAACAAAACTAAACTCATTTCAACCAACTAATCTTTCTTGAGACTATAAAGGATTATATATGATCCCTCCCTACTCAGTAACATGCTGCTTGCTTATAGTATGGGTAAATCTGTAAGATCCCTTAATAATGAAGAGTTTCTAGTCGGCACTGGCCCGATATCGATTTCAATCATTTCTAGGAGTTGTTCGCAAGGACGTGTCCTTTCTCTTCTGCTTAGGGTCTTGACCTTCAATAATCAATGCCGGTGATATTGCGCAAACAGTCTTAGGTAATAAACATCTGAGTGTTTATCGGAATTAACGCAAAAGTCAATCTTTGTCATTGAGACGGAGTGTTCTTAGATGTGCTTAGCTGTGAATCCGTCCAAAAACAATCAAATTAGTTTTACTAGGTCAACATTTTTATGTACTTGTTTTGTTTTTTTACAGAAATTTCTATAGATCAGAAAACGGTATGCAACTTGGTGTTTTCTTAACTTTTGGAAAATCAAGATTGCTACCCAAATTGTTATCTTTTATGTATAAAGAGATGGTTCTACCGCTTTTATATTATGCTTTGTGTGGTAGACAGTGGTCTAACTAAAGACATCAATTATAGTCAAACCTAATTGGTTTCAGAATAATGGTTATATAGCAATTCCAGAAGCTATGGCTTCGACTCCACTAGGATAACTTTTATTTTACATTCAAATGTTCTGCTGCATTTCGCTTTAAATGTACGCCGTGGAGTACTATTGTCTATGCTCGATTTAGTTTTGAAGTAACCTATGTTTACCTAGAGAATTATGAACGTCTGGTAGTTTAGATTCAAGTGAAATTATAGCTATTACATATGGTGTTTAAAGCTCTAAATCTCTTTGTTAAGATCTGAGATAAAATCCTCGGTTAAATTCATTGGCCCGTTTGTGGCATTGAATGTAGGAATTGTCTGAGGGTGAAAAAAGTTAATCTAGATCAGTCATGGCGAATTTGTTGAATTCGATGCGATAAAATTTAAGATGCATAATATTCTACGTTAACTCGAATATCGTATCACATTCGATGCCATTGGAAGCTCTAGTTTAATTTATGTATTTCCTTCCCATGATCTAAAGTTTAACCTACCAAACTCTTCACTCGAGCGTTTCACTCGACTTAGTACTCGCTTTTGTATATTAAAACTCAGCAGTTCCTGTAGCACAAATATTTTGATATATTGGCCTTAATGATTTATCCATCAACAATCTTATTCATCAATCTCTTAGATAAGAAGTCTTGAAGGAAGCGTTTTGATTATTTTCAAGCGCATATTCTCTTTAACCAGTTTGGAATGTATGACCCGGAAACAATCTGTGCAGTCGATCATCTCTAGTCCAGTACAATGCTTCAGCAGCCCGTAATACTCGTAGTGCATGAGTGATACTTGCAACTAAGTTAGCGTTATTTTTACTCAATTAACGCCCAATAACATTATCAACTCTTCTTGTGCTCGGAATATGTAACGTTTATTACCAATCAATTCGTGTGGCAGTAGTAGTTTAATCAAGAATCATAGTAAATTTTACACATTACGAGACGGAATTTGATTGATTTTTTTGGAAACGTGTAGCCATCTAAAAATGTCACTTTTTTCAACAGCCCAAAAGATTATTTTTTTATAGAACAGTATTGATATGGTCAATGGATTAAAGATCGTTCGAAGGCTTATCGACTGATACCTTATTTATTCACACCCACGCACACCACCACCACCTTGGTATGGAATAGATTCATAGTTACAATAGTCAAAATTTTCAAAAAAAATCATATGGCAATACTAGAAAAATATTACATGAGATACTTAAAGGTTCGTAATAGAATTATTATTTCTTTCTTCATTCCACTTTTATTGGGGTTTTAACCGATACTTTAATAGTTTTAAAATATTAATTAAAGATCGGTCCTCTGTGTAAAATGTTTTGCCGTGTAACATTGTAACAAAAGGTAGACTACCATAGTAATAATTGCAAGAAAACTGATTTAGAAAACATGCAAGAAGACTGAGTTCTGATGATATTTGGAGTAGCATATAGAATGAATATGAAGAACAAGTTCATACACAATGGTGCTGTGATCTAGATTGATGTAGACAGTGTCTGGCTTGCCTAGGATTATAAATTAAATGATTATTTCTGAAATTACTATACTTCGATTTATCTGATATATTGACACTCTTTTTCACACAAAAAATTAAAGTTCAAACAAGTACTGCCTCTATACCAAACCCCAATTTATAGATTGTTCTATTTCCACAATACTGATGTCAACATACTCTCATTTTCATTCACATTTCAGAACTTATTCTTAACATTGATATGCTCGACCAATTTTAACGTCTCTAAACCATCATGGAATAATTAAAAAGGCTAAGACTAACATATAAGTAAAACAAATTTCTCACTGTATATACCTTAACCACACAATTAATTTCTTACCAAACGAACCGAATCCGACATAAGAAATTTTTTCCCACCCTCAACTCGAGATAAACAAGTCAGGAGTCATTGTTTCCAATTGAAACACTAGCAGACCCAAAGTCCACCAGAGATTAACTTATATTTATAAGTAATTATATTCCAATTCAATTGAGTATCTTTGTCTTATCAACAAATTATTGATAAACCCATAACTTTTATTTGGTATACCTTTCAAATAGCATGTATACAATCATAAGTATATACTTGATGTGGACCTCATATATACTATATATATATTGTATCTTTGACTCATAATCGTATGATTCTTAATGTCTATCTAAATAGCGCGCGCGAATTGTACAAAATACTTTTACTTTAAAACATATTCAAGGACAATTCGCGCGTTTTTGATTTATCTATAAATTAGAATAAATTTTTTCGAATGATGTAATTTAAAAATAATTTTTTGCTGCTTAATCGATTCTAAGTAGTGCGCGAAATAAATATATAATGTACACAAGACGAATTCGCAGATTTAATAATATATAAGTTTTATTACGAATAAGACGATCGTATATGTATACAGTAAATTTACGGTGGATTGAGAATATAATGAACTGACTTGCTATCCAATACATTTATAAAGTATTTAAGTATGTATGTGTACATACAAAATCGTGATCTAGAGGTCATGATTTGTTCTTATTCCATATATTCCACTAAGAAAACCACATTTTTTTTTATTTTATTGTAGTTTCTTTTTATTTATCTGGAAGTATTACCCGTGTACTTTCCTTTTTGTTAACGAAAAATAAAAATAAAAATCATAAAAATAAAACTTAAAGAACAACTATACAAGAAGAAAAGTAAAAGCACAAAATAAATACAAAAACTTAAGTATTTTGATTTTCTTTATATGCAATTTTGTTGACTCAAATTTTACAGTAAATTAAGATTATCTCAAGTCAAAGTTGAAGATTTGTCATTTTGCATTGTCATCAAGGTTCGATCACGATAAACTATCTATGTTATTTGGACATTTAGATGCCAACCTTTTAAATATATTACTCAGGGGCATTTAAACTTAATAAAAATGTAAACAACAACAACGATATAATTACTTAAGTGGGTTTAGTATGCGATGATCAATTTACAAAAATATTTCAAGATCTTCCTTCCATGGCGTCGCTCTTCATTATACATAACAATGATAATTATAGATCAAATCCCCTTAAATGGAATTCCAAAGTCAAATCGTAAAATATTTCGAAAATGAGCGTTGTCACGTAAACAAATTAAATATATTAGGTCGATCGATTAAATCCGACGTTATATATGCATCAATCATAAATATACATTTTATATATTATATGACTCGATATATATTGTATATAGCAGCGTATCATTGCATTCCAATCTAGAGCTAAATAGATATATACGTCTTATTCACTCGAAGAAAATGTTTAAGAAAATAATAGTCTTATAATAAAAATAAAAATTTAAATTGGTATTGTGATAGCAACCGCAATGGAATTTTTACAAATACCAATGAAAATACCGCGCACTGTATACATGTAGATGTTTGTATTACAAAGAAAATAATTAAAATACATTTTTTTTATTTCTTCGTCTTAATACTATTCTACTATACGGAATGATTGATGTGTTCTCGTGAGGGGGTGCACACAACACGAGAAAATCATAAGACGAGAAGTATAGAGAGAGATCGCAACGCGGTGATGAAATATTTTCATGTCACATTATGTCACAAAGTTTATTATATCTTATATATATAAGATACTTACGCGCGATTTGGGGGAAATCGAAAATAATAATAATGAACAATGGAATGTGTAGAGGTTGAGAATACATTGAACTCTTTCGATCGAAGTATTTTAATAAGATTAACCCAATTTGAATGTATATTGAGTTCAATCGGTTTTGTCTATATGTGTGATATATGTTTTATGTCCAATACATCGATCGAATGTATCACTTGGTGTTCAGATTTTGTGATCCGAACAGGACTACTTATTACAAAAACTAGGTGTTTCGTTCGAAAGTTTCTTAGTGAACACGTCGAAGGGACTTCATATAAAGCGTACAACCGGAGTGTTCAGTTTGAATACACGCCACTAGGCCTTATATCTATTTTCGTCTCATTCCTCTACATCGTCGTATGATTTAACATTATTCATTATTAAAAGTGGTTGGAACCGAAAGGGGACCAAATCTTATACTCCATCATAATTTACATATGCGTTCTCCATTGTTAGCGAATTAGTGTAGTTTGAACCAAAAAATGGTTCTGCAGTTTAAATTATCCAATCTATAGTTTTGTCAAAGACTGGACAGCTTCCGATGTTTGCTGTCATACTCATCTTCAAGGCAGTCACCGCATACAATATTGCATGACGGTTCCTTACGATTTAGATGACTTTTAAAACGGCCATGACCAGTAAAACCGATAAAAGGTTTTCTTAAGTTGTTTTAAGTGCGCTTTGGGTTCGGCTCACTAATGAATTAGTTTGCCTTCCGACAAGTATCAGTGGGCACTCACACCAAATCTCGAAATGCACTTTTTTTTAATTGGCTTACCATTGGAAAGAGTCTGCAATTGATTTCAAGAAGCAGGTTATTGTAACCTTGCTATTTGTACCAAGAGATTTGATAAATATTCGAGATTATCTCTTGACACTCATCCAGACTACATATAGTTGGTTAAAATTCAATTAGGTTCATAATGAAACATAGAAGAGAGTAATGTGCAATTAGTATATCACATTTCCATCTATACGATATGAAAAATAACACAAATCGTGTAGAGCCACGTCTAATACTTGTGAAACGCTCCGTTTAGCAAAAACTCCTTTATTTTCGAATCAACAAATGGTCAATGTTCCAAATACGTATACCTTGCCAAAAACCGTTTGTACAATGAAAGTTGATTAAAACAGTACACTTAATTCTATTTTGGCACCATTACAAGAAGGGATTATAAGATACTTTATTACAGAGATTTACAATGTGCAAAGAAAATGTTTAAACTTATTGATAAGCAATTCAAAATTCAGGCACGCATATCTTTATACACTACACCAACGACACATGTCATGTAAAGTATTATTTCTTCTGTCACTTGTGTTGATGTGATTAAAATACAATTTTCGAATATTAATTAATTAAGATTACATTAGAATTTATTTAATGTTAGTTTCATCAACATAAATTTAACCTCTGATGTATGCGTGAAAATATTTAAAGTGTCGTCCAAGTTTATTTTTTATATTTTTTTTGCTTCGTATCTTTCTCAATTCTTTGTGTATAAAAAGAAGAAAACAATTTCTTTTACTTCTTCACTGAATACTTATATGTATGTATCTCTGTTATTTTATATCCACAATATATAAATTACATATAGACAGTGTTGGATGCGAAATTTTTAATTATTGGTGTCAACGCAACCCTATTTCAACCACTTGGAAGAAATAAACTATATGAGTAAGTAGGGTGACGATAAGATGTTGCTAGTTATTTGTCTGAACCGCAACAACCAAATATATAAATATGTACTTACAGGGGTTAGCAATCGAGTGACTACGACAGTAAAATATTTGTGTCTAAGGCCATTACACTTTAAAATGTAGCATGGGGCACATATTAAAAAATTATCAACGATTTGAGCCCTAAAAAATACAAAAAGTGCAAGTTTTAGCATTTGCACAAAAGCAGTTCGTATAGCACGAGCTAAGGTATTAAAATACTCGCAAGATAAAACAAATGTCGGTACCATTGAAGAGGGCCTCATAAGTTAATCAACAAAGCTACCGTGAAATGATTTTAAACTATGCTTTATTACCTTGGTCACGTAAAAAAATCATATAATCCATTCTGCAGGCCAAACGATTAATTCAACAACATGAAGGACAAAACAACACCACACATCACATTCCGGCAGCGTCTGAAGCCTTCTCCGACAGACTTTGTATTATCCGCACTGAACTTTCGAGTGTCAACCCTTGTATATATTCTTATGTTACATGATATAACTCTAACAACTAAACTACTTCGACGTACATCAAAACGAGTCAAACAGATGTAGAATCAAAATATTTTAATTGATAAGAATGTTTACTTAAGACACACAGATGAGTACAACAGAATAAAATATATATTTATAAGACGTAAACCTTTTCGTGTTTTTCATAAACAAAATATTTGATATTATTTAAACGAACGAACTGAAATAAATATAAATAAGATATTCTTCTTATATATTTAAAACTAAGATAAAATTGTGTTTGAGCTGATTAAATAATTAAAATAATGTAATATACACCGTTAGATGTCTTAACTATTTCTTTTTGTATGTAGTGCCATCTTAACATCTTGGTGTATAAGCAATGAATGATAACACTCTCAATGATCAGTGAATATTGTTTTAACTACTTACATGTACCAACATTTTTGCCAAATACGGGATAAACATATTTTTTGTGAGTCGTTGTTTTATTGTAATTTAAGTGAAAGAAAAATTCTTCTTAAATTGTATAAGTGTAATATACTTTTCGAAGAATGATAATTGCCAACCTTGGTCGATTTTTTTGTTGTTTTATATACATATATTTCGCCAGACAAAATATGTTATGAATGGAATACAATGAGATAAGCACACGGTGCAATAAACATAAACAACACTTATTTATGCGATATCGCATTTCTTTGATTATTTATTTGGCCACTCAATTACTTACGCATGTTGACAATATGCGTGTTATCCCGATTCTTGGCTTTAAATTCGATTGATTACCCCTGACCATTATCATGTTATTCAATTGTTTTAATTATATTTTTTATAATTTCGAACGCGGCATACAGACATACTATATAGTAGTGTAAATTGTAAGCCCAAGATTATTATTATTATTGTTGTAGGAATTTTTATTACACATATATATTTTCTTTAAATTCCATTGAACTGATTAATTTTATGTGTATATACGTATGTCTTATCTAATTTGAAAGAAATAAAAACTTAAGTATTTTATTTGATTAGTGTAGGAAGTATTTTAGCAGAATAACGTGTTTCGTGTTCTTAGAAATAAGAGAAAAAACATACTTTTATAATACCAAAACTTCACCTGTAGCTTTTAAATCTTAACGAAAAAAAAAAAAAAAAGAATTGGAATTTATCGAAGGTTAAAACTTCTTAACTAAAACTTTACGCTAATTTATAATTTTATTTTGTCTCTCCATCGTTCTCGTTCTCTGACTATATACACTAAAGTGTATTTGACTAAAGCTAAAAAACTATTTTATATATCTTGAGCAATTCACAATCTTTAAGAAGAAGAAAAACATAACTGGTTCTATTAAATAACTATATTTGTAGTTGATTATATTCCCATTTACTTGATATCAACAAAAACTAAAACATGCAACGAGACGTGTAATCGAACTCTATATAAAAAATATGGAAAAGTATTTTTTTATATTTAAGACGTTTGTCTTAAAGTAACACTATAATATATATAATAGGGCAACCGATTATAAAATATACCTAAAGATTTGGTGCGGATATTTAAGCATTAAGTACATATATGCGGTTTGTGACACGAATTACCAAACACAGTCAATCGCTTATCAAGCTTGTATATATACTTACTATCGAAATTCATTTCTTTAGAATTCTGCAGCACCATAAAATTCGATTTTGTATATATTGATATACATGATTCAAGACATCAAAGCGTGCAACCTACACGAACTCGACAAAAAAAAATTTTTTGTTGTGTACATTTTTTGCTTTTTTGGAATAAATTAAATATTTCCATGAATTTTATATAAACATGATGCTCAAATTCTAACACAAAATTGACTAAAACTCAAGTCAGTTACTTATGTGTTTAGTTTTAATGCAAGTTGCTGCATTTTATTTACAAAAAATGCGATAGATGCGAATGCCAAGGTAACTTATAAATGGATATATAAAAATTTGAATGGCTAAGCAATCTCTAAGCATATTATGTATATACTTTTGGTGAGAATTCAAGGTGATTTTGAACCAGTGTTTGTCTCTATATACTGCATGACAAATACAGAAACGAAAACAGAATTAGAAAATGATACACACCATATAGACTCTGTATACTAATCTTAATTTATTGTTATTTCACTTGGCGTAAAAAGGAATCATTTACATTTTAATTAATTTAACGCTTTTTGTGTGGTAAGTACTCCTGTCATTTAAATGCACATTAAGAATATTTACGAGACCAAAAAAAAAAACATTATTCGCAGAACGAATTATGCGTGTGCCATTTATAACAAATAGTCTGCGGTTTTTTAAAGCGGCAAATCTAAAAACAAGTAGGTATATCCGGTCAAAATGCGATAAGAAAATTTTATTGTGTTTAACGTTATTGTTTTCTTAAGTTACTTATGATAACAGCTGGTCAGTGAAATTAAATTTAAATTTTGTGAATCTTCGAACGATATGCAATACTAATTATATTTACATAATTTGTGTGGTAGCTAACCACGAAGTTTAAGTAGGTGGTCAGTGCCAACTCCCACTTACTGAGATTTTGGAAATAAACCCACATTTGTCACCCACCACATTGATATTTTCATTTTTACAAGGTTTCACTTATTTTACCTGGCCATTTCAAAACTTAGTTCTAAGATAAATACAACCTCGACCTTAGTACAGACGATAGATAAGTATTTTATCAGTCTACGATATCGATTGTTAGCATTCCACATTAGGACGGACGTTTGATACGTACGTTTAATCCATTAATCTCACTGTGTTTTTGTGTATGTAAGTAGTGATAAACATAACAATGAGCTTTCACAATTTATAATATCAATTAAAATGTCAATCATAATACGTAAACCATTTATCTGTAGTATACTTAACACCAACAAAAGACATTTTAAAGTAATTTAATCATTTCATTTCTAAATCATCGAAGATTTAACCACTTACACATAATTACTCTTAGCTCTTTCGAATTGCCATGTAACAAATCAAATTCCAGATTTTGTAAGCAATACATGCAAGCAAAATAACCGCTTATCTACGGAAGAGAACGTGTGACATTCAATATAAGAATTTTTTTTGTTTTACGACCTCTACCGTTTTAAACTGAAGAGTAACATCGTCAAGTGAATGTCTTGTATATATTAAATGAAAATTATATCGAGAAAATACAACAATATTAGTCATTCATTATTAGCTGATACAATTGATTACGTGTTAACTTTTTGGTGAAACATTTGAGATGAATGTTTCGAGTTCGAATTTCGATAGAGCTGTCGAAATGTAAAATGCATGGGCCGATCTATCGTACATGTCAGTACTATATGCCTCAATGAGATTATATTCATACATCGGATACCAATAGACGCCCAAGACAATAAAGGTGACTATGACGTCCAACAATGCACTTGAAGTTATATTTTATGAGTTCGTATGAAGGGTGTAAGCTATGTAAATATGTCTTAAAACTCTAAAAGCAATCAATTAAGTTCTTATTGGTTTATAATGCATTATTGTTTCCAAAAGCAGCCTAAACTAGTGTTGAAATTTGGCTAGAATACGGCAAATTTTAGTTTTAAATTGTCTATCATCTGTGATTTATTGGCATAGACTAGGAATCCCACATGTTTTCTCAGGAAATAATTCATTGAGGGTTGATCACGCGATTATGAAACAATGCACTCAAGGATTGTGTGCTTCAATAAATCATTTACAATAGGCATTGTAGACCAAAAAAAAACATTTATCTGGCCAGCCCATAAAGTATACTGGACATAGACTTTTTATGTATTCCAATAGTGTCGTCCATTTAAATTATTATTATTTACTCTACATTTTAAACATTTAGATGAAAACACTATTTATCGACTATTCAGGTATCTTACACACTTCGCCCTCAACTTATTTCTTTCGTAGATTTATTAAATTTTACGAATAGTTAGATTAAGATCAGTTTTCCTTATCTTGAAACAACCTTATCTATAAACAACACCAAGCTTTGATCTACAGTTTTTTTTATCACATCAAAAATGTGACTACATCAGTTATACGATCACGAGCCAGCACTTCATATTGTTGTAAACAATTAGAAGATGCTAGATCGCTCTCTATGTTGTGCACCGACAGCAACTTCCCTGATATCCTCTCCCGCACAGTTATCAGAATTATCAGAATAAGACGTTTCACTTTTATGAATTATGTATTCCGACATCGGGAAAGGCATATTTTCTGAACATTGACACAGTATTGTGACTGTGTTACCGTCATTTTACACAGATATACGTATTATTTGGACATATTTGAAATCTAGGCTTGCTGGAAACCTAGAAATATCTGGTGTACATTACAAAATGTTTCATAAGCCTTATATCAATAGAGTAAGCTCGAAAAGACAATCCAATAAAGCTACCTTTCCGAATATTCATAAGTAGCTCTGAATTAATACCTTCTTTAATTTGTTATTAACGAATCGTTACAAGTTCCTACTTTTTAAGGGATCGGGAAATATATAAACCATAGACTAAGCGTATCGAGCTCCTCATATTTATCATAAACTTAATAAACCTCATATAGTCGATATCAACGAAGTTAAATTCCTTCCACTAGATAATAAATCGCTTCTGGCATTGTAAACAACAAAGGCATGTCAGCTACATAATTATTTAAGGATAGACAAGATGCATGCATAACGTAAAAAACATACAACACAACAAAATGTCAGATTGGGACCGGCTTATATTTCGAATCAATAAAAATTTAGCCACATACAACTAAAACCGTTCTAATTTAACAAAAACAAAAATTATTTAAAACTAACCGTAAACGATTTTTTTTAATCCACCAACCAACTGTACCAATCGACTGTGTACACAAAACAAAGACAAACACTTGACAAGTCATACCACTGTGTGGTGATATCCAATTGAGCGACGAGAAACTCAAGCAAAATGAAAAGAATTTTGTATATGTATGCAATATAGTAACTAACCTGTCTCTTGGATCAATCCATGTCGTTTTCTTATTGTGATGATCAATGAAAAATGTTTTTCCATCGAAATCTGTTGATACATCCCAACCATCTGGCAATGGATATTCACCATTTTTCTGTCTTTTTGGCATTATATTGTATATGTTGTTTGTAGCGTCGTGCAGTAAAGTATTGTTGTGTATGTAGTATAACTTTATTTATTATTTTTTTTTTTCACAATATACAACTTTCTTGTGTATGGTGTAGTAATATAAACATACACACACAAACAAAAATAAACTTAACACAATTTTATAATTTAAATTAATTTTATTTATATATAATATATTATAAAATAAAAACAACAACTAAAACAAAATAAAAAAATATATATGTATGAAAAAAAAACTATCACATTATAGTTGTAATATTTTTTATTTTTTTATTTTTTTTTTTAAGACACAACAAAACTCATTGAAAATTTGTCGGCCATGTTGAATTCCAAAGCATTTTTTTTATTGTAATTTACAATGTTGCCACATTTAACTTTGCATTTTCAACATCTATTTAAATTTTTTTTGTTGGTTAATTAATAAATTGAATTTCATTAATTAATTTTAATTCACAAATATATTATGTTTAAATATTTATAGTAATAAAACACTAGTATATTTAATATTTTTTCATAATTTAACTGTAAAAAAACGGAAATTTACTTTTTAATTTGATTTTTTTTTTAACTTGGTAAAGGGAAATTCCGTTTAGAAGGCAAAAGGCACACAAAATCCACTTTTTATTTATTAATTTATATATGTAAGACACTTTTCACTTTATATTATATATGCTCGGTTATTTACATTATAACAGTTTTGTAATCCAGAAATGTTGTAAATATTATTATAAAACAATTTATCTTTTGTTTTTTTTCGATAGTTTTTCTGTTAGTAGTAGTCGTTCATTAATTAAAAATATTTTATTCAATTGACATTCTAAATTCACGTCTCTCTACAGAAACACCACACAAGCAACTGAAACAAAAAAAAAATTATGAAAAAAAAACAAAAAAAAATATTTCTTTTCTTGTCGATCTCGATAGAAATTTTTTTTTTTTTTTGTAAATATTTTCGTTAAGAGCCGAATTAGGGGGAATGGAATTCGATTATATTCGTATATATCTGTGTAGTTTGTATTTTTTCATGACAAAATATTTTGGAATTTTAATTATAATTTTTTTTTTTAGTTTTTTGGTTGGATTATTTAGTTATGTCAATAGTAAAAAAATTTAGTTTTTTTGTATTTCATATGTATGTATCTGGTTGGAAGGTTAATCGGTAAATTCTTGTTGTGCGTACAGTTTATAATGTTGAATGGAGGGTTTTTGTTGTTATTTGGAATTTTTTGATAGGTCAAGGTTGAAATGAACATAAATAACTATTTTTGAGTATGTGTAGTAGAATTGGAGCGACGTTTCAGTGAGTCTGTGACAGTGGAGCCGGTGTGCAGGTCGAATTTCGTTATAAAGTGTCGTTTGATGTTAATCACAGTCAGATTGTACAATATTTTCACATCCTTCCATGAGATTCTTCCAGCTCACTACTTGCCTTCAGACTCTCCTCTTTCCTTGCAGATTCCATTCCAATGATGTTCGTGTTTATCAATCAGGATCTTTCTCTATATGACCGTTCCATATCCAATTGCAACTTCTGGTTTCGGTTTCAATGTCCTTTCTTGCATTCTCTAAGGTCGCCATTCTTTGGCATCGTTATTATTCCATTTCTGCGGAATATTCTCGGTAGAATTCCTGCACTTCTATGTGTGTCGACTTTTAATAATTCAGCTAGTATATTATCTGAACAGCCTTTTTATATTTCAGCTTCTGAATAACAATTCTAACTTCCCGCACTGTTGGTAGATGGGTGTTGAAAGCTTCGTTTCATTACACGAATTTGGAAGTTCATAATCCGGTTCGCTTTTGCAGTTGTTCTTCTGAATTTACCAGTGAGGTCACTGGTCCCAAAAAAGTTCTTCTGCAGTTATGAGGATTTTTCCTGATATTTTTTGTGTTCATTCCTTGGAAAATCAGATTGTTCAATATTTTTCCTTTATATCCAATTTATGGGGATACGGCGTCCACTCGACTGGACCGTTCTCTTCCAACCCATTGCTGTCCTTCCGACTCTTCTCTTTCCTTGTGGATTCCATTCCAACGATATTCGTACTATGTCATTCGGGGCGCTTTCCCAATGTTTGACTGATTCATCTCCACTTGTTCTTTCTGATTTCGGTTTCAATGTCTGCTTTGTTGTTTGTTTGCCGCAGAAGGTCTTCACGTTTGATCTTATTTGGCCAGAAGAATTTTGTTTTTTTTTCTTAGGCATGGATTTACAAACACCTAGTTTTTGTGTGATCTTTCATTTTTCACACCCATGCAGCAGAATTGATTTCACCCGAATTTTTTTGTCTCATGAATCTGGGTTTACTGATGGTCATTTTGAAATTAACTTCCTTTGCGTAATCTAATAGCTTCTGTACTTTCTGCTGTATCTGCGTAATCCAGAATATTGAGTCGCGTTAGTGGTCCCCATTGAATATCATTTTCATTGAGTCAAATGCACTTTAGAAGTCTACGAAGAGTAACACCCCGATTCCCTTAGTCGTGTCACTTGTAGCGACAGACAAATGTTGGTATTCTCTTAGTCGATTTGTTCGTCAATTATTGATTGAAGTGACAAACTTTTTATTCTAGTAGTCGTTTAAAAAATTTCTTGTCACTTGGAACGACTTTTATAGGCGCGTGAAAATTTCAGTCGACATATTCAGTTGAAATTATTAGTATTCCTTAATTAATTAAGCGATTGACGTTCGTTGCATTAGGTCACTTCAATCGACTAGCAGAATACAAATTTATAGATGAAGTGACACGACAACTGTCGCGGCGAATTAAGTGACACGACTAAGGGAATCGAGGTGTTAGTGAATTCCATTACGTTTGACTTCTATCATGGTACACGTATAGCGTTGGTACAGCACACTTCTAACCTAAGGCCAGCTTGATTTATTCTTATTTGTTGGTTGATTGATGAGGATATTTGTGAAGTACTTCTCCAGTTCATTTTGTCTCTGAATTGTTCTTTGGGGGATCGTTATGGTTAAAACCTTTTTTCCATTTCTGCAGGATTCTCCCGGTATTCCATGGGATGGGCCTTGATGGTTTCTTCATATTTGCCTTCATATTGTTCGTAATCCGGTTTGCTTGTGCAGTAGTCCTAAAAGTATCCTTCCATCTATTAAGTAGTTGCTCATGTGTGGTTTGGATTGCACAAGTCAGATCCTTTATTAGTGACTTTTCTTACACATTGATATTGTACAGTCGTGAGAATATCTTCTGTATATTTTCTGCAAATCGGCATTTTCTATTTGTAATCACATTTTTGATCGAAATTACTAGTTTCGCTGAAGAAACATTGAGTTGGAGCATTTCTTTGAATGGTTTTCTTAATAATCCAACGTTTCATTCTCTTCTCAACTTGTGCTAAGTCTGATGGTTGTTTTGCTCCACTTTCATATTCAAGTAGTTTCCGGGACTGCTGGATAAGGCCTACTGGCATGCTGGGTGGAGATTTCATTTTTGATTGTATTTCCTTTTTTCTTTTAAGACGTTCCCAAGCGGTTAGTCAAATTGTAATAATAATCTAGTAAGTTTGTCTTTTACTGCTACTCGACCCTAGATTGTAAAATTTGATAACTAGTGTTATCATGTAGACGGACATAAAATATTACAGTTCGTTACAGTAAGTCATTCTTAATCCAAACAAGATTGAAGAAAGAATAGTACACAGCAAAAAGGAAGTTAACAGTATAAGGTATGGAAGCAGCAGTAATATCGGGAACTGAAATCGCTTTGGGTAAACGGGTGTATCTACGATTACCGAATGTCAATTATCGTTCTTTGAACATCATCAATAATAGAAATTCAAATCATATTTTGAGTCAAAAGTTTGCACAAACTACCAGAAATGCCGCACGATGTTTACGATCGATGTTAGAGGTTGCCAAGTATCTGAAATGAACTGTTGAGCCACTGATATATATTTGGATGTATCGAAAGTATCAATAATACTTTCGATACAGAAAGGCTAGAAGTGCTAATGATCAAGATTAAATTAATAAAGTAGCATCTGTAATTTTGCAGTTATCGACACTTCCATAGCTGCTGTCGACCACTGAATTGAAAAATGATTGTTCTCGGTCTAGCCTTTTAGGTAAATATTCAGTAACGCTTATGAGGCGCCTATAAAAATTGTTCATTACTTAAAAGAATTTTAGTTGTTTAACCATCAGTGGTCGTTCGGAATTTTTGATGACTTGAACTCGTCCATGCGATAGTAAGATACCTTGTTCGCGGGTTTACCAAAACACATTTGTCGATGGTTACTACTAGACCAGATTCTTCTAATTTAGAGAAAATATCATTCATTGTCAGAGGTATCACAGGATTTAGCATATAGCCTGGCACCACCTTGATAACAGAGTACTGATCCAGCCTTAAAGATAACTATATCTCCGTATAGGCCTATAGTTCCCTGAATAGGATGTATTACAATACTTTTAGGGGTGGTTACAGAAACTACCACTTTCAAAACTCAAAATATACCCAGAATTGGGGTGCTTAACACTTTTCTGAGTTATATTTACAACTTGGTTGAATTTCAGTTTCAGTATTACTCCCAATCCTGAACTCTGATTTTCACCAACTTCCAAATATGAGCTGTTTTAATTTCCATCGAAACGTCTAGTGAAGAACACTTCAGAGCCGAAAAACTCTATTGTAATTCCTCCTACATAGGTGATTAGTAATCTAATGTAAGGTCAGCTTCTTGAGTAGCATTTAATTTCGCAAACAATTCCAATTGCAACGTCTCTGGTTCACATCCATCATGTGATACCCGTTTCGGTTACATGGTAGGGCCATCAGATACAGCAATTGCAGATGTTGTATACCAAATTATTAATGACGAACATAAACTATCGTCTCCTACGACTGGGATACCAACCAACTTACGGTTATATTCTAGTCATGTTGCAACAAATGTTGTCATATTAGTCATAGTAAACCTAGAACTAATCAGAAAGGATACACTCCGATGAGTTTGGGAGATAAAACCCGCTTCAGAAATTAATTCATGATAAACGTAAGAAGAGCCGTTTTGCGATACTGTAGTAACTGTTTCAAGCTTCATCAACATCTAGAACAGCGAATTCATTAAATTATAAAAGGCAGATTCATTAAATAGGCCGACTATTTTAAGAAAAGAATTAAAATAAGTGGCAATTACAAAATTGAGGTTCCTAGTCAAATAACTTATAATATTATAAGGGAAATCGTGTCAATTTTCATAGTAAATGCCAACGACAGCATGATTTCGTTAAATATAAGTTTCGGAGAAGATTTCTAGATGGCATACCAAAACGTTTTAACGAGAACAATAGATGGCACGCTAAGTAATTTTTTAATGAAATGACAATTTAAAAAAAAAATTTTGTTTTATTTATTTTTTATTATTTATAAATATAAGCCCATATACTTCAAAAATTTCAAATTTCGATTATAAAATTAAATTTTTTTTAGATTTTAATTTTTGGTTTCGTTAATAGTTCGTTGAATATAAAAAACTGCAGTTAAAAAATGTAAACATTTTTTTGTTCAACTACTACTAGTGCCATCTTTTAATCTTCTCCGGAATTATATCATGTTGGGACATGATATCGACGGGATTTCCCTTATAGTTATTTGTTCCGAGTTGATACATCTCGTAAGATGTTCAATCGGCTGAATTTTGTTTAGTACGAACGCTTCGTCATTGATGTTTACTCCATATACTACCAATATTTGACACGTTCGATTTCGTATACGTTGGTTATCGAATATAAGGGAATAGAAGAGTCGGCGTATAGAACGTTTACCAATGGTTCTAGAATAGGAGCGCATCAAGGAGAAATTCAGAAAGGCAGTAGATAAAAATTTGAACTCTTCAATAATAGCAAAATTTTTGAAAGAGTGGAAACCGAGCCATCGGAGAGTGTGAGCAGTTTGACAACAGACTGAGTTTATCGGGTTAATCAACAGAACAAGTCACATTCTAACCCAAAATTCGAACCGAATTTATTTGATTTGAAACTCGTTACAATCTAACAATATTTTGGAGAGTACTTTTGAACTTTTGTTGTCGAATCTGATCTTTGAAGATTAGAGTTTTTCTTGTTGTATAAAGATATGCTAAGCTATATGGCTTTTACATGCTAATGTTAGCGTGTATACTTTGTCAACAATCTGGCATCGTCGGTTTCGATTACTACCTCATGTTTTATCACCTTGAATTTGCAATAAATGCCTCATCACGTGATTTTAAATAGGAAACCATCTCTCGAACTTAATCTCGAACTCATCTCTGAATTTCCAACTCTCACATTCGTTTATGACAACGGATTTGGTCAACACACACCTTACAGTTTCAGCTTATTTGCAAGATATTTCGATTTCAGAAGTGAACGTAGAGGATATAAAACGAAAGAATCAAGGTTACCACTCAACTATATGTTATTACATAAGCCAGCTTTAGTTATAAAATCACTAACGCAGTCCCCTCTATAAATTGTAGGGACATGGTGTGTTGAAAAGAGTTTGAATGTTAATCCGTTTAAACCAGTTTGCAGCACTTTAAAATTGGTGAATTGTCCGGTGCATCTCTCTCTGGGGAGACTACCTCCAGTTCTGAGTTTGGGGCGTGAAACACTTTCGGTAACCGCCCAGGTGGCTCAGTGGTTAAAGCTGTGGCAGTTGGAGCGGGAGGTACCGGGTTCGAATCCCGATAGGGGCAGGATGCAAAAGGGATTTTTCACCATCTGATTACGATCGGTGGTGTTAATGAACACATCTATGACCCCCTGTTGGAGTGCAGAACTCATGGGCCGACCCATCTTCCATGTCAGTACTATAGGCTGGCATGGAGCTATGCAATGTGCAGATGGTTCTACGAAAATCGGACCTATAGCCGTACGTCCTCGATTTGTCCGTTGAGGCGTAAAGTAGGACGCTAATAAGTGAACCGCGAAAGAGCTGGGAGAGCCTTGAGCCCCAAAAGATAGCATAGAATAAAAAATAAAAAAAAAAAACACTTTCGGTGTGAGTTTTGACTAATTTTCAATGATTTGGATTTCGATTCACCGGTTTTTTCCAATGATGGTTCCCAATCATTATGCGGTTCGATTATGTGGATTATTATGCGCCCCAAGTGAAAATATTGTACTGTTTCCACAGTCAATCTGATCACAATTGTTTCTCTACTGATCGGATCGTTCGCGTTCTAGTTTTTTTTGGAGCCTTAGTTTTTTTTGGAACTGAGGTTTTTGAAGAGAGAACCGTTTCGAAACGGGTGGTTGCGTTTGATGTTGCTTGATCTCACTTTGTATAGATCTCTTAGAGTAAGAGTTTAAACTCAGCCATTGTTCAGGTATAAACCTTACTCCAGGTTTTCTACGGAGGCGGGTTCATCCATTGGGCATCCACTGCAATGGAACCAGATAATCATTACCGCCCGCAAGGTTATATTGAATGTTGGTTTGAAGTAAAGGTATCATCAATCGAAGAGGTCAAATTTCTCTTCGTTATAGTGATGCAGAGATCATGGACCGATAAAACGCTTTTTGGTATTTGATTTATGCGGATAATTTATTAGTTTCGTTGTCAAGCAGATATATATTATTATAAGTTCGTGAGCTTCGTAAACACTACCATATACCGGCTTTCGCTATTATAAACAATATTTTTGAGAATATTTAATAAAAAAAAAAAAAGAAAATAACTAAACCGACATTTGACTTTTGTATTATATATATATAAGATAAAATAATCCCCAGATCAAAATCATCATCACACACCGCTCACACACAAAACCTCACTCACAATCCCCTAACGAGTTGTATAGTCTAAACAAAAACCTATTCACGTAAATATAACATAAAAAAGCGATAAATGACAAAAATACGACATTTTTATTACAAGATCGCGTTTAATATCTTTTTGGACATAAGATCGAAAGACAAAAGCCAAAAACAAAACAAAAAAAAAATCATAAAACGATTTTAAATCAAAAATATTTTAATCCGATTAATCTTAATAATTTTGTTGTTGTTGTCGTGAATAAAATATCGAAACGCCAACCGCACCACTTTGGAATTTTCATCGTTCTATCTACATACGAGTACATTGTATCGATGAGATCGGACCTTGTTACGTTTAGGTATGCGAGTCGTAAACCAATCTTACACAATCTTAAAGGCCTTCCCATCTCTAGTCTCTATACATAATATGACGTATAGCCAAGACCAATAAATATAAAATTTGGTTCTTAATGTATTAGTATAAGAGTCCGCGAGAATTTTCGCGATTGTATGTTTGTTAATTTAATTTTTTTTTTTTTTATTTATTTATTTTGAATAACATTTTGCAGTGCCAAATTGAAGAATTCGAGGAATTTCAACCGCATGTGTGTTCATATGGTGTTCGTGCACAGAGCCTGAGTACGCAAACACGCGCGTTAATGTTTTATGGATATATTGACATGCTCGTGGTAGACCGCCAATGATACACATATATAGTGGCCTTGGAACATCTCGCATCGTAAAACATATATTATGTTCCGTTACTTTACATATATTATATATATGATTAAGTGTGGCATTTAGTGGATTTTGATTGACAAAAATGAGGCATATGTGCCGCGTCGCGCTTTCGAAATATATGTAGATATGTGTATGTATCGTCAACCGCGACTTTATATATACAATCGTTTATTTGTCACGATGTACGTCACGTGGATGACATTTTGTATTTATTTATTTGTTTAATTTTTTTAAATTTAAAACAAAAAAAAAATTACTATTATTTATTGCATAATATGTTATGTGCACATATGTAGTTTTGATCATGAATATAATTTCATCAATGTTGTTGTTATTTGCCACCTCCATAAATAGTAAATATAGTTAGCCAATTCATTTAATTTACTGCTTCCCAGATTCGTATATATGCGAAATAGCTGCTAAGGGTGTTTCAATTGACTGTGGTTACAGCTACGGTTATAGTTGTGGCCCAAGATTGTCATCATCCGACTACCTTTGAGATGGATGAACACCGACCCATCATCACCCATGTCAATACACTATTGAGCCAATATCAGTACTTTCTTGTCCACACTTCTTTCTCTTTCGTTAATTAGGCTTGACTGCCCAATTTTAACGAAAGCTCTGCCCCATAGCCTATATTTTTTCCATAAGTTGATTCGAAAGTCGTTAGTTCATCATCAAATAAAAACGGTGAACCAAAACAATTGCCATCTGTGAAGAGACTATCCACGCCACAACTAAACTCTACCATAGTTCAATGAGAACTTAAATATTTACCGCCCAGGTGGCGCGGTGGATAAAGATGCGGCAGTTGGAACGGGAGGTACCGGGTCCCGATAGGGGCAGGATGCAAAACGGATTATCACTATACTATTACGATCGGTGGTGTCAATCGCCACATCTATGACCCCCTGTTGGAGTGCAGAATTCATGGGTCAACCCATCTTCCATTTCAGTACTATAGACTGCCATGAAGCTATGCAATGTGCAGATGGCTGTAAAAGTGTAAGGTAAGGACGTAAATAAGCGAACTGCGAAAGAGTTGGAAGTGCCTAGAGCCCCGAAACAGATTGTAGAGATAAAGACAAAGAAACAAACCAACTTAAATATCTATTGGTTCATTCTTTCAAAGAATATTTTTGACATGAGTTGAGGTTGTCCCATCTCACCTGGTGAGGACCGTTAAAGTGACTATCAAAATATTTTTTAAAAGACGATAACTGTTATCGCCTAACGCGTATTTTTTATTTTCAAGTGACTGTGAAGCCAGTGAAGATTCAGACTGCCATGACAGTTGATTCAAGGTAATTATTGTAGTAAATTTCTCTGCATTAATTTCCATCCGAAAGACAGTGGCGTTCATAGGAAGAGGTATATAGACTGTGAGCCTCTACTAGATTTTAGCGTACTGATGATCGTAGTCCAATTTGTGCCTTTTGAAAATAATAAAACTAAATAATTTCAGAAAAGGTGTTTTTTGACTAAAAGATGTCCAGACGAACAAGGATTTTTGACGCCCCACTCATATAGACCACCAGATATATTCAGTTAAGGAGATTAGATCTAAATTTACCGAATAATGTTTTACTTTTTCAAGAATCCGGCATACGATCTTACTAGATCCCGAGAAACTTGACTACTGAAGCAGGATTGCATGATCCATTATTTTTGAAAAACTATAACATTTTCTAGACAGTACCAAAGTGGAGACCGCATATTCAATCTTGAGAACATACTTTCCAGGTATTCGTGTCACTGCATTACAAGCAGCTTTCAGTGACGGTTATCATAACATCCTATTTTCTTGACGATAGTGGGAACTGTGCACGTCTTATGAGTGAACCTAGAATATTTATTATTTGGAAAAGGGATTTGACTGAAATAGACAGCCTGGACCTGTTATGATTTAAAAAAGAGCACCCAATCTTATATATATATATTGCTGCTAGTATCGGGAATGGGATATACCTTGGAACAACAAGTAAATCAACGAATTAAATCCACAGAATGGAGTTTATAGAATTTTGAAGTGTTATGCGATTTGGTGTGTAGTAAAACTCTATTAGATTGGCCAGAAATATTAAAAAAAAGTTTATGGCAACCACAAACCATCAGAAATATTGTAATTGACTAGTGGTTGGTGAATAGAACAAGTTCAAGTTTAAATTGAAGGATTATCCATCAGAGGCTCTATTCACCGTGTACAACTCTGAAATTTGAGACAAGGAACAAGGACGACCTTTCCTACTTAAACTTTTTAAGGCAAGAGTTATCTCTATTACATCTTACCTTGCGAATGTCAAAAAAGATTATATATTTCCTATATTCAATATAATTTAGCTAGATGCTTATAATTATTACACGAAGCATGGCGTTATATCCGAGCTGCCCAGCATATATGATTTGAGTTTGCATAGGGTTATGGGGATTTAAAAATTTCTGAGCCTTCTAAATATTATTTAGCATTTCGTGTTCCATTAAGGAGGTTTTAAGCTCGACTGTACTAATTGGTTTCGAAATTAGTTTCTATGAGAAGATGTAAGGTTTCTTCCTTCCTCCTTCCAAAAGTTCGGTGTTGTTAAATATTTGGATAATATCTTCCTGAGGTGAAACGTTTCTTTTCTGTATCATCACAAAAGTAGGAAGTGCCTTCCTTTAGTTTTTTTGGTTATACCTTAAGGTTTTATTTTGTAGAAGTTTCTGTCTTTAGCACCTTGAGGTAGGTTACCTAATATGGAATTTTGTGACATAACACTGGTTTTACCAAGCTCTTTGGTTTAACAACACAGAATGTAGAATATTTTTAAAGAGAGCAATTGCAGACACTCGTAAAACTTACTATAATAAATCTCCTCATCTGTCGTGATAAGGCTTTTTTCAACAACTGGGTGGTTGTGTGACTGAAAATAAATGTCCTTTCGGTGCTATGCTCTTCTTAATCATCGAGGCGACTACAATCAAAGAGGCGACTACAAGATTTACATCTTTAGTATCTCCCTCCTACTCCGTTAAATTCCTGTTCAACATTTCAAATAAAGAAGTTGATGTTAAGTAAATAATATTTCTGAACACGATTAACCTATTTTAGCAATGCATTCTAATATAGCCTTGATTTATTTTCCTTTACAGATGAGAAGCAACACTAGTGCTCTCAGTATGGCTTACGGTTTTCCTGCCGTGTTGACAGTCACTAGTTCTACTCTTGGTCAAATCGCACCTAATATTGCTATCAGATTCGCAGTGTACTTAACGCGCCGTTAATATTTACCTGCTCACTGCTAGAAGAGATATCTTCAGATTATCCTTCAGATCCTACTGAAAATGTAGTTTAGTGACCTGTTCTCCATTTTTTCTGAAAAGTGGGTCTTTTTATGTTGAACCGTCGGAGGTTCGTGACAATTAGTGTCAGAACCGAGTTTATTGACAGTTTATAATGCTCAAATTTAATAATGTTAGTCATTCCAAACTAACGCAAGTACTCGACCAAAAGGAATTGGTGCTAAGGTTGCGTGAATAAATACAATCCTGTGAATCCTGTCAAAGCTAAGTTTTGTGCAGAATTATAACCAACCTAGAGAAGACCATAGTTACAATAAATCATTGGATGGGATTTAGATAATTTTTTAATCACTGGTAGTTCAACAATAGCAACTGGGTGATACTCTAGCAAGACAACAACAACAACAGCAAGAGTAACATCAAGAATCCTTGAAACAAAGATCTATCGCAACAACATCACGTGACCAGAGGAAATATTTGATATAATATATAGAGAAACAGTTAGATAGACTTCACAAGGAGCTAGATAACGGACATCTTGCAAGAGTTGGAAGCCGACACCAACCAGCTGCTAAACTTGGCATATGAATTGGTGGATACATGCAATTTGAAATGTGCAAATGAGGATCTAACTGAATGTTCTAGTTTTGGCCCTGAGTTATAGTTAATTCAGCATAATCAATCAAATTAATCCACAAATGATGATCGAGTTAAATTTTTTGAAAGCAAATCTGTATCATGGAGAACCAGATGTTTGTGACGCAATTGTCGTGAACAAGAAAGCCTAGTCCTAACTGTCCTAATCGTTTCCAAATTGACCATAAGCTCTAGCGTTGAGTTAGGTAATTACCTGCAAATTACGATTCATACAGTCTTTTCGCAAAACAAATACGCGTTGTCGATGATCAAAAGCACTAACTATATACCATGTAGTTTAAACAAAAATGTTAATTACGTTATACCGTGCGCGATATCAACTTCAAAATACACTCACATATGTACATATTCATATATCCATACATATTCATATGGAATAAAAACAACTCAAATATTTGACATTCTATTATTTTATGGAAATGGAATGCGCCTCTTTTATTTTTATTACATTTAAATATTATTAAATATTCCACCAAACAAACATTATAACAACAAACAGAAACAGCAAGCAAGAGAATTGGATAAATGTACGAGTATTAAGCGATAAACACAGATAAACGTATTAAAACCTAATTGAAAATTAATAACTTTGCCGAACACTGATCACCATATTATATCCAAATTCAATAAACTGATAAAATATGGATGTGAAATCCATTCGCAATAATTAACTAATTCCACATCACACAGCACAACCGCATCATTACAAAAAATCGTTAATCTTGTTACGCCATTTTGTTCAAACAACACAACAACAATTTTTTTTTCGGTTTACTATAGTAAAAATGGCGGTCGCATATGGTAATTTGATATTTCAAAATACTTGTGTATATCTTCACTTCAGTTCGTGCATCATCCTATACAGACAGATACACATACATATGCATACATAGATGAGGTATTAATAAATCTCCAGTGGAATTTGAGCGAAGAAATTATGGAAGCTTAATTGTTACAAATCATTTCGTTCGTTCGATTGTCGAACACACCTTCCTCGCTTTTAACAGTCTTCGATCGATTTAAATAATAAAAAAAAAATGTAAAGATTGTTTTTAGGTTGCTTAAGTTGCAATGAAAGATCAATCGTTTTGTGTTGATGTACATATGTACGATGAGATACAAACGAAGGTATGTAGAATGAAACTATTTTTCTGTGATCGTTTTCTTACTCTGTAAGTGCTTTGCTTATGTGTGAGGATTGGAATTTTAATTTTTTTTTATATCTTAAAATTTTTTTTCTCTATTTACATTCTAAATACAGTGACGCATATAAGATTAATGGTTTTCGTGTGTGTCGCGTTCTTTTACATCATGTTGTTTGGTTTGGCTATACATATGTTGTATATAGTAGGAGTGGATGCGGAAGTTTAAATGTTGTTTGGGTTTTTATCCTTTGTGGTTATTTTATATTCAAGGTCGACCGCGCGCGAGAATCGAAGAAAACAAAAAACTAAAACACGACAACAACAAAAACTTCAAAGTCGTTGTCTGTTGATTTTTATCATAAAACATTTTTTTTTTATCTTCTATGTTCTTATGTACTTAAGTACCAAATTATATACGGATTGATGGTGAACTTATTACAGTTTAATGACGAGGCTGTTTCCGTAGATCTAGAATTATCCAAATGTTGGGGTGGGCATATCACAATTTGCGGGTGAATGGCAAAGATAAGGTGACAACAATTTCAACATTAACGTCAAGCAACCATTGCTCGGGTTAGTAACCCATAAGTGATAGCTTGAAAATATCATAGAAGTGTAAGAAATAAAATTGAAGTTTTGTACCTTGCATGCCAGAATTCCTTACTCAGGAGCCCTGGAGGAACCAATCATTCATTAATACGAAAATACAAATTTATTAGAGAAACGAATATTTGAACAATACAGATTGGAAAACTTCCAAATCGACTCTTAGCTATTGGAAAAGCGACTTCATAGCGCTTAATGAGAGGAGTAGATATTCAGAGAGACCACGAGAAAAGTGACTTGATAGAAGACAAAAATTGACCGGGTTTATCCTTCCTCAACACTATACTAGTACTACAACGAACAAAAATGGTATAAGACAAACATGTAAAGCTACTGCTTGTCTTACACCACTTCTGTTCCTAGTAGTAGAAGTAGACAGTGCCATGAATAACCTTTATATAACCCATTTATAACCCATAAGCTATATAACCGACATGCAACAGAAGCTATCAAAATAAGTCAGTAGCCCTAATCTAATGACAGCAAAAAGAGAACTTTGGGATAGAACGCACGGGGAAAAGTAAATTCGGACGATAAATGTTATGTGGCTCTTATTACCTTATTGAGATTGAATTTGAAAAAAACTTGTTATGGCACATTCTAGTGTTATAACTATATAGAGCCTGTCATTTGACCACCCAAATATATGTGAGTATATAGTCATATTCTACAATAAGGGTGACCATGTAAAAAAACGCTGAGACAAAGCCCAGTCTTGATCAGTTATAATTTGCTTTACATGTGTAAGCATATACAGTTTTAAAGCAAATAGGTAGGAATTAGTCTTGGTTGATATTCTTACGATTTGATTGGACACCTCAAACTAACAAAACCAAGCTAAGTTCAAAGAGATCGAACAATGCTGGGATTTGTAAGAACTGTCACTAAATGCAGTGAAGGTTGTTGTCGAGTTAATCTCCTGATTAGGCTACAGTATATAAAGAAAAGCTTTCAAGGGGTTTCCCAAACCCTGCAATAATTCTAGATAGTATCCTCAGTGTGTAAAACTAATTAAGGTGTTTTGAAACCCTTTGGGGTAGCCAGGTTAAGCCCGTAGCCGCTTTTTTTCCTGACCAGCTGTAAGATTGTGAAGAACCAAAGAAACTATAGAGAATTTAGTTTGGGCTTATAGATGAGATAGACAGAAAGTAAAAGCAGGCATGGTATGGATTAGTAAAAGCAGGCATGGTATGGTGGTAGAAACAAACTCCTTTTTTCTCTAAGTCTGATGAGGAATACCATTTAAGATTAAAAGAGCCGCGGAAGCAATCTCAGGAATCCTCAAACACCGATAATCTACCTGCTTTATACGAGAGCATGTAGGGGTAATATAAATAATTGCTAAAATGATTCGAGCTTCCCAAATCATGTTTCATCATTTAAAGACTGCTTCGGCAGCTCTTCTCGTCTTACTTTCTAGTTCCGTAGAGAAGAACTAGACAATAATAATGAGTAAACGGCAACCAAATCTTAAAATCGGGTAAAAGAGGATGGTTAGGTTGTTGTGGCTGCTATATCGCACACTTAGACCGGGATTGGTCCGTTGTGATACCACACTATGTAAGGCTATAAGTTCAAGTTTTTTCGTAGAACCATCTGTGCATAGCTCCATGGCAGCCTATATTACTGAAATGGAAGATGGGTCGGTCCATGGATTGCCCTGAATCGGGATTCGATCCCGGTATCTCCCGCTCCAACTGCCGCAGCTCTAACCACTGAGCCACCTGGGTAGTTAAAAGAGGATAATAATACAATATAATGATGAGGGTGAGTCGGATCATCTTTAAGATTTCTAGAATTATAGCTAACTGACATTGTATATAAAGGAGTGATAAAGAAAATTTTATTGCAAAGAACACCTTTTACGACAGTGAATTCAGTGACAGTGAATTTAACTGGAAAAGTTCTTCAATAGTTAAGTTAATTGGCAAGCAAGTCTGATAGTCAGTCTGATAGTCTTTGGAACTAAGTAAGAAAAGTGTTGTTTTACGAAATTTCATTTGTCATTTCTTTCCCAATTCTAGTGTTGTTTCATGTACAAAGGTAGTAGGTTGAACTAGTAATACAGGCTTACTTGTTCGTATAATTAATTCGGTGTCCTTACATCGCATCCGAGATCGTTGTTAATTTATATTTGTTCAAAGCTCGTTGAGAGCTCTTGTAACAACAAAGAGCTTACAAGTTGACCTGTTAATCTCTTGTAGATACAATGGATATAATGGTGCAAATGATCTATGTACGACATTCATTCTAAAAACCATGAAAGGATTCCAAATAGTTTGGAATGATATACGCTTTGTCATTAAGAATTATTACGATATACAAAACTACATATTTTGAAAAGACTTTTTTGAGCATTAACCATAAAATTTAAACCCCTAAATGTACTATAATTTTATATTTAATGTCAACATTTAGGATTTGTTAATAAATTGTCGAGTATTTGACACTTACATGATTGTCACCTCTTATATGTCTTTTGTATGTAAAGTACTAAATTCTTGACACTTGAATTTAGTTCACTTGTACAATGGTGATCTCAGTCAGTTACTTAGCTAATTCGCTTATCTGATAGTGGTTAACCGTTAATTTTCGAACTAATTCCGTTTATTGTATCGATTGATTAGAATCAAAATTCTTTATAATTTTGTTTATTGTAAAATGACATCATGTAATATGATCTAACTGTATGAGGTTCAATTATAAGCTGCAAATTTAATTGTAATTTTATCGGGTGGTGCAAGACTATGAGTAAGCTCCTCTTGCGTATTAAAATAGTTGTCACAATGCTAAACCAAAGGTAAGAACTAGATTTTTTTGGAATTAGTTTGGTGTTAGATTCGTACATCTTAGTCAGGAAATCCTATCATGTTCTAGCATATGCTGTGATTGACTTAAGAAGTAACGGAGGGTAAGATATACACAATACTTGATCCACTGAAATAATTTTCAGTTTTTGTTGTGATCTCAAATTAACGAGTTCAATGTCAAATTCTTTAATTGAACTCGTTATTCTGGGTTTTACAGTGGTCAATCAATCAAATCAAATTACTTATATGATACCAATTCAAGACAAGTATCTCTTTCAATTTCTAATTAATGAAAATATTCAAGTAACAAATAGGGGAGATAACTTTACATTTGAAGTGCCTACAGATAGAAGAAGTTCTGGACTTAATCGTAGCTTGATCATATGCATATCAGATTTCAACCTTAAATTATAAAATTGAAGATACCGGTTATCAGAGTTGCCAGATAGAAATGCTGTAATATAGAAGGCCATAGTGGAATCTGAATTTTCATTAACATGCAGCTTACTAAGGTCTTTTAGATTGTGTACCAAAAATGCTCCCTTTTAGAACGGAGTATTGGAGTTACTTATAGGGTGATCATAAGAGCACTACAAGGAAACTCTTCTTGTGAGGGAATCGAATCTTAGAAAAGTTTTTTTTTGTATCAAAAATGGAATAGGTCTCATTTAAAAGGAGGATGGAAGCATTTCTGAGAACCGAGAGAAGTTATTTGTCTGGCAACAAAACCATACTTAATGTAGTACACCTTGAATCTCATAGTAGTATAGGTTAGGTTAGGTTAGGTTGAGTGGCTGCTACAGTACCGTTGTGATACCACAAGATCTTACTTCCCTTTTACTCCTATGAGAACCAGTTTGAGCTACTTACGTTATAAGTCTCGCAGTTTACAGTTTTCGAGATCAGAGAGGCAGTCCATTAAGCACTTACACGAATATTCATGTCTTTTGTGTGCCTAAGACGAGCATAAGCATAGGAATTGGCCTACCATCTCTTCCTCCTCCTCGTCCATACAGCTTCTGCAAAAATACCATTATCATTAACTTCTAGACCTAGACTCCTAGCATGTTCTCCAAGAAGGCAGTGTCCTGTGAGTATCCTTACGATCGTTTTAAGTTCACGTCTTCGTATAGGGAGATAAGTGTATTTAAGCGTTTCAAGTCCAGCTTTGGCCAGACTTGCCTTGCTACTCTACATGAGAGGCTGTTCGTCTATACCTATCGTTCGCTTAAGCTGCTGTCTTCTTTATAAGCATAGTTTTGAGTGCTTTAATGGGTCTCCTCAACTTTGCGACTTGATTGCGGCCTGACTGTCCACATAAATTGCGATATCAGTCGAGGATACCTCATTATGTCTCAAGCAGTTCAGGACATCCTCAATCGCAGCCACCTTTGCCTGAACAGTGTAGGATAACAGTTTTTGAAAAAAAAAATTAAACCCGAAGGTGTCAGATGGGCAGTAAATCTTGGGAAGAGAGTTAATATTTATTTTGCGTTAAAGGTTGATAGAAGAGATTTTTTCTGATAAGGTTAATTCTTTGTAGCGCTGTACCTTATACAGGTTTTAGCCTTCATACCTAATCCTAGGTATATTGACGCTTACATGACGCTAACCAGTCCTGACCAGTATAAGTGGTATTGAGGTTGATGGGATAAGGACGTTAAACATGAATAGGCCTTTGCTAAACCACTGGCGATTAACTGCCCTTATTCAATTGGTAAAAATGCATAAGAAAACTCTTATTTGGATGCCAGGGAATGCTGGAGTTGAGGGAATTATTCGTTAAACCAGAATCTTTCAGTAGAGTTATTCTCACTTAGTGGCTTTCAGGCTGGGCTGCATATTGGCGTTAGATTCCGAGTCTGGAACTGGGCCAGATTAAGGTGTCAACCGTACCGTGCCGATTACCAACCTGGTTCGAGACTCAGTCTAAAAACTAGCTCACTCTTAAACTAGCTCACTGCACATACGGGCAATTTTTTCTCCACTATCTCATGGGATGAAATTATGAATTACACAAAACAAAATTTAGAGGAACCGAACAGTGCTGCCGAGTCCAATAACTTGGTGGTGCTCTCGGCTTCTCTAGAAAACATATACCTGGTGGCATCAATCGAACCTTTAACAGGGAACAATGATGTCCCGCATTCCGCAATCGAGGCGCAAGTGGTTAAAAACTCTTCAATTAAGAAGACGAGCTCGGGATGCCTGCGATGGAAAAGACAAGCACTGAAAATTGAATTTGTTAATTCTGACGGTAAAATTTCTTCTTCCCTTGGAAGAAAAAACAATTCGGAAACAGATCAAAAAATGGAGGATATCTCTAGCTTGAAGTCACAGGTAAATCGGAATCGGAAGAAATTCTGAAACTGAGTTTTAAGGAAGTTGTAATTTACAAAACCCGTGTGCTTGTCAAAGAAAACTCAGGAATCTTGATGTACGCCAACGTTCATCGTTGCCTTTGGATATCCTTTGACTTTTGGGTGCTGTCGTTTGTATAACGGCAAGCTTAGCAAACGTTAGAACTCTTAAGTGGGTCCTCGAAGCTGTATCGACTCTACATCACTGGAGGATGCTGAGCAGGATTGTTCTGCAAACTCAGATCTGTAAGAGATGCAGTTTTGTTCCGTACCTTATCCTAGATCCTTCTGAATTTCTTAAGGGGCTGAAAATCAAAACCTGGGACCACAGACCAACAAATGAGCCATCTTTGGTCAAAAGAGGGAAAGGCACATCTTGATCCTGCCATCGGTGGCAGGTTTTAAACCCTTCTTTGTTCTAAGTAGCGTCACAAAATATTTAGGAAAAAATGATCCTCTACTATCCCAACTTAATTGGAATGTGTAAAGCTTGTACAGAATAAGACGCCGTCCTCACTCATAGCAAATCTGTAAACTCGAGATGAATTTACTCACTGATCGCATTGACTTAAACTACCGTCAACCAGTTAAGTTGACACACGCGCTTTCACGGTTACATAGCATAAAAATTTATTAACGGCACAGAGCCTTACAATTCACCACCCCCTTCCACCTTCTGTGATAATAATAATAGTTATACATATGTATATGATTTGCACTACATAATTTTTGAATGTCTACCAAAAATTCAGAAGTACATATTGGGTTAACTCATATTCAAAATATCTCTTCAACAGTAGTACCACCCTGTGGTCTGTTTATAAACAAACAAAACAAAAAATTTCTTATACTCGTACTATTCACACCGCTAACAAATATTTGATTTATGATATAAAGATAAAACGAGATAAACATATCGATTTTTCGACAAGAAGAAACAAACAAAATTTCAAAGCATGAAATCTGTCAGTTTCCTTTGTAATTTAAAGCAATTAAAGAATAAACGATTTGCGCTGTTTCAATACTAGAACATAATTATAAATTAATAAATTTAATATGAATAATAATTAAATTTATACGAATTCAATAAGTTAATCATTTTTACTGTTATATTCAGTGAGTATATTTTGTATTCCTTATATATTCTTGGTATCAGCTGTTTCGTGTTTTTATATTACGAATTTCGGTGATAGTGTCGCGATAGTCGTGAGATGAGATAAGAAATTTTCTTTTACACATTTTAGTCATGTTTTAATGACTGTTTTCGAAAGTAATTTTGTAAAATAATTGATAAAAATAGTTTACATAAGTGTATTGGGCAAAGTACAATTTATAATTTTTGGTTTGTTTTGTAAAATTGGACTTTGGTCGCAGTTTAAGATCTTCGATGATAGTGAATTTCCTGATGTCGATAGTATCGCGTGAAAGTATATAGATAATTATATTCCAGCAGACCGGACATGTGTCGAGGGCCAATCCAATACTATCAAGAGACATTTATATGATCACCATACATTATAATGACTAATTGGTGACCCGAGGTACCTCTAGACTATTATATTGCTTGGCTGGCGATAACAACATGCCTTATCAACATGTTCTCCTTTCACCGTCTCTGTTGCAATCTTCGGGCGCACACATTCTATTTTACAATATGCCGACTGTTTATACATATATTGGTACAGTGTGAGATAATATATTTTTTTGTTGTTGAAATTTAATTCTTAAAGGTCGCGCCTTTGCGGCGATATGCGAGCTTTATCTATCAAATTCGTAGGTTTCAATGTTCACAGTTGCATTTATATTGTGATCTAGAGTGGTTCTGAGACGTGATTTGAAGAAAGTTGGTGTAGAATAATATTCAAAAGTAAATAAATAGCTCTGAGGTCCATATATATGGATGGGTTCAAGATAATTAATTTTTTTTGTTTTGTTTGTTCCAGTGGTGAATCAAATAAGACGGCCAAATCCGTTATTTCCAAGAATGGATTCAGTAGTACGTATTGGTGGTATTCCAATAATCGAAACTGGTATCAAATCAGCTGAGAATATGTATTCGCGTGTTAAAAATTCAAATCGCCTCTTTTATTGGTATTTCGAGACTACAGAATCGGCTGTGTACGCAGCGATAGAAACAGCACGGCCCTTTATCAATTTGATGGAGGGTCCAATCGAGAAAATAGATCAAATTATGTGCAAGAGTTTAGACGTTATCGAGCAACGCGTCCCTTCGATGTATCTACCACCCCAGTTGATCTACTGGAATACAAAAGAATATATGTCCGATCGAATTGTGAGACCTGTCTTAACACGTGCCAATTCCGTTAAAATATTCGGTAATATTGTGCTAGATAGTAAAGTAACAAATTTCGCAGCCGATCGTGTCGATAATGTTTTGGATGCGGCCGATAAATATATCGAAAAATATTTACCCGATTCAAAGGATCAAAACATTTGTGAGTACAAGACATAGCATATAGACTGTATTCTCTTATATGGTATAACGGTTTTGTTTTTAGATTGTGCCGATGGGGATGATAAAGAGAAGCACGTTATCCAGACAATACATCATGGGCAACAGGTGACGCGGAAATTAAAACGTCGCCTAACGTTACGAACAATCGCTGAAGCGAAGGCCTTGAGAAAACAAAGTACAGAAGCTATCAATATTTTAGTCTATGCCGCCGAATTAGTAAGTTATATGACCGTTATGTATATTGCGATCGATGCGACTAAGTACTTGTGTTTAAATTAGATCGTTACAGATCCAATGTTGGCTTTGCAAAAAGGTCGTGAATTATGGGAATACTTGAGTCAAGATGAGCCCGAAAATCAGGCACGTCCCCAAACTATAGAAGAGCTTATTGTATTGCTAACAAGAGAAACCGCCCGCCGTATAGTACATCTTGTTAATTTCACCTTTAGCTACATCACAAAATTGCCCCGCTCGATAACCCGATCGGTTCATGAATTTATTATACATTTTATATACGCAACCGAATCTCTACTCAAGTTAGCCCATTTAGAAAATGTGAAACAGTTTATAATTCGCGAAGTACAGGAGATGCGTGGCCTTATCCAGAATAAATCGAATGAAATTCAACTTTATACAACGCATGTGTTGGTGAGCCAATGATATTAGACAAACGAGTAGTAAATTTAATTAATTTTTTTATTTCTTATTTATTTTTCGTGAACTATACCCAATGTACAGGAGAGATTTGCTATATTCCTATCTGGACGCATGGAACCTGAAAAAATTACAGGAAATCCTCGTCGAGGAATTTATCCCGCTGAAGCTGATAACGCAGTTCATAATAATATTAATGGTGTCTATTGATGATCATCAGGAGCGGAACGATCCGGAGGATGGTTGGATTTAAGTTTTTGTTTTGGCCAATTACTAATTAATTTATATTTTTAATAATTTCTTTTATAAATAAAATAATTTTTTACAAAAAATATTTTGTTCGACCCTTTTGTTAGTGCTACTGTAATAAAATTATCTGCATCCTGGCGATATGTTTAATTTTATGTGGCTGACATTCAGGAGACTTACATGAATATTGGGATCGAAGCAAAAGTTATCAATGGACGGCCAGCTGGCAGCTATGACTGTCGTAAAAGTACTTTCTTATAATTCCGTAAACGATTCTTAATCACATAAATGCTTCTTCTAGATTTCTACGTCCCATCTTGGTTGGGACTGTGACCGTCTCCAAACAAATCTTTATTGCACAAAACCAGTAAATTTGATGCTTGTGTAGCAGAACAACTGCTGACCGGTACTACAAATAGTTTTTGAGTCTCCACAAGCTTTTTTGAAACTTAACGGATAATCTGATAAAAATCGCGTTCACTGCATATAATTTGAAGCTTCGAAAAGCGTTAAAGAGTTGATTGATGGCGGATGACAAAATAGCGTAGATGAAGACAGTTCATTTCTACAGGCAACGATTGAGACCTCATCTCAAATAAATGAAGATCTGTCATTCTTTTTGTTGTACATCACCATTGTTAGAAGCTTGTAATGCTATTAAAAGAGCAAGAAGCTTCACACTAAAACTTGACACTTACTACTAGAAAGATAGTGACCAATTGGATACTTGGAAACAAAAATCAACTAATCCCCATCTCTAATTAACTCATGATACCTAGAGTAAAGAACAACCCTTCTGCAAACTTCCATCGCAGAGATGCGCCAGCGACTTATTAGAGGTGTATCAAGCACTCCAAATGAAAAATACCAACCTGGAGAAGCAAATGAATCAGATTCCAGCTTTTAAACGAATCATATGACCGACACCATGTAAACGATAAAAATTATCAATCGTATGTTACCGACGATATAACACCGATGCCATGTTATCGACATGTTGGCTCCCACATATTACCGGATACCACGTGATGTCGGGAACAGTATATAACGACACTATGTTACCAATGGCTCCAATTCCGTTTTTCCGTCAGTGGATTCCCATATCGTTTTCGCGATAACGTTATCCAAATATAACAAGAAGTCTCACTGAGCCCAGTAGTACATAACTTCCATACTTACAGCTGGCATTTGATCTTCTTTCTTTCAGCTAATAACCGGGAGTATGTCTGGATCTCATCATAGTTTTATCTCGTTGTTTCTTACTGACTATTTCATGGATTTCTTTGCTTTCACCCTACCCGTCCCGTTGACTATGCCACAAGATCGAACACCTTGCGTTTCTCCAGATGGATACTTCCATCATCTGTCCTTACAATGACGTCGTTGTGTTTTGGTGCATCAAAGCTCTTCGGTTCCGCTTTCACCGTTCTCTTTTATTGAACTTGCCATTAGACCTTGTTGTGATGGGGAGTTCCAGCTTTCAGTCATAACAGCAACTTGACCAATTTACCAGTGGTTCGTTAATCGTGGTTTTACTCTTAAACCCTGCAGCACTCACAATTGGTCGTGGTTTATTCGGGACTTCTTTCTTCAGGTTGATATCTGACTCGACTATAGTTTACCACATATCCAACATCTTCAAGAACCCGGTCTCTCGTATAGCAAATTGTTTTGCGAGCTCCTCTTTCTAAAACTCGTTGAACAATCCAAAGTGCTGGCAGTAATTCGTCTACGTAAGATGGTTTCACTGGTTCTTCGGGTGCTTCCAATTTTCTCACGTGAATCGAGTCAAACACGTTCTCAGCCATTTGCAGAGCCTAGAGCTTCCCCGTGCTGCTTATTTCCGCTCAGATACGCTAAGTATATTCGTCGAATGATGTCGGCTTTCAATTTTTGCAACCTTTCCGTAAAGCCTTGCATGTGATTATCGCCGCACCGTAGTTGAAAGATTTCGGAGGCTTAATCTCGTAATGCCAATGTCAACGCATGCGTTTGTTGTTGACTATCGATTTCTGCCAAAATTACACCACCTGCTGTCATGCAGTAACTCATTTACCTCATCACATATTTTTGATTCGGTTTCATGCCCTAGTTTTTGCGCCATCGAGTCGACGAGTTTTTCCAGTTTTTGAACTTGAACTTCGACGTCAGCTCCTCTTGTCTTTAATGCATTCGCAAGATCTCCAAATCGTTTATCCAGCTTCTGCCCCTCTGCCCGAATTGTTTTTCCTGTTATTGTAACTGGTGTTCTTGCGGTTTATCAAGGAAGTTGGCTAACTGCGTCTGTTGTTCCTGCTGGTTGTTGTTGCTGCTGTCGAGTAAAAGTGTGAGCTGCATATACTGTTGTTGAGCTGGCAGTTTCCATTTGATCCAATGTTAGTGAAGTTAGGGTCTGATCTTCTATTGGTTGACTCCAGCTCTACTCCAAACTCGTCTTTATCGAGATCTTCTTGCGTTTCTTCTATTAAGTTACGTAATCTTATCACCAATTCTGCTGTTAAGCCACATGTATCAGCATTCAGTTGGTAATGACTATAAGCTCATTAATTTTGATCATTATCAACTGTCATCTCGCTTCTGCCATCAATTGTTACTACTTTCACGGTTCGTATCCGGAATATTGATGCACCAGAGTTTAGTCAATCAAACTTATTACTTTATTTATTTCCATCAATAAATTGTGAACGACTACGCGCTTGCCACTGGTGGGGCCTATGACACAGTCTTCAGTTCAATTCAACAAATACTCAGTCAAAGGTAAAGTCTTGTAAGATAACATAGTCTTGGTAGACACACCTTTCACTTTAGTAAGACTTGAGGCAGTCTTTGTTGTGGCGAAGGGAGGGATGATACAAACCAGCAAAGACCCTAGTTCTTCTTGAATTCTGACCAATCCTTTGAAATTCGGAACATTGCAAACTGCGAGCAGTGCAGTAGATAAGAAGTAGTGACGGTACCTCTATGTGTTCCTGCTCTGAAAATTTTCTCCACAGATTGCGTTTCTTAGGTTCGTGGTTCTTATATTTGAGGATATATTGGCATTCATTCGGATTGATCGCATTTTCACACAGATTCTAAGACTGAGAGCGTTCGTTTTGGGTAAGAATGACACAATGCTTCAATTGAGCTTGAGTGACAAGGAAAACTCAAAAAGACATCGTTGTAGTCGACGCGATGACTCTATTGCGTAGAGAACAGATTGTTGACACGGTATACGGACCGAAACGTAACATAATCGATAATTTTAACTTCATTCAGTGTTAGAAAGTCATTGGATGTGGAGAAAGTTTCGTTCAATCCGATATTATTAGTGTCCGCCCAACATCATTATACAGTATATAGCAAACGGTTTGAGTCGTCTGCACATTTAAGAGTAACTATTTTATTGTTTTAATTTTGGTATGTGCTCCAACCTCCAACGTACACTCGTACTCGTAAGAATGTTAGTTCTCTTTTCAATCTCATTCGGTCTACACGTAACGATTATTGCACAATACACGTGAACTTGAAGGTGTTATTTACAAACAATCCAACTAAATCAGTTGTCATTAGAATTCCGAACCAACAACATCTGCATCACAGTATGGAGAAGCAGAAGAGTAACATTTACAGACAAATACTTGTCACTGTCATTGGTGAGGTTAAATAAATAGCTTTACAATTCGTTGAATTCATCGGTAAATCCATTTTGTTTAGCAAATATATCGAGCGCTGGATTTGGTCTGGCAATTGGATGGTCGTCGCCCAATGTACCAAAATTACAGGATGTCACCCTGGCGGATACACCACTGGATAGAATATTGACGGCGAGCGAGGTCGGATGGATTGGTTCGCTTGTACCCATTGGTGGGGCAATATGTAAGTTTTGACTATTTACTTTGTGTAACAGCTTTTTACCACAGTTGTTGTTGTTTATTATTTTTGTTTTGTTTTTTGCTCAAGTCAGTGGTGTGTAACATTGGTGTGTAACATTGATCGTGTTAACTCTCTCGGTTCTCTTAATTATTGGTGATTATCAAATATTTTAGGTATGACAACATGAGTACACGAACGATCTTTACTCAGTTCAGTCATCTCGTACTCTATTGGCTCTAGACGTCTCTATAGGTCAGTTAGACTTTTGAGATCAAACCGATCAGTCGATATGAATAATATTATTTAGTTACAACAAAAATGTTCGTTTCGGTTGGATTAGTCATCATCTGTGTGAAAAAACTAGTTTTCGGTGTTTTGATCATGTTTTAGCATTAGGGAAGTGTTTAGTTTCAAGTTCACTTACTTTCAGCTGACAGAAGGTTGGCAATGTTTTCGTTACTGTTTTGATTTGTCATAGAATTTGAAATGTCAAGAAGGTTCGATTTATTGTGGCTTATGAGTTTGATAACCGCTTTGGATAAAATATTTGGTTATATGAGTACTAGTGTGAGTGATCTGTTGTTAACAAATTGAAAATTCCAGATCGTAAGTTATTTGAAGAAACCAAGAGGATTCTGCTTATTGCAGATTTGTTTTTTACTCAAAACCTTAAAGCGCCTTAGACTTTTTCATCTATAAATTAGTTTAGCTGTCTTCTTAGAAAGAACAGTCTGCTGAAAGCATCAATGACCGAAGCTTCTAATACTTCCCCAAACTTTATCAGATTTCATTTCAGACCGTCACATGGGAATCGCATTGCACTTGGCTTTATCTTCCCTGATTTTCGAAACATGCTGATGTAGCTCCACCATGACCAGCTATAGTGAGCATATCATACATATTTGTTTGAAAACCGATACAATCTCACCTATTGGAGTTCAATATTTGCTCTACTCGAATATTGTCAAGGTCATTTTCAACATGTAGCAATGACTCACAAGTTGACTCTAGGTTCCATGTCCCGAATCCTAGAGTGGTTTATTGGAGATAATTTTGATGAAATCCTGAGGTCCAACCAGATTTAGTTGTCTCATCTTAGCGAGCTCTGGTTACAATATAGATACCATGTTTCAGACACGCCTCCAGCCACTTAATCCTTAATTCTAAATATAACTTATTCATTCGGAATTCAACGTTCATTCGGAGTTCAATCTTATTCTGAACACTTCTATATCCGTATTTTACAGTTTTGGATTCTTCAGATGCTTCTACCCCTGAGTTTCTTCATGAACCATTCTACAATTATAGAACCAGGTGGGTCAGTCTTGCTCGGGATTTGGTTAAGGCTCCAATGTTGATGACAAATTCAGATTTGCAACAGGCTGTGTTCTCTTCATTTCGTACCCTTTAATCACATGTTGGTGTGAATCTTACGTAAAGTTGACCAGTTGAAACATAGGAAACAATCCAGCAATGTTATGCGATGTGCTGGGTTATCTGAGCGTATATTTTAGCCCAGGATGATTGCCAATGGTAGTGATTCAGTGCGGACCTAGAAGTGTCAAGTTTAAAATTAAACAAGTGAATTGGAAAAATGGAAGTGGTTCCACGTCGACCATATATGTATTTGTTCGAACCCTGTGGTTGGAAGTTCAAAATGTGCATGTTCCGGTTTTTAGTTAACTAACTTAACTCAAGGAAATCGATCCGTAGTTTTCTTACCACAATTCTTATTTGGCCAAAAATTATTATTGGATAGGAGTTGTTTCGATAGGCATGGTAATGTACTGTGTGCTGAACGAAAGAATTCACGGCCTCGTTATTTTGTGAGCTCTTTGTGTCAAACACGACGATTTATTAATAAGACGGCCATTTGAACTCATTTAGCTCAGTTATATATGTGCTGTGGTTGCAAGTTTTTAGTCAGTGGTTCATTGTCTGCCTTCTACGACTTATTGCAAATGTTGAACATATCCTCACCTGTGGATGGTTTATGGGTGGCAAATTCGAAAGCCTGTCTACATCTGGTTTAATACCTATATGTAAGACAATGGTTTAAGTATCAGTGTCAGTGCTTGATGTAGTCAAGTGCTTAACCGTGTCCACGAGTTGGTGGATTTCTTTGATTTAATTTTTGTATAGGCCGTCGAATCGCTCCTGTTTCAGATGAAGTTTGTGCTTATCTCATATTCCCATTCTCGTGAATTTCAATAATCTAAATAGAGGGATAATGGCTAAAGGTGTTAAAACAAAGAAACTTCGTTTCGTGGTATGATTGAAAAGTGATGAAACCTTCACGGTCGAGATGAACGGTTGTGTCCTTCGGTTTTGAATCAGGATGTTGAGAAATGGAGGTTAACGAGTCATGCATTGGATCTAGTATAAGGTTGGTGAATTCGATCTGCGAATGCCAATTATCAATGGGTTTATCGGTCAATCGTGGTACCAGCAATACATAATCTTTTTTTAGAATTTTCGAAGTCAAATATTTGTACCATATGGAAACGACTGCTGAAGTGTGTCAAGATGTCAGTTTCCATTTGAGTGTTTTGTAGTTATGTATTATAATTAGGGAGATTCTATTCGATACATTCGCGATGATTCCCATATTATCCATTAGATTTCTTTTATTTGTCTTTATAAATAGCCATTCTCCTACATCGTCTTTGCCTGGATATAACTACCCTACTTGATAAAAGGTAGCCTTCTGAATCTAGATTCTACGTGATTTGCTTTTTTTATCTAGCTTGGTTCACACAATAGGTCTCCATGTCACTGTATGTTGATCTGGAGGCCTTAAACTTGTGCTTTTTGTACTCCAACGAAAACTGAAATTCGGCCAATGAATTCCACTTCATAGCTGTTCGATAAACAAATTCACGCTTTGCACCGTCAGTTCGAGGTTTCGGTATTTATTATTATTACTAAAGTTGGTTGGAACCCTATATGGTTCCGCATTCAATGCCACAACGGGCCCATGGTGCATACCTAGGATTTTATCAAAGTGCACTGACGCGTTCTGCAACCCTAGCAAACTGAAGCAGTTTGAACCAGAGCAGAGAAGACAGTAGATTTACAGGAATATACCTGCAGCTAAACACAAGAGATCTCATGCGGTCGAAAGCTAGACAACTGCTGATGAAGTGTAAACTATCATCAACATCTTCCATACATTCGTCGCATACGGCATCACTGGCAAGTCCCATGCGATGAAGGTGACTTTTGAAACGGCCATGGCCAGTAAGTATTGAGACTAAAATTCTCAAGTTGTCCTTTTTCAATGAAAGAACGTATGTAATTTTTCAAGTTAGAGTTAATCCCTCTGACAAAGTATTTCGCCTTACGACAAGTAGCTGACCACGTCCGCTTTAGATGCGACAGGGTAACTGTTTTAATTGTTTTTTTCACTATATAAGTAGGTAAAGGCGCAGCGGGTTCAGGACCTACGAAATGTAGGCGAGAACCAGTTTTAGCCATAGAGTCTGCAATTTCGTTGCCCTCAATGTCACAATGGGTAGGAACCCACATGACCGTTACCTTGTTGTTACGACCAACGAGATTCAGAAATTTCTTACAATCACCTACCAGTTTAAAGCTGGTTAGAGGGTTGTTCAAGTAGTTAAGGACAGTTTTACTATCCGTACAAAATATAATCTCTTTGTCGTCGGCAACGAGATTAAAAGCTGACATCACGCATCGAGTAACCGCAATTCATTCCGCTTGATGAATAGTACAGTAGATCCCCAGACATCCAGAGAATCTCAGATCATGCGAAGGACAGTAGTAACCAAAGCCCGTACCCTGCTCAGTGATAGAGCCATCTGAAAAGAATACAAACGATTCGGATATCTGTTTGAGGAAATCTGGTGAGAACCACATATACCTGGATGGATGAACCACCTCAAATGATCTATGGAAATTAAAAACAGGCAGAAGCCTATCAGTTACCATGTCAAGTTTTAGCATAACCAGTTTAAATTCATTAAGAACAGATCTATAGCCTGAAATAGTGCAAAGAGTATTCCACGCCCAAACACTCCTCAAGTATATATCCAAGTCGATCTTAGATAGGTTCACATGCAAACCCTTATCTAGACACCACTGTTCTATAATGAGAAGAGCGTGTTGAGTTAAATCTGATATGTCATTCAGGTGCTTGCCTCAGATGATCTTAATAGAGATTCTCTCAAGTACGTATTGTAGAGAAGAGCCGGAACCAATGATGTGCTCAATAGACTTCGAGTCAACCCGGAACACAATCGATTGACGGTTAGCCTCTCGTCTGTGTCGGACGATTTTCCATCCATTGATATTGAACATTGGATTCATCACGCTGATGTTCGCTAATACCACACTAGGTTCCTCTGGAGGACCAAGGACCCAGATGTGGATTAGTAGTGGTTTGGGAGGGTCACCTCCTTCTAGTTTGGCAATCTCACTGACAAACCAATTGTAGATTGCATCATCGGCACATTTACAAAGAAAGACGCCATTATTGAGATAGCAGCCCAACATTCGTGCTACAAAACTGGTAGATTTTGCCGCCTCAAGAATGCGACGGCCCAACTCTATACGAAAAATACCCAGCTTAGCCTCATCCAGCGAACTGGCACCGTTGTTGTCACGCACGCAGAATTTTTAAGTCGTTGTCTCAGCAACAACTTGAGCCAATGAGACAGGTTTTTTGGTTACCAACTCAGGAGTGAAACCAGTTACAGCGCGCGACCACTTGGGGGTCGACGAGGAGAGAAGATTAGACTCCTCTGGAATAGCGCCAAGCTCCAGTCCAGAGAGTCGCTTCTGAAGACGTTGGCGATTCCGTTTGGCCGGAATTGATATTGGCCTGTAGTTTAAGGGGTCAGTTTTATCACAACCACGTTTAAGAACCGGTTGGACCATCGCACTCTTCCAGGCGTTCGGGTATTTACCTTGCTTATAAGAAAGGAGAACAATTTTAGTTAATATTGGAGCCAAGTCACTGGCAAACTTCTTCAATATTCGAACAGGAATTGCGTGAGGTGCAGTGGGCTTATGACGTCCATTGACTTCAGGTTCCCCAAGACAATTTTCTCCGAGATGTTGACAGGATCCATTTTGGAACCACAATACGGAATTGACGGAGGCATAACTCCATCGGGGACAACTAAGGTGGCGTTCGAAGTGAAGACGTTTGCCAGTAATTCGGCCTGCAAATAGCAATTCTAGCCAAGGTTACTGGTGGAAAATATAACTTAGGTGGAATCATCGGAAGCTTTAACAGAAAACGATAATACTGTAGTTAACGGGATAAACACCAATGCACAACCATCTAGGGATTTAAGGTGTAGATACCTCTTTTATACAAAATAAAAACTGTTAGCTGTCAAAAAAGGAAGTGATAGACACTAAACTGTACACAGACCGATACCAATGAAAAAATAAATTCTTTCAATATAGAAATGTATCGGACACGAGTTCTCTGACTGACGGTGACCTCAAGGTACGCAGGAATAAAGGCTAACCAAGCCTTTGTGAATCACAAGCGCCGAGTTTTTGTCAAAGACAGGTCAAAAATAACTCGATGAAGGATAACGTCCTTCGTTTATATGCCGGCATACATATAGTGTGTAAACGATAGAACTTTCAACTGAGGGATATATCCTGGGAGAGAGCTGAATTGCAGTGCATCCAATTCAGAGACCTCGGCAGTAAGGGATACAGTTTTCGTCCCGAGTGCGATTAAGGAACTTTCAGATATTTTGAAGGTGCTGGAGAACCAAAACCCTGGATGGGCGAAAGGTCTCCTAGGAGACTTTGGTTTAAACCCTTTTTCGCTCTGAGCAGGATCACTTTAAATGTGACCCAAAAAGAAGATTCAGGGTAAAATGTCCTCCATCATCTTATCTTGATTGGAACACAAATAAATTGGTGGCGTTTTAAAGTGTCTTCTTTACTCTTGAGTGAAAGGTTTTAGTGGTTTAAATGATAACTCCATCTCACAAGCCCACTGCCAAGTTTTAGTGATTGTCTCCAGGCAGCCAAAGTGGTAAATTGGAGCATAGATTCATTCTTACAATTTAAAACACCAGGAACATATGGGATGGTTCCAGGACTTCAACGGGATGGGCTGCAAATCCTCCTAGACCACCATTTTATGTATCTTTCGATCTAGAGTACATTCTAAATCGAGAGTAGTGTATCCCTAAAGATAGAAACCCTGGATAGGACTAGGGCAAAAGCTGCCGTCCTCGGCCCGTCTTCTTTTCTACTCAAATGCTTTAAAAAATAGAAGGTACTTTTGCTAACGGCGTGCTGTGATCTTTGCAGCTGAAAGACTTGGTCTGTAGGCCACACTTATACAGTGCTTCAGTGCCATACCTAAGTCAAGGAGAATTAATTAAGCTGGAGATTTGTCTCCGCTTTTGTGGAGTCTTGTGGTCATCTCACTTGGCCCGGGTGGGTGCTTTTTCCACTTATTGCAGAGTTGCTCCAACAGGGGTCAGATATGTTCAATCACACCACCCATTGGAATTAGATGGTGAAAAATCTCTATCGGGGTTCGAAACCGGTACCTGCCAGTGCCTGGGTATATACACAGCTTTAACCAGTGAACCATTAAATGTTGTGGACCTAATTTGAATTTCTTATCACCCTGTCACACTCATTTGGAACGATACAAGACGGAATTACAAATAATTTCTATTCTAGCTCCATTTTTTGCGGGAACAATTGCAGCGAAATTTGGGCGCCGAGCAGCTTTATTCATGAGTGGTTTTATTCTCCTAGCATCGTTTATCATTCTCGGCTTTGGACAAAATCTCGAATTGATTTACACAGCTAGATTGATGCACGTGAGTGTAATGTGTGCCGTGAAACCCCGAACCAAATATCTAATCAATATGCTTTCCATTTTAGGGTCTCTGCATTGGTTTGACCATGACCGTAATGCCAATGTACATCGGCGAAATTGCACAGGATTCAATACGTGGAGCACTCTGCACCCTCATGATGCTGTTTATGGATGGTGAGTTTGAGCGAACTATATACACAGATATCGTTAGTTTATAACAAAATGTTTTCAGTTGGCATGATATTCTCGTATTGTGTCGGGCCGTTCGTCCCCTACACAACATTTCAATTCATGTGCATTGCATTTCCAATAGTGTTCATAGTGCTGTTCTCGTTCATGCCAGAAACACCAACGTATTATTTGTTGGCGGGAAATAAGGAGAAGGCTATTAAGTCGTTGATGTTTTTACGCAATGCAACCGAAATCGATGTGCTTCCCGAGCTGGACATAATACAACGGTCAATCAAAGAAAATCGAGAGGGCCCATTGACGGAATTATTTACGAAGAGTGGTAATAGACGAGCCTTGATTACTTGTTGTGGCTTAATGGTTGCCGCCCAATTCGCCGGCATCAACGCTGTTATTTATTATTCGCAAACCATTTTTATACGGGCCGGTTATAGCGACATATCGCCAGCGTTTGCATCAATTATTATCGGGCTGGTGCCATTTTTGTTCAGCTGGTGTGTACCGTTTGCGATCGAGCGACTTGGACGCAAAATCAATTTGTTTGCATCCGGCATCGGTGTGGCATTTGCCTTAATCATGCTCAGTGTGTATTTCTTCTTGGATCAACAGAATGCAGCCATCATTGAACATTTATCGTTTGTGCCTTTGGTTTCGTTGATGATGTATTTGGCGTGCTTCGTTATTGGTTATGGGCCGATTCCGTGGGCCATTGTGGGCGAAATTTTTTCACCCGATATCAAAGCACATGCTACGATTATTGCGGCAATGGCGAGCTCGATTAGTGCTGCAATTGTTTTACAATTTTTTGAAGTTCTAAACGACACCCTTGGTCCATTTTGGGTGTTTCTGATCTTTGCCATTTGTGTTTTGATTGGTCTACTGTTTATCAATTTTTATGTCATCGAAACGAAGGGGTTGACCATACTTGAGATTCAAGATAGGTTAAATACTATGTAAATAAGATGAATAAATGTGGCAGTGCCAAGAATTTCGCGTTTTTAATTCAGTTAAATGGGAAACACAGGATATGACCAAGATATCATTACAAGATGCTTGAGCTGGGAGAACTGCAACAAAATTATATTCGGTATAGGGACTGACATACTGATGATCTCAAGGTAAGCTAGGTATGGGGGATCAAATTTGGAAGAATACCAACATTACAACATTTGAGTGGAATTTGGCCTGTCCAGTGGATAAATATTCAATGACCTCCCAACCCAAAACTCAAAACATTCCATCCTCAATGTATAAGATGGTGAATCCACATTTGAAAGGATAATTCTCGGTAGTATAATGATTACACGTAACTAGAATTGAGCAGCATTTACACTCGTGTCCGACCTCAAATTATGTAGAGAAGCACACTGAAACACTGTATAGTATATGAACCTATACTGCCTCATGATAATAAATCATATGCAGGACAGTAGATTCCAAATCATGAATCGCACCCAAAAAGGATTATCGAGGTTAAGAAGTTAAACAAACAAACAAGAGTTTTAGTGAGTAGAAGTTCCGAATTGTATCCTCCCAAGGTTGTGAAATAGACGATAGCACAGTGAAGACCGTATACGTGTTGGAAGCATTGTAGCTGAGGATCACGTAACATGGTGTGGCCAAGTATATGGTTCCGACTCTTCAAGTGCTGGACTCTCTTAGTCTTCAACACTTCCTGACCACAAAACTTGTCGAAGGTTAAAGAACCCATAAACATTAAGTACCTAGGCATAAGGTTAGGTTAGGTTGAGTAGCTGCTTCAGCACACTTAGACCGGCGACGGTCCGTTGTGAGACCACGGGATCTTACTTCCCTATTACCTTTATAAGAACCACTTTCTTAAATAGCGTGATAAATCTCGCACCTTAGAGTTTTCGAGATCAGCGAGGCAGTCTATTAAAAACTTACCCAAATATTCAAGTACTCCTCGTCTATACAGCTTCTGCAAAAGTCATTTGCTACTAGTCATAGCCTCCTCGCATGTTCTCCAAGTAGGCAGTGTCCTGTGAGTCTCCTCATAACTTTGTTCATTCCTTTAGCAGTTTGAGAGTTGTACCCTTCCTCGCTAGTTCGTTCATCCTGCAGTTCCCTTGACGTCCAAGTGGCCAGGAACCCAGAATGTTGAAATGCTCACTCATCTCATTCAGAGACAAGTGGCAACCCAACGTCCACATTATATCTCAACCAATTCAGGACCTCCTCAATCGCTATCACCTCTGACTGGTACACGCTGCAGTGATCAAGGAGACGAACTGATGTGTTTACTTTCAATTTATCACAGAAGACTCCAGCTCCTACTTTACCATGTAGCTTGGAGCCATCTGTGAAGAACTCGAGTGCTACCGTTTCCGCAACCGACCCGATCCTCAAAGATTCTCTTGAGTTAGTTCGGAATCTTTTCTCGAAGCACAAAGTCTGTGTAATGTAGTCTAGATACGCCAGTTCTTTCCTTAGCGATCTAATTATCGTCGAGTGTCCTGTCTGAAGACATTTCCACTGAAATATATGGCTGCTAGTCGGGTGGCCGTAATCGCCGCCATCTGCTTACCATAATTGTACTAGAGTGTTTCGGTTCCATTTAATTCACCGGTGTCTCCCGTCTCTTCTCTCCCGGAACTTGGTTCTCCGATGCTGGCAGCCCCCTCGTCCTTCGAGTCCGAAAAGTCTTCCTCGTCAGACACCCAGGACAGATGGCTGCCCATCTTCTACTCAAGTGCAGTCACCTCGGAGAGTTCCATTGCTTGGGCTGTCTCTCTTCTTGCTATCGTTACTTATGTGGACGGGCTGCCGTCTTCCTTAGGTTCTTCCATGTGCGTTTCAGCCTCGTCTTTTTTATAGTCTCTGACAGTAATCGACCCGAAACCGAAGTGGATTACTCCCTTAGTCACGGCAAGAAGATCCAGTTACTCCTAATTGATTACCATCTGGAGCTCCCATTTGTATGTGTCGGAATATTAGCGTTGCTGATCCTGATTATCTCCAGACGCACGCTCTTGACCTGCTAGGAATCCCTTCCCTGCTAACAGTCGCCAGCTTCGGACCTTCCTTACCTCCCCTATAGCCTTCTTATACAGATCGACTGAGAATGCCAGACCAGTCGACCTTAAACTAACAGCATGCTCGCTGTTAATTTAATGCGCCCCTAATACCATCCCGCATCCCTGCAGGAAGGAGGGGATCCTGGATTTTACCCTAGGATCTTAAGAAAAACGGAGTTAAGTGCATTAAACATGTAACTTCATTTTCCCATGGTGATGCTCCCATCTTCATGACTACTGTCAATGACAGCTAGCACCAAAACACGCTCCTTCACAATGTCACTGAAAGATTTATATTCTGGCATAACCTTTTGAGGAGTTTCCTCCTCCGTTTGCAGTTTGACCCATACATTCTGGGGCCGCTGTCTTTTCGAGACATGGTGCCTCTCCGATCTGTCGCTGCCGACCGTCTTCTTGGTTCATATCACGGATTTCTTTTGTTCAGCTGTGAGATGCCCATCTGGCCAAAATCCTGAACACCGAGTGTCTTTTCTTGTAGCGCTGCTTTGATGGAGGGGCGTTAGTCGATCCACCTTCAGCAGCGTTAGATTTACCCTGAGTTCCGCTAGTTCATGGCTTTGGTGCCTGAAGTCGCTTCCCTCTGGTATTTTTGAGGGAGCCGGAAACAACAACAAACCCTTACGGTTTGAGCTCTCTTGTTGTTTTCGGCTATTGGAGAGTGCCGGTCTCGGTTTTGTTGTTTTTTATTTGGCACAATATTCACACGATTGTCGGAGAAAAGTTGGTCCACCTGCGCAGAGATCCGTATACGCAGGTAAGGCAACTTACAACTGGAAGTAACTGGTCGCCAGGTATCCAGAGGGCTCTCTTAGCGACTGAGCTTTGTTAAAATGGGCTCCCAGCCTGGTCGTTTGTTGGCACGGAACTCCTTAAACCGGGCCGGTTTAAGGAGTTCCGTGCCATCATTTAGTGTGACGCGCCCCACACTTTACCCACCCGTCCTAACGAACGAGGACCTGGAGGCTACGACACTGTGAAGCTTAAGTACCTATGAATTGCAAAGATGATCTCTATATAGTAAGCACAGATGACCTAATCCCATCGATCGATTTAGCACTTTAAGTGAGATCAAGAGTCATGGGATTTCGAATGGTTTTGCAGTCATTGCGGCGCCTGCAAACAAGAGTGTGTACAGTATTGTTGGTAGATTATAGAGGCGATGTGGTCCCAGTAACAAGGAAGGACATAGCTGTACTGTTAGTGGTGTTCGATCTGTTGGGTAAATGATTGACCCTGAACTAGCAGAACTAGCTATCAAATAGTTCGGAATTATAGTTTCCACGTGTGTGGTTCTCATTCAGACTCGCCATCGTTAGAGTTGCAGATATAGAACTTTTTTTCGGGGATTCGATCTGGTCAGAGGTATAACTTATAAGCTCGTAGAATCTTCTGAGTTTAAAATACACAAAGAAGCTCGTTAAGGCGGACCTTTCATATTGCAGCTTAATAGTGTCGAAAGGATAGGTTCGGTAATCACAGAATAGAACCGGTTTTCACAGAATAGAACTCCCGGTCTCCTACCTCGTTAATAGGTCGACATAGACAATTCTATCTCAGCGCAAGTATTGGTCACATTCAGAACAGTTAATGATGTCTTCTTTTTATTATTTTGTTTTATCTCTAATCTGTTTTGGGGCTCAAGGCACTCCGTACCACGCGGTTCGCTCGTTTATGTCCTTACTTTTACGCCATTACAGCCAATTCGAGGATGTACGGCTATAGGTCCGATTTCCCTCATCATCTCTACATTGCATAGCTCTATGCCAGCCTATAGTGCTGACATGGAAGATGGGTCGGGGTCGGGCCCATGAGTTCTGCACTCCAACAGGGGGTCATAGTTGTGTTCATTCACACCACAGATCGTGATGAAAAATCCCTTTTGCATCCTGCCCCTATCGGGATTCGAACCTCCCGATCCAACTGCCGCAGCTTTAACCACTGCGCCACCTGGGTGGTCGTGAATGATGTCGAACTGTAAAATGTTTGGAAAAACCTGCTATACATACATAGCTCATGATAGTGATAATACATTTGGGATCGAGACTGTTAGTCTGTCGAGTGTTTTAAATCTTGTCCATAGTCGTTCGTATAGATAAGCGTTATATTGATTAGAGCTAGCAATCTCTATATAGACATGTTGTATATATGGCACGCGAATATCATTTGGAATTTTATTACTGTCGATACTCGATACTCGACAATACTCAAGTGTTAAATATTGGTCATAAATATTGAATTAAGTGTTCGTCACAGTTCATAAATTCGTATAGTGCGTTACACCGCCGTAACTATATTCAAATGGGAAATAGTGCTTTTTACCGGCAGCTTTTAGTCACAGTTATAGGTCAGTATACAGTCATCGAGTGTGTAGCAGTGACCCAACTCGTTTATATACAATATTTTCGTTAGCTAATATTTCTAGTATTGGATTTGGGCTCGTGACGGGCTGGTCATCACCTAATGTTGTTAAATTGCAAGACGATGAGCTAGGAGATACGCCATTGGATCGAGTTATAACTGCAAGGGAAGTTGGTTGGATTGGCTCACTCCTGCCAATTGGCGGTGCTATTTGTAAGATTTGACTTTGTTTGATATACGTTTGGTTGTGTATGGGTTTTTCAGTGCGCCGTAATTGTTTTGAAGTGCTCTTGGTGTGTCATACACATGGTTATCAAGCATGATACAAGTGTTATTGTTTTATTTACTGTTGATTAGCTAGCGCGATAGTCGACGAACTGTATCGATAAATAGGATTATATTGACCTAGGGCAGGATCAATCTGAATCCAATTATTAATTATACCCAAGCTTCGTACAAGTTATAAATATGGACTGATTGTCGCAACCTTCCATATACCGAAGCTCACCATCGATGTGGCTGAGGACAACAGAGTGTGTCACACAAGAGGAGTAAGTTAGTGATAAGTTTATCGTATGAGGCGACTAAATCTGGTTTGATGAATGGCATGCTACCAACATAACCAGAAATCCCAGCTTAAGTACCCGGACTCGATCATATCTTCAAGAAACTCGTTGAACTTACAGTATAGATCATCCGTGGCAATAATGGGGTGGATTTATTATTTGATCACATGTTATAAAGAATGAGTCAGTCTTCCAAGAGGTCGAATATTCTTCTGCTAATATTCTTGTGTGTGATCGAAATGCCCATACTGTAATGGGCTTTATATCTAAGCATGATGCTAGATTGATGATTTGATGATTGGTGACCTTAATCCATCGAAAATATCAAGGTCAGTCTGAAAGTATTGTAGTGGCTGGATCACGTTCAGAATCGTTATCCGGAAGCGAATCGAGCAACAATTTTTTAAAAGGTTCCGCTTTTGGAGTGCTAAAGAGAACTTTTAGTGATCTTTTGATTGTTTACAACAGTATATGAATGGTTAGTGTATAGCTAGTGAATGGTTAGTGGGTAGCATTTCACTTTTAGAAATGATCATAATGCTCCCTGTGTTTTGCGGCTACTAATATGACATGTCTTCGGCAAAGCCAATTAATTGACATTTAAATTGTAAGTGGAGTCAAAGCACATCACTTCGTTTGTCTAAAGACTAGTTCGTCCATCGGCCGAGATGGTATCGGCTTTAACCAGAAAAACTTGCTATCTACACGTCATCTGACCTTTCGGAAGAGTTCAGAATCTGATCCAGTTTTGACATCCAACAGCATTAGATGCAAATATGGAGAAGATCTAGATGGGACACCTAAGGATCGATAGTCTATCGAACATGAAACACAGTCACAACGCCTGACCCAATTACATCTCAGAAACTGAATCAGATTGTCACTATATAATGGAATTCAAAAAACAAATCAGGAGCTGTGACATCTGGATGAAACATGGCCTATCTGAAGATAAATGTAATGACGATACGAAGAATTTCCAACTGGGTATAAAATATATGCACTTACACGATAATTAGCCTCAATCGACGAAAGCATGGTTTGTGACTAGGCTAAAACACTTTCTATTCATTTGAGACTTCATTATCGACTAAACCCAATACACACACCATTCTATAAAAACTGAATGCTAGTACTTTTTTTTCTCAATTTTTCCCATTTTATTTGATAAAGCGCCAATTTTTGCGGGAACGATTGCAAGAAAATACGGACGAAAAATTTCACTACTGTCAACCGCGGCTTGCCTAGTGGTGGCATACCTGGTCCTCGCCATTGGATCGAGCATTGAATGGATATACACGGCTCGCCTTTTGCATGGTGTGTGCATTGGCATGATCATGACCGTGCTGCCAATCTACATAAGTGAAATAACTCAAGATGAATACCGCGGATTATTAGGGATACTCCTGGTACCGTTTGTAAATGGTAAGTTGAACGCTTCCATTTCGCTTATATAAATTAAACGCTCCCATTTCGATTTCAGTTGGAATCCTATTTTCGTTCTGTGTTGGGCCATTCGTTCCATATCGAACATTTCAATATGTGTGCACGATATTTCCGGTTTCGTTTTTGGTTATATTCGCGTTCATCCCCGACAGTCCGGTTTATTACTTAGCCAAGCATGATCGGGAGAGGGCTGTTAAATCGTTGGCATTCCTTAGAGGTGCATCCCGAAGTGATGTACTACCTGAATTGGATATAATGCAGCGTACCATTGATCATTGTGAAGAAATCAAAAAGACCAGCTCGTGGCTACACTTATTCACGGATCGGGGAAATTTACGAGGACTTACGATTTGTTGTGGCCTTATATGGGCGCAACAATTTTCCGGCATCAATGCCGTTTTGTATTATGCCCAGTCGATATTTCAGCGAGCGGGTGGGGATCTTAAACCCGAAATTTCTTCAATTATTACAATGGGCGTTCCTGGAATACTATGCTGGGTCGCCCCGTTGGCGATTGTACGATTTAGTCGGCGAACTAATTTAATGGCATCGGTCGTTGGTATGGGGACAATGGCCATGTTGTTGAGTATTTATTTTATTTTGGACGAATATGATCGTTCGTTGGCCGATACGATAGCGTTTTTGCCAATTGCTTCCCTAATCGTATACTTGGTGTTGTATAATGTGGGCATTGGGCCAATTCCTTTTGTGTTGGTGGGTGAAATTTTTGCATCCAATATGAAGACGTACGGAATGATTATTGTTTCGACGCTCAGCTCGGTATTTGGTGCCATCATTCTGTTGTTTTTTGAGACGTTAAATGATTCAGTCGGACCGGAATGGGTTTTCGCGATATTTGCAATGTGTATGGTGATTGGAGCAATATTTATTTACTTCTATGTTGTTGAAACTAGAGGGTTATCCCTACTCGAAATTCAAGATAGGTTAAATAGATCGTAACGATTTTTGTTGTAATTTAATAGGTCAGTTGAAATATAACCGATGTTTTTTTAATAAGCCATGTGTCATCTCTCAAGTGTTTTGATGTTTTTAAGTTGAGTCGATCGAACAACTTAAAACCTAATAAAGAATTCTGGTTAACTCCAACTTTAGTCCAACCCAAAATCTTGTGAATTTCTGATTTCTCTTGAGACCCATAAATTGGTTTCCTTTAGTACATATGATGTCGAGCTGGTACTATGATCACTATTTGATAGAGGTTTTTTTTGGGTTGTTACCTCAATGTAAACTTCTGTAAGAAAACTACAGCCATCACATCCCAGTCAATATCTGTTGATAACTATTGGTCCCAGGAGAAGCCAGAAACCACAAGGCGAGCAAGAAGATTTAAGTTTGCACTAGAGTTGAAACTAACCATCCTAAAGCTTTTTATAGTGTTGTACGGTGAACGGGCACTTTCTTGGGTTCCTAAAATGTAGTTTTCAGACATAAGATGCAACCAAATCAAAACTTAACACTATTCGTAGTATTGCAGCCCACTTCCCAATTAGCTAGTGCTGAAGCAATCGCTCCCCATCCACTAAAGATCAACGGGCTGTTCGATTTATAAACATGGGCATGAGCTATATAATACTGCTTGAAGTTTCAAGAAATGTTCGCTCTGGCCTTTTGAAGAGATGAAGGGAACCCATTTGTTTAAGAACCAGAACTCTAATCATTTTGAAACCATTTTAAGCTGCTAAACTAATAAGCCACTTGCAGTCCATAGGTGAAAACTACGAGGATGCGTGGAAAATCATCAAAGACAGGTATGATAATCGCAGGGCGATTCTTACAAAATATATTCATACCTTAATGTCACAACCAACGATCAACACGGAATCAGCTTCAGCCCTGAGAACATTTACGACACGACCAACGAGTGTTTACATGCGATCAAAAACCTAGGAGTTGATACAGATTCTTGGGATCAAATAGTGATCTATGTCCTCGAAAAGAAATTAGATAATAACTCACACAGGGCGTATAAGATGACACTCGAAAATTCAAGGGAAATTCAAACTCTAAAAAACTTCATGAAGTTTCTCGAAACACGTTTTTCGGCACTGGAAGCAATTTTACGGGAGAAATCTACAAGCTTTCGCAAAACTGCAATAATACCGATACGATCAAGTTCGAGTGGAACAACCTTTTTAACATCAAACCAAGCTCCAACATGTGACCTATGCAAGCTAAAACACCAACTATCAGATTGTGTCAAATTCAAAGGAATGAATATATATGAAAAAAAATCAGCTTGTAACAACTCTTACAGCTATGCAGGAACTGCTTGAAAAGTAATCATCAGCTACCTGATTGTAAGACTGTCTAAACATGCATACAATGCCAAGGCCAGCATAACACCCTATATTGCACAATCCAAAGAACGGAAATTTTAAAACAACCACTTCTACGTCACAAGTCAAGGAAACACATCATTACACACCACAGAGAAGAAAAACAAGGAACAATATGTATTACTCGCTACAGCTTTGTTCAAAGCCGAAGCTGAAAATGGGGAGGAAATCACATTAAGAGCATTAATCAGCGACTTCGTTTAAAAAGGTCCAAAATCTACGCAAAAATAGATGGACTAGGAGCAAATGAAACTGGAATTTCGAAATCGAGCATAGAACTGAAAATAAAGTCAAACTGGCCATCTTCATTCTCGACAACGGCAACAGCTTTAGTCCTCAATAAAATAACGGGACTAACACCGTCAAGTAAAATAGACAAGAGTCAGTACAATCATGTGCATCATTTGATGTTAGCTGATCCCAACTACAATGTACCACCTCGGATTGGTGTTCTAATCGGAGCAGATGTATTTTATAATATCATCCTTCCTGGAGTATTAAAAGGGGATGGTACTACTCCTGTTACACAGCACACGGAATTGGGATGGATTTTATCTGGCCCAACAACAAAATTATACCTCACATCATCACCGAAAGTTGTAGTGCTGCAAACGGATTTAGAAAAACAAATTCAAAAGTTCTGGGAAGTATCTGAATTTCAGAAAAAAACAGAACGATTATATAAGGAAACGACAACACAAAATGCAGAAGGACGTTATACAGTGAGGTTACCTTTCAATGATACGGCAGAAGCATTAGGAAAATCACGAGGTCAAACAGAATCAAGACTCCTGCAAATAGAGCGTAAATTGATTAATAATCCAGCAAAAACGAGTATGAATCATTAAGTCATATGAAGTTGACAACGTCTATGAACAACAACGTTGAAGGAGAAATATACTATTTACCTCATCATGCAGTTATTAAAGAAGAAAGTACTACTACTAAATTGAGAGTAGTATTCGACGCATCTGCAAAGACCACGTCGAAGTTAAGCCTGAATGACAATCTATTAAATGGGCCTATATTACAACAAGACCTGGTGCACATTCTAATGGCGCACTCATAAAATAGCATTCTCAGCCGACATTGGTTTCTTTTTACCCATTTCTGGATAACAAGGGTATTCTAAGAGTTGGAGGAAGGTTAGAAAACACCATTCTCAACTTTAATCAAAAACATCCTGCAATTTTACCGGCATTTGGAGGAAAAACTTTAACATTAGCCAATGTCAGACAAAAATTTTGGATTATCAAAGGTGCCAGAACAGTAAAACAACAATTACAAAAATGTTTCAAATATACGACACTGAAAATGAACATGTCGCAACAGTTAATGGGAAATTTGCCAACTGTATAAGAACAACAATAATGAGACCATTTACTAACACAGGCATCGATTATGCCGGACCGATGGAACTAAGGGTATCAAAAGGACGTGGGGAAAGTCACACAAAGAATACATTGTTATTTTCGTATGTTTAAGTACGAAAGCGGTTCATCTAGAAGTAGCTAGCGGCTTAACAGCACAAGCATTCATAGCTGCCTATAAACGTTTCATTGGAAGAAGAGGACCGGTTAAAAATCTATATAGCGATAACGGTACGAATTTTGTATCAGCAAACATGATATTAAAACACAATATTAACTTACAAGCTGCAACATCCGAAGTCAATTGGCATTTTCTACCCCCACCCCCTCCATTCACCACACATGGGAGGACTTTGGGAAGCTGGAGTAAAATCAATAAAGTACCATTTAAAACGAACTCTTGGAAACACAAGGCTTACATTTGAAGAATTTACAACGACCCTTATTCAAATAGAAGCCTGCCTGAATTCTAGGCCACTATGTCCTATGACTGAGGATCCTGAAGATTTAGAAGTATTAACTCCTGGACACTTTCTCATCGGAAGTGCCTTATTAGTGCCACCGGAATCTAATGAAACCGCCATAAGTATCTCACACCTTTCAAGATGGAAATTGTTACAACGATTGCAGAACGAGTTTTGGAGAAAATGGCGAAACCAATATCTAAGTAGACTACAACAACGGCCAAAGTGGGTCACTCCCAAGGCCAACCTGGAAATTGGGGATCTTGAAGTCATAAAAGATGAGCAGCTCCCCCAACACGATGGGCACTAGGAAGAATAGTACAGACTCATCAAGGAAAGGATGATTTTGTACGGGTAGTAAGTGTAAAAACAGGTAGAAACACGATCAAGCGAACAGTGACAAAAATCTGCAAACTGCCCATTGGAAATATAGAACAATTGAAGCCATTAGGTCCAATAAAACAACCGCAAGAGTTGCAACAGGTGCGAAGAACCAGATCAAGCATTAATTCAAACTTCTTGCTATACTCACTGCAAATAATCTGTGTAATAGGATTAGTAGCAGCACGGACAGCGCCCAAATTCAACATATCAAGATTCACTGCACATCCTGGTATTTACTTTGATAAAATCGGCCAGGCCAATTTAATCAATGGCGAATGGAGAATCATAGCATATTACAATTTAACAATGTATTGGGCAGAACTAAAACATCTCGAAGAAACCACTCGACAGTTACACGATTTTTGCGAGAACAGATCTTACATCAATACTAATACTCTCCATGTACACGTAAAAGACCACTGCTGGGGAATTACCTCGAATTGAAGGAACAAAATGAGATACTAAGCACTCTAGGAAAAAATGAAAATTCTCGTCAACGAAGATCACAGTTCGACTTTGTTGGCACAATAGCCAATGAACTTTTTGGTGTACTCGACCAACGTGCTGGAAACCTCTACAAGGAAAACACAGAACATCTAAACCAAAACCAGCAACATCAACAAAAGCTCATAAGACAGCAGATATCAATAGTAGAATCCACGATCAACATCATGAAGCATGATCATGAAAAAACAAATCAAAGGTTCCAAGAATTTTATAGGATAATAAACGATTCCACGAAAAATATATGGACATGACCCTTCAGACCATGTTGGAAATGATGAAACTACGGTCGTTCCAATCAGCAGTAATCGACGAAGACAACAAGGCAAACTCAATCCGCTTATCCTGACACCAAACCAACTCCGCGACCAAATAGGGCAAATAATTGGTAATCTAAAAACCATGCAAGATATACCCTATCGCCAAAAAGGTATTGCTGCATTATGTAGGATCATCACGGTAAAAACCATAAAAGTGGAAGAAACGATAATCTTCGAAGTAAAAATTCCGTTGGTGCAAAGAATCCGATATTCATTATATAATATCATATCGGTGCCCACACTACATCATCAACAGTATGTCTACATTCAACGATCTTCAAGCTATCTGATGATATCAATGCAACAGGATCAATATCTACCGCTCATTTCTGAGGAGTTCAACGCTTGTACATATACCTTATGGAAGAATACCATTGCAATACACGTCAGCCACTCTATGGATACAATTCCAATATAAGCAATTGTGAAATTCAGTTGCTTAAACAGGTTGATGATATACCAACAAGTTGCCAGATATTTACGAAGACTATCACCACCATATGGATACCGTTGCACAAATATAATCTTCGTATAAAGCAGCAGAACAACTGGTAATATAATTTGTGAAAATAAAAGCGATAGTCCGCCAGAATCAACCACAATAATAATTAAAGGCGAGGGAATTTTCGAGCTACATCCAAACTGTATACTAAAAGGGGATTCATTTACAATCTCAGGATATAAAACATTCAGCAGTGAATATAAGATTCCTTTTGTGCCCCAGTTCAACTTAAGCGAGAAAATAAATATAACACAAAATATCCTGAACTTAACCACAACATCAACAATTCCAGGAACCAAGGCTATTGAGAGCACCATTCAAAAACAAAAAAAATTATTGGAGTCCTCCATAGATAATGCGAACTTCCATGATTACCATCACTATATTGCAATATACTTATTAATACCAGTTTTATTAGTCACAATCGCTTGGTATATAATCCGAAGAATACAAGCATTGGCGCCACCAAGAGAAGTACATAAAATAGAAGCTCTCCTTCCACACTAAACTACTATACAGCATATTGATCATTCCGATCAATGACCCGGGAATATGTTGAGATTACAACATTAATTATTACAACAAACTACGGGTGAATAACTTCATGCTGAATAGCCATTATTTACACATAATCTTTTATTCATTTGCATCGTTTTAAGTAACTTAGATCTTTTATGACGGGTGTGAAGATTCCGACAAATCGACAAAAATATCAATGTATTGGTATAACGACTGTACAGTAGGTAAATAAATTGTAATATTATTGTAAAATATTACCAAATAATATCACAGTTTAAAATTGATATAACTATTAGAATGATTCAAAGATTAAAAGTATTAATTGTTTTAAATGAATAACATATATTTTTTAAAATTACAGTTTTATCTTTTTTATTATTTTCACTGAAAACAAATTTTATAATATGTATATACAAATTTAATAGTTCACTGTATTGAATTTTGGCCAAATCTCAGAGATGTTCCCAAAAAGAATTAATAAGCTGAAATTAATTCTTTTTGGGAATCAAATAAGCTGGTGAATATTTATATTTTCTTAGAAAGAATCAAATAAGCTGGTGAATATTTATATTTGGGAAAATAGTCTTATCTGGTAAAGCGAAAGATTACTGGAATTGAGTCCGAAACGACGTCAACCTATTCTCAAACTTTAAATGGGTATGATCGTCGACTTTCTTGATTATAGTCATCAGAGGTTCTTTAATGATATATTGTGCCTAGTGGGCCACTTTTGGTAAGCAGAACTGGCACTGTGGGATGAATCAAACGTTATGCTATGACGCCAAAAAAAGGGTCATTCCGATACCTTGAAAGGTTTTACTTGCTTAAGTCAGCACCAGCAGGACGGTGGACATGGAAGTTGTAACACGCTAAGGAGTGTGAAACAACTCACCTGCTGAAGCAACTAGCCCTTAAAACGGATGGCGCTCAAGTCATATGCCTGTACATAACCGATATGGAAAATTTAATTTAACTTTTAAAATCAACTCATATCGAGTAGGAGGGTACAATGATATGCATTGAAGTGTTTGGTGTGAGACTGCATGGAACTGTCAGTGGCACTTATCTTGGAGGTAGTAGCAAATAATCGAATGGGATCTTGGAGGACTAATCTGGAGAAGGGTAATGTGTGAACAGTTATTGATCACGAGTAAGTTGGTCCTTAGCTCTATGCGAAAGCTGTCACAAACAAAAACGATAAACTTTTCTTTAATCTCGGGCTCATTAATCTGAATGATTTTATCACATTTTAATTCTTTTAACAAGGATCAATTAGATAGCAAGTCTGGCGCCAGCAGCCACGTTTATTTCAACTCCAATAGACTAAATTACAGGTTTTGCGGTTAAAACGTTCGTAGTTGTGTCAAGTAGAGGTGGTAAGCAATGACGTATTATTGTAGTGGTTTAAACGTAAGTTTCTACTCGTAATAAGTTTAAATTTATGCTCTTTACCGAGTATTGGTCAAGAATTAGTACAATAACTTTGAATAAATTAAAGTGCTTAAAGCAGGCCATTTGTGCCTAGATATTCTCTGCACGGAATAATGGAATAAGACGAATGCACTATTTTCAATTGACTTTTATTTTAAGACGTAATTATTAATAAAAGTATAGTTGAGGGAATTAGTATATAACGGCGCAAGAGGCGAAATTCTTGAACCGTCGTAAGACTAACATATGCGAAAGCATTTAATAATTCTAACCAGTAACGATGCCAGCTAGCAATTGGCTTTTAGTCGCTTACTGAGATCCGAAACTTTTGGGTTCCGGAGAAGTATGGTTGCGAAGTTGAAACTTAAAGTGATTCAAGGAAAAGCACCACCAGGACTAGAGCCCGTGGCTTAATTTGACTCAATATGGGGAAACTAACCTGGTTCGACCATACTTGTAAATGAGTAAGGCAGATTAATATCTCTTTTTCGAATCTATGAGTGGTGGTGCATGGCCGTTCTTAGTTAGTGGAGTGACTTGTCTGGTTAACTCTAATAATGAACGAAAATCAAATTTCATAACAAGATGCCGGTAGGGTTATGGTGTAGAAACTTTACAGACTTTTTTTACTTTGTTATCCATATTTCTAACGCGATGTGGGTTTAATACGTAAATCTTGTGTGAAAGTGGAGTCATGGCAGGTGGATTGTCTGATAAGACACTTACTTCTTTAATAAGTTAATTGCGTCTCCTAATAATAATTGAAGAACAGGTATGTGGTGCTCTTAGATGTCCTGGGTTGCACACGCGCTACAATGCAGGTACCAACATGTACTCCTATAGTCTAAAAAGACCGTCTAAACTGCTAAAAAACATTCGTGGTTATGATTGTGGACTGAAACTGTACATATAAATCTGAAATTCCAAGTAAGTGTGAGTGATAACCTCACGTTGTTACAAAATTTAAAATAAGTCATATCAAGTCGGAGGGAACAATAATATGCGTTCAATTGTTTGGTGTAGGCCTGCATGGAGCTGTAATTACGAAGTCGCCATTGTGGATTATTATTGCCAAATAAAAAAGAGAACATTTTATTCTTAACCGAACATCATTTAACAATAAATTTAGAACTGGCACGGATCAGAGGTATTCGACTGTCTCAATCAAACAATTATATAAGTCACGACTTTTCCAACTCAATAATTGGATAAAATTAATCGTAGTTTTTTTGTCGAACTATAATGGCTTGATAGATTATGTCTTAAACTATATATGTATTTATTTGGCCCCTATTTAAGGATTTATTTTTTTAAGTGATCTTCTCTATAAATTTTGAAACAGTTTTGAAGCTAAAGTAAAATAATTTAGATGTGTTAAATGTGCTGAGAAACATTTAACTATTTCTTGTGAGAAACCTAAGAATACTGCAGCAAAGTGTTCAAACTATGCACAAGCCCATCCTGCAAATTACCGAGGATGCCTGGTAGCGAGAGAACTTCAAAAAAGAAGAAATAATCTAAGTAAACCAACGAATTTACAAAAAAGTCAACCATCAGAATCGTTTAGTCATCATGTAAGAGGTGGTTTATCATATGCGCAAGTAGCTGAGACAGGAAAGGTCAGTTTCGGACCAAATTTGAACCCTACTCATTCGAATACTATGATGGAAATGATGCAAAATGTTATGAATGCCATAAACAACCTTTCTGAAAGGCTACAAAGATTGGAGCAGAGAAATTCTGCTTTATTATACTAATCAACTCTCTTAAAATGATATACCAAGAAAACCTGAGATTTGCTACTTGGAATGCTAACGTTATTAAAAATACTAGAAGCGTTTTTAAAAATGCAAAATATCGATCTGTGTCTGATATCTGAGACCCACTCCACCAGGCAATCTTACCTTAAAACTCACGGTTACCAACTTTATCAAACAATTCATTCGGATAACCAAGCAAGAGGTGGAACTGCTGTTATAATAAAAAACTATATTAAACACCGTGAATGCCAGCATTATCAATTACCCGAAACCCAGCTTACCATAGTAGAAATTACATCTACCAAGCAACGCCTTCAGATAGGATCAGTGTATTGTCCACCTAGATATAACCTGAAGAAACCGAACTATTTGAATATCCTACAACAGTTCGATGGTAGATTTATACTAGGGGGTGATTTTAATGCAAAGCATGTTGATTTTGGTTCTAGGCTTACAACAACCAAAGGTAACGAACTTAAAAATGCAATAGTAGAAATGGGATGTAACGTCCATTCCACTGGCAAGCCAACATATTGGCCCACGGATGCAGGTAAAACTCCTGATCTACTGGATTTCTTTATATCAAAACAAGTTTCATCAAATTTTATTGAAGTAGAGGATAATTCAGATATGGACTCTGATCACTCTGCAGTGATACTTTCCTTAAGCGACAAGATAATTAGAAAGGAAACGAGACCAACTCTTGCCAATAAAACAACTGATTGGGCGAGCTTCAGATCTGAAGTAGAAAACAAGATTAACTTACAAACACGACTAAAAACTATTCAGGATCTAGAAGAAGAGGTAGAAAATTTCACCGATATCATTCAGATTACCGCTTGGAATAATACTAATGGAACAGTATCCAAAACCATTGGTAAAAGTTACCCAAGAGAAATTCGGAATCTTGTCTTAGAAAAAAGAAAAGCTAGGAGAAAATGGCAACAAACAAGGAGTCCATCTGATAAGACGATTCTAAATAATAAATAACAAAAGCTTAAGCGAGAAATTCAGAAGCTAAATGAAAAATCGTTTTCTTTGTATCTGGGAAAATTGACCGCTGATGAAGATACGAACTACTCACTATGGAAGGCAACTAAAAGTATAAAAACCCCAATTACGCAAATCCCTCCTATTAAGAGAAATGATGGCTCGTGGGCTAGAGATAACAAAGCAAAAGCTGAAGAATTTGCTAACCATTTGGCTGATATTTTCAAACCGAATGAGATTGAATCGGATATTATAATCGAAAATGAAAGCAGCAATTATGAGGGTGGAATTCCTCTAACAACCCAAAAAGAAGTTACCAGTGAAATACAATTCAATCTGAAGTCAGCAAAGGCACCGGGATATGACCTTATAACGGGAGAAATTTTAAAGCAACTACCAAAGAAAGCTATCGCTAAACTAATTTACTTGTTTAATGCTGTTATTAGATTAAGACATGTTCCTTCGGCCTGGAAAGTTGCGGAAGTTATTATGTTACCGAAACCAGGTAAACCCCCTAATGAAGCTAAATCGTATCGTCCGATATCACTGCTCCCTATCATTTCAAAGCTAATGGAGAGACTACTCTTGAAGAGAATGAAGCCAATAATAGAAAGTAGAGACCTAATACCGGGTCACCAATTTGGGTTTAGATGCAAACATTCTACAATTGATCAGGTTCACAGAATAACAGACATTATAGAAAAGGCGTTAGAAGAAAAACAAATTTGTTCGACCTTATTTCAGGATGTGGCAGCAGCTTTCGATAAGATATGGCACGAGGGTTTAATACATAAACTTAATGCTATGCTTCCGGGGCCATATATTGATCTTTTGAGATCATATTTATCTGAAAGGCTTTTTAGAGTAAGACAAGAAGATGAGTATTCTGAACTGAGAGAGATAAGGGCAGGTGTTCCACAAGGCAGCGTTCTAGGTCCAGTCCTTTACCTACTATATACAAGTGATATACCACAGCCCGACCACGTAAGCATAGCAACGTTTGCTGACGACACCGCGATACTATCAACAGAGCAAACTGTGGAAGAAGCGGCGAATAAACTTCAATGTGCAAGTGATGAAATTCGCCAGTGGATCAAGCGATCGAAAATCAAACTTAATGAATTAAAATCTGCCCATGTCAACTTTACGAATAAATCATTGGTTAATCCGCCGACAATCAGCTTAAACGATGTGATGGTGCCGAACGTGAACTCTGCTAAATACTTGGGTATGACTCTGGATGTTAAACTTAAATGGAAAGAGCATGTGAAGAAGAAAAGAAAAGAGCTTGATCTTAAATATAGACAATTGTACTGGCTAATTGGGCGAAGGTCAAAATTAAGCATATGCAACAAAATACTGATTTACAATCAGGTTCTTAAGCTGATCTGGCTATATGGCATTCAGCTTTGGGGCTGTACTAAGAATACTAACATTAAATTTATATAAAACTTCCAGAATAAGGTACTTCGGAGTATAGTCAATGCACCCTGGTACATTCGTAATAGTGATTTTCATCGTGATTTGGAGATTCCAGATATAAAACTCGAAATAAAACGATTTGCATCGAAGCATGAATCGAGACTAATGGAACATGTCAATGCGGAAGCCTCTCGGCTACTGGATAATGAACATTTGGTTAGGAGACTTAAAAGAACCAAACCCTTCGAGCTCGTTAGTATGTGAGCAGCTACCTACCAACGAACAGGCACTGTGCATCGCTGGATCTACAGTGACCACATTATATTTTAGTTTGTAAGAATTCAGATGTAAATTGATGGTTAGTCTGGAAAGACTAGTTTCAATAATATAATAATAAAAAAAAAAAAATAAAAAAATAATAAAGTAAAATTAGTTTCAATATTGATATTTTAGAAATGTAGCTTTATTAAAACTTCTTTTGTGTTATTTTTGTTAAACGTGTTTTAATAAATTAAATCATAACCTTACAGCGAAAATTTTTAATATTGCTTTTACCTACTGTTTCACCAATACATTTACATATTTTTGTTATTTCGACAAATTTTGTATACATATATTTTTGTCGATTTGTCGAATTTTGTCGGAAACTTCACATCCCTCTTTTATGCTTACTGCATGGAATACAAGTATTTATTCTCATACATTTTTTGTTTACTATTATAAATTTCTTATTGTCTATTAAAAATGAAATGCTGACTAGGCTATTTAGATAATAAAATCATGTATATAAACCGTAGAATTATAAAAATAAAGATTTAAATCACCAACGTATAAGTTCTTTTTCATTTCAAATTAATTTAATTCAGTGTTAAATTAACAGTAAAGTTATTTGATGTAAAATATTACTTACTTCACGAAAGATCAATAGGTGGCGTTGTGAAAATTATATTTTATCATTATCTATTTTGGACACTCTTAATTTGTCTAATGTCTATTCAAACGCAAACACAACAAATAAAATACATTAAAATAATACTTAGAAACAAATCAGGGTCCGCCATCTAAAGTTTTTTTTTCAACTAGTGCTTATTTCGTGAATGGTAACAGTTAGCTCATGTCTGATTTGAGTGATAATTAGTTGTATTCTTCCGCTGAACGAATATGGTTGTGTATACGCTTGAACAACGCTGGGAAATATTGCGACATTACTTTGAAAATCATGGTAATGTTGCAGAATGTGTGCTAAAATTGCGTACGGATTTTGGAACAAAGAGAAGCACCGTCAGCTTCGTATGTTCGTTATCTTATGTGAAAAAAGTGAAAGAAACTGGCATCCTCATCGATAAACCAAAGCGTGAAAAGCCAAACACAGTGGGTACACCCGAGAATATTGATACTGTGACAGAAAGTGTGCGTGATGCGCCATCAACATCAATTCACCGTCGTTCTCAACAATTGAACATTTCGGAGACATCATTTCGGAGACACAATTGAAGAGGACGATATTGGCAACATTTGGTTTCAACAGGACGGAGCTACGTGCCACACAGCTGAAGCTACACTCGATCTTTTGCGCCCTGTATTTGAAGATCGCATTATCAGCCGCAGAGCTGATGCCGTTTGGCCACCTCGGAGCTGCGATTTGGCACCGTTGGACTATTATTTGAGGGGTGCCCTCAAAGATAAGTGTTACGCCGACAAGTCAGAGACAATTGACGCTTTAAAGGACAACATTCGTGAAGCCATTGGTGAAATATAGCTGCACACAATCGATAATGTGCTTAAAAATTGGACCAGGTGACTACTCGGAGACTGAAAACTTTCTCAGATGACTACTCGGAGTGGTAATCTTTTCATGATTTGTTTACTACCACAATACACGAAGCAACCAGTCTGAAATTTCAGTACTTAAAGGGTCTTCTTCACGGAGATGCAGCCATATTACAACGACATATCGCCGTAACCGAAGCTAATTACATATAGGAGCACTCAACAAATTGAGAGAGAGATATGACTGGAAAAAGCACATCATAAATTCGTTTATTCGGACCTTCATCGAGCAGCCAAGGATACACACTTCCACAGTCGAAAACCTAAGGAGATTGATGGACTCTTCGGATGAGGCCATAAGAGGAATGGAAGCACTGGGTCAAGAAAGCGAAAATCGGGATCTGTGGTTTATTTACAAAAATTAGATGATAAATCAAAAACGTTGTGGGCCGAACATTCTGCAGAAATTACTAGTCCTGACTATCTTGAATTCATCAAATTCCTATTTCGTCGTATATGCATTAGAGACCATAAAGACTACGAGTAAGAAAATAATCCTGAAACGAGAATTGAAAAGCCATGTTGCGATGGAAAATGGAACAGTCGGAGAAGCCATTGAATCTATACCGGTATAAAGGTCACCGAGTATAAATGCGAAATGTGTGGCGACAAGGACCACTCAATATTCCAATGCCCTAAATTTCAATCGTTAAATGTGGAAGCAAGGAAATCATTCATAGAGAGCGGAAAGAGATGTTTCAACTGTCTGGGCAGTCGCCATCCAATTTTTAAATGCCCTTCCAGACGTCGCTGTTAGGTTTGCAGAAAAAAACATAACTCGCTACTGCATCAAGACAAAACATCCAGCGAGGTTTCGTACGAAAGCTCACACCAAAACAAGGGACGAGCAAAACCAATCCAAGATCATCACGCACACATTGACCGTGGAGTAGCAATATTACCCACCGCGATCGTAAATGCAATCGATAACAGCGGAAACATAATACCATGCAGAGCCTTACTCGATTCAGGATCGCAAACCAGTTTTATCATCGAAGCTGCGCTCAACGATTTCATCTACCGAGACGAAACGCTCGTATATCAGTGAGCGGATTAGGTGAATCTAAAGCAGGTACTTCCAAGGGTCTCGTGAGGCGGTCCATTTCTTCAACGTGCTTAAAACTGAACAAATGAGACCCAATGCAAATGAACCGATACTTCAAGGGACCATATTTGAATGGATTGTTGCAGGGCAAACTGGAATCCGCAATAACGACACCCTGTCATCACTATTAGCTGTGCGGAAAGAAGAATTACAACTAGAAAAAATTGATCAATCCTTGCGAAAATTTTGGGAGATCGAATCCCTTGAGAAACCTCCTTTGTAGAAACAACAAAAAGGAATGCCAATGGTAAATTAGTTGTGAGGGTTCCATTTAAAAAATCACCACAGCAACTAGTAGGATCATTACAGTCTGCAATTGAAAGATTGTTAGCTTTGGAGCGCCGTTTTGTTCGATATCCAACATTTGCCAATCAATACCGCAACTTCATGCAAGAGTATGAACAGATAAACCACATGGTAGAAGTTTCTCCATTGAAGTCCACTGAAGCTCATCACTACTTGCCACACCATACGGAGTTCAAAAACACCAACGACCGAGACAAAATTCCAGTAGTTTTTGATAGCTCATGCAAGGCAACTGCGAACGGTTCTTTAAATGATTGCTTAGCTATCGGACCAGCAATACAATCTTCATTATGCTCCATTGTTTTAAGATTCAGGAAACACAAAGTAGCATTCTCTGCAGACGTTGAGAAGATGTACCGCCAAATCATACTATCGTCAAGGGACACGCGTTACCAAAGGATTGTCTGGCGGACGAATCAATCTCATTCCATTCGGCATTTTGACCTTCCACGGTCACTTATGGCCGCTCATCTTCCTCATTTCTAGCCACGAGAGCGTTAAAACAGATTACAGACGATTGTCGATACAAATCACCAAAGGTATCTAGAGCCATAGCCGAGGACATTTACGTAGATGACCTGATGATCGGTGCTGATAATGAAGAGAAAGGTAGCTCCAATTAAACAACTAATGCTTCCATGGCTAGAGCTATGCGCCGAGGTTTTACTTATCAATCTCATCATGATCGTTCAAAGGGAAACGGGTCTGAATATAAACGAAGTATACACTTGGATCGACCCTCAAATCGTACTTGATTGGCTAGGAAGTCACCCTAAACGCTGGAGCACTTTTGTAGAAAATCGAACTGCTGCAATACTTACTCACTCATCGAGAAGCACGTGGCGACACGTTCCATCGGCAGACAATCCGGCTGATTGCGCGTCCCGAGGCCTAACACAAGAAGAACTAAGAGCACACAAGTTATGGTGGAATGGTCCAAAATGGTTACCACAAGCGAAGGAATTTTGTTGTTAAACAACTCCTTGTTAAACAATTGGCTCAGGTTTTGAGAGAACTGGAAGATTAATCTATTGAACTAGTGGCTAAACCGGCTTTAAAATCTTATAAGTGTCACGGTCTCCATCTCATGTTCGGGAAATCTTGAACGTTATAGATAAAATAAACTTATTAGCTTTTATAATTTGTATATCCTTTGCCAACCATCTATAGAGTATTTAGGCGTCGTCTCCATGTTGGCAAAAGTGCAACATAATGAAGCAATTAGAAATCTCCTCTGAAGATAGCGCGTACTGCTTATCCATGCTCGATCGGTACATTCGTTTGGCAAAACTCACTTCCAATAAAAATATTAACGCAGTATCATCGAGCATCGTAACCGATAGAGCAGCGCAACTCGAATCAACTCTTTTTGACTTACTTTTCGAATCACTTGTCTTTGGGCCCATAGTATTACTAAATGAAAAACTTCGGGCCTAAAGACCAACAAATGGACCATTTTTGCCAAAAAGAGGGAGTCGAAGTGCACACTTCTTCAAAAGTTAAAAACCAAGGCTGGAAGCACTTGGTTATAAACCCTTATTTGCTCTCAATAGGGTCACAATAAATGTGAAAAGGCGCTGAGGAGGGCCAAGGAAAAACTGTCCTCCACTATCCCAACTTGATTGGAATGTCTGGCGTACAGTTTACACAGATAAATTTGCAGCATTCAAAGGGGTCGTCCTCTCTATCTAATTATGTTTTTTTGATTCAGGAACCGTGGATTCACGAGAACAAAATCATAGGACTCATTCCAAGGACCTCAGGCTCTCTACTGGTTAGTGACCTGCTCGAGAAATAGAGCCTGTGTCTTTGTTAGAAATAACATGAATTACAGACTCCTAAATGAACTTTGTTGAAATGACCTTACAGCAGTCATCGCTGACGTTAAAGAAGATGGTAAAGAAATCCTAATCATTGGCGGATGCGATGCAAACTCTCATCACGTATGCTGGGGCAGCACCGATATTAATCCAGAGGGATTTCCCTTTTGGAATACCTATCTGTGCTTGCCTAGTCATCGCAAGTGTGGGCCATAAACCTACTTTTTTGACATCCATGAAGTAATACATGAAGTAATTGATATTCCTCTTTCCTCACGAAGTCTTAGTGGAAAAGTCTCATCCTGGATGGTTTTAGATGACGTTACTCTCTGTGACCATCGCTAAATCTCTTTCTCTCTAAACAGCGATAAACCTGAAATAAGAGAATTTAGGAACCCAAGAAACACTGAGTTGAAACTTTACAGACTCCATCTCAACCAGTCACTTCTATCTTCAATAATGAAAATCAGAAAGTGCGGGAGAATGGTAAGGGCTGCTGATAAACTTGAAGAATCACTAATTAGCGCCTATGCGAGAAGAGCGGTCATCTAAGTAAGCCTGAAAGAACTGGGACACCATGGTGGACTAGGGAATTGGGCAGACTGAGGAAACACAAGAAAAGAAAACTTCTAAACAAAACCATGAGAACCGGTTCAACGGTAGATTGGGACCGGTACAAATCTTTACAAAGAGAGTACTAAAAATGTATCCGAAGTGAAAAAACATCGAAATGGAGATCCTTTTGTGAGGAAGTGGACAGCCTTACGGCAACCGCTAAACTCAAGAAAGTTGTCTGTAGAACATGAAGGTCACTATCGGAACTCTAGAGAAACCTGATGAAACTCACAGGAGTACAAGTCAGAAAGCTTTCCGGAAAGTGAGAATTTCAATGAAGTTAATGGAAATCAACTCCCACACCAACAACCAAGTTTCAGAGAATGTAGCTTGGTGGCGAAGGTGGTGGCTAAAGACGGGTGGAGCATCGGTTCTTTCTCAAAATTCAAAACATCAGGTCCAGGTGGGGTTTTCCCGGGCCTTCTATAGGAAAGTTGTAACGGAGTGGTTAGCACGTGGGTGTTGTGAGGGAATCTCACTTCCGAAAATGTGCCTTCCGCTACTGAAATTTATGATTTATCACATACTGAGAGCTTCGAAGTGGCCATCTTTTGCCGGCTAAGCTTCAGGGTTTGGGGTGGATTTGAAGAAGATCAGTATATGCTGGTTAGACCACTACTAATATACTAAATTTAACATTTTTATCTAACGAAATTTATGACTGAAATGCAAGAAACTATCCTACTTACCTAATCACGTTTGAGATCACACTTACCCCTCATCCTCAATTAAATCTTTTAGTTTCTCATACCGAAAGTATCACTAAAAGCAACGGTGACACTTTTTACGCGAAATTGTGAACATTTATTCGATCAGAACCAGAACTTTAAACGAAAACAGTTGCGTTGAACCAAAACATAACAAATTTATTGAAAATAAATCATAAAAAAAAATGTAAAATAAAATTAAAGAAAATCTAAATTAATTACTTTAAGAAACTGACGTCAGGCAAAATTTAAACTATGTGATTTCTAAATACTTATAACTAACTAATACCACCACCAAAATTATATAAGAAAAATATCAAAAATTAAACAAATTTATTAATTAAAAAAAAACCTTAATTATTGATGAATGGACGCAGCAGATGTCCCACGATGACGAAGATTTATTTTATTTACTACTGTAGCTTACGTAGCAAATGACCAGCCTTTTTTTATTTTACGGTTAAGTAAGTAGTCATGTTACAGTTGTACCATTGAATTACCACACGTGATCAAATTTTATTTTACAAGTCCATATTACTTATTATTAGTTAATTAATTATTATTTATAATGAATTTTATTCATCAATCGCTCGTACGACTTATTTATTTTGTTTGGTTATTTGTTTGTGTTTTTATTTCGATTTATTTGCATCGCAATATAGTTTTACGTTTAAGGACAACTGGTCACCTTCTTTTTATTCAACTTTACTCACACACCAATTCTTATTTATAGTATATTTTAAAACGGAAGCGACCACATGTTTTGTAAAAATTTTATTTTGTGTAACGCTCGTGCGACTTATATATGGTTGGATTTTCTTTGTATTTTTTTTTATTTACACAGCACAATAATTATATTCTGTGTTTATTCTTAAACCACTATGAGAGTTTTATAATAATTACTGTAAACTTATAACTAATATGAATATCCTTTTTTTTTTATAAAATTATAAAATAACCATACACTTAAATTACTTTTATTTTCAATATCACGACTGATAAGTTAATGTAGCGTTCTTTTTGTTTTTGTTTTTGGTTCTGTACAATTACTACACAATACTGTTTTTCACGGGTTATTTATAATAAATGCTCAATCTAATTAAGTCCATTAACTCGGATAATTGAATTTAACTATACCGAACGGAAACTTTATCATGCCACTTTCGGCAAAAATACTACAATGAAATTTTCGGCAACACGTTTTATAAAAAAAAAAAAACATTATTACGCGCACGAGTCTGCTATTTTTATCAAAAATCAAAAGTCAACTCCCGCAACTACAACAATTATTTTCTTTTATACCGATCGAAAAAACTGGTCCAGACATTCAATATTGGTAAGCACCCATACGTACGTACCTACGAAATATACTTTCCCGCGTTTTCTTTTGTTTAAAAAAAATACAATTTGGTAGCAATAATGTATCAGAAGAGTTAAACCAACACAACTTGGAACGCTCGACGTTCCTAACCGATAGTCGACGTTTCAAATCGTGGGGACGACCTTCACCCATGAGATAGTCTCAATAAGCCGGGCAACTCTGTATAGGATTATTAACATCAGTTTAAGAACGTAAATCATTTGCGTGATAGATACCTAATGATTGGTTATTAGTATCTCGAAGCTCAAAAGCAACGTTTCCAACACATTTGTGGATAATGGCTTTTTTAAACTTTGGGCACAATTTAGCAGAAACTTTGTTGGCTGCATCACTTTGTACGTAGTTTCGCACAAATACAGTTTGACCTTCTCTAAAGTTTAAGGCGCGTGTTCTTAAGTTGTAACGCTTACTGCTTTGCAAATATGCCATTCTGAGGTTATTGATCACATTTTGTTGAATTAATGTAAGACGTTCCGTGGTTGTCAATTCAATCTCTCTGTCCTCTAAGGAATGTAGTGTTCTTAGGATCTTATATTGAGAACCATGCCCAATGTAGTGCTGACCAAAGGTGGTAAAATACGGTGAAAACTTAGTACTTTCGTGAACTACGTTCCGCAAAGCCGAGCCAATTGAATGAATATTTTGATCCCAATTCCGGTGGTTATCTTGAACGTACGCTCTAATTGCGCACAGCACTGAACGGTTCACCCTTTCACTGGCATTAGCTTGAGGGTGGTATTTAGGTGTAAACTGGTGTCTTACACCATATTTCAAAAGCAGATTAGAAAGTTCCTTAGATCCAAATTGTTTAGCGTTATCACTCACGAGTATTTCGGGAACACCAAATACGTTGAACACTCGATCTTCTAAATATTTGCACACGTTTTTAGACGTGGCTTCTCGCATTGGTTCTAAAAATACAAACTTAGAAAATTGATCTAGTACAATAAATATATAACAATTCCCATCTCTTGAGCGAGTATATGGGCCAAGGAAGTCAATAAAAAGCTTTTGAAATTGACGCTTTATTTCATAAAAACTACCCATAGGTGCTCGCGATAACGAATTCGTAGGTTTGCACTGCTTGCACAGATCGCATTTTTGGATAAAATCATGAATGTCCCGTAACATTCCCGGCCAATAATAAAGCCGCTGCAATAATTCGAGAGTCTTTTGCATACCAAAATGAGCAGCATTTGGAGGACAATGGGTCAATTCAATGAGTTGCGTAGTTTGATTGCGCGGAATGTATAATTTCCATTCAGGTATATCAGATACTGTGTGGGTCTTACAGGAATAGGACGGTTTGTAATATATATAATTATCTATGAGTTTCATGTTCTTGCTAGAACACGGATTATCTGCTAACACCTTCAACAATTCCGAATATTCAGGGTCGTTATTAAATTTCGCAATGTCTAACTCATTAACTACTCCACACACTACTCCATCATCGCTTAACAAATCGAACGTATTTCTGGACAGTGCATCAGGTACTATATTATCACGCCCTTTTTTATATTTAATGCTGAAATTAAACCCCTGGAGCTTCAAACTCCACCGAGCGAGTCTTCCGGAGAGATCCCGTTGCTCCATCAACCACTTTAGGCTCGCATGATCGGTGGTGATGGTGAAAGGCAGGCCCTCCACATATTGTCTGAATTTCATCACGCTTAAAACGGCGGCTAAACATTCTAACTCGGTCACACTATAGTTACGTTGCGCGCCGTTTAGTTTTTTAGAGAAGAATGCAATAGGCCGATCTTCTCCATTATCGGTTTTCTGGTACAGAACACTTCCTACACCTATTTTGGAAGCATCGCATTCAATATAAAAATGTTTATTGAAGTCAGGGTTGCATAAGACTGGTGAGGAAGATAACGAAATTTTTAATTTGCAAAATGATTTTTCAGATTCGTCGGTCCACTGAAACTTTTGGTTCTTTTTAAGCAGTCGTGTAATAGGTTCTGCTAGTTCTGCGTACTGAGGAATAAACCGGCGATACCAGCCTGTAATACCTAGAAATTGGCGTATTTGCTTGACTGACTTTGGCCTATTGTAGTTAGTTATTGCAGATACTTTATCTGGATCAACTTTAAGGATACCATCACCTACAATGAACCCCAGATATTTAATTTCCTTTAAAAGAAATTTACTTTTGTCTATGTTAATGGTTAGATTGGCTGATTTAAGGAACCCAGCAACCAACTCTAATAAGGCAATGTGCTCGTCAAAACTTGCACTAGTAATCAGCAAGTCGTCTAAATATACAAAGATTCGATGATGCAGTTCGTGAGGTATCACTCGGTGCATTAATCGGCACATTGTTTGCGGCGAGTTACACAAGCCGAACGGCATAACCGTGAATTGATACAACGGTCGGCCCTGCACGCAGAACGCAGTTTTATCCCTTGAACTCTCATCGAGAGGGATCTGCCAGAAAGCATCCTTCAAATCCAAACTCGAGATGAACCTGGTATTATTCAGACGCCCCAGCAGACCATCAATGAGAGGTAAGGGATATGCGTCTTTTATTGTTACTTCGTTAACCTTCCGTGCATCAAGACACAGTCGAATTTTACCGTTCTGCTTGCGTACTCGCGTAATCGGGGAACTCCACGAACTGCAACTCTCCTCTATTACCCCCAATGACAACATGCGGTCAAGCTCCTCATAAATTTCAGCCTGAACAGCAGGTGATACAGCATAATGCCGTTGTTTTACTGGTCTGGCATTTCCGACATCAATATAATGCTTAACCAGATGAGTACGCCCAAGACCTAAGACAGCTGATGATGGAAATTTTCGGATGACGTTATTTAAAATTTCGTTTTCACGATCGGTTAAAATGTGTTTAACTGATTCATTTATAGTCTCATCAGTCAGTTCAGATGTTTGTTTAGTTGAATTTTCCTGGGGGTTAACACTCAAAGTGAAACGGGATGCTGCAGTGGACGATGAAGGAATTGTAATGGTAAGATTAAATTCTTTGAAGAAATCTATTCCTAAGTAAAGCTCTTGTGTTAAGTTGGGAGACAAATGAAAAGTTATTAATTTTGTTTGACCAGCAAACGAAACAGGTATTTTTATATAGCCCAATACAGGTTCTTTTTGACCATTTGCTGTCTTAATAGATGAAGGAAATAAATGAAATTTAACCGATGGATGATTTACAAACTGTTCTGAACCCTTTCCTAATAACGATACATTCGCTCCGCTATCCAATAGACCTTCGTATAACCTCCCGAAAATGTTTAATTGGATGTACGGACGGAGATCTGCCGGTGCAGAGATTAACGATTCGGATATCTTCTTTTTTCTTATTCGACGACTTTGCCAATACAATTTGTTTCGGGTTATTGTTGATCGGTTATGAGCAATAGAAGAACAATTAGACTGTATTTGCGGTACGGCTGATGGAATTGATATATTATTTATGGTTGACGATGAGATAACTCGGGATCCGTATTTGAAGCTGCATCCACCTGATTGTTGGTTTGGGGGTGTAACACATTCGAAGAACGTACCCCCGCTCGCCAGTTTCCCGACGGTGGATTGCACCTGTAACATCGATCTTGAGTATAGCCGTGCCTACCACAACCTGAACACTGAATGGATCGGTTTGTATGAAAATTATGATTAGATTCGTGAGTCAAATGTTGATTTTGGTAAGCTTGTGGTACGTTTTGCCGCAGGTTTGTCCTAGGCGTTGATTTTAAATTTTGGTTATCATTATTACGGGTCAAAAAGGTATAATTCGTAGACATTTGATGTGATTCAACCGGAATATAATGTGATGTGGAAGGAAAAGAATCGTGGTGGTATTCGGGTACAAAACCTTGTTCCGCAACCTCTATTGAATTTATAACTCGACGAGGCTGACACATTAACTCAGGCATGAAACCAGTGCGGGTCCACGTATCCTCATATGCAGTACATTTTCGAAACAAATCATCAACACTTTCAACTTGGATACCCGTGAGTTTATCCTGTAACCCTGCTCTCATGTTACGTCGAATGATGCGTATAATTTCTTGTTCGCTAAGTGGTGTTTCCAACTGAAGGGTCATTGAAATTACATCCTGATAGAAATCATAAAAATTTTCTCGGAATTTTTGTTTGCGCGACTCCATCTGTGCGCGAATATCGTCATCAGTTCGAAGACCTTGAAAACATTTTTTTAATTCAGTTTTTAATTTATCCCAGGTTGAATTAGGGTTTCGTTCTATGAAATTCCAATACCATTCCTTCACATTACCTGTCAGAATATAGTGTAGGTCTGATACAAGTCGTTGCGTAGGAATGTTTTCAGATCTAGCAAGATGTTCCACTCTAGTTAAGAAACGTTTGACATGAATACCTTTTGGAGTACCATCATATTTGACGTCCCATTTTGCCAAAGATTTGTGTGAGTTTATATTCCAATAGCTTAAATCAGGCATATTCAATTGAGAGGGAAATTTAATTGACTTCTTATGCTTTTCACAATTGGGCTTGCAAGAAGAAGAACATTGACTGGATGCTGATTTTGATCCAGAGTCAGCTTGAGGATTTACTAACGTTGAATTTGTTGCCATATTGAGAGGTTTTTGAAGCACATTTTCTGAAGCAGAAGACCCGACAATTGAAGAGTCGTCTGAATCGTTCAAGTCCTCTATTACAATATGCTCTTCCAATTTATCAAGACTAATTTTATGAAGATCCTGCAAACTTTCGTTGGGGTTAGTATCCTCCTGGTCTAGCTTGCTGAGTAAAAAACTTATTAATTGAGTTACCTTTTCTAAAGTTTCGATTACCTGGTCCTGAACTGACCTTGAATATTTTAATCTAACTAATCTACCCTGAACATGAAGAAAGCGAGAATAAAATACTTTTATTTTATCCTTAATGTTATCTCTCACGGCGTCTTGCAAATCGGAATAAAGGAAACTAAGTTTAAACGATATTTTCTCAAGTTCACGCTTTGGATTTTTCTGCGCTGCCTTATGAGGTCGGTTAGGTACTAAAACGGGATGTTCCTTTTCTAAATCTAATCTTTGTTTCAAAGATTGAAATTTTTCACCAAGGTCTTCTGCCTTGACGTCACGAACAATGCACTCGAGCTCAAACTCATCGAGCTCAAGATGATTGAGTTCCATATTTAAAATGTTAATAAATTATATTCGAGTTGAGAAATGAATATTAGTGAATTAAAATTCGAATCCTACAAAATGAGAGGATTCCTTCACTGATAATTATTGTTACAAAGCTTAACAATATATGTAAATAATAAAACTGGTTAAAATAATTCAATAAATAACCAATAATCCTTAATTGTTATAGTATAAATAGACAATTTTGGCTACTTTATTTGCAAAAGAATAAACTATAAATACCGAAAAATATAAGTAAACAAGTAAAGAGGATGATTTGGTAAGTGTGATCATTAGAAATTTGTGATTTTTTTTTTTTTTTTTTTTTTTTTTTTTTTTTTTTTTTTGATGAAGTTGGTTTTGTTTCTTACATTCGGTAGGGAATGATAAAACTGGATACTAACAAACGAATCTACAAATCAATAGAGTGAATTGGAAGCGTTTGTGATACACAGAGAATCGTTACTAAATCCCTGCTACTTGTTTTTTTCAAATGAATCAACGAACAATGGATGCCTTTGCGTAAATATAAACGGTACCAGCATTTTCATATTTTAACAACCAATGCAATCAACCCTTTCAGGGAAAGTCATTGTTGAAATATGAAAAGTGGACGTTTATAATGGATAAAATTAAAATGAATGCATTAAAATCGACATTTACACAATGGAATGAAATGCGATTATAATTTCATCCATTACCAAAGTTTAATATAAACACGAGTGAATACTGTATTGAAGATAATTCCGTATGATAAAACACGCGATTCTACAGAGTTAATCAATACTGGAATGAGCTGCGCATACGGAAATACTTTATCGGTAAATTGTTATGGTATATAAAAAAATTGATATTAAAACTGTAACATTCTAGAAAGAAATAAAAATTATGAAATAGCCATGTCACCTTTGGGCGCCATCTGTAACGGAGTGGTTAGCACGTGGGTGTTGTGAGGGAATCTCACTTCCGAAAATGTGCCTTCCGCTACTGAAATTTATGATTTATCACATACTGAGAGCTTCGAAGTGGCCATCTTTTGCCGGCTAAGCTTCAGGGTTTGGGGTGGATTTGAAGAAGATCAGTATATGCTGGTTAGACCACTACTAATATACTAAATTTAACATTTTTATCTAACGAAATTTATGACTGAAATGCAAGAAACTATCCTACTTACCTAATCACGTTTGAGATCACACTTACCCCTCATCCTCAATTAAATCTTTTAGTTTCTCATACCGAAAGTATCACTAAAAGCAACGGTGACACTTTTTACGCGAAATTGTGAACATTTATTCGATCAGAACCAGAACTTTAAACGAAAACAGTTGCGTTGAACCAAAACATAACAAATTTATTGAAAATAAATCATAAAAAAAAATGTAAAATAAAATTAAAGAAAATCTAAATTAATTACTTTAAGAAACTGACGTCAGGCAAAATTTAAACTATGTGATTTCTAAATACTTATAACTAACTAATACCACCACCAAAATTATATAAGAAAAATATCAAAAATTAAACAAATTTATTAATTAAAAAAAAACCTTAATTATTGATGAATGGACGCAGCAGATGTCCCACGATGACGAAGATTTATTTTATTTACTACTGTAGCTTACGTAGCAAATGACCAGCCTTTTTTTATTTTACGGTTAAGTAAGTAGTCATGTTACAGTTGTACCATTGAATTACCACACGTGATCAAATTTTATTTTACAAGTCCATATTACTTATTATTAGTTAATTAATTATTATTTATAATGAATTTTATTCATCAATCGCTCGTACGACTTATTTATTTTGTTTGGTTATTTGTTTGTGTTTTTATTTCGATTTATTTGCATCGCAATATAGTTTTACGTTTAAGGACAACTGGTCACCTTCTTTTTATTCAACTTTACTCACACACCAATTCTTATTTATAGTATATTTTAAAACGGAAGCGACCACATGTTTTGTAAAAATTTTATTTTGTGTAACGCTCGTGCGACTTATATATGGTTGGATTTTCTTTGTATTTTTTTTTATTTACACAGCACAATAATTATATTCTGTGTTTATTCTTAAACCACTATGAGAGTTTTATAATAATTACTGTAAACTTATAACTAATATGAATATCCTTTTTTTTTTATAAAATTATAAAATAACCATACACTTAAATTACTTTTATTTTCAATATCACGACTGATAAGTTAATGTAGCGTTCTTTTTGTTTTTGTTTTTGGTTCTGTACAATTACTACACAATACTGTTTTTCACGGGTTATTTATAATAAATGCTCAATCTAATTAAGTCCATTAACTCGGATAATTGAATTTAACTATACCGAACGGAAACTTTATCATGCCACTTTCGGCAAAAATACTACAATGAAATTTTCGGCAACACGTTTTATAAAAAAAAAAAAACATTATTACGCGCACGAGTCTGCTATTTTTATCAAAAATCAAAAGTCAACTCCCGCAACTACAACAATTATTTTCTTTTATACCGATCGAAAAAACTGGTCCAGACATTCAATATTGGTAAGCACCCATACGTACGTACCTACGAAATATACTTTCCCGCGTTTTCTTTTGTTTAAAAAAAATACAATTTGGTAGCAATAATGTATCAGAAGAGTTAAACCAACACAACTTGGAACGCTCGACGTTCCTAACCGATAGTCGACGTTTCAAAGTCGGGAACTATCCTAGTCCACCCTAAACATATGTTCAGAACAAAATTGGCCCTGAGAAAAGTCAGGAAAATGTTCATCTCAAAAGATGAAAAGCCTAGAAATGACCTATTGAAACACTTGAACACCGATGTATATTTCTATTTTTTCTGCGGGATGAAAAAATGGGCTAACAATTCACATGCTTGATTTGGTTGCCATTGGGCAGTGAAAATGAACCGAGGAAAGATGTTTCTCAGCCAATCTTGATTGATTTGGCGCCGAGTCCTATTGAAATGTCCAGGCTCTGCGGCCGAAATGCTTTTTGTGCCCACGGACCAGAAAAACGTGCGGTGAATGGCTTTCGGCCGTTATGGCGGCCCAAACCATCACCGTAGGTGGCGCTTGGTTTCGAGTGGTAATCCGTTGGTCCAAATTTTTAGTAGAACGCCTGGGCATGTAAATCCAGTCGTTTTGCTTGTTCACATTATGCTCAGTAACGAACGGTGTTTCATCGGGGAAAATAAATTTGGCAAATTGACACTTTCGTGCAACCTTAACAACTCCTTTGTTCTTTCCCCTCTAGCTTTTTTTTGAGCATCGGTGAGACCATGGGTTTTATGCATGGGCTGCATCCGCTATTTTTCTACCGCTACGGCACGGATTCCGAGCCAATTTTGCTTTCACCTTCCGAAAGATATCCGGCGATATTATGATGCGATACAGAAGCGTTTTATTCGCATGCAGATGTTTTAGCTGGTTAATAATCTGCGGCTGTGATTTGCCAGCCAAATATAGAGCAATCACACTCTGTTGTCGATGCTTCCCAGCACCCTTTCGGTATAGTGAAAACTAAACGCAAAAATGATTAGTTTGATGAGAAGTGTTGTCTTGAAGAATGGAAAGTGGCCGCGTTGTGCCAAATATCAAGAATTACTGCTCTGGCTCAAAGAGATTATTGGTGACTACCAAGGAGGATTCCGTCCAAATTGGCCAGTCACTGATAAAGTTTTTTCACTTCGGATGATTTTTTTCAAGTATTATGAAAAATTTCGGATTGTACACTAGGTTAGGTTAGGTTGAGTGGCTGCTACAGCACACTTAGACCAGCGACGGTCCGTTGTGATAACACAGGATCTTACTCTTCTTTTATTCTTATGAGAACCAGTTTAAGCTTCTTACGTAGCATAATAAGTCTCGCACCGTACAGTTTTTGAGATCAGAGAGACAGTCGAATTAAGAATTTACCCAAATATTCATGTCTTTTGTGGGTCAAAGCCGAGCATGAGCAAAGGAGGTGTCTCTTCCTCCTCCTCGTCCATATAGCTTCTGCAAAAGTCATTACCTTCTCTCCTCGCATATTCTCTAAGTAGGCAGTGTCCTGTGAGTATCGTTTTAAATTCACGAGATAAGTGCCTTTGAGCGTTTCAAGTTCAGCTTTGGCCAGGCTTGCCTTGCAACTCTACATGAGAGAGTATTCATCCGCCTATCGTTCGCTGAGGCTTCCGCCTCTTTTCTAAGCACAGTCTTAAGTGCGTTAGTGGGTCTCCCCAACTTTGCTCTTTCCGGTAGCAGTTGGAGAGTTGTATCGTGCCTAGCTAGTTCGTCCGCCTAGCAGTTTATCATGACGTCTGAGTGGCCGGGGACATTAGGTATTCGTAGATTTCCAGCAAGCCTGTGACTCATTCGATCGAGGGAGACTATAGTAAGCGCTTGAATAAAAATGACAGTAACGTAGTAACAATGCTGGGTTAATGTTTGGAACAGGCTATCGAGAACTTTTGCAGTTAATGCCGGTGTTCGACAAGCAGATGCGCTGTACCCGATGCTTGTACCCGACAAAGACGGAGTTAGACCTTGATGGATGAGTACTAAAGATGGATTCTAATGATGAAGCTCCGTTGAAGAGAGAGTCACTTTTTGGTCGGTGAAGAGTTCGCTGTCAGTGACGATGGCACCACGGCGAAGAGAGCAATCTGGCATCTTCTAATTGGTTGCAACAATATGAAGAGCTGGTTCGTAATCGAGACCATAAAAAATGTGTACCATTGTGAGAACACAGGGGTTAGTTATTCTTATCTAGAGTATAGACTATCGATATTTATTTGTTAGATTAAACGGTTCGTCATTATTTCTATTGCAGCCACTTGAAATGCGTACTTCAAGTGCGTGCTTTTCAAATACAAACAAAACCCAAAATAGACGACGGGACATGAATAGTCAAAATCGTTACAAATGCGATATGATTTGTAGTTACGTACTCGTGCCCTTAAACCGGATTCCGCGGTATCTCACTCGTTCTACCTTCGTTTTGTGCCTGATAACATATTTATTCATTTTGACCAGTCAATAAAAGATTCTCGAAGTGGTAGCATTTAAAATGGACAAGAATAAAGTGTTTCGACAAATTTTAGTCACGTTGATTGGTGAGTGGATTATACAGTCGTGATTCGATGGTAGTGTGAGCCCATAATCAAAAAATACAGCAAATATTTCTAGTTTTGCTGTTGGCACGTCTGTTGGATGGTCATCGCCTAATGTTCCAAAGCTGCAAGATTCTTTGTTGAAAGATACTCCATTGGATCGAATACTGACATCGGGCGAAGTTGGATGGATTGGTTCGTTGGTGCCGATTGGTGGTGCCATATGTAAGTCGCGGGTGTAAAATACTTATAAACAGTGAGATTAAGATTAGTGTTATTTTCAGCTCCGATATTTGCCGGACCGTTGGCCAAAAAATTTGGACGCAAATTTGTATTAATCACCAGTGCCGGGATTATCCTATTATCATACACGCTTCTTGGTGTGACGAGCGGGGTTGAACTCATTTTTACGGCACGATTACTCCAAGGTTTTAGTGTTGGTCTCACCATGCCCATAATGCCGTTGTATATTGGTGAAATTGCACAGGACGACATGAGAGGGATACTGGGCGCATGCATGATGTTCTTCATGAATGGTGAGTTGAAAAACGATGATTTGTATATCGACTAATACCGAATATGTTCACGATCGGATAGCTGGAGTTCTGTTCGCGTACTCGGTTGCACCGTTCGTCTCATACACCGCTTATCAATTTGTGTGCTTCGTGTTTCCAATATTGTTCATCGCAATTTTTGTTTTTCTACCGGAAAGTCCAACGGTGCATATAATCTCCGGGAATATAGACAAGGCAGTTAAATCGCTGATGTTTTTGCGCGGCACATCCGAACGGTCGTCGGTTATGGCGGAAATTGAAAAAATTCAAAAATCGATCTTCGTCAGTGAAACGCATAAGGGTGATTGGCGGGCTTTATTTACAAACCGTGGTAATTTACGGGCTGTGGTCACCTTAACCACACTGATGTTGGTGCAACAATTCTCCGGCGCAAATGCTGTCGTCTACTATGCACAAAGTATTTTTGGACGCGCGGGTGGATCATTTGAACCGGAAATCTCATCAATTATAACCAGTGTGATGGCGGTGGCGGGATGCTGTGTGGCCATATTTGTTGTCGAGCGGTTTGGTCGGAAAATTAATTTGCTTATATCGGGTATCGGAATGGCTATTGGAACCCTGATGTTTGCGGTTTATTTCTTTTTGGATGCGGCCAAAGTTTCGGCCATCGATAAATTGGGATTTTTACCAGTTACATCGTTGGTCGTCTACTTGTTTATATTCAATTATGGATTTGGTCCTTTGCCGTGGGCGATGCTGGGCGAAATGTTTCCGCCTGATGTGAAAAACTATGCCACAATAATTGTGTCGTCGATGTGCTCGTTCTTTGCCATTTTGGTATTGCAATTTTTCGAAATGCTCAATCAAGAATTGGGACCCCAATGGGTCTTTACGATATTTACGGTTTGTTCGGCGTGTGGTGTCGTGTTTACATATTTGTATGTGTTGGAGACTAAAGGGTTAAGCTTACAGGAAATTTTAGAACGCTTGAATAAAAAATAGAATTAGTTGAACAAGTGATCAGTGTTTTATTGAGATCGGGAGATTGACTTAAGAACTAAGAGCTCCCATATATCCTATAATAAGTGCGGTAATTTATCAGTTAGATGGCCCAAAAATATTTATCCAACTTCCTCTAGACATTATGTTTGCTTCAGGAACTGAATAGCATCACCTATCAAAAAACGGGCGAATGTTAGTCTTGTCACTCATTGTAGTCTTTTTTATCTCTAATCTGTTTTGGGGCTCAAGGCACTCCCTACTTGTTCACGGTTCGCTTATTTACGTCCTTAGTTTTACGCTATTACAGTCAATTCGAGGACGTATGGCTATAGGTTCGATTTTCCTAACAATCTGCACATTGCATAGCTCCATGCCAGATGGGTCGACTCATGAATTCTGCACTCCAACAGGGGGTCATAGTTGTGTTCATTCACACCACACGATCGTGGCGAAAAATCCCTTTTACATCCTGCCCCTATCGGGATTTGCCTTAACCACTGCGCCACCTAGTCGGTAACTCATTGGAGTCATTGTTAATGGGACACGGTGGTCGGGAGTTGCGAGTACCTTCCATTACGATGTTCAATGCTTTGTAGGTTAAGACAGACGGCCCTCTCCACTATAGTAGATTTAATAGCACAGTCAAATGGGTTATTTTCTGACCAAAAACATTCAGTCGCTATTGGCCGATATTTATTTCGAAAACTTCAGTGACCCTGTTTGAAATAAACGTTTCCCTTAATTCGATTTCTTTTTCAACCAGGACAACACAATAATAGGTGGAATCGGTTAACGGATCGTATACGTTTTATACAGGTTCAGAGATGTGATCTTTTTGGATAATCTCTTCAGTAAAACTACCCCATCGTTCACAAAACCAGCGGTCCTGCTTCTTACCGAGACTAAAATTTTACAGTGGACTCTTCAGCCATCAGTATAAAAGGTTACTCCTTAATCCATCGGTTCATTCACCAAAGAGGGTTGGCCATTTATATTCGCAATGCTATACCTTATTCCATTCCCAGTTTTTTAGGCCAAAGTGCGAATATTGATTTCGAATTTATTTGGGTTGAAATCAATATCTCGAAACACACTCTCGTCCTGTGTAGCCTTTATCGAAGCCCAAATATCTCAAACAGCGCAGCTCATTATGGATTTGATATTCTGTCAGTTTCCATTGAGCACATCTTTCAGAAGTCACCAAATTCTGAAATTGTTGTGGCAGGTGATTTCAACGTCCACAATGGCAAATGGCTTCCATATTCGAAATCCGTTACACCGGCTGGTGAGGCGGCCGAAATGTTTGCAGCTTTAAACCATCTTACACAGCTTGTGGATCAACCTACCAGAATTCCAGATCGGGTCAACGATACAGGCCATCTCCTTGATCTATTTTTAACATCTCATGCGGAGAAATACATTATCTATGTCGGTTCTCCTTTGGAGAATTCTGACCATCGGCTTATTACAGCGGAATTTCCAACGTCGTGGACTTGTCAAGAGAGGGTTCAACCAAAACGGCGATTGTGGCACTTTAAAAATGGAAATGGAATGGAACAGTTCATTCCATCCAGTTTCTCTAAGCCAAAAAAGTAAAACAATCCTTGGCACAATCACGACTGCAGGAAAGCAACAGCCCTTAAAGAAGCTTGTCACCGCAAGTATCTCCAAAACCCGACAGCTGAACATCTATCCGAATTCAAGATGGCTAGAAACCTAGCAACACGAACGATATCCAAAGCTAATCTAGAATACGAAAAGAAGGTTAGAGCAGAGTTGCGGCAGATTTTAGATACCACCAACATCAATCGAACGTTTTGGTCATTTGCTAGTAAAGTCGAGGAAAACTGTTTGGAAAGTAGAAAATCGTCTATACCGCCTCTCAAAGATGGAGACAGTATTTTTTTCCACAGCCCATGAAAAGGCTTAATTTGCTGCTAACTCCAACTTAGCTCAATATAATTCAACACCGCCTGTTATCTCGCAAGTCTGCTCGTCGATGCGCCGCATTAGATTCCAACCTAGAGTTGTCGTCAAAGTTCTGGCAAACATTAACCCCAACAAGTCAGACGGTCCGGATGGTATTTCCCCCAATTGTACTCAAATATTGTTGTAAATCCTTGTTAAAGCCACTTACATGCCGAAAAAGGGCAGCAAGTCGGACCCTTCGAATTATCGTACAATCGCTATTGTCTCGGTGCTTTCCAAAGTTCTTGAGACGATAATGAATTTTCAACTTTTTTTTTTTTTAATTATATTATTGAAACTAGTCTTTACAGACTAACCATCAATTTACATCTGAATTCTTACAAACTAAAATATAATGTGGTCAATGTTGATCCAGCGATGCACAGCGCCTGTTCGTTGGTAGGTAGCTGCTCACATACTCACGAGCTCGAAGGATTTGGTTCTTTTAAGTCTCCTAACCAAATGTTCATCATCCAGTAGCCGAGAGGCTTCCGCATTGACATGTTCCATTAGTCTTGATTCATGCTTCGATGCAAATCGTTTTATTTCGAGTTTTATTTTTGGAATCTCCAAATCACGATGCAAATCACTATTACGAATGTACCAGGGTGCATTGACTATACTCCGAATTACCTTATTCTGGAAGTTTTGTATAAATTTAATGTTATTATAGTATTCTTAGTACAGCCCCAAAGCTGAATGCCATATAGCCAGATCGGCTTAAGAACCTGATTGTAAATCAGTATTTTGTTGCATATGCTTAATTTTGACCTTCGCCCAATTAGCCAGTACAATTGTCTATATTTAAGATCAAGCTCTTTTCTTTTCTTCTTCACATGCTCTTTCCATTTAAGTTTAACATCCAGAGTCATACCCAAATATTTAGCAGAGTTCACGTTCGGCACCATCACATCGCTTAAGCTGATTGTCGGCGGACTAACCAATGATTTATTCGTAAAGTTGACATGGGCAGATTTTAATTCATTAAGTTTGATTTTCCATCGCTTGGTCCACTGGCGAATTTCATCACTTGCACATTGAAGTTTATTCGCCGCTTCTTCCACAATTTGCTCTGTTGATAGTATCGCGGTGTCGTCAGCAAACGTTGCTATGCTTACGTGGTCGGACTGTGGTATATCACTTGTATATAGTAGATAAAGGACTGGACCTAGAACGCTGCCTTGTAGAACACCTGCCCTTATCTCTCTCAGTTCAGAATACTCATCTTCTTGTCTTACTCTAAAAAGCCTTTCAGATAAATATTATCTCATAAGATCAATATATGGCCCCGGAAGCATAGCATTAAATTTATGTATTAAACCCTCGTGCCATACCTTATCGAAAGCTGCTGCCACATCCAGAAATAAGGTCGAACAAATTTGTTTTTCTTCTAACGCCTTTTCTATAATGTCTGTTATTCTGTGAACCTGATCAATTGTTAAATGTTTGCATGTAAACCCAAATTGGTGACCCGGTATTAGGTCTCTACTTTCTATTATTGGCTTCATTCTCTTCAAGAGTAGCTTTGAAATGATAGGGAGCAGTGATATCGGACGATACGATTTAGCTTCATTAGGCGGTTTACCTGGTTTCGGTAACATAATAACTTCCGCAACTTTCCAGGCCAAAGGAACATGTCTTAATCTAATAACAGTATTAAACAAGTGAGTTAGTTTAGCGATAGCTTTCTTTGGTAGTTATGATATGATATGATATGATATGATAGGAGAAGTACAAGCCAACCAGTTACGGTGAATCTGAGATTGTTACCATAATCCTGGAGTATATTCAGCAGAGTTCCAAATAGATATCTGAGAATTTTTACTCCAAAATTATGCGGGCCCAGTCCCTGTTTGCATCTCAACATATAAGGTTTAGGAAAAGGAAACAATCACAGAAACGACTAAGGTGATAATCCACAGCAGAGTCATTGCTAACTACATTATTAGTAAATTATTATATATTGTTAGTATAATCATTTTCACATAGGGATTTGAGTTTGTTATTATTGTTAGTTGGATAGGTAAGGACCATTCTAAATTCATCATATGTATTCGTATCGCCTCAACAGTTAAAACTGGAGTATTTTAAAAAAAACATCTTTGGGTTATCTCATCATATGCTGTATTTAAAGATGTGTCCTTATAATTCCCAATCCATCACCATCTAACGCGTGGGGAATATAAATTTTCGTAATGACCCGACAGCATTTCTATATACAATATGATGATCTAATACATTGTCAATTCGTTTGTAAGGGAAACTATTTAAATAAATAAACAGTGTAGTGCGGTCATATTTAGCTAACCTGATCGATCATTCCATTCCACACATTCTATCTTTATGTCCGTTTTAAGATTTTACCACAAACATTTACACAATACACCAAAGTAGAATTCTCGTATAACACACTACAGTCCAATGAAAGAAATCACCAAAGCGGCCGTCCGATTCAGAAAGTTAAATAGTTTGTAATAGAATTATTATACAGCAAACGAAGCTGCTTATTAAAGTAAAATAAACTCTCTGGTCAAGACCACCGGTCAAGTGATTCCAATCTAATGTTAAGAATGTCACTCAAGAAATCTTATCCATTTACACTTATATGAATAAAGAAAACATAATTATTTGAATAAATTATTATTTCCATGGAAATAAAGACAAAAGTTATTTAAGAGTACAACATACCATGGTACATGTCAAGTGCATACCCAAGAGCAAAATTGTGGACTTTATTGACAAAATAAAATCAAGAGGAATATTAACCGTTTCTTTAAACACCACTTTCCTAATATATGAACAAGGATCTGCTAAATCGAACTTAAACATTTTAGCCAATTTAAATCTCGCCAACAAATAGGATACTTACTGATCATATATATTATCGTCAATACAATGATCGTAAATTGGTAGTGATCGTGTTAAAACAATCTTTAGTCAATTCTACCATTAATATACATGGCACTACATTTAACATCAATAGTCTTATAGATATAGTCTTAATTCAAATTTGATATAAGATACGAAAACATCATTTTCAAAACTTTTGAAAAGTAAATCTATCGATATGAAAGGTTTGCTGTATGTCTGATATTTATGTATAAATATATATTTTTAAAATGTTTTATTCTTTTTCACGTGCAATTGAACACCTGCACAAAATATAAAACAAAAACAAACAAAATTATCTAACCAACACTGTATGTATTGATATTTTATATTATATGTACACAAATATAAACAAGATCAAACCTGTATGTATCTATTCTATACATGCATTGATTGCTCGTATACGCATTGCAATGGTATTGATCTATATATTATATAAGCAAAATATATAAAACAAAGGGAAGGGAAATACATAGTCAAATATTTAGAATTTATTTGACTAATGCAACCGTTGCAGCATGTTAATAATAATAGAAAAATTTGAATAAAGAAGAAAACAAAACAAAATAACGTGCTATTTAAAATTTAACAAAAAAATTGTTTATATGCAATCGTTTCCGGACATCAATATTTGTGTTTTCCACAAATGATGTATATAAAAGACACAAATACACATACAGTGAACGCGTTACAATTCAAAATCTCTAAAAATTCTCCTCACTGTATGTCTTGATATGTACATTTTGATACATAAAACAAAATATAGAAATCATCCAGAGGAAAGGAAAATATATGAAGATCGAATTATGGGATTGGCTCGTCAAACAAAACAAAACAAAAACCCTCGTGTCGCATTCAATCGTTTGCAACGGAAAATTGTGTGGTGTGTGTGTGTGATAATGAAATTGATGTATATACCAGTACCGTTACTGGCAATGTATATACGATGCAAACTGACACACACAAATACGATAAATGCACATCCACTATAATATAAACACAAAAACCTAAATATATAATGCAATATATAATGTAATATAATATAATTTAATATTAAATATAATAAAATATAATATAATATCGATACTCATCTGAGATTCCCGAGTTTAAGCCACAAACACACACAAACGAATTTATTTTATTTAATTAAACACCGAGCGGAAAAAAAACACGTCCACTCAGTGTGACGACTAACACTGAACTCCGCGATAGCTTTCTTTGGTAGTTGCTTTAAAATTTCTCCCGTTATAAGGTCATATCCAGGTGCCTTTGCTGACTTCAGATTGAATTGTATTTCACTGGTAACTTCTTTTTGGGTTGTTAGAGGAATTCCACCCTCATAATTGCTGTTTTCATTTTTCCGATTCAATCTCATTCGGTTTGAAAATATCAGCCAAATGGTTAGCAAATCCTTCAGCTTTTGCTTTGTTATCCCTAGCCCACGAGCCATCATTTCTCTTAATAGGAGGGATTGGCGTAATTGGGGTTTTTATACTTTTAGTTGCCTTCCATAGTGAGTAGTTCGTATCTTCATCAGCGGCCAATTTTCCCAGATACAAAGAAAACGATTTTTCATTTAGCTTCTGAATTTCTCGCTTAAGCTGTTGTGATTTATTATTTAGAATCGTCTTATCAGATGGACTCCTTGTTTGTTGCCATTTTCTCCTAGCTTTTCTTTTTTCTAAGGCAAGATTCCGAATTTCTCTTGGGTAACTTTTACCAATGGTTTTGGATACTGTTCCATTAGTATTATTCCAAGCGGTACTCTGAATGATATCGGTGAAATTTTCTACCTCTTCTTCTAGTTCCTGAATAGTTTTTAGTCGTGTTTGTAAGTTAATCTTGTTTTCTACTTCAGATCTGAAGCTCGCCCAATCAGTTGTTTTATTGGCAAGAGTTGGTCTCGTTTCCTTTCTAATTATCTTGTCGCTTAAGGAAAGTATCACTGCAGAGTGATCAGAGTCCATATCTGAATTATCCTCTACTTCAATAAAATTTGATGAAACTTGTTTTGATATAAAGAAATCCAGTAGATCAGAAGTTTTACCTGCATCCGTGGGCCAATATGTTGGCTTGCCAGTTGAATGGACGTTACATCCCATTTCTACTATTGCATTTTTAAGTTCGTTACTTTTGGTTGTTGTAAGCCTAGAGCCAAAGTCAACATGCTTTGCATTAAAATCACCCCCTAGTATAAATCTACCATCGAACTGTTGTAGGATATTCAAATAGTTCGGTTTCTTCAGGTTATATCTAGGTGGACAATACACTGATCCTATCTGAAGGCGTTGCTTGGTAGATGTAATTTCTACTATGGTAAGCTGGGTTTCGGGTAATTGATAATGATGGCATTCACGGTGTTTAATATAGTTTTTTATTATAACAGCAGTTCCACCTCTTGCTTGGTTATCCGGATGAATTGTTTCATAAAGTTGGTAACCGTGAATTTTAAGGTAAGATTGCCTGGTGGAGTGGGTCTCAGATATCAGACACACATCGATATTTTGCATTTTTAAAAACGCTTCTAGTATTTTTAATACCGTTAGCATTCCAAGTAGCAAATCTCAGGTTTTCTTGGTATATCATTTTAAGAGAGTTGATTAGTATAATAAAGCAGAATTTCTCTGCTCCAATCTTTGTAGCCTTTCAGAAAGGTTGTTTATGGCATTCATAACATTTTGCATCATTCCCATCATAGTATTCGAATGGGTAGGGTTCAAATTTGGTCCGGAACCGACCTTTCCTGTCTCAGCTACTTGCGCATATGATAAACCACCTCTTACATGATGACTAAACGATTCTGATGGTTTCTTCTTTTTTGAAGTTCTCTCGCTACCAGGCATCCTCGGTAATTTGCAGGATGGGCTTGTGCACAGTTTGAACACTTTGCTGCAGTATTCTTGGTTTTCTCACAAGAAATAGTTAAATGTTTCTCAACACATTTAACACATCTAGGTTCGTGTTGGCAGAACTTTTGAGTATGGCCATATCGCTGACAACGTTTACATTGCGGCATTGTACGGTTACTTCTAACCGCTTCAATTTTTACACCCATATGGCACATATGTTTTATTTCATAAATTTTTTGAATATCTTCTTTGTTATCGAAGGTCAGCATAAATAACGGAAGTGGAATTCTTAGTTCTTCATCCCCTTGCTTAGTCTTTTTAATTTTGTTGACGACATCAAGGATTTTAAAACCTCTTTCACTCAATTCTCTCTTAATATCTTCTGGGTCGCATGATTGGTGCAAATTTCTAACCATAACCCGTGTTCGGTCGTGTATGTTTATTTTCATAAGAATGCCACTGTTGCTGCGAACCGTTTAGGTATTCTGTTAGATTTCTATAATCTGTCTCGGTGACTACATTTATTTTCAGTTGCTTGTTGTTCACCAATCTGGCTTGGAAATTGATGCTGTTATTCTGTAATGACTTGTTAATGTCGGAGTAATTTGTCACATTGCTAAGTACTACAGGAGGCGGAATTTGTTTACCTTTTCTAGGTTCTTTAATCTTTTGGAATTTTACATACTTTGCTGATGAGATGTTTTTATCGGGCTGAGTTTTCGTTTTTTGAGTTGGATCTTTTTCAGTTTTGTCTGATGAAGTACCAGTTTGATTACATTTTTCTGATATTCGCTTCCTCTTTTTGGATTTTGGTAGTAGCCATGCTGTTTGCTACTATTTCCTCTTCTTCGCTCGAATCAGGTATAGTAAAATCATTTGTTTGTGGGTGACTTTGATCTATCATTAGTTTTAATCGATGGATTTCATTTCGTGCTTCCCTTAATTCAGCTTGTAATGATATTATTATTTTCTCATTTAAATCATTCCCTGATATTTGTTGGGAACTGCTGTTACTCTGCTGAGGCTCTTTTGTTTTGGCTAAGTTTTCTACCGAGAAACTTCGTGGCCTTATAGGAGATCTCATGATTAGTTTACCTATTTTAAATGGATTGTCGCTTGTGCTCATAAAGTTGCTCGAGCCGATGGCGTTGTTATTTGTGTGTTGTAATGATGGACCCTTCACCGAATCCATGGGGTCAAACATCGATGAGGGTGAATTTTCCTGCATGGCCAGACTTTAAGTACGGTATATTTTCAACTGATGAATTATTTGGAAGATCACCACCTAATTTCAGATCGTCAGTATGGTTTTCGCCGAGGACGCTCAGCCGGAGACTAAATTAACGTCATCACTGAAGGATCGCGTTAGGCGAGATCTCATTACAATTCTGGAATGGGGTGAAGCCAACATGTTTGAATTCAATCCCAACAAATTTCAATCCTGCGTTTTTTCTGGCCGAAATGATGGCTGTTCACCATCTTTTCTGATAGGCGAATCCAGTTTGGCTACATCTGACTCACTTTCGATTCTCGGCTTGACTTTAACAAAGAATATGTCCTGGAATGAACAAATAAACAAAACAGCGATTAGTGTAGCTAGATGTCTTGGTCTTATAAGACCTATATAAGACCCAGACTAGAGTATAATTCTCACATTTCGGCTGGAGCACCAAAAACGCATCTGGCTGCACTCGATCGAGTCCAAGGCCGAGCATCTCGAATGATCGGGGATGTAAATGTATCTTCAAATCTCGATTCTCTTTCCCACAGGCGGAATGTGGGAGCTTTATGTGTGTTCTACAAATACTTTCATGGTCATTGGTCATCGGAATTTTACGAACTTATGCCTGATTTATCAAGACCCACGCGCAACTTAAGAAGATCTTTACACAGATATAATCTGGAAATTAAATTCGCCAGGACCAATAGGTTACAGAACTCGTTTTTGGTTCGGAGTTGCTGTTTGCCGTTACATTTGCTATATGGTTGCCTTGAAGGAACCCAATCATATATTTACACCAATTCATCAAATAAGCGCTGTGGTTGTTTGGAGCACAAGTGCATTCTTTGCTGGCTTGATATTAGGGTTGAACTTATCCATAGAATTTGGGCTGTCATACCCATGTAACTGGGTATCCAATGAAGTCGGAAACTTTATTGGAGCCAATCGTCATTAAACAAGCCTGCGGTTACAGAAAAGGTCGATCCTGGAGATTATCTCCCATAGAGTGCTAGAAGGATAAATAATTTCATTTCAGGATTTTCTATTTATGGCCTGTCATCAGCCACCAAAGTTTTGTCAAACTGGATGGAGTCCATTGATAATTCGAGTATTTGAGTTCGATATCTATAAGATACGCGGCTGCTGTTGCTTTGTAATTGATAGATTCCAAAAACGATGCTATCGATCGACTATAAAAGTTGGGGTAATACCTACCGATATACACTTTCCGCGATCAATAAGAAAACCAACTCGATTTATTCAATAATTTCCAATAAAATTTATTTACAAATTACGGGCTAAAATAATATAAATAAATAAATAAATCAATGCATATAACAAATATACATAACGATTAAATCTTAAAACCAAAAATCGACTAGATATGACCATCTGTGCCGAAAATTTAGCCGTCCGACATAAAAGAATCAACGACTAAATTCCGCAACACATCTACTCCGCGTCTCTAAGCCTGTAATACTCTAAATGGTGCTTTGATTGGATTTCCAGTAAATTTCCTCCTTACTCGATTTGAGATAACCGGGGATAGCAAATCTGACTCCGCATGATCGTTATAACTGGACCAGGATAAATTAGTGTAAGATGGTGCTGAGTTTTTTTTTAAAATTGTCTGATGTAATTTCTTTCACTGCCATTTTGTTATTTCAAATCCAACACCGTCGATGAGTCTCCTTTTACGGTTGGTACAATCCACGATCTGTATATATCTGGTTCGATTTGCAATGCGATCTGCTTAGAAAATTTTGCCAACACACCCGATCACGCTACTGGGAGCATATAGGCCATCGTGACAATTCACCAAGGTCAGGAGATCAATGGCACCATTTAGAGCACTATATAGTTAGAGACACCTTGTATAGATCCCAACCCATGAGCGACGGAATATATCTCGATTTTTGCTGCCTCTACACTATTTGGTCGATAACATATTATTATATAACTAACGGGGGCTTAAGACTAAATTACACTGAGTTTGGTTTGGACTAGAGCCTATAAAACAATAAAGCTTATACGATAAACTGTGTATTGTACTATACATATGTGCGGTCATGTTACACCGTATGAGTATTTTTTTATTTTATTTTATATGCTTTACGACATATTTTGGCACAAAAGATTATTTTGCCGGGTAACATGCCGCCATTAACATATTCGACTAAGTTAAATAATTTAATTTATTTGATAACACATATTATAACATTTAGATCAAAATATTGATATAAGTTGATGAACACACACACACATACATAGACGATATTTACCTATACGTGTAAAAAGCTTGACACCAATTTAGTCGCCTCGTACGACAAGCGTTGGTTCACTGTGTGGTTATTCTTTTTGTGCATGTCCCCCACTCCACACAGGGGGATGTATACTAACAATTTTACTTTATCTAAATTATTTGTAGCCCTTATAAGTAGCGACGACTCTGTCTTCATCAATATATGTTGCCACAAACCGAGCATGAGTTGCAAAACTGGGGGTTGAGAATCTCGCCGGTAGATAGCGAACTGTTTCGCAGATAACTCGGTCCCGTACGCAACAGTTATTGGAAGGCCAGCCACATTGCAAACGTTGTTAATTATTTGGATAAGGAGAGAACTGATCAAATGGACTGATCCTCTCGTGGTATTCGTCCAAATTCCAAGAGCCCATGTGGAATATACAGCAGAGCGTAAACACAAATATTTACTCAAAAAATGTAGTGTCCGGAAATTTTTAACGGGTATGAGCCTGCGACATTGTAAGCATTGGGCCCTGTATAGTCAATTTAGGGCAGAAAGAATCGTGGGCTTAAACCGGTTTAAGTCTGAAAAAGGAAGCTAGAAGTTAGGAACAATTGGTATTGTTGTGTGGAGAACGGAAAAAGCGAGAGAAAAAGAAAGAGCGGCAGAGAAAGAAAGAGAGAAGGCCATATAGGTAGGTGAAGCACTACAGGACACTGTAAATCTCACTATTGGTATTACCAAAAGGCAGAATACAAACCAATATTGAATTAACTGTGCAATGAACGGTCATGGTACGAGTATATGTTACCCAACCAAGGAACTCCTAATCCAAATGTGTGAAGTGGCATCGGTTCAGTGCTAAATCCGAAACACAGCTGATAGGAAATTTACCACCAGTACGTATCACATCCGGAGGACAATTCCTTAATCTTCGTTTGCATGAAAACTAAAACCATGCATATTGAGCCCATCCGTGATTTGACCACTGAAGGAGAGGATTGTGGGGTAATTTATATAGGGATAACGATCGATCCAAAAAAACAGGCTTGAACGAGAAATGGCATGATGAGACCAAATGGCATTTCATACCAGTGGAATTTGGGAGGCTGCCGTAAATTCGGTAAAGTCATAGGAGAAGCAATACTGACCTTCGAATCTATCTATATATAACTATCAACGGTCGCGTCATACGTAGAGGCATGTTCCAATTCAAGACCACCAATAAAAGCCGATCCTGCCACATATTGGACACTTCTTAATTGGTGCAACATTATGTCAGTTCCACACAACAACATTTTTGGAAAATATGACATTATGAGTCCTTAAGTCAATTACATGGCCAACTAGACGTGTGATGGTAAGTACATCAAGGCTAAGATCAATAGATTGAAGTAGTCTCAATTTGAGGTCCGGACGAGGTTCTAAAAAAAAAACAACCCATAAACAGATACATCAAGCTACACTGAACATAGCTACACATGAATAGCCAAAAAAGAGCACTATAAGATGCCTTTGGATGTTAGGACCCAATGAGATGATTCTCATATCGAAAATCAACTCAAAAAAACGAAACCACATCCCAACCTTCGTAAGTGGACCTTTGAATCACTACCAAAAGGTACAAACTATGATCACGTATGACCATGATGGTTCCGGACGGATCTGACGATACGACTCGACATGGCCTCGAACCAATCAAAAATTGGCGATCTAATTTACAATAACCAGGTGAGTACGTTGCAAAAGTCGGGAATCATCGCCTAGATCCAAAGTGCACCTTAAAAACCGAGGACTTCCATTTCTCGACCAAAGAGTAGAAGACGAAGATAAGAAACGTTGGTCTTGAGGGAACCATTGCTCAGCACAAGTTCGATGAAGTAGGCCAGAATCGATCGAGGCACCAACTGTACCTCTACCAAAGTAGAAATCCATCGGTTGCCCAAATTTACGACTCTAGTGTGAACTAACAACCTCGACAACCGTATTGCTTTTCCTTGGGACCTCTAGATGAAACGAGGCTACATTATTGTATGCCTTTTAGATAAATTGGTATCGAAATATTTGTATATAAACGCCTGACACTATTGTGAAACTTTGGTGAGTTGTTGACCAAACCGGATGTCTTGCACAAATGAGGTGCTCAATAGAAGCATTTTGTTGTTATTTTGAAACTTCTCGCTTCCAAAGTTGTGACAGCCCTTCTCAACTGAAACAGTACTGTCGGAATAGGGCCGCGCTTCTCTGGGTACCCATAATCGCTTGTTGATATTTAACACATTTTTGATGAGGAGTCGATTTCGTCGTACTTTGGGAGGACTACTGTATGCTAAACTACAAATTTATTGCCACGCTAAGCAAGAGTCACCCAGGTCCCAGGTGATCTGTTTCTAAGATATATATTTTCTAAGTACAACACAGATAATATATGTATAAGTGATATGTACATTTTTGTGTACGTATATGGAATACAAATGCGGTTGTCTGATGATAAATCGGTTGGTGTTATCTCGAATGTTAAATTTAATTTAATTATAAAATCGAACTATAAATTAATTATAATTTTACCTGAAATTTAATTTACATTTAAGTACATACAACATTAATAAATAAATATGTAATAGAGTTTTTGTTTTGGATGGCTGTGCGGCGGGAAGCACACGGGTCTACTCGCCCTATTTCAATACGAACGGATTTTATATTGTTGTCTCACGAAATATCACCGAATTGCCGTAGAATACATCCGAATCGTGTGTCTGCGATATTTCAACATATCGTGTGCACACACTTCCTGTCGATCGACTGTGGCTTGCTTGTGATGCTGTCGTTTCGTTTAGAATATCGTCGGCTGTGATTTTGTCCAAGTTCTCCTGGATTTTGGTTGTTTCCTCTAGTGCGCCTAAAAATTAAACAAATTTGATTAATGTTGTGATTTGATTTAACCCTGTCCTGTAAATGGATTGACTATATAAATATATAAGGGATGAGCAGGATTGGTGGTTATATGAAATGGATGATCTGAAAAATGTGTTTTTGCAAAGCTTTACATAGAACAACATAAATACAAAAGCACAAAGCTTAAAATATGTATCAAACATTGGTACTTCTTCTCGTTTGGTGGCTCGATCACAGATTTAGATCTGTCGCTGTGGGTCGTTATATAACGTCAAAAGCATCGTTTCAGAAATGTGCGTCCAGCTTTGTCCAGATCAACGCTGTTTCTTTTTGGCGGCCATGCCAGTAACTATTTCGTAAAACCAGTAGGCTTAAGTATGAGGGCGGTAACGCTGTTTTGGTAAAGACATCGTCGATCACTTCGGACTAAATATCTGTGACCGTAGAATGACATGAATTAAGCGTCGTTCTATAAATCGATTAGGGTTCTCGTTTGATCTTACCAGCTCAAATTGACAGTTCATCTATTGAGCTAAACTCTTTACATACTGTCCCTATCCTATCAATAAAAGTGTATAATATGGTGGTTTCCTGCACATACCCATGCAGACCACCTCCACGTAGTTGTAAACCATTTGTTTAATCCACCACATACAACCATATTAGGGTTTGAATCGTTGTGTTTCAGATGATGATACGAGAAGGACATCCCAATAAATACTTTCTATTCATAGACTTTCAGTAACCGTATGGAAGGTCTTGTCCTATTGGCATACCATCAAAATTGTTATCTATATAGGTGTAAGCTCTAAATTAACACTTCAATATACAATCTTTGCCACACTGAGCTCGAACTCTCTGGATATATTGTAGAAAGTCGCAACAGGCTATCGCGCCTATACCAATGTGTTGTGGATACTTACGACAAATAACCTCTAAAGGTTGCGGTGACTGGGTGCTAAATACGAATTACATTCAGATCTATATAAATCAAGGTTACGGTGACTTTGAGATATGCTTCGTTCCCTATATTGAACCAACAATCAGGTGTTGGAAATGGCACGACCGATTGATTGCCATATATGGTAGATAGACTTCACTAAAAGGGAACTAATCATGCTTGGTTATAGTATTTGGTTATTGTGAAGGATCGATTCGTTTGGAGATGAAAACTTGAACTGGTCAAATTCCGTCATAGGACGTAGCGCCATCTGAAGAAGAAGTTCGAATATTAATGGAGCATCAATTGAAGTGGGTATACCATGTTTGGTAGTGGCCAGATGCAAAATAATTCAGAGAAGACAACTAATCAATGGCCCCATATTGGAGTACAGATCTCATGTTCGGCAGAGTTAGTACTGTAGGGTGGCATATAACCTTGGGTAGGGTTCGGTGTAAGGTAAGACGTTAAAATGATACTTCTGTCAAACCACAAACAGAAGTAGTAAAAGTGATTTTTTAGCAAGTAATATGAACCTCTTTTGTGCTCTTTTTTACTCTTAAATCAACGTTGATGAAGGTTCAGGAATTCAAGAAAATCCATTGGAAAACGCCAGATATACTTTTTCATCCTATATAAGCCCCGCTTAGGCACCCAGACACGATACCAGCCACTACTTGGTTCAAAGCAAAGATACGATAGAATTTCTAACATGTCAGGAAGCACAACTCAATATAGTACAATAAGGTTCTCTTTTGTAGGTCTGACAAATGAAACTCGTTAAAACCATCAAGATCTTCGCAGAAATAGCGTTTTGTGAGCTTATATCTTATACAACTTTGACCAACTGGCAATCGGGAACTGGGTGGTCACTATGGATAAGGAAACGTGGTGTGAATAGTTGACTGAACTAATTCAGGGCTTTTGATATTCAGATGGCTTACTTTATCAAACTATCTTTTTGAATGGTATGTCGGCATGCACTTATACTCGAAGAATGAAAGATGGCCGCAGCCAAATATTCGCTTGAAATTTAAGAAGTATTGTGATTTTGAGACTCCTTTGCCCAAAAAGTGATTATGTTTTACGTGAAACGACTTAACGATTCGAATACATATAACGAGTTCTTATCAATCTCGAGATGAGGTACTTAATGCGGATTTCTGATATCGTGCATAAAATCAAAAAACCAGTGGGTATGGTGTCTAAGTCGTGAGTCAACTTTTAAAGAGAGATATATTTCGGCAGGCGGAGGGAGTGCACTGATCTTGCATATTCTGATCAGAACAGAGGGAGCGAGACTATTGATATAATTCGAGCAAAGAACTATAATTAAATGGGCCAAACCTCCTCAGATGATTTAACATTCGCGGAATGAATCATGAGTTTGATGTGTATTCCAAAATGCGACGATAATGGCATAGTCATATCCAAGTGCAACCTTATATCACTCTACGTAATGATCTGACGTCTGGATTCAAGAGTGCAGTTAACTAGAATTTACAGGATCATGATTAATATAGCAAAGATTCCCTCAGACAAAGATTCTCACCGTCACTTATACGAACTGAGTGGAAGTACTCTTGGTATCTAAAGAGGAACTGATATGTGCATACCAAAGATTTGGGAATTCAAATGCTCCTGGACCTGACAATATTCCAAAAATTGCTTTAAAGGAGGCCATCCGAGCTAGATCCGATGACTTAGAGAAGTTTATAACACGTGTCTGAGAGAAGGAGTATTTCCAGAACGATGGAAGAGGCAACGCCTAGTGTTGTTGCCAAAGACAAATAAACCTGCAGAAGATCCATCCACGTATTGACCATTGTGCATGTTAGATACGGATGGCAAAGTATTGGAGCGCATAGGTAATATATGACCGATTGGAGAAAGCTGTTGAAAGGGCCCGGAAACCTCAATACCATCTGTTCGCAAAGGAAACGACAAATGGTAAAAGATGGAGGGAAGGCTGCAAAAAATATAGTGCACTCGATATCAAGAATGCGTTCAACTCGGCAAAATGGGACTATATTCTCAATGCTCTGCATGAACTGCAAGTACCGGTGTACATAAAGAGGATCATCTCAGATTATTTTGGAAATAGAATATTAATTTATAATACAGACGATGGTATCAAGGAATACAAAGTCACGAGTGAAGTTCCTCAAGGATCAGTATTGGGGCCTTTGCTTTGGAACACTATGTACGATGATGTCTTGAGGCTCAGCGTACCCGATGGTGTTGAAATCGTGGGTTTCGTGGATGATGTTTCCGTTGTTGTGGTAGCGAAACCCATAAAAATAAATAATGGAAGTATGTAGACTGACCGTTATAATTATTAAAAAGTGGCTGATATTATTTGGACTCCAGGTGGCTGACCATAAAACCGAAGTAGTCTTAGTTACCAGGAGGAAGGTGATAGGAACTAAATATCGATGTTGGTCGAATTTTAATTCCCTCGCAGCCTTCATTACGGTATCATTTGGTGTTGAAATTGCAAGTAAAGATAGTGAGTAGAAATGTTGCCAACGTAACTGCAGCCCTCTCCCGCTTTATGTCCAACATTATAGGGCCAAGACAGAGTCGAAGGATTCTGATGGCAAATGTGGTAACATTTATCATCCAATACGGATCACCTGTATGGAGTGATGTGATGGATTTTAAATCGTATATAGATGCAAATTGCAATCAGTTTACCGCCTATAGGTGCTTTAAGAGTGTTATGTGGCTTTCGCACAATATCCGATGATGCGTCACTTGTTATTGCATGCATAGATCCCCATCGAACTACTTCCAAAGGAAAGGAAGAAATGGTACCTACACCGAGAACAACAAGGAAGTAGAGCATTAGAACGTATTGCAACAGTGGCAGAATGGCAAAGGCGCTGGGATAGCTCGAAAAAAGGCCGATGGAATTATCGTTTGATACCATCCAATCATCCACCAAAAAGTGGATAAATAGACGACATGGCGAAGTTAATTACTACCTGACACAGTTGCTAAGTGCCATGGCTGTTTTGGTACATACATATACAGATTTAAACATGCCGACACTCCAGAATGTCAAACCTGCAATGGATCACAAGAAGATGTGGAACATATTTTCTTTCAATGCCCACGGTTCGAGACAACTTAGAGAGAGCTCTCGGATGTCCTAGGGCAGCGACCAAAACCCGACAACATAGTTGAACTGATGATAGTGCCTGAAGAAAATTGGAACACTGTGTCTCATACGGCAGCAGTAGTACTGAAGAAGTTGAGGCGCTTAGAGCGTGCAATAGAACAACATCTTACTATGACTAGATAACGATGGCAATCTCAATCTTAGGTTGAGACGCTGGGGGAGAATAAAGAGTTTAAAAACTAGTTATCTCCATGTGAAGTAATGTCTAACGATAGTTCCGCATGAAGGATGTGTGGTTTTAAATGCTAAAACTCGGTCACTGTTGCTGAGATGTTTGCCCATCGTAGCTCCGTCTTCTTCAAGATTTCCTCACTTTACCCAATAAAAAAAACCTTCACTTACTCAAATATCGCAACTGACACGGGTGACATCTCTGGGCCAGTAGAATAACCAAGTTGTTTAAGAATATTAATACTGTGGCCATGGAAATTCGGGCTTTATTGGAAAAAACAATGAACTAAATAAGTATGAGTTTAATACTGGAGCACCAAATGCAGAGGATGCCGTTGACAGACTCAAGAAATGATTATAAGCCAGTAGCTAATTGGCCATCAAAGAGCTTCTGGAATAGCAATAGCAGGGTCAGATGTAAGATCTTTAACATTGGATATATCGAGATTTTAATGGGAAATCAAACTTAAGCTACCTGATGCCAAATGATGACAACCGGAGTTCGAAAAATAAGGCGAGTCGTGCAAGATCGTATCCGGCCAAATGCTCTCACACAGCCAAACGTGTCATGACGATCATTCCCGTTTCCTGATGTTCGGGCTCATTTGTTAAGCGATGAGATTAATCCATTGCAAACAAGAAGTGGTTATATGGTATGAATTGGTAAAAAAGCGTCATATTTTGTCACAGCAACATAGCCTATGTTGTTGGTGAGGTGAATCTGGGTATGTACTTGATGAAGAAGAGTGAATTCGATTTCGGACGAGTAACATTAAATTATGGTAATGTTGAGCTACCATTGGAGTTGAATGACGAAAGCCAATTGTCAGTCAAATTATGTTGGATCAACGAAAGCACCATACTCAGTAATAGTAATTTAGTTGGAGGTCCTGGGATCATCTCAGGTAGATAGAAAGCAATATGAGTGAACAATAACTATACGAAGAATGGACAAACATAAATATTAGAACAGAGCAAACTGGCTTATACTATAGACGCATATATGGTTTCGAAATTAAAGTTTCGAGTTCACCATGATTCCGTTGTGATGTGTCACTGCTAACCATGGTTTGCAACTTGGTTTAATCATGGTTTCGGAATGAGCTATTTCTTCATCCCATGGGATTTTAGTGACGGTAGTGCCAAGTTATACAGTTAGTGAATAGCGAAAACAAAATGTGTCGTCACTAAAACGTCATGGGATGAGAAAAATAGCACATTCCGAAACCATGTTTAAACCAAGTTGCAAACCATGGTTAGCAGTGACACATTACAAAGAATTCATGGTGAAGTCGAAACTGTGGTTACGAAACCAGTTATGTGTGTATAGTATTAGACTCATGGGAATAGTTTAAAAATCGGAGAAATGTAGGCTACCTAAGGATGGTCAGAATGTAGACAGTAGTTACCAGAATGGAGTCAAAAGTAAATAAAATAAGAATATATAACAGGTTTATCACAGATATTAAAATCAGAGTGGTAATAAAATCATGGTAAAGATACGGGTGACATCTATGGGCCAATAAAATTACTACGGAATAGTGAACAAATAGTGAATTATTGTGAAAATAAAAAGACTTTTTCCAGTGAATCCCGGCTAGAAAAAATCGTAATTATATCTACAAATGAACTAGATGAGTGTACTTGCATGAACAACAACTAAAAATGTTACAACAAATAATTCCAAAAACTAAAATAAATTAAAAAAAAAACAAAACAAAATTATAATTTATTATTTTATTAACAAATTAAAATAAAACATTTTTAAATAATTTAATAATGCATATTATGTTTAACTTGTGGATTAATTAAGAATGAAATAATTATAATAATTATATAAGTATTCAAAAAATAAATAAATTTGTAATATTAATTAATTAATAATTAAATATGTGTATATAATATGTCTAAAAAATAAAATAAATAATTTATTAATATAAAAATAATATAATATTTATATATATATAAAAATGTAATACATAATTTGATTGATTTGTTGTTAAACAAATAAATAAATGCAAAAAAATAATGATATATAAACGTTTTAATTATCACAATTAAACATAATTAAGTGTATAAAAAAATATTAAGTAAAATTTATATAATTAAAAATAGGTTTTGTTACAGTCACGATCATAACAATAAAATATTAATTATATGCAATTCGTTTCGCCTTGGTCGATTTATAATTCGCCTGAATGTTGACTATTTTGCGATATTATCGAAACGAACGAAGTATATTACATATATGAGTGTGGAACAGAACTAAACTAGTGACTGAATCTAAGTAATTGTTTCGAAATAATAGGAACTGTTGGTGTACATGATTTGTTGATCAGTGACTGTATATAGCAAAACAATAATAATAATTGAGATCAAATGTTGCATTAATAAGTACGTTGCGCAGGATACGAACGATATAGATTGAGCACACTGTTTAGTTAACGATTGTGTTGTGATTAAGTACAGTACAAATAAATAATTTTAAATAAACATTGATATAAATAATAATAATAATTAAAGCCAAAAATATATAAATATAATAATTAACAATAAACATTTAAGATTTTATGTATAAATAAAGTGACGAGATTCACATCGATTACGTTAGCGTACAAAACTATATTCGATATTTATTACTATATATGTATGGCGGTTTGTTTGTGTAATGAAAATTTAATCGGTTCATCGATCGAGCACATCGCGTTCTATATATATAGACAGAGTGAGAGAGAGCTAATTTAGTGTTCTTACAGACGAACCACTTGTTTTGTGTCGTCTTAATACAATTTTCTTGTTATTTCACGTGTTATCGGAAAACCCATAAAAACGTCCGCTTGAAATATTGAATTTTCCGTAATACATAAATATTATATGAATATGAAACGATTTGTTTGTTATGTTTCCATATTTTATAGATAAACTATTGATTTCCAATTTGTCGTAGGATGAAACGTTGAGAAGGTATACAGCGGCATGATTTGAATAATATATCTGATGTTTGCTTTGGTTTGAAATAAATTTAAATACTTTATGGTGGATGAGAATGAGTAGAATACGTCGATGTTTGAGTTTTGTTGCCCGGATTTTTATGTTCCACTATAGGGATAGCACCACCCCAGTGCAAAATATATAAATAACACGATGTCAAAATTACCGAAGACATTGTATCTGAACCACCTTCATTGCTTATCTGAACCACATTCTTTCATTTCCGTCACCATCCTAATCTGAGATGTACAAAATAATTTAGTAAAATTCGTGTTGCCCGGCATTATGTATACGACTAGGGTGAGCACCACCCCAACAAAAAATGCAGTAGATTCAAGTTGTTTATCTAAATAAACGAAGCAAATGAACAGGATTTGATATCATGTAGTTATTCTTAATCAATAAATTGACTATCGAAATTTTAGGATTATCGCGATATTACTCAGACAGAACGTGGAGTCAATTGCCCGGGATTCTGTATACGACTAGGGCGAACACCACCCCAGCAAAAGAAAACAGCAGATTCAAGTCGTTTATCTAAATAAGCGAAGAAAATGAACAGGATTTGATATCATGTAGTTATTCTTAATCAAAATATTTAGGCATATTGATGATTATCGCGAGATTACTCAGACAGAACGTGGAGGAGGTATACAGAGGCGTGATTAAAATTATATTTTTGATATTTGCTTTTGTTAATGTTCCATTATAGGGATAACGCCACCCCATTGTAAGATTTTACTGATATTTAAGACGTTTTGACCAATTGTGCAAACTATTGAATGCATATACTTCCATATACTTCCTAAATGTATATAATAACACGAAGTTGCCCGGCATTATGTATATCATTAGGGTGAGTACCACCCCAGCAACAAAAAACAGCAGGTTTAATTTGTCGTAACAGCAGTCATAAGAGCTTTAATGCAGGCAATGTTAATCTGTGAAGTAGAGATCTTCACAAAAAGAACATATTGTATTTTCTTTGTATTTACTAGTCAAGAATCAGCTCCGGTCAAAAATGCACAATCTGACCATTTCGTTGAATTTAATCAAGAAATGATGTGGCGTCATAACTATTGAAGACAAAACATCTGAACCACCGTTGTTTTTAAATGGGATAGATATAGTAAGATAAACGTTTCAGTTCCCATACAATCGTGCTCTGAGATGAACAAATTAATTTAATAACATTCGTGTTGCCTGACTTTATGTATAGATGATTAGGCTTTCTAAAGAACGAGTGATGAAGTATGATGAAACGTTGAGGAATTATAAAGCGCGATTTAAGTAACGTGTAGAGTCCAGGTATGGAGAGGTTTGGAGTATTTACCATGTATCTGAAAATTATGAAGCATCATGGCAGTATAGTATCAGCTTTAAAGATAACACGACATTTTTTCGAGCCGACACGTTTACTATTAGGTAGTTTGATCTTATATGCATGCATATGAGACATCTTTTAAGTTTTAATATATTGAATTTGGAAGCATTGGCCATCTTGTTAAACACTACCAATACAAATCCATCTTAACACCCTATTTCTCGTATAATCAATCATGTTTTGAGATAAAATTCGCGTTGCCCGGCATTATGTATATACGACAAGGGTGGTGCCACCCCAGCAAAAAAACAGCAAATATAAGTTTTATAAGCGAGGAAGATAGTTCTTCTGAATCGAAATATTAAGATATATTGATAATCATCGGATTATGACCCAGACGGTACAGTCCATATAAAATAAACCAGTCTAGTCTAATTCGGAATAAATGTTAGGTGGTATATGGCACAAAACCATCGATGCAATGACATCACGTCCTAAATCATAAAAAGCATAAAAATATGACATAAATTTAGTAAACAGATAAGATATATGAATGTCGATCGGATACATCTTTATGAAATGCAGCAATACTTTTGGGGGCAAAATAGTTTCGCGCCCTTTTTTCGTTTTTTCTTTTCCTCCTTTATCTCACCATCGATAAATTTTTCAGTCAACACCTCATTACTACTCACATCGATATGTTCGTCGACCCCATTCACATTTATCGCACCATCATTCGTGCCACCATTCATTTCGGCTTTCGTTTCGGACAATGATGGTGTATTGTAGTTATTCGATATCGGTTGATTGCGTAACAGTTCGAGTTTCGATTTCAATTGTTTCGGCGAAACGCCGAGCGATTTAATCGATATTTGTTTTATGATTTGTGTTGTGGTTGGGGGAGATTGTTGTGGCGGCTGCAACATTGTCGGCTGCACTGCTGCATTTTTTGCCTCCTCGGCAAATACTTCGTTGAATGGGGAATGCGATTCGATCGATTCGGGTGTATACGGATCTTGAAATTTACAATCGGAATCTGTGTACGTATTTAAGTAGTGAGTATCGATTCGATTGACAATTATATCGTTTGCCAACATTGATCGACGCGAGACGAGTGTGCGACGATGCTCGATCGGTTGTTGTTTGATGATATTGCGACAGCGTGGGCATATTGTTCCGTCCACTCGATTATTATTGATCGTTGTGGTTTGTTTGACGTGTAAAATAGGCGATTTTCGATGATGGCTGATTAAATTTTCATTACTCTCGTACAGAGCACACATGCAGACATTGAGATTATTTTCCGTGTCTGTAACATTTATTTTAACAAAATTCTTATTATTACTATTCGCCATTGATTTACTATCATCTTTATCATTACTATTGTTAACACTATTATTATTACTAATATCTAAATATAACTTATTTGTTTCTAAAATTCTTGCATACTCATTTGTACAATATAAGCACGTATTATTGGCATTACGACTATCAATAGGCTCACTACAATCGATGTTGCTTATGATTGGTAGGTTTTCGGATATGATTTGCGTATATGATTGCGATGAATCATTATCACTGAACTTATAACTCTTTCTCTTATCATGCACACAACAACATAAAACTATACCTTGATTTGTTTTGATTTTCGTCTGGAGATAAACTGGCTGCAAATATAAGTTTGTGTAAATAAATATAAATGAAAATGGCAAATTCAATATGGCCGGAAGCATGCTGTAGAAGAATGAAAAAAAAATGAGGGCAGATCAGTTTATGTTAAATGTTGGCTTTGATTCAATACGGATAAGTGGTTTGTTCATATGTGTCTAGACAATATCCACGTACTACTGGAGGCAAAACTTTTACGATCATGAGGCCAAAAAACTACTTACGAGAGTCCAATTTCTCTACATAACGTAGAATTGTTGCAATGAAATATCTTTGCATATGGACATCGATTATAACCAACCATATGGTCAGACTTGACTTATTGCCAAAACGATACCTGTATATTGTTTTGGAAACGTGCCAGATGATATAAACGTCTTAATGGCATAAGAAAATAAAATATATACTTCTTAGTCTACTTCCATTGATAATCATCGCAGATACAGTAACCGGTTACCTAATTGTTAAAAAAAAACTTTGATGGGCATAACCTTACATACATTTTATGGGTCCCGACGACTGGACATGATGGCTCTACCACAATAAAATCTTCTTGCCCTAATCATTGGGTAAACCGGACATCTATCCAACTAAGATCTGTAAGAGGTCCCAAGGACTGACCATCGCTCTACCACAATAAAACATGTCCCTGCCCTGCTAATCAAATTTCGCCGACAGCCACCCTACTAAGATCTGTCCAAGAGAGATGTTTCCAAAAATATCAGTATCAACGAAATGGAATCGTCTGTAGGATCGAACAGAGTCGAACTGTAGATGGATTTGACCCTAACGGCCGCGCTCTCTGTGGTTTGTTTAGTTCGGTTCGATTTATAAACTTTTTTCAGCGTATTCAGATTAGCAATGATTCTGGTTATAATCTCTAATGACTGACGTATAGGACTTCCAGTTTTTAATAGGAGTAAAGTGTTGCAGTAATTATTTACTCTTTTGGTATATTAGACTTTCAGTTTCTTTTGTCCATGAAAATCAAATTCATCCTTTTAAAGTAGGTGGGTCTCAATGAAGAAGATGGTGCTGCCTATTGGATAAGACTTGGTATTCTCTTGATTCACATCCAGAACAAAGCTGCTGATTTCCAAGCTGCATGCGATCTCTTAAGGTGCATGGATATAACTTTTCTAGGCCCAGACATGTAGGTGACAGTGTCATTGTCTCTGGTCTAACGTTGTTGATGATCTGGTCTTTATCTAAAGGTAACCATGGAAGTTGGGAAAAGCTATTTTCATAAACATCCTCTAACAGTATGCGACTTATGATTTCCCGCCAGAGGAATCAACATAACGTTTACGTCAGTCCATTTCATTGGAGTTCTAGGCTGCCTTTGAAGAATACTTCGAACCATTAAGTCAACAGTTTGTTGGTTATCCACAATAATAATTCCATCAGGTCCTGACTTATATGACTTGAGACTGGTTTAATATTTCTTTATTCGTATATATGTTCTGAGGACTTCCTTGTCGCAGTCCCAGTGAACAGAGCTTTTGTTCTTCTCGTGTATTGCAGCAAAAATAAGTTTCATGAATTACGATATTCTTCCAACATTTCTAATCGGAACTTCATTTCTAGGACTTCCAGTTTCCAGTAATTTTATTGTGGAGATTGTGAACCAGTTACATGGTTTTCACATTAATTTCTGGCCGAGCTTCTTTGGAATATATTCACCGATGAATCTTTGTTTTATCAACAGTCACGAAACGATCCAGAAACTCTATCGAATTGGGCTTTAATATGTCCAAACTGTACCGAAATTCGATTTCGTTTTTATTCCACTGTGAGTAAATGCAATCTTTTAGCCATCGGTAAAGCACACATTTTTATCAGGAATTCCGTTAACCGTTGGTCTACAGGTGTTGAGATAGTGGAGTTCTCATCATACAGACTTATAATCGATTGCTTGGTGTTCGAAAAAGTGACGACATATTGAAGCATTGGCCATATTATCCTCTAAAAAATGAAGATTGTTTTTTGATGGATGCTGAAAGCTATATTACGCAATCCCGAACATGTTCATAAACTATACATTTAGCATCCGGTTCTCTACAAACTACCGGAGAAAAATTATTTGTTACGCCAGAAGATAACAATAGGAACACCCAATTCATATCGTGCCAATGCCAATAGTAATATTCTTCAAATCAAATGTTAATCAGCCATCAGCATTTCTTTGAGAGTGGCAAGAATGTATGACCATTAACAAGTCCGCTCTGCACTTAAACAAAGTTAAGCCAATCTTACATCCTTGTGGATAGTTTATAACCATCGTCTTATCGTCGTTTATCTCAACCGACCCAATCACTTCCATCAACTCACTTTGATAATTATGGATGATAGAAGACGTGCGGGCAGTCAAGCTTGCTATACCAGCGTTGATCTAGATGTTCGAACATGCAGGGCAAATCCAACGGGTTACTTGTGTTGCTGGTTTTCGTTTTATTGCTTGCATCAAAGGTGGCTTAAACCGTATGTCATCCATGTCAGTCCAATGTTCTGATTTAACTCAATTAGCTGCATCTGATCATTATTGTTCTGGTTGTATAGTTGTTTATAATTCTAGGGCGAATTTTGATCTCAGTAGATTTTAATTGCAAACGACTTCAACATGAATATGTTGCAAAGCAATCGTACTCATCACGAGTATCCCAATATGAGTTAAATCAAATTACGTAAGCTAAGGTCTAATATTTGAAAACTAGGTCCAACGAAAGCAACCGCCCAGTCCTTGTCCAATCCATACTTCGATCGTGTTAGTATCATCCTAAACGACTTCTATTACTTTGTTGAAGTTTTCGTCTAATGAGAGTATTGCCGTGTCGTCCGCAATTGTTGCTATGGTTACTTTATTGCTTGTAGGCATATCGAAAGTGCACAGTAGATATAATGTAGGGCCAAGTACATTTTCTTTTAGAATACTAAATTATTACGTACACTACTCTACTGTTGAGTGTTCTGATCTAAATCAAAACTAATGGTCCGGTAACAATTTCAACGGCTTTGCCTGGTTTTTTCATTCATATTCTGACTTAATAAGTTAGAAAACGCTGAATTTACTTCCGACATAGAAAACGTATGACTGTAAAATTCATTAGCACCGACGTTAATATTCATCTGAGTTTTTGGACGGATATGGTTGAAATACTTTTTCAAAATGATATGCAAACACTGGCCTTTTTTCTAACTAACTAGCCATTATTTTATTTTAATGGCACCGTGGTCGGGATATACTTGCATGATCGGTTTAGAGAATCATTTGTCTCCCATAGTTAATAATCCATGTCACGAATCCGTACATTCCAGAAGTCGCTCCCATTCCAGAGGTTGCTGATTCGTTCAGATTTTCGACTGCTTCATTCTCTGCCTTTTATTCCTCTATTATTGTATGTCTATAAAATTGCCAGTCCAGCTTTAATTAAGACGAGTGAATGGTTCGATGATAAATCAAGAGATGGAGTACTCTTGATATAATTACTATAAATTTGACATCGCAGAAATCTATGACATCTATAATATATTGTCCCTATCCAAAGGCCAATAGTTGCGTTCACTGGTGGAAATACGATTAAGATTTTATGAATTGATTTTAATAGCTCGCGGCCTCTTGTTGTCGCCAATCTTGATCCTCAATGTTACGGCCTGCAGATTGTTTCATTTTAATGAACAGTAGATAGCCGAAATAGTCATCGATCCTAGACAGTCTTCTATGTCTACAGTTGTTGCTTGTATGTGCTCCTCCCCATACTTTTCGATTGTAGGGTGGTTAACTATGATTATTATAACTGGAGTGACACAAGTGCTGTTCCATCAAGAGTGAATTGTGTTGTACACAGTCTAGTTCGGCATTTTCCGGAATCTTTCTCATTGGTATTATGTGTTTTTGGATATAAGCATTACGTCAGTTCATTGTTCCGGCAGGAAACATTTAACTTAGTTTAAAATTACTGATTAATAATTCCTGCTCCCTGGATAATGAGCAAGTTGTGTTTCTTGTGGAAAAGGTACTTATAAATTTTTGATTCGAGATCTTGAAATTGAGCGCAACCATTTCAATTGTCATAGCCAATACGTGTTTTGTAATTATGAGATATCCGGAATGTGAATATGTGTTGGGCTTTTACTTTACTTCTCGATACCGCTATATGCAGATGATCACCAAATTTATATGAACAGAAATTTTGGAACTGATTATGCATACAGACTCGCTCGAAGGAATAATCCCATCGAATATGTTTTGTTTGATGTGTGAAATGTCGGTTTCATGATGACTTCTCATCTAAATAAAAATATTTAAGTTAACGAGATATTGTTCCAATCTATATGCCGGTTTAGAGTAACAACATTAGTTCCTCCTGGTCATCTATCATCGTTGACACTCCGTTCTCTTAACGGATACTGTGAGGCAAAATATTTGACATCGTGCTCCACAAGTCGACTAACTCTTCCCAACAATGTTGAGTTCTCACTATTTCAGTGACATGAGTGTGGTTGGGGCTTAGCATGACAAAATACACGGTGGAAAAGTTGTGGCATGTCCTAACCCACGTTTTGGCGAATGAACTGAAGTAGGTCATGATAGTGACTGGAATGCGTAGTTATATGACATAACACTGGGAATGTGATTCTGTTTTTGTACAGTATTATTAACATACTCGATTACCGCCCAGGTGGCGCAGTGGTTAAAGCTGAGGCAGTTGGGGCGGGAGGTACCGAATTCGAACCCCGATAGGGGCAGGATGCAAAAGGGATTTTTCACCACTTGATTACGATCGGTGGTGTAAATGATCCCAACTATAACCCCTTGTTTGAGTGCAGAATCCATGGGCTGACCCATCTTCCATGTTAGTACTATAGGCTGGCAAGGAGCTATGCAATGTGCAAATGGTTAGGTAAATCGGACCTAGCCGTACGTCCTCGAATTGGCTGCAAAGCATAAGGTAAGGACGTAAATAAGCGAACCGCGAAAGAGTTGGGAGTGCCTTGAGCCCCAAAGATTGCATAGTTATAAAAAAAAACATACTCGATTGAGTGCTACTCGATTGAGGTGTAGCTAACCAGGTAGATCTATTCCTTCAAATTTAATAGTAGTCTCGCGTATCTTTCACTCGATTAATCGACATTTGTTTCGATTTACTTCATACCCCTGAATGCGAGTTAAAGGTATTCGGTAACATAACAGACGGCGTTCTAATGAGCTAGTGCTGCATTTACTCTACCAAGATGGTATTGACCATACATTCTCTTCGGGAAGGTGGCGGACCACTTGAATCATTCTATATGTAAGGTTGGACATGTAAGCCACCCATACCGTTAGGCTCATTTAAGTAAGTAAACGACTACGCCAAATAAAATTTTCCCTTTTAATTGTGTGCATGATCTATTTTGTGCTGAACTCATGTTCTTTTCCTTTTTGGTATATTCCAAACTTCTGCAAATCGTCCACAGAAAGATCCAGCTCTACAACTTTTATTTGAAATAAAAACAATTATAATGAACGTTGCCAACTTTTTTCTCAACCGGAGCAGGTACTCGAGAGGTGGATAGATTATATGCTTAACTGCAGAAACGTCACAGCTTACCTGGATGGGTTCTCTGCTAGCATAAGTGGAGATACACTGCTGGTTGTGGTATTGCCCTTTCATCCCTTGAATTGAACTAAACAAACAAAATCTAATATTGGTCTGAAATGATCCAAACTGATGATGATAGATCACGTGACCTTTATTGGGCATTAGTCTCTTCTGTCCTAAATTCATATTCTCTTTTGTTTTTGGAAGTATCCGAATCTTTGAGTCAAGGAAGGTCCAGCCCTAGAACTGTCCAATGATAAACATTGTGCACCTATCCTTTCACACCGGATGGCGTCAATAATCCACGAGAACGGTTAGCTCTCAAAATATTATTTTGAAATAATAATTTGAATGGACGTCAACTTTCTTTCTCTACCGGAAGAAATCACACAATCATTTGCATGTTTGGGTGTCGAACAGGTACTTTGGAGGTGGATAAATTATATGCTAAACTGCAGGAACGTCACAGCTAACCTGGATGACTGGTAAGTGGAGGCACAACCCTCGTTGGGGAATTGCCCCCTCTTCTCTGAAACTTAACCATTTATAACCTATTACTGAACAAACTTCACAAATTAAAACAAAATCTAATATTGCCCTGATGTGATCCTCAATGATGACAGGTATCGAAGAAAACGACACTAGGTTTCTCAATATGTTCACAAAGAGCATTATTGGGCATTAGTCTCGCCTGCACTAAATCTGTTCATATTCTGGAAGGTTCAGCCCTAGGACTGATAAATAATAATCATTTTGCACCTATCCGTTCACATCCGTTTCCTCATTTATATTTTGTGGGAGAAAAAAATGAAGACACAAATTTAACATAAACTGTCTTAATTGACAATAACGTCGACATCGAAACATAATAAATCGTTTATGTTGTCATAGGGAATAAAATTCTATAAAATCTCAACAAATCGGTATAATTAAATTACGATTAGGAAAGGAAAATCGAAAACCTTGTGTTCTATAAATAGCCAAGGTGTCATATATCGTGAAAAAATATTAATCCGATCATTCGCCATTTTATGTCAATATATTCCAGTATGACAACATTTTTGGGTAAATTCAACCTACCTTGTGATCACCCATGCACACATTATTCCCAATGATATTGTACACCACTTCGGTCTCATTGGCTATCAGTCGTCGTGCTGCTGGGCTCATTAGGATTCGGTCGCACCATGCCGGGCACCGTGTCAACATAAAATTTAAAGGTAGTTGCGGATCCTCCTCGTACGGATATGATGGTGGGAAATTTATCGGATATTCCAATAGGATTTTGGTGAGGGGTTCTAGTTCGCGATCAAATTCCTGCAGCTATCGAACACAATAAATAAAATTTATTAATTTTTTATTAATTATATATATAAAATGTGTGGGGTGATATCCACCACCTACCCAGTTCTCCTTAAACTTTGTCTGATGATCGTTGTGAGTGAATTCCTTTTTACCAACTGTCAATATATTTTTACCATCGGAATCACGATATTGCACTTTGTTGTAATCATTTTTTGTGTTCTGCTGCCGATGCACAGTCAAGTCTTCGGTCAATTTCTGAAATAGTCGCAAACATTAGTATTCTGGATGCAACACATAAGAGATCGATTAAACGCATTATCACTCACTTTAACCACACCCTCGGTATCACAGCGAAAATTAAAGTCACCAAATATAAAAAATGGTCCTTTGCCATTCACAGAATCTCTGTAAAATCTGCCGAAAAATAAATGAAAATTTTAAAATTGGAAAACTTAACTTTTTGACAAATTATTAATAAAAAAAAAACGAAAAACTTTTCAGAGTCGGGAAATTGCTTGAAGCGAAAAATAAATCTCAACAACGTTCTTATCTTGCGAATTTCTTATCACAAAGCGTACATCGAAAAATGATTTGCTTTAAACGAAAAAATTTTCATTGCGACGAGCTTTTCCCAATGACGTAGACGAATAGTATTTTGAATACGATGATTAATGACTGGATGTTGGTTGTATATATCCTCGTACATGGGCCAAGATATATTTTACAGTAAACAGGCGCGGCCGGATGTACATCCATCACAAAAAGGATGTAGAAAACGGATAGGGATGTGCTTATATAAGGTTGATAATGATGAAAAATTTGTTTTTTTGATTGAATACACTTGTGTTATCGGATATATTTGGGACATAACTCATACACGAGTGGATTTGAATATATGACTAATGACCGAGAAATTTTAGACTCTTCACTTTCAGACGGTTCTAGGTTATTTGGTAGCTCTACAATGCTTAAAAAAATAATTTTGTCAGTATGTATTTTAGTAACTGTACCAAGCAGAAAGTCTCAAAACGTAATTATGTCTTAAACTAAACGAATAAGAAGTGTTACAACTTCCTGGTGAACTCAAGAACTCTTAGATCTGATCCAAACAATACAGTGTGCAGATAGTTTATATGCCGGTGACCAGAAAGTTGTAAACAAAAAGTAACTAGACTAAAACACTTATTTTGATATCGACCGTTGGGCCTGGTCTACAAAGCATCAAGGTATCGGCCGTCAGGTCTAAAAATAGAACACTGTGTGGCCAAGAAGAAGTTAACTTCTACATCTGATATTACTCGGGTGGCAGAGGTAAGACTTCTAGTCTAGTGAAGTTTTTTCAGTTTAATCTCCATTGCATATAAGCAGGGTAACATGAGCTAACTTACAATATAAAGAGAAGGATCCATTCCTCCTGTGATTCTGGAAAACTCGTATACACATCACTCAACAATGAAGTACACTGTACAAAATTGCTTACAGAACAAAATCTACTGCCGACTGTGACTATTACAAAAACTTCCAGTTAAAATTAACAAAGCAATAGTATTCAGTTTTGGAATTACAACTAGAAACTCGTTTTCTGATGCTTTCCACCTTACGTGTGAAATAATAAATATTAGGATAATCCTGTGGACAACAAACAATCGTCAAGTAATATTTGACCTGACCATGTTAAGCTACGGTTTAAAGTTATTTTCAGAGACAACTTCAGCAGCTTGATTCAGCCGGGGTTGTTGAAATATCCACACTTGCACTTCACTCTCTCGTAGAATCTTTACAAAAATATTTTGAACACAAGGGGTGCTCCATAATAATCTATCTGCATATAAAGGAGTTCTTTAACAATGACAGACCAGAGGTAATCATACGGACACTTCCATGTTTGGGCGTAGACCAGTTACTCGGAAGCTGGTTAGATCATATGGTTAGTTGCAGAATTGTTATAGCCTACCTGAGTGATTTCTTTGTTAGTATATTACTAAGTGAACACATACAGCAAGGTGTGTATTATACCACCGCCCCCACCACCAGAATACCTTCACCTTAGAAGAAGAACTTTACACTTTATCAAAAGTTCAATTTGAGTCGATGAGTAGGATGGAAGAGAGTTTTAATGTGGTATGGACCATTATTTGTCTATACCAGTTAATATGTCATCCATCCTAACCTAATCTAACCTAACATCAGTACATGCCATTAACATTCGAAAATGATTTCGGCCATATGCGCCCATATGTCCTTTACATAGGGCGTTCTAAACGAAAAATTTTAGCCCACTTTTTCGAACACTACAGGTATATGACAGACAAGAAGAATGATGGTTTCCAAGGCGGAAATTTTTCCTGGTTCATCATCATAAAGTCACTGTCCGTGTTTTCGCAGGAAATGATCAATGAGTTGTCAAATGAAATCATTTCTTGAAATCAACTTTTCGCAGATATTTGATTTAATTAAGTCAATAGTTGCCACCGCTGTATGGCATGTGTAGCACCGTGGTATTCAAACCGCATCTCGTCCAAATCGATGGCATCTATGTTTGCCATACAAATCACGAAGTCATCTCCATGGTTTCAAAGTCCTTAACATAGAGAACCATCTGACCTCATTTGGTTGTTCGTTTGAACCTATTATGGTACGAACTAGTGATACCTTGTGAAAAATCTTTCATCTTGGAAGAACAATAATTCAGTCCTTAACGGAAACGGTTTGGTTACTATCTAAAATACAAATTTCTTAGCGACATCACAAACGTTACAGTTGTTCAATAAAAGGAGCTCGTAAGTATGTATTCATAAACTTTTATCCCCAATGGTAGTGTTGTAGGCCAGAAAGGAATATCCTCCGATTCCGAGTCAAAGAGTCTAAGCCTAAGTATTTCAAGCAGAAATGCGTGACATAGGGATCTGTGTAAGTCGGATTTAACCAAAAGGCCTTAATAGTGCACGGATCAATATTGAGTGTGAGAGCCGGACATCTCCGGACTGTGGATCTAATCTGGTTTGGGATTGTATAAACGGGCAACTATAATAAAAAGGTGGCTTGTTAGGTGGCTTCAAATTGGGCCATATATTATTACGCAAAATCGCAAGTATAAAGCAATCTAAAGAACTAATTTTATTCTTTATCAATGGGATAGCAGCAAAGAACCGAGTTGAGGCTATACATATCATGGACTAGTGCATTAAGATATCACCTTAAACAATTTTTTGTAATAAACTTCTGAAAGTTATCGTTTTTGTGATTCGGAAATAGAATCTGTCTCGAGTATGCCCTGTGCTAACGATTGTTGTTCGCTAGCGACTGCATCGTTTTGGTGTCAGAAAAATTAATCCAAAAGCAGTAATATCTATATCGGCGAAACACATGCCCGAGTGACTTAAGCCTGAAGAAAGACTAACCGGTAGGATTGTCGGAGAACATATAACAAAAGGTTGGATACCCATATGACAAACCTTTACCACAATAAAAAAGGTATTCACTACTACAAGTAAATCATACCAACTATTGGAAAATATTAAAACACAAGTCCGAATATAGACAAAATAAGGCCAATTTGGGAAGCAATCCAAACAGAGTGAGAGGGAGTCTTGCATATTGTCAACATGTCAACAATGGGGCCAGTAGATTGAGAAACCATTGAAAGAATATATCACTAGTTGCCATCAAAAGCGAATCGTAGAGTCGAGAACACATGTATTGATTATGGCCGTCGATGACAAAGTCGGATTCCAATGTTATGTCAGGATAGAATTGTTGAGATATTCCGATTTGAAATAAAGGCCAAATGGATTTTGCAATTAAGAATTTACTGCTCGACAGATGACTTGAAAAACATTACAAGAACGATTCAGCTCCTAACAGAAATACAATGAGTCATCGGAAAACTGACATGCCTGTGGCGAAAGTCATTGATTTAGATGACGGATTTTGACAAATTCCAATCGAATTATATAGCAGCCTCTTTCAACACTTGTTTGTTTTTATCTCTACAATCTGTTTCGGGGCTCGAGGCACTTCCAACTCTTTCGCGGTTCGCTTAATTACGTCCTTATCATACGCCATTACAGCCAAATCGAGGACGTACGGCTATAGGTCCGATTTACGTAGAACCATCTGCACATTGCATAGCTACATGCCAGCCTATAATACTGACATGGAAGATGAGTTGGCCTATGAATTCTGCACTCCAACAGGGGGTGATAGATGTGTTCATTAACACCACCGATCGTAATCTTATGGTTAAAAATCACTTTAGCATCCTGCCCCTATCGAAATTCGAACCCGGTACCTCCCGCTCCAATTGCCGCAGTTTTAACCGCTGCACCATTTGCTCTTTCAACAACTTCAGCACACTAATAGTCTGGAAATTAATTTCAGTCTATTGAACCAAATTAACTACTAGGCAGGTACACTTTGAATTTTACAGTGCATTCATTTCAATCAAGAGGCGTAAATTATGTCAGCTTTTGGAAATCAATCGAGTGACGATATAGCTGGAAGGAAATTACGTCAATGTAGTCTTTTGTTAAACCGACAAAAGGCTATGTATAGGCTATCTGAAAGGTTAAGACCTAAAATTCCATCGTCTTTTATTTTAGAAACTGTCCAGTTGAGAGAGAGTGTACTTCAGGTGCTGGTCTCAATTTCCACATAACGGTCTGTACTCAGCTTACAAAAGTCTTCCTTGATAATATTTCTTTACGTTGAGGGTGCGTGCAACAATGTATAAGAATAGAGATCTTCTGGAAGTGATTTACCAAAGCAATATTGTCCTCTCTTAATTCAGAACATCGACTGTTCGAAGGCTACCTAACGGAGCCCCTTCTAAAGAACGTTTTAACTAATGGATTGCTGTAAGCTCTGGAGAGAACAATTAAAAGGGTTGATTGTCTATGCAGCTGATATAACGATAGCTGTTATAGAGAGAAATATCTAGATAAAATAATGGAGGTGATCAAAAACTAAATTTCAATAGTCATAAAATGGGCAAGAGTGATCGGGTGTTAATCCATCCAAAACAGAGTTAACTACTCATAAAAAATACACAATTTTGTCATTAAATCCTTTGACTTTACAAGGCACTGCACTTATAGGTTTTTCTAGACACTATGGATTATTGAATGGAATGTTTTTGTATAATCATGCAAGAACGGTACTGGAAAAAGATGGATTATGCAACAACTCCTACTTATGTAATGAATACAAACAAATGATCAATACAGTGCAAGGAATGACATACTGGTATATGCACATATAAGTGGAGTGTTGATGACAAGTCATACACTTGCTTTGGAGGTTATGATCCAATTGTGCATTAGCATATGGAAATGTCTTTCGATAATAATTCATTCAGATTTTCTCATCATTCTTCTAACGAGGTTGTTTCGGAAACCTTAACCTCATTTTGTTAGTCTCTATCTCTTCCTGTATGGGGTGTGTGTTTGGTGGCCAGCTCTTGATAAAGAAACGTGCAAAAAAGCGATCGAGAAGGGGCAAAGAAGGGCCTGCATGCTTAAAAGCGGGGCGATGAGTACAACACCAACACGTGCGTTAGAGGGCATGTTTCACCTTCTCCACGTTGATATTTATGGTAAGCAGATGCCGGTGGTTACGGCCACCCAACTTTTAGCCATATCTCAGGGGAAATATGTTCAGACAGGACACTCGACGATAAATAGATCGCTTGGGAAGGAACTCGCGAATCTAGACTACGTTACACCAACTTTATTCTTCGAGAAAAGGTTCTAAACTTCCTGCCCCTCAAGGGAATCTTGGAAGAGTGGGTCGATTGCAAAAACGGAAGTATTGCAGTTCTGGTGATAAATTAGAAGTATCGATATATCAGTTCGTCTCCCTGATCATTGCGGCGTGTACCAGGCAGATGTGATAGAGATTGAGGAGGTCCTAAACTGGTTGAGACACAATATGGTATCCTCGACTGATATCGCAATTTATGTGGCCAGTCAGGCAGCAATCAAGTCGCTGGGCTCTGTTTTCTGACGTCTAAAGTTACGTTGGGTTGCCGCTCGTCTCTAAATGAGATGAATAAGCATTTCAATATTCAGATAGTCTGAGTTCCTGGCCACACGGAAGTCAAGGGAAACTGCAGGGCGGACGAACTGGCGAGGCATGGCAAAACTTTACAACTGATACCAGAAAGGGCAGAGTTGGAGAGACCCATTAAGGCATTCAAGCCTGTGCTTAAACAAGAGGCAATAGCCTCAGCGGAGGAAATGTGGATGAACACCCTCTCATGTAGATTAGCAACGCAGTCTGGTCAAAGCTGGACTTGAAACGCTCAAAGAAACGGATCTCCCTTTACGAAGAGGTGAACTGAAACGATCGTGGGGATACTCATAGGACACTGCCTACTTGGAGAACATGCGAGGAGGCTAGGTCTAGAAGTTAATGACTATTGCAAAAGATGTATGGACGAGGAAGAAGTAGAGACAGTAGTCCACCTCCTATACTCATGCCCGGGTTTGGCACCAAAAGATATAAATATTTGGGTAAGTTCTTAATGGACTGCCTCTCTGATCTCGAAAACTGTGCGCGAGAATCAGTAGCTCAAACTGGTTCTCACAAGGATAATAGGCAAGTAAGATCCTGTGGTATGACAACAAACCGTCACCGGTCTCAGTGTGCTGAAGCAACTACTCAACCTTACCTAATCTACTCTTCCTGAACAAATAGATATGATTTCACATCTGGAATAACCTGATCCCACTCAGTCGTATAGGTTTCAAGAAGTGCTGTTCGAATTCGTTGACGTGTTTCTAATGCAATTATGCCTCCAGAGTATGGACTATATAGCATTGTGTCCCGTTTCATATCGAGACCATAATTCAATATGAGACTGTATCCATATATGCCTCGCTTTCAGGACAGCCAACAAACTTTTCCTTTAGTATCGAGTTTTTTCTGTAAGAGGGATGTCGATCCAAAATGGTTGTCATCACCTTACCGATTCTATGAATCAATACTAATCGTTGAAATCATTGTTGATTCCAGCAGGATGGAGCAACCGATCACACTGCTTGGCCAACGATAGAGATTTTATTGAAATAATATTTTTTTGACCGATTGTAGCAAAGAGCTTTAAGTAGTTACACATAAAAATATAACCGCCCAGGTGGCGCAGTGGTTAAAGCTGGGGCAGTTAGAGCGGGAGGTACCGGGTTCGGATTCCGATAGAGGCAGGATGCAAAAGGAATTTTTCACCATGAAACAGATCGTAAAGAAAGAAACAAAAAAAAAAAACACAAACATATATAGTGTGCTGACTTGTTACGCGGTACATAGTATAACAAAAGCTGATACATATATATATATAGGAATTCGCCCTCGTTTATTTTATCCCCCTTCCCCCATAACGATTATTTACATTTCACATGCACGTTCCACATATTAAAGTTAATTCAGTCATCACGATTAATCTTCTCATATTCAAACCACGAAGCCAACCAACAGTTTCCACAATTGTCCTGCGCATAATTTTGCCATGTACATAGATATAGAATGTGTAACATGAGATAAAGGTATTAAGGCAATAAGTAAATAACCATTAGAACAAACGCAGGAGCGTTGATAAAATGCTTATAAATTATGCCCATTTATTAATATTTATAGCCTGGTGTGTCTGTGTAACGATATGTTACATACACGCTGCATCGAAAGAACGTATGTGTATAGGCGACGAGGAAGTGTGCAATTGACCTTGAACCGTGCGGTTATCGATCGAATTTAGGGTAATTTTGAGTCGTCCAGTGAACAACCTTTTCATTGTCCCAAAGTATTTCCGCCACTAATGATCGATTTCGAATTTAAATGAATGCGATGTGACATTGTAATCATTCCAACTCCATCATCATCTTCCGGTCTGTAATGCCTAACGATTTGGTTATTTTTTTTATGGGGTTTGTGAGTTTGACGTACACAATGTGTAAATTCTGTATGGTACACATTTTTAATGAGTTTTTCTAATGAAATTATTTCGTATGACGTCAACATTTGAAAAAACTTTGTTTAATATTCTTAATTCATAACTTGTGTGTATGTGTGTGTTCTTTTTTCTTTGTTGTTGGTATAATGTGTCTTATTGTTTATGTTACAAATTTGGATAAGAACGTGAATATTAATAATCGATCAACACCGTAGACATTACAACATGCGGTTGTGAGAATGCATCGATAAACAAATTTTTTGGATTATGAATGATCGACGAAGTTGTTACGTGGTGTTGCATGAATTCGGCGATAACGTGTTCAGAATTCGTTGGCCAAATCATCTTTCATTTTAATGCAAACCGTTGAAACCGTTAACGTAAGCCCTATAGCTGTAGGATTTGGTTGGCATCCAAGAAGGTTCAATACCACAAATAAGTTCATGGTTCTAGTCAAAGAGAGTGACAGTTGGCTGACTTACGTGTATTGGCCAAGAATTGAACCGGATAGCTAGAAAAGAAGTCGATAGACTCATCATCTTCCTACTAAGAACCTCATTTGATCCTCTTTTAAGGAGAATGAATGGTAAAATAACTACAGGTAGGTTCATTTTTACGGCTGGTGAATGTTGTAAGGAAATGTTAACTAGATTGACCCTAAGAATGAACAATTAGCTTGCAGCCCATACATGAATTTAACATGAATTATTGGAACTATGAAGTGTATGACAATATTTAAGGCATAATTTAAAGAGTTAAGATAGTCTTACAGGACAGAAAGATAAGTTTGCCTACGACAGAAAGCAAGGTTTCAGCCCATATGTCAGAGCTACGCTATAATTCTGTTGGAAACATTGTAGAAAAGGGATTTAGACCACCAAACGATCTCCCACCAGAAACAGGGTAGTATAGGGTGGGGCAAAAGTTTCGCTACCATTTTGATTGCCTATAACTTTGTTTAAGACAAAGATAATAGGTTTGGTTTTCAAAAAAATGTTTATTTGGTCTTAACATTTTTTTTCGTTATGATTGGAAAATTATATCGGCGAAATGGTGACCGCGATTCACACTATGCAACTTTCGGCTCTTTTTCATGACAACCTACAGGCTAAATTTATTTATAATTTCGTGACGAATATTGTCTTTAAGATGTTGAATCGTTTGGGGCTTATTGACATATACTTGTGATTTTAAAAAACCCCATAAGAAAAAGTCCGGTGCTGTTAAATCCGGAGATCTGTCTGGCCATGATAAATCGCCATTTCGCGAAATTATTCTTCGTGGAAAAATCGCATTCAATAATTGAATTGGTGAACGGGCTGTGTGTGCTGGGGCCCCATCTTGCTGAAACCACATGTTCTCTAGTCCTTGCTCTTCGATTTTAGACATAAGAAAATTTCGAATCATATCTTGATACCGTTCGAGAGTAACAGTAACTTCAACACCTTGGTCATTTTCGATAAAATAGGGACCAACAATGTTTCCAGCATGAAAGGTTGAGTGGCTGCTACAGCACTCTTAGACCGGCAACGGTCCGTTGTGATACCACAGGATCTTACTCCCGTTTTACCCCTATGAGAACCAGTTAGAGCTGCTTACGTAGCGTATAATAAGTCTCGCACATTACAGTTTTCGAGATCGGAAAGGCAGTCCATTAAAAACTTACCCAAATATTCATGTCTTTTGTGTGCCAAAGCCGGGCATGAGCATAGGAGGTGGACTAACGTCTCTTCCTCCTCCTCGTCCCTACAGCTTCTGCAAAAGTCATTTACTTCCAGACCCAGCCTTCTCGCATGCTCTCCAAGAAGGCAGTGTCCTGTGAGTATCCCCACGATTTGAGCGTTTCAAGTTCAGCTTTGGCCAGACTTGTCTTGCCACTCTACATGAGAGGGTGTTCGTCCACCTATTGTTCGCAGTGGCTTCCGCCTCTTTTTAAAGCACAGTCCTGAGTGCGTTAATGGGTCTCCCCAACTTCGCCCTTTCCGGTAGCAGTTGGAGAGTTGTACCGTGCCTCGCTAGTTCGTCCACTCTGCAGTTTCCCATAACGTCTGAATGGCCGGGGACCCAGACTACCTGGATATTGAAATGCTCACTCATCTCATTTAGAGACGAGCGGCAACCCAACGCCACTCTAGACGTTAGAGAAACAGAAACCAGCGACTTGATTGCCGCCTGACTGTCCACATAAATTGCGATATCAGTCGAGGATACCACATTATGTTTCAACCAGTTCAGGACCTCTTCAATCGCTATCACCTCTGCCTGGTACACACTGCAGTGATTAGGGAGGCGAACTGCTATATCTACCTCTAGTTTATCACAGAAGACTCCAGCTCCTACTTTACCGTTTAGCTTGGAGCCATCCGTAAAGAACTGAAATGCTCCCGTTTCAGCTGCCAACCCGCTCCTCCAGGATTCCCTTGAGGGGCAGGTGGTTCCGAACCTTTTCTCGAAGCACAGAGTCGGTGTAACATCTAGATTCGCCAGTTCTTTCCTCAGCGATCTGACTATCGTCGAGTGTAATATTTGAAGACATTTCCACTGAGATATGGCTGATAGTCGAGTGGCCGTAATCGCCGCCATCTGCTTACCATAAATGTCCACGGGGAGAAGGTGAAACAAGACCTCTAACGCACTTGTAGGTGTTGTCCTCAGTGCCCCGCTTATAAGCATGCAGGTCGTTTTTTGCACCTTCTCAATCCTTTTCCTGTATGTTATTTTATCAAGAGCTGACCACTACACGCTCACCCCATACATAAGTACAGGTCTTACTACGGAAGTGTATAGCCAGTGTACCAGCTCCGGCGTCAGGCCCCATCTCTTTCCGATGGCGTTCCTACACGAGTACAAAGCTATATTGGCCTTGTTTACTCTTTCCAGAATGTTGGGCTTCCAGCTTAGCTTACTGTCCAAGATTACGCCTAGAAATCATGCCTTGTCCGTAAAAGCTAGTCTGTTGCCATTTAGGAGAGGTGGATCTACTACAGGGATTTTATATTTCCGCGTAAATAGTACCAATTCAGTTTTAGACGCGCTAATTGCCAGTCCACATTTGGTGGCCCACCTCGTTATAATTAGGAGGGCATTTTGGATTATCTCCACCATTGTGCTTATGTGTTTCCCAGAGACAGCTATCGCTACATCATCTGCATAAGCAATCACACCGATCCCTTCTCTCTCCAGCTTTAATAGCAGCTCATTGATTGCTATGTTCCAGAGGAGAGGAGACAAAACACCTCCCTGTGGGGTTCCCCTAGTCACCCGTCTCCTGATGGTGGATTCCCCCAGCTCTGAGTTAATCATCCTGCACCCAAGCATATGATTGATTAACCCACTTATAGGGTAATCCACCCCTAGTAGCGACAATCTCTCCAGAATTGCCTCCTTCTTTACATTGTTAAAGGCGCCCTCAATGTCAAGAAACGCCACTATACAAAACTCTCGCGAGAATAATGATTTCTCAATTGTACTTACCAGGGCATGCAAAACTGTGTCCACAGATTTCCCTTTACAGTAAGCGTGTTGAGTCTGAGCCCAGTCACTAGGCCTTATTCCAGCATGAAAGCACACCATACAATTGTTTTAAGTAGATGCAATGATGTGTGATGAATTAATTGAAGATTCTGTGTTCCCCAAAACCGACTTTTCTGCTTATATCGTGGCCGCTGATATGAAAATGGGCTTCACCGTCTATTATCAATTTAGACGAAAAATCTTCAATTTCACCAGACAGCCTTAGGCTTGCATTACTGTACTCAACTCGTTGATCAGGATCACTCGACAGCAATTTTTGGACCAACTGAATTTTGTACGGGAACATTATCAAATCAGTTTTCAAAATTCGCCTTAAACTGCGTGCAGAAATGTGTAACTGAGAACCACGTCTCCGAATTGATGTTTCTGGAGACACTGCAACACTATCGCGAACCAGAGCCACATTTTCAGAGTTACGAGAGGTCCGTTGTTTTCCAGAACGAGGTCTGTTTGCTGTCGTATCGTACTGTTGAAAATTCGCATGTAAACGATAAATTGTGGTTTTGTGAGGCACTGGGCCATTATGATATTTTTCACGCAATTTCCGCTGAATGGCAATAATGGAACGATTATTTTAAATAAATATTGTTACTATTTTTGCCCGTTCTAGTGGCGTATATTTATTCATTATAAAATTGGGGCATCTATGGTTAAAGCCAAACTGAGCTCAACGTTACATAACCAAGATGGCACGCAATTAAAATGATACTCTGTAGTTTTCAAAACCAGCACTAAGTGTGGAACGAGAGTTATTCGGGTAATACAAAAAATCCAAACAACTCTCGGTTAGGTCACAGCAAAAACAACTTTATGACAATAGCAATACTCGTATTCCACGCCCCAATACATTTTAAGCGAACCGTAGCAGATTATATCCCAGTAATTGCTTAACAAGTCTATTGAAGTCTTTATTTTGACTACTGGCTATGTATAATAGCGGTAGTAATTTCCCAAAAGCTTTTTTACTTTGTCAGAATATGGTGAAGTTTTCCCTCGAGATGATATTTCCAGATGAGTCTACAATCATAAACAATTGCTTTCAAAAGGAACACACACACAAAGGAACCTAGAGTACATTTTCACTTTTTTTCAGACCACCACGTCTCAATGCGCAAAATACCTTTTGCGTTAATTCTGATAAAATACTCTGAATCTGTTAGAAAAAGATCATCGTCATAACTCTGTCTTCACTATACAGATATCTGCAACCTATAATACGGACCTCATCAATGACGAAGAACGAAAGCAACATAGGAAATGGGTTGTCTTTCCGGAGAACCATCGAGCATCTGCTTGCAGGAATAGTTTGAAAACGGTGTAATCGTCAAAGTGTCCTATTATACCCAGTTAGGTAATCACTTCCTTACATGGGACGATCACAATGTTAAACATACTGACTTGTGGCCAATACGGCTATCTATGAAAGGAAAACCACTGTATGAGTCTATAAACAGAACTTCGATTATATATCAGGTGGTTAACCTATACTGGTTTAAAAAAAATGAAGCTAACATTTTCTTTGTTTCATCATTCACCGGTACAGTAATGTTGAGTACCGATGTTCTAAAGACAGAAGCTCCGAAACCTTTTAAAAGCGTTCTAAATGGGATCAATTTAAGACATTAGTTGATATATCGTTAATATGTTGTCATATCGTCCAAGAAGCATGTCTCAAACATCTCAATTTTTTTTAAAAAGAATTATTAGTACTGGAAGTGCAGCAGGTGTGGATTCTGGAACCAATACAGAACCATAGATGCCAGTCACAGGATTATAAATTTTGTAATTACTTCCGTCACCGCCTATATCTGTTTTCCGCTTCCGGACCTATTCCTTGTGAAGGAAAATTTATTCACTTTTGACGGCAATGAGGTGAGAATGGGCGATGTTACTAAACTACTAGAACTCATGGTAGGGAAACGAACCGAATATTCAAAAACAGTAAATGATAAGACGGTATCAGTCGCTCTTAGTTGCCGATTTATCTGCCAACAAACAGGTATAACCTTTATACAGGACCCATCGACAGCCGGAAATACGTAAAGTAAGAGTACAGCCAAGACACATGTGGGAAAATATGTTGGTAGTACTCGAACTATCCCCGAATTACAGAGCAAGCACTCTACTTTCTTTACTAAGGAGGGCAACGAACAGTGCTTACTTCCCTGAAGGAACAGGATACAGCTCTGCTGTTGGAATTCAAACAGTTAAGTCTGGTAAGATGCGAATACACTATAATTGTGAAAATATTCAGGTGACTACTAGAGAGAGTAGACCAACCTTGATGTCAATACCATTACGGGAAAGGTTCTGTTTCTCACCTTAGCTTGTTATCGTATGGATACTCTAATCAATAACTGGCATGTGTCTTAGGAGGCTTCGTTGCAATCAGTGGCATAATGTAATTCACTTCTGCTCTTACATAACTCAAATGACGTTGCCTTGAAAACATTGAGCAAAAACTGAAAACGTCATCTAAAGATTCACATATAATTGCTGGACCACGTACCCACTGATATATTTACTGCTCTTCAACTGTAGGCCGACCAAAATAAGATTCATCAGTTACATTTTAATGTGATATAGTTTGACCGGGATAAATATAATGGGATAGAGTATTCACTGAAACGAAGATTTATATGGTCGGGTCGAAAATAGTACCTTCATCTAGAGATATAGAAGTCTTTGTTATTGCCTTGGTTATTTATAAATCGCTGGAGATGAAGCCAGCGATTTTAAACAGCAATTCATGCGACAGAGACATGTACAAAGCCTTGTTTAATTAAAGACCTTAATAGTGCCAAAATCTGTCAAGCTTTAACACCATTCAGGTAAAATATCAGCGAATCTAGGATGGGACTATGTATTTACTCATTATAAAGCAATTAGCAACCATGAATAAACAAACCCTTATGTGGGTACCGGGAACGCTTATGTAGGTACCGAATTGAGAGAAATGAAGCCGCTAACTGCTTTAGACACCACCTTAAGATAATAGGGATGACAACATCCGACAGTTTATAATAGAAGTACACATCAGAGGTCGAACCGAGACTGTAAAGGAAAATTTAATGAAACAATTGTATAGGATCGTCGAAACTAGTCTTGGCTATTCTCCACAAGGTGGCGTTTATCTATCTTTATTCGCATTTTGGCTATAAATGACCTGCTATTAATTGAGGCCGAACCTAATCTATGCAAATTTTCGTTTGCATTCTCGCCGATTGAAAATCAAAATGTTTCTTTTTTTTCTTGGAAGCAGGACTTCTGTTTTATTATTTTGACCAGAAAAATAAGCTGAAAAGGTAACGAAAGGTAAATAAAGTTGGGATAATCCTATACTCTTGTGAAAATTGAAACATTGACCTTATATACATGAGTAGTTAAACCTCTATTATAATGTGTGGATATTCTCTGGTACTGGTTATCAAATCCTGCTAGTGTTTTGAGAAGTACAACCGCATACATATATTGACGATTGATATCTTATATACAAACAGATGGGTTCCGAGTACAGTTATAAATAATATTCTAGCTATACGAGGGCGGATTGAGAAGTCTGGTAAAAATTAAACAAGTAATTATATTTTCGACTAAAAATTAACTCGATGCACTTAGTCCAGCGTTTTTCCAATTTTTCGCTTTCTTCTGAATAATACAATTTCTCCAAACCTTATAATTAGAGCGAATCTCTTTTCGTACGGATGTATAAGAAATTCAAAGCGTAATTTATGGATGCATGGCAACTACACACGTGAGTATCCGTGCATTGTCTCGATGAAACAGAACCTTTTTTCGACAAATGCGGTCGTTTTTCTTTCAAAACGTCGTTGAAACGGTCCATTAACTTGCAGTAATTACTGTTTTCCCGTTTTGACGTAATCAATGTGGATTATGCCGTAAGCATCTTAAAAAACTTTTGATTGATTGTAAGCAAACGGGGCACCCAACGCGCAGATATATTTTTAATATTCAAATAATCGTGTAATATATTGCTAACACGTTCATCTGAGATGCCTACTATCTTGCGCATCTTCACTCAGCGGGCTTAGCTCTTTCAGAGAGTATCATGGATTTCGTCAAACATTTTTGGTGTGGTGATTTCATTTGGGCATCCGGAACGTTCGGCACCAGGTGTGTTTGTACGACCACATCGATAATCAGTAAACCCCTTGTGAAGCATTTTAATCGGTGGCAAAGAGTCTCTAAGATTTATCAAACTGTGTTTTGATTTGCATACTGGTTTTTCCACGCAAAAAAATGGAAGGCAACGGAAGACGGTGTTCACACATGTCATCTGGGATTTGAGACTGTGGCACCCTCTGTTGTAATTTTACCAGACTTCTCACTCAGCCCTCGAACTTTTGGCAAACCACTGTCTTTGCCTTTTCGATCAATTCAGTGTTTTTAACACTGAACTGATTGCAATAAATCGCCATCGACAGTAATCCAGAAATGCCATTTGGTAACAAAATGACTGGGAGCGTTTCTTACATCACATTGGACACTTGGTTATTGATAGCTTCATTTCGTCCTCTATCGAATAAGGTGAATTTTTTACAATACCGCACCCGTCAAATCGAGGGGTGATATCATTACAGAAAACTATTAAATACGTGTCTCACCATTAAAAATTCAATTAGCAATTAAAATAAACACGAAACGAAGCAGCAGCAGAAAAAATGTTAAATTGGTGTAGAGTATCAACAGGTGGCTGGCTATCGTTCAAATATATTATGTTGTGATGGGACATTATAGTATAATAATATTATAAACATTAAAGAGATTGTAATACATAAAATTTTTATAATCACCTGTCTAATGTGTACACAAGTGCTCTCCGTCGACTTTTACAATACACCGATGGGAATTCCTCGCATGCGGCCAAATTTGATGCATCATGGAACAAATGTATATTTACCATATCGACCATTGTACCATTTATACGCCAACGCGTTCGCAAAAATCCTTTGCGTGACCATTTGCACTGTGTATACACAAATGTAAATTTCATAACCTTATAATAATTAACAAGGGTTAAGGGTGGTACTCACCTCGGGGAAAAAATGCTGTGGAAATTTTGATTTTTCTTTTGTTGCAACACTTTCGATGTTGCCCGTGTGTATATTTTTGCCTTCGACCATGTCCCACTGATGTGTCAAAAAATTCCATATGTCTAATTGGGTTATCGATTTGACGGCAAAATATAAATTTCCAAGTGCCTGGAAAACATAAAAAAAATAACAAATTTTCATTTAATTACGATTAGATATAATAAAACAAAGGAAATGAGGAAAATTTTCTTATCCAATATGGTTGATGTATCGATTTATATCTTTGGGACTTAGAGGGTTGCTGCTGTTCGTTTAACTTAAGTAAGTTTGATGATATTTTCGTTATGGGAACATTTTTTTATGTTTTGTTGTATTCGAACGAACGAGTATTTATGTAATACCTGCGAGAGTTTTTTATGTTTATGTGTATTCGTTGGATGGTACATTATGTTCGATAAGAGGTATGTTGTACATAGATTACGAAATGATCAAAATGAAATACTTTTGCACAATCGAACATTATAACATAAAACGAACATAATCGATTTTTCAAAGTACAGTAAAAGCTCGGTTTAAATGGTTAAAGAAAAATAAGGCTGGAAATGGATTTTCACCATCTGATTACAATCGGTGGTGTAAATGAACACATATGAATTATTGTTGGAGGCCACAATTCACGGGCTGACCACATCTTACATGTGAGTACTATAGGCTGGCATTGAAATGTGTAGATGGTCTAACAGGTATAGGTCCTCGATTTAACTGTAATAGTGAGAGGTAGGATAAATAAGCGAACCGCAAAAGATTTGGGAGTGCATTGAGCCTCAATAAAAGATTGCAAATATTAGATACCAACAAACAGGCTCGATTTACACAACGCAGTAAACAAGACCAGAACGGCGAAAATGTTGGTATCGATTTGCTTATATATAACTGACTGGGCCAGTTTGATGTATAAGCTGCAACTTATAGACAGCCTGCACTGATATACAGTCAACTATATAGGGGCGTAGTACAAATTATAAACGATGAATAGATAAACGAAGAAGACCGAAGGAGTGGAATGTCGAGGCATTGAAATAACATCTAAGTGCTTAGTTATCAATTGGTTGTCCTGTCAATGAGTACATAAAGAGAGAGAGAGAGATAGAGAGAGAGAGAGAGACTGAAACGACCAGCTCCTAATTCAGATCAACCTACGAAGCAAAGCCTTACGTGAATACATAAAAACTTAAATCAGCTAGCAAGGAGAGAACAAAAATATAAAATTAGGGCAAAAGCTTTTCAAATTGGACTGACGAAGTTTTTACTATAGGAGCTATTGTCCTTATCTATTGTCCCTTATTTCACAAAGTACAGTAAGAACTGTGGTACTGTCATCAATGTCCTTGACCACCAACAACACCTAAAATATTGACCTAGACGACAAATGTAAAGACACTTATGTCATAAGCTATAAGATAAGATGCAGAAATGTCTAGAAGAATAGTAGAGAACCGCAGAACCTCTATCTTCTGGTGGAACGACGAGCTTTCGGATATACGAAGTAAGTAAGTACAGCCCGAAAACAATAAAAACGAATCCGTCATTTGGAATATGTTGCTTTGCGGTAAACATATAGTAACGCTTGATCGGAACTGGAGGGTGACATCGAACTAAATAAGCGAAAGTGTTTACGCAAATTAATCGAAGAAGTCAATCGCGACCATTGGGGTAGGCCATACAAATCAGCGATGAAAAAATTTAAAATTAGTCACGCTACTGCGGACTTGCCCGATGATGTTGTGTAGATTAGTGAACCATCTATTCTGCAATAACCTAACTGTTTGCTGGAAATATCGAGAAACGCGGAAAATTATGACCCTCCAGTCTCTTAGGAAAAGGCAGAGTGGAAACCAACAAAACTACAGGTCCAGGAAATATCCGGAATATATCGGGAAAGTCAGCAGTTCACTTAAATCCAGGTATTTTTTCGGGGTGTATACTGGGTGCTACCAGAGGAACCATCCGACTACGACTAAATATGTGATTGGTACGGCAGAAGAGGCGATATTTGGTTACCTGCATGGGAAACATTTATTGCGAGTAGTCGTGATAACTTGTGTAAGAACTGATGGAGTCCATTCTAGGTCTTCTTTTGCTATGGAACGTGTGCCTCGACTCCCATTGTTATGTGAAACTCAAGTAGTTGGCTTTGCCGATTATCTCGCCGTAGTGGTAGTCGCAAATCAGGTGTAGATCATGGAATTGTGTAACAAAACGATACGACACATTCAACAATGGTAAACTCCTGCTGGCCTGGAGTTAGCACAACATAAGACAATCAGTCTTAATCACTAGCAAATAAACTATTTCGAGTATAACGTTAGAGATTGGTGTCCAAAACATAGTATCTCAATCGAGCTCTGCTAGCTAGAATACAACGTTATTGATTTTATGTTGGAATCTGAAGGCAGATGGAATGCAGTGACTGGCAGTGTAGATTGGCAAGACGTTGAGAGTTTTCGAAAGAAACAGAAACGCTATTTTAAGCCGACTAGGAGGCAGCTTATAGTTAAACCACGCGAAGTACTACATAGCATTAGTCCAATGGGCCGAACGGCAAAGAAATCGAGAGTTAAGGTTTAGCCGATACAAATTGCAATATTCGTGAATTCAAATGGTTCATATAAGAATGGTTCATATACGTTTGGGACAGCTCGCAATCATCTTATTCAATTACTTTTCCAAACAACATACATATGGGGAGGAATTGACTCTGAAATAACAACATCCAACAAGACATGCGTAATATAGGTTGTCGAAACTGAAGGAAACGGAGAAAGGCAGGTTTGTGCCGGATCGAACTCGTTACATTACATGTAATAAGCCACACATAGTGATAGAATGTCGCCGGTTGTAGCTTAATGGTTAAGAGACTTTCTCATCACGCTGAGGTCTCGGGTTCGATTCCCGCCGTTGACCAAAAATTGACATGCCACCGGATGACATAAAATGCGGTTGTGTGCAAAAACATTCGTTGGGCTGACCACCTACAATGTGCACCAATCATTAAAATGGTTGGTAAGGTCTCAGTTGAGACGCGTTAAGGGCCGTTTACGGCCCCTAAGCCACAGATTAGATTAGTGATAGAATGTTGCTTAGATCGACGTTGTACTGTATATCGCGTTGGATATTAACATTGAAGGGTTTTATTTCAATTCAACGAGCGTTGACGTATAAAAAATGAAATTTTATCGAAACACAAAAAATTCCGTAGCCGTAACGATGAAAATACAAAGTTGGGGAAGACAAAGAAGAAACTGAGTTATGAACTTGAATTTTTATTAGTTTTTCATATTTTCATTTTAAGAAAATGATTATTTTGGCGATAAAAAACAAATGAAAAATTGAACGCAATATTTATAAAGAAAATGTGTAAAATGAATGAAAATTTTATAACTGTTACCGCATTTAAATTTTGAGTATTTGATTGATTTGTGAAAAAAAACTGTAAATTTATAAGATTACTAACGCTAAGGTGTTTGGTCATTTGGTTGCTTGGTATATATTCTTGCCATACTCTGTCCATTGACGTTATAGCGTATAGGATTAATTTCGACTATGTCGCGTAGCATTGGTTGTAGCGCCACAATATTAACCACAATTCTGAGTCGGTGGTCAGTAAAACTTGGTTGAGTCTAAACCAGCGAGACAATGAACCGGTTGAAATACACAATATATAACTGCCGTGAGTGTTTCAATTCAAAATGAGTCAAATCAGCCGATTCTAGGCCGTTTGCAGGAATTGGAAATCTCTTAAACCACATACTGACGAATTTCGTGTAAATATCTTGGTTTTAACCTTTACAAGATTAAATCAACTCAAGAACTGAAGCCTCTTGGCCATTTAAAGTGCCAAATTTCTCCTAATGTACTTTGGCTATAGTTTGAAGAAAATCCTGAATTTAATGAATAATGCCTTGTCAACCAGCAAAATATGTGTTATCAGATGCGAGAAGTTCATATGTGCTTCAAGAGATTCCATTACAATCATCATGTGGTGTGGATTTCATACCGAAAGAGTGATTAGAGATTTTACGACCAATTTTAATGTATTCCATATTTTGTCTCTTAATAAGATGATGAGAAATCATCGCCGTAGAGAAGACTATTTTCCAACACAAAGTGGGCAACTACGTCGTTAATCAACATAGAGAAGGTGAGCGCCCTGTGGTACACCATAGACGCGTATTAACTGGATTGTGGTTCAATATAGCTTCACTACTTAAGATTAGGAGCAGGTGCCCATAGTATTATAACCTTGTTATAGTACAAAGAGGATTGATAAATTTCTCTCAATTTCTCTTCTTTAGAACTGGCCAACGAATCGTTCAAGTGATAAAGCACAAATTTACGATATGTGCACAAAATAAAATTATTATCATTCGTTAAGTGATTTGACAACCATCCAAGTGAAAAGAAAACTAACGATACGGATAACTGCGTGAGTAATTCAAGTGAGAACCACATATGTCTCGATGAATAAACCGCATCGAAGTTAAATACCGCTGACCATGTCGGTTTCCTACAACGCGAATAAATTCAGTAAGAATAAGTCTATTAAGGATCAAATTAGGGCACTCTTAAGTTAGAAGAGGAGTCAAAACATGGCTCTAGTGATACGTTTTTTTTTCAAACTATTAAATTGGGCAAGTTAGCCATTTATGATTTATCTACCGTCCACTAAACGACTGAGTCATATGCATATCACTACGAGTTACCGAACCCTCTTCTGCATTGCCAAAAGGTAGCTTTTAGCAATTTTAATATAGAGCTCACTAAAAAAACACTCTCAACAGTATTTGACCAAAACAAAACTAGAAATTTGTTGTGTTCCGAACTTAAAAGGTTAACAAAAACCGCTGGAAGGTGAAGAATGAATAAAGCCAGAAAGTCACTATTTAGGATGACCTAAGATCTTCACACAGATTCTCCTAGATAAACTTTTGTGAAGAAATTAATAGCTTAACAGAAACATTGTCGGAGAATCCACTATGTTAAATTGCCTGAATAATTTAAGGCAGAAAATTCACCCAGAAACTCCTGCTCTTTTCGTTCATTGCTGTAAGCTTCGTTTCACCATCGGAAGCTTGTAAGTCAGATTATACTGACTCAAAATCATTGTCGATTTATTAGGAGACTTCTCCGCTCAGTAACATGAAACATGCTTACAGGATTGGCAAATCTTGATAAACTACAATACATGAACTTGTAACAAGAAGTGCACGAATTTGTGTTGCTTAACTCTCACATCATTGTAGCTGAGCTAGGATATTTTTATCTCAGTCAAAGTTGCCAGGTTCTTTTCATTCCTGTTAGACTAAGAAATGTAGCTTTATTGTTCAAAGTTATGGTGATGAATTGGTTATAACAACTTATAGCAAGCAGTTAAGACATCTTAAATCCATTTATATCATAAAAGCCATCATTATAGGATCGTCTATTGTTTGGACGATGAAATTGTATTCAAAATGGTAACCAACATAAATTGCAGGCTAAAGTGTTTGCTCCCATAAGCTTTCAAATCGAATATCCATTTTGTAATGTTAAGGAAATAGTTGGAAGAGAGTGGTCGAACTATTTTTGAAGTCCAATCCAACCTTGTATAAAATTAGAAAGAGTGTTTCAAGCTGTACTATTTTTAGATCGAATCTGCCTGCATTATTGCAGAAAAGACGTCGAATAAAAATCAGCTGAAAATAATAAGACAATCCCCGTGGTGACCTGCTATATAATGAAGTTTAGAAATCTACTTTCAGATGCATCATTCCAGATTAAGCTTTCTGAGGGTTAATTACTCAGGAACAATAGATTTCAAACAATTAAATGATCTTTCCGAAACAAAAGGGTAAACTAGCCATAATGTCTAAAAAGCTATGAAACAATCTCACTCTTGGAAAGACGTTTGATAATACTATCGATATCATCTACTTATAACACTAAGACAATAGAGTGTCGTTTTTCAGATGTTCGCTTAAAAATCTTTCCATTCCGCCATTTCACAGGTGGTGGTATCCGCTGAATCGACTTTCATAATTCATAAGCTCGTGCATTTTGCTCTTTCACAATTTTAATTTTTTACAGAGCCCACCTATGACTATTATAATTTATCGCAGAACTTTTTGAGCGTCATTCGACCAACATAATTGATCGTTTTCTATAAAAAATGTAAGCGACACGATAATTAACTTTTATTTTAAGAACCAGTTTGAGATGAATAATCTTTTGTGCTCGTAGAGGAGTCAAACGTTTTAATTTCTATTGGGTTTTGCCCAGATACATCAATCCATAAATGTTATTAAAATTTGGGATTTTTTTTAACAAAACAAATTTATTTTAACTGATGATCTCTAGTCTTAAATATCCCACTGCAAACCATTTGTAAGTCACACAACTGCCAACATGATCACTGACATTAGGGTGACGAAGTACGTCTTTGGGAAATTATTTTGTGTAATTATTACCGAAAATCACATATAAGGTACTACAACAGCCCATTTTACCTCTCCGGTAACGATATCATGATCTTTACTCACGGATCAGTATACTCTTATGTGGCTGGTGCCGGTTTGTCTATCCCCCTTGGTATGGACGCTACTGTCTCTCAGGCGAAAGTTGCTGAAATTTTGAAAGCAGCATTCTTTGGAAAGGAAATGAAATGCGGAGATCGTCGTATCTACATCCTTTCTGACAGACAAATTGCTCTTAACGCGATTGTTTTAATTTGAAGACGATAGTTGCGTTAAATTGACTAGGCAGTCTGAATGCAGTTCGACTTCACTGGATAGCAGTCACATGGGTAACAAAGTAAACTTGAACCGGCCGTCTATCACTTTGGTGATCTGCAACAGAGATGGGACAAATCCATTTTGACACGGATTGGGATCTCTAGAGATACCCAGAGTATACGTCTCGGAAGGGATGTCAATGGGCCAATCGAGTCACTGGGAAGGGGAACAAAATTGAAAGCCACACAATTTCACATTCGCCCCAATTTGTCGGTTATATAAAACACAATCAAATTCACAAACGTATCACATGCACACACAGATCAAATTACGTTTAACAGTTTTTCCCCACAATTCACTTAATTATACAAAAATACATAATTAGGTGAAATCGTTAATAAATATTTTTCCGTGAAAATATCATTAAAAAAGTAAAACGAGAGGTGTCAAAAGTAATACGATATAATACATAGTATATAGCAACCACACCCTGAACTTTGTTGCTTCAACCGTTTTTTAGAGTGTACACAGAACCACAACCAAACCAAGATCTAGGAAATTTTAGCACCTTAAATATACAAAAAGGTATTTAATTATGTTAATAGCTTTTCGTATTTAAGAAAAACCACGACCTACATCAACATTAAATATTATATATTATACACATACATACATACATTGAGATGTCGTTTCGTGTTCATAAAATCTTATCACCTTAGAGCTTATCGTCTTATATAAATTGTTAACGATTTCTGTTGAAATATTTTTTCTCAGTCTTATCTCAATCGTTATGTACAAAAGCATTAACTAGTCGACCTGCATATAAACAAATTGTGTGCACTATTCAGATGGGATGTGACACAATAACAATGTCGTAAAAATCGATAAATCTAGGGGTTCTAGGGGTAGGGAAAACGAGGATACGACGTTGAAGAAAATGCATACGATGTATGTATGTGCATGCATTTTAGATGAGGAATGAAAACTGACATTAAGAAAACTATTTATACGTAACAATTGCATACATAAACTGTTGGACTCACCTCTGAGCTATTTGTTGTCCTCGTGACAGTATGAACTTATTATATAACGACCATTGTGAATGTAATGACATACTTGTATGTCCTAGAATAATAATACTGACAATTTTTACAGGCCATTGCTGTCAACAATCTGACGCTATCGGTTTATATTACGAACTTCTTCGTTAAAAGATAGATGGACGATTTAGCACATCGAGCAAGAATGCTCGCTGTCGTTTGATTGCCATCATTTAATCTATACATAACAACAATCCCTGAAATTATACAGAGTGATAAAGTTCTGATCGGCTCTTGTACAATTTCAGGAATTGCCAGTTCTCGCCAGTTCACAGAGCGTGATAGATATCAATGAGTGATTAATCATTTCCTCACAAAGAGTGCTTATTACTACTGAAATCTATGGCTTGGACCTCCCTCCATTGAACCTTAGCAAACTGGAGCAGTTTGTTCCAGTGCAGAGAAGACAGTTGGTTAACAGGAGTATTCTTGGTGTTGAACACAACGGATCTAATGCTGTCGAAAGCCGGACAGCTGCTGATGAAGTGTAAGCTGTTATCAACATCCTCAAGACATTCGTCGCATACGGCATCACTGGCAAGTCCCATGCGATGAAGATGACTTTTAAAACGTCCAGGCCAGTAAGTAAAGAAACCAAAATTCTCAAGTTGTCTTTTTTCATCGATAGGACGTATTTGGTCAGCTTCGGGTTAAGTCCTCTTATAAAGTATTTTGCCTTACGGTAAGTAGGGTAGTTGACCAGGTCAGTTGTGAATAGGTACCGGAGCAGCTGGTTCAGGACCTACGATAAATAAGCGAGATCCAGTTTTAGCCAAACTGTCGGCAACATCGTTACCATCAATGTCACAATGGGCGGGAACTCACATGATCGTTACCATATTATTACAACCAAGGAGGTTCAGCAAATTCTTACACTCTCCTACCAGTTTAGAGCTAGTTCGAGGGTTGTTTAATGATTAACTCATTACACAGTTTTACTGTCCGTACAAAATATAATATCTTTGTCGACGGAGGCGAGATTAAAAGCTGAAATCACACCGTGAGTAACCGCAATTCATTCCGCTTGATGAATAGTACAGTGGATCTCAAACTGCTAGAGATTTTCTAATCATTCGATGGACAGTATTAACCAAATCCAGCACCCTGTTCAGAGACAGAATACAAGCGTTTCGGATCTGAAAAGAATATAAGCGACTCGGATATTTGTTTGAGCAAGTCTGGTGAGAGCCACATATCCCTGGATGGATAAACTACCTCATATGATCTGTGCAAATAAAAACAGGCAGAAGCCAATCAGTTACCATGTCGATTTCTGGCATAGCTCGTGTTAATTCATTAAGAATTGATCTATGACCTGAACTAGTGCCAAAAGCATTCCTCAAGCGCAAGGCAGCCGAACAAGCAGTACCTAAAATGAAGGATTGTAACTGTGGTAGTGAGAGAGCTCCATAGCTAGGAACGGAGTTGAAGCCATAGCTCCAGTTACAGCCCGACAAGCGATATTTTACAAATAGTTGAGTTTAACAAATAGTTGACTGGCCACCAAACAATAGATGCATAAGTTAGCATTGGTAGAACCGGACTTGTAGATAAAATATAGTATTTTGGGGAATAATCTCCAGGAATTACCAAAAGCTCTACGACATTGCCAAAAAATCGCAGTGGCTTTTTGTAGTTTGAAATCCAGATGATACTTCCAAGAAAGTTTATTATCCAGAAAAACTCGAAGATGTTTAACGTAGGCTGAGCTATTAACCTTGCATCCGAAAAGTGATGGTACAAAAAAAGCTTCAGTATTCCTAAGCCTTGTAAAAATAACAAAATCGGTTTTTGACGGGTTCACATGTTAACCCTTATTCAGACACCACTGTTCTATAATGAGAAGAGTGTGTTGAGTTAAATCTGATAAGACATTCAGGTGCTTGTCGGAATCTGTCAGAACCAGATCGTCAGGTTAAATCTGATAAGACATTCAGGTGCTTGCCGGAAACTGTCAGAACCAGATCGTCAGCATAATTTTGAGCGGTAAAACCGGACTCACGTAGAATTACAAGAAGTTCATCAATGAGCCACAACAGGGGTGAAAGCACACCTCCCTGCGGGCATTCTCTGGAAGCCTTGACTGAAATGAATTGGGGACGGTGTAGTCCAACTTGCCAATTTTTTAGAATAAAAATTACTTTACTTCTGTTTCAAGATTGTGGAACAAAACTAAAAGCGATACATGCCTGGAACAGATGCAATGAATGTTCCTTAATAAGAGGATATCGATGCTGTAAAACAGCAGGAAATATAGCATCAGGACCGGAAGATTTAAAGGGTTTGAAAGAGAACAAGCTCCAACGTAGGACCTCATAATTAATTAATCTGCAGGCTAGGTCCCAATTGGGAATTACCTCCAACTCGTTGGTGACTACACCAGTGTTGTCGATGGGAATAGTTTTACAACCCGGAGAATGGGTAGTGAGAAGTAGGTCGCCTACTTCTTTTTTATAGAAGATGTAAACTTGCCATTAGGTAGACGAAGTGACTCAAGTCTACAAGTATTATTCCTGCTCATTGACTAGTTAAGTCTAACTGCAACAGGTTAGCTATTAATTTCACCCCAGAAGATGACCCAGGAGGATCTCTGTGATGTTCTTAATTCTTTTTGTACACTTTTTGTGCAGCTAGAAAGTTATCCCATTCAGACTGAAGATTAGATCTTCTGGCCTTGTTCTTCAGCTTTCTGATTATCTTCCTTAACCGTTCCACAGCAGAGCACCAGAAAGGTTTGTTCTGAGTTTTTTGATGTGAAATAAGTGGGCATGAAAACTCAAACGCAGTTGAGATTGCTTTAGTGCAGAAGCCTGCAGCTCTATATCCGCACAGACGAATGAATCATCATAGGTGATTCGAGTAAAGAAACAAACTCATGAGAAAATGTTTCCCAGTTGGTAAGCTTCCTGTTACGGTAAGGTTTAAGCGGTGCTCTTTTAAGATTAATATAAAAGGAAATGCACCTGTGATCAGAAGTAAGAATATCATTCGTCACTCTCCAGTTTAATGTAAATTTGGTAAAGGACATAGAACACAAACTAATGTCTATTGCCTTCCTACGTGCAGAGTTAACAAAAGTTAACGGCTCGCATGCAGCATTGAGGATATTCAACTCAGAGGAACTTAGATAGTTTAGCAGATCAGAACCTCTATTGTTAACGTTGGTACTTCCCCATAAAGAGTGATGTGCATTAGCATCACAACCCACTATTAGAGGAATGTTTTTCACTTTACACCAACTTACTAGGGATGTAAAATCCACAGAATGTGGTGGAGTAACGGAATCGTAAGGAAAATATACTGATGCTATTACAACTTCAGTATGAGAATTAAGAGTAATGCGTGCAGTTGAAATATCGGATAAACTACATTCCTCATGCATTAATATTGTTCGAGATACAGATGCACGCTCTGGTTCCCGCGATTGAACTCTTGTACATAATTCTACCACCGGGGGTGCTAAGTCCATAGAAACCAAACCATCAAGAAGGTAAGGTTCTTAAACTAAGCATAAGTCTGTGTGATCGAATGCACGACGATCGCACAAGATGGATCAATATAACTTTTAATTTCTTAAAGTTACTAGAAAACTTAACAAGAACTGTTAACGACTGAATGGGTTTCAACATTAGAAACTCATTTCTGGGTTGTTCTGTACGTATATTACCTAGAACAGGGTGAACATGTTAACACAAGAAATATTTTCTGAACAAAAAACAGTTTAAGGCCTCTGTTCCCCTCGTCACTTAGTACTGCCTCATTGGTAAATATGCAAGAAGTCACCGTTTTCTCACATTTTTCGACATTGTAAAAACCAAGAACAAGAAGACACTTTACTTGCTTTGCATTGTCGTATCTGACTCATAATAATTTAATATTTTTGGGTCCATACTACATGCAGTGATTATTCAGGTCCCCTACAAATAAAAATGAGCACAACCTACAAAGGCTACATGACCATCTCCATCTGTCTTGCGGCCAAAGCAATGCACATTGAGGTAGTATCATAACATACCTAAGAAGCGTTCCTATAATGACCGCGTTCAAAATATCAAGACGTTAACAATTATCTAAAGATAATGCAAAAGGCAGCGGTAGCTGATTTTTAAGACGGAACGGATATGACATTTTCATCTCATCTCAGTTTTGACCCTTCTATAAAAGATTATGGAAAACACCACACTCACTAACTAAGAATTAACAACTGTTCTCAACCAAATAGAGGCTTATCAATAACAACAGTACCCGAGAAAGATTTAACAACTTTCAATCTTCATATAGATTTTTAAGATGATCAGCTGTTTGATGACTAAGTTATGAAAGAGATGAAGATATGAATAACTTTGACGACTACAACAATGGCCAAAATAATTATACATACAAAGCCACAGCTCAACAACGAGGATCTCGTTCATCTAATGGAACACAATGTATCTCCTTCTAAATGAGTGCGAGACAGAATAGTTTAAAGTTATCCTGGAACAGATGCACACATTTGCAGATATATAACACTGCTGTGGATAACGCTGAAGATAAGCCATTTTTATTTGTTGAATCATTATTTCTTATATTTGCTCTTATATTTATTCAGTTATATTTGCTCTGAATTAAATAAATGAAATAAAATGGTAGACAAACATTATAATAGGTAAAAATTGTAGTGAACATGTGTTAAGTTAGTGAATTAGTGATAAATGAATAAGATATGGTGAAATATGATCTTATTCAAATAATTAGAAAAATCAAAAACATTTGACAAATATGCATAATAACTACGTGTACACAGTTTAATTTTTTGTTGTTGTGTTGTGTATTATTTTTATTTTTGTTTTGTTTTGCATTTAGTGCATTTTACTAGACAAGTAATAAAGTCAGGGCAGTATAACTTGAAATAGAAAAATCCAAGCGCGACGGACTCACATTGGGCGGCTCCTTGGTCAGCGTCTGTTCTTCATATTAGAAGCGGCTGTTTTAAATACCTGGCAGTAGGTTTAAAATGCTAGAGGAAGGAAACCTGACAAAAAACCAATATGGCAGAGAATAATGAAGAAAATACTACGGTGCAGGGATTCGGATCCCCAGTACCGGCGATTTGTAGGAGTGTGGAAGCGGGCTCCCAGTCGTCGACATCATACGACCGCAATAATTCGACCAAGTCAAATAATGTAAATCCATTTGGACGTAGCTCCAAATTATCGAGATCACCAACATCGTCAATAAGTAGCCACGATAAAGAAAACGAAGAACTTCGTAAGCCATCAGACCAAATACCAAATATGATATCTCAACCTAGTGTGGATCGCATGGAAAGCGTGAGCCAAGAAAACCTCTACGATGTCACTAGAGAAAACGCTGGTTTAAAAAAATCACTAGAAAACTTAATGCAACTCAATGGTCAACTCTTTAAAGAGGTTCAACAGCTTAAAGAAGAAATTGCTGTAATTAAAAGTGAGAAGAAACAAGTTAATGAAACCCAAAATGCTATAGTCGTCTATGAAACAGATGACGATGAATTGGCATATGAAACGAGTTTTATACGCAAACAAATTGTTAAAACTAAACGCCAAAATAAAAAAAGGAAAGCAGAATCCTCGCCTGAGGTGGAACAATCAATACAAGGCGTAAGAAAACCACCGATTAACCAATCTGGTCAGCCACGCAAGGACTTAGTTAATCTACAGAAGAATGTACAACTCCAAACAGCTAGCACATCTAACGTGTCTCAACAAAAAAAAGCAGAGTTAAATGAACCAATGAAGAAAGAGATACCACCTCCACCCATTAATATTCTTAATGTTAGTGAGTACGAAACAATTAAACAAATAGTCAAAATAGTGCCAAACGACAAATATAAGGTCACTGCACTGAATAATAATGTTTGGAAAGTAAATGCAGTTGATCCAGAAACCTACAGAATGTTAGCAAATGCAATTAGTGCTCAAAACATTGAATGGTTCACGTATGAAAACAAAGCAGAGCAACAAATCAAAGTTATGGCCAGAGGACTACATCATACATGCCCAACTGATGAAATAATTGAGGAACTTAGTCAGAAAGGATTCAAAATCATAAATGCTGTAAACATTCTGAAGAAAAAGGTTACCAAAACCTCAAACGATGAAAGAGTAACAACCAAAATCGGCCTACCCCTATTCATGCTAACATTTAACAACACCGAGAGCATTGATAAGATATATGGAATCAAAGCAATCTTGAACATGAAAGTCAAAATTGAGACATTAAAAAAGAACAGCAGTAGAATTCCACAATGCCACAACTGTCAGGCATATAACCATACTCGAAAATACTGCAATAGGGAGCCTAGATGTGTAAAGTGCGCTGGGAAACATCCATCAAAAGAATGCAACAAAAGTAGAAGCGATCCAGCGAAATGTATACACTGTGGGAATCACCACCCAGCAAATTACAGAGGCTGTGAAGTTGCCAAACAGCTGCAAAGAATGAGAAATAGTAAAAAAAAATCCAACACAGAACATTAGAACTCTTAGTTCTCAACCTAGGACGCCATCCTATCCAAACCAAATCCCTCTTAATAGCGCGAAAGTTAGAGAAGGCACGACATATGCCCAAATGGCTGGCCAAACGGAAAATGTCAAGAAAGGACCCAGTCAGGAAAATCATGTCCTGCAAGAAATACTGCAGAAGTTAACCACTATAAATTCTCAATCATTAGAATCTATGAGTGAGCTACTAAAACAACAAGAAAAAAGACTAGAAACACTAGAAAATACATCGATGAACCAAAATAAAAAAATAACAGACGCGACAGGTAAAACTAGAGAAATCATTGACTACCTTAATTCTAATCCATTCAAATTAAACAAGAAAACATAATGACACACTATTTAAGAATTGCTACCTGGAATGCAAATGGTCTTGCGCAACGCATTTCAGAATTAGAAGTATTTTTAAACACAAAAAACATTGATATATGCCTAATCTCAGAAAGTCACTCTACTAGAATCTCGTATTTCAAAATTCGTGGATACCAGTGCTATCAAGCTCTTCACCCAGCAGAAAGAGCTAGAGGCGGAACAGCAATCTTCATCAAGGAAAATATTAAACATCAAGAAGAACTTAAAATAGAGGAAGAAGCTATGCAAGTAGCAACTGTTTCTATTGAAACCAAAAACTACAAGAGCTACACTATATCAGCAATCTACTGTCCACCCAGATATAACCCAAAAAAGGAAGACTACATCAAACTTTTTAAATCGCTTGGTAAAAATTTCATTATTGGAGGCGATTTTAATGCAAAAAATATATTTTGGGGATCAAATCGAACTACTCCCAAAGGAAGAGAGCTATTTGAAGCAGGCAGAATATTAAAATGTGAGTTCCACTCCAGTAGAAAGCCAACCTACTGGTCTAAAGACGTAAATAAAATTCCTGATCTTCTAGACTTCTATATATCCAGAGATATCTCCGAAAATTACCTAGTAGTTGAAAATGAAGAAGGACTATCATCGGATCACTCTCCAGTCTTAATGACAATAAGTTCCACGGCAATAAGGAAAGCAAGCCCTCCAAGACTAACAAATAACAAAACAAACTGGGAATACTTTCGCCAGCTAGTCGAAGAAAGCGTCAATCTACAGGTGCCGATCTCGAACGATCATATGATAGAAGAAGAGCTGGAAAATCTCATTGAAAGTATACAGAAAGCGGCATGGGAAAGTACTCCCATCCAGCATGAAATAATACAGAAAAGTATAAGCTACCCAGTTGAAGTGAGAGACTTGGTTAACGAAAAAAGACGAGCTCGCAAGACTTGGCAGAGAACTAGAGCTCCTGAAGATAAAACAATCCTAAATAATCTGTGCAACAAACTTAAGCTGCTTATAAAAGAGATCAAGAATGAGTCAGTAGCTTGCTTTCTAAGTAACCTGACAGGTAAATCTGACACGGACTATTCGTTGTGGAAGGCCACTAAAAGTCTAAAAAGACCTAAACTGCAAGTGCCACCCATAAAAAAAGCTGATGGAACCTGGGCTCGCAGCGATAAACAAAAAGCTGATCTTTTTGCTGAACACCTAGAAATTACCTTCAAACCACCAACTGGGCAGGTAGAGAATGAATATTTAACACCGGTCAACAAAATAGACGAGGTACCTCTCCTACCAGTCACTGTGAAAGAAATCAAAGAAGAAGTAAAAAATCTTAAAGATAAAAAGGCTCCTGGTTACGACCTGATAACAGCAAAAATAATCAAAGCACTACCAGAAAAAGCACTACGGAAGCTACAGCACATAATCAATGCTGTCTTTAGACAAAGATATGTTCCGAGACAGTGGAAAGTAGCAGAAATAATAATGATTGCTAAGCCTAATAAACCGTTAAATGACAAAACATCATACAGGCCAATCTCTTTATTAACAACCACATCAAAAATTTTCGAAAGATTGTTTCTGAAGAGCCTCAAGCCAATTATAGAGACTAGGAAACTTATACCACCACATCAGTTTGGGTTTCGAGAAGGCCACTCAACAATAGAACAGGTACATAGAATCACTGATACGATTGAAGAGGCGTTGGAAGAGAAGAAGGTATGTTCAGCAGTATTCCTAGACGTAGCCCAAGCATTTGATAAGGTTTGGCACCATGGTCTGGAATTTAAGCTTCAACGAGATCTACCAAAACAACATTTTGAATTGCTTAAGTCATACATAAATGACCGTTATTTTCGAGTGAGACAAGAAGAAGAGTACTCAAAACTAAAGAAAATATTGGCAGGAGTCCCACAAGGTAGTGTGCTTGGCCCTGTGTTATACCTTCTGTATACAAATGATTTACCAAATATAGCAGAAGCCAGAATAGGAACTTTTGCTGATGACACTGCAATTATGACTACTGATATTAGTATTTTCGAGTCAACACGGAAACTACAAAATGCTGTTAATACAGTAAACACTTGGACAAAAACTTGGAGAATAATGCTAAACGAATCAAAATCAACACACATCAACTTCACCAACAAGAAAGTAGAATACATCCCGATTAGACTGAATTTTCAACAAATTCCTTACTCAGACAATGCGAAATACCTTGGCATGACACTAGACACTAAGCTTAGGTGGAAAGCACATGTTAAAAAGAAAAGACAAGAATTGAATTTTAAATTCAGAAAAATGCAGTGGCTTATTGGAAGAAACTCTGAGCTGACAACGCAAAACAAACTACTATTATATAAACAAATCCTTAAACCTATCTGGACATACGGCATTCAACTTTGGGGATGTGCAAAGAAAACTACAATTAAGATCATACAAACATTTCAAAATAAAGTACTACGTAGCAATGTCAATGCTCCATGGTATATTAGAAATGACAACCTCCATCGAGACCTTAACATGGAATACGTCAGTGATGAAATAATTAAGCTTGCAAGGAGTCATGTACTGCGACTGCAGCAACATGACAACGAGGAGCTGCGGAACCTACTGGATCACACCAATGGACCAAAGCGCCTAAAAAGAACAAAGCCTTTAGAATTAGTGGTTCCCTGAACTACTGAAATCAAAGGACTGGACGAAATGGGATGAACCGATTTTTCTCATCCCATAAGATGCTACACTGCTTAAAAATACAAAACATTTACTAGATAATCACTGAGATTAGTTGTAATATTATACAGAAATATAGATTTCTTAAACAAATAAAAAAAAAAAAAAAAAAAAAAAAAAAAAAAAAAAATTGTTGGATGGCTACTATCGCACACTTAGACCGGCGATGGTCCGTTGTCATGGCACTTTTATGTACGGCTACCTCCCTCTCTAACTGCCATAGCTTTAACCACCGCGCCACCTGGGCGGTTATATAACCATAGAAAACAAGTGATATAGTGGGTGTATGGTTATATCAGGAACAATGAAGTTCAACATAACAAGAATAGCTTCTCATCCTGCAATCTGTATTTGTAAAATTGGTCAAGATAGCCTGATCTATGGTAAATGGAAGATTTAGCGTACTTGAATGTCACATTATATTGGGCAGAACTCAATCATTATTATTCTGCCATTCAGCTAGACACGTTATGTACGGTTGTGACGTTGATAGTAGTTCCGGGACACATGGATACGATAAAGCACTGCTCAACATTTTGTTCCGAATAAAAGCTTGCTATACCTTGATCTGAATGAGCAGAAAAACATAAACACGATTAAGGGGCAAAAAAAATGAAGGGCGATTGAAACAGCAACCATGTTCAATGGAGAATAGAAATACTATACAACTGCATGTAAACTGTATCTAACGAGCAGAGGCGTTCACAGTGTCAGGTTATGGGATGATGTGATATTCCAAAGGACGGAAATAAAGGTACATATCGTCAGGTTAGGGTGGCTGTCATGAAGGATCGGCAAAGACACGTGCTCGTTCGGAGCTATACTACAAAATGATTTCACTAGCTCCCTCCTGAGGCTAGATGAAGCGGTGGCATTTCAAAGATAACTATGCTTGGAAAGAGACGGTATGTTGTGGCTCGACGAACAAATGTCGTAGCACAGAAAAGATAATTGACAATTATGGGCTACCTAAGACGTTAGACAATATAATTGAAGCGTTTTAATGTAAGCATGACTGCCTATAAAAATTCAAATATTGATAACCAGTTTATAGGTTTCACTGTTGGAATAAGTTCGGCTTGAATCTCTAAGGAAGAGAGATAACCAGCAGGTGTGCTCCTAAGTGAACCTCTCCTAAAGATTGTTTTTTTGAAGCAAGAGTTGCAGATATTTGGGAGAAGGGATTCGATCTCACTCATGTCAAATAAAAGTGATAAATCTAACGATATGGGTAAACGAACGAACCTCACCCCACCATTACGAGACGACAACGAAATTAAAATAATCGTTAATTTTAATTTTATTATCGCATTAAATTATGTCAGTTCTATAATTTGCATAAAAATTGTATAAATGAAATAAATTAATTTTTGAAATTAATGGTGGGAAAATGTTAATGATTGATTTAAGCGTAATAAATTGATTAAATTTTAATTTAATGGCATTTCTTTAAATGTGGGTGATTTAATTACAAATAAATCGTATAAATTGAAATTTTCCACTGATTTAATTACTTTGTGGGTATATCCTCCCGAATCAAATTTAATGTATGTATGATGACTCAATCAGTTATTTGTGTATATAGCACAATCCGGAATGGTATACCGGATACCAAATGTGTTTGGTAGGATTTAAGGCGGCCAAAGAACACCCGGTAGAGTAATTGACTATAACGACAAGTGAGTTTTGAGGCGTATCAATCTTCCCAATTGCGGTTGGGTGCGGTTAAGGACGGTTTGTGATGAACTATTTAAACAAGATATGTTCGAATAAAGGGTTAAACGTTTACGGAAGAATTTATGGTGATAAGTTTCGTAAATACTTCAAACGAAACATAAGACCAATAGAATACCACCACAATGTTCAGAGCTTGTCGTAGGAGGCGACTCAATCTGGTTGGATCACTGGGTTAAAGACCCGCATCCGTAAAAACAACAAATGTTAAAAATGTCAACAAAAAAAATCGGATACCGCCAAAGAATAATGACCTCCCGCTTAACTATCCAGAAACGAGAGTAAGGATCGGCACGTGGAATGTGCATTCGCTTCGAAAACCTGGCGCGGCCAGGTTTGACGACCTTATCACACGTATACTAGAGTATGGGCTGGAACTTGTAGCGCTCCAAGAAACTCGATGGCCTAAAAGTGGAAACCATGTGGCTCAATGCTATACATTGCTGCACAGTGCAGATGAACTCGGAAATTTTTGAGTTGGATTTCTCATTGGGCCACAGCTAAAAAAACTGTATTGAGCTGCCAAGCAGTCGATAATCTTCGCTTGCACATGACATTATAGCCAACTTGTCAATAGTCTATGTACATGTGCTCACTGATAAAAGCCAACCCTAGGATAAACTCATTTTACAAAAATTTGGATACTCTGATGGTCTTTACCTGAGCAGGATGTTAGATTGGTGATTGGTGACTTTAATGCTAGAGCTGACAGAAATCAGACCGAATTATGTAATAATATAGGTTCGTACTCCTGACATATGGAGGACTCTGGCGGAGGAAATTATCTACAATCTATATATAACTACAAAGAAGGATTCCGCCCAAATCGATTAGTCACTGATGAAGTTTTTTCGCTACGGATGATTCTTTACAAGTACTACGAAACATTGTGCAATGTACAACAGGTATTCCTAGATTTCAAGCAACCCTATGACTCGATCAATCCGGAGAAACTGTGGTATATGCGCTTGAATAATTAGGAATACCAAAGAAATACGTACATCTATGTAAAATGACAGAACGCAGCCTTAATTGTGTGTTAAAGTTGAGAACAGGCTATCGAGAACTTTTGCAATTACTTTTGGTGATTAACTGATAATTAAGATTAGAGATAATTAACCAAATATCTCTGGTTTTCGAGACCAAGACGCAATTGATTCCAGTAGAGGTAACCACACGTTTGAAGGAGTACTGAGATTACAGTATTTTGGAACTATCGTTACTCACGATAATAGTGTGGGAGAAAATATCAAAGCTCGCCTTGTCGCTGGCAATCGGCCTTTATATCCTCTACGTCCACTTCTGAAATCGAAATGTCGTGCAAATACGGATTAGCTGAAATTGTACAGAATGTTGATCAGTCCCGTTGTCATGTATGGATGTGAGAGTTAGACCTTGACGGATGAGTACGAGAGATGGCTTCTAACATTCGAGAGAAGAATCATGCGTGTGATATAGGGCCCAAAACGCAACGTTGATGGCACATACCGAGTTCGTTTCAATCACGAGCTCAGGAATTTAATGCAAATTCCGCATAAAATCAGTCGACAGCGAACTGCGTGCTGATCCAAACCGAATCATACAGCGTTCTTTGAAGGGAAAACCACCTTTCGATAGGTGAAGAGGTCACTGTCGGCGACGATGGCTCCACGGCGTAGAGAGGGATCTAGCGATATTCTGGTTGGTTGCAACAGTATGAAGAGCTGGCTCGTCATGGAAACCTGATATTTGGCACAGAGTCAAACCAGCTTACACTATCACAATAAAATACTAGCACACGACATTGATTGCTAGCACACGACAATCTCTCGTGTGGTTTCTCAATTTTAAAATCAATAATCTGTATACATAAGACGATTATCTATAAAAGATTGAACCTACCTGACATGTACATATCTATACAATTTTTGTAAAATTATTTTAAGATATTAATAAATAATTTGGACCTGATTATTAGATATGATGATCATCAGAAACTTATAAGATCATCTTCATGATTGCGCTTCATATAGATTTTTATATATGGATCACAAACCATTTGGATTAATCCCATTTTCGTATGTATCTTTATGGCATCCATTTAATTTGGTCAGGATACAGTCGGAAGGCATGTCTTGAACATTACAGTTTGCCCTGAACACAGTCAAGACAACGTCAACGAAATTGATTTGAAACTATGTCAATTCATGATCTAGAATCATGAACTAGAATCATGTCTTACTTATAAAATGATATATTTGGAAGATTGTTTCATTGTGCGATTCAAATCAGAACGTGACGATCCCTCCCTTAACAACACCATCGTTCTCCTTATATAGTACATTCAATGCTCAATTTTATTTTGAATTAGTAATAATTCGTGTTAAAGGAGTATTTTCACCAATTTGGATTTGATGAGTGATGTCATTGAATGCTGGTTTGATCGAAAAGTTCAAATTCGTCTTATAAGACATATGCGTTATACTGTGTGATCCGTATATATACAGTGTGCAGTCGGGTCGCGAATCAGTTTTACCGAATTACAGATTTTTATTAATTATCTTGTGGAGTGACGATCATTGTATTTGTGATCAATGACCCCAACACTCTGGTTCCCTCCACCATACGGAAAGACTTTTGCGGTACGCGATCTGATTCAAAAGCACATGGGTGCACAATAGAGAATGTTAGGCAATGCCATTGCGTAAAGTTATGATCGTTAAAGGTGGTAGTACTTCAAACTTGGTACTGGAAATTTGGAAGGAGATTCAGAAGGTACTGGCGTCTACTTGTGTTTTTCTTAAGTACCTCGAGTTAAAGATTTAGTTGAATCTGTTTAAGTACCTACAATTAAATGAGTTAAAAATAACTAATTCAAACAATTTAGGAGTTGAGGAAGGGATGATATTACCCTAAACATGATATGTCAGCTCTTGTTCTAGCCTTAAAGATAGATGTTAATTTAGTTATTTTCCATAGGATCGTAAATTCACCCGCTCTAAAAGTAAAAATTGATTGAAGATGAAGCCTATAGATTCAAATAATTCAGGTACTGCTTTCAAGACTGATTATCCATACCACCGTGTCTTTTTTGACATTGTTCTCTTGGAACGACATTTTGCCAGTATTATTTCTCTTCATTCTCTTGTGTGTTATAGGCAGATAAGATTCTCCACTTCCATGTACAAGCCACATTTAAAATAGCAAGATTAATTGGAGATGATAACTTTAAAATATCTGCTATTTATATAAAGAATTCATGCCTGTTGAGCTATGACCCTTAACAAAACATGCTCAGAAGACCTTTCAAAATTCAAACATTTTTTAGGTTACCCCTGGGAGGAGATTCTTTTCTACATGAAAAAGAACTGATTTACAATTAATGCCTAAAACAGGTTGTCCACTAGACCGTTCGAACTATCGTCTAATAGGTTTCAGTTCTGTCCATGGTTTTGGAGTCAATTTTAACCTCATATTAGTCCACCGGGACAATTTTTACAAGGTCGATCAAGTTGGATATTAATTAGCAAATACATTCGACAGTCTGATGAGTCTCAAGTAGAATTACGCTTGATATTTCACAGGCATTTGATCTTGTGTGGCAGAACGGTTTATTATGCAAATTGGGATCGAATGGAGTTTCAAGTATGCCGGATTACTGAATTGAGAATTTTGATTTTCTCGCATAAGTGGTGGTGGATGGTGTAATTTCAATTTTTTACACTTTCAATACTGGTGTCGCTCATGATTCCATACTTGGATTCCCTGCTTAAATCTCTTCCTTATCTTCTTTATTAATGATCTTTTATCCGTTACTTTCAATCCAATACATTCCTTTGCTGACACTTCTCTTTTTCGTCTCGGTTTCTTCTAACTCATTGCAAAATGAGTAAAAAGAAAACGAGGAGGAAATTATCTAGCAAAACGATCTGGTATGCATGATCGACTGTGGAGCTCGATCGTATTGCAATTCTTATAGATGGAACGGAAAAAATGGGTTGAATTTAACCTGAATAAAACTTCTTCGGGTTGAATTTAACCCTGGTTAAATTGAACCCGAATCTGATTATATCCTCGGTTTTACATTAGCCACCAAATATCATGAACAACACCAATATAAATAAGGGAGGCGTTAGGGCAGACAAAATTTCGGGTGTTAAAGACAGTCTAAAACGTTCTTTTATTAATCGGAATAACTTAAAATTTATACAGCCTACATCAGACTTATATTTGAATATGATAATATATTAGGGCTGGGGTTCCAAAGACTTAACTACACTGAACCAAATGTACCACTCAATATGACAAATTTTAGTGACAAAAATATTGATAAATATTTGTCAGTGTTTTTATTGTTATTTTGAAAAAATTATTTCATTCTGATAATTTATTTTCATTTCGAATTAGAATATTACAGTTATACCTTCAATTATATTTTTCAACAAAAATATAAATTTTTGTTATTCTTAATGAACATTATTCTTAACAATATTTTATCACTATGATAAAAATGTATTCTATATGATAACTTTATCAGTTTTTTTTAATGTTCTAACTGATCAGTGTGCTATCAAGGTGAACATCAATTTAGATCAATAAGACAATAGAAATTTGCGAAAATGGCCGATATTTTGCGGACATTCTTGTAATTCGCTAGCACTGAACGTACTCCACTGAAAGTATATATATATATAATAATTGCACGTCAAATCAGGTAACATACGCCTGAAGAGATGGATTTGATCTATTCGATCGCATAGCTCTTAAATATGACGTCATCCAACACATCGAAACCGGCCAAAGCAGAATTACAACATTTTTTTAAAAACAAAATGAGTAACTCATTCAAAATGAGAATGTTCCCTTCCTGGAAGAATGATCCAAATTAAGAAAGCTTTTCTTTTATAATATATTTTTAAGCATGTATTTAAATTAAATTCATAAATTGCTATAACATACTTATGTGCATATACTGAAACATGTGAAGTTAATTTAACAGAATTATTAAATATTACAATCGATAAATTCACTTTTCTTATTGATATTATCTTATTTGAACTTTTTAGTTAGTGATAAGTTCGTAAATTTCATTGATAGGAATCTTTATCGGTTGTATATTGATAAGATTTTCAATGTGAATGAAATTTTGGTCAGTTTGAACAATTTTTGTCAGTGTAGCTGGTCCCAAAACTTCTCTACCGCTAATTCTCTTCCGTTAAAAGAGGAGTTCGGAGCCTAGCAGTCCTAGCAGAACTAAAGGTGGAATTATCTATACCATCACGCGCACTGAGGCCAAATAACTTATAATACTATAAGGAAAATCGTGTCAATTTTCATAGTAAATGCCAACGACAGCATGATTTCGTTAAATATAAGTTTCGGAGAAGATTTCTAGATATATACCAATACGTTTTAACAAGAACAATAGATGGCACGCGAAGTAATTTTTTGATGAAATAACATAATTTAAAACAAACCAATTTAGTTTAATTTATTTATTATTATTTATAAGTATAAGCTTATATACTTTAAAAATTTCCAATTTCGATTATAAAATAATTTTTTTTTTAAATTTAAAATTTTGGTTTCGTTAATAATTCGTTGATTATAAAAAACAGCAGTTTAAAAATGTACACATTTCGTTCAACTACTACTAGTGCCATCTTTCAATCTTCTCCGGAATTATATCATGTTGGCACATAATATCGACACGATTTCTCTTATAGTTATTAAAAGTTATTTGACTGAGGCACTCAGTTTTCACGAAGTTTATCTCCTTATTCCGCTTTACTTTCTATCTCCATGCATTCCTTTCACGTCGCATCCTTATCAAGTACTGCTGTGAGCTAGAGTTTTCAAATATGTATATAAAAAAAATCGATTTCTAAGCGGAACTTCGTAACGACAAAGAAACGATTTCTAGGTTCGTGGAAATATTGTGTTTCGCTTTTGAACTCTCCTCCTTCATAAAGGTAATCCGAGGCGTGATTCTTCGCACATTAATTTAAGAATGAGACATTTTGAGCTGTCGTATCAATGTCAAACTTGGACCAAGATCATATATTTGTGACTTAAATAGAAAGTGTAAGAAACAGATCAATAGTAAGATTTAAGTATTTCGATTTCAGTGATTGAATGAGACGATTTCGAGTTGTCCCAAACGTATATAAACTATGTTAATGTCGTTCATGTCTGTCGTATCAAAGTCAAAGTTGGATCAAGATATTATATTTGTGCCATAAATATGTGGTGTAAGATACAAACCTATAGGACTTATAGTGAACATTTTAGTATTTCGATTTCAGCGAGCATATATATATATATATATATATATATATATATATATATATATATATATATATATATATATATATATATATATATATATAAATATATATATATATATATATATATATATATATATATATATATAATTATAAATATATATATATATATATATATATATATATATATATATATATATATATATATATATATATATATATATTGGGTTTTCCAATAGGATTGATATGATTTTGAAGTTTCGGCCATTTGGAATATGTCATGATCTGTCATTTTTGTTTCATTGTATTCAGTAATGTTTACAATTTCATCATGGTGAAATAAACGCAATAACAACGTTTACAAATTATTAAGTTTTATTATCAAAATAATCGTTCTCCAATTTCAACTTTTCTTGCGCTTTTTCCATTTAAAGGCTAGTACTCAGTTCAAAGTGAAATGAAATTTTACCGCCGTCTCAAAAATTTATTTATTTCCATGTGAAGTAGAAATGAATTGGAGAATTCAAATGTTCAAATTTCAAGTGAAACAAATGGTTCGAATCATTATTTTCGCGTGAAACAAATTTGTAGAGTTTATGCGCGCTATCTTTGGTTCATTGAGATAACTAAAGTTTTTGCGCGTTAATCGTGATAACAGAAATGAAATTTTTCATTTCTGAGTTCACTTTGGTAAAATCGTATGGAAATCGATCTGAGTACTAGCCTTAACAGCCGTAATAGTTGTCCAAGTGTGGTCGCTATTTGTCGATTTTGTTCTATTTTATTTTGTTGAAAATTTTGGGCGTACGTTTTCTTTACATAATGTTCAAGTGCCAATTAGACAAAGAAACACTTGAAGTAATGCAAATATTGCTGCGGTTGAGCCAACTGTTGCTGATGTATAGATTGTATCGATTCCAAAACGTTCTTAAGAATTGGGACTGTCTCAAACCACAACCCGGCGGATTTTGAGAAAGGATTTAGGTTGGCATCCGTAAGAAATTGTTCTCACTCAAGAATTGAAGCCATTGGACCACCGTAAACAACTTGTAAACGATAACGAGTTTTTTAAGAAAATCATCTTCACCGATGAGGCTCACTTTCATCTGAGTGGTGCGGTAAATAAACGCTTTTTTGTGCGAAGAAAATCCACAAATTATTCATGAAAAACCATTGCATTCAATTGACAGTTTGGTGTGGTTTTTGGTCTGGTGTGGAATCATCGGTATTTTTTTCGAAATGAAACTGGTAACATCGTTACTGTCAATTGAGATCGGTATAGATGATAACCAATTTTTTATGGCCGAAATTGGATGGCAATAATATTGACAACATTTGGTCACACACCAAGTGCAACAATTGAATTATCACACCCCAAGTGCAACAATTGAATTATTGCGAGAAAAATTTGGAGATTCAATTCAAAGTGCTCGACAATTTGGTTCATCTAATTCATTCCTGAATTCATTCCTCCTGAATCTAATTAATTCATAAGATTCGTTACAACGCGTTAGTCGAGGCATGTCTGTCATTGAAAATTATTTGAACATGTATTTTTATAGTAAAAACAAAAGTTAATATTTAATTCAATTGAACCACGCGTGATTACAATAACTCTTAACCTTTTGAAATCAAATTAAAACTTTTAAACTAAAGAAAAACTTTGTGCTTTTTCGTCTAATTCGTTAAATCCAATTTTCCAGTTTCCATATATCAGAAAACTTTTTTGTCGAATTTTCCTTTTTCATAACAAACATCTTTAGGTAATACATTATATATGATGTATAGTGGGAAGCATTAAGGGGATAAAAGTTGAACAAATCAAAACTTTATTGTCCCATTAATCAAAAACGTAAACACAACAAAGTTTTTATTGTGAATTACAATAATCGTCGAACAATTATCAATATATACGAGGCGAGCACATTTTATTTTACGCTATATATGTCAACTGTTGTGATTACGTCAATTGCGGCATACTATAGTACATATGTGACGGGAAGGCGAGTGCGCGCGATAAGCCCAGTTATCGTTGTTTATAGTCTACCAAACCAAATGACATCTCAATGTGTCATCTGTATATGCACATATCGCACTCAACGTTAGTAATATATAGACGATCGATTGTTACGCATCCATGAGTTGTATATTTAGTTAAAAATCGCGATATTTATTTTCAATTATACACACACACAGACACACGTATTATAATTCGCGTTTTTTTTTGTGCTGTGCGCGCGATAAAATTAAAAAAAATGTGCGGTTAATTAAATGTATAGTAAATTATTTATTACATGCATTTTTAATTATGATGAATTGCAAATTGAACAACCGTCGTATATATGCATATGTGGAATAACAAAATAAGACGTATTTGAAGTGCACGACACACTTATATTGATCGAAAAATAATTGCATAATTAGCTTCAGAGTTTGGAGATGTCGCATCGAAATTCAACTAACCTACATAAATACGAAGTTACCGGGTTAAAATCTCGATAGGAGCAGGATTATCATCATTGGATTATATACGATAGGTGATGTGAAATATCCCATGAATCCCTGGAGAACAGAACTCATGGACCAATTCAACTTCTATACTATAAGTAGTATAAAGCTCACATTGCGGAATGCAATGTAAATATATAATCTACGTAAATTGAACCTATCGTTGTACGCTCGAGATTTCACTTCGGCTTGAAGTAGGGCTTAAAAGAGAGCTGGAACACCTATGGCACATTCGCGTCACTCAAGCGCAATGTGTCCATTGTAACATTTCTCTCGAGACGTTCACTCTCAGTCCCAAAATCTGGTCGTTTTTCTAATGAAATCCAAGATATTTGGTATCGTCAACGTCGTCAGGTGATCTACAAATAGAAATCGTGATTCAAAGCAGTGCATTCTATGGGGAGAATATAAAGGACATGATCACAAGAAGTACTTAATGTAGTACGGAATGAAACTAATTCCTCTCAACCCCCGCAATATTCACAATTTACGTTGTTCCGAATTTTCATTCGGAACATGTGATTATTTAGGGAACAATGTCTCGTGAAAAGGACTAGGATCTTTACTGATTTATAGTTGCAAAGAAGATTTTGGTCGAGGTTGTCCCAGCTATTCTGGTGCAGACCACCAAAGTGACAGTTAATATCTCTGTTAAGAGCTCTGTTAAGGGTAAATTTACCAGCCAATACGTTTCCTTTGATATCCATGTAACTATTGGGAAGTTAACTTCATTTAGACTGACTAGTCAGATTATATTACCGTCTTCAAAAACAAGTTTCGATTAAACAGTAATGGAGCAATTTCTGCCTGAAAGACAGTAAAATATCCCCCAAGAGGAATAGATAGTTTCACCTCATGATGTAGCACGTCTAGCTCGGCCCCAGCCAGATTACAGCATTCTGATCTATCCGTAAACATCATTATATCGTCGTCGGATAGGTAGGATTGTCTGTTTTAGTCCCATTAGTGCTCATCAACTGGATCAAATGTGAGCTTTTGATACGTGCTTTTCGATTACTACTCATATCACGTTAAGGATGATTGAGCCACGCTATTATTTTATAATTCAACGAGCAACAGAGAATGTACTGCTAAGCTTGATGCGTTTCACTGCTGTAAATACATTTAGGCTGAACGTTTGTAGCTTCCTTACAATCCCTGGTGTAATATTAGGTTGTATGTTCATACGGACCATGGATTCTAAACTCAACAGGGGCCATCGCCCAAACGATCGATGGTGAAATATAGCTTTTTGCAACCTGCCCCTATTGCGATTCGAACCCGGTACCTCCCGCAGTGTTTTAACCACTGCGCCTCCTGGGCGGTGCTCTCCACCCTAAAATAGTCTTAATATTTGTTCAACATCTTGAGCTGGATTGAAACTTTACATAAACATGGGGTTAAGTTTTAGTAAGTTCTTTGATTCGTTTTTTACCTTAATTGATGGTTAAGTTTTAAAAATCCTATGACTTTCTAATCAACAGTTAATTTTTCGGATTTATGGAGAGTTTATGTTTAGCCAGTACTCTGATTGGTATGGTTTGTTGTGTTGAATCGTGTGCTATATGCATGCCCTTCTTCAATTAACATTTGTCACCATCCTTCAAGTGTTATTGAATGATGCTACCGTCTGTATGACATTCTTGTCTCCTTTGCTTTGAGAGCTTTAGAACTAATATTAGAACTAATAATTTGGTTATTCACACCATCTTAGTCTTAGAATGTTTCTTTAAAGCTTCAAGGAACTAATTTTTATGATTTACTTTAAATTTTTATGAAAATCGGTTGAACACTTTGCGTGTAAAGGCTCATTACATATGTTGCACTTATATAATATATTTGTGACTGACATTGCTTACATCGTAATCGAGGCGCTCTTTTCTTTGAAGTATGAGCTCCTTTAGCCAGATAACCATTAGATTTTGACAATCTTGTCTTGGTTTGGACCTTTCTATGTTGTGTGAGTGAAGCTTTAGCTAGTTTTCGCCGAAATTCGTATTGATCTAGTCGGCAGTTATAGCTTTTGGCTAGTGACCACGCATTGGTGACAGCTAAATCCAACATCCATAGCACTAATGGCATATAAAAATTTTTGCCTCTCATACCCATACGATAATTTGAAATGTGGCGATCTAACAAATCCACTCCACCCATAAACTTACTATAAATGGCGATAACGTGTGGCTGTGGAATACCAGTTTTTTTTCGTTCGGAATGGTTATAACGTTGAGCTGTAGCTAGTGGATTTGTACCAAAAGCATTTGACATCATAGACACAGTTTTATTATCCTTCCATCTTGTAAGAATGAGTTCGTTTTGTTCGTTCACGAACGAACGTTCGTTTCGTTATTCATTTGTTTTTTATCCGTCATATTAATGTTTTTCAGTCGATTCTCTCGTACCATGCCTGTTCCACCACATTTCTTATTTCTAAGTGCGCAGATTAAGTTTTATTCAGTGAAGAAATTATCAAAAAAGTATGACAAGCAAATATCTGGAAATCGATCTTTAATTTTTTTTGCAAAATCCAGCACGACACTTTCACCTTAGCCCATCGCCTTATCGCGTTCCTGGTTGCGACCCTGGTAAATATCAAAAGCATAGCAATATCCTGCTGGACTTGCGCTGACCCATGCTTTATACCCGAAACGCACCGGTTTATTTCGTATGTAAAGGTTTTGCGCCTTCCCATTTAAAAAGCATTTAATTTTAGGTCATCTTCATCCCGGGAAAATATCCGTTTCTTACTTTATGCGAAAATTCTCATCAGTATACTTTACAAAAAAATAAAAACGAGAGGAAAGTCTTTAGATGCATTATCGCATCACATGTCATAAATGGGCTAATATCACGAGGTATTCCACAACATATGATGGAATAGATTATAATCTAGTATAGCGATGTCTGGTTCTTCCAAAAATCATTGGGACCAACCTTGGAGGTTGTATCTAGTGTTTTGTTTATATTTAATATTATTGTCCGGGTATTATCACGTGGAACACATCCAACACTCTGTTTCAGTAGTGATAGCCATATACATTTGGGGCATTGATGAGATTCAAGTATATTGGATCCTTCATTATATAATATTAGGAGTGACAACAGTCGCATAACTTCATCCGAATCGGATTTTTCAAACCTGCCCATAAAATCAATCCGAATTCGACAAGATACTTGACCTCCTTTTGCACTGGACTGAATGGAAGCGGAAATATTTCAATTAATTACTAGAAAAATTAAATTTACGCCATAAAGTAGCTAAACCGATGTAGACTAGTTACATAATAGGTAAATAACAACATTTCATGCTGAAATACAATTAAGTGCCTCCCGAGAATATATATGTTTTTTATGTACGATTATACATAACTAAAAATACCATTTTCCCCTTTCCACATTGGGAAATATAGGTTAATACATATTACCCATTACACAGTAGCTATATAGATTACTCTAGACATACCAACAAAAGCAAAATCATTTCACATAAGAAGACTCATTTATCTTCTTACTCTCGATATATTGTTGCTGCTATCTGTCACTGATAACAAAAAACTTCAACCTCTTCAACATTTACTCTATATGTACACTTCTTCATTTTCAATCCACATTACATATTACTATTTTTGGATCAATATAGTTACTAATCGTATACTTGGCATTTTGCCAAAATTTTCCATTGTTGTTGTACTTATTTTGCATATTCATTAGATGTCGAAGTACAAAATCTGTCGAATTTCATTTTAATTTCGTGTGTTTAAATTTTATTCAAAATGCTGAAAAATTTAAAAATTTGCTCGATTTAAACATTTATTCTTGTTCGAAAGGGTGACCCATTAAGATTGTCTATAACAAAAAATAAAGTTGCGCTACAGATTCCTAATAGTGAATCGTTTTGTTTTATCTCTAATCTGTATCTGGGGCTCAAAACGCTCCCTATAGTACTGGGTCGGCCCATGAGTTCTGCACTCTATAATAGGTGGTCAAAGTTGTGTTCATTCAATCTAGGAGTTTGTCTGGTTAACATTTTATACAATTCAACCATGGCGCATCTGAAAGATATTTACTCCGCACTATTATCTTTAGTAATAAGAGATTAAGAATAGTATACATTCCCTCAAACGTGTGGCAACCACTACCAAAATGAATTAGGTCTTGGCCTCGAAAACCAAAGATCAAATGTTTTGTTTCAGACTCGTTGACTCATTGGACTTTTATATCATAAGTGAAAGAGATTTCCAAATTGATACTTGGCTTAACTTTTCTCTTCCAAATTGAGAATGATGCTTCTCAACCTTTGTTAAGATGCATAGTAGCTGCAACATTAGTAGAAATTAAGATACAATTATACATATATAGTCATCTTCCAATAGAATTTATTAACATCAACGATTGGGCTTCTGGACAAGACAGAAGCAGGAATTCACATAACTGAATTCAAAACCGTTTAAATTTATAATCACCAGGCCGCAACGTTGATGAGTGCTGAAAAAAATTTACAATTCATGTGCAGTGTAATACGGTTCCCATCCTCACTGAGTCCTAACTGGCTCATTGTGACATCTGTTTCCACCTATACATAATATAGTATCTTAATTACGGTTAATAGAATGACAACAGTTTTGTTTACTGTCTTAATGAGACACCCTTTAGAAACACATCACACACTATATATATTATGAAAAGCTCAGCATTTTAGATTTTGACGGATGTGTGTATGTGTCGTGTCGCTTATTGTTAATGCTTTGTACACTTTATTGCTATGGCATTTAGGGAATTCATATTGTAATGTATGTAGGTGTTAATCTTGCCTTCTGTGCGGTGATGAGTGGAAAATAAATTTCCGGTTGGAAAATTTCAGATTATATAACATTTTTATAAGGAAGTACTTTCGGTTAGGGAGATGGATGGGAGAAAATAAATATTTTACGGTATCCTGTTTTGTTTACATATTCATCCTTTGTGTAAAGGTTACCTAAATGTCACAGAGATGTGCTCATAAATATTGCTATAGTATTGACTTTGAAACGATAATTTTTGACTACTATATAGAGCTTCATAGTTTAACTGAAATCGATTAACACCTTATCAACAAAATTGTCCCAAAATTATTTAATCAACAGTGTTTCCAACAACTGTTTCATGAACTTTGTGGCATAGTTTGTTTCTAACTATTTCAAGACTCAAGGCTCTTCCAATTCTTTCGAAGTTCGCTTATGTACGTCCTACATTTTGCCATTACATAGCCAAATCGAAGATGTACGGGTATAGGTCTGATTAACGTCTGATCTGCACATTGCATAGTTTCATGCCCGCCTGTAGGTCCAGGAATTCTGGACGACTGGATGGTGAAAAATTCTTTTGCATAAATATTTTCTATATGCAACTATACTTTGGAACAAAGCTTTCAAGGTATGGGAATTATCATAGACCATAATTGGAGTCTACACAATATATTGATATATCAGGTAGTTTGCCAATAAGCCACCTCACTATCTAAAGCAGAATACATTTTTTTGAGGTCTCTACCTAATTTTAGGTCGACAACCTCGATGCATCATCTTGCGCTTACTATGACGTTTGATATAGACAACAAATTGAACCACATTTTTCAAAAACCTTATTCCTCAAAATCACTAAGTCATCCAAGAAAACTTTTTGGGCTACTCGAGTCATTATACCGAGCTTTTTATTAAGTAATGCCGGCCAAGTTGTTACGATGAACGTTATCTGATTATAAATTTTATAATGCCTATAACTTGGCAGACACAATCTAGACAGAAAGTGATTGCAGCAAAACGTAGTCTCTTCCCAAATAGTGCGAAAAATAGTGTTCCTAGTCACGAAATAACGAAATCCCAACTGTCTTCTTACTGCTCAGCTACTTTTTTTTGTATAGCCAGATATCATTGGTACAGTTTTAATCGTTTAAGTATTTCTAGCTTAAAGTATTTCTCCGCGTTCAGAACGTTATAATACTTTATTTACTATGACAATGATAAACTCTTGTAATTTATTCTAGTTTACTTGTTGATATATGTGATCTTTAACAGATTGAATAAAATAATCTTTGTTCTAACTTCTAAGTACTCCTACCAAATCAACTGGTTTTTAACCGGTAACTCCTTTGTGCATATAACAATGCATGCAACAATTTACACAAGTCCTTCATATCTTCTTCATACTGGACTAACCTTGAATAGCCCACAATAAACCAACCCGACCTTATGGAATGTTAAACACATCGAACTCTATCTAAAGGTAGGGTCTCCATAATTATGTGTTTGAATGACGGTGTTTGAATTGTGATTTATGTAATTATAGTAAGCTTACTTTACTGAAACCTCGGTAATTTCACACTGGTTGTAACACAAAAATCTCTTTGCAAATGTTGCCAGTCATTCAATAGATTGACGGATCACTTATAATTATATTGTATAGGATTTATAATTGTACAGGTCACTTATAATTATATAAAGCTGCGACAAGCAAACATGGGTAAATAGTTCGACTAGTATCTGCTACCAACTGTTTAACAGGCGGTTCGAAACATTGTCCGTCTCAGATTGCTGGCAAATGATTTCCGATAAAAGGTATCAGTTTCTCGAAAACTGGTTACTCTCGCGAGACAGCAGACTGGCTCATGTTGAGCTGACGAGCAACTTCTCGTTGTTTACATGTTTCTTGCATTAAAGTTGCAACTTGTTCTGCTCTTTCTGGAGTAATATTTTTTTTGTTTTTATCGGTTTTTACAGTATACCGTGTCAACAATCTGACTTCATCGGTTTCGATCACGAGCCAGCTCTTCAAACCGTTGTAGACAGTTTGAAGATGCCAGATCACTCTCTACGTCTTGTACTCGCTGTCCTTTGATTTCATGCACGATATCAGGAATTTGCATTAAATTACTGATCTCGTGATTGAAAAGAACTCGGTTAGGGCCATCGACATCGCCTTTTTGGACCATATATCACATGCATGATTCTTCTCTCGAATGTTAGAAGCCATCTTTCGTACTCATCCGTCAAGGTCCAACTCTCACTTCCATACATGACAACGGGTCTGATCAACACTCTGTACAGTTTCAGCTTATCCGTATTTGCAAGATATTTTAATTTCAGAAGTGGACGTAGAGGATACAAAGCCCGATTGCCACCGAGTCTGCGCTTCATTGTGTGCTATATTTCGTTGCTCCATAGCAAGACGACACTCCTCATCAAACCAATCATTTTTGGGCGTAGTTTTCACTATACCGAGAGTGTGCTGGGCAGCATCGACAACCGAGGTTTTCAATACTTCCCAGACACTGTTCACATCATCAGATTGGTAATTGGATTGCGTAATGCTATTGCTGAAAAGATCTTGATATTTTCGTTACAGTTCATCATTTATCAGCCCTTCACAGGAGAATCGCGTTGTATATTCAATTCTGTCCTCCCTGAGCTGTACGAAAATCTCCATGGTAGCTTTGCAGTGACTAGATAATGGTCACTGCCTACGAATTTGGTTGACGACCGATACGATCTCACGTCTTGGACAACCCGAGCCCGCCCTTTTGAAATCAACACATGGTAAATTTGGCTTCGGGATGTTTTACGTGGATGTGTCTATCTTTCTATATGGATGTTTTTATGAGGAAAGAATGTACTTGCTACTTTGAGATCATGAGCAATCGCAAAGTACATCATTCTTTCCCCATTCTCGGTCGCAGTTGCGTGTAGGAGTACGAACCTATATTGTTACATAAGTCGGTCTGATTTCTGCCAGCTCTATCCTGGATAGGAAATAACGGATGAAACTGGTATAGAGGTTTCTTTAGGCCAACGTCTGATAAGTGGCTGATGGCAGTCTTGAATGATGCGTTACCCTCCCAAAAAAAACGACTTTCTTCTTGAATTACCCTATTGTATATACATATATCTAATGAAGCTGAAGTAGCCAATCTTGACAAATACAACGGTCGAATGATTGATGTTTCTCAAATTTCAAAATCGTGAAAATTTCATTTACACTATGGTTAAACAATCATGATCTTAAAATATAACATTTATAATTCCATAAAAAGTGAGATCACGATCAAATACAAAAAAAAATAGTCTGCGATCGCTACTAACCAGAATAAAATTAAAGATCATCCATCAATTGATCGAAGTCGATTTTTTAATACGATGTTCACGTGATCCTAATTATAAAATCATTTCACCTATATACTGTAATGGTATATCGGATCGTTTGTTGATATTTTAACAAACCAAAAATAGATTCAACCGGTGGTTAATGTAAACACTAGAGTCTTAAAAATTATTGTTTATAAGATGAATATACGTTCTTATATATTGATCTTAATGAAATTGACTGCATTTAAGATGATCAGCATCTCATTTCAATTAATTTATATAATAATTATTTATGATAATTGGTGCCAACTGGAGGCTGTACATGTGGAGACATTGAACACGTATATATATAGTTTTGACGTCAACTCGTTAAATGCATATGCATCTTGTTCATGTGTTGTGATCAGATTACAAACCACGTACATATATGTACTATACAGTGTTCAGCTATCTGATATTTATATTTATGTGTATACAACGGGAAAGAAAAAAACGATTTCGAAATACATAATTTATAAATTCGTGCCCTGGCTGTGCCAGATGAATATAATAACGACGATACGGTTTTTTTAACGAATTAAGGGAATATGCTGATGTAGATTTGTTTGTACAAAGATATCCGAGATAAGATAAGGGCATCGAAATTTATTCATCCGTAAATGGTACAAAACTGAAACAAAAACCAATTTCCCGCACCGTACCAAAAACTAATACAATACATTTTCTCGAAAATATCATTAATTTTGGTTACAATATTGAAAATTTTCTATTTTTAGCTGATCATTTTCTTTTCATTATTACTCGATGTATATGTATGTGTATGTGTGCACACAAATTATCCAGAACATTGATTTTATTTTCGATATAAAAAAAAAAGAAAAACAAACGAAGAGGAAAACATCTACAAAAAGTATCATTATAGACGAGGAGATAATGTACAAGTAAATAAACAAAATGGTTTTTCCATTTTCTCGGTTCATCACAAAATTTCTATCACCGAATGAAAAAGTTTTCAATCAACGAAAATTGTGGATTTTCCAAAAGCGATATAAAAATTTGGAGTAATTTTTAAAAGGCGGATGTGGGGCACGAAGAGGGGAGATCTTATATCAAACCATTTTATTTCATTTGTTTGCGGTTAGAATACTTAAGTAAAATTGTATATAGGTACGAGTATCTCAAGTGTTGATTTAAAGTATTGATTTATCGGGATTAATTGTTAATAAAAATTGTTTCCATTAATCTTCGAACCAAATCGAAACGTACCAATTTTATTGCCACAACTATTTCGAATATAACTCACGCGACTATTTGAGCTTAATCTTTCTGGATCTAACAAAGATTTAGTTAAATCACATTCAAACCAAACCGAATCATTTTTTTATCTGATCATAATTTTACTTGAGCTTTTACTCAAGCTCCAAAATACTTCTTGGGGTTTAATAATATAGAAATCGTAGAGGGTTCGAGACGAAAAATTTATCAGCATCAATCGACTTTTATATTATAATTTGGGTGATCACTTGGGAACCTCAAAAAAGGGAATGCCATTCCTAGCTAAATCCAGTTCTGAAACTAAATTACAGCAGCACATATAGCATTGATATAGTGATCGGTTAAGCCTCCGGATAATATTAGATTATCTTTATCATATGAGTAGAATATATGGCTCATAATGGATATTCAAAGTCATACTTCACAAAATCTGGAGATAAGTTACCCCTTCACTTCATACTAGATATAACACTTTGCTGAGATTCAACTAAAGATAACGCACTGAACTGGAAATTTATTGATGATGATACCTTTTGAACTACTCTGAGCAAGTCATTACCGTTGTGGTTCTAAAACCACCTATATTAGCACAAAAGCTTGGTGTTTTAGAAGAAAATAACGGTGGCTCACCAGAAAGTTAGAGTTAGATTTAATAGTCACACGAAGCTCTTGAGAAAGGCTCAGTCAAAATTTCGGTCAAACTAACTAATACTCGATAAAAAAGCAGGACGATTTAAAAAAATAGTGTAGACTAGGATTGGTAAAAGGAATTCCTGAAAAATGCTGTTGGCAAAATAAATTAGCAGGACCTGATGACATCATTCCTGCAAATATTTAGCAAATCGATGACGTAATTTTTCCTTGATTGGCAGTTATTCTTGAATCCAAAAAAAATGGAATGCAACCGATAAAATATTAAACGCCCGATAGGAAAGAGATCTAATTGCAATTCTAAAGTCCCTCACCTATAACTTATCATCCGGTCTGTTAAAAATGCAGATAACGTACCATATTAAAGTTTTGATGGTTACGTACATAAAATAAAAAGGTATGGAAATGTTATAAATATATAAGGAATACTCAATGGAGAGCCTCCAGGATAAAGAAAGTGCTATTAACGTTAGACCGAAGGTGATCACTTCAATAGAGTTTCCAAATATCCGACATTTATGATTATCCGAATATCGAATACTTACGGATAAAATAATTCGCATAATCCGAATATCCGGATAATATCAATCAGGCTATCAACCAGCTATCAATCTTTACTTGAAGGTTGGGTGCAGCAGCTGTGACAGTTACAAGGAGCTAAGAATGTCTACAAGTCCGCCCTGCACCCAATTAAAACAAAACGTAAAAAAAAAATTATACTATAATTATACTCGATAATCTTACGAATTTCATCTTTAAGGTCTTGATCGATTGTGGAGCATTAGCTAGATCAGGAAACTTTTCTTGCAAAATCGTGATTGTTTTGTTGCTTGCATGGCACGTTAGCGCCGTATTGCTGAAAATGAGCGTCGTCCACATCAATATCTTCTAATTCTGGCCATGAAAAAACATGTATAGTACCTCGGTAGCGTAATCCATTCATCGTAACAGGTGCACCAGCATCTTTTTGAGAAAGTTAGGTCAAATATCACCGCCAGCCCAAAAACCACACCAAACAGTGACACATTGAGGATGGAGAGGCTTTTCAACTATCATTGGATTTTCTGAGCTTCAAATGAGACCATTCTGCTTATTAACGTATAGCCTATACGATGTAAAAAATCCCCCTTCATTACTGAAGATGATTCTTCCATGAAAATCCGGATCATTCGGATTGAAACATTTGAATGAACCAATCAGCGAAGGTACGACGCTTATGGTTGACCGGCTTAAGCTCCATTGTTAACTTTAATAGTCTAAGTTTTTATGCAAAATACATGAAATTTTGGACGATAGAAGAAACGTCTAATTCCAAAGATCGACGATAAATCAACAAACCTGGGTTTGCTTCAGCACTTCAGGCTACAGCAGCAATATTCTCAGTTGTTCTTGAGCGACGCACTCGGTTTCGATTTTTCAGATCACTAACTTTTCCAACAGCTTAAATTTTTCCACCAGTTTTCATATTGCCACCCGCGAGAAAGATGCTTCACGACATCCAAAAAGTGCTTTAGTTTTGCGAACTGTGACAATGCTTGAAAAGCGACACTGAATTTTTACTTGGTTCCTTTACAGCTGTTTCGATGAGCATATCAAGCATCTGCTTTAAAATGGATTCTATCCGTTATTTTGGATTGACTCAATTCATTCATAGTTCTATTTACAGATTCCTTTATTTGATGACAACATTTGATCATAGTAATCAAAATTTACCATCGTATTTTGATATGAAACATCAGCAATGATTTACTCTCTTGCTCATTAACATATCCTTGTACATTATTATTTTTTACCGAAGAGAATTTAATCAGTTTTATAATTTTCCTGAGATTTTCTCTTCGTGTTGGAAGATTATGCTAACATCTTCAAAACTATTTACATTCATAAAATTTATATTATTTTCTAAATAAAAGTAAATGTAAAAAACAAAATATATCCGAATAATTATGTTAAAACATCCGAATATTCGAATAGTCAAAATTGGCCGAATAATCCGGATTATTCGAAGATCGGATATCCGGATTGGAAACCCAACATATATCCATCTAAGTGTGATTGAATCACTTAAGAAGATTTTCTGGATAGTGAATGCTACAGTCACTCTGGGAGCTTTACTGGATGGTGCATGCTTAGGGGAGTGGAAGAATACCACAAGACAGAGTTTGTTCCTTTTTTTCTCTGAAACTTAGTCATTGAAGAACTGCAATGAACAGATAGTATTGAACTAAATATAAATTCACATAACAATGAATTGACCCTAAGATTGACCTCTGTTTTACCGGGTGTTAAATTGAACTTTACGGAAAAACCAAAATACCAGGATCTTCTTAGAGAACAACCTTCACTCTAGTCTTAGAGTGAAGGTTGTTGCTATAGGATTCAGTTTAACATGTAAATAGATTTGAAGTCTCCTCGCATAATTACTGTCGGAACAGAATAAAACATTCTTTGGAAGGACCTCTCGTAAATGACCTGACGAATTAAGTCAGGGATATTCAATACTGCATCAGAAGCCCTTTTTTTCAAGTATAAACAGGAAGTGATATGGCTATACGAACCAAAATGTAGCTATAATTGAGGTATTAGGGTCTTACAATGCTAAAATTGTATAAAGCAATTCTGATAATTGGTTAGAATAATACAAAAAGAAGAGCACTTATAAATTTCTGAACACAAGCGGAAAGTATAACCTACGGCCATCGTTCGGCCAGTGTCATTTTTGTTTAGAAACAATCCCACACTGATTGCATGGATGGAAACAAGTGTTAAATTCAAAGACCAATTCCTGATAAATAAAATGTATGCCATCTTTGCAGCTAGAGCTTCCTTTAAATCCATCAATTGTCTTTGATAAAATTTATTTTCATCCACATTGGCCGTATATTTGGGTTGAATGTTTTCAACATGTGATATGCATGAAATCTACGAAGACATATTCTGGCCATAAACAGTGTCGGGTCAAATCACCCATGTTGAATTGTATAGGCTTATATGTTGTCGATGATTATTGGAGAGCTGGCTTATGGCTTGACGGCAAAAGATTGATCTATTACTACAAATAAAATTTACGTTGGATGTGAATACTCAGAACAAATACTATGACCAAAGTCTTAGTAATAAAATTTGGTTACTTTAACACCAAGTATAACCAAGTTTTTTGGTTATACTAACTAATTAAAAATAAAAATTGTGCTACTTGGTAAAAGCAATAATGGATCAAAATTTAGTTAACCAAAATATTGGTACGGGAAATTGGTAAAATTATCTAAAAAAAGTAGTTAAACAACCTACGAATTTATTTAAAATAACAAAGTTTAAAAAATTAATTAGTTGGTTTGACCAAACAATTTAGCAGTGTAAGTAACATTGAGCAAACAATAATTATTTGTCAGAAAATATTTAAAACAATTTTGGTAAAATTTACCTAGATTAAAGTAAAAGTATATTTTTCACCAACAATTGTCTGTTTTAACCAAATATTTAGTTCAAATTATCACAAATCTTGGTTAAGTACTAGAAAACAGAATTTTATTAGAAATGAAATTTTACATGTCAGATTGTATTGTTTTTCTTCAGTGAAAACACGTTTGTGCTTCCCAATTTTGGACGATACTTCAAAAATAAATAACCAATTGTAAAATGAATCAAAAAAATATAAGTTATATCTGGATTTATTTGGTAAGCAACGTCTTAGTTTTGAGCTTCAATAAGATAAGGATTTACTCACATTTTGAAAATATTCTTCAACTGTAGCTGGGCAGAAATAATTTATTTAAGCAAAATGGTACCAATAGTGGGCCGCCTCAAATGCAAAACATCTGGCCCGAATACTTTATCAACGAATGCATCACAAAAAGCTTCAGCATCGTCAGTTGTCAGTTACCTTCATAAAATAGTCAATAACAATTCCAGTATTAATTAACGATTTAATTTTAGAATCCAAACTATACACTCAAATTTATATTAACCTGTAATACGAAAATGACTGGCATACGAAAACACCATTTCGGCGGACCGTATGGTCGGAGTGACAGTCGGCTATTTGTATCGGCGAGTAATGACAAAACACTAAAATATAAGAATTGAGTCGGTACAAATATGGGATGTACAAACGGGTAAATGTTTAAAAACACTTTCGGCCCATTCAAATCCTGTATTGGCGGTGCATTTAAATCGTGAAAACTTCCATCACACAATTGTTCCGTCTAGTTACGATGGTTTACGTCGAATATGGGACACAGATGATGATAATCGACCGGTTTCGTTTGTATAATTTTCGCCAAATGGCTGCACACTTGACAATACACTGGAGCTGTAGGACTACTGAAAAGGAAAGTGCTTGAAAACATGAAAAGAATGTAATAAACATTTATTTTATTAAATAAACTGAATCTTTCTTATAAGATTTAATATACTAACAATTTGTGTTGTTTAATTTTATGTTTAATGTACCCTAGCCAATTGTTGTAATGCACTAAATTTTTGGTAAATTTAAACAAGTTATTGATCTGTACAACCAAAATAATATCAAATATTGACTAAATTTAGGATTATATCAAATAACAAAACTTGTTAAAACTAACTAACTCGTAAGTGAAATTTACTTTTTTTTGGTTAATTTAACTTTTTTATTTGGTTATTAAAAACATATATTTTTTTTATATTTTAAAATTAACCAATTATTTTTGGTTAAAGTAACTAAATGTTTTATTTTAATAACCAAACTTTGATGCTGTATAAGATAGCAGAAAAAAATCCAGCAGAAACAATATTTTTTCTACTCACCACCAGAGGCACTACAATCGCTAGACAGATTTTTTCTGCTGTCATTTTTGAAACCAGCAAAATTTGTCTGTCATTATTTATATAATATTAAAACATTTATTTTTAAGGATTCACATAAAATCTGTAAATTTTTTCCAGAATTTTTTGAAGTTTTGGCCCATACATAAAAATCAGTTTTTTCACTGTGAGCTATGGAAGGACCCCCGAGTAACCAATATTCTATTATGATTTTCTGATAGCTTAGACCATAATACATGATGGGCCAAAACTTCAAAAAATTCTGGAGGTCCTCTGACCCAGACGATTATCCTCAAACTTCAAATTTGGATGTATTATCGTCTAAGCTATCAGAAAATAATAATGACATATTGGTTACTCGGGGGTCCTTCCATAGCTCACAGTGAAAAAACTGATTTTTATGTATGGGCCAAAACTTCAAAAAATTCTGGAAAAAATTTAGATTTTATGTGAATCCTTAAAAATAAATGTTTTAATATTATATAAATAATGACAGACAAATTTTGCTGGTTTCAAAAATGACAGCAGAAAAAATCTCTCTGGCGATTGTAGTGCCTCTGGTGGTGAGTAGAATTTTTTATTCTGTTGGAATTTTTGCTGCTATCTTATACAGCATCAAAGTTTGGTTATTTAAAATTAAAACTTATTTTAATCAAGATTTTAGTTATTTATTTTACAAAGGCATTTGGTTGGTTGAAAAATACTTAGTTTTTGGTTTATTTGGCCTAGGTTTTTTGGTGTTTTTGACCCATGTTTTTCTCTGAGTGAATAGATGTACTATACTAGAAAGGTTTTTTTTCAGATTTGTCATTAAAAAAATTAAACTTTTAACACTTCTCACATGCGGCACTATGACTTTGAAAATGGAAGGTTACCGGCACAGGATTTTTTGGGTTCTTAACATATCTCTTAGAAGTGAAATAATATTTAGAAGATGATGAAACCATAGTACCGAAGTTTTGGTTTATCAATCGTTACTAACAATATTATCAAGACGATAATATTCCAACGGAGTTGGAAGTAAATCGTTTCAAATAAACTTGAAGGGTTTCGAATTCAAACGGTGAAATATTCCATTTTTCAAAAAAATCCTGAGGGATTAAAGCCGATATCGAAATAAGGAACCCAAAACGAACATAAAAATATCTAAAGAAGATTTTAAAGTTCAAACAGTTAAAATATAGATTCTTACAAATTTAAGCTTAAAAAACAATTCGGCGAATTGTCACGCGATGCGTTACACCTTATTTGTCATAACTCAGATACAATGTATAGTCTAATGCTATATACACATATCTAATTTCGTAACTACAGTTTCGAGTTAACCATGATTTCGTTGTAATGTGTCACTGCTAACCATGGTTTGCAACTTGGTTTAAACATAGTTTCGGAATTGTGACGTTTGGTATGGTGGGTTGGAGAATTGAAACATCAGAGTGATCACCATTAGCGAAAACACATTTTGAATGTATGAGATTCCCGTCTCTTATCCCGGTTCTAAACCCACCAAAGACTATTTTTTATTTGCCACAAAACAATTTCTTATCCAAGACTCACTTGTTAGTGCAAACCACCGATAGGTCTTTACAAATAAACAGCATGATAATAATAATTTTTGTTTGTTTCCATGCTGAATACGAAACAATCCGTCGCGCGAGGGCCATCACAAAATTCGATTTACCACTACGGGAGATGACGGTGAAAAAAAAACAAGACATAACCACATTGAACAAAATGGTTTTTTGAGAAGAGATAGAGGTTTTTTGGATTGAACGAGAAAAAAATACACGAGGCTATGCGGGACAGTATAAGTGAGAAGCTAGACAAAGTAACATCGGGAAAAAAACATTAACCGAAAGAGAAAAATTGTGGATGGTGGGAAAAGGGTGTATGGTGTGAAGATTGTAACTATATCCCTGCATATTATTCTTGGCCTGAGGTTGATTTTAGGAATATACTTTTGACTTCTTGTTTGTAAGAAAAAGTATAAAAACAAAATAGTCCACCGACTGGTGTTTGTGATAGACGGACGACGAGTGCTGTTATATATGTGGACTATAAATGTACATTTATGTGTAAAATAAATGATTATGTGTAAAAACAAAGGTGATTTGTATTAATTATGTTTGTACTTCATACTACAAAAGAAAAAGATTGAGTACAGTAGAAGAAAGAACAATAACAGTGCGTACAGCAAAAATATTGAGCAGCGGATCAAGTAGTCAAAGCATATGCGAAAACAACCGGTGCAACGCAGTGACACAGTACAGACGATCACATGTTCGTGATCACGGAGCACCACGAGTAACAAATAAAACATCGAGGAGGTCAAGCATACTAGCAGTGCGTCGTTCCCTCCTCAACGTCATCTCCCTTTTCTTGGGTCCTTCGCGTCTGTGCCGCATTCTCTCTCAGTATTAGATTTGTGTTTTGTGTTGGTGGTTTCCAAATCGCGTACGTAACCCCGCCCAAATTTACCAGCTCCACGAGCTATAGTCCGGGAAATTTCGTGGCGGTAGACTGGCGCCCAATTTGTGTAGTAGTTTTTGGTCTACCGAAACCACCATATCATTGAAGCACGTTACAGAATGAAATATTGTTTCTCATTCCATAGCATTTTAGTGATGACAGTGCTGCAGTTATATAATTAGTGAACTACGAAAACTATGAATATTGGGTTTTTTTATGTTATTTTTTTTATTGAAGTTTAACCACAAAGAATTTTAATAAATTGTGATGAACTGTCAAACTGTCAAATAGGAGAGAACTGTAGTGTGTCACTTATTTTCATTTCGCAAACCGTAGTTTTATATTTATAATGATGGTTTCGAAACCAGATATGTGTCTATGGTATTATTGCCAGCTGAAACTAAGTTTTCGCCTTGAAAATCATACACTTTACTTAGCATTAGTATAGGAGGTACTAAGATTTTTGCAGTTTGCTGAGTATGAAACAAGTTACGACCGACGTAAAATGTGATAGATTATATCAGCATTCTGAGATATTTGGAATATAGGTTCTTGATAAATATTCGAGAACCCTTTACAAAAAACTACTTCCCGATGAATGGAGAACTGTGACCTGTCTATTCGATTTCATTCCTATTATTTCAAAATCTAGTGAACTTCAGTTGTTCAAAATCATATATAGTGAAATTTAGTCCGCACACGTCAGGTTTCTCACCTATATCACGAGTATCTAACATAATTTTCACGTTATTTAACCAAATTCGTGCTTTGTATATACCATGTTTAGGGAAAAAGATAAGAATATTTGAAACTCTTGAGTACTACACCCCATAATAATTTACCCATTTTCATTTTTCCTTCTCCCATATCAATGTAATTTTCACGAAAATGAATTAATTTTTCATTCAATATAAAATAAAGAAAAAAGCAGTTTACAAAAGAGCTTTATATACTCGTACTATATATGTATGCTCCCGTACTTGATGTTCCGAATTTTGAACATACAACGTCTTGTCTTGAACAACACACATAGCTTCTGCTTGTTTATTGTTATGATTGTGGATATACGAGTACGTACAATGTATACAGGATATAAGATAACAACGACAAAAAGTGGGAGGAAAATTAAATTGCCTCAAAGAGCTTTTAAATTTTTTTTTTCACATTTTGTGTTGAATAATTTAGACTTGCTATTAACGTTGGATGAATACTAAGCATGAGAATTAGGGACTGTACACAATGTGTACGCAGATATACTTAAGGCACAATAATTATTGAATTAAATCTTTAAAATATTCAATCTGTGTGTGCTTGTATTTAAATGACGTAGTATGGAGGGGTGGATTCAATGGTTTAATCAACATTTTTGGAAGTCTTATAAAAATCTTAAATTTAATATTCATATTTATTATCAACATCGTTCTAAGCAAATTAACGACAAAATTATGCCGAACACACGCTGAAATTTTGAACCAATTAAGAATTAGATTCTGCATTAAAAAAAATTACTTTTCGTGGTTGGAATCTGTTTAATTAAAAATGTCAAAATACTAATCTCACAGTAGTCCTCAGAACCATCAATCCAACAAAACTTACCCCAATACAACAATTGTTTTTAAGTCATCAGAATGACGAGGAAACTTACCTGGAAAAAGAGAAAAAAAAAGAAAATATTAATATTAATGAAAATATTGCCTTTTAAAATTGAAAATTATACTTGGAAAAAACAATGATTCTTTTCCACCTGCGTTATTCAATTTTAAAAGGTAAACCAGTTATATAGTTTCAATCGAATCCGCGGAAAATATAAAACGAAATATAATTTAATCAAGGGTTGATGCCGGTTTCTGTGGTTATCATTTTCCGGCGAATTTTATTTTCGTATCCATGTTATGTATATTAACGAAATTAAATTGAGGCTGAATGTTATATATATATATTTAAAATATTCATAAATAATATTTTATTTTCGTTGGAATTTTCCATTCCGCGTTGCTACTTTGCCACGTCTTCCAAAAAAACAGTGTATTGTACACATTTTATTTGAAATAATGGTTTTTTGATATTTTATTTAAACGGGAAAACATTTTTCATTTATTCCACCAAACAAGGATTAATTTGTTTATAGCTTTTATCATTAAAGCACTTTTTTTTGAATAAATTACGTCACGGCCATGACGAAGAAGTGTTGCGGAATATAAACGAAAATTTTCTTATGTGTTCTTCTACATATATACATATATTTATGGTTGTGTCAACATTATATATAATAAAATGAAAATAATGGAATATTTAATGTCGACAAAATAATTTCAAATTAAATATTTATATGTGAAATGTAAATATTTTAATTTCAAGACTATAACCAAGAAATGTAAATAACATTGTTCCATCACTTGCATATATAATGCAAATGAATCCGATGAATTTGTGAACTAGATATTCTGTATATACTATTGCAGTTAGCCAATGACTATTGGATAAAGTTTAATAATAGACAATCCTAGAACCAAGTTGGAAGCAAGTCTAATGTGAGCTGTTTTTCAAAATTTTTATAATTTTTATTTGAGTGAAAAACTGACGGTGCAGTGCCGTCGATTTCACAATCCATATTTCATAAATTTTAATCGCAAATATTCTAAGAGGAGATTTTAAGCAAGTCGACTACGGGGATTACGGAGTTGTTTTTCACGATTTTGATTATCTTACAGAACAGTAAGATCTTACAGAATCTTACAGAACAGTCAGTACAGAAAAGATCATTTGACTGTCGATCTCACTATGCTTATTCGATCAGTTGATATTGAAGACAATCTAAGATTAAGTTCCATGAATTCTTATGATACTGTTTTCGCGATTTTCATAATTTTGATTCGAGTGAAAAACTGACAGTTCAGTGCCGTCGATGTCACAATCACTATTCCATAAATATTAATCTCAGACAATCTAAGAAGAGATTTGAAACAAGTCTCATGAGACTACTGAGTTGTTTTTCACGATTTTAATAATTTAAATTTGAGTGAAAAACTGACAGTTTAGTTGTTTCAGTAAAGTATCAGTTGGCCGTCGATTTCATAATCTCTATTCCATAAATTTTAATTGCAGACAATCTAAGAAGAGATTTGAAACGAGTCCCATGAGACTAGTGAGTCGTTTTCTATGATTTTTATAATTTTGATTTGAGTGAAAAAACGAGATTTGAAGTAAGTCTAATGAGACTTTGAAGTTGTTTTTCACTATTTTAATGATCTCGATTTGAGTGAAAAATTGTCAGTATATAAAATATCAGTAAAACGTCAATCTTACTGTGCCTATTCGATTAGATGATATCGAAGACAACCTGAGAACGGGTTTTGTGCACGTTTCATGTGTTTTTTATGATTTTGATTTGAGTGAAAAACTGATGGTGCAGTGGCGTCGATGTCACATTCGCTATTCAATCAATTTTAATATCAGATAATCTAGGCAGAGGTTTGGAACCCGTTTCATGCAACTTTGGAGTTGTTTTTTCACGATTATCATAATTTTGATATGAGTGAAAAACGGACGGTGAAGTGCCGTCGATTTCACAATCCTTATTCCATAAATTGTAGTCGCAGATAATCTATAAGAAGTGGTTTGAAGCAAGACTCATGGGGCTTCAAGTTTGTATTGTATTATAATAATCATGATTTGAGTGAAAGATTGTCAGTACAGAAAAGATCAGTTGACCGTCGATTATCTATGCTTATTTGATAGGTTGATATCGAAAACAATCTGAGATCAAGTTTCGTGAAGTATCATGAGGGTACGGAATTTTGTTTCACGATATTCTTAATTTAGATTTGAGTGAAAAACTGACTATACAGTAAACTATCGGTTGGCCGTCGATTTCACAATACTTATTCCATAAATTTAATCACAAGCAATTTGAGAAGAGGTTTGAAGTAAATCTTATAAGACTGAAGTTGTTTTTTCTTTTTTTTTAATGATCTCGATTTTAGTGAAAAATTATCAGTACGTAAAAGATCAGTAAAACGTCGACCTTACTATGCCTATTCGATAAGTTGATATCGAAGACATCTAAGAACGACTTTCGTGCACGTTTCATGGTGTTACCGAAACGTATTTTACGAGTTTGATTTGAGTGAAAACCTGACAGTGCAGTGCCGTCGATGTAACATTCGCTATTCCATAAATTTTAATCGTAGACAATCTAAGAAGAGATTTGAAACAAGTCCCATGAGACTACTGAGTTGTATTTCACGATTTTCATAATTTTGCTGTGCCATCGAAGTCACAATTGATATTACACACATTGTAACCGCAGACAGTCTAAGCGGATTGAAAAAAATCTCACGAGACTATGGGATCGTTTTTCACTATACATATTTGATAAGTTGATATCGAAGGTAATTGAGATCAAGTTTTGTGCAAGTCGTCTAATAAGGGTATATAATTGTTTTTCACGCCAGTCGTTTATGATTTGAGTGAAAAACTGGCGGTGCAAGAAGCTAGCAGTTGGTCGATTTCACAATCTCTATTCTATAAATTTTAATCGCAGACAACCTAAGAAGAGGTTTGAAGCAAATCCCATGAGACTATTGTAGCCGTTGAACAGTGCCGTTGATCTCACAATCTCTATATTCAATAAATTTTAACGGCAGATAATCTAAGAAGAGGTTTGAAACAACTCTTATGAGACTTTGGGGTTGATTTTCACGATTTTGAGATTATCTTGATTTGAGTGAAAACTTGTCAGTACAAAAAATATGTTATTTACGATATTCATAAACTTGGTTTGAGTGAAAAACTGTCAGTACAGACGACATGAGTTGACCATCGATTTTATTATACTATTCGAGCAATTGTCATAAAGCTACGAGGTTGCTTTTTACGATTTTCATCATCTTGGTTTGAGTAAAAAACATTTGGAACAAAAAACAATCAGTTGATCATCGATCTCACAATGCTCTTTCGTTATGTTCTTATCGCAAGTCCCATGAGACTATCCATGGAACAGAATTCAGATTAAGGCCGTATTTTCGAACCAATGGTATACCAAGATATGTGCCAATTGGTGATGATCAACAAAACAAAAACCAACACCTTTTCGCTTACAGTCAGACGACATGGTTGAACGGATTAACGTTACGTTGGGAGAAAAAAACAACAGCAACCATCATTTTTGGTTGTAATGTAATATTACCCGGGGACTTGAGTTTTATAGTAATGTCTACAACAGTTTTGAGTCGACATGCTTATGTATATAGTTTAAAAGAAGATGTCAACGGGATACACAAAATAACCAGGGATAGGATAAAGCGCAAAAGGGGTTTGCTTCAACCTGGTTGGGAATATAAGGTCATTACGGGAATCAACAAAGCAAACAAACGAATTAAAAAAGAAATCCAAGGTAAAACATAACACATTTATGTTTTACCTTGGATTTCTAACACATTTTGGGCGGAGGGAGGGAGGTGTTACGGACACAGGTGACATCTTTCAGTCAGTAGAATAACTAAATACTTCTAATTGAAAAGCCACATGAACGTAGTTATTTCTACGAATTGGGTATAAACAGGCAAACAGAAAGCGTATTGAATTTAAATCGCGAGACGTTAAAATCAACCTTAAGAAGTGAAATAATGGCTAAAGTAACAACTAGTAGTGAAATAATATAATAGTGTTTTCAGTAAGTTCGTTTTGCAAAAACCTGTTCGAAAGCTGAGACGATTTCACTGAGACAAATCTTGGAGAAAAGTTTTATCCTGTAAGTATTGGGGTGCCGTGTACTTTGCTTTTAGATATTGGAACCCACTTTACTTTAAAAATATCAGAGATTATGTGCAAAAATACCAAGTAAACCGTTGGATAAACGCATAAAGGCCACTCAGGCGAATCGCGCAGTGAAAAGTGTGCTATCAGTGCATACGCCGTTTTATCGAAGTTGATTGACTAAAGTGTTAGTATTGAATACATCAGAAGGTTGAAGAAAATTTGCATATGTTCAGAACACCAGGAGATACAAGTTACGCAAAAATCCTGCTACTGACAAATCTGGCTGCTAACTCAATGTCCAATTAAACAATGTCCAAACCTAATAATCGTTATTTAGGACAAGCTTTAAAGCCAAATACCACCGTTTTAGCTATAATTAATTCATTCAAATATTCATTACACCATGACTTGTAAATCGTTCTTATTTCATAATTTTGGTTAATGTTTGATCAATACCAAATTTGGCTAATCATGGTGATTTGCTTGAAAAACGATAAATATTAAAACATCGATGTTGCATGCAATTAGAAATTGATTGTTTATAAGGTAATTACTAAATGGCATGGGAGAATCGGAATCAAGTTTATTTAGACCCCCTAAAACTGAGTACATGCTGCATACCAAATGATACTAAAAACATTTATGTACGAAAATCAAAAATTCATTATGTTGAGATTACTTGTTGTAATTATATTTATTTAATTTATAATAATTATTTTATTAAATATTCTAGGGACAAAATTTACTTATTTCTAATTTCGGTCTGTTCACACAAATGTATAAATAAGAATTGTACCGAAATAAATAATTCGTTAAGACAAAAAAGGTTTTGGCAAATATAAAAGTAAATATCTGCATCGTAGACGAGCATATAACAATATCGATTTGGGCGTGTATAATATCACCGCGTAAATAAAGCTTTCAAAGCTTTACAACTTGAAATAATTAATCACGATTTGTCTAATAAAATATAATTTAATTAATTGAGACTTATATAAAAGCTCCGTCGCCTTTGGGAACCAAAGAATATCGTTATATACCACCAAAGACAAGCAACCCCACTTTCCCATCCCATTTTTAATTAATTTATTAATATTTCACTGGAAGGCAAAAACATTTCATCATTTCAACTAAAGACTTATGTACGATTATAGTATAAAGTCGATTCAATATCACAAAAACAACAACTTAATGAAAAGCTATATTATACAATGAAAGTTTTAAAACTTCCTCCTCAAACCTTTTTTTTTCCTAAACAACATGGAAGAGAGGAATTAGAAAGATATGTATCTCAGTGTTTTTCCAAAACATTAAATTTGTATGCTGTTGTAGTTTTTGGAAAGAAAACTATTATATTATCAGGGTTTTTCAACCTTTTTCGGTATATGGTATAAACTGGTGTGTTTGATATGAAATTTAAATTTACAAACTATAAATTGATTTAAAATTTTAGTCAGAGGAAACCTCAAATAGTTTCGATATCTTCAAGAGTGTTTGCAATACATAACAATTAACTCAACAGGTCCCGAAGGTAACTCAATTTTTTTTTTACTATATATGTCAACATGAAAGGAAACATATAAGAGAATATTATTAATACACTCAGAGAAAAATACTATAAAATTAATATGAATTCCTATTATATTAATAGTTTTATACTATTATTTTTAGTCAATAGTAAATATAACTTTAAATTAATATTTTGCAAACTATTATAATAATAGTAGTATCTACTATTACTTTAATAACGTGTTCGCTTTAAAATAAATAAATAATAGTATCATATATCTAAAATAATAGTAATTTACTATTAGAATAAAAGTACAACCGTATTATTATTTTAAAATTAAATGGTATGTACTATTAATTTAAAGAGGAAACTTTTCACTTAAATGTAACAAATCATATGAGAAAGAACTATAACATTGTAGTCCTATACCTCTAAAATAAAATATTAAAATAAACATCTTAAATTAATTTTATATTTATAAATTCATTTAAATATCATTTTGAAATATATGTACATATAAAATTCAAACTTTCCATCACTCCTCGATAGATTGGTGGGTCGTTATTTTCTCACAAATGATGGCCACTGCAAGGACTGAAAAGATTGAACCAGACTATTCTTGGACAATATTGATTGTAAACATCAATCTCGACCTAGACAATTATGAGATATTAACAAAAACTTCGAAATATTTTATACTGAACTAAATTTAACTTACCAATGCATGTCCACAGCTCATTTTTAAATTGATCATTTTATAATATATTTTCATCTCCTAATAGTAACTACTTAGCCCAGAGTTGACAACACGCACTGTTTAAACCGTACAATGTCTTCCTAATCATTTTTTGTGGCTAAAGTTCTCGTTGTGGTAATTCATCAATGCACTGCAAGTATTTATAAAAATTATACGCTTGTTATTAAAATAAATCTTTATCTAATGATACCTGTATAATCATCAGCACAGGTAACATTTAGATTACTTCTCTTCGTATAGGTTTCTCAGCTTTTTGTGCTTGTCCGTGATCTAGTATCTAAAAATAATTACCAAAACCAATTTGTTAATCTTCGAATCTTAGTACATAGACAGTATTCACTTAATTTTTATACGTACATTATGTTTCCACTTTAACATTTTCACACAGAACTGCTTTTGAAATTACTTATGAAAAATAATATTAAAATAAGTTTATATATTATTTTTCTATAATTAAAAAAATGTGGAAGTAAAGACTTCTTGCTGTAATTAGCTGTCAATAATTTGCAAAATAAAAGCATAATTTGCAAAAGTCCTCTCAAAAAGAAAACATGGCGCAAAATTGTATCAATGGTATTCATATTAATTTAATACTTTTTACTGAAGGATCAATTCGTTGTACAGTTTTAAATTAATAGTATAATTTCCATTAATTCAATTGTACAAAAGAATGAAAAATTATTATTTTAATATGAAAACAAAATATTATACTATAATATCAATAGTTGTACTATTGACAAACTAATAGTACGTTTTTTTCTGAGTGTAGAACACGTGCTAGTCATCAAAGATTTATGGTATTTATGTGCAGTATTTTTCAACATTTCATCATAGAAATATTTAACTCGAGACAGCGTTTACAAGTTATTCAGCTGTACACGAAAACCAGCGTTCTACGAGGATTGTGTTTCGTGCGCTTAGATCAACATATGGTCGACATAATCGGCCTATCAAACGCACAATTTGCGCTTTACCATTAAAAAATTTGAAACCTAATTTTCAGTATTGGGTAATACGCGACCAAATAGACCATATCCAGCGCGTATAGTGACGGTAGCTGAGAGTTTACACGCGATGACTGTGATGTGTCGATTCGGTGCCGTTCTCAACTAATTGGCTTGTCAGATGCAACAACTTGAAGTATATTACGTAAGGTTTAAAAGCATACAAAATTCAAATCGTGAACCTTCAAAATCGTCAACATTTTTGTCTTTTGGCTCTTGAAAAGCTTGAAGAAGATCCACTGTTTTTGACCAAAATTTTGTTAAGTTATGATGCCCATATCTGACTTAGTGGCTATATATATATATATATATATATATATATATATATATATATATATATATATATATATATATATATATATATATATATATATATATTTATATATATATATATATATATATATATATATATATATACATATATATATATATATATATATATATATATATATATATATATATATATATATATATATATATATATATACATATATATATACATATATATATACACATATATATACATATATATATACATATATATATACATATATATATACATATATATATATATATATATATATATATATATATATATATATATATATATATATATATATATATATATATATATATATATATATATATATATGGGCAATTTGAAGAGTATCCAAACAACAGTTGTGGTTTACGTCCATATTCAAAACTGAGGCTGCCTGTAACATAATAGCTATGAATGGCACTCGTTATCGACTATCATAACGAACTACTTCCTGCTTGAAATTGAAGCCCATGATCTCGATGATATTTGGACATTTGACTACTTGTCACACAGCCCGTGAACAGCTAATTTCACGATTCGGACCAGTGAATTGGCAACCAAGGTCATGTGATATTACATCTTCAGACTTTTTCTTTTAGGGCTACATAAAATTCAAAGTCTACATGCATTGTTACGATTGACTAATTAGAAGCATTACTCTCTATTGTAATTGGTTACATTCCACTCGAACGCGTCATCGAAAATTGAAACTTCAGAATATGACCATGTTATAGAGGCACTTACGGATAAAATTGAACTTCAGGATAAATTGAATTACTCGATAAAATTTAATTTTTTTTCGGCTAGTGAATTCAAGATTTGATGATTTGTTTTTTTAGTGTTATACGAATTGGTAGTAGCCGCTGAAAGCCAATTCAGAAGAGTACGGTAGATGGGGAAACAATTGGAACACCATTTCGGGTAATTTTGCTATCGTAGCCAACAAATTGAAACACTGTTTTGGTTTAAGTAAATATTTTTTTATCGCATTTAGGGCTCTCATTGGAAATCTTTATGCGATTTAGACGGCTGCTGTTCACTTAACATTTTTACAACGTAAAACTGAATCGCATCTATATACGTGTCACTGTTTTTGGTCCAAAAAGGGCAAGATGCAGACAGCTTTGTTATGGATTGGTATATTTGGTATATTGGAGGTGTCAGGCATCTCATGTAGCTTACTTCAAACGATTTTGTGCACCAGAAACAATACTGAATGATTGCCAAAGTTGGGTGACCGGAGAGCTTTCAGCATATTGGATATTAGAAAACTGAACCACAAATGGTTCGACATAATGAGATCTGTTGTATTCGAAGAGTTGTTCAATTGTATATAAAATCTAATAAGGATATCCTAGGTGATTCTTTATTAATGTCGATGGGTCATCGACAACACACATACTAGCCCTCGCGTTAAATGCTGATGAATAACATATTTCACGCTTGAGTTTTACATACCCATTGATTTCCAAACTAAAGGCCTGTTAGTCTCAATCTACGAAATGGTGATAGCAACAATGTTGACAGGGTGAAAACTGTTGCTACAAACAGCGACAAATTGGCAAAGGGTTTATTACAATAATTGTTATTATTAAAAGTGACTGGAATCGAAAAAAGTTCCGCACTTTAAACCATAAAGCGCCCGTGGTGGATACCTTTGATTCTATCATAATTTACAGATACTTTTCAAAATATAGCCAGCGCAGAGAGGATAGTTGATGTGCCGGAATGGGTCTGCAGTTGAACACGTGGGATTTAGTTTTGTCGAAAGCTAGATAGTTTTCTATGCAATGATATGCTTTCATCTTCATCTTCAAGATAGTAATCGTATACGATTTAGATGGTGTTTTAATGACGCCATGATCAGGAACACAATTAACAGGATTCATAAGTTTTTTTTTTTAAAGAAAGGGCGTCCTAAATTCAACTTGAGTTCATTAATGTATTTTGCCTTCCGATAAGTATCAGACGATACCCACACTAACTTTAAATCTTAAAGTGCAATGTTTTTTATAGTAGTCTTACCATAGACAAGAGTTAAAAGAGCAGCTGGCTCCAGTTCTATAAAACATAAACGTCAAGGCGTTGCTTTACACAATTTTTATAGGTTTGATCTCACTTGAAAATTGATTTTTTTCTTTTTTTTTTTAATAATCGTCAAACATAAGACTTTTTATCTCATACCTTGTATTGGAACATAGGAATGAGTTTTTACAATTTTAGACTTTTGGAAACCGAAATCAATAGATTGTACTCCAATACAGAGAGTGATTTACCTTCTTAAAAGCATTTAAGAGAACTGGCAGGTTATCTAAATAATTTTAGGTTGTTTATGCTTTGAAATCGAATGGAAGCTTTACTATACTGATGTTTTATACTTTGTGGTGGTTGATATGCCAGGAACAGACTTTGAATTATTTTGTTTATTTAGTGTTTGTAGCACTCTATCACACCAATCCTCTGCTTTTAATTCAGGACCTAGAAGGTCTATCGACCTTTTTCAGTTGAACAATAACTTCAAACCCTTAAGAGATGACGCCATATATTTTGACAGTTATACCATCGATCGTGTCAGTAAATTCAAGATAGTTATAAACAAAGCCTGATGTAAACTTGTTGGTTGTAGCTTCTAAAACCTGGTTTGATGTAAATTTCAATACTGCTTATTAAAGCGTTCATATTAGTCAGGGCCAAAAAACGATTTTATAATTCATCAGAATTTTATGTATTTCATGATGACAGATTGATCGTTGAACCTGTAACTTGTTGGGTTTTATCGGTATACTTTTCCGGTATAGTCTGATTCTTTACTTTGTGTGAAATTGTCCCCACTATTAACACTCGTAGTGAGAGTGGTCAGAATATATTAACCTTTATCTGGCTTTGTATAGAACTCGATTACCTGCAGCCCTATATACATGTCTTATATCGATATATTTTTGTGGTTTGTCCTCTTTCCAGAGTGTCTTGTATATTGCTCAATGATGATGCATACTATGTTCATACGATTCGGGACTAAAACCAGTTGATTCGTTTCTTAATTTTGAGTTTATTGTCGGTCATATATTATCCAGAAAGTTCAATTCTATCATTATATGAGTATGATTGTGTTTATCACTAATGTATATCTCTCCAGTTTTGATTTTCTCAGGAAAGTTTTCTGGGGTAACGTCAACGACGTGTGTCGACGTTCGTCGAAAGTGGTCGACGTTCTTCAATTTTTTTCTATGTATTATCACTCATTTATAGGATTTCCGTCTGAGGTAACGTCTTCGACGTGTGTCGACGTTCGTCGAAAGTGGTCGACGTTCTTCATTTTTTTCCAAGTATTATCACTCATTTATAGGGTTTCCATCTTTGGGGTAAAGTCATCGACGTGTGTCGACGTTCGTCGAAAGTAGTCGACGTTCTTAAATTTTTTTCCAAGTATTATCACTCATTTATAGGGTTTCCATCTTTGGGGTAACATCATCGACGTGTGTCGACTTTCGTCTAAAATGGTCGACTCCAAGTATTATCACTCATTTATAGGGTTTCCGTCTGGGGTAACGTCATCGACGTGTGTCGACGTTCGTCGAAAGTGGTCTACGTTCTTCAATTTTTTTTCCAAGTATTATCATTCATTTATAGGGTTTCCGTCTGTAATCGCTGCCTTTAACAATTTATTTTTATTTGGAATTGCGGCATTACTACTTTACGTCACCTTTCATTGCACTGACATCTCATTATCACTTTGAAGAACGCTCTTGTTTGATCATACGTGATTTATTTAGTTTCTTGTTCCGGCGTTGGTGAGACTTATACATATTTGTTTTTTAGTGTAGAAATCTTCTGCCTCCAAATCGACGTTCGTTGGTCTAGCTGTTAATGTGTCTACTTCTTGCTTAATTCTAACCTTGAAGCTTCAACGAGAAAATTAATTTTCTCACATAATTTTCGGTTGTATATAATTATTTTTGAATTCAGATGATCTGTATACTCAAGGAAACTGGATATATCGAATTGGTTCAGATAAATAAACAAATACTGGCTTGTCTGTTTACACTAACAATAATAACAATAACTACTAAGACAGTTGGATATTTGTTTATTTTAATTAATTTTATTTGCTCTAATTATAACTGTATACTGTCTTAGTATAAGCATAAAATTATACTATGATAAGAATACGAGGTGATATCTTGACACATAACTACACATATTTACGAGTATACAAAAATGTCTGAGGCTTATCATAATCACAATTTATAAGAAATTGTTCAGAATTTGTTTTTGTAGCAAAGATGTTGTTCTTTTTGTTTTAAAGATTAATTTCTTTTGCAAAAGTATATAACAAAACTTTTGGGTGGAAATACAAAATTTCTCCCTTTTACGATTACATTCTTTCAAACTCATTGAGCCATGTATAAATAAGTCAAATCAAAAGAATTATTTAGGTTACATGAATTATATTATGTTTTGGTCAATTATATGCCTGCGAGAGAATTTGGGGTTTTGGTCGAAAAATTTTGTTTTGAAGAAGCTTGCTTTTTGGCTACAAAAACAATTTGTTTTGTCATTTTAAACTTGGTATATATAAAGTTTCGGCAGACAAAGGTTCAATACGAGTTGGGTTTACATTTTAGATTAACAAATAATACCGCAAGGAACAAGAAACTACCTATAATATCCAGGTCAATTCAAACCCAGCTGGGGTTGGCTTCATGGATTCTAAAGGTATGGCTATCAGGGAAACATATCTACATATATCTGGTCGCTTAAAACAATGAGTGGGTTCGGAAGTAACCTATATGAGCTATCTGCAAAGACTTGTTTGTCTGTGTATTGTAGGACCTATGCATATCAAAACCGCTGCAATACTTGCAATTTCAATGCGACTGGTGTCGCTTGAAATTAGCAAATAGGCAATGTCAAAATGGAGCGAGTTCACATAATGTTTAATATGCTCTCGGCAACTATCTCTTTTGGTAGGTACGCCACTTTCTTTCAGGTGGCAAGCGCTGCAATTATGAGAGCAGTACTCTATGGGACTATATTTTTCTGACAGAACTCGTTTGGAGACCTTGGACCAACTTTAATATGTAAATGAAGTCCCGACTTCAGTATTGGCTGATAACTTGGCTCACCAGGTGTATCAGCCACGTTTGAGAGACTTGAGCCTGTCATATGCATGACGTTGCTATGTTTAAAGAGAGATATAGAAACAGGTTTCACCGAAAGCGGTGGGACAAACTTGTCTTATGTTACCTAAACAACCTATTTACGGATTTCGTCTTGAACTGTGATACAAGTATCTCGTGCAGCTTACTGAGTATTGTCACTTTTTTAAGTTATCACATATTCCGAATGCTGCTGACTTGCCGGAGTTATAACTGCCACGGGTAAAATCAAAATATTTCCTTAATTAGTATAACTGAAATTTTTTAGAGAGTTGAAGCTACTCCTTTTTTTTTATTTTCTGTCACTCAAGCTATATTGGCCCATTGTGACATCCCAATATATTACTTTATGGGCTATAGGTCCGATTTACGTAGAAACCATCTGCATATTGCATAGCTTTATGCCACCCTATAGTACTGACATGGAAGATGAGGCACCCTCAACAGGCATGGTGAAAATCCTTTTTTGCATCCTGCCCCTGTCGGGATTCTAACCCTATACCTCCCGATCCACGCCGCACCTTTTTAACCACTGTGTAACCTGGGCGGGCAACTTACTCCTTAATCAAAAATGTTTTTCATTTTTAACATCAGTTTTGGAGTAATAGGATGATGAGAAACCTCCTCTATTGAAATTTAACACTGCTCCACATTGGTCGGCAGCAGCACACTTTAAAGGATATTTCCTTAAGAAAACTGACAATCAAAAACAGCAGAGCGCAATTCCTTAAGCACATTGTCTAAGAGGTGGCGATGAGGTTGTGGCAATAATGAGTAAAACCTCAACTGGAACACCACCATCTTTAAGACACTAAGAGGCGTGAGCTGCTGTTAGCCGTAGGTTAACCAGACAACGTATTATGCCCCTTATATATTAAGGTTGCCAAAACAGGTGGAGCCCCTAGAGTGGCTATATTAGGAAGCTCACATATTTACTGTTTTCCCATTCCAGACTTCATCTTCAGGGATTTACATAGATGTTGACAATTAAATGTTGTCAGCAATCAGTCTTTAAAAGACTTACCTTTTAAGAGATCACACCAATCGGTCTGCTTCACGAAATTGTTGGAAGCCTTGGTGAGAGCTCAAATAAAATCTATTATGGTACTCAGTGAGACCTATTTTCAATGACATTGACTTTTCTGTGACATTGAACTAGTCCGAACTATATAGTGGGATGAACTATGAACATCATAATTGAACACTGAGCCAGCCGGGGAATCCTCTCAAAAACGACAGAACATTCGTTAACACTTTTTATGACTTCATTGGTACATCAGCATAGGAGAAAGAGCTACTACGGGATCTGATCCGTTATATGTTCGTGTTAAATTGGGAGACGAGTTGGTTACCATTAAGTATGAAAATCTATAAGATCAAATTCAAGAAACCATGACACAGTGTGGTTCAGAGTTTTGGTTGAAGTAAACTCTCAACGGAGAAAGGGTATTTTCACTTGCACATTTTTACTAAGTTTCCCAAGCAGGTGGGATACAGAGGCAATTCAAATGGGATAACTAAATTGATTTATTAACAATGTAGTGCACAGTGCATTATTGATTAACAATGAACTTTTATTAGTCCAGTGAGGAACGAAACAGATATTTTAGAAATTTAATTAAATTTTAATTATTTAATTAATAGTTTGAGAAAATGAAAATATATATTTCCAATTTATTTTCATCGTGAAACATTTTTCAATCTAAAGGGTGTCCCAAAATACTTGATTTCTCGTGGGAACATTCTTCTTCGAAAATGCGACTGATTGCATAGGCAATAAGAGGTGATGATGCTCACGACATGATCACTTGCATGATATGGATGTGAACGACAAGTGGTTCGAAGAATACGGTGCTACAAGCCATACAGCTTGAGAAACAATTTAATTACTTCATGAGTCAAATTTTGTGACACCCTTTATATCGTTTTATGACGATACTCGTACTATACATATAGTTTGTAGATTGCTTCGAAAATGAATACAACTTTTAATTTTCTTCAAAAGCTATTAAGCAAAACTCTTTCTTCTTTCAATTAATAATTTAAATGGAAAAAGTTTATCGATGGAGCATCTTTGTTGTTCAACATCGACATGAATTTTTAATGTTACCTAAAATATATATTGATATGCTAGTCTCTTCCAATTCAACCATCTGGCTACATAAAAGAGTCTAACCAAGAACGAGCAACGTATACGCGTCCTTTTGATCTATGGCAGTTTTTCAAATTCGATCATATACAGACCACAATTTCGAGTTTGTTCCGCATCTACGTACTTCAACCCCTTTCAAAATCCGCCAATACTAAATATCTTACTATTACGAATGATATAATCAAAGCTCTGATACATTTCAATTTCAATAACTTTCCCCACATGTTTTGGAACATTGGTGGCTTCGATGCTATTCTAGGAGCATATGGGGTCTATTAGGCTAGACCATCTGTTAGGGGCTCCAGCATTAATCTCTTCCTAGGATTTACCAAGTTGTTTCGCTCCAGCTAGCAGTTTTCTTTTCTATGTAATCGCTGGTTGTTCTGATTTCCTTTTGCCTTGCGAGTTCCAGTCCCTTGATTGGGAATTTCCTGAGCATATGGCCAATTCATCTCAACTTTCGTCTCTTTATTTCGGTTTCTATGTCTGACTGATTTGTTTTTCTATACAGTTCAATGCTAGTTATGCCAGAAGCATTTCAGTATTCGTTGAAGCTGTTTACGAACACTGTAGTTTCTATTTCACTTTTTCTGTGTGTTTCTTCTGCTTCTGGCTTTATGCGTTTGTTTATGTCTTCATCTGTCCCACCTGTTTTCGCTACTGTGCAGCCAAGGAATACTAATTCATTTACACCTTCAATTTGTAATTTATTGACGTGCATCGGTGTGATTATATTTGTGTTGATTCTCATCGTCTTGGTTATTCTAAAGATTAGCTTAAGACCAACTACGTTAACTATAGATATGATAGCTGTTGCGTTTTCTGCTGCATGGTATATGTCATCTGAGTAGTCTAGATCATTGAGTTCACCTGTTAATCACCATTGTATGCCTTTGGTGACATTATAATGAATTTCTGCATTACATTATCCAATACGACCATGAACCTCATTGGTGAGACTACGCATCCTTGCCTTACTCATCAAGTGTTATTTTCTGTATTCTGATACATTTCGTGAATGAGGTCAATTTCCTGTCTGCCATATTGAATTCCTCTTTATCAAAAGTAGCCAAGTCGTGATATTCCATTTACTGGATTGTTAGTGATGATTCTTTCTGGTCTAAAACCAGCTTGTTCGTTTATATAATTTTAGATTGATCGTATAAGTGAGATTATATCAAGGATATGTTCATTACGAGTATCTTTATTGCTGTGTTGGTGAGAGATATTTCGCCATTTTTTGCATTCTCTAAGGCCATTTTTCATGGGGATTATAACTGTCAAATCTTCCTTCCATTTTTGCGGTTTCCTGCCATCATTTCACACTTCTGGGATTATTGGTGTTAGTGTGCTTGCAGCTTTAGATGAAACATTTCAACGGTTAAACTTTCTACGTTCAGCACCCTTACTGTTCGTCAGCTTTTTAATGGCACTTTTAACTTCCAGTTTTGTTGGTGGATAGGTGTTGCTATAGTTTCGATATTGGTGTCAAATGATGACCAGATATTCTCGTGGTTTTCGAAATATTATCTCTATCTCTTTAACTGCATCCATTATCATAATACTTGACCAGTATCATCCCTTATAGATGGGGCGTTTTTTATTTTTTCGGTGACCTTCCTTGCGTACTGGTGCAGTGCTAGCATATTTTTGATTGCTGGGTTAAATATCACTTTATTTTAGATTGATCATCACTTGATTGCCGCTGACCAAAAATTAACATGCAGCGAATGACATAAAAAGCGATTGTATGTAAAATCATTCGTTTGGTTGACCACCCTACAATGTGCACCCATACGTATTCATAGTCCGTAAGGTCTCAAATGAAACGCGATAAGGGCCGGTTACGACCTTCAAGCCATAGATTATTAACATCACTGATTGTATTATGGGAGTCCTGTACTTCCGTGGAACTCTTGATGTAGGCTTCTTCAGTTTAATCCCATTTTTTATTGAAGATGTTTTTTGTTTCTGTATACCTTCCAATCTGTTTGTGTTAAATTTTCTGCTATAGTTGCCTTTGAGTGTTTCACAGCTGCTGGATTGATTTTAAATTTTGCTATAGCCAGTTGCTGATCGTTGTCATTGTTCTGATACCTTGTAGTGCTTTGAAGAATTTCTTGTTATCTATTAGATGGACTATCTGATTTTTAGTTCTCTCATCTGGTGTACTTAATTACATTTTGTGTGTGGGAACCTACTGTCGCCTATAAACTGATTAGTGATTCAGAAGTCTTTCTCCATTGCCTTCTACGATTATGACGTCGTTCCTGTGCATTTCATCTGCATCTTCAGTTTTAGCATTCACGGCATAGTCCTGAATGATGATAGTGTTTCTTATTCCTGAATCGAATCTGATTACTATTATCCTAGTTATGACCACGCCTTGTTTATGTGTGTCCTCTTGGGGCTTGGAACTGAGACCTAGAATCTCGATGAGATAGCGTTTCATTTCCTTCTCTGTTTGTGCTAGTCTTGAGCTTTTCTCGTACTCGAGGCAAGTACATTTGGATGTTGAAATATAATGTGATGAAAATCTCTTTTACTTCTATCAACTTTAATAGAAAATGAAAATAAGACATTTTCCGACTTGTGATACGAAACAAAAACTTTTTTAATTAATTATTGCAGCCACCTCCCACCAGAAACAACATAATGATCCAAATCAAGAGCCACACCCTAATCTTTATGATTCAGCAAATTTAAACCATATTGAAATAACCATCAGCTGTTTGGATCTAAATTTTGGGAAAAACTTTTATATTCAAGCAATTTACATAAAATTGTTATGGTCGAAAGAATTTTTCTTGTACCTACGCAAACATTAGACGATTGAATGTTGTTAGAGTTTGTCGGTTTTCACACATCGTATCTTTGTACATATAAACAAAGCTATAAAATATATAAACTTAGATAAGTAGTTAATTCCAAATAAGTACGAATATACACATGTCTTCTTCGTCATCTTAGCGAATTGCTGACGTCATTAATTCAATATATAATGTACAGGCATAGTTTAGTGACCCAAAACGGTTTAATTATTATATCACACAACTACCAAGTATGGGTTGACTCAATAAAATATTATTGCGCACGTTTTTCGCTGCTTATGATGGAACAGAAGACATAGGTACATAATTTACAAGAAAGATAAGATGGTTACGATCTTAAATTGATTTGACCAACGATATAAGTTCGGTAAAAATTGGTGATGCATGTATCGTTTATTTTGTGATATAATTTCGGTTATTACCCAATTTTGGATGGTTGAAAGAATTTGTATAGATGGGACAAAACCTCAAGACATTATATTTTGGGTTTCTTATCAATTATTATTGCCAAAATAGGTTTCGTGAAATATTAAAGTGATTAATGATTTAAATTCAGTCATTTGGAAAGATATTGGCCCTGAAACAAATCAACGAACAATTGATACTCAACATTTTGTGAACCTTTAGTGCTGTTAACGAGCGAGACATTACTTAGGACACGCCTAAGGACACGCCTTAGGATACAAGTAACACAATTAGTGGAATATAGTAAAAATATAGCAAGATCCAAACAGTCACTAGAGCGGATATTATGAATAAAATATTTTAGACTTTCACCAGTTTTAGATCTAGCTAAATTGAGCTAAAGGTATGAACCATATAAGTATAAACATCCATTTTATAAAGCAACGCCGCAAATGGTTAAATTAAAGGTTAATGTATAGTGAAGCTCAATATTTGTAAAACTATTTGGATGATAACATTTAACTTTTAGACTTATCTTGAATGACAATACGAAACCCCATAAAATGATATGATGTACTTACATACATCAATAATACGGTTTTTGTCAATAGATGGCGTTGAAAGTAGTTTTTCATTCCACGCATAAGTTTTTTTCTCTAAAGACAAAAAATGAGTCGATCGTAGTTACTGAATGTTCGATCTTCATAAATCGTTGATCTACCACCAAATTGCTGCTCTATGTTTCGAGAATTTCTGAATCTGCTCGTTCATGCTTTCTTGACCCGCACAATCCTGCATTGTGGCTATTAACTGTGCTATATAGAAACGGATTTGGCGAAACCTCGTCGCTCGTTTCAGCAACCGATGATTGGTTTAATTCTCACAGGTGTCACTGTGATTCAGTACTCCCCGCCTAAATCTGTTGGTCTCTTATATGATTTAAACCTCCTTCTCTATAGAAAACTAATCGCTCTACATATATGTACAACCGTTTATTCTTAATCTGACCTTATACGGTTCCTCAATTAAGGTGGCTACTTCGGTGATAATCCTCTCATTCGTTGTGTTGCAAAGCCATACCTACTGACCTGCATTAAATCCTAGACTATGCATGCGCACGTACGTTGTATCGAGTGTTCGTAACATTACTTGACAACTTGATTTTATCACTGACAAATCCACTGTTAATCTACTCTTTCATTTATTGCATCTTGTCCATCGATGTTAGTCAAAATAAAAGTGATGATGGAACCTCTCTTAATTTAAGATCTCGTAGCTGGTGTTATGCACCACAGATCGGTATTCCATTAGGAACAATGGCATATGTTGGTCCTGTTGGGATTTTTGTCCACTGCTTTGGCTATGAACTCTTCCAATGTCCCATTGAAACTCTCAACCATGCCATTAGACTGTGGATGAAAAGGTGTTGTCCACGTTTTCTTTATGTTCGGAGATGTTCGGAGGTCTACGTAGCACCAAATTAATAACCACCTAGGCCGGGATACACATGAAATATAGTTTATAGAAAACGAATTCTGTGAGCGCTATAAATTTATCCTGACTCGGATCATACCAGCTGTAGTACAACAGAACAACTCGCAGATATCCTTCTCTTGATGGAGTTTATCTTCTTAGGCTGTCGAAATGGCTACATATTGGTTAGGAATGGATGGAATGAGATCTTCATTCCAAATTAGGGAAGAGTTCACAAAGTATAGTAATTAATGGATAAGTGTTGGAAGTAGAAAGGACGGAAATAAGACTAGTCGCTTATGCAGACGATGTAGCGTTAGATATCGAAGGACAACATCTGAAAATTATCAAGGAGATAATGCAAAATGCTCTTTCAACTGGAATGAAATGTATCAGCAATTATGGTCTAGAAGTACCGCCCAGGTGGCGCAGTGGCTAAAGGCAGTTGGAGCGGGAGATACCGGGTTCGAATCCTGATCCGGAGCAAGATGCAAAAGGGGATTTTTTACCACCGACCGTTTGAGCGGAGCGATCGGTGGTGTGAATGAACACATCTGGATCCCCTTTCGAGTTTAAAATCCATGGGTCGTAAATCGAACCTATAGCCGCACATAAAGTGGTATCACAACTGCCACACAGCAAAAAAAACACATGGTCTAGAAGTAATGCCATAAGAAACAAATTTTTGTTCAGTGCCTCGATTACTTTGAACGAAAAAATACTATGTAAGATTTGTGGAAGCCGTACATCTTGGGAATAGTGAACAAGGCCACTATAGGCTTACATACGTGTAGAAGGGCCGTTGAATTAGGTTTGAAATCGAAGCTGACGCATTGACTTTATACAGTCATATAGCAAACAGCCCATTCTTATTTAGAGAGTTTGAGTCTTGCACCCAATTCTTGACAAACTAACATATACAGGACATTACTATAGAGAAGATTTATAGAACGGCCGGTATGCACTAATGCGGGGCGCTGAAGACAACTCTTGCTCGAGCTTGGGAAGTTATATTCCACTTTCCTTCTGTGGAGATTTTCGGTAAGCTTAGGTCGCTAAGCGAGGAACAGTAAAATCTTGATTACATTAGATCTGTTTTATGTTTCAATAATAGTTTTCGAACCATGTATCTCTCTAGGAAAGCCTGGTAGAGCATATTGGTACCGTAAATTCAAACTTTGCATTTTTTCATGAACAACACTAAGCTTGCATAGAAGAGTGAAGTCTGTTTTGTTAAACTCGGGCGAACATGTCTTTTCATCTCCCTGATTACTGCAATGTCTGCAAAGGCTGATGTGAGAGCGAATGAGAAAGTGTTGATCTGGATTGAGACATAATGTGGTATTTATCGTTGATATCTGCCAGCCTGGTGGCAATTAAATTACATGAATCAGTTTTGCTTACGTCTAAATTGACGTTAAGGTAAGCGCTTAGGAAGAGTTAGTTGGTTAATACCCTGACCGACCATAGGTGGACAAACACCTTATCGTGTAGTACAGTGAGACAAGTCTGGTCAAAGAAGTAATAGAACCATTGTAGAAATACTTGTGAGATTGCATTCTAGAATATGCGAGAGAACTGGTCTTAGTATCTAATGAATTCTGCAGTAGTTTAAAGATGATGTCACAGCGAAGTGACACCGATAAAGTGTGCTTATAGGGAACCCTTGTAACATTGTTTAAAATAGTTTTGGGATCATCCTTAAACTACATTACGCTATTTTTTTATCCCCTCGCCGCTTTGTTACGACTCGTCACAAAAACTGTATATAAACCATCAAAAATTATGTCACAAATGCATAAATGGTAACATTAGTCCACTGAAGTCATTACTAAGTGGTGTCATCCTGATGCGTTGGTGGCTATAAATATTGTATCAGCATTAAAAAAGTGATGAATCGTTTTTTGATATCGTGGGTTTTCTTCGTCAACGGTAAAAACTGATCAAGGAAAAATCATCAAGGAAAAATCCCTTTTGCATCCTGCCCCTATCGGGATTCGAACCCGGTACCTCCCGCTTTAACTGCCGCAGCTTTAACCACTGCACCACCTGGGCGGTAAGTTACAGAAGTTATTATGTTGCCGAAACCAGATAAACCACCCAATGAAACTCAATCGAACCGTCCGATATCCCTGTTTCCTATCATTTCAAAGCTAATGGACAGACTACTCTTGAGGAAAATGAAGTCAATAATAGAAACTAGAGACCTAATACCGGATCACCAATTGAGATTCATATGAAAACATTCAACAATTGACCAAGTTCACAAAATTACAGATATTATAGAAAAGTCTTTTTAGAGTAAGGCAAAAAGGTGAGTATTCTGAACTGAGAGAGGTAACGGCAGTAGTCCCGCAAGGTAGCGTTCTGGCCCCAGTCCTATATCTACTATATACAAGTGATATACCACAGTTTGACCACGTATAAGCATAGCAACAAAATACTAATTTACAATCAGGTTCTAAATTCAGCCGGCTATATGGCCAATTACAAAACTTCCAGAATAAGGTACTTTGAAATATATTCAATGCACCCTAGTACATTCGAAAGAGTGATTTGCATCGTGATTTGGAGATTCCGGATATAAAACAATTTGCAACGAAGAATTAAGGCTAATGGAACATGTTAATGCGGAAGCCTCTCGGCTATCTACCAACGAACAGGCACTGGCGCGTCGCTGGATCAACAGTGACCACATTATAGTTTATAGTTTCTAGGGATTCAGATGTAAATTGATGGTTAGTCTGGAAAGACTACTTTCAATTATAAATAAAAAAAAATTTTGAGCCCTCATCAGCTTAACTGGGATGGTTCTAACATGGTATTTTCTTTTTAAGAGATGAGGTCCGTTTTGGTAGTAGAATAGATACAGCCCGGATCTACTAATATTGAAGCAGTAATTTCTTAATACCATAGATAGTTCATTAAGTGTTCGTAGTGCCAATATATGTACGTTACTTTGCCGCCACTCATCGGCTGGCGATCCATGCATAGCTTTATAATAGTCCGTAGTAGATGCGGCTATGGTCATCTTCAACTAGTTGTATTCGACGTTAGCTTACGACAAAGCACGACTTAGTTGAATAATTTCAACTGATCAAAGTAACAAAACTATAATTGATTGATTGCACTGACATTACACGATACACAACCACGTCGAAAGTGACATTTTTGTATATTTTTAGATTATATACTGTCATTTTATATAATTGCGTTTTAACTATTTACTATATAGTCTGACATGAGAGAACGTGCTTATGTAAGTATGTATATGCAATCTAGACGTTAAGTAGGTATTAATGAGACGTTCGTGTCTAAAACGTATCAAAATGTTGTTGCCGTGGGCACGATGTGTTCGTATAGTTTGCATAGTAGTCTCGTATTAAGATACAACACAAAGCCATGGGCTCATTGAACCCGCTTATATATAGATATAATTATGAAATCGTCGAGCAATATATACCATATGGTTGAGATGTAAACCGAAAAACTCCCTTTCGTAATCCATCATATATGTGTCGACATATTCTATATTTATCTACCATAAATTACTGTCAAAATCGATTGTATAATTTTATATATTTAATCGAGCCCGCGCGTCAACCATACAACATGTACATAGAGATACGATTATCAACCAATTGATGATTTATGCATGGTACATGTTCGTAGTATATTTTGTGTAACGAGATTATTTTGTTGCCACTGTATGTGTATATAGACGTATTCGATACAGACTATATCTATATACCGGGTGTTTCTTTTCAACTGAGACGATAAAATATCTCGAAAAATAGCCACTCTACGGAAAAAATATCCATAATCAAAATTTAATCATACGGCGGGGGAAATACATTAGTGCAAAAAACTTTGTAGGTGTGCGGGGGTAACTTTTAAACTAAGATAGGATACCATATTTTTTATTGCAGATACGGATTCTACGACCAAAAGTACGTATGATTTGAATGAAATGTTTTGTTCGGTTCATGATAGATGGCCAGCCGATCCAGCGATCATTGAAATCACGATCAAGTATTGTGTGCAGGACAACCATCATGTTGAAACCACATGATCCGTCTCACTTCTATAAGCTCAAATTTTCAAGTAATATTGGCAGTTCATTTTCCAAAAAGTTTCGGTACATTTGACCATTCAAGTTGCCTTCAATAATGTGGGGGCCTATGAATTTGTTGCCAATTATTCCACACCACACGTTGACAGTCCAACGACGCTGATGTTCAACTTGACGAAGCCAGTGCGGATTTATAACACTCAATAATGCATGTTATGTCGATTAACCGCTCCATGGTTTGTAAAAGACGATTCGTCAGAGAACATTACACAACAAAAAAAAATGGGGTTTTGTTCACGTGCCCATTGACAAAAAGTTACCCGATTTTGGAAACCAGCGCCATGAAGATTTTGGTGTAAAGACACATGATATGGATGATACTTGTGCCGTTTTAAAATTCTCCAAACACTGGTGAGGGACAATCCGGAATCGTGAACTATTTCTCGTGTACTAACATGAGGATTACGAGCCACTGTTGCCAATACAGCAATTTGATTATTTTCTCCAGTGACTGTTGCTCTACGGGCTCCCTGTTCGGTTGAACATTTCCATTAGTAAGAAATTGTTTGATAGTACGGCCAAATGAAGCACGTGAACGAATCATATCCGGAAAACGTTGAGCGTAAATAGCAACAGCATTTTCAAGATTTCTGCCAGCTTCTCCATAAACCAGAACCATTTCAATTTTCTCTGCCACAGTTAAACGCTCCATTCTAAAGTATTTTATCGTTTATTTTGCAATTACGAAAAACATGTCGTAGAATCCGTATCTGCAATAAAAAATATGGCTTCTCTTAGTTTAAAAGTTACCCTCGCCCCACCTACAAAGCGGGGGGTAGGGGACAATTTTTTTGCACTAATGTATTTCCCCCGCGGTATGATTAAATTTTGATTATGGACCTTTTTTCCGTAGATTGGCTATTTTTCGAGATATTTGATCGTCTCAGTTTAAAAGAAACACCCGGTACCTATACGCGAGTATATAAGATGACGTTAATTATAACTCACATACAGAACTCTATTGTTAACCAAAATACTATCTATTTATATGTATACATACACATAGTGAATACACGTTGTTGATGAACATATGTCTCGCTGATATACGAGTACACAAACAAAAATTTTAATCGAAAAATGAGCCGATGCTATTATACGAGCAGGTTAAAAACGTTTTACTTCTGTACCACCCCCGCACTCGCATGTAAATTGTTGTCAAAATACATGTTATTATGTGACGGTTGTCGCGACTCGCGACCTAAAAATTGATTGATAAAATATCGAAATTTGGCTGTGTTTTGTATTATTACCTTTGTAGGTAAATGTAAATATTGATTGTTAACCCATTAAATAAAGGGTGGATGCGGTTTTATTTTACATTATGTCGGTATATTAAATGGATTGAGGCAGAGCCATCTTAATTTTACAGAGCCTAAATATTAAAAATTGAGCTTAAATTAGAGGAAGTAAAATAGAGGAAAAAACGTAAATTCCCATACAAAATATATGGAAAGTAAACATTTTTTTAAAATGAAATATTTCAATGAAAAGTATGACAAAATAAACATTTTAATGTTGAAATCATATAAAAACTATTTATATAATATATCATTTAAATATTTTTGAATAAAATCAATTGAATATAATATAAATAATTAAATAAATAAATCATTAAATTCAAATATCGCATTAGAACTTTTAATATGTATACGAACAAATACATACATACTCGTATCATATGAAAACAAAATATTCTCATTTATACGCATGTGCAATATGAAATATCGATCGAGTACGATCAATGACAACAGAGTCATCTCTGGAAAAATTAAAACTACTACTAAAAAGCTACTTTGTTTTTGACAAAAAACTTTTTGATTATCAAAATTCAAAATTTCGAAATTAATCCAAACTAATGTAAAATAAATAAATAAATTTAATTTAGATTTAAAATATATACTCATTTACTTAAACGTTTATCTAAAAACGGTCAAACTACTAGAATCCCACTATAATTCTATAGGAATTAAAACTAGAATCGTACAGTAGAATTATATTGTATCAAATTTTATCATAAATGTTATTACATTTTACAGGATAAAATACTTTAACATATTCTAAAATCCGTATGAAATCGAGTATTTGCTGATAAAATTGTGTGTTTTGTCAAGAAACTTATATATGTAAGAATATTAAGATTAGCATTTTTTTCGAGTTGGAGGAAAATTTGATTTTATAAAGATATATACGAGTATGTATGTATGTATATATGTATGTATATATACTTACATATAAAATTTAACCGTTAACTTGTTAACTTGAATTGGTAAAACCAAATTCATTACAATTTTTTTTAAATCTAACGACTTTTTGGATAAAAAAAATAACGCCCAGCTGACATCTATTGAAAGATCGTAAGTACTAAAACGAAAGTTTTAAAACTTAACATTTTACCCTGAATAAATTAAATTTAAATAGATTTACTTTTATCTATATTGAATATAATAATTATAATTAATAGTTATTATGATATGTGAAACAAATAAATTAATTTTATTATGAATGTCAGATGTCTCTTGTAAAGCTTTTCCGCCATGTCATGTTTCTGGTTTGTTTTTTATAGTATAGGGTACACCTATAAACATTCCATCAATTTATTATTTTATAATTAAAATTATTTTTTTAACAATAATTATGTTTTATTTTTATAATTTCTAGAATATAAATGTATTTCAAAGAAGTTACGGTTATTTTGATTCGAAATTAAAAGAAAATTATGCAGTCAGATAAAAATAAAATGTGCTGTTCGTATGGAACACCCTTTTTTTCTTTTAGATCGACATAAAATTTTTTTTTTTATTTTTTAGTTTCGTTTTTAGAAGGTAACACTAAAGGCGGAATATCATTTTTTTATTATATAATTAAAATTATTGTTTATTGTAGTTATAAAATTTTATTTATGTGCAAAAACATAATTTCTTATGTCTAAATATATTTCAATACAGCTACGGACATTTTGCTGCAAAATAAAAGTAAACTTGTGCGGTTAGATTAAAAACATGAACTGCTCTTATTGAAATCTTCTTTAACTTTAAAATCAACATCACATACACATATACATATTTTACTGTGCATTCAATATTGTAAATTCATATTGAATTTTAATTTATGTTTTATTAAATTATTAAGATGTTTAGGTAACTGATTTTCAGATATGATTAACTTCAACATTTTATGTACTTAACACTGTAAAAACAGAAATCAAATATATAATTTTTTATTGATAAAAATTATTTCGAAAAATGTGATTTTTACATTGATTCTTATGGGAAAATGAAAAATGTACCTCCTCTAAAAAAAGCTCAACAAAAAATACGTCATATTATTACGGCTCTAGTAAAGATGGCTCTGATTGAGGTCAAAATCAAATATCGTATTGCTTATATGAACTATATTAGTATCGAAGGCACGTCCAACCAATTCTATAGACATTATATCTTTTCACTTTATCAGGTGATTTGTGGAATGGTCTGATAACCTTATTTAAATAATCAAGTCAATATACCACCCAACAGTCGAGCTCATATATCAAAGTCAACGAGTAACCCTACTTTGTGTAACGAGTGCACTATTGTGCCCACACCTGCCTTCTCAATGCAGATGATATCGGCAACGTGGTGATGTATTTCACATTCCGCTTTATTGAACTTTTACCCGGTACGGGTTATCTGACAACAGTTGACTGGAATGTTACTAGAACTATACTAGATGACATAATAACGATTGTTTATGTATACACGAATGTTCGAGCTCCTGACACGAAGCACGACCAGTATATACTTTACGAATGTTTTTTGCGACTCTTTCTTCAATTATCGCTGTATCATTCGGTTCGGATCAGCACGCTAAACGGAACTGAGCCAGAGTACTCGCTGTCCTCTGATTGCATGCATGACATAAGAAATGTGCATTAAATTCCTGATCTCATAATTGAAACGGACGCATGATTCTCTCGAATGCTAGAAGTTATCTTTCGTTCTCATCCGTCAAGGTGATTTTGTGATTGATTGTGGGATGTCACAATGGGCCAATTGAGCGTGAGTGACAGATAACAAAAAAAACTTGTATGCTGTGCAAAGGAGAGCTATACCGCGATAATTCTCGCATTTCAAGCGATCACCCTTCTTGAATATTGGGCATAACGCGGCCACTTTCCATTCTTCAAGCATAACTTTATTTTACCATACCAATCCAACAAGGTCGAAAAGAGCCATTGCATGGCCATTGTGCATGGCCATTGTGAATTCCTCATAGGATGGATCCTCAATGAACATCTCTGCAGTCTGTATTTGAGACAGATTTCTCAAAAACAGCTTGTGATACATGTAGAATATTAAGTAGATCAGGAAAAGGTTCACGCCGTGTATCGAGTACCTCATCGACGTTAACACAGAGATTTCCATCCTGGTCCCGAATGGCATTTGACCGAGATCTTAGGCGCTCATTGCAGTTGTTGTACTCTTAAGACCTTAGTGTTCCACCATTCGCACTTTTTCTGTCTACAAATGCGTTTAGCTGTCCTCTTAGCAAGAACTGGCTTATTTTTTCTGTGGGGCTATATTTCGTTGCTCAACAGCAGGACGATACTCATCATCAAACCAATTATTTTGAGCATAATTTTACTATACCGAGACACTGTTCACTTCTTCAGATTGGTAATAAGATTTCAAAATGCTATTGCTGACAAGATATTGATGTTTTTGTTGCGTTTTTTTTTCAATTATTTCCTCTCGGCTGCTGAAATGCGTTCCCAGTAATGGTTTTTTAACTAGATTGAACAGAAAGAAGCCACGGGCAGTTGGATGGTATTTGTTGCATTTTTCGCCAAAAAAATACGAATAATGATGACATGATGAACGCCCAAATAATACTCTTTGTTTACGATCTGGCCGTCTGGTAAAAATTTATGATGCACTACACCGTTGTAATCCATGAAAACCGGGAGCATTGCTTTCTTTTTTGACTGAAAACGACATGTTCACTTCGTGAACGCCATTCACTAGCCTGATGGCGTGACGTACTCATACACCCACGTCTTTGCAATGTCAACACGGTCTCTTTTTTGCAAGAAATGGAGGTCTTTTGGCACCAACTTTGCTGCTACACGACGGAAGTTGATACGAAACGAGTCAGATTATCGATACAGTAGGTTCCATTCAATTTTCTAAGAGTTAAAAAACCACCTGCGGTATTCCCAACAAACTATATCTCTTGGCGACGAGTATCACAATAGGAATAGTTTATGCTTCAGGAATTATATCATGGTTAAAGCAGAACGGAAATATTTTAACCCGATTACGAACGGTGATGTGAACAAACATATATCGCCCTCATTTGGAGTAGATACGATAACTGGCAAGGATGTACTTACATAAAAAGAATGGTGAAGAAGCCGATTTGTCGGTAAACAATTTTGAAATTTAATAAAGTTGAATTGTGTGAACTTAACGAGCATTATCGTCGGAAATATTGTGGTCAACAGGTACCGCCTGACAACCATTACTTGAGAACGGAACGGAGAGAGTTGGCCAGAACCTAAAATTATATCGTATCGTCATCGCGTTCAGCATTTTGTGTTTATGGAACCACTTTGCGGCGCATTTTTAAAGGTGATTTGCATTTGTTTCAGTACAAAGTGCAATAACCACGTCGCTTGAAATACAACAAGACAGTTGCTCGAATGGTTGACACTGAACCTGTTTTTTGGAAGCAAATATTGATGACCGACGAAAAAACCGAAAATTGACATGAGATCCATAAAACGCCATCGACCTTTTAAACAGAGACTGTTAGGGCAACGTTTGCGCCAAAACCATCATTGTGCCATATTTTGGTACAAGAGAGAAAACGAAACAGTCGATGAAAAACGACATCGGTGGACGGAGGTTTTGACGGGTACTGGTTTCAACAAGATGGTTGCTAGCCACCCAGATCGCTATACTGCTCGAGAGGCTCGGAAAGATAATAGAGTGAGCCAAATAATTTATATTGTATTCCTACAAAGTTATGCAATGGTTAGACCGGGATGTACCGATTTCAAATCACAGCAGGGATTGGATGAAAAAAGATGCATTTCCATCATTTGACAAGAAAATCAAAGCTAAAATATAATTATTGATAGTTTTGATCGTGGCTTTAAGGAGTCTCCATCTCTAAACGATTAACAAGTGTATATGTGCATACAACTTCATATAGCCGTGACTTCTGCTAACTAAGATTATGAGGCTTTTCGTATTGCGCTGAATGAGTGTAGCCTTAAACAAACTCGTAATCTGCAATGGAACACCGTATGTCTTAAGATGAACAATAAGAGTGAATAACTGATCCCAAATATGCGAAAGTTTTAACTAGCAAATTAGAGGCAGTAATGACTTCTGTTTACTTCCCGCAGTGAATCGGGATAAAACTTCGGTTAGAGTTTATTGTAAGGTAAAGGAGTAATTTTTATCGTCGGATGTGGTGGAAGGTAGTAACCTCTTTGATAGTTCCAGGAATTAACAAAAACCATATTGACAAAGTCATTAGAGCCTTTTTATCAACTGCTTTTGATAAAGGGGCCTTGAAGGTACTTAAGAAGCAAGAAGAATACTTAACAACAAATTCCTCGAATAGTGCAGGATTTATAGTTTAACGGAGAGTTATTATCTTATGTAGATACTAGAGCCTACCAGAATTGAGGTAACTTAGTCTGCTGATCGCCTGGCTCGTGATAATTTGGAACAACTATTTGTTAAACCAGGAAATTTTGTGTGGACTGCTCTCTAGTGAATTTACACAAAGTTTCACGGTGGCGGAGCGCTATAGGTTACTTCTAAACGCACCATATACTGGTCTAAAGTACTGGGTTTCTTAAGTTATTAAATCATTGATCTCTTCCTTTGTCGATAGAACCAAAGAGCTTCTTGTACTTATTAGCTGTTATATTGTCTTAAGATACCAAAACCGGTAAAACATGTGTGACACATGTAAAAAAAACTCGTCAAAGGACAGAAAAGACACAGGTGATACATAAAATTTCTAGCTGTGATAAAATATATGACATCATTTAGGTAAGTTGTGTATGTCACTTTGTACATCAAAATACACTACTTTGATTAGTATAAGCTCGCTAAAATGTCCATTAGTAGCACGGCTATGTAACAATTACGATAAGAAATAGAAAAACTATATAAGTTAAATGTGTTTAGGTGTAAGTAAATACCGATATGCAGTGCATTTGTCAAAGAATGCAACACATTTGAGTATAGTAAGGTTTTATATTGTCTACTTTTTTTTTGCTGTAGTGTTATTTGTCACTCAGGCTATAGTGACTTCCCACTATATTACTTGACGTTCCGGCTATAGGTCCGATTTACGTAGAAACCATCCGCACATTGCATGTGGGTCTTAGATGTGTTCATTCTCACCACAGATCGTACCATCCAGACGATCGATGGTGAAAATCCCTTTTCGCATCCTGCCTTTATCGGGATTCGATCCCGGTACCTCCCGCTCCACGCCGCAGTGTTTTAACTTCTGCGCAACCTGGGCGGTTATTGTCTGCCTTTGAAGAAGAAGAGTGGTCGGAGGACCGAAAATCAAAAAACCGTAACTAGAATCAGCTTGCTCGAATAAATGATGATTAAAAGCTTCTTGAGGACACGAAAAAGAGTTCTGATCATCTGGTTACGATATCAAGACATGTAACTATAGTAGCAACAGAGTTGTTTTTTTTTGTCTTTTTTGACGCATTTTTATTAGTCCACGACCTTCTCTTTTTTGTCACATCACAGTTTAATGCTTTGGAGGCTAGTTTGTAGTTTACTGTAAAATTTGGCCCCAGACCTTCCCAGTATTTTTACAGCCAGAACTCCTAATAGGTGCACCTAAAATGACTATAAGCACAAGAACTTATTCAGCTGTTAGTGATCATGTATGATCAACAGTCAGCTATATGTAAGTACAGAGCATAGGTTGAGAAGCGAATTTACTAAGGTAAATCGAGACTTCATCGATTCTACAAAACATTTCAATGAAGTAAGAACAAACAACTTGGACACCAGTCTAACGGATCTAGGAACGAAATAAATTTAATGAAATATATAATTGATCTATCGAGCTCTTCCAAATGAGCTTGTTTACACGATCACGAAGTGACAACTAACAAGATGCTAGGAAGCTATTTTATAACCTATACAGCCTAGTGAAGTCGTTGCATAGTACATCCGCATGGTATAGATGTACCAACAATAGGCATCATCCACAAACAGCAACAGGGTTTGATCCGGAAGCAAGAGAAAAGTAGCAGCAGTAACAATACTATAGCGTTCGTATGGGAAAAAAATCCAAAGTTGTAACAACATCATTAATTCACGACCATCAGAGTCCGTTGTTGGTCAATGCGGGAACTGTATATGAACTATGTATATGATGCAGTGATTAAAGCTGCAGCAATTGTAGCAAGATATACCGGGTTCGAATCACGAAAGGGCAGGATGCAAAAGAGATTTTTTACTATCTGGTTACGATCGGTGTGTCTGAATGAACACATCTATGACTCCTTGTTGGAGTTTAGAATTCAAGGTCTGATCCATCTTTCAAGTCAGTTCTATATGCTGGCATGGAGCTATGCAATGTGCAGACAGTTCTACGTAAATCGGACCTATATAGCCGTCAGTCCTCGATTTTGGGTAAATAAGTAAATAAGTGAACCGCAAAAGAGTTGGGACAGCCTGGAGCTTCAAAACAAATTACAAATATAGAAATAGACAGACAAACAGTCTGTCCGAATATGAACTATAATGCAATATCGTTAATATAAAGGGTTTTCCGGTAAGAGGTTTCATTTTGAATAGCTTGCTATTTAGGCAGCTGTCGATTTTGAAGCTGTCATCTTTTGACATTTGACAAGTAAAACTAAGCTATCACTCAACAACGCATTGAAAATTATCAAACTCACTAAAAATGGTGAAAATTTTCACAGTTCTCTTTCGCCAATATGAACATTTGTGGAACATTTTGAGCTGTTTGGGATAAGTTAATGATGCGAATGGAAACCGTGCGCGTCGCTCAGGAACAATATAAGAAAGGCCTTAGAGGTTATGTTACACCTTCTTCCAGTAGATATCTATGGCAAACAGATCGCGGCTAACATAGCCACAAGACTAACGGCTGTGTCTCAGTGGAAACACCTTCAGGCAGGTCACTCGACAATAATTGGTTCGCTAATGAAGGAAATTGATTACATTACACCGATATTATGCTTCGAAAGAGGTGTTCAAACCTTATTCCCTTCAAGAGAATTTTGGGGGAATAAACTAGCACTGGAAACCGAAGCTATACAATTCTACACGGGCGGCTCAAAGCATGATGGTAAGGTTGGAGCTGACCTGTTCTGTGGCGCATTAAATATAAGTACTTCCGTTCGTCTCCCTGACCACTGCAGCGTGTACCAGGCGGAGATAATAGCGATTGAGAAAGCCTTGAGCTGGTTGAGGCATAATGTGAGATCCAAGAGGGATATCACGATTTATGTGGACAGTCAGGCGTCTATCAAGTCGCTGGAAGCAGTGATGTTGGAGTCTAGGGTGGCATTGTGCTGCCACTCGTCTCTTAACGAGATGAGTGAGCATTTCAATATTCAGATTATCTGGGTACCTGGCCACTCTGACGTCGAGGGTAACTGAAGGGCAGACGAACTAGTTAGGCAAGGTACGACTCTTCAGCTGAAGCCTGAAAAGGCCAATGTGGGGAGGCCTACAGCGGAGCTTAGACTGGCTCTGAGGAAAAGGGCAGTAGCTTTAGCACTGGAGAGATGGTCCAACACCCACACATGCGAGAGGGCAAGATAAATGTGGCCAAGGCTGGATATCGCTCCAAGACCTTAATCTCTCTGAAAAGGAGAGATCTAAGAAGGATAGTACGAATACTAACGGGACACTGCCTTTTCGGTGAACATGCGAGAAGGCTGGGTCTAGAAACAAATGACTTTTGTAAAAGCTGTATGGACGAGGAGGAGGAAGAGACGCTTGTTCTCTTCCTGTGCTCTTGTCCTGCACTGGCACTAAGAAGGCATTTACACTTGGGCTTTCAGATCTTTTAGATATTAAGGTGCGGGACATTTTACACTACATTAGTAGCTCAGGATGGTTCCAATAGAGTGTTACGGGTATAAGGGGACTAAGATCCTGTGGTATCACAATGGACCGGCAACGGTCTAAGTGTGCGTTAGCAGCCACTCTAACCTAACCTAACCCTAACCTAATATGAGAATATTGCTGCTGTAGCCCGTGGTGTTGTAGAAAACCCAGGCTTATCGATTCCTCGTCAATCTTTGGAATTAGACATTTCACAACCGACATTACACCGTATTTTGCAAACACATACTTAGGTCTTAAGGCTTTCAAAGTATAGTTATCATAACAACTCAAACCGGTCGATTACCATAAACGTCGTATCTTCGCAAATTGAGTCCTTCAACTGATTCAAAATGATCCGGATCAAAAAATCATCTCGGAGGCTACTCGGAGCGAAATTGTCACATTTAAGACTCAAAAAATCTAAAAATTATTCGTGAAAAGCCTCTCCATCCTCAACGTGTCACTTTTTGATGCGATTTTTGGCTGGCGATGTGATTGGACTTTTTCGAAAATGAGGTTGGTGAAACTGTTATGGATAATGGATTCCGCTACCGAGCTAGGATTAATGATTTTTTATGACCGAAATTGGAAGATATTGATGTGGACGACGAGACCCAGCGATGTTTTCCGCAAGACCCAAGCAATGAAACAATCGCAATTTTATAAGAAAAGTTTCCTGACCTTGTTATTTCTCGAAGAAGTGATCACAATTGGCCACCGAGATCTTGTGATTTAATACATTTAGACTTTTTCTGGGGCCACGTGAAAGATTAGGTCTGTGCCAATACTCTACAATCAATTTAAGACCTTTAAAGTGGAATTCGTGGCCATTTGGCTGATACGGGTTTCAAATGGTTCCTCTTTACATAAAATAAACTTTCATTGATTTCTCTTAAAAATACTCCTTTATAACGATTTCAGTTGGCTCAGTTTCGTTTTAAGAAACAGACATTTCTAAATACGACTAAGATAGTTATGTGTGATATGGTTACAAGTTTTATGAAAGTCATTGACAGTGACAACGGTTCTTATTCTCTATAGCGTATTCAATCTTATTTTAATCTCGGTTAAATTAAGATCTTAACAGATTAGCAAACAAACTATTATCATTTCACCACAAACAACTTATCTATACAACATCCACTAGACTTTCTTCTATCAAGAGGTCATCAACATATCCCCACTTATAACTGCTTCTGATTATTATTTGATAAAATTTAACGATAGCTCGTAAAACCGCAAATGGCAAAATCGAAATCAAATCAGCAATATTTGATAAGAATACACATAAATTTTCTTATCATGCAACCATTTTATATATAAGTATGTTTAGAGTTAAACAAGATATAATCGGGCTACTTACAGTAAAATGTTCAGCTGAATTGTAGTCCTCGTCCAAATACACTCGAATCCTGTTAAAATCCTTCAACTCCTCGCTTTCGCACAAATTCTTGATGAATTCTTGTACATATTCCATCGATTTCTCGTATGTCTTGCCACCCACCTCTTGCAAGTGTAGCGCAATAAAGGCGGGCTTCTTAATATTCACCATTGTCAAGAATTCTTGAATCCATGTGTTTAGTAAACGGCATGGCTGTGAAATAGAATAAAATTGAATGAAATACAAATAAATTAATTTTGATTAAATTTTGTCGAATGTGTACATAAATTAATAGAAATTAATTAAGATAGATCGGTTTGGTCATCTTTGCGCTTTATTTAAATTTCGACAAGAAATTTTTATTTTTAGACGTTAATTGTATATAGGGCATGATGACGTCCGTGCACGATGTACACATATCGACAATATTTGGTTAATAAAAACGAACCAAACTACCTCGATATAATAATTATATCGTATAAATGTGTACGTCCCGATAAGCATTTTATCAACGAATTTGATTGATGGCCCATCATTGCGATCGTCGGCTTTCGCCATTAAACGATATATCTTGTACTTGACGATTTCGTCAACAGAATAAACTGACGGGACCAAATTACAATTTTTGTCTATATAGTCAACCAATGTCGTTGTTTCGTTTTGATCCGGAAAACACAAAAACCGCGCGATAATGAAACCGATCGTCACTAACCGCATCAAAAATATATACTATTATCAACCAGAATTTCAATCGTTCTTAGGGGTAAGAGCTGGTTTTGTACTAAGACTATTCGTTCGAAAATTTTCGGTCAAACGAAATTTGATCGAAATTATTTGATCGATTTCATTTGTCGTACAAGATCAAGAACCCAAATTCTTTGACTAACGTATCTTTCACCTATCCGAAAGTGATCCGTAACTCACAACTGGCTGGGCGCAACTGTTTAAATGTATATTTCGCGAGATGTTGTGAATGTTTGACAGCTAAGTTGAAGGCTAGGCCTGTTTCGATCTGATGACGTCATTGAATAACAAAGTGATCGAAGAGGATTTATATGCGAGGATGGATGGAAGAGATGGATTTATATAGATTTCACCTCCGCTTGTTATTGTTGTACTGCAGCTGGGAACATGTCGGCAGGAAATGTGAGTGCTGCAACGTGATACTGATCTATCCCGCTTGGTAGGTACGCTACTGTTTTTCAGGCAGAAACTGCTGCAATTTTGAAAGCAGCACTCTTTGTAAAACGGATAAGATCAGATCGTCGTATCTGCATTCTTTCTGACAGCCAGGCTGCTCTAAAGGCGATTGGTTCCAATACCGTTTCATCGAAACTTGTCTTGGAAACGATAAGTGCCTTAAATCGACTAGGCAGGCTGAGTAAAGTTAGACTCCACTGGATACCCAGTCACATGGGTATCAAAGGGAATATTTTGGCCCGATTGGATGCGACATTTACCTTTGTGGGACCTGGGTCCGCTTTAAGAGTGACGTCACTATCTCTTAAACAAGAAATTGATTATCACTGTGGAGATCTGCACCAAAAGAGATGAGATAATCTCATCTCTTGTCGTTTATCCAAAATCTTTTTTGGACCTCTTTCTGCGGACAGTGTGGGGACGGGGGGGAAGAAACTATTGAGCACTTATGTGCTCATGTTCTTCATATTCTTCCCATAGACCGCACTGTTTCGGCTCACAATTCCTATTTGAGGACCAATTGACGACCTGGAGGATACCCGATATCCTGGATTTCATTATAGAAGAACAAACAGATTCCGGGACTGAGAGTGTTCGCCTAGGAAGGGATGTCACAATGGGCTAATTGAGCCTGAGTGACTGGAAAAAAAGTGATACTGGTAACATGGAAGGTTTTAATAGAAAGTATTAACGATTGTTATCTATGATAAACGTCTGAGAGGCTGTGTTGTTTGTGACATAAAATAGATTGTTCGATAAAGTTGTTTCGTAAGGCTAGTTTCGATACCGATGACGTTATGGAATAACTGAGTGATAGTTTATATAACTATATTAGGATACACTATACACATAAACGTGATACGTTCCCATATACCTTAAAAAAAATATCAGCTAAGACTCGTAGCTTTCAAGAAAGCCTCAAGGCTATTAATAGAGATGATATCGACAATATTAGAGTAGGATTTTTAAATGCAAAATCTTTACGTATGACATTAACCGCAACCTTCTTGAACTCGCTGATGCTAGCCAATCCCTAATATAAAGGCTATTTCCCAATATTTTTTGATAGTCATATGGAGCGTTTACATAAGGATAATTTCCGATTGATGATTTTAATGCTCAAGCTGGAAGACTGAGTTATAGGTATAACATAAGTCCGTACTCCTAAAACAGCTAAAAAGGACACATCCATTCAAAATATACAAAACGTGAGGTCGTTTCGGGTTTTAACCAAATACGTGTAGGCAGGGAGCACTTCCTAAGAATATAACTTTATGTTAACATTTAAGCGAGGCTATGGATACATTTATCTCAAAGGGATAACTTTATCGATCTTTTTAACCTTACTTATATACCAGAAGAATGTAGGATGGCCGTGTTATATTCAGACAGCTCCTCTTTGTTCACCTTACAAGTTACTGTCTTAAGTTACTATGTTAAGAAATATCCCTCCTCTGATGGAGATAATTACAGGTACCGGATAGGTAAGAGGAATCCGCCCTTATTTTATACTACAAACAATTTTTTCCATAAGTACTATGAAACTTGTCGTGATGTACACCAGGGATTTCTATATCTCAGACAAGTCTATGACTCAATCAATCGAGAGTCAATGACATACATACTGTGTAAAATGTTTGTAATGCAATCATAATCTTTAGTCATAATTGAGAACTGCTTATCAACTTATTCCTGGAATTTTATATCTGTGTGATTTAATTAAATGAACTAGGAGTGAAAGAGATACTTGATCCACTTAAACAGAAGTCAGCTTCAGTTAGTTTTAAAATCAACGAGTTCGAATCACAATTATGGCAACTGTAAATGGACAGTTCCCATGTTGTGATAATTTAGAGATTTATTTCATTACTAAGCCTCATCATTGACGTAGGAGTTCCTCGCCCTTGTTATACAGAGATTACTGTTTAAAAGGATAATAACGCGAACTTTATAAGATGCTAGACCTTGGACTTATAGAACAAAACAAAACCCGTACAATTTTCAGTTCATTTTTTGAAGTCAGATCAAAAATTCTGGCAGATCCTATCAAACACCGACATTCGAAAAAATTGTTGTTCCACTTCACTTTTTATGTAGGTTGATGCTAAGGTAACTCATGCTAAGGTAACACCTTTTTTGATACATGGTGAGTGAAGGTGCCTTTCTTTACAAGATTTTAGCCATAGGCCAACTGGAATTCATGCAAACGTATTCCAGGAATCTGCATAGCACTGGATAACCTAATAATTTTTATGCCACTAGAACAGTGTTGGAAACTTGGACTGTACAAACATTTGGACATTAGTAGAGGGATTATGATTTACTGTTATACGGCCTACGCGTGTCGTATCTGATTGAAGTTACGAAAAGCTAAGGCTCGTTGTAGTCTTAAACTTCATAGATTAAACTTTCTAATTTGTAAAATTTCATATTTTCTTCCAAATGAGTTATTTTTTGTATCTCTTATCTGTTTTGAGGCTCAAAACACTCTCTACTTGTTTGCGGTTCACATTGTATAGCCCCATACCAGCCTATACTGCTGGCATGTAAGATGGGTCTACCCATGAGTTCTGCACTCCAACAGTGGGTCATAGTTGTGTTCATTCACACCACAGATTGTAATCTCATGGTGAAAAATCCCTTTTGCAACCTGCCCCTATCGAGATTCGAGCCAGGTACCTCCCGCTCCAACTGCCGCAGCATTAACCACTGCGCCACCTGGGCGGTCAGATGAGTTTTTTGCCTCCAAGTACCATACACGCTAGATGAAAACTTCAAATAAGACAGTTAAATACGAGAAAATAACAACACTAAAAAGCTAAGAAGTTCAATGTTATCTCGATTCTCTAAGCTACACCAAACTATAGGTTAAGACTTCTACATGTGCAATTGATACAGTAATCTAGTGTAGTAGTACAATCCTGACATAAAATAATCTAGAAGAGTACTTATATTCAAGTACACCTTGTCCAAGCTCAGTGAGACATTATTATTTTAAATAGGCCCAGAAATTGACGACTTACGAAATGATCATGCCTAATAAATTAAGAAATTTTCTCCTTTATCGGGCCCACTAAGCATCAATTTACTACCCACATAACAATTTTACAAAACAAAGATCTTCGTATAACAAACGAACAAAGTGTTGAAGAATTCGGATAAACTGATAAATGCATATTGGCATTGTTGATCGCGATCATACACACATATATTTTAGCAGTGATCGTTAATTTGTTTATTCAGTTTAATGATCACATTCACCTGTCGATCGATTAAAATATTTTTATTAAAAAAATCTTATCTTTGGTTGATCATATAGAATTAACTGTACTATATATGTATTCAAAAGATCTGTAGTTGCTGTAACTGCGATCACCAAAAACTAAATGATCGCAATAAAAATAAACGAATTTTAAGATCGATCGTAAATTTATTATATGAAATACGTGCGTGCATAGCTGATCGATATGACTTCGAAAGAGATGAATTTTTAACCTTGAATCAGTCTTGATCGCAACTGATAAGCATAATCTTCTAGGAATGTGCCCAAATCGATTTACAATATATTGTTAACGATCAGTTGTTATCAAGGTTTTTTGAGTTACGAATCTTAATACCAATTTATACAAATACCGGTGTTTGTACCACTATACATAATTAAGAACCTGGTTTTAAGTCTTAACTATAACTTCACGTGTGTTGGGACTATATGGTATATACTTATTAGAAATTGTTAAATTATTTAAATAAATTGAGGTGATTCATCGACAGATTTTGAATATTTTATTGTTATTGCTTGACATTTGAGTTTTGTCTCAATTGGTTGAAGTTTTTGTGGATTCATTTGATTACTTGGTTAAGTGTCAACTTAGACCTGTCTCGTGGAGCAGATAGAGGCACGTACATCTTTTGCCAATCCAATATGACTTCTGTAACGACATACATTTTATACCAAGTGTATAGGGAGACGATTTTCGATTACTTATTTTCCAATTTCGATTTAAATCGAATGTCACGAACTAAAACCTTATACATAACATGTCAGATGTTATATACAGTTCGTTCGATTCGAAACAAATTCCCTACTGTTACTTATCGAGAACGTCAATACTAATTTAGCTCGTATGTGGAACTTATATCGATTTTATGCTAATTCTGATTTTTGTATGTAGAAGCCCTAACCTGCTTATATGCGTGATATGTTTCGGAAATTTATTAGGATTCCCTAAGAAATGTATATTGTTATTATTTTACCCGCCCCCGCACTCACCGAACACCAATTAAAACCACCTACCAGATCAATATAATATTAAGTCTTTTTGGATAGAACAAGTTAATGAGCGCAATTAACATAAATTGTTTATGTATCACCGGATGCTGGGTTGAAAAAGGTTTTTGGATTTTTCCAAACATAAAAGGATATAATTCTGGTAAAAAATTGAAATTAAATTTTTATTCGTATATCCACCCACCCTACATACCAATAAGGAAATGTTGAGATATATAGAATGTGTATATAAGAGAAATTTATGACTTCGATCTGGAAATGTCCGAGATAAAAATTACAACTATTTTAATCCATGATTATCCATCCTATTTAGGTTATGTTGGAGACTCTAAAAAAATTCGATCAATAATAGGACGAAAAACGAGTCGGATGTCATTCCATGGTGGAAAATGGTAACCACATACGATAATCATCATCGATAAAATCATCCGAAAAAAATATTAGCGTATCATTGAGGCTCATTTCACACACTGTGACATCTCCTTTCCACACGAACCCCTTCAAACCGGAATCTATTTAGAGGTGCTCACCAGTTTGTGCCTAATTTTCTCCTATAGCCTAAATCGCTTGGAGCTTGGCATAGTTCATAATTTTCATTCGGAACTCATAGATCAGTGCTTGGTTCGTTTTCTCGTCCAGAGCATTAAAGTGACTATCGATAGGTATTTGAAAGATAACAACACGAGGACTAGGAATATTCAGTGAAGTCCAACTTTATTCTGACTATCAATTTGATTTGAGATTGGGCTAAACAGTGTTGCAATTAATTACCATTAAAGCAACTTGGCTATATTAGCCACTCAAGTTTGCATCAATTTCCACCGCGGTTTGTTTTCGAAAGAATCAATGACAATCATGATTTTACTCAAATATCCAGTGGCAGTAGACTCACCGCAAATGGGCGTTTTTGACAACAATATACACGGGTAAATAACCAACTCGGTCTTTAAAATTTCGCCTTGAGGAAATATCTCTCGGCTGATCACCGTAGTCGTATCAATACCTTTGCCAACTGTCATTATCTTTGATCTCATGGCACCAAACCTTAATTAATTAGTTACTGTTGCATCGGCTATAACCGAATGAATTTCATCGCAATTAACCAAAAGTGAATGAACGTGTTCTCGAATTTTATGTGACTTGAAAGGCACAGGGGGATGCTGTGATCTGCGTATTTTATTATAAAGAATCAACTAGACTAGAATTGATGTCATATCATTCTGGTTTGAATGAGTGGTTGTCGTATAGAAGACGACTTAATCTAAAGTAATGCTGTTTGTGTAAATCAAGCCTTACAATTTTTTTTGTTTCGAGACTTGGATGGATAACTTAGAGCTGATGATCTCCAAATCAACCTCCCATAAAAATATTAGCTAATCTATTTTGTGTTGGCGCTTTCTTATACAGAGCTTTGTCCAAACTCGATGTGATCTTGTTGTATGAATATGGGTGATGGTGTCTTATGTTCGAGAGAAGAGGAAATGTATGTTATACTTACATGGCCAAAAAAGGTTGCAACAAAGAAATAGATTCGTAAATAGTATAAAGGTCAAAATAATCAGGTATGGTAACAGCTAAATCCAAAATAGGGAATGCGGATTCGTGACGGTTGACTCTTACTTGAAATCAAATATTTTTTTTTAAGTTTAGCTTAAATTGGGTGTAGGGCGTACTTTTAGACTGTCCTAGCTTCTTGTAACTGTCAGAGCTCCTGCACCCAACGCGCGATCCTGTTAAGTAGAGGTTGATAGCTGCCTTAAATTTGTGCATTTCAACGAATTCCATTGCCTAGATGTTCGATAAATAAATTCGCGCTTTGCATTTTCAGTTCGAGATTTCGGCAGCTTCACCATAAACCAATGACCGCTCAGGTGGCTCAGTGGTTAAAGAGGTGGCAGTTGGAGCGGGAGGTACCAGGTTCGAATCCCGATAGGGGCAGGATGCAAAAAGGATTTTTTACTATCCGATTACGATCGGTGGTGTTAATGAACACATCTATGGCCCTCTATTAGAGTGCAGAACTCATGGGCCGACCCATCTTCTATGTCAGTACTATAGGCTGGCATGGAGCTATGCAATGCGTAGATGGATTCCATGAAAATCGGACCTATAGCCGTACGTCCTCGATTTGGCCATTAAGGCGTAAAGTAACACATAAATAAGCGAACGGAGAAAGAGCAGGGAGAGCCTTGAGCCCCAAAACATAGTATAAAATATATAAAAAAGTTTCTCGTGTTACCCGTCCTGGCTTAACAAATGGTGGTATTTTCTCCTTTAACTAATTATGCAGAACATTTACCATTTATTAATCTATCTATAGAACACGCAGAACTCTGCAACATCTCTGCGGTGCTATAGGCTGTTTAGATCGTAAGTCTGGAATTTCGTATTATTCAGATGGCATACCGCTGAACAGATCCAGCAACTGGAGAAAAATGGCATATGCTTCACCCTAAACCTGACAGCTATATTCTTTACACGGTCTAGTAAAGGTTTTATACATCTGGAGAACCTGTTGCGATCTAAAAAACCGTCTGCATTTATTGAGGAACCCGAGTTTATGAAGCTGATTTGGCCAATACTATACTGTGTTCATTCCATTTTAAATTGTCTAATCTGAACACCAAGCAGATGAATTGAGTCACAACCCACGAGAACGTGGCCTTTTATCACAAAAGGGTATTCGTTGTGACTTTTTTACGCGAGTACGTGCATATTTGTGGTTTTTTCGTTAAATGTAACCTGATTTTTAACTCCCCACTCAAATATTGTACACAAATCGGAAGTAAGCGAAGTGACAACTTCCAGCCGTTTACCGTTTAGCTCTCAAGGAGTAGGCTCGACCTCGAATGAAATAGAATAGTGCAATGTTGCATCATCAGCATAACTGTGGATAGAGTTCACAGCGCTATCCAACAACACATTAATGTATAACAAAAACAAAGTTGGTGACAAAACTGAACCCTGAGGGACTCCCGACATTTGGCACAACGTTGATTTTCGGTCTTTGAGAAAGCTTTTTATCCACTTGATGGTCATCGAATCCAAGCCATATTCCACAAGGTTACAAATGAGGTTGTCATGTCAAACCTTGTCGAAAGTCCAGAGATCGGTTGTGGAGCGGCTTTCGCAGAAGCCATATTGTTTATCTGAAATTATTTTGTTAATTTCAAGATACTTAATTCAACAGTTGTTGGTTAATACATTTCTCAAAAGCTTAAGCCACGGCTGATACAATTGATATTGGCCGGTAGTTTGAGGGGTCAGTTTTATCACAATCACGTTTAAAGACCGGTTGCACCATCGCACTTTTCCAGGCGTTCGGGTATTTACCTGGATTATAAGAAAGGAGAAACATGTCAGTTAATGTTGGAGCCAAGTCACTGGCAAACTCCTTCAATATTCGAACAGGAATTCCGTCAGGTTCGGTGTCCTTATTTACGTACATTGCCTTCAGGTTCCTCAAGTCAATTTCCTCCGAGATGTTGAAAGGATCCATTTTGGAACTACAGTACGGAATTGACGAAGGTGTTACTTCATCGGGGACAACTAAGGTCGAGTTCGAAGTGAAGACGTTTGCCAGAAAGTCGGCCTTATATTTTTCGAACAAAAATGCCATAGACGCGTTGGCGCTGTCTAAATTTTGATGGTGTTGCGACAGATATTTTTACCGCTATCAGATTGTGGTCTGAGTTTCCACTGCTTGTATAGAATTTTGACAATCAAATGTGGAATCACTAACAATCTTCATAAGGTCATGCGAAACAGCAAGCCACTCGCACACCCAGCAGTTCGTATTTTGGTGATTCAACCATTTTTTTATGGTGAGCATTCAAGTCACCAACCATAATTAATTCGCAGTAGGGATGTTAATTGCGTATTTCATCACATTTGTCTGAAAAAACTTCGAAGAAATTCATAGTTTCTAAATCCGTTTGATTGGGGAATCTATATATAACTCGAGTTAGTTGTCTTAGCCACTTAATGCTAATCCGAAGCAAGTTGTGTAGTAGTTTCTTAATTTAGGAGTCAAAAATGGATTCGCAGCATAGAGATCGATTTGGGTATCTACATTGAAACTGCACGAGCCTTTTAAGTCGAACCAATGATTATTTAGAAAAAAGTAAGCTTCCAATGATATATATTGGGAAAGCAAACGATAGTGGTAGTTGTGTAGTCATGGAAAATATGTGGCCATTAAAATATCTCTCCCATCAAGAGAAGATCCCAAATGATTCATTATGCTTAGCACAATGCTGTGGCGAGTGCTTTAACAGCTACGATAGTTAGAGCAGGATTTATCGGGTTCAAATCCCGATAGAGACACGATGTTAAAGAAATTTTTTACCATAACGATCGGTGGTGTGAATTAACACATCTAAGACATCCTGTTGGAGTGCAGAACTTATGGGCCAACTTATCTTCCAAGCCAGCACTATAGGTTGTCATGGATCTATGCAATGTTCAGATGGTTATGTAATGGTTACTTAAATGTAGGACGTAAATAAGCGAACTGTGAAAGAATTAAGAGGGTTATGAGCCTCAAAACAGATTAGAAAAAAGAAAGACGGAAATTTAGCTGATTTGGGCTACGAGAAAAGTGGTAATGGAATATTACCAGAAGGTTAAGGTTTCTGAATGCACTACTAGAGTTCTATGGAGAATGTGTAATTTAGAAAGTTTCTAGTGAATGTGTAGAATATCTATAGGAAATGAGATGAACAATAATAACTAGAGCTTGGATAGATGGGCTTCTAGGTTTAACACTAATCTATCGTTCATCGTATGGGAGGTGCGATCTAGAATTTGTGATCATAGATGGTGGGCACTTGGAACATGATCAGTTGAGCTTGAAAGACTTACTAAAAGACGTTGATGGGTAATTGTTATTTTTAGTCTATCTAGACTAGGCACAACAGTCATCTCTTAACTCATATAAGATATTTGATAAAGGAGAGGAAATCCATGTACTTCCATACAAATAAATTGTTCCAATTAATACATGCAAGTTTATTTCTTAGTCATTTCGCTAACTACATAATCTAGGTCAACGTTCTTAATAATATACTTACACTCAATGTGTGATTAATGAACACATATTACCAGTAGCATTTTGTATCGGCCACCATACAAATCGCGGGTTATTCAAATTACGTACGTAAAAGAAACCAAAACAGAACCAAGATAAAAAAAAAATCGCGAATGTGCGATGATAACAAAACACCCGTAAACAAAGTACATAATGTGTTTCGGGGAGGGAGTTGCTTGAGACTATGTACATACATACATACATACTTAAGCATGAATGGTATATTTGGTTGAGTATAAATCGCGAATCGCATAAAGAAGATACCAATTCCGCGAATTTATATCAACATATCGCGGATGCTATGTACGTCAATTCGCGCATTGTTTACAAACTACTGGTAGTTGTTGTATGTATATCGGGCTACTTACATCTTCGAAAACGCTTCCAACGTTGGCTGTGACTAGTAGAAATGGCAAGGAATCGGCCATCGTGACGAGGAAAGAACACAAAAATTTTCACTTAATTTAATTTTCAAGAACACACAAACACTCAAACTTATTTTTAAAACTTGTGTGGTGGCAACAAGAAGAAGACGTCGAGGAAGAAGACAATTTTCTTTATTTTGATTTTTCACAAAAACAACAACACACATACACACGATTTACAAACACACACACAGATAGATAAAATCACAAGATCACGAAGCAGCATGCACTGTGCAATTATTTATTTATTTATTTATTATTATTTTATATTGAGGTTATAGATTTAATTTATTTTCTTAATTAAATTAATCGTCGTCTTATTTAGATAAAACAAAATATCACTTTTCACTCAAGATTTTGGTTGACAGAGATTCGCGCAACGATACACCCCAAAAAAAATCAAATTTTCTTCTATTTTACAATATTTCAAACAACACAAATATATTTTATTCACATAATTATGTTAATGGATCAGGAAAAAATTAAGAAAATTCATCGAAAGTCCGCGCGAACTAAATAAAAATCGGTCCGTCAACACAGCCAGACACAACAATGCAAACACTTCAAATCGAACTAAACACGGAGAGGCGAAGATAAATAATTTTTATGTCAGAATTATATGAGTTTTGTTAGTACTTTTTTTTTGTCTTGTTTAGGGTATTCAGCGCGATTAGTGCATATGCTCGACGTGAGATGCGTAGTGTATTGTAACTGTCACAAGACTGTGCTAAATACAGTATTTACCTATTATTTACCGTCAAATATAGTCGTTTTGTGTAACGATCAACCAAAACCATATAATCTATATTGTTCGGTGCATCACAATTTTTGGTGTGTTGGGCACATTTTCACTCAACCAAAGACACAAATCGTGTTTTTTTTGTGTTCGACGTAAGATGGCGGAGCTTATTTTGACATTTCTATAAATACATTTGTCACAATGACACTTGTTTTGTAAAATTTTATTTTTAATTTTTTTTTTATTTTTATCATTTTTCCAATTTCCTTTATTTATTTATAATTACGAATAACATTATTTTTAATTTCATTTTACGATACAGTGATAGAAAAGTAAAACGTGTACTGTAAAATGTCGAGTGAAACAAAAACGCAAAATAGTATCCCATTGCCACCTGTTTCGTGGATTGGTTGCGCGAAAAAAACTCCAAATCGTGATAAGAACAACGAAAACAATCAAAACAAATTGAATAGTGTGACGAGCACGATCCAACAAAATTTGTTCCAATTTGGTGAATGCACCTGGGCGATAAATCATCCGGACGCGCACAAAGCCTTCTTCCTGTCGAAGGTGTGCGCAGCAACAACACCAAAATCATGTAAATACTTTGAACTACAGCCGATTATACAAAATGGGCCAACATGTGGCCTAACGGCTGTCAGTATGCTGTTCAATGGGAATCCGGGAGCCGACTACTTGCTCGAACAGTCGCGCGATCTACGACTAACCAATAATGGCGAAATGTTTAGTGTCGCCAATTTATTGAGTGTGCTGCACGATAATCTCGACATAAGCGATATACAAGTGGATCAGAATCGTTTTCGGGCATTTATCTACGATGGCGATATGAACTGCGATACGATACGAAATTATTTGGTTGACGATAATGCTGTAATACTGTTTCCATACGATGTCGATGCAAATCATTCGCCGTGCTTGAAGAATGGTACGAAAGCGCATTGGGGATTGATTGTCGGTTCGGCCATCGATGTATACGATGAGGTATGTACGTTTTGACGTGTGCTTCTTAGTTCAAAGTTTTATATTTAGATTTGGTTTAGAAATTCAAGATCACGCAGATTTGAAATTTTGCCAAATTTAGAAGAACTCGTGTTTGTTATTTAACTCTCAATTGGGTCAATTGTACGCATGTTGAATAATTTAATTAGATAATTGTATTCATGGCCATAATTGAGATTCTAATCATCTTTGTTTGTTCGATTGGGATGCCAAAATTAGAAATCTCTTGTCCATCTGCACTGTCTCAACATCCCAGCTTCCGAGTATGCCCTTGTAAAGGCGTTTGTCCACCTCTCCCCTTCAAAACGTTCAAGTAATAAATGACCCAGATACTTTGGGTGTTGAACTGCTCACCTATCCCGTTCAGAAATAGTCCAACGCCACTCTCATACATAAACCGTAGAAGATTAAGGCTAGTTAACAACGTCTTCTGTCGCTCTATCATAGTTCAAGAATAAATGGAATCTTACTAATAACTGGATAAGCGACATGAGATGAAGTTTTTCCGTCTCTCATCGTGCAAACCGTTAAAGCTACTGTCGATATCTAACTAGGTTTGGCTCAGGTCATACAAAAATATGACTCAGTATCCAGTGAACTTCTGTCTTCATTTATCCTGACAAATCGATTCAAGGTAGTCAATGCCGTTGTTTGTTTTTATCTTTCCAATCTGTTTTGGAGCTCAAGGCACTCCCAACTCTTTCGCGGTTCGCTTATTTACGTCCTACCTAACACCATTACAGCCAAATCGAGGACGGCTATAGGTCCGATTAACGTAGACCCATCTGCACATTACATAGCTCCATGTGTTCATTCACACGACCGATCGTAATCAGATGGTGAAAAATCTCTTTTGCATCCGCAACTTTAACCACTGCGCCATTTGGTCGGTTAGTCAATGTCTTCCAAATAATTTTCGAGAAAATAGTCCCATAAAGTGCTACAAAATATTGCACCACTTACCAATACTTCCGTAAATGCTACCTTATCTTCGTTAGAAGGATTGAATGGGCTATTGTAGTCCCGTTTTTACTCCGTGGTATCTTGAAACCTAAAGGAAGTGTGTGACGAACCGCTCCCCTTCATAAATGGTAATGCCGTACTGTGCTTCAATAATCAATTAAGCAATCTTTACCAATTGCACTGATCATAGAAATGGCCGGGAAATTTTACATTCAGCTTATAGCCACCGAGAATAACAGTATCATCGTAGGCCGCTTTACAAAATATTTTATGGCTACCCCTTTTAGGAGTCGATCCTGCCTGGTTTAGAAGAGTTAACGGTCCTACTTTTAACAATGAATTCCTCCGTTTTCACATGGTACTGGTAATCTTCGGAGGTTGTAGTATTTCAGAATGATTGACGTTGTTTTGTCCCAAGTACAAGGGAATCAATGAGGAACCAAATACCCAAAAAGACGTTAAGACTCTCCATCGTATTCGATTTGATTGTAGACGTCACTTAGATATGTTTAGGAATATTTTCAAAGAATACTAAGTTCAGGAATATAGTATCGATCCCTACAGTATGCATGTAGAGATTGAGCTAAGCAACTGAAGTTTACTTTCACTACAACCTATGGTTTTCGTAAAGACCATTCTGCAATTGAGTGTTGTGAGAAGTTGGTTTGGAAAGTGAAGAAAAACAATTTGAGAGTAGTAGTGGTATTTTTAGATGTAAAGCGTGCGTATGACTATGTAGTTCCTTTTAAATTATATTTAACCCTGTTGAAAATGGGAATTCCGCGGAGTGTATGCAATTGGATAAAAGATTTTATGAGGGACAGGAGAATTATTTTGAATGGCAGCGACTATAGATTAGAGTTTTCGATTAGTATTGGGTTTCCACAAGGTAGCAAAATATCGCCAGCTCTTTTCAACCTATATACCTCTAAATTGCACACCGATAACACCAGAAACCAAATTGTTTTACTATTTGCAGATGATTTGGTTATCATTGGTAAAGGACGCAGTATCGAGCAAGCGATCAGTAATGCTCAAACTAAAGTTAACTGGGTGATTGAATGTTTGGAAAGTTTAAATTTAAAAGTGAATACGAATAAATGTGCATGCATGGGTTTTAGAATGAATAGAGAAATTGATATTCGAATAAATGAGAATCGTATTGATCAGGTGAATGTATTCAAGGATTTGGGAATATGGATAGATAGACGACTAAATTTTGGAAGACATATGAAATAATTGGCTAAAAATTGTATGAATCGTTTGAACGTGATCAAACGGGTGAGCAAACCTAAATGGGGTGCACACACGAACGTAACTGATATGATACGAAAGGCATTAGTATCCTCCAAAATTCCATCAATGTGTTTGGAAACGGATCGAAAGGGGTCTTTAGCCAGATAATGAAAGTTTTTTTTTTTTTTATATATTTTATTCTATGCTATCTTTTTTGGAGCTCTCCCAGCTCTTTCGCAGTTCGCTTATTTACGTCCTACTTTACGCCTTAACGGCCAAATCGAGGACGTACGGCTATAGGTCCGATTTTCGTAGAACCATCTGCGCATTGCATAGCTCCACGCCAGCCTATAGTAGTGACATGGAAGATGGGTCGGCCCATGAGTTCTGCACTCCAACAGGGGGTCATAGATGTGTTCATTAACACCACCGATCGTAATCAGATCAGGTGAAAAATCCCTCCTGCCCCTATCGGGATTCGAACCCGGTACCTCCCGCTCCAACTGCCACAGCTTTAACCACTGAGCCACCTGGGCGGTCAGATAATGAAAGTTGAGAATAAATGTGCCAGAATGGTATTGGGTGCCATAAATTTAACCCCAATACACACTCTGTGGTCTGAAATGGGTGATTCCTCTCTCAATCATAAGACAGAATGGAGCAGAATGAGAGAAACTGTTAGAATGTGTGTTAGGAATAATGTATTTTTGAATGAAATAATGGGAAGATTACAAACAGGGAGATTTTATAAATTAACTTATAGATCTAGTATAATACTCGAAAATATTAATTTATTTTTGAGTATAGATAGAACTGGGCCGAAAATAATCTTACCGTACGAATGAATTTGGAGGATTATACTAAGGAATGGAATGTTTGCATGTTAAAATCTGCGTTTGATCGAATGAAAAGTGAATATGTTGGGTATGTTATCATTTATACAGATGCTAGTGTGAGTGGAAACAAAGTAGGTGTTGGAGTATATGTGCCAGATATGAATCTTCAAAAATGTTTTCGAGTTGATGACAGCATCTGTATAATGAATGCTGAACTGATATAAAATGAGGTATATTAGAAGGAATTAAGTTGGCCATACATAAGGAGAAGAAGAAAATAGCAATATTTTCTGATTCTCAAAGCGGAATGCTAATGTTAATCAATGGCGGTGACGAGGGAAATGCATATGTTATGATTTATGAATGTGATCGATCCTGTCATTGCGAGGTTTTCATCCAGAGGATAAAAAAAAAATTCACTAGAAAGTGTACGTCTAACAACCTCTCAAATTTTAAGATGAAATGACGATAAATGTTGAGGTAATTAGGTGTTTTGCGTAGCCATGAAAGTATTATCGGGTCTCACAATGTCCAACTGTAAGCTATCCCTGTATGTCTTTCACTCCTGTATCTTATAAGTGCGTTAAGCGTTATAGAAGACTACTCAGTCTGGGTTGGGGAAAATATATACTCCAATAGTAGTACTTTCCAGAGTTAACAAACCTCGTATAATGGTGTTGCTACCAGTCAGATCTTACATCTGGAACAACCCAAATCTATTCATTTGGAATCAACAAGTGGTCGTTTTGGACTATTACTGTTTTGGGCTTCATGTTTTGGTAGATCTGTTAATCAATTTTGGATCCAGCTCTTATCAAGATTCGAAACCGAAACCTTTCGCTCCTTACTGCAAATCTTTCAAACGGGTTCCTCTTCGAAGTTGTTCGACTTTGCTTTATCAACAATAATTATGATATACTTTCTTATTTCTTTTCAGTTCTATGTAATCGCCCGCCATGGTAAATCACGCAATTTAGCCGTCTGGACACTCGACAGTGTAGCAAAGAGTAATTCAAATTTAAATCGGGTCGAGAGTAAAAACGATGGTATATTTGTCCTTCCCGCTGGCGGTATATCCGGTGAACTGGGTCTCAAGAGTAAATGCATTGTAATTATCGGTCTCGCTAATCGACTAATTAATGTTGTGTAATTGTTATTGCTGTTTGGTTAATTAAGCCTTCTAGTCATTTGATATGCATGTGTATCGAATTTATTAATATGCAAATCGATAGTTTGTAATTGGCCAATTAACTATATAGTTATGACGTTAAATTTGTATCAGAAATACCTCATTTTGTTGTTAGTTATAGGATAAGCTTGATTTCGTTGATTAGAAACGAACGACTGTTTTCATCTAAATGAATAAATCTTCAATCTAGTTCGAGTACCTTAATGATTTGCCATAATTCATAGTCTGTAGGTGGAAGCTGTCGATTCGGCGAACACAAACACTTATTTAATTATTTATGAATATATATTTTTTTAATTAAATTAATTAATTTTATTTTACCAATTAGAGTGTGCAATACCTACAATACCTAGTGTTTGTACGAAATTTTTTAAAACCGTTCACGATAGAGTTATAACTACGATACGCATAGTTTAGTTTTATTAATTAATTTATTATATAATTACACAAATTTTTAATTTAATAAACGATGAACTATTTATGTAAATTACTTTAATTTAAATCGACCCATTTACGTTTCAGCTTCCCACCTAACCTCAGGTTCGAACTACGACATGTCTGGTAAGCCAAAATAACTAGTGTGCTGTCGATAAGACACGTCACGTCTGATCGCTGGGTCTCGATGCTTTTCAAGGAGCATGGCATCCTAAAAGTGAGAAATTACTTTGCTGGGTGCTAAAATTATCAGGCCGATAATGTGGGGACAATGATGTACTTCTCGAATTACTAGAGATCGTGCACTACTTTCATAATCGTTGACCTGTAGTATTATTACTGGAAAGCTCCGCAGGGGAATTCTTTTGATGAACATAAAGGCAAATGGCCTATCCTTTCTTGCAAGAAGTCAAAACGTGATAGAACAAGCATGGGTGCTGATACGAGTCCGTTGCATTAATGTACGTTTTTTGGCATCGGAAAGTCCTCACCCACCAACCTCATATTGCGAGTGTTCTATCTCTTTCAGAAAAAAGTCGATTGGAACATTTTAACTAACATTTGATATTAATTTATGCATGGTCTGAGGTGCATTGCAGAGGCTGAAATTTTGAACTCAATCTAGTATGGTAGCACGAACCAGCCGGTTGAGACACCAAAATTGAGCAGGTCGTTTATTGCAGCGCCTTGTGTCGTCTACGTCCACTCTGAGATTTAAATATCTTGCAATTGTTTTCACAGAGCGTGGACCAAATTCGTTGTACTGTAGGATGTTCTAAAGCTATTGTCATCGCAACGGTCTATGCAGAAAATCATAACTACTACGCTAGTTGGTCATACTGGTTACTATTGTGTACACGAGCGACTGCCGGCCGGAAACAACCAGAAAAACGAATTAAACCACATCCATAAAGCAGAATCACAGTAACCCAACCGATCCGGTTGAACAGCAGCTGGAATTACCACTTCGATTTTAAATGGTTTCTCGTCGATAGAGCCTTCCTCTAAGTGTTATGAAAACAGTTGTGTTAGTCGGACAGCGTTAGTTTTGAATCTGGTCGTGTAATGAGGTCATTGCTGTATCTATTATCTAACACGATAATTATGACTTCATTACACCACCAAAATAAAATATTCTAATATTTTCATTTTCCATGAAAAACTATAGCATAACAATGTACTATTCTCTAAAAACCAACATTTTGCCATTTATTTTAATACTTCGCTAGTACTACGTTGTTATGTCAATTTGTATATATACTAAACAAAAGCTTTGTAGCTTATTCTTGCTTCGGCAGAACATATACTAAAATTGGAACGATACAGAGAAGATTAGCATGGCCCCTGCGCAAGGATGACACGCAAAATCGTGAAGCGTTCCACATTTTTTCGCAATTTCTATCTTCGAGTTATTGATTTGAGAAAAATCTTTCGAAAAAAAATTAAAAATTAGTGCCATCTAGACTTTAAATAGAGTACTAATATTTACAATTGCTCAAAATACCTAAATAAAGGTATGAAACTTTACTAAATGTAATGGCTTAGTAAACATTTAGGCAATATTGATTTGTTTAATATGCGATTTTTGCTCATTTTACGAATATTGTTTCAATTGGAGTGGATGCCAAATCCAAAAGAAGTGACTTATCTTTACTGTTTGCTGTGCTTGTAAATCGCTTTGTTGTGTTAAAGAATTTACTCATAATACAACATAGATAACGCAACTTAATTCAGAGCTTAGAGCCGGCACCAAAGATATTCGACTTGGTCACCAACAGTGATGTTTCGTTTGGCCTGGACCATGGTGGTTCTTCAAACTATCGCAGCCTATCAAGATACTATGGAGCTGACTTCACAGATCGTTTGGCACCTTTCGAAATCTCTCGCCGTTTGAACCATTCCAATGGACCTCAAACGTTTGGAAAGCGTTGATCGATCATATTAACTGATGCTGCCTCTGGCAGAAATTCTCTTCAAGCGACGAAATATTAGTAAAATTAAGTCTCCTAAACGCGTATCAAAAATGATATTAACTAAGTTACGAACCACCCACTCTTTGTAATAGATTTGTAACTTCGCCTTTTTTGAAAAGGTTTTGACCAGAAAAAAAATCTTAAGAATCACACAACTATTATATTATAAATGACAACGACTAATGAAATTAAAGACCAGGAGTGAGCGTGATGGGCAGCTGTAAAACCAACCCATAGAAGAAAGAAACCTCACAGCATCCATGAGACAAATGAGGCAGCTGGAAATTTGTTTTCCACGACGAGTTGAGCTTCAGAGACTAACTGATAACGATAACGTTGCCACACTAGAATGAAGGTAATCAACCATCATGAGCATAATGACACATCGGAGTATAATCACCAGATCAACGGTTAAAGTACTATCGATAAGTGCCTCAACGTGGACATGTCCGTCTACACCAGTCAGCAGACATATCGAAAAGGTTATTATTTACAGCACCACGAGAGAGCCAAATCAATTACTGTTTTGGTGCTATAGCAGGATCGGTCACTTATGAAAGTTTTTCACAATGGATGATTCGTTCTAAGTACTATGAAACATCTCAAGATTATTCACAAATTAACAAATTGACGAGTGTGATCTCTGTTTACTCATGATAATAGTTTAGATTTTAGAAGAGGATATCAAAGTCCACTTTGTCGCGGGCCATATTATTATATTGACCACGTTATCTATACAATTCTGAGGTACAGAGTCGGGTTCTAGCCACATTTGGTTGTTTAAAACTGACTCCAGGCCACTTACAACCATCTTCCGTCACCATTCAGAGGGCTATTACTCTGTGAAATGATGCAAGGGCGATACCGACAAACAATTTTCAATAATACCTTCTATCTGGGCGTTCGACGATGGGAGAAACGTAAACAAATTGTTAAAAAGAAGTGCTAATGCGCCAGTCTAGAGCTTATTCACCGGAATTTATGCAGTCACGATGTAACAATCCTAGATTGTTAGCAAACAAAAACTCGCTACCAACAATAACATCTCACCGATACAGATTGGAACTACCAGAGTGGACGAAATTTTAACCAAACAGAGAACGACTATACGAGTATATCAGTCCTCCAGTCGAGTCATTTATAACATTCATCCTAATTAAACAACTGGATCTAAAGTTGACTTTAGATCCAGTTGTTTAATTAGGGCTTTCCAAAAAAAAAATAATTCTAGCTTATTCCGGATTATAGAGATTTGATTGAGAGAAGGTTCTAGTCGCTAGAAACAATAGAAAGTACAAAATCAACCACAACACGAGCTCACGTTGTCAGCAACCTTCATGCTAATAAAACGTAAAAAACCAACCACGGTCCCTAACTTTTGTGAATTCAGAACATCATGTGTTGTTTGAATGGGTATAACACCGTACAGCAATGTAGCAGATTCAAGCACAATTCAAACTTTTCTGGTCAAGCAACAGGAAGGAACCTGGTAAATAATAAATTGAACTGAAGTACCCGAAGTTAATCCAAGCCAAGTCTGAATATAAAAAAGTTAATGACTGCTACTACATGGCCGTAGCGCCAGGCCAAACTGCGTGCTGTGTTCGATGTCGCAGCCAGAAGCTATACGGACGTACCATTATTTAATGGTAGACTGGTCTTAAACTGCAGCAGAACCATATCCTTAAGAAATCCTTCTCAGTCCGGTAACGAGGGTGCAAATGTATTATTCTTGCTGATATTGAAATTATGTATCGATAAGTATGGATTCATTGAATATAGTTCGAGACAGATTAAATACTGTTACTCTTTTACAATTGGCATGTCATGTCGGTGGTTTCTGTTTCTCTGACGTCTAGAGTGTCGTTGGGTTGCCGCTCGTCTCTTAATGAGATGAGTGAGCATTTCAACATTCAGGTAGTCTGGGTCCTCGGCCACTCAGACGTCATGGAAAACTGCAGCGCGACTGTGCTTAAGAAAGGGGCGGAAGCCTCAGTGAACGATAGATGGACGCAACTCATGTAGAGTTGCAAGGCAAGTCTGGCCAAAGCTGGACTTAAAATACTAACAGGACACTGCCTTCTTGGAGAACTTGCGAGGAGGCTAGATCTAGAAGTTAATGACCTTTGCAGAAGCTGTATGGACGAGGAGGAGGGAGAGACAGTAGTCCACCTCCTATGTGCATGCCCGGCTTTGACACTCAAAAGACATGAATATTTGGGTGAGTTCTTAATGGACTGCCTCTCTGATCTCAAAAACCGTAAGGTGCGAAACTTATAACGCTACGTAATGGTTCTCATAAAGATAAAAGGTGAGTAAAATCCTGCGGTATCACAACGGACCGTCACCGGTCTAAGTGTGCTGTAACAGTCACTCAACCTAACGCAACCTAACCTACAACTGGCATGAGATGGTATTGATGATCTAATAATCAAAGGAGTGGGACATTTTAGAATATATCCCAAGTAAGTTGGATCACACGTTAAACTTACGTATTACATTAAGCGAAGAACCTTAAGAAAATTGGACCATCCCCCATGTGCTAAAAGTATGATCAGTCGATTCAAGACAATGAAACAGTATTGGATTCATTCACCTTTAGAGCAGCCTGAATCACTACACCATGTGACAAATCGAACTATATGATCGATAGTTGAGAGCACCCATATATGTATAGATTCAACATTACTCAATATATAAACAACGGGCTCAGGATTAAACAAACACCACGTGTTAAAACTCAATTTTCTTATAAACAACCCATTTTTCACCTCACCCAGTCCTATCGCCCACCCCATTATGTGTATACGTTTTCCCGCGCGTTCGTCGGTTTTTATGAATGAAAATCGTCATTGTTTACGATATGGTTTACTAGTACTTCTCAACCAACTGTTGATATATGTTGTGTTGATTTGATATTTATATGCTATGTCGGTTGCCCCTCCCCTCCCCTCAACCCCTCCCACCCACGAAATAAAACCGATTTCTCTCCTATCTACGTATAAACAATAATATATACTTTGTCGTCGGAATATGTATACTGTGACATATCCCCACGCCAATCACCACCACCCCTCCCCTATAGTGCGCGTATTTTTCACATAAATTATATGTCCATCACAAAAGCGGGATCGATAATTTTTCAAATTTTCTTTTAATCGTTGGGTATGCGCATGCGTCACTCTACTCTCTTATTGTGTGTACATACAATAATTTTTCAATGTTGCGTTTTCCCAAGATGTCGTCGGAAGTTCATTTCTGCTTGTGAGCTCTGTTGGATTTTGCATAATTTTTTTTTTTTTTGGTGGATCAAATTAATTACGTTTGTTGAGTGACTAACGGTATTAAGTGCGGGCAAAGTGTTTGAACGATATTATCGAATAATATAAAGTGCAAGTGCGTGCGAATGAGATTCAGACGCGTCGACATTGGAATTAAATTTTTGTTTGGTGGTTTCTCGTCGTTATCGCTGGTGTCGGTTGGTTTTTTGTGTATTTATTCGAGTTTTTTTTAATTAAAACGCGAACAAAATAAATTAAATTGGAAATTAGTTGAATCGAAAAAAAAATAATAAATTGGTGGTGTTCGGGGAAGTGTGCTTATCATATCTCGATATCTAAAAGTGATAATGAATTGACGTCCCAGTGAACATATGGTTTGTATATACCTTGTTTGTGTGATTTATGTGTTTAATGTTTAGACGAGAATATCCTTCTGGTGACGTGAGTCACATCTGTACGTTGTCTATATAGGTTTACAAAGGGAATTTCGATGATTCATCGGGAAAACAAATCAAAATGGGAAATCCGTATATATATAGTATACTCACAGCCAAAGTAGGTTAATCGATTGGTTTTAATCGGAAACCATGAATATATTGTTTTATCTGCATTTTATCAAGACAACATATATATCGCCGGGGGTGGGGGATTTACACATATATACCACGAACGACTGATAAAAATCTTTTTAACTGGCATATTTCAACTCCTTGCACCCATGTCACATTCAACCGAGGCATGCTATATTCCATTTTTTATCGATTCCGCTTTTCGGGAGGTGGGTATACCTCGAATACGTACATACAGCCAATTTCTTTTACATGGGTAGCACATTCGGTATAAAATAACAACGACAGTAATAAAGAAAATTCCTTATTTATTATTTAAGACGACGGTGATACGAGCCAGCAATCAAACCATATATAAACCACAAAAGTGTTGTATTTCTATACATTCGTTTGTTTGTCTTTGAAAACAAAGTTGAGTTTTGTTGGCTGCACAAATACCGAACAATTCAATTATTCACGTTCAATGGAATGTACATATACATATACGTATCCACACACGGCATCGAAAGGTGAGAATGGACGGAAAAATTGTATATATCCGCATCAGGGTATTACGTATGGGGACCTATTAATTTTGTGGTACAGATTTTGTCGACATATACATGCATACGTAGATCATCAGAATTTTCGGAATTGATTTTGATTGTGTTATGACCTCAGGTGAAGTTAGTTCTTAGTGTGTCGTTGTTAGATGTCAGCGGCAGATTTCATTATTTAAGTTTATGAATCTGATCCCAATTACTGTCGTCTATTCCCACCTGGGTACTATATACACATTACCTTATCGTATAAGAATATATTTTAATTATTATTCTGAAATTTTATATAAGAGTGTGAAGTTTATACTAAATTTTTATCAAACAAGTTTTTTTTATATACTTTATACTATATGTAATCTGTTTTGAGGCTCAAGGCTTATTTACGTTCCTACTTTACGCCTTAAAGACCAAATCGAGGACGTACGGCAAGAGGTCCAGTTTTTGCCCATGAGTTCTGTACTCCAATGGAGGGTCATACATGTGTTCATTAACACCACCGATCGACTTATAATGGAGTAGTTTTCAATTGTTTCAGGACATTAAGCAAACTAAAATACAGTTCAAAATCCAAACAGCTCGAAAAATAGAATCTGTTGTTCTGCTTCAAATGACATGTTTCACAGAGAAATCTATGGGTTTACCGCATTTCTACTGAGGCCTTTCGAACCATTTTAGTGTATTGGTCCACATTGTAGATGGTCAGCTCAATGAATGCTTTTACACACAAAAGCTTTTTATATCACCCGGTGCATATTAGTTTTTGGCCAACGGTCAGAATCGAATTCGAGACCGCCACATAAACGGTAATTGGTTGACGCACTCAGCTCCATTTGTTAAGATATAGACTTAGTTCTATGTTGACCAAGTGAGAGATTATAATTTTATATTATTTAAGAACTGAACCAATGCTCTGTAATATTATTTGTGACCAGCTACGCCGACAGTGTATTTTTTTCCTTAATTAGAATGCCCTGACACCCACATAAAAGTAAACCCATAGGAAATTGTCTATTTCATGACTGTGAAATCCTTCCCAAAAAAATTCTCAAATTTTTCGTATACACATACATCATGTTATGTATGTATTGGTATTTAATTCGCCTAAATGACGTTGTTTAAAAATTGTGGAAAAAAAGTATTCATTTTGGCAAATTAAAATAAACGCTAAATGCATCTTATGATTACAAACCAAACATAATAAAATGGGTTGATATTAGAAATACTAATCCCATAGACAGACAGTATAAAAAACTGACGTCACAACTACGGCATTTTGCACCAAAATATAATTAACAAATCTGTTCAACCAAAATCAAAAAGTATTGTGACGAATCACAGATGTCACTTGTGATAATTAAAGAGTCCAAAATTATTGAACTGTTTTGTAACTCAAATGTCTACACGTATTTATACGACGCAAAAACTTGTAGAGCATTCCATTAGTTTGCATCTCTACACTTCGCGAATGTTCTTTTCGTCGTATTTTGTTCGCTCCGCCTATTTCATTATTTATTTGTATTTTGTTCGTATATGTAAACATTTGGTTACAGGGTAACCCCTACTGCTATAATTTATAAGTCTTTTTAGTTATCACTGGTGACATCTGTCATTCGTCACAATACGAACAAAATAAAAATAAATAATGAAATAAGCGGAGCGAACCAAAAACGATGCAACGAAATTTCGCGAAATGTAGAGATGCAAAATAATGAAATGTTCAGGATTCGCGTCGTATAAATAGGTGTAGACATTTGAGTTACGTCTGAGTTCAATTTGGAATAGAAAACTGACTATAACTTTAAGATTGTCTTATATTTAATTTATGAACAAATATAAGTTATTATTTGCCGGACAGTTCATCTACGCGTTTTCGATGGTTAAGTGCAAAACACATCTGAAATTAAATGATATCCTGATGTTTGGCACAGTTGTCCAAAATGACTTACTGATCATCCTCATCAGATTTCGATATTCGAAGTATGTCATCAGTGCGATGGAATAACTCATCGGAACCACTGCTGTAATTTAAAGAACAGCTTCGGCTCTATATATTTTTACTCGATGTCAAAAGCAACTTGCAGTTGACGAAGGTAAAAAATATCCTTTAGCAGCATCGATTGTTAACAGCTCTATGCGCACAGTTATTTCAGTGATTTTTGATCCACTTGCCCTTATTTAACCGGTAACTTCGATTTGATTGGGATGCGTCGTTTTCCCAACACTTACTAACTCAATGGTTTTACTATCGAGAAGATATTTTCCGATTAAATCAACAAATTCGCATGCCAAGGGAAAAAGAATTTCACGGATTCGCTGGCATCACTATATACCAGAGCTACAGATGAATCGCGTAATGTATAGTAGTTACATTACTTTGCATAAAATCTAAGGTAGCACCACTCTACAAAATTACAATTCCTCGATTGGAACTATCCACCCTGTTTTGTTGCTAGAAGTTTGACCATCTCGCATAACAATTGTACTTCATTGGTTGGACGGTCTTCAACTTGGACCTTAAGTTCCAAATCACAATGAACTCACGTTGATTCAAAAAATAATGAGGTAGATATATATTTTGGTTTATGTAAAATACTCAGACAATTTGGCCCGTTAACACCAGCTGAACTTCAAAGCGCGTTTAGTTGCATATTGTAAGAGCGATACAAGATGTTTCGTTTGCTAATGATCTACGAAAACTAGAATCAAACGGCCTTTAGTAGCAAAAGCAGAATCAAACGGCCTTTAGTAGCAAACTCTAATCACTCAATCCTTTCATCGATAACTCTGATGCAAGTAGTCCTTGAGGACCCGTATGGCGGGTCCTCAAGAACTACTTGCTTCAGTTAGGCAAGAAATGGCCAAAAGGCCATTAAACGGACGAGTTCAAGACGAGTCGAATTCATTCCAGGCATTTTAGTATTGAAACCCAGTGGCAATACACTCAACAACTACGTTAGCAGTTTTGGGTCAGATGACGCATTGAATATCTTGCTGAACTTTAAAAACGCCAGAAATTAACCTCTAAACTAAATAAGTCGGTCAATCAAGTCATCATCAAGGACGACAAAATGCCTCCAATGAAATGGATATTAGGTCGAATAGCTCAAAATCATCTAGGTCCAGATCAACTGTTAAGAGTCGTTACACTTCATACTGCATCAGGTACAATGAAGCGGACAGTCCATCAAATATGTCCACTTCCGAATGAAAATCATGAATTGAAATTCATTAATTTCAAGACTGGCAGAATGAACGCGTCTTCAAGTGCAAATCTTCAGTCCACTATATAAATTTATAAATGGAACTTAAGTTATTAATGAAATTATACTAATGTGTGTGTGTGTCTGTTCCCTAATATTGATACTGTAAAACGTATTTTTAGCACATGCATCTCTTATAGATTTCTATTCAACTTTTAATAACTATTTGGTTTACCGCCCAGGTGGCGCAGTGGTTAAAGCTCAGGCAGTTAGAGCGGGAGGTACCGGGTTCGAATCCCGATAGAGGCAGGATGCCAAAGAGATTTTTCACCACTTTGATTGCCATTCAAAACGAAGATTTGTCCTCGTAGCGGGAAAAAGTCTCTTTCTCGAGAGGACGTGAAGTCCCTTCCTTGGTAGGATTTCCAAATTGACACGATTTAAATAGATCTCTTCAGTCGCTAGAATACATAGTAAAAGGTATAAAACGCTCTCTTGAAGACATCTTTTCGCAGCCCTAACTTAGCTGTGGCATTTTTGGACATTAGGATTGACGATAGAATGACTAACTTGGTAAGGGAACTGGTTGAAAAGTTGAATTCTAGAGATGATCTCATTCATAAAGTGCCTCATTTCATAAAAAAAGAGAATTGGTCTATATATACCATAGGTTGGGTATCAAAATATCTACGAAACAATAACCTTTTTCTAAGTGAAGTAATTAGAGGTGTCGCTGCCTATGAAGATGCGAACCAGAAGAATGTCTTAATTGAATGCGTTCATTGCTTATCTAAAACCTTCGAGTTTAAACATTTTTCCAGCATCACAAGTTTATATTACAGGTTCATAAGTTCAAAGTTCACCTGTAGAATGACTGGCTCAATGCCATCGAAGAGCCTGGAAAGTGGGTTTTGTTTGTAAAACTTCAATTGTATTGTGGAGGAGGCCCATTGTATAAGTATGATCCTCCGAGACTACCTGTTACAGTTTGGATATTGATCATTTCATCAATTCCAGCTTAGTTTAATCTAAAAAAAAGACTCCCTTTGCTTCACAAGGCAGCTGTTCTCATATGCTGACGACCCACGTTCTCGGTGCCTTAGCGAATGATTAGAGGAATTTTGGCCGAAACGACCTCACCCTATTCCCAAACTATAAATGGGTTAGATCCTCGACTTTCTTGATTGAAGTCATTAGAGGTTCTTTAATGATATATTGTGCCTATAGTGGGTCACTTTTGGTAAGCAGAACTGGCGCTGTGGGATGAACCAAACGTTATGTGTTGCTTGCTTAAGACAGCAGAACGGTGGACATGGAAGTTGTAACCCGCTAAGGAGTGTGCAGCAACTCACCTGCCGAAGCAACTAGCCCTTAAATTGGATGGCCTAATCGAAATAATCGAATGCGATCTTGGAGGACTGATGTGGAGAAGGATTTCGTGTGAGCAGTGATTGATCACGAGTGAGTCGGTCCTAAGCTCTTTGGAAAGCTGTCATAAACAAGAATATTTTTTATTATAATATTATAAAAATCATTCATTGAGAGCGAAAGGGAATACGGTTCCAATTCTTCAACCTGTTGAGTGTAAGCTTTTAAGATTGGATATTAACATGTTTAGATGAATATTCTTCCTGGTAACAGGAATTGCCAAAGAGACACCGTCGGGATATACCGAAATAATTTTATTTTCTGTTTCATAGACATACTACATAGAAGTGCATGACATTTACTCTTGTGTCGGTATTCTCCCTTCGGTCCTTGAAAATCTATGGAAGGGTTACACAAATTCTCAACAGAACGTACCGATATTCGCAACTGGTCTCGAAGAAGAAAAGTCTCTAGTCGACCCATGTATAGGCCCAAAGTTTGACCAGAACCTCTTTCCTGATGGCATTGAAGAACGTTGGTTTACCTGTCCTGTTAGCCACTTGAATATTTTCAACAACTATTCAAAAAGATACTCACGCCTTATTTTTGTTTCACTGTGCTTCCTATAACACGCGGTTTGCAGTATACTGTAAGCTGTTTCCATGGATAGCACGGAACCCTCTGGGAAGTAAGCTAGAGATATTACTTAATCGCAAATTCCTCTCGTCTCGGAAATCTCTACCATGACTATTAATCTCTTCCATGGCAACTAAATCCACATATAGAGATGATGTCCGGAATAGGAAAACATTTAATCTGTAGGCATTCATTGCTTCTGATTGGTAAACAAGGAGCTACGTGCAGATGAAGTGACTTTTGCTTGGTGCAGGTTTATCTGACTAGACAAATTCCATTTTAGGTTCTTTACTGTGCCGATTATGTCATCATTTTGACGTGTCCAGGTATTTTGAGCCTAGGGCTCTATCGCATCTTATTTCTGGCATAAGTGAAGGTATTTCGTTTCACGAGCAAAATTTCCAACAATGCTGTTAGACCGTTGCGAACTTTCGTAACTGTAGCTGATAGAAAATTCTGAACAGCCAGTACAAAGGCAATCCTGTCATTTTGTACTGGCTGTTCAGGATTTTAGGTTTCAAACCCTTAGACTAGATTTTTCTGATCAATTCTATTTGTTTTGGGATGTTTTAGACAGCTGTATCCATGTTTCCAAGTGGATGGTTTTGTTAGGAAATACTTAAGCTGCAGTTAGTAGATAATCGAATGTATGCTCTTCGGGTTGTGATATTATCAGGTTTGAAGTGCGTTAACCCTGAAGACATAGGAGTCAGCATCCCAAATCATTCCCAACTTTGGTCCTGTTTGAGTTTTTCCTGCTAAATTACAGGATTGGGTTCAAGTATGTAATATTTTTGGAAATGTTTCGAAATCGTGCAATAGAAGTAGAGTGGTTTTCATTCCGAAAGCAGTCGTCACTCAAAGAACGTAAATGGGTACTTTTTCCACTTGCCGAAGAGACGTTATATTCTTATAAAACGATCAGCTGATCATTTTGATTCGTATTCTAACGAGTTATGGCTAAGGTTTGAGTTTCTTTGTATCGTAATTATGTTCAGTGGTATCTGCAATTATTCAGCCTGCGATCTGGTTCGATCTCAGTTGTTCTATCCCGCAGTTGTTTGATCGTAATTGTGTTCTATCTCAGCCTGGTTTTCGTCTAACATCTCTAATCTTCGTAATAACTCGTAAGTTGATCCAAGTTGGTTTTTATATTATCCAAAGAGAAGGAAGTGTTGTGAATACTGTGTGCTTGAAATGTACTACATTTCTAAGTGCACCTGCTTTTTCATCCATAGATGAATATCCCACATTTGCTGATCGTCTTTGATAAATCACCTCACGGCTGCTAAGATAGACCGATTGACTCTTTCTGAGGCATTAGCCTGAGGGAAATATTTAGCTGTAAAGGTATGTTGGATGTCATATTTTATCATGAGGCCCTTAAACAATGTTGAAGTAAACTGGACTCCATTATCGGTCAGAACCAATTCTGAAACTCCAAAAAGGTGAAACGCTTTGTTTTCTAATATATTTGTGATTTTTGATGCCGATGCGGAACGGATTGGAAATAATAATGAAAACGGCTATACTGGTCTAAAATTATGAAAATGTGTGTGAATCCATTTTTGGTTCTAGGATAAGGACTTAGAAAGTCCATATACACCGCCCAGGTGGCGCGGTGGTTAAAGCTTCGGCTGTTAAGGGCAGGATGCAAAAGGGATTTTTCACCACTTGATTACGATCGGTGGTGTGAATGAACACAACTATCACCCCCTGTTGGAATGCAGAATCCAGGGGCCGACCCATTTTCCATGTCAGTACTATAGGCTGGCATGGAGCTATGAATGTGCAGATGGTTAGGTAAATCCTCGATTTGGCTGCAAAGTGTAAGTAAGGACGTAAATAATCGAACTGTGAAAGAGTTGGGAGTGCCTTGAGCCCCGAAAAAGATTGCATAGTAGTAAAAAAAAAAGGTTTATATACAATCGTTGCCAAGGTCTCTTGATTTGGAACGCTTTACCCATCTCTGGCCTTGTAGTATTATTTACTGCTTTAGAAAATTTGCAAATCTCACATTCGTCTATGAATTTTCTGATTTTTGCTGTCATAGCTGGCCAGTAATAGTACCTTTGTAGAATTTCGATAGTTCTAGCTATTCCTTGGTGAGCTGCTGGCAGAGTGTTGTGTGCGGCTGCAATAAGACTGGTTGTAATTGTCTCCGGAATGACAAGCTTATATTTGGGTATATCTAAATCTGGTTGTCTGCCCTTATTTATGTATATTTTATCATGAACTACTTTAAAATTGGAAGTGATCCCTTCATTCGTCTTCAATGCCTTAATTCTGGCAACATATTCTGGATCTTTGAAAGCGTTCGAGTCAAGATTGATATGCAATATTTCGCCGTTTGTTTTATCCAGTAAATTGACGTAAGCCCTCGATAAACTATCAGGTACCACATTTAATGTCCCTTTGCGGTACTCTATTTTGAAATCAAAGGATTGCAATTGTATGGCCCATTTAGCCAGTCTGCCAGATAAATCTCTTTGATCCCTCAACCACCGTAAACTTATATGATGCGTTATCGGTGTGAATGTGTAAAAGTCCGGATTGACTAATACGGGTGCAGTCACTAATGCTTGCTTTAACTGATCAAAAGCGGTTTGTGCCAAAGAGTTTCCTTTTTCTTTAGACCCTTTCTTTAATAGTTCGGTTATTGGCGCAGTTATACTGGAACAGTTGGATATAAATCTGCGGTACCACTCAGTCATGCCGAGGAATCTTGGAATGGCTTTTATATTACTAGGAACGGGATATTCGTCTATGGCTCGAACCTTATCGAGATCCACTCTGCGGCATCCCTCACCAATCACATATCCAAGCTATTTAGTTTCCCTAAGAACAAATTTATTTTTCACCACACTTATAGTAAGATTTGCTGATTACAGCAATCTGGCTACTTCAGACAAGAGTGATATGTGTTCATCGAATGTAGCTGACACCACTATAGTTAATCGTCTATAAGTACACAAATACCCTATCATGCAAATGGTTAGGATTACAACCTTATGCATCAACCGATACATCGTTTGGGCTGCATTACAACTGTGCTAATAAATCTGGTTTTGTCTAATCAACCCAGTAGACCTACAATCAATGGCAAAGGATAAGCTTTTATAACAGTAACTGCGTTGATTTACCTGGCATCGAGACATAGACGAACCCTTCGGTTTGACTTCAGTACACGTGTAACAGGAGATGACTAAGAGCTCTTTAGATGCTTTATTTGGCTTAAGATAATTATCCTCTATAGCGTCAAATATTAGTGGTATACCAGTCCAAAGCTCTCCCAAAAATCAACAACTAGGTATAATGGTTGGTTTAAATTTGATGCTATGTGCAACCTCATAGTCTTTGATTTTCCCATAAACATGTGACTTTTCCATAATATAGTTGGCCTTTCTGTCTTAGTTAAACAGCTTGCAGTTGTGCCAGAAACGCACAGCTCATCTGAAAATTAGGGTATCCTCAATTTGAACCATGCTCGCAATGTGGAATTGAGAGAGTAGTTCCATTCTCATAAAAGCGTGCTTCAGATAGCCTCGTAATCTTCAGCGTGCCATAGCATTAAATGAAGCCATTATATTTCAGTCCCATCTTTGGTGGTAGTTCTAAATTATATTATTATTATATAAGTCCTTAAGTGCAGTATAGGTGTTAGAGCGATTAGAGTGGTTTTCATCATACTACTTCTTAACCCTTTAGTTTCTGTAAGGGGTCTGTACAGGTTACGCCAGGGCGTTGTCATTTATAACCTATCCTTTGACTTTTGGTCAAGCAATCTGACTTTGTTGCAAAAAGCTATACTGATGAGCTATGATCACTATAGTTTCGGGGCTCTGCTAAACTACTTAAGTTCATCTGACTTGGATATCTTCAATGTTGGATGCGAACCAACTTTTGTTAGCTCTGCACGCAGGGAGGTAATTGACATTAGTTTGTGCTTCATGTCCTTCTCTAAATTTATTTTAAACTGGAGAGTGACGAATGATATTCTCACCTCCGATCACAGGTGTATTTCGTTTAATATTACTCTTAAAAGAATTGCGCTTAAACCTTACCGTAATCGGAAGCTTACCAACTGGGAAACATTCTCTCTAGAGCTTGTTTCCCTACTCAAACCATCTACGAAGATTTGTTCGTCTGTGGACTTAGAATTGCAGGCTTTTGGTCTGTCTAAAGCTATTACAACAGTGTTTGAGACTTCGTGTCCACTTGTCTCGAACCAAAAAACTCAGAATAAACCTTTCTGGTGCTCCACTGTAAAAAAGTTAAGAAGATCTAATCTTCAGTCTGATTGGGATAGCTTCCTAGCTGCACAAAAGGTGTACAAAAAGAACTAAGAGCATGGCAAAGATCTGCCTGCTGTAGTTAGACTTAACAAGTCAATGAGCAGGAATAATACTTGTAGACTTAATTCAATTCGTCTACCCAATGGCAAGCTTACTTCCTCGATAAAGGAAGTATGTGATTTACTTTTCACTACCCCCATTTCCCGGGAAGTAGAACCATTACTACCGACAATTCTGGTGTAGTCATTAACAATTTGGATGTAAGTCCAAATTGGGACTTAGCCTGTAGATTAAATCTGAAATCTTTAGAAAGGATTGTTGATAGATTTATTAGAGACCAACATTAAGTTACCGCTCCGCTCAGTAACAGACAACATGCTTAAAGAGTTGGCAAATCCTGTAAGACTGCCTTACATGAACTCGTAACTACGATTGAGAAATCTATGCACAACAACGAGTTTCTTGTGGGCACTTTTCTGGATATTGCAGGAGCCTTTGATAATACTACATTCTTCTCGATTACGAATGCATGTACTAATTTTGGTATCGAACCCTACATTATCAGCTGGATTAAATGTATGCTTGAATCTCGCATTGCGATATGCGAGGTTGAGGATACCTTTATTTCAGTTAAGGCTTCCAGAGGATGCCCGCAGGGAGGTGTGCTTTCGTCCCTGCTGTGGCTTCTGGTCATTAACGAACTTCTTGTTAATCTTTGTGATTTTGGTTTTGTCGCCCAAAGTTATGCTGATGATCTGGTTCTTACAGTTTCAGGGAAGCATCTGAATGTCTTATCAGATTTAACTCAACACACTGTTCTCATTATAGAACAGTGGTGTCTAGATAAGGGTTTACATGTGAACCCATCTAAGACCGACTTGGTTATATTTACAAGGAACACTGCAGCTTTTTCTGTACCATCACTTTTCGGTTGTAAGGTTTATAGCTCAGCCTGCGTCAAACACCTTGGAGTTTTTCGGGATAACAAGCTTACTTGGAAGTATCATCTGGACTTTAAACTATAAAAAGCCACTGCTATTTTTTGGCAATGCCGTAGAGCTTTTGATAATTCCTGGGGATTATCCCCCAAAATGTTATATTTTATCTACAAATCACTTGTTCTCCCATTGCTAACTTATGCATCTGTTGTTTGGTGGCCAGTTATTAAAGTTAAATCTGCAATTGTTACACTGAATTGTTTGCAAAACTTCGCTTGTCGGGCTGGAACTGGAACCATGGCTTCAACTCCGCTCCTAGCTGTGGAGATAATTCTCTCCCTCCTCCAGTAACAATCCTTCATTTTAGGTACAGCTTGTTCGGCTGCCTTTCGCCTGGGGTGTGTTGGGGTGTGGAATGCTCTTGGCACTATTTCAAGCCATAGATCTATTCTTAATGAATTCAAACTGGCTATGCCAGAACTTGAGATGGTTAATGATAGGCTTCTGCCTGTTTTTAATTTCTATAGATCATTTGAGGTGTTTCATCTATCCAGGAATATGTGGTTCTCACCAGATTTTCTCAAACAGATATCCGAATCGCTTGTATTCTTTTCAGATGGCTCTGTCACTGAACAGGGTACAGGCTTTGGTTACTACTGTCCTTCGCATGATTTGAGTATTTCTGGAAGTCTGTGGATCTACTGTACTATTCATCAAGCGGAATGAATTGCGGTTACTCACTGCGTGATGTCAGCTTTTAATCTCGTTGCCGACGACAAAGAGATTATATATTTTGTTCGGATAGTAAAACTGTCCTTAACTCCTTGAACAACCCTCTAACCAGCTCTAAACTGGTACTGGACTGTAAGAAATTTCTGAACCTTCTTGGTCGTAACAACAAGGTAACGGTCATGTGGGCTCCTGCCCATTGTGACATTGAGGGCAACGAAATTGCAGACTGTTTGGCTACAACTGGTTCTCGCCTACATTTCGTAGGTCCTGAACCCGCTGCGCCTTTACCTACTTATATAGTGAAAAAAACAATTAAAACAGTTACCCTATCGAATCTAAACAGTTACCCTATCGAATCTTTGCTAAGGTTGCAGAACGCACCTGTGCGCTTTGATGAAATCCTTTGCACCATGGGCGCTTTGTGGCATTGAGTGTGAGACCTTATAGGGTTTCAACCAACTTTAATAATAAAAAAAAATAATAATAATAGTTTCGGGCTCTTATAGAGCCATTATCCGTTGATAAGAGTTGGATGTTAATCCATCTAGGCTCGAGAATTTTTTCAGCTGATTATTTTGATTGGTATTCTTACGGGTCTTGGACGTTTCAAAACCCAATTACAACGAATGAGATGGATTTGAACTTCCCTGTGTAGTAAGTGTCTCTAAGTTGTCCAGCCTTTCGTGTTGTTCGATCTCAGTTTACTATATAGATCTCTTGCGAAATTGAGGTAATCCAGTTGGGTACTATGATTGCGATTCAGGATTTTTGGGTGGTTCTCAGCAATGAGTATGTATGTTTCTACAAATGGTACAGAGACGTAATCTGTAGCCATAACGCTCATTGAAATGGTATGTGGTTGGATGCTGTTGCATAATAAGATAGTTGTTCAAACGATTTTCATTTCTTTTAGTAGTCTTTAGGTGAAACTACTCGTCTGCAACTTCAATTTTGATTTCATCGTAAAAAAATTTATATAAAAACCTCATCTTCATACCTAAGGTGAATCATTCATATCAGCACAGTGCAATTGAAAATAACTTGGATTTTAATACATCATAAAACGGTAAATATACGTTAAACTACACTACTGAATAGTTTTATTTTAAGTAGTGTGGTTTTATGAGCTTTTTACGAGCTTCCGATTTAGCATTTTATTTGCGTAGCTACAGAGCGTTAATTAATAAATTTTATACGTTTTTTACGACCTTCGATCAAAATCTAGCCGCAGACAAGATGAATTTTAAGATACTTGCATTTGTTGTGACTGTCTGGTTTGGTAAGATTGAAACACAATAGGTGTTGGTGTGTTATATATAAGTCTTATCTATTTGTGTCTATATAGAATTGTCCCCAGCTCGAGTTGGCGCATCAAAAAGTCGGAATCCACAATATAATTTTGAAAGTTTTCAACCCAATTTATATCAATTAACCGAACCGCAAATTGTAACACCCACTTCGACTGGTGGCCCGTCTATTGGTCTAACATCGATTGCTCAAGGATCAGCCGATCAGGCAAATTCGGCTGTCGCCAGTCAAAATGCGGCTGCCATCCATGCCGTCTACGCCATTCAAAACTCACTGGCCCAATCGGCTCGACAAGCATCGGCCACAGCTCAAGCCGCTTTGGCCGGTAAACGGGCCCTCCTCCAAAACATAGAACACCAATATATCGACGCCCAACAAACGTTGAGCGGTGAAATTGCACAGCTACAAATTGCTCAACGATCGGCCAAATCGGCCCAGCAATCGGTACAACAATCAATCGATCATGTAACAATTTTGCAACAGGTACTTACCAGTGCACAAACTTCATTGGAGCGGGCGAAACAAACGGCGAGCGGGACACAAGCCGAACTCGTTTCACAGACAAATATGGTTGGTAAGGCTCGGACGCGATGCGATGCTCTCGAAGAGAAATTGGTCAGTGTTCGACAAGATTTCGAGGCGACGAAAAAGGCGGCTCAGAATGCGGCCAAATCGGCGCGGGAGGCGCAAAAGAATGCGGCCAATGCAGCCGCTCAGGCAGCCACTAATGGGCTACAGAATCAGATTCAACAGGAGTATGGCTTTGAAACAAATGATTTGTACGGTACCAAAGAGGAATCGGTATTAAATCAATTCGCTCAGCAACAGCAATCGAATCAAAAGTATTTATCTGAATTTCAATGATTCGAACAAGTTGTTTGTTTTCTAAATTATTTTGTTAATTAATTTTAATTAGTGTTTAACGATGATGTACGTACATAGTAATAAACTATAACCAAAACTCAATTTCACTTTCAAACTATTATTTTTACTGTCGGTTTTTACTGGCCATACTGTTGGAAGCAACCAAAAGATGCCAGATCGCTTTCTACGCCGTGGAGACATCGTCGCCGACAGCGACTTCTTTGCCTATCGAAAGGTGGTTCTCCCTTTAAAGATCGTTGTATCATTCGGTTCGGATCAGCACGCAGAACGTGACCGAGCCAGCGTGCTCGCTGTCCTTTGGTTTCATGCACGCAATGTCAGGAATTTGCATTAAATGATCTCGTGATTGAACAGAACTCGAAATGTGCCATCATCGTCGTGCTTTGGGCCATATTTTCGGTCGCAGTTTCGTGTCGGGTGTACGGACCTATATGTTATTACATAAGTCGGTCTAATTTCTGCCAGCTCTAGCATTAAGGTCACCAATCACCAATCTGACATCGTGCTCAGGTATAGAGCCCATCAGATTATCCAAATTATTGTAAAATGAGTCTTTATCTTGGGTTTGGCTTACATCAGTGGGCCCATGTACAAAGCTTACACGTTCGATTATCACTACACAGCCTTTTTTATCTGTAGCCCAACGAAAAATCCAACTTCAAGATTTCTTAGGTCACCTCCACTGTGTAGCAACGTATAGCTTTGGGATACAGGGTCTCCACTTTTAGGCCATCGAGATTCTTGGAGCGCTTCAGGTTCCAGACGATACTCTTACATACATGAGATAAGGCCGTCCAACGCGCCATGTCTTCGAAATGACTGTAAGTTCCACGTGCATCTCGTTTCCGGGTACTTAACCGGGTGTCATGTTGTTTGTTGTTTATTGGATGCCCCACCCTCAGGGCGATATAAACTATATATACATTCGATTAAGCGACCAAATGATGCAGTTTTTAAAGTTACGTTATTGATGCCGTACTATATAGGTTAACGAACCTTGTTTGTTTTTGATCTCTAGATGTGTGTAGTAGACTATCTGGAATTTACCAACCCTTTAATTGGTTATACACAGTCGTGGCCTGCGCTTACGTATGAACTGAGTTAGTGTGTAGTACGCCCCACCTTATAGTTGAGAACATGTCATCTTTCCTTTTTATAATCATATGGATACAATCTGGATGATATAGAGAAGGTGCTAGAGGCCTCTTTAATTAACGCAATGTCAACGTTTCGGATTATTTCACTGCAGTGAGGCGGTTTTGAAGTTTATGTTTACAGTTCTGTTCTGTGCTGGAAGAAGTCGTCTGTAATGGCTTGGTTTGACCCTACATACATATCATGACTATACGATGCTCCATAATAATCGTAAGATTGGTATACGGGATGACAGTCGTGTCTAGTGGGTTCTTCGAATCGTGAAAAGATTTCAAAGAGGTTGTTTTCATCACATGAAGGTAAGTCATCATCACACGAAAGCAACCTCTTCTTTTGGAAAAATCAGAACCCTTTAGATTTGTCTTGATAAACCCGGGGGCTAGTGTTGAATAATAATCGGGATCTGAAATTAGGGGACGAAATAGGTGAGAGTTTAGAGTTCTATTGACAAATTATTATGTCAGCCATGTGGAGGTTTGGTGGTAAATAATTCCATTGCCATCTATATACTTTCAGCGTCAATATTGCAGGCAGTGGTTTTAGTTTCCCCAATATAGTACATAAGGGCTACTGTAAAGTTAGAACCACATTCGCTGCAGAGATCTGATCAAATACGACGATGTTCTTAAAAGTAATCTTTATAGGTTTACCCAGGTGAAAGTCACAGTTAGAAAGAACTAGTGTCCCTCATCCAATTGCGCAAGACTATTGCGAATAGGCTTCTTCGGATGAATCACAATACGTGTTTGGCCTTCTAGTATTATACATATTGCGGACTACACTCCATTTCATTAAGTTTGAAATCACTGTCTTAACATTTGGTGGCGGTTAAGAGAGTTTCTCATCACGCCGTAGTCTCCATTTTGATTCTCGTTGTTGACCCAGCTTATTTGATTGGAATATAATACTTTCGTCAATGTTCCTCGTTAAATAAAGCGTGTAGCTTCAATGGGACTGATCCAATCATTTATCAAGGTTCTGGCTACCATTACTCGTTCTTGGTTTGGTAATGTGTAAGCTATTTGAAACGTCGACGTGACCTAATGCGCGCACCCAATGCTTCTATGTTAAATCAATGAGATGTAGTATACTGTATCATTTGGATACTGGCAATGTATCTAGAGCGTGTTGTCCATTCGTGGAGATAAGTAATTGTGCTTGGCCGTTTAGTCATTGGTATAGTCCTCGTAAAACCGGATCCTAACTAAGACTAAATTAGGTTGGCAACGGATGCTGATCAGTTTTGTGTCAGGACTCTCTCAAACTCTCTGTATTATTATTTTTTTTAATTATTATTTTAACTATTACAACTGAATACAATTCATCTAGTAATTTTTCTTTCTTAATTATGTCACTTGTGAATGCGATGAGACACATTGGCCAGCTCCATTTATAGGTTATTTACTGAAGTAGGCTTTTCACTGGTGTCACAATCCTTATTGGATGGTTTCGTTCTCTGCAATCGTCTGACTTCATGTGAAGTGTCCAACATACCACGAAAATCTTCGTTTACGTGTTGATAAATACGTTGTCCATGAATTATGGCTAGTTTTTTTATTTCTTCTTAAACCGTTTGGATATATAGGTCCCTATGTAAGTCATCATTCCTTATGTACTACGGAGCGTTAACTATACCTCGTAGCACTTAGTTTTGAAAAGTTTGTATTATTTTAGTGTTGGTTTTCTTCGTGCAGGCCCAAAGTTCATCTTTTTTCTTTTTAACATGCTCTTTCCATCTAAGGTCATCCCTAGATATTGAACCTTATTTGCATACGGAATCTGCTGACCGTTAATGATTAGAGGTTTGAAGCTAATTTTTAGATTAGTAAAATTTACATGCGTGCATTTCGATTCATTGAGCCCGATACGCCACATTTTTCTCCATTTTATGATTTTGTTACATGCTTCTTGAAGTTTCTTTGTAGATTCCTCGATAGTGTCTCCTACTGAGAGAACTCCAGTATTATCTGCAAATTTTGCAAAGGTAACTTCGTTTAATAGAGGTAAATGAGTGGTGCAGAGCAGGTAAAGAATAGGTCCCAAAACACTACCCTGCGGGACCCCTGCCGTTATCTTTTTTAGCTCGGAATATTCTTCTGGGTGAAATATACCCGAAAGTGGCGATTTTCAATGTATGATTTTAAAATCATATAATATTGTTTTGGTAGTAAATCTCTATGAAGTTTGAAGAGTAAACCTCTGTGCCACACCTTATGCCTGCGCCACATCTAAGAAGATACTAGAGCGAACCTGTTTTCTCTCTAATGTTCTCTCAATGACATCTGTAAGCCTATGAACCTGCTCTATAGTTGAGTGCCTTATCTCTGAAACCAAACTGATGATCTGGGATAAGGTTTTTTTGTTCTATGACTCTTTTTAATCTTTTGGGCAACAGTCTCTCAAACAATTTCGCTATTGTTGGTAAAAGTGAAATTGACCGGTAAAATTTCCTATCATTTGGTGGCTTGCCAGGTTTCGGAATCATTATTACTTCTGCTACTTTCCACTGCATTGGTACACATTTTCCCCTGAGTATCGCATTGACTATATGCAATAATTTACGGATGCCTTTTTCAGGCAGTTCCTCTTCATTATTTGCCCTGTTATCAGATCGTAACCAGGATCTTTATTTGCTTTTAAGTTCTGAATTTCAGCTTTTAGTTCTTTCAATGTTACAGGGCTGATATTTTTGCAGTCAGATGTTCTATGCATATCAGTAGTGTTTTCGTAACTGGTCTGACGACTTAGAGGTTACCGCCCAAGTGGCGCAGTGGTTAAAGCTGTGGCAGTTGGAGCGGGAGGTACCGGGTTCGAATCCCGATAGGGGCAGGTTGCAAAAGGGATTTTTCACCACTTGATTACGATCGGTGGTGTGAATGAACACAACTATGACCCCCCGTTTGGAGTGCAGAATCCATGGGCCGACCCATCTTCCATAGTCAGTACTATAGGCTGGCATGGAGCTATGCAATGTGCAGATGGTTAGGAAAATCGGACCTATAGCCGTACGTCCTCGATTTGGCTGTAATGGCGTAAGGTAAGGACGTAAATAAGCGAACCGCGAAAGAGTTGGGAGTGCCTTGAGCCCCAAAACAGATGGCATAGAAATAAAAAAAAAAAAAAAAAAAAGACTTAGAAGTTGAAATGTTTCTTCAAAATGTTCAGTAAATAGTTTAGCCTTGTCTTTTGCACTTCTAGCCCATTTCCATTGTTTGTTTTGATTGGAGGGATCTGCGTTTTTGATTGTTTCAACCCTTTTGTTGCTTTCCAGAGGGAATATTCGGTATCTTTAGTTGGAGCTAGAGCACAAAGGTATTTCCCAATTGTTTCATTTTTCACTGCTTTTATAAGTGCTTTACGTTTGATGCATAAGTTGTTTAAGGTGGTTTTGCGTCACATCTGTACTAGTTCTCTTACTTCTATTGGGTAAATAATGAAGTTTTCTTTCCTCAATGACAATTTGGGAGTGCATTCCTAAGCGGACCAATGAATGGTATCAAGGAGCTTGTCTAGTTTCTCTTTCACTTTCATTTCATTCAATTTCATTTTCACTTTTGATTGGTACTTGAAGTTCTATTCTTTCCTCTACTAACTACTTAAACAATTCCCAATTTGTACTGTTTTGTAGCGTTCCGATATGCCTTTAGTGATGTAGAAATCTATAAGGTCTGGGATTTTGTTAGAATCAGATGGCCAGTACGTTGGTTTCCCTCCTGAGTAAAATTCACAGTTTGAGTATTGACCAGCTGCAAGTAATTCTTTGTCTTTTGGAGAGGTTAAACTTGAACACCAAAAGGTATTTTTGGCATTAAAGTCACCTCTGATAATGAAGTTACTTCCTAATTTCTGGAACAAGTTAATATAGTCTTCTTTCTTTAGGTTATTCCGCGGGGGACAATATATTTCAGATACATTACAGGTGTTGTGATAACCAAAGTTAACCGTCACGGTGGTTACTAGCATGGATTCTTTTTCTATTTTAAGTTCTGCATGATGATTAATATTGTCCCTAATAAATATAGCTGACCCTCCTCTTGCCCGTTCTGATGGATGTGTTGTATGATAACAAGTATATCTCCGGATTGATACATATGAGCTGCTGGTAAAATGTGTTTCTCATATCAATATTCTCAGCGTTGTAAAATAGTTCTAATTCTGCTAGATGTTGTGTTAATTCTGCTAGATCATTCTTAATGAGTAGTTTTGATGTCTGGTTTTTGCTATGGAATTATGAACTGAACTATGTATAGCAGACATTATTTCTTTTTAGCTATTTTGGAACTTGTTATTTCCAGCAGATTGAGTCGATCCAGAATCAACTTATTTAGTATATGTATAACTCTCCCTACGCATATGTACTTAATTTCTTGCTCGATCCTTGTTTGGATGACTTAGAAGAGGTTTGCGAGCCTGACCTCTCATTTCCTTTAGATAGTTCGCCAGATGATGACCATTACAGTTTATACATGTTGCTGGTTCTTCTTTAGATAGTTTGCAAGTTTGTGTTGGTTGCTTTCTAGCACATTTGACACATCTTAGTTCGCGTGCGAAATATCTTTGCGTATGATTATAGCCTTGACATTTTTTACATTGTACTATTTTTGTACTGCTTTTTTTAACAGCTTTAATCTTAACTCGCATGTTATATTGTATTTTTTTTCTATTTGCTCGGATTTATCAAACGATAGCATGAACAGGGGAAGTTTTCTGCTTCTAATCGGTTCTCTCCACTCAAGGATTTTAAATCCCTTATTTTCTAGGTCTTCCATTATTGAATTACTTTCACAGGTTGGATGCAGGCCTCTTGTCCTTGATGTGACGATCATTTTTATTTTCGTACGTGTACCACTGATATTGCTCCGTATTCAGCTTCATTGACAAGTATCTGTATTCGTTTGGATTAGAAGTGTTAATCTTCCATACATTATTGTTCAGCGCAGTGATTTTGTAATCTTGTTCCGTAACAGAACACATTACACTTTGGATCTCTGAATAGTTGGTTACTCCTACTATAAAAGTCGGTGGTGGGGTTCATTTTGTTGAGCTGGTTGCCGTTCTGGTGATTTTGCTACCTCTGGTGAGGACTCAGCTTTTCTTTCTTTATTTCTCTTATTTTGTTTAGCATTTTCCTTCTTCAACATCCAGTTAGCTTCCCTTTCTAACTCTTCCTCGTCCGTTGAATATTCATTCGTCTTCCGCTTCTATGTTTAAGATTTTGACTTCCGTTTTAAAATTTTTTTTATCTGGTTTCAGGCATATCAACTCGCGTTGAAGATCGGAGATTAGTAACTCCATGTCTTCAATTTTTTTGTTTTAGTGCTTGAGTTTCTTTTTCTAAATTAGAATGTCCATCATTTTCAGTTGCAGGACTGCTTTTCCTACTTTTTTTGGCATATAATTTTGCTGTATTTGACTGCTGTTGAAACGGATTCGCTGTTTGATCTCACTAACATGCAAAAGGTGGTTCTCGTCAGAATCCATGGAACCGCACGAAGAGTGTGAGTTAGCCAATTTGGTAAATGATCTATCACCCAGGGTAAACCCTTTTGTGTTTTCGCGACAGAGATGTTCTCTAGTTGGTGATCTTACCAACTTTGAACTTCTTATGAATGGGCTCATCCCAGAAACTATTGAGCCTGCTTCGTTAGAGGATGGATTAACCAACTGGGCAGTTGGTTTACCACCTGGGGTATTTTCTCCTTTTCCTGTTTTATTCATTGCTTTATACACCTCAACATTATTCCATGAATAATGACCCTAAATCTAGGTCATCATCACTTAATAATGTACACACTTCACTTTATAACGATATGCACAGTAATGTTTTTTATGACCGGTTCCTCTATGTAACTGTGGCCCAATGAGAAATCCAACCCCAAGATTTCCGACGTCATCTCCACTGTGTAGCAACATATAGCCTTGGAACACATAGTCTCCACTATTAGGTCATCGAGTTTCTTGGAGAGCTACGAGTTCCAGCCGATACTCCTTGATACATGTGATAAGGCTGTCCAACGCGCCAGGTTTTTTTTAATGACTGCACGTTCCACGTGCCGATCCTTAATCTCGTGTCCGGGTACTTAAACGGGGGTTCCGTTTTTGTGTTGTTTTGGCGGTATCCAATTTTTTTACTTTTGTTGACATTTTTAACATTTTTACTTTTTTTACGGATGCGGTTCGTCAGCCCAGCGATCCAACCAGATTTAGTCGCCTCCTACGACAAGCTCTGGATACTGTGGTGGTATTCTATGGGTCTCATGTTTCGTTTGACATATTTACGAAACATGCATGGCCCCCACTCACAGGGCTTATAGTTCGTTTTAATATCTTCATAATTTAAACCAACATCCATGTATCGTGATTCAATTTTCACTTTTATGTCACTAATACCATGTTTTAATATCCAAGTAGATTTGCCACAGCCTGGGACTCCTTGGATCGATATTATCTCCGGTTTTATTACTGACCAGCATGACCAGTTCCTCTATGTAACTTTGGTTATGGTTATCATAGACGTAGACATAAACTCTTATTGAAGATAGAGAAGTTGCAGAAAATGGTAGAGAATCGATATTATTTTTATACAACTTTGCTGGATGATCACACATAAATATATTGGAGAACTTCATGAAATGAAGATTTTCTTTTATTGAATTCAGGTAGAAATTATTATTATTCTCATTTGTAAAGTAAGTCGGCGATCCTGGAACCACTTCCGTATCTAACGCCACTAATGCGTTGGTGCTCCAGACAATGGAGTGTTAATAATCCATCTGGACGACAACGCTCTTTTGTATCTTACTTCATCGTTGAATGGAATTATCAAAGTGCATTTCACATTTGAAAACTTCCTCTTGGTAATAAAATTAACAGCACCCTCTGGATGCTCAACGTAACATTTGAAACGTTTGCGGATTTTTTCAAACATAGCTACTTCAATTAGAAGTGAAACTTTGGGGAGGGTTTTCTTTACTACAAAATTACTTCAGGTTCTCGATAAGCGTAGTTTTTATTAGGAATATCTTCTAAAAACTGGAAGCACTTATCATAATCTTCCAATGGAAATACTTTTATAGCAGTTGATTTGAATTTTGAAGTAAACCTCTTAAGAATCGAGGTTGACGAAGGTTTAGTGATTTGTATATTATATTGTGCATCGCCGGTTTAAGCCCCACGATTCACCATATTAACAGGCGTAATAACTCTAACTGGGCATTCCGTCCTTAACTTCACACATTGCATCTCTTAATCTCGTAGGTTTTAAGTTACATGAATCAAGCTTCGGCGGAATAATTGGTAGCTTTTGAAAAAACGATTTCTTTTGAGACCACTCAAATTCATTTACAAGCAGCCAAACATTAGAGTTCAGGCCAAACTTTAGAGTTCACTGCTGCATCATATGATTCTCCTGTGATATTGATCTCATATGAAATATAGTTATATTTCAGACCACTTGGTGGCTTTGGAACTATTCGGTGGATATACACGTCATCAGTACGTATAATTTTATCCACAAATTGTTTGAATTCTATATTCGATACTGAGCAGTGAATTCGACTAATAAAAAGCCATCTTCTGGTTGTGCTACTCGAATACTTATTTCATTAGTTGAGGTTTCAGTCGTAATATTCGAAATGATCTCGTTACTTTTTAGGACTTCACTTCCATCCATATCTTTATTTTCTTTCGTTAGCATGTTGGATTTTGGTTTGCTTAGAATTTTCACTAAATCAGTGCTATCAGTTGTGGATGTTTTGGAATGCAATATCTCTTGGATCCTTTTTGAACGTCTTAAAATGGGAACTTCAACTTTGTCCGATGTTTTCTGTCCAATTGAATAACTATCTTAACAGTTCTACTATTCTGGAACTGGTCAATTCCATTTTTTGAGAAAATGTTGCCATTTGGTTAGTAATTAGATCCAGCCTCCTTGCGACAGCTATAATGTTCAAGTTGCAGCAGTTATCACCAACGAAGACATTTATGCGATATTATCGCCTGTGATACTGTCTGTGTTATGGATAAGCATTTGGCGTGATACATTTTGGAGCAAATTCCCCTGCAACTGATGACCTCATCTCGGTAATCACACACAATTTTACACACTGTACAGAAACAAAAGTAATGTAGAAGACAGGTTGTTCTGAAGCCTAGTCCATATGATTGGTTGTGATCTTGGTGAAATTCTTGCTGATTATATTCTCGTCTTCTATGTGTGCTACCACAAATCGATGTTTAAATTTGCTATCTCTGACTCAAACCAGCTGGTTATTCTCCATGCATTGAAATTGTTTCACTGGTCTAGCTGCAAAATAGATCTCGCGTGTCTTAGGTGTATTGAATTCCAATGAAAATTACTTCAATTATTTATGGTCAGCATTCCATGTTATCGTCTCAATTGTGACACAAAAATCACCTTTCTCTCACTGGTTTGCGACTTCCTTTTGTTGGCTATTCTGAGATTGGAGTGAGTTTTAATTACGTTGAAGATGTCCTAAATCTCATATACCTATAGTACTCCCTGGAAACGATTATCTTTTAGAAATTGGAACACGTTTATCGTTCCAACTATCCAGTTTGTCGTTAAGCAAGACGTACAGCATCGTTTGGATCCGATCCCAATATGGGTGTGACCGGTTCTTCCATTACGTTCTGCCAATTAATCAGACTGATGAAGAGAATTCGAACCAGTTTCCGTCTGGTTATGTTTCTATACAACAGCTCGATCAATGACGCTGTATAAAACAAACACACGCACCTTATTCCTTAATATATATTTCATACCAATCTGAGCAGCCTCCTAATTAATTCATGAAACCATAACCATGAGCAATATAACAAATTATTATGATATAAATTATGGTACAGATTAAGTTGAACGACCTTTCACAATACAAAACTGAAACTTTACAAAAACCGAAACCATCCCTAAACTTTTCATTTTATACATTCCTCGAAAGAGGATTCCAAGAAGTAAAATAAAATCCCACACCAGAAGTACTGTTCAGCAAAAAAAGTTTATTAATTTCATTAAGTTTGTACACGAACAAAAAAAAAGTGAAAATCTCGTTGCCTTTATTAATTTACCGTACCCACTGCACCCCACCCTTCGGGAATGTTTATTCACCAGTGAATCCTGAATATATTATATATATAAATATTATATTCCCCATCAGACCACATCCGCAATTATATATTTTTATCCCGGACATTTTACTCGAATCTTGCGTCGCTTTTTTCGTTTCACCTCCTTGTGGACGATCGGATCGGCTTGGGGTATCACATTGTTTTTCAGTTGTCCGAGACGATTTGTACCATTGAATTCACACCATTTTTCGGGTTGAATGACGTCTGTACTTAATCGACGGTATTTATGATCGATAAAGACGATACTACAGTCAGATGGCATGATTTGACCAGCTCGATATACTTGGCCGTTGGCATTCTTCACCGTCTTATTATGAATCGGCGGACTAATCACTTCCGATGGTATTCGTGGTCCGTTAGGACGAGGCGTTACATACGATCCAATTGGTAGGAGAACTCCGCTTTTTGATCGCAGTTCCGGTGTCGCCAACACAGTATGATGATAGTTTTCGATAAATAGATCATCCGTTGGTAGTTGTATAGAACGGTTGCAATTTTCGTTATCACACTTAATTCCCGGTACCAATGGTTGCCAACAATTTCGAAAGTAATTTGTCATTTTCGAAAAAAAAAATTTGGAATTTTTTTTTGTTCAAATGCCAAAACATCAACGCCAAATATAATATGGCTGACTTTGTTCGTTTCAGATATTGTTGCAGTGGCCCGAACGGAATATGAAAATTTTATATTGAGCAACCCCTTTAATATAAAGTGTCGAAACACTGTGTCCGATATCAATCAGAATGGAAGACTTGCTGTTGAACATAGTGAAGGAATGCGGCAGTGCCACAAAACTGAATGCCCTCAAGCAATCCGCTCAGATGGCGCACGATAAATTATTTCGTCAACACGGGATACATCGTGATCCATCGTTTGAATTGCGTGCCATATGTTTGCAACCGTTACAGACGGCACTCGAAACGCGACGGCCCAAATTTAATACGTACGCCCTAAATGGGATCCATCGTGTGATACGAGACGAACGATTTTATATAGGCTTAGAGCCGGAAGATGATTCGTTATGGCTGCCGGCTCAATTGTTGCGGACGACAAATGGTTTGACGACAGTCGGCTCGGGCGTCAGCGAGGACACAATTGTAAATATTTTAAGGTTATTTTTAGCGATGGCATGTTCACCAACGTGCACATTAAACGGAAGACTGCTTATTGAAATTTTATCGAGGTGCGGCGAGTGTTGGGAAAATGGTACACGTGCTATACGGGCGGCATCATTAGCGGCGGCTAGCCAGTGTTTACGAACGTTTAGTCATTTTTTGAAGGACGAAGTTGAAGAGGTGATGAAAACATTACCGGATGGTTTTACAAATATTGCTCAAGCGGCGGCCGTATACAATGAAGTGATTCCGGTCATACAATGGTTGTGCAGTCGATTGATCGAGCCGAAGAATACAGGCAGTCCGGCTAAGAATGAAACGAACGGATCCCTGTATTTAACCGAATGTATATTAACCCTAACAACAGCCTTGCCGAAAGATGTTCAGTCAAATCCACATTTTACAGCATTTTTATGGCAAAAATTTTGCCCAACACTAGCGGCCGCCCTTGGATCACCAGGCCGAGTAAATATAGACAAAAAGTTTACATACAAGTAAGTATACTCACAGTTTTGTATATCGTTATACTAACTTCACTCTCCTTTCTTCCATAGAGATGCTCTTCACATAATCGAAAGTGAGAGTCGCGGCTTTTTTACAAGCCCCGGTCTCGACGGTCCCCAAGCCCGCTGTATATATTTAACATCAAATCAAATGTTGCGAATAGCAGGCGCTCACGGATCATTGCGACCCATGCTCGAGGCACTATTCCATCGTATTTTATTGCTTCCAACACCACAAAATCGGGCTGAACCGCTCCGATGTGTTCGCGAAATATTCAAAAATCCTGAAAGACTGGTAGATTTATCTGTTATCCTGTATCCGGACAAGACACAAGGCCAAAGCTGCAGCGACGATATGGCACTGTTCCGATTGTAAGTTTGAATAAAATTTGAAACGAATTTTTATGGTTTTATAATCCGAAATTATTTCCAGAATTATCGACGCAATAGAAGAGTGCGCCACCGCAGTCCAATCAGGAAGTTCATGCGAAAATTCTCTACACTGCAGTGTCGAGTGTATTGTCGAATTGTTGAATAGTTTGCAGTTCCTATGCACGGGTGAAATTGACGATATAATATTTAGTGATCAGGTGACGCACGCGATTAATCATCGATATGCAAATTTGCGAGATGTTGACTACACGGGTCCGCTCACATACCAATCAATGGCCCGATTACCGGCACCGTATCGTGATGCGGTCGCGCAATTGCGACAACATGGTTTTGAATCGACGTCTGGTTCGGACAGTGACGTCGAACACAATGAACAGCAAGAAGTCAGATCGAATGGATCGGGCGACACAGAAGGTCCGGAAGATGAAAATAATTCGTCGAGTGATGAAATCTCGTCGAAAGCGGATGGAATAGGTGTTACGACTGGAAATTGGTTGTGGCCAAATATTGAGACACAGACTCTGCTTCGGACGGACGGCGATTGTGATCGGCAACATGCTCGTGAATTTGCTAAATCAATAACGAGTGATCTTGTTCCGAAATTGTTAAAACTTCGGACATCGGTTGAAGTGGACGAGTGTATGCAGGAGTTTGCCTCGTCGATATGTCAACAGAATAGTTTGAATTTTTCAGATTTTGATTACAATCTGACTGCGATAAACGCGGATGGGATATACTTAGCGACCTATTCCGCCCTATTATTGAGTTATCAACTTATGAAGGTCGGACACTATGATGATAATGACGATGATATATTGATCCCATTGTCCGAGGTGCAATTTGTTACTTCTGTTCAAAATGCTGGCGTTCTAGTTTATTTATCGACTGCCTGGTTGTCTGAACTCTATCAATCGGTATTGGCTGTAAATCCACTAGCAACAATGGATGGGGAGGAACAAAATGGAGCCCACTGCTCATTAATCGATATGCTTAGCGATGCGGGCGGGCTAGGCAATAGCCAGATGCTGTCGGAGTGGCAAAGATTACAAAGTGTAGCAAAAAAACAATCTGAGCCGACAGAACGGGAAATAGCGGCTAAGAAACTAGCCCGACGACTACTAACATGCTGTTGGGAAAGTATGGTTACCGTACTCGGTGTTGGATTAGGAGAAATCGAAGTGTCGAAAACCAATAAAATAGTTGCCCTTTCGAAAAAAACTCTCAGAGTAAAACGAGGCCAAAAAGTAAGTGGAGAGGCTTTGTATGCATTAAGTCTTGAAGGGCTTCATTCGGCTGCAACTCTAAGCAACTCGTTAAATTTGCAACATCTAGCTGGCAAGATATTAAATCTTATTGCATCGAACGTCTGTCGTACGACAGGACCCCGAATATCGGCTAGCCAAGCCCTTTCTATGGATGTTGTACTCTCAGGTGGATTGGCCCTCGGCTCACACAGCGCTGAATGCTGGATGCCGGTATTTCAAGTATGTCGACATGTCTCCCAATTGGAACATGAACTATTCAGTGCCCAAAACTCAAATGTATCGACGGCCACGTCGAATGGATTAAATTCACGAGAAAGTGAGAATTCGGAAAAGAATACGTTTTCGGCGGGAACGGGTAATGACAAGCTGAATTTAACGTCGACACCAATCGATGACGATGAAATGTGTATCGATGTGTACAGTTTTCTTCAGGCACCGCTTCAAAATCCAAATGTGAATGTGACATCAATCATTAAACCATATGGCAGCACAGAAAGTACCCTATTGACGCAGGGTGACACGGCGAAAGTATTTTGTGCGTTATCTCATCAGACCGAGAATTTGTTCTGTGATGCAAGTGAAAGACTAAGTTTACCCGCACTATGCCAATTCTTAAAAAGTTTGTGTCGAGCATCACGCGAACAGCTCTACCGTAATTCAAGCAATAAGGGAAATAAGAAGTCATGGTGGCCAACTCGAGCCTGGAAGCAGCGAAATGATAGTCATCCGCTATCTCTACTACTCCACCGGGTTGGTGATGTTACATTGCGGGTATTTCGGGGGCCAAGACCATTGCTACATATTCTTAAAATTTGGGCCATCACTGGGCCACATTTAATGGATGCCGCCTGCCATCGCGATCGGTCGATTTCGAAACGTGCAATCGAGTACATTCATGATGTTATTACGGCGGTTTTGGTGGAACAATCGGAACTCGCTCATTTTCATTTTAACGAGGCCCTCTTAAAACCCTTCGAAAATTTACTATCGATCGAGAGTTGCGATATCGATGTGCAGGATCAAATCGTTGCGTGTCTTTATGAAATAGTTGAGGCTCATCGGACAGAGATACGGTCAGGATGGCGGCCACTATTCGGAACGCTACGAAATGCAAGAAATCGTCCGCTGCATATATCAAATGTGACTGATATATTTCGAGTGTTTCTCGACAGTGATAATACGTTGGTGTTTGCGAATGCCGGGCTCGATTGCATCTTGTGTCTTCTGTCGTATTTGGAAATATCGGGGAATCCAAATAATGTAAACGGGATTGACGATATCGAAACGAGGCCGTCTGAGTTTTTGCATGACACACTGAAATTTTTGGAGAGGTGTTCCTCGATACTGGCATTTATGTATAATATGCCCAAGTGTCCAAATCTGCATTCGACCTATAAAATCAAAGGCATGTCGTACACACACATTATCGATGCGAATATACCGAATTCGATGGAGAATTTTACGTATTTCGGAAACGAACACTTGCAGAATATCAATGAACAGCACATGATATCGTATCGTTCGTTACATATCGATAAGGAGATTATTACGAAGCTTGAGGAACTCGATAAGCCAAGTGGCGTATTAAAAGTTTGGTTCCTGCTACTCGACGGTCTAACAAATTCATTAATCGTTTGTCCCACCTCACACCAATCTCCGATACTCCAAACGATTTTTAAACTATTCCGCTCGTTAGTAAACAATCCCGGAATTGATTTCGGATTCTACTGCATAAATCATCTCTTGATTCCGATGATCCAGGATTGGTTGCGTTACGTGAACAAAACGCAGAAAAATTGGATGCCAATTGAGAAAAATTTCAAACACTGTTGTGGCATGACAACCGATTTGGTAGTCGAATTTATCGAAAAATCGAATAAAAATATGCAAGATGGTGATCAACAGCCGACCAAACCAAATGGTGGCGTAAAATTAAAGTTTACAAAAGTACAGCGACCCGTCGATAATTTACGATTCCATCATTTGAAGCATTTGACGAAAATCGATACGAGTTCATCGTCGAGTGATGACTACACGGGACAGGATGGCAGCAGCGAGAATAATAGTGGGTGTAACAGCAATTCGAATACGTCGCCGGTTTCGAGTCCCACAAAAATGCCAACGGCCGGTACGTTGGCCCTAAAACAACTGCTACTCGTATTGATCGAGTGTACGGCACAGGCACAAGAATCGGTCGCTAGAGTTGGTGTCTCGTGTTTAAAACATATTATCCTTTCGACTGGCCATATATTCAACGAAGAACAATGGATGGTTGCCTGCTCTGCAATCCATCGTGCGTGTAGTGTTACAATCGCACCTCTTCGCCAATTATCGTTTGCGTTTTACGAAAAATCGAACAGTTTTTATGGCGATTGTGCCACAGTTAAAGTGACAGCTCGCCGTGACAGCACAATCGAAGAACTCAATCGGATACATTCATTGGCGCAACAAGTATTTTTGATGGACAATCAACGAGATATGAATACATCAAGCTCGTCCTCGTCACTTTCATCGAATTCGTCGCGCATATCAACCAGCAGTAGTAGCAATAGTGTTGCCGGTATCATTAGCAGTAGTTCGGAGGTTTCAAAATTGCCGCTCGACGATCGAAGTTACTCGTTCCTACTATATCCGATGAATTGTTTTGGTCAAGATATCGACAGCTTTGTGATACGAATCCCATATCGTAATCTGATTGTTGGTCTTCTTGCGAATCAAATGCTTTTACAATTGGTCGCCAATCTATTGCTCAGCCATCTCAAATCGATTCCGAATTCAATTCACGCCTGCATCTATAATAATTATCAAACCAATACAGTATTATCGAAATCGAATTTTGAGTTCGGATTTCGTCCAAAGGAGGTACTAGTCCGCTGTTTAAGGCAGTATATAACGAGTTCGATTGAATTTGATTCACGACCCGGACTCAAATTCCTAATCCAAAAGGTGTCGAATATTGAGTTTGCCGCCAATTTATATAAGCAATTAACATCCTCGTGGATGGTTTATTATCTGTGTTTGGTCGATTCGTATCTAAACGATATCAAATCGTATAATCTGTCATTCGACGATTTGAAGTATATACTCGAGTCGTGTTCGAAAGTGAATTTACACACGGTCAAAAAGAAGGAGAATTTCATCCGATATTTATTCTTTTTGCAAGAGGCAATCAATCAGATATGTGAAATGTATTTGGACAGTTGCAATATTGAGTATAGCAGTAGCTCGACCTCTACCCCAGAAAAAAATACCAAAGCAGTACAAAACGTCGATAGTAACGAAACAGATGACCGAAATAATAATAAATTGGATGAGAATGATGCTGATCGACCCGTTGAAGATGAGAAAGTGGACAGTGAGAACGAAAAGGACACAACCAAACTTGATCCTCAACCAGAAGACGAAAATATTTCAGTCACGTCGATTATATCGCAACAACAACAAAATGGTGAATTTATAACAACACCCACCAGGCGTACAAATCCCTTCGATACGAATCGTAATGTTAAATCACCACAAAAAAATCATTCGGATCCGTTGCACGAGCAAAGTATATCGCCCGAAATTGAACAGCAACGCAACACGAGCATAACAAAAGATGTTTTGTGTCGTAGAACGGCCCTCAATCAATTGGTGGTTGCGTCAATGGAATTGCTACACTCGTTACCTGATCATGCCGAAGAAAATCTAAAATTACTAATCACCCCAACCATACGGGAAGCATACCGACAAGTAAAATTACAGGGAAATGAGCTTAAAACCAATTAAATTGTTAAATTTGCGTTGATTCGATTTTAATCTCATTTTTAGTTCGCGGACATGCTTGGACAGTTAACCGTTTCAATTTCTGATAAACTGTAATTTTACTTGTATGTCATCTGACAATAACTATAATCTATATAGTGGAGATGTAAGAACCCTAAATCATCTTTCCTTAAATCTTATACCTTTATATGTGTAATCCTTAATTTGTGTGAATATTTTCCATATTCTCTTTCTCTTTCTATTCGTTATATTTCATTTGTTTGGTCTAGATTTATTTGTCGGAACATAATTCGCCGATTGGACAAATATTCGGAAGCAATTAATTCTCTGTTTCGTTACGCTCATCAATATTTCTCTCTTGGTATCACAACTTCAATTTCGTTTCTCATCCTAGATTTTTTTTTGTAAAGCAAGAGAGAGAAGAGAGATACACTATTCCCACTTTTGTGTCTCTTAATTACATTCTCTCTTAACATGGAACAAGAAGCATAATCGATCTCAAGTCACCTTTATGATAAAGATATCGGTGATAAATTTGAGTGCAGTCCTGTCAAATTCGATGCCGTGAACAATCTATGTCTTAGAGGCCATAAACGGCCCTTACCACGTCTCAAGTGAGACCTTCCGACCCAGTTTTAACGATTGATGCACATTGTAGGTGGTCATCCGGTTGCATGTTAATTTATGGTCACACCGCGGCGTGATGAGAAACTCTCCTAACCATTAAGCTTACGGCGATGCCGTAAATACTAGATTCTTTATTCCTTTAAATTAAATTATTCCTTTCTGTTGTTTTTTAGATCAAAACCACTTGGCAACCCCTGTAGGCGCCTTTGAACAGATTAGTCCTGGAGTACCAAAAGCTATATTAGTTAGTAAGATTTTATCCGAATTAATATGGAGGCCAGGAACGTATACACAGTTCTACAAGACATTTCGGGCAAATGGATTTTTATTCCTTTCTGCTCTCTTTCATCCAATAACATTTCAAAATTGATCCTGCCAAATTTGGTTCGACAATTTGCAATCAGTCCATCGATTTTACTAACACCTCTATTTTTTTTATGAAATTGAGGAATTGAAAATGCATTTAACTGTTATGAAAATCGCTTTTGTATCCAGCTTCTATCGGGATTTCATTCGGGCCCTCTCCTTAATATAGATTTTTGAGACACCTGTTCACTTCCAAGTATAGGCGACGGTTGACTAAATATAACAAGTCATCAATTTCAATATCCTAAATTTAGATTTCAGAAAGTATTTTAAAATTTGTAAATATTTTAGATCAATTTTAATTCTTAAATGGCCGATCATGCTGCTGGTTAAATATAAGTACTGAATTATACCTGCTTTTAATCCTGATGAGTATCATAACTATGCACTGCACTGAACGCACTCATTTTAAAACTTACAAAAAATTCAAATTCCAAAAATTCAAGCTCACTAATTTGTTTAAGTCAAAAAATAATCAAGTAAACAAACAATTAAGAAAAACAAAAGATCTCAGCTTACTAAGATTTTGAAAACCAAAAACTGTGTTGCTTTGATCAGAAATTATTCTGATCGAATTGTGTTCTCTCGACAAACGAATCCTAGACCACTTTAATTTATCTACCTAACCTATACTATTATATATACTTAATATTTATAAAATTAAAATATAATTAATAATTATAAAATTGATGTAAATTAATTATTTGATAAAAAATTAATAATTAAATGTGAAACGCTAATTAACAAATATTGTGAATGCCTAAAAAAATACAAAAACAAATATATATTTTATTTATATATACACACACACATACTTATATTTTTGGGATGAGTTCGTTCACTACCTAGAACTGAAAATCTTTATTGTATGTCTTATGATTTTAGAAAACAACAAAATTTAATTTTTATTCAAAACTGCTATATATATATACATACATTATACATACATATATACAACTAATTAATTAATTATTAAATAAAAATGTTCGTTATTATATGATCAAATAAAAATGGCGTCTATAAAAATGTGACTTTTATTGAAACACAAAAAAATATAATCAAATAATATATGTTTAATTAATTGTTTATAATTTCCATGGCGCAGATAACATAGTGTTACGATTTAGCCGAGTACAAAATCAAATATTTCCGGTTCGATCACTGGATTGTGAATATGAAACTCGAAAACTTTAAATTTTAACTAAATTAATTTCACACAAAAATAATTCACAAATTATTATTATCACATTTTTTTTCTACAATAATTATCACTACAATTATTTAAACAATTCACTTTCGCTTATTTTGCACTTTCCGATTAACACTTTAAAATTGCAAACTGAACTGTTTCGTAACGCAAAAGTCTACACCTATTTAAAAGACGTAAATCCTTGTAAAACATTCCATTACCGTTTGCCTTTCTACATTTCACGAAGTTTCGTTTCGTCATATTTTGTTTGCTTCGCCTATTTCGTTATTTTTTTTTATTTTGTTCGTCTGTGTAAAAATTTAGTTACAGGGTAACCCCTTAACTACTGCTATAATTTTGAAGTCTTTTTAATAATCACAGGGGTCATTGTGATTCGTCACAATATGTTTGTACTATCTCTATTGTTACTCAAGGATTTCCAACTCCTAATTCTGAAAGGAACAGGATTCTCTAGAGAAATACTTCGAAAAAAGTAACACAAGTTTAGACAATCTGGTCATATATAAATTTTTAAATAGATCATTTGGTTCCTAATAAACTCACAAATTCGAAGTTAATATAAAACATAATCAAATTTTGTAATTCCGAAAAAATTACTATTATTTTTGTATTTTTCAAATAAATTTGACAAATAAAACCATATTATGAATTTCGGTATTAGTTTCTTTGTTTAATGAAATTATCATTAGCAATCAATTTCCATAGTAAATGTCAACGATAGTATGATTTCGATAAATATTAGTTTCGGAGAATATTTCTAGATGGCCAATTCGTTTTAACGAGAACAATAGATGGCACGCGAAATAATTTTTTAATGAATTGACATAATTACAAAAAAAACAAATTTTGTTTTATTTATCTACTATTATTTATAAATATAAGCCCATTTACTTCAATATTTTCAATTTCGATTGTAAAATTAAAATTTTATGTTTAGATTTTAAATTTTGGTTTCGTTAATAATTCGTTGAATATAAAAAACATCAGTTGAAAAATGTAAACATTTCGTTCAACTTCAACTAGTGCCATCTTTTAATATCATGTTGGCACATAATATCGACGCAATAAGTTATTCGGAATAAATGTCGCAAAAAAAAAAGACCAATTTAAAGGAGTAACTATAAAACTTAATGCAACTCAATGGTGAACTATATAAAGAGACCTAAAAGCTTAAGGAAGAAATTGCTGTAATAAAAATGATTATCAAATTAATGAAAACCAAAATGCTACAGCAGTCAATGAAACAGATGAAGAAGAATTGGCCTATGACACGAGGTTAAAACGCAAGAACTTGTTAAAAGTAAGCCTGAACACCAAAATAAAAAAAAGCAGAATCATCGACTGAAGTGAAACAATACAGTGCGTAAGAAAACCACTAATAAGCCAATCTGGTCAGTCATGCAATGACGTAGCAAAGAAGTGGGAAAAACCATAGAATATTTGATTTTTTTTGGGACAGTCGGAATTTAGAAGTTAAAGATATAATACTGAAAATAGGGGAAAACCAAAATGACGAATTGATAAGTTAACATGTGTATATAATATATATAAATAGTTAATAAACTTATAGAAAAAAAATCATTTATACAACAAATATATACACCCATCCCTTGGTTTGCACGGTACTTGACTAAAACGAAACTTAAAAATGATGGAATTGTGTAATTCCCCTTCAGTCTTATTCAATGAGTGTGTAAATTATTAAACGAGAAACAGTTGAATAGTTAACTTCGAATAAGACAAGGTACATCAATTATTTTAATAGCATCTTTATTTTCATTTTAATAAATAAAAGGTGAGGTCTTGCATATTTTTAATAAAATAATTTATTTTATAATGAGTACATATTATTTGTAATAACCCAGCCCAATTATGTCGACAAAAAGAAAAATTGTAAACAATTGACACAACGACAAGCAATTTCAATGGAAAAAAATTGAAATATTAGACAGGTTAAAATCCGGACAAGGCTCAACATTTATAGCAAAACACTATGGAATGAATGAGTCTACAATAAGAACTATAAAGCGATCCGAAGAGTCTATTAGGAAAAGTGTGGATAGTGGAACTGCAGTGAGTGCAAAGTTCTCTACGTATAAACGAGATCATTTAATCGAGGAAGTGGAAAAAGCTCTTATTATTTGGATTGACGATAATGGTAAAAAGCGAATACCAATAGATACTAATGCTATAAAGTACAAAGCATTACACATTTTTAACCACTTAAAGGAAAAGGAACCGACAACATCTACTACGGAATTCAGTGCGAGTAAAGGGTGGTTCGAAAATTTTAAAAAACGGCACAACTTGCATAATCTGCAAGGGTGAAATTGCTTCCGGTGATGAAAAATCAGCAAAGGAATATCCACAAAAATTGGATAAAATTATAAAAGACAACGATTACTTGCCCGATCAAGTGTTTAATGCCTATGAAACCGGCCTATTCTGGAAGAGAATGCCTAAAATAACGTATTTGTCGAAATCTGAGAAGTCTGCGAGTGGATTTAAAGCAGCTAAGGATCGGGTGACATTACTTTTTTGTAGTAACTCATCAGGAGATTTGATATTAAAACCGTTATTTATTAACAGAGCTCAAAGGTCGCGTGCGATGAAGGGCATAAACATTTCAGATTTACCAGTGCATTGGCGATCTAATAATAAGGCTTGGATGACATGTGCTTCATTCGAAGACTGGTTCCATAATTGCTTTGTACCTGAAGTCAAAACCTATTTAGCCAAAAAAACATCTTGAATTCAAAGTTCTTTTACTTCTTGATAATTCGCCAAGCCATCCAGTAAATTTGCAACACCCAAATGTACAGATTGAGTTTTTACCTCCAAATACTACCTCGATGATTCAACCTCAAGATCAAGGCATAATTTCTACCTTTAAAGGCTATTATATAAGAAGATCATTTGCTGATGTTTTAAATCAGTTGGATGAAAATCCTGAAGTAACTTTACCTGAAGTGTGGAAAAAATTTACGATACTCAAATGTGTAAAACATGTTGCAGCAGCCGTCGCTGAAATAAAAAAGAGCACTTTGAATGGCTGTTGGAAAATAATATGGCCGGAAGTAGTATCTGAAAATACTGTTGTTCCAGCCACAGAAAATGTTTTTGAAAATATCATCGACCTAGCACATTCCATCGGAGGGGAGGGATTTGATGATCTCAATATTGATGATATTGATGAGTTGTTCAAGGATAACGAAATTACGAATGCTGATCTGTTAGATATGGTGAATCGGGTACCTGATGTAATTAGCGAAATCAGTTCCAATAGTGATAATGCACCTGAACCAATTACAGCAAATATAGTAGGTGAGGGGCTTCGACTAGGTAGGCAATTGCAAACGTATTTTTTAAATAGAGATCCTGATAATGAACGGGCTTTGAAATTTCAAAGATCAGTGAAAGCTGCTCTTTGTCAATATGAAAAAGTGTTCAAAGATCCAAGCCAAGGCAAACAGATGTTGATGACTGATTTCATAAAGTCAACCAAAAAAAAACTCTGCTATCACTACTGAAGTCGAAAATGGACCCAGCGCATCAAATCGTGAATTGGTAGCCAAACCAAACCAAGAAATTTTGATTTTTGAAATCTCCATCAGCGACTCTGATAGCGATCTTATTATGGCGAAGAAAAAACAAAGGCCGATCATGGATTTTGAAAGCTCTGATGAGTAGCTTGACTGTTTTTTTATTATTTTCTTTACTTGTCAATTTATGTCAAACATTTTGTTTAAATAGATGAATTGAATCACCTAAAAATATATTTCTTTAAAATTAAAAATATGATTCGAAATTTTTGAATTTCAGCACTCAATATTAATTGGAACCAATCCCTTAGTTTTGCATGATATCTTTGCCTTGAATTACGAGGAGTGTAGGAGCATATGTACGATTTTTCTTTATATTCTTTGGCTCGGTTTATACGCTCTAAACTGTAGTTGAACCTATCTTCTAAGTTTGTATCAACGCTTTGTCTCGTTTTACACGGTTTCGATTTACACGATTTTTCGTGTAACGTATCTACCGTGCAAACCGAGGGATGGGTGTATGTAAATAGTTAATGCAAATAATACAAATTAATAGTTAAGTCAAAATAATTCAAAAATTATAATTAAAATCCATGTGTTAGGAAAATCATAAAGTTCTTGTTGTGGTTCCTTTGCAACGCAATGTATTTGAATTATAAATTATAAATAAAATGAATAAAAACGTATTATTGCTTTAATTGCAACAAAAAAAACAAAGAAGAAACAATATTTTTTTTGATTAAACCAAACATATTTTTCGAGTGATTCGCTTACCAAATGGTGGGCTTGTGGGTTAAGCTTGATTTCCATTATCAAAAATATACTGAAATTTTCAAAAATTTATAAATAATTTTTTTCATAATGGAAATCAGACTTTATAAAAAATACTGCCAGTATTTTTTACTCAAAAAACCAAAAGGAGAAAAAAAGCAAAAATACCATTAGAGTGACAGAGACCGTTTTACACTTTTTTTTAAATAGTAAAACCAAAGAGAATAAATATAAGAGGAATATCTTATATAAACAGCGGTTGCATATAAAGTAAAAATATTTCTGAGTTATTTGGTGATGCCAAACGAAATAGGATACACATATATTTTTTATTTCGTTTTCTCTTTCGAACGACAACAAAAAAAATTTAACTATTTCAAAACTTCACTTACTATTTCATATTATAATACGATTGTTAGATGGAATAGATATATTCAGAAATTCCGACAGCAGCACTGCTTACAGCGCTGCCTGTAAATTACATGATCGTGTTTTTCTGACGCGTCAAGCAGAATTCGAGCTGTCAAACTGTTTTGTTATTTTTCTGTGCGTTTTAAAAAAATCGGAAATACAATTAAACAAACATGAATTGAGTGTTTTAAAAAATATAGTTAATATAATTAATTTAATAATAAAATCATGTTTTATTTATGTTATTGTGTACAATGAAGTTAAGTAATGTAGTGAAAATAAAAAAACGAGATGCATTCGCCATTAAGGATTATTTAAATTATTATGTTATGAAATATATAAAATGCTTAAATAAAAACACAAATTTGTAAAAATTAATTCAGTTTATTATTTTTCCAATCTAAAATTATTTGGTTCCTCTATTTTGACAGAATACAAAAATATTTTATATCAACAGAAAACTAAATGAAAAAAAAACAACTTGAGCTTAGTCACGATTTACGTTTTTTTTGTTTAATGTGTTGTCGCCCGTATACTGATCAGCGAAATTATAAATAGAGACATGAAGCAGAATTCTACATGTCGAGCAGAATACACGTAATTCACTAAATATAAACGTGTGTATTCTAATTTCGTTGCTGTCAGAATTCTGACCATCTGTTTCCAGAATAGTTTATATGCAACCGCGGTTCATACAAGATATTCCTCTTTATATTTATTCTCTTTGGTAAAACTAAATGGATATATTTTGACAGATCAACAGCTTTGAATCTACAACAATAAATTTAATTTTTTTTTAAACATAATTATTCATTATCTCAATTATTTCCACAGTCAATTAAGATGAATGACACAAAACGAAATATTAAAATTATGGATTGATCATAAAAAACTACTACAAAATACTTCATATTTAAGAAATTACTTCACTTTTTAAATGTGCCTTAATTGCATACAAACGATGTCTCTTCCATATACATTTTTCCTAAAAAATATTTGCCCAGTAGTGAATAAAAATACTTCTCTTGATATATTTTGTCAGTACTGCTATAATAATTTTTTTTCAGTAACCATAAAAATTTATTTAGTACTGATTTAAGACTCCATTCCATGAGAAAAATTAACTGACAATCAAAAAAGACGGAAAGAGAAAATAATTATAAAACTCCAACTAAAAGACAAAGACCACATTATTGTTTATTTATTTATTTATAGCGAATTATAGCAGAATTTTGAAGAAACCATAAGAAAAAAAAACATTAATTATTCATCCTTGGAGTTTTTAACTGTGAATTAAAATGTAGTCTTAAATATTACAATGCTTAACAAATAGGATTTTTATTTCAATTCCATTATAATTTTACCAAAACAATACATGGACTATAAAATTGGTTGTGTGCGAAAATAATTCCTTGTCTTACACAAATTTAATGTAGAAGGCTGAGTGTGACTGCAATTAAAAGAATTCAATTTTATAGCAGTCACACTACTACAAACACATTTTTTTTCCAGTCAAGTTTGACTGAGATAGCTTTCTGTTTCACTTACACTACTATAAAATCTTTATTAGTGTCCCATTTTAATATTTATTGACAGTCAATTTTTCTCATGGAATAGGACTTTTACTGAATAAATTTTTTATGCTCCAAATGTTTTTTATTTCTCTCGCACTTTAAGAAAAATTATATTTTTATCCTACTTTGACTATTTTGTCAGTGTATTTTTCATAATGGAAATCAGGCTTAATGGAAATCAGACTGTACGGTTCGCTATATTATTTCCTACAAACTAAAATTTTCGTGTTGCAACGAACTTTGGCGTCGAAAAGCTACCACCACCAAAGAAAACAAAAAACCGAGAAGGTGGTGTACGGTACAATAGATAGACAAGTGTGGATATACTGCGACTGTAGCAAATAAGAAAAAAACTGTGAATTTTTGGATGTCGAATTGTGTTTATTTGTGTAAAGCTAACGGTATATATATATATATATATATATATATATATATATATATATATATATATATATATATATATATATATATATATATATATATATATATATATATATATATATATATATATATATATATACGTTAAGTCGATAGAGTGGCGAGACTAGCTTTCTAAAAGAAAGATGATATTTTTCAACATGAAAGTTTGAAGATAAGTGGTGATGTAAGACGTAAATTTGATGCGCTGATATTGGATGTGTTTATTTGATGAGGTAAGGTCTAGATTGATTCCTATAGCGATCCTAGTTATGATTGGTTTTGATAACTGAACCCTCACAGACGAACGCTGCCTGGTTAAATACACCTAGATAATCGAAAACCAACAAGAACGCAGTTGTAACGCGTTGAATAATAATGTTTGGAAAGTGAATGCAGTTGGTCGAGAAACCCGCAGAGTGTTAGCAATTGCAATTTCTACTCAAAACATCGAATGGTCCAGAGCGCTACATTATTCAACTGAAGAATATGTCCAACTGAAAAAATAATTGAGGAACTTAGTCAGACAGGATTCAAAATCATAAATGATGTGAACATTCTTAAGAAAAAAGGTTACTAATAACCCAAACGATGAAAGAGTAACAACCAAAATCGGCCTTCTCCTTTTCAAACTAACATTTGACAACACTGCGAGCATTGATAAGGTATATAGAATCAAAGCAATCCTTAATATGAAAGAAAAATTGAGACATTAAAAAAAGAGCAGTAGAATGCCACAATTGTCAGGCATATAACCATACTCGAAAATATTGCAAAAGAGAGCCTAGATGCGTAAAGTTCGCTGGGGAACATCCATCAAAAGAATGCAAGGGAAGTAGAAGTGAACCAGCGACATGAATACGTTGTGGGAATCACCACCCAGCAAATTACAGAGGCTGTGAGGTAGCCAAACAGCTGCAAATAATGAGAAATAGTAAAAGAAAACAAACAGAGAACATCAGACTTCTTAATTCTCCACCTAGGTCGCCGTCCTATCCAAATCAAATAAATAGCACGTAGTAAGAGAAGGCATGACATATGCCCAAATGTCAGGAAAATCATGTCCTGCAAGAAATACTGCAAAAGTCAACCACTATAAATTCTATGAGTGAGCTACTAAAACAACAAGAACAAAAACTAGGAACATTGGAAATTAAATCCATGAACCAAAATAAAAAAATTACAGAAGTGACAGGTAAAACAATTGAGGTCATTGACTTTCTTTATTCTAATACATACAAATTAAACAAGAAAAAATAATGACACATTATTTAAGAATTGCTACCTGGAATGCTAATGGGCAGATGGGCTTGCGCAACGCATTTCAGAATTAGAAGTATTTTAAACCACAAAAAAATTGGTATATGCTCAGACTACCCACTTCCAGAATCTCGTTTTCAAAATACGTGGATACCAGTGCTATCAAGCTCTTCATCTAGCAGAAGGAGTTAGAGGCGGGACAGCAATCTTCACCAAGGAAAATATTAAACTTCAAGAAGAACTTAAAATTTGACCGCCCAGGTGGCACAGTGGTTAAAGCTGTGGAACTTGAAACGGGAGTTAGTGGGTTCGAAACTCGATAGGGGCAGGATGCAAAAGGGATTTTTCACCATCTGATTACGATTGGAGGTATTAATAAAGACATCTATGCCTCCCTATTGGAGTGCAGAACTCATTGGCCGACTCATCTTCCATGTCAGTACTATCGGCTGGCGTGGAGCTATGCAATGCGCAGATGGCCATTAAGGCGTAAAATAGGACGTTAAAAGCGAACTGTGAAACAGCTGGGTGAGCCTTGAGCCCCAAAAAACAGATTGTTAAGCATAAAATAAAAAAAAATAAAAAACTTAAAATAGAGGAAGAAGCTATGCAAGTAGCAACTGTTTAATAAATAAAATTCCTGACCTTCTAGACAGATTTATCAAGGGGTTTTTCCAAAAGTTACTTAGTAGTCGAAAATGTAGAAGAACTATCATCGGATTACTCTCCAGTCTTAATAACAATCAGTTCCACGGCAATAAGGGAAGCCAGCCCTCCAAGACTAACAAAACAAACTGGGAATACGGTCGACAGCTAGTCGAAAAAAGCGACGATTTACAGGTGCCGATCTCGAACGCTTGCATGATAGATTGAAAGTATACAGAAAGTGGCATAGGGAAGTATTCCCATCCAGAAAGGTATATTACAGAAAAGTATATGCTACCTTGTTGAAATCTCGGTAGTAGATCCAACTTTCTTAAATGGCAGGAGACTAGCTTTTACTGACAAGGAAAGATTTTTTACAGTAGATGGCCGCGATTACAGCCACCCGACTATCCACCATATCTAGTGGAAATGAACACTCGACTAATATCGCTAAGGAAGGATCACGCGAATCTAGATTACGTTACACTGACTTTATACTTCGAGAAATAATTTCGAACTTCCCGTGCCTCAAGTAATTCTTAAAGGAGCGGGTTGGTTACGGAAACGGAAGCACTGCAGTTCTTTACGGATGGCTCCAAGCTACACGGTAAAGTAGATGCTCTTCTGAGATAAATTTGAAGTATATATAGCAGATCACTGCAGCGTGGACTAGGTAGAGGTTATAGTGATTGAGGAGACGCTGAACTGGTTGAGACATAATGTGGTTTCTTCGACTGATATCGCAATTTATGTGGATAGTCCAAATGCAGTGGTTTATTGGAAGCAATTTTGAGCTATCTGGACATACGACATGAAACTTTGGGGCTATGCATAGAAAACTACAGTTAATATCAAACAAATCATTTGTGAATGCTCCATGGTATATTAGAAATAACAACCTCCATCGAGACCTTAACATGGAATACGTCAGCGATGAAATATTTAAATTTGCAAGGAGTCATTAATGCGACTGCAGCAGCATGACAACGAGGAGCTGCGGACCCTACTGGATCACACCACTGGACCAAAGTGTCTAAAAAGAACAAAGCCTTTAGAATTAGTAGTTCCCTGAACTACTTAAATCAAAGGACTGGATCACCCACACATATTCATAGTAAATATATGGATTCGAGTTTGTCAGCCTTACATTCTAGTCGTGTACAGATAAACTACGCATTATTATATAAACCTCAGCAGCAGTTTCCAACAGCAAACTGAAATTTATGCTAACTGGAGTGCTCCACAAGTTTCATCATTCTCTTATCATCAAACGTGAAATGCCGTACACATTCGCAAGGACCCAACTGCAGCTTAACTCATCAGGACGATCTCACACACCGGCACTTCGTCTGTATAGGAGAAATTTTCAATTAACGATATTAACCAGACGGTCATGCCTTGATCTTTGACTGGATGGTCGGAGTGGAATGTTGTTGTACATGAAACAGAGTGTCACCTTGTCGAACATCATAAATTGCAAATTTCATCCCAGAATAAATTAAGACGTATATTGGTCGTTGTGCTAAGCAGAGCCATGATCAAGTTCCCAAGCGGAGTTCACTTCATCATAGAGATAAGTATGGGAGCTGTACCTTGATCATTTGGCAGTCAACTTGTTAAAGACCAGTACAATTTCACAGTTGACATCCATACAGTTGACAGGTTGCCTAGTCTCTTGTGTATGTGGAGCTTACACTTTACCGAAATTTTTCATCTGTAGCCATATGTAAAATTCAACTAGTTTTTCTAGGTCATTGTAGTTTAATCGTCAAGCTCATCAAGCTTTCTAAATGAATAAAGGGTGGTTCGATGGTATATAGCCAGAAGATTTCAATCGTTTTAACATTTTGCGAGCCTATTTGTAATTCTACTTGCTAGCACTTTGATGTGCGTTTTGATTTGATGTGAGCCAAATTCGACAGATCTTAAAGTTAAAGAAAAATCTAAAGACATGTCGGTATATCCAATCAAATATTGAGCCGTTTAAATCAAATACTTCTATGCGCAGATACTATCAGTTTTAGAGGGATGGTGTTCACATTTGAAACGGACCAACAGGAAATTATGTCAATCAACCCACCTATCATCAAACAACGCTGGACAACAGTCAGATGGCAGGTGACCAGGAAATCAGTAATTCGAGTACACCCTGCAAACGGCTCAAATTGTAGTCACCCTGAAACATGATGCCGAAATTATGGTGACATATTTCCTCATTTTATATATATCTACTGTCATAGTTCTGTTGAACTCACATACTGTAGCAATCATATTTGGTATTTTGCAGCAATATAAATCAAAAAATCAACAAAGACTGATGACAGGCACGCGATTTACGAAACACGATTATTCAATTCAATTTAATTTCACTCCAATGAATTTCATACATGATAATCCCATCCATATTCCATTTACGAAAAAGGTCATTGAATGTTTAGGATGGAGCCTGCTAATGAATTATATTTCTGATGTTGATGATGATGTGATAATTTTGTTATGTTTTTATGAAGCACCAGAGAGATCA